>CM024672.1:10313742-11643220 GCA_014182725.1 Eucalyptus brandiana | reverse complement strand
ACTTTACCTGGTGACAAAGATAGTGTTCTGGGTGATTAGTTTTGAAGAAATGCTCCACGGTATCCGAGACTAATTTGCATGAAGAACGAGGCACATTTTGAACCACTACCTGCAAAAGATATTTTTCAGCAAAATCCCCTCAGCTAGAAAATATGAGGAACAGTTCAGATTGACCTCTTTGGTTTCCAGGTGATCTTTCACACCCTCTTTTTGCCTCTTACAGAATCCGCTTCTTATCAAAAGTGGTACAAAATAACTACAAAAATGAGTCTTTCATCTCTAACATGATTTTCACACAAATATCCAAAGTCCTTCATTGTGCTTCTAGGAATTTTGAGCTCCAATATACTTCCACAGAATGTGGTTAGAGTTCAACTCACTGTGAACTGCTCGACACGGCGCCATTGTGAAGCCAAGAAACGCAGCCTCATAGAAGCTACAATATCATACTCCTTGAATAACAAGAAGCACGTCCATAGAGTGAACAAGTACTTCAATCCTATGTGAACAAAGAACCCTGAAAATAGAATGCTGCAATGTTATTGTTGAAATTTTTTGGAGGCAAGAGAATGAGGAACGAAGTTTTGTGAGACAAGTGCAACCTTTATTAAACAAATTAGCACTCACAAGAGAAGAAAATTCGTGCTATCATGTTTATCTTCAAGCAGTATAAATTACTCAACCTTATTATTTTGTCAGCTGGCGTTGTGTAACGCGTTCTTATGAACAGTAGCTATCTCTACTGCATGAGAAAGTACGCTTACCTTATTGACTGAGATGAACATTTGATATTGATAGCTTATCGATGTTGCTTGTAACCAAATCTCTCTTCAGGAAAGACAATGTCCCATCTGATACATTGACTGGTATAAAAATCAAGAGGGCAACCACCGTAATTGGCACAAAAATCTTCAAGCTGCCAGATCGAAGTGAAAAAATTTCAGTTAAAATAATATGAAAAAACTTATAGTTTACACAACTAACTGCTATTACCATCTCTGGGGATGCTTAGACCATAAATGGTATATGGTCATCAAAAGATGAGCTAAATAGTCCCACAGTTCCTTCAGGAGAAGGATAACTAGGTCTTCTATTTCCTTCTTTTCTCTTTTTCTACAAGATGCTCTAAGACTGTCTCGAGCAAAACTGGAAATTGTTATAACACAGCAAACACATGTATGCATCCATGTAAATGTATCTCTTCCAAAGCAACCACGATGGTCCATTAGTAAAGTTCAAAAATTGCAGAATACTAGAATTCTCCATCAATAGATTTGCATTTTTCACCAACAGGTCATAACCAGAGCAAATTTATATTCTAACATTTACATTGACCATGACTTGTAGCAGCTACTAAGGGCGCGTTTAAGCAAGAACGATTACGTTCTTAACCGATTCGACAAGAAATGATTATTTTTGATTCGTTCTAACCGATTCCGAGTAAAAAAACGTGTTTTAGAATCGTCTAAAATTTTGATTCGGAATAATGCGTTTGATAACGTGTCCATGATTCTGTTCCAAATTATTTTTTTATTTTTAAATAATTTTTTCTACTCTTTTTTTCTATTTCTTTTACCTTTTTTCCTTTTTTCCTTTCTTTTTTCCTTTTCTTTTTTCATTTTTTCTTTTCATTTTTCTCCTATTTTTCTTTTCTTCTTGTGGCCGGTCGCCGGTCCGGCGACCTCACTAGAGCGTCGCCGGCCATCCGTCGCCGGTGGACAGGCGGGTCTCGCCGGGGCGGGGCGAGGCTCGTCGGGGCCGGGCGAGGCCCGCCCGGCCACCGGTCGAGCTAGGCGAGCCCGGCCGGTGGCCAGCAGCCTCGCCTAGCCCCGACGAGCCTCGGCCTCGCCGGTGGACAGGCGAGCCTCGCCGGGCCGGGCGAGGCCCGCCCGGCCACCGGTCGAGCTAGGGCGAGCTCGGCCGGTGGCCAAGTGGGCCTCGCCCGGCCCGGCGAGGCTCGTCGGAGGCTCGGCGAGGCTCGCCAGTGGCTGGGCGAGCTCGCCGGACCTCGCCCTGGCCAGGCGAGCCTCCGGCGAGCTCGCCGGACCGGCGGCTGGCGGTGGTGAGCGGCGGCGGACGGCGGCGGGCGGTGGCGGGCGATGGTCGCGGGATGGCGGAAGGAAAGAAGAAGAGTTTTATTGTGTTGATTCTTTTTTGATTCTCGGACGTAGAATCAACTTTTTTTTATTCTCAAATCTACTCCAAAATTGATTCTGGGGAACAAATTTGTTCTAACAAAATTTTTACCAAACGCGATTCTCGTCCCAAACCGATTTCAGGAACAAAAATCGAATTAGTCCTTTGTTTGGAGTGTTGCCAAACAGGGCCTAAGATACCGATGGCATGAGAAAAAAGTTCAGCAACTCCACACAAAATATAACTTAAAATCCTGAAATCAACTGAATTGTGGTCTCGCAATTACTGAAAACAACATATCCCTCCAAATCTGACAAACATGACTATGAGTAATCACCACTGTCGTAGGCTAAGAACTCTTGTAAGAAACTGAAAGCAGGCAGACGCGCTGCCCGACATTACATAAGAAAGTTAAATAATTACCAGTCCTTCGAAGTTCGAACATCATAATAGTGAACAATCACAAAGCGAAAGAAAGGCGTGATTGTGTACATGCATTTCAGACAAATTTCATTGCCACAACAAGCAGCTCTAAACTTCCGCACTAGTCAACTAAGAGTCCATTTTGTACTCACCAAGCAAGAAAACGACCAGCAAATATGAACCCAGAAAATAAAAAAGAAATTAAAAAAAAAACCGGAAAATAAAAGTCACGATCACAAGAAAGGGAATTCACGGGGATTGAAGTGATTCTCCCGTCACAATTCAGTTAGTTATCCAAAATTCCGCCACAAAAATCCTGGCTTTACACAAAATGCGAGACATCCTCGAGAAAAAGTTCGAAATTTCACGAAGAACCAGTCCATACCCAAGAGTGTAAATCCTGAGAAAGACGGCGGAGTCGACCCCGGCGTGGCTAATAATCTCGGCCTCGCTCATCTTCAGGGCCTGGGGCATCCAATTCAAGAAGGAGTACGTCGTGACCCTGAGGTTGACGAACTTGCCCACGAAGTTCCGGGACCGCGGGCTGGTCCTCGAACCGGCGATGTACCATTTCGGGAAGCAGACCGGTCGTTGAGGGGCTGGATCCTGAGCAGCGCGAACGCCAGTAGGAAAGCGAAGGCGCTGGCTATGTTGATGAACGCCGACACCCCAATGTCCTCCAGAGTGGCCATGGGAGCAGCAGTTCATTCAAGTTGCAGAGACAGGGTGCGGAAGAAGCAAGAAGCAGGGGAAAAGCAGAGGAGGAGGAAGTTCGGCGGAGATGGGGAGAACGCGATGGGCCACGAAAGATATAAGCAAGAAGGAATTTGACTTTTTGGCTGCTCAGTAAATCATGGGTCGTTCCATTTCGAGGGAATGGCTGATGCTGGAGTGGATTTTGGAGGATTCCGAGGCTGTGGAGGAGCTCTGGCCATCGAGATCACTTCCTGGAGTTCGTGATGAGAACTTGTTTATTGGGTTTTGCACTGTCATTGCGCCACCGTGAAAGTGCATGTGCATTGGACCGTGTGGAATGATTTGGTCCCTCTTGATGGGGAAAGCTGGTGCTTATTTTATGCCAACTGTTCTGTTCGTGACTCCATAGTCAATCTGTAAATCTCCAAGACAAATAGATTAAGGAGAAAGTGTCAAAGTTTTCCTAATGTTGACTAAATTAATTGATATTATAATTATCGTAAAACAGGATTGGTTTAAGGTAAAATAGAATATTTCTTAATTAGTCTAATATGGGATTGGCTAATGAGGGGCCGAGCTGGAAACTCTATAAACAATGGTCAAGTTTCTCCTCTAACCTTAATTCTCACATGTATCGGGCGTTTACCTAACGCTAAACGTGAGGCCGCCCATCGGTTTAAAGTGATACGAAGAAAGAATAAAGGAGAATGACTTGATGCGTGGATCCCCTTTATATGTGGGTAATCCATTTTTTCTGTTTTCGCTTTATGTTCGATGAATTCAAAATAGGTGCGTCAATTTTTCTACTCAATTATGCATGTTCTTGTTCTGGTTATGGAGATCTTGGGGTTGCGCAATTTGCATCCAATATGTGGTATCAAAGCCTCCATAATCCTAGAACTCGAACGCATAGAATTTTGCCCTAATTTGTGATTTTTAAGATTTTTTGTTTAATAAAAATAAAATTAAATCATAAATTCGAATTGGGCTCGACGAGACGAGTAAGATGATCGGCAGCGTGTTGCCGGGAGAGGTCTCATGCGCCCCCACGTGTGGCCACGCGCCACGCGTGAGATCCACGCGAGGCGCACTCAAGCGGCGTGTGTGGGCACGTGGAGCCTCCATTCGGCTCGTGAGTGGCGACGTTGGACTCGTATGATCATTGGCTATCTTGTTGTGTGTTTATTTTATATGTTTGATAATTTTATGGATGTGAAAATACATATAAAATTCTAAATACGTGTATCAACCATGTATTTTTGCGTATTTTTTCTTGTATTTTCTGTGATTTTGGAAATACAAATATTGGGTTACAAGTATGTTATCACATAAACATTATAATGGTGTGATTCATTAATAAAAATTAAACTTTATTGTGAATTGAAGCTGGCTTAATGAGATACAACCATTATGGAATAGTAATTGAACTATGTATTTGTGTTTCTTCTGATAACCTTTGAATGATGGATGTCTTAAAAACTCGTGACCAAATTGATTATATTATCACATCTACTGAACGTGGGTAATATATGTCAGTTAAGTTATTGCATATTTTACCTAAATTCATTTGGTCACTTGTTAATATCTATCAAGTTAAACATTGGTTTATAGTTAAGAAGTATAACAACATTTACGCAGAGCAATAATATCTATTATTATAAGATTAGATATTTTGTTCTATGTTTTGGCTCAATTTATAGGCCACTAGTTGATGTGATGATAATTTGTTACTCATAATTGGCTAATAAATCAGCTACTCATGATCAATAGTTAATCAGCTATTAAGCTTGTCAATTTAGATACTCTATATTGCTATTAATGTTAACTTATGAGGAATAATTTGGATCGGTATTTTTTTTATGTTGTTTTGGTAATCAGTAATCAGAGTGCACAATAGATGATTTCTTCTATATTAGGAGAAGTTTCTTATGTTGCTGTGATCGGTGATCTCATTGGAATCTGTCTTTCAAGTTATATATATATATATATAATGAATAAAGTAATATAATTAGCATAATATGTGGTTTTTGTGAGATGCTGCTTCTATTACTAAAGTTAAAATCACATGTATATGGTGTATGTGAAAAGTAAAGTTTATATCCCTGGTATGAGAGAATTTCAAAGATTCAATTGAGTAGTAACCGCCAAAGTAGCACGCTTTATTAGATTTGAGAAATTTCGGTCTCGTGTGATGATTGAGATGTCTCCCGGTCTAATACGTAGTCATACTCCGAAATGAGGTAATTGTGTATTAGTTCATGGAGGGATACATGTAATAGAGGAGTAACTAATTATAGTAATTCATATGCCCAAAAGTGATGAATTCACGAAAAATTGGAATATATTCTCATAACCACTATCATGTGGGGAGTGTACAACTGCATGTCATGTATTCTGCCCAAAGGTGATTATATGATTATGCGTGAAACTCTCTGGATGTGTACTTGTACGTCAAGTTACACGGTGCTCACATAATGCTAATTATATACATTACCTGTTTTTAGTCACATTTTCTGTAATTTATAACTCCACTATTATTGAGGTTTTTACTACTTCAAATTTTAAGCTGTGGAGATATGATTTGTTGCATGAGAAAAGAACAATAGAATTTGCGTATTGTCCATAAAGCATTTCATTCTGGAACACTTGAAAAGTGGTTTGCTTGCGGACTGCACTGCTATAAGATGATGGAAGCCTTAGTAATTTGTAATTATGTCTTGTCTAATATCGAATTATGACATATCTGCAAAGATTGTGTTTAAGTCCCAATGACATATACATCTCGTATATGGTTAAAATGTTGTTTTCAAAAGTTTTCTATTTAAGGAAAATGGCCGAGATAAAGAATAAACTAGTTAAAATTAGTCTTGAAGGTTGTCAGGCCTAATAGTAGCGGTAAGTATTTTGGCAAGTATGGCAATATTGAATTGCTTAAAGGGTCATTTGTCAAATACTTGGTAAATTCTGGGGTGATAATTTAATTACTATACCTGAAAATCCTGACAAGAAGATTTGGCTAAAAGGCATGAAGCACCATAATGAACATTGTGATGAATATGATTAGTAAGACTAATTTATTCGGTCTTCTGTGTGCTGATATTATGAAAGCAACTTTTTCACATACAAAAGATGTCTCTTATTAAAATTGTTTCATAAATTTTTTTGAGTTATAGACTGGGCATATATTGCTTGAATCATATTAAATTTAAAGGTGTCGTGCAGAAGTGAGATTATTCAATCCAATTTTAAGTGCGTTGCAATTCAGATCCACTCGGAATTATTTTGTATCTTATCTAGATTGTTAAAAGGGTATTGATTTTATGACCCTAAAAAAGGTACAAGAATTATGGAATTACACCACCGGCCGTGGTGGCTCTGCTGGGTAGGCTCATGCCTTTGAAGGGAAAAGCCAGGTGTTCGAAGCCCCTGCAACGCAAGTTGCAGGGAGGCTGGCAGACCATTAGGTGTATTACACGTGGCGCCCTGGTGGTGGGTCCTGGATTAGCGTCACCTGGAGGTTTACGTGGCCGCTGTCGGCCAAAGCGATTCCTCCGGTACCAAAAAAAAAGAAAAATGGAATTACATACTCTAAAGTTTCTAAAGATCGACGTAATTGTAGATGATAGTTGCTCTTAGACTATTAAGGATAATAATGTGATGAAAGATCACTGTATCTTTATCTTTGCCTATATAGATAATTGTGGTATAAACAATTATGGAATCTCATGTACCAAAGACAAAACTTATTGAGGTTCAAGGTACTATTCTTGATATAGTTTATAATGAAATTTTTTAAACCTCTCAAGTGCAGAATGAAGTGGTTGTAGTTTTATTAAGAAGATTTGTTAGGGAAAGACAATCAGTTATACCATTAGACTATATAATCTATTTGTGAGAGCATGATTACAATATTCACTATATGATTGATTTAGCAACATATTTATAAATGTCGTTTCTTGTTCTTAATCAAGTATGTGATTAGATGCCATAAAAAATGATAAAGTTTGGATAGTTCATATGAAGAAATAATTATTTATTTCTAGTATCTTTTAAAGATTTTTTTAAAATGAACGTGGCATTAATAATTTATTTTGATATGGGGTTACGTCAAATAGATATAAAATCTATATAGTGCAACTGGAGAATTTTGCAGCAGATGATTTATGTAAACTTGTGTATAGACTGAAAAGTCAAGTTTCCAGATAATATTATTAAAGTTTCATAGTGTTGTTATTTTGTTCAATTGAGAACAAAGTAATTCAATATACTGCAAGGTTAGTGAGAGGAAATTTATTTTTCTCATACTTTATGTACATGATATTTTGCTTATAAGTAGTGACCTTGATGTATCTTATATCCTTTATACTGAGGTCTGTAAGGATTATTTTTGTCATATTATATTAGATTTTCTCGGAGGACATTTGCTAATTGTATATTAGAAATATTCAATATACATCATTGCAAGTCAAGAATTGCTCCTGTTGTTAAGGTGAATAACTAAATCTATCATATTGTCCTTATTTAGATATTAAAAAAATATAATTAAATGGTGCACCTTATGTCAATGTACTTAAAAGTATAATGTATGCTCGAATTTGCACTAGACTAAATATTGTCTTTGTAACGGGACTTCTAGGCATATATCGGTCAAGTCCCGGATGTGATCATTGAGTTGTTGCCAAGAAGGTTTTGAGATACTTAAAGATGACAAGAGATTATATGCTAATTTACAGATATGTTCAATTATTGCAGTTAATAGAGTATTTAGATGTAAACTTTGCTGGTTGTTATGATGACATGCAATCGATAACATAATACATATTTATGTTAGTAGGAAGTGCAGTAAATAAAGTTATATGTCATCTTCTATTATGTAAGCAGCGTTAGTAACATTCTTTTAGATTATTACTTAGGCCATTAGGCTCCGAAACCTCATTAAGGAATTGACCGTTTTTAATTTTATGTATAGATCCATATGGTTGTATTAAGATAATAAATTTGTATTATTATTTATTTACTACAGAGGTCTCAATGAATCTAAATATATGGTGGTCAAAATTTTTGACCAAAAGAAAACGGTACAGAAATGTGACATAATAATATAATATATTTTCACAGATTATATGGTTGCAGATCCACTAATTAAATGCCTATGCCCATGTGTATTTGAGCAACATGTCATTAACATGGGCCTAGGAGTATCATGAGATGCTGTTGTTTAGTGGGATCTATTTTGGCTTTACTCTGATAAAGGTTTCATTTGTATTCGTTACACTTTGTAACGGTTTGATATGTATCAACTTTTGCATTCAATAAAATATTTTTGAATGTGTTGTTATTATGTTGAATACATATTGATAAAATCTCAAGGTATTGTATAAACCTTGAATGAAGGCTAGGAGCATCTGCTTATTAGTCTTGTGTATATGCCTTGTTATACATAAAGAAAGGTTAACTGTTAGGACTAGGCATATGTTGGTTCATTGGAACCATAAAGACATTCTCTAGTGGCATAAGTTTTCTATGACACTTAAGGTAAAAGAATGAACATTTTCTAGTGGCACATGTTTTTGTGACGCTTAAGGTAAGAGAATGATGACTAATAAATGAGATCTCTCTATGAAAGATGTTATCCATTTGACACACTACCATATTGAATCCATATCAATAAAGTTAAGAACATTCGTGACCATGGAAGGTTCTGTGTGTATTCATACAGTTACCATCATGATTCGGTGTTTAAAACTTTATGGGATATGATTGACTATTAAGAATTATCTCTGAACCAAATGTGCGTACATACAGAACGATTTCAATTAATATAGTCCAAGTGGGAGAATGTAAGAGTTTCCTAATGTAAACTAAATTAATTGATATTGTAATTTACTACTTTTACGATTATTGTAAAATAGGGTTGGTCTAAGGTAAGACAGAATGTTTCTTAATTAGTATAATATGAAACTGGTTAGTGTGGACCGAGTTGAGCTTGGCTCGTAATGAGGGGGCCTAGTTGGAAACTCTATAAATAGTGCTCAAATCTCTCCTCTAACCCTAATTCTCACATGTATCCTCACTTAAGAGACGTTTACCTAATGCTAAACGTGAGGGGAGCCGCCTCATTGAACTAGTGATACGGAGGGCAATAGAGGAGAATGACTTGATGCGTGGATCCCCTTGATATGTGGGTAATCATTTTTTCTACTTCCGCTTTATGTTCGATGGATCCTAAAGCAGGTGCGTTAATCTTTCTACTCAATTATGCATGTTCTTATTCTTGTTATGGAAATCTTAGGGTTGCGCAATTTGCATCCAACAGAAAGTCCAAAGCAAAAGCGACAGTGCATTAGATAATGTGAAATCAAGACGAGTTAATTGAATTAGGTCCTGACCATCTACTTCAACTTGTTGAGTTAACTTCGACTCGCAATGAAGATCACTTTCTTTACTAGAAAGAAGTGTTATTATTATAACATAATTTCAAGTTCTACGTTGTCGGTAAAATCTAGTAATGCAACCTATTTGAACAATACGTGAGGTTGTTTGTTTTGTACGAAATAGGCAAGAGTTTCTGCTTTTGCTCAGTTAGACAATACGCAACGAAAGCAACGGATGTAGGATATATTGTTCTTTCGTGTTGGCGATTGAGTGTGACTTCCTTTAACCCAAATCCAAATTACTAAATCTCTCAAAGGATGTAACCTTTTTCTTTGTCATCAAGTGGGTTTTCTCTCTTCCTTTTTAGAAAAGGTTTGTCAAAGGTGAGTGGTCTTTAAGAAACAAATCAAATCTGGCCAAAAGAGAAAGGAAAGCAAAAATCACAAGGAGATAGAAAAATGTCGGGTATTTCTACATTCCCATTGTGAGTACAAATTTTTTATGTTCCCAAAAAAATTTCGATCATGGTCAATTTGTTACATGAGTCTTTAAAAACCATATTTGTCCAACAAAAGATTGATGACACGAAGTTATTTCAACGCATATTAAGATAACTAATCACTTACGAACATGACAACGAGATGGAAGTCACTATCTACATTAATTTTCCGTGGAAGAAGTCATTGAGCCTAATAAATTTCACTGACCTCATTCACTATAAGCTAATTCGAATACGAATGTTACAAGTGATTAAAAAGTTATTAACCGTATTACATATTGCACCTCTATATGATTTGCTACTTTCCTATATCAAAATCTACCAAAAATAATAGAACTTCACTATATATAAAAGTTATTTTCACGGCTATGAAAGTAAGCTCACTCCCCGTAACGCTCTATGGTTTGTCTAGACTTTTTAGTAATTTCGTAACTTAAAAGTAATGTAAATATTTCTATATAAAAAGGAAAAAAGGTGGTTCTTATGAGAAAACGCCGACCCCCTTAGCAGTTTGTCGTGGGTGGAAAAGAAAAATGTTGCACCCTTTGAGAGATTTATGGTGCGTTTGGTAACGTTTCGTTTAAAAATTGTTTAAGGAATAGAAATAGAAAAAAGTGTTTACATCCAAGAAATAATTTTCAACAAAAAACGCATTTGGTAAATTTGTATAATTTTTTTATTTCTTTTAATTTTTTAATGTTTTTATTTTATTTTTCTATTTTCTTTCTTATTTTTCTTATTTATTTTTCTTTTTCCTTTTTTTCTTCTTTTGGCGGTGCCGGCCTCGGCCATGGCCGGCGACCGGCCGATGAGGGCGGTGGCCTCGCCCGGCCACGGCGAGGCTCGCCGCCCCCGGCGAGGCCGAGCCCGGCCTTGGCGGGCGAGCTCGGGTGAGCTCTAGATCCGGCAAGGCCGAGCTCACCCGGCGGCGAGGTGGCCGGGCGACGCCGACCGGCGGTGGGCGTCGCCTTGGGCGGGCGAGCTCGGCCTCGCCGAATCGGGCGAGATCGAGCTCGCCCGGCTAGGCGCAAGGTCGAACTCGCCATGCCCGGGCCGGGCGAGCTCGATCTCGCCCAGATCCGACGAGGTCGAGCTCGCCCAGCCAAGGCGAGGCCGCCGGCCCTCACCGGCAACCAGCCAAAGAAAAAAGAAAGAAAAGTGTTTCTAGATTTTGTTCCAGAAATAATAAACAACTTTTTTTTTTTGTTTTCTTTTTCCAAATGTGTTTACGGGAGAAAAAAATAGTTTTGAAACAAAAACGCACACAAACGCGTTTCTATTCCTTTTTTGTTCCCAGGAACAGAAAAACAGAAATTTTTGTTCCTGGGAATAGAAACAAGTGGCAGCCAAACGCAGCCTTAGTAATTCGGATTTGGGTTAAAGGAAGCCACATTCAATCGCCAACACGAAAGAACAATATATCCTACATCCGTTGCTTTCGTTGCGTATTGTCTAACCGAGCAACAGCAGAAGCTCTTGCCTATTCCGTACAAAGCAAACAACCTCACATACTGTTCAAATAGATCGCATTACTAGATTTTACCGACAACATAGATCGCATTACTAGATTTTACCGACAACATAGAACTTGAAATTATGTTAGCATCGGGCATGATATGGCCTCTATTTGAGTATGTCCCCATCTTTGAAAGCTATTAAAAATTCCCCGCGCAATCAGCATAAAGGTCTACATCCAGAGGCCACTCTGAGCAGTTCCCATTCCTGGCGTCAGCAAAGCAGAACAGTGTTAATAATTCAAGAATTAAAGCAAGGTCCAAAGTAGTTTATTTGTTAGGAAACTATTCAATAAAATCAATCATAGTGCCCATTGCCTTGCATTTGAGTACCAACAGAATGACATGTGATGCAAAGGTAACTTTTGCACATCATAGTAAAAGAGCAAGATAACTCAATTTCAAGACTATACTGACAAATCAAGCAAAAGAGAGGACTTTTAGTCGAAATTTTGCATCGTAGTTAAATAAATGCCAACCATTTATTAGAAGATCATCACAGTCCAAGTCACTTCCACATTTATAAGTTAAAAGACATTTAACTCAAACGACTAATATATTTGCAAACGTACCAATTCCTGCTACAAAATTATTCAACAATAACATGCAATATGGAATGCGTAGCAGAGACCAAATGAATTTTTTCTACCGGCAGAACATATGACATCATGAGGACAAAAAGAAAACTATAATCTAGAGAGGAAAAAACCCAATCTTACGCAGCACATTTTCCAGTTCACAAAAACAGGAACTTGGAATACTTCACTGGGGATGACAGTAGCCTCTCTACTCAGGGAGAAGCAACACCGACAAAGTTCGCAAGCCTCACAAAATCTAAATTCAACCCAAAAAAAAGTCATATGCAAAGCTGCACTTCAACCCAAAACCCAAATCTAGTAAAACCCACAAACAAGACCAGGAGCTAAACAATCATCAGCCACAGAAGTGCCCACAAAAGCCAGCAGATTGCAGCACGGCACGCCATTTAAACCCCCGTATCAGCACCAAGCAGTGTCGAAGCAGCTGAAAAACCCTCAAAACACACCGAAAGGCCCAGCAAGAAACACAGGCTCACGCTCATCACATCGACCCGCGACCATGCAGACCCACGTCACCCAACAGAACACCGAACCGACCCACAATGGAGGCGAAGCGAAACAACCCCATCCCGCCTCACCACCCACCAGCAAGCAGACCAAGCAAAAAGCTTCAACAACCCACGAAACGGCACCAAATTCGTCAGCACAAGCGACGAAACGACGACCCGATCGGCCTCGCCGCGTTGTTCCTGAGCAAAGGAGCGATCTTTAGGCTTCGATTTACCTGGAAAGAGGGAGGCGATTCTCGAAGGGTACTCCACTCGCGCTCGCAGCTGAGGAGCAAGAGAGAGAAAGAGAGAGAGAAACTGTTCCGGTTCGGACAATTTTTCCTTTCCTCTTTTCGCCTTTTGTTCGACCATTTTCAGCGCACCAAGAGTTTTT
Source organism: Eucalyptus brandiana (assembly GCA_014182725.1). Taxonomy (NCBI): domain Eukaryota; kingdom Viridiplantae; phylum Streptophyta; class Magnoliopsida; order Myrtales; family Myrtaceae; genus Eucalyptus; species Eucalyptus brandiana. The sequence continues at coordinate 11,630,096 of CM024672.1, read as the reverse complement.
TTTTTTTTTTGGGTCATAAAAGCATTTTCATTCATTCATTCATCGGTAGAAGTGCTACAAGCGACATTAAGAGAAGATTCAGAACATAAAATGTCCCACAGAGGTTGGGGGGCGAAGATTTCCACCCTTGAGGAAGAGTCTTTGTGCGGAGCGCACCGAGAGTTCAGTCGATGGGTTTTGTCGCTGGAAGCGTCGCCCACACGCCGATCGCGGGGTTTGCAGGGCACGCGCCCGCGCGAGTGGGCTTGCCGCGGGTCTCCTGCGGGGCTCGCGCGCGAGCGGGACGCGAGATCTGGACCGTTGAGCCCGGCGATACGAACGGACGAGATTCGTGATTCCGGGATATGAAAAGGACTGCCACAGTTTTAGTGGAGTTACAATTTTATTTTAGTTTGCTTGTATTCAGGAAAGGGTGATTTCATTTCTCGGCAACACCAGACGTGACAGGTCCGGTGAAAATTAGGAACATGCAAAACGAATCACCTGATCGGACCAATTTTAAGAAGTATCGATTTAGTTCTCGATTCTTAAAAATGGAATCAATATTTATGCATACAATTCTCATTTCTAAGAGAGAATTGGACCCAACCGACTAAATATATTTTTTTTATTTTTTCAAAAAAATTAGTGAGTATATTTTGTTATGAGAAAATGTCACAAATAATCCTATAATTTTCATTTAATGTTCAATTTCATCCATGAGTTTTGATTTGATTGAACTTTCATCTAATATTCCATTTAATTCCTAACTATTTAAAAATTAACCAATTTCTCTTTTTTAATTTCTAAACTGTTTTTTTATAAATAAATAAAAAATACCAAACTGGTTTTTTTTGTTCAAAAAAATACCACATTTATGCAAAATAATAAAGGTCAATATTTCTTTCCTTTCTCCATATTAAAAACAAATAAAAAAAAGGAACGATAATAATAAATAAAAGTGAATCTTGCATTTTGATTTTTTGAATATTAGATGAAAGTTCAAGGATCATTTGTGACATTTTCCCTTTTGTTATTTCAAAGAAGATAAGAGCTTGTAATTGAACAATAAAATATTCATATAAAAATATAGGATTTATTTTGAGTTATGAATTTGTTCCTGATCATGTCTTATACAATAATGATATTGGATCCTTATTTCAAAGCTAGACCGTTCTGATAACACCTGGGGTCATTAAATGCCGGATGTTCGTACTCGATTTTTCTTTTCGTTTTTTTACTAATATTTATTTCCCTGTCGTAGCTTACCCTACATTACAGACGCTGACAGTATCATCAATAACAACTGATGTCGATCCTGCAACTCTCATTTACATAGAGCAGAAAGATGCTGGACCCTAGACAGAGAGAGTCCTGGTGGCAATGCAAGTCATCTCCAGCTACTGGACTGACCCGGTTTTACAAAAAAAAATAAAAATGGAGGCAATCCTGGAGAGGGACTCTTGCTGAACTCTGTACACCTTCGAGTGTAGAAAACCGATGGAACTGGTTGAAAAGGCCAACAGAATGCACGGTCAGAGCGAATCGATGTTGCTTGTAGTCCTCAGCCGACTATGGCAAGCAGGCTCTGCCTGACGGCGGGAACTGAGCAGATCAAGGAGCCGAAGATGCCGGAGAGAATGCCGGCACAGAAAGGGAGGGCCGCTGGTTCTTTCATCGACAATGCTGCTATTCCCAATCCATGGGCACTGCAGGATAGGCACGAGATATATGACTTCCGGTTACGAGTTATGTACTTGTGTCTCTTAATCAGTCCTGAGAATTTCACTGAGTGGAAAGAACAAAAGTGCGCAACAAGGGCACACTCCAGAAAGATGGCCAATGTTCAGATAGCGTACCTTGATGCGGTAGCTATTCCTCGGGCAAAAGGATCACGGAATTTAAGTCTATCCAGCATTGCTTGCACGAAGTTTGCTCCAACTAAACCAGTTACCACAACCACAGCAGCTGTAAGAGATGAATTGGCACCTGCACCACTCGAGAGACATGGAATTTCAAGCACAAATATTTAGTCACCATTTACCAAAAATATACCTTGCTCAGAGAAAGAGAACGCATATCGAGTAGAAAAAGTTAAAAAAATCCATCGCATGGGTTTCAATTGTGCTTTAGAAAAGATGATTGCAGAAGTAATCTCCTATCCCAAATTGCATTTCAATCGAGAATCCAGAATACCTTCAAATAGAGACACGATGCTGAGGGCCAATACCACAGTAATACAACGAGGCAGAATCGACACCGTCAAAGTTGGTTCCAGTCCAACAAGACGTCCTGCCAAAGCAGTTGAGTACAAAGAGAAGATTGTTGCGACGATGACTGACGTGAAAATTTCAGCTGCATGTCTCTTTACAAGCTGCAACAACAGAGAATGGAGATTGTAGTTGCAGCCAAAATGAGAAGAGAAAGGGATTCTCAAATTACCAATCAGTGGACTGCAATCAGTCTGAAGAAGAAATATAAATTAGCAGCGAAGTTTAAAAAAAATTTAACCATCTTTCTTGACCAGTTTCTCACCAAAGCACCTGGTGCATACGTGCTAGTTCGAGGAGGAACGATAGTTCCATTTCAACCAATGAAATGTTCTTTCAACTTTAACTTTTCATGTTTCCTACACATCCAAACTCTTAGAGATAAGAAAGCTAATAATAGCATGAATATCACTGTATCAAGAAGTTTTCCTCCTGCCCTAGTGAATAACTGTTTAACCTGCACTGTCTGCTTTGTACGCTTTTCTGTGCTCCAAACTAGCAACTCAAAATAACAGCAAAATCTACAACTGAGATAATTTCACAATCTGAGTACTGGATGAGAAGATATAAGCTACCTTTCTCTGCTTGAACATGGAGAATGCGAAGGAGAGAATAACAGATCCCAAGAATCCCATTAGAATATCACCAGCTCCAGGATTGGCAGATGCCTTCGTAAGGTAATATCCTGTAAGTATGTTAGGTATCAGATCAAAAGTTTTGCAGATTTCTGGACATTGTGAACCATGCGAGATCAAGCTGATGGAATTAGTCGCCATTCTATGCAAACATCACAAGGCCATTATACTTTATTTATTTCATCCATATAGAAAACAATTTCTATCTTCTCTAAGAAGGATGTAAAATCAAAAAGCCATGATACACAGAATGCAATGGCATAGGGATGATTGATGGATACTGCTTCTTAAGTACTTTACAAATGGGACATTATTTTTTTCCCCCTTAAAGAAGGCCACATGGCTATGCATATCTGCTTCAAATGAATTTTGTTTTAGCCAGAATTGCATCAAGTAAACTGAAAAGATTTTAAAGAGGTGTACATGAGATACAACTAGTCAGTTGGTTCTTAATGATGCAGAAGTATGCAAACCACCTACTGATCAGTTCATGCAAATCATCCAAACCAAGTAACAGTTATGACTTCACAAACAGAATACCTAGGACGGGATTCAGTCCAGACTTTGAAAGGTACCCAAATGCAAATGCTGCCAGGTCTGCCAACAATGCACAGCAGATAATTGGATGGAAAATTTTCTTCACACCAGATGGCAACCTAAAAAAGTAAAGCTCGTGAAGATGGCCTTTTGAACAGTTATACTTCAACAAACTATAGATCCTGCAGGACTTCCACAATGCAAATTTGCTCATAGGTAGCAGAAATTACCCAGAACCGACCATGTAGCCTATCACGGTGGATGCCAGGAGGAATGGAAGGCATGTTCTGGCATTGGTTCCAAGAGAAGTTGGGTACAAAAATGCTGAAATGAATGATATAACAAAAATACCACTCCAAGTCCACAATTCAAGTGACGAAAATGGCGATGGTTTTGCCATTGGCTCAGCATCCGTCATCTCTGTCTTAAAAAGTTTTCTCACTGTAATCGCAGTATAACCAGCCACCAAAAGTGAAGCTAACCATCCTCCAACTGCAAAAGAGAAAACGAAAACAGCTATGGAGTTAAAGATGCACCTATCGAGCCCAACTGGCAACAGCAAGACACCACTCAACTTATCCAGACAAACTAAAATATAGATGCCATGCATTTTCCTTTCTCTCCACCTAGTTTACATTATATCCTCATGCAAACTCTCATATCAAACTGCAATGTAAGCTTCTTATGATCTCAAAGTCTGAAAGTCTACGCATGAAGATTGTGATTTCATCCTGTGCTTCCTTCTTCTAGGCTATTGTCTGCACAAAGACAACATCAATGAAGAGATTCTTTCAGAGCTCTGGGAATATTGCATACTGAAGTAATACTGTGCCATCATGGTGCACCAACTCATTGGCAAGCACAACAGAACCCAGAAAGACAAAATGCCGATAGACTTAGGCCATTGGAGAGGCGCAAGACTCTGGTCTAAGGTCATTAGATTTCACAAGATAGTCACAACACAAGCAACCACAATGAGGAAGAGCACACAACTACACGGTGATCAAAGGTGAGCGGTACCCAATATAAAGCAAATCTTGAGCCCCGAAGCCGCAGGTATGTCCTTAACAGCAAGAGGCAAAACCACCAGGGACGGAACATAAAACAGCGGGAGCCACCTTTGTATGAACAGAAGCGCCGGCTCGAAGAAGCTCATCAAACCGGCAGCCATGGCGGGCACCGTCGAATCGAGAATCATCAGAACGGAGAATATGCAGAACATCCCGAACAGAGCACTCGGGAACTTGATCGCCGCTGCGACAAACGCCTCCTTCAAATATTTATCCATCGCAAGGATTATCCCCAGCGAGACAACCAAATGGACCACCCCAAAGGCCTATAGTTCACATCCAAGACACATTCTTTGGATCAAATTTAGTAAAACGAAGCTAAAACGTACCAGCTGAGACCCCATAAAACATGCCAAGCGACTCGAATTAGGAAAAGAATAAAAGGGGAGACCTTTTGAGAGATTGTGGTGGAAGTGCCACCACTCTCTGCACCCGCCGACTTCACCAAGAGTGATCGATCCGAGCACGTTTTCTCGTCACCCATTTGCAAGAACCCGGGAGCGAACCTAGAATTGCTTCTGACTCCCGAACACGATTTCTCCAGACGGGGACTCTTATCCCCCGAGTGGCCATCCCCACAAGCGAGCCGCGTCGACGCACACGGTTGGATCCTTGCGGAGGAAGAAAGCGAAAGGAGGGAACTTGAAGAAAAGGGCAGGTCCCCCTCCCGCTGTCGTCGGTGGTGATTGACAAGACGGGAGGAGGGCGATTGGTGGTGGTGGTGGTGGTGGTGGAGCGTGGCCGAGACGATCGCCATGGCAAGAAAGCAAGGAAGTGGCGGGGAGTTCTCGAGAGGGAGAGAGGAACCATCTCTGTGGCAGCTTTTTGTTGTGGGCCTTCTTCTTCTTGGTTGGAGAATCCCGAGAGTTTGTATGGACTACAAGACATTGGAGATGAGATTTGGACAGTAGCAGCAGCAGCTTCTTGGCAGTTGCATTCGCAGCGAACAGCACTGTCAAAGCTAGGGGTGAGCATGGTCCGGGTTGGTCCGGGCCACCCCTAACCCTAGGACCAATCCGTACGGTGTTGATCCTTAATTTTTAGGGCCCATGGGGCCAAGCCTATGTGGCTGCAGGGCCAAGGGCCAGGACCAAGCCCGATGGGTTCGCCCGGCCTGGCTCAACCGGGGCCGATCGATAATTTTTTCGTCTTATTTTTTATACTTCAAAAAAAGAAACCTACAAATTCAAAGACACATCCATCGACAATGCGCGTTGTGCAACTAAATTATAAATACCAATACATATTTAGAAATTTAAGATGACACAATAGAAATTTTAAATCTTCTTTTAATTTCATCGAGATATGGGACAAGATAAAAAGTTCTTGTAATCATCTATCTTTAATATTCATAACATCATATCAAAAAGCGTTTTCCCTGCATTTGATCGTAGAGTCCACTCAACCAAAAATAAGCTTCACACCATTTGATTAGCAAATTACCAAAGAATCGTAATACTACTCTACTCTTCAAAAACTTCTACCATTTGACACAAATTGAAAAGCAAAGTGCAAATTTGAAATTTATTAGTATAATACAATTAAACTATAAAAAGTTCAAAATACTTAATATAAATCATGAATATATAACTTCACATCTTGTTAATTCACTTAAACTTCTAAACACCTAAAAACAAAACAAACGACACATAATTAATACTCAACAAAAGTTTTAAATTGAAATTACTATTAGTGTTATTGATAGAACATTTCAATATAATATAATATAATGAGACATTTTACTTAGGTTTGAATATATAAAAGAATTATACATAATATAATATAATATAATATAATATAATATATAGGGTTGGTCGGGGTTGGGCCGACCCAAAACTCTAGGGCCAGGGGACCAACCGCGCAGTGTTGGCCCCGAGATTTCAGACCAAGACCAACCCAATCCCCTTGGGAACCGGACCAAGACCGGCAGGGTTGGGCCGGTCCAGGGTCGGTCCAGGGTCAACCCTAGACCGCTGCTCACCCCTAGTCAAAGCTACCATACCATCGGCCTTGCGCCTTGTGGCCAGTGGCCATTTGAGTGAAAAATTCCTCCTTGCAACGGGCCACTTCGTGCAAATGAATTGGGTTGGATCGGATTGCAATGTCAAAGTCCAGTTGAGAAAAATCTTATGATGGTCCTAAACGGGCTTCAAGAGGAAAGATCAGAAATTTCCGAAACCAACCGATGACATGCTAGTCGGAGGTGAAAGATAAAATTAAACATATGCGGAAGCCAGGATCAATCGAAAACATACCTCCAGCCATTGTTCGTATTCACGTTCGTCGAATGTCCTGAAAAATCAAAGTAATAGGCACACTCTACTAACCAAATCTCCTCACGCACGATGGTGTATTCTAAATGTGAGAATTTTGTGTTAGACCTTGTGATCACCCGTCAGAAATGAACGTACGTTCCTTATATATATCGTCTCCCATCAAGACGAGCGGTTGTCACGAACGGGTACGAAGCATGTCGAATAGTCGCAACAATTGGGTCTAAATGTGGGATCACAAAAGAAAAATAAATAACATTCTCCTCCCACTTGATCCCATCATGTTCATCATATGGATTATCCAACTAATTCCACGAAAACTTAATGCTTAAAGAAAAGAAACAAAACACATGAATCATTGCGACATGTCTTCTAAGAGTGAGTAATACCTTCCATGTATCACAATGCATCTTATTTCTTTAATGCCAGCCAATATGTGACAACATATCTTAATGAATAAACCCCATGTTTATTCCAAAACCAAGGATAAATGTTATTCTCATAAACAACAAAATGTGTACACAAAAATTAAGAATCAACATTACAACAGAATAAGAGTTTCATACAACAAAAATCGTTCATATGTCGACAAATCACATGATGGGACCTATTCCCATACTAGTTATATGATCCTTATACTTCATTGGTGGCATGCCTTTAGTTAAAGGATCGGCTATCATCAATTCAATGCTAACATGTTCAATGACTACTTTATTCTCCTTAACACATTCCCTTATGGCTAAATACTTAATGTCAATATGCTTACTTCGACTGCCACTTTTGGCATTTTTAGCCATAAAAATCGCAGCTGAATTGTCACAATATATTCTTAATGGCCTAGAAATAGAATCAACAATTCTAAGCCCAGCAATGAAACTCTTCAACCATACACCATGCGAGGCAGCCTCAAAACAAGAAACGAACTCAGCCTCCATAGTGGAAGTAGCAGTCAAAATCTGCTTGACACTTCTCCATGACACGGCTCCGCCAGCTAACATGAAAATGTATCCAGATGTTGATTTTCGTGAATCAATGCAACCCGCGAAGTCCGCATCCAAATAACCGACCACTTCCAGGTTGTCAGTCCGTCTATACATAAGCATATAGTCTTTGGTACCTTGAAGGTATCTCAACACTTTCTTTGCAGCTCTCCAGTGGTCTAAACCTGGATTACTTTGATATCTTCTCAACATTCCCACAGCAAAAGCAATGTCAGGTCGAGTGCAAACCTGAGCATACATCAAGCTTCTAACAGCAGAAGCATATGGAATGTTGTACATTTGTTCCCTTTCTAGATCATTCTTCGGGCATTGGTTCAAATTGAACCTGTCACCCTTCACAATGGGTGCTATACTTGGTGAACAATCTTTCATCCGAAATCTCTCTAGGACCTTATTGATATAGGTTTCTTGAGATAGTCCTAAAATTCCTCGAGATCTATCTCTATGTATCTTAATGCCAATGACATAAGATGCCTCACCCATATCCTTCATGTCAAAACTCTTAGAAAGAAATTGTTTCACCTCATGTAGCAACCCCTTATCATTGGTCGCAAGTAGTATATCATCCACATACAGCACAAGGAAACAAATTTTGCTCCCACTGACCTTCTGGTATATACATTGATCCATGACATTCTCTATAAAACCAAATGAAGAGATGACATCATGAAACCTTAAGTACCATTGGCGAGATGCTTGTTTCAAGCCATATATAGATTTCTTAAGCTTGCACACCAAATGCTCACCTTTACTAGAGGAAAATCCTTCGGGTTGTTTCATGTAAACCTCCTCCTCTAGTTCTCCATTGAGGAACGCCGTTTTCACATCCATCGATGTAATTCCATATCAAAATGGGCAACCAAAGCCAAAACAATACGAAGAGAATCTTTCTTAGATACGGGAGAAAAGTCTCCGTGTAATCGATTCCTTCCTTTTGAGTGAATCCTTTGGCAACAAGTCTAACTTTATATCTTTCAATGTTACCCAATGAATCTTTCTTAGTTTTGAAGACCCATTTACAACCAATGGCCTTCGCACCATCGGGTAACTCAACCAAATCCAGACTTTGTTAGATGCCATAGAACTCATCTCTTCTTTCATGGCATTGTACCGCAAATTGGATTTATCACTATCCATGGCTTGTGAAAACGTTTCGGGATCATTCTCAGCTCCAATATTGTAGTCAGACTCTTGTAAATACACAATATAATCACTAGGAATAGCCGATTTTTTTATTCTAGTAGATCTTCTCAATGTTGGATCAACATTCTCTTGAGGAGCATGTTGCTCAATTGGTTGTTCAACAGTTTTTGGTAATTGTTGAACAACTGGATCTACTGCATCAATATCAGCAGGTTGTGGAACTTCAACAATTGGTTGTTCAATAGCCGGCTGAACTGAAGGGGCATTATAAGCAACAACCAATCTTAAACTTGAGGTGGAAAGTTGAGTGTCTGAATGATCTTCCTTAGGAACAAGATCCCTTGGTCGATCGCTCCCACTAATCAAGTCATTTTCAAGAAATTTAGCATTTCTTGATTCCACAATCCTAGTGGTATGAGATGGACAATAAAACCTGTATCCCTTAGACCTTTCGGCATATCCAATGAAATACCCACTTATGGTTCTTGGGTCCAACTTCTTTTCTTGTGGATTATAAATTCTTACTTCAGACGGGCATCCCCAAACGCGCACATAATGTAAACTTGGTTTCCAACCCTTAAATAACTCAAAAGGTGTCTTTGGGACAGCCTTGGTCGGAACTCGGTTTAATATGTACACTGCCGTCTTAAGTGCTTCAGTCCATAAGAATTTAGGAAGTTTGGAGTTACTAAGCATACTACGCACCATGTCTAATAAGGTCCGATTTCTTCTTTCCGCTACGCCATTTTGGTCCAGGAGAACCGGGCATAGTATATTGGGCAACTATCCCATGCTCTTGAAGAAATCTTGCAAATGGACCAGTGCTTGTCCATCTTGAGTGTATCTACCATAGAATTCTCCACCTCTATCCGATCTCACGATCTTAATTTGCTTATTGCATTGTTTCTCTACTTCCGCCTTAAATACTTTAAAGGCATCTAATGCTTCATATTTATTATGAATCAAGTAGAGATACATATAACGTGAATAATCATCTATAAAGGAGATGAAGTATTTCGACCACATGAATCCATATCGGACTACAAATATCTCGTATGTATGATTTCTAATATTTCGTACTCTCTTGGCACATTTCTTTGTTTTGTTAGTCCGCTTTCCCTTTATGCGAGTCTACACAAATATCACATCCGATAAAATCTAAAGTACCGAGTACTCCATCATTTACTAATCGCTTAATTCTTTCTATGGAGATATGTCCCAATCTCCGGTGCCACAACATAGAAGAATGTTCTTTCACAACACATCGTTTTATACCAGCTTTATCATGAATATGCATCGCATCATAATAGGCATTGTCTTGTAAATTAATTCGAAAAAGACCATCAGACAAAGTACCACCCCCGACAATTTCAGATTTAATGATAAACAGAAGTTTGAATCTGAAAAGTTAAAAGAGTATCCCAAAGGTACAAGTCTTGAAACTGAAATTAAGTTTCTAGAAAAACTAGGAACATAAAAGGTCTTTTCCAAATCTAAAACAAAACCACTATTGAGAACTAGTGTATATGTCCCAATAGCTTCAACATGCGAACGCATCTTGTTTTCGAATAGATGCTTTGTTCACTTCCCACTCGGCTTCCGGTGGTTTTGAAAACCCCGCAAGGAATTCGAAATATGGATTGTAGATCCAGAATCAATCCACCAAGTGCTGTGACTTACATCAGTCATATTAGATTTATAACAAACACAAGAGATTGGATTACCTTTCTTCTCGAGCCAGGCCTTAAATTTGACACAATCCTTCCTCATATGCCCCTTCCGTCTACGAAGAAACACTTGGATTCTTTCTTAATGTCGGCTTGGGGAGGTATTTTACCTTTTCCCTTATGCTTGCCATAGCCCTTATTCTTTCCTTGTGTTGCCAAATGAGCACTTTCTCCCAATTCCATAACCAGTCTTTCTTCCTCTTGAACACACATGGTCATGAGTTCATTAATAGACCATTTATTCTTATATGTGTTATAAGAGATCTTGAAATGTGCATACTTGTTGTGGGAGAGTGTTGAACATAATACACAAGGAAGGATTCAGATATCTCAACCTCAAGGTTCTTAAGCCGAGCTGCAATGTTCCTCATTTGCATGATGTGCTCACGCACACCTCTAACACTAGTGAGCTTCAATGATGAAAACTTCATAATCGGGGTCATGGCATGCGCCTCTCTCGAACTTTCAAACTGCGCATCTATGGCCTCCAATAAAGCCTTAGCATTGCTATCTTGAGCAACCGAACCACGAATACTAGGAGATATCTTAGCTCTTATAAACATGGCACAAACGCGGTTGGACCGCTCCCATTGATTATAAAGAGTTATCTCGGTGGAGTGCTCGAATCGTAGGAGCGAGGTGGTTCGTCTTTCCTTATAGCATAGTCAATGTCCATCCACCCCAATTGAAGAAGAACTCGACTCCTTCCAAACTTTATAGTTCTCACCATTCAAGTATAGGAACATCAAACTTAAATTGAGAGAAATTCACGGGTTAAACCGCATATCAAACAATCATGCTTATGTCACAAAATTTGAAGCAAATATAAATAAATCATGTTTTACCAATGTAAACATGTCATAATATGAATCACATAACATAAAAACTACCTGTGGACTAAGTTTTTAATTTAAATAGATTCATAATTACTTCATGAAGAAACTACCATATTATATGCCTTTTCTTAATCCCTGTGGGTAAATTAAGAAAATAATATGATATTTCTTCCTAATTAATCACATTAATATAATGAAAATTCCTGTGGGATAAAATTCATCATATTAATATAATTAATTACAATCAATGTCCATTTCTAAATATGATCCGGAGGCTCTTAATATATAATTTAATTAATTAAAGATCTTTGTGGCTACTCTCTAATTAATTAATTATATGAATCATTGAACATTAAATTTCATGCATAAAATATTCATAACAATGCATGAAATGACATAATAAATAAATACATCAATGGTAGAACAGTAAATAAATAAATTGGTCAAGGGTAAGATTGCAAATTTTTAAAAAATTTGGGGCAAAAAGGTAAAAAGGAGTCGCGGGTGGAGACGACAGGCGCGTGCCGAGCACGTGCGCGTCCAGCGCACAGGCGCGTGCTCGGCACGCGCAAGAACCGCGCGGGCACGTGCCCCGCACGCGCGCGCCGTTCGGCGCGCAGCGCATGCGGGGCATGCGCGCGGCGGTTCAGCGCAGCGCGTGCGCCTGGCAACTGCCGCGCGCGTGGATCCCACGCACGCAACGGTTGCCGCGCGCGTGAGAGCGCGTGGCGCGTGAAATCCACGCACCTGCAACCGCAGCGCGTGCGTGGGCTCCACGCGCCTTCTTCCTCGCGCGAACAGAAGCCTTTCTTCGCCGTTTTTCGCCATTCCGCCGTGGTTTCGCCGGCCGTTTCTTCTCCGGCAGCCCATTTCAAACAAAAATAAATAATGGGTTTTGAAGAGCAAGTCGACACGATCACATGGGTCCAAGTTTCGGCGAAAATGAGCAAAAATTAACCCTCAAATCAAACGAAAAACTCCATAAACGCAAATCCTCAACCACCACGACTTCCGCCGCCCGATTAGCCTCCGGCGAACACCGATATACCGGAAAAACACATGGCTAAGGTTCCTTATGGCGGTGCGACCGTATGGGTCCGAAATCAAAGGGTGGGTCGTGCGGATTTTGCCCGGAATCGTCGAGTTTCTCTCTCGGCCTCAAAATCCGAGTTACTGTTCATGTTAAAATAAGCCCGAAAATACACCAAAAAAACACAAAAATACAACAAAACAAGGCAGAGGCACTAGATTCGCTCTGATACCAAATGAAAGATAAAATTAAACATATGCGGAAGCCAGGATCAATCGAAAACATACCTCCAGCCATTGTTCATATTCACGTTCGTCGAATGTCCTGAAAAATCAAAGTAATAGGCACACTCTACTAACCAAATCTCCTCACGTACTGATGGTGTATTCTAAATGTGAGAATTTTGTGTTAGACCTTGTGATCGCCCGTCAGAAATGAACGTACGTTCCTTATATATATCGTCTCCCATCAAGACGAGCGGTTGTCACGAACGGGTACGAAGCATGTCGAATAGTCGCAACAATTGGGTCTAAATGTGGGATCACAAAAGAAAAATAAATAACAGGAGGTGGTTGGCTTTATCTAAGGTTTCATGCTCACGTGGTTCGGAGCCCTCTGGTTGATCATGAATTCGGATCTCTTGTTGCTCCTTGTTTTCAGGAAATCTGAATTGATCCTGGGATTAGTTTGATATGTCTAACATAACAATAATTCTGGCTTTACTTCAACCTGTTTTTGGTAGTATTATAGTAACAAGTCAACTCGCATCATGCTACAAAAGCCACATCACATCAAAAGATCGTGGCTCCGACTTCTGGAGCAACTTCATGATAATGCAAGTTCAACTTTACTTTTAATGCATGTTATACATTTTGGAATTGCATTCACATTCCTTGAAAGATGACCATGATCGTGTTTACTGGAACATTAATATGTCCTACCCTAAAAGATGCTGCCATGCAATGGGGCTTGAAATCCACATGGTATAGAAGCATATGCGAAGATCAAGCCCCACCTCAATGGACCCTAGCTAAGTGTCAGTGACGTGGGTGCAAGAGTTGAGTACCCAAGCATTATTGTTGGAAACTAGGGTATGGGCACTGATGTCCTAAGCACGGCTTCTATGGACATGGGCACAAACACAGAGGTCTCGAGCTTAGCCTCAAGGAACCTGGGTCTAGCCATTATGGACCTAAACTTAGCTACCAAAGAATCAAGCGATTGTGACACGAGCATGAGAATCGAGTTCCCTAGGCACAAAGTTCCAAGCCCAACCTAAAGGGACCTAAGCCTAGCCTTTATGGACCCAGGCCCGCTATAATGGACCCAGTCCCGGCCTCTAGGGATGACTCTTGACCTCTGTGGAGCCAGACATGGGTACTATGGTCGCAGCCCGAGTTTGAGGGGCCTAGGCCCCACTTCTAGAGAACAAAGTCAAGCGCTAGTGACTTGGGCATAGAAACCACATACCCAAGCATGGCCTCTAAGGGTCTCGACACAGGCATCAATGTCTCGGGCCTAGCCTCCATGGACTCAAGCAAGATGCTAGCATGGGAGCCTAGTTCCCGTAGTACTTGGGCATGGCCAACAAGTAATTTAGGGGGCCTTTGTGGACTCAAGCACAAGCACACGAACGGCATTGCTCTTTGATTTAATGGCTTGAAGTTGGGCTCTTTGGTAACCCAATAGGACCCAACATTTTTTTGAGGTTTTACTTTATTAGATCTATTTTAACCCATATAATTTTTCAAGCTACTCTTAATTCACCCAACTTAACAGATACGACTTCAAATATAGGTCCATGACCCCTTTTGCCACCTCTTAGATCTTGTACACTTAGCAAGGCACAATGGTATTGAAACAAGCTGTTTGACAAAAATATTGGCGTTAAAAGGACAGCCTTCTGAAATGAATATTTGATGTTTGGAGGAGCTTGTTTTTGCTAGTGTAATTGAAGTCCATGGATATGCATAAGATGGTAATTTAGCCCATTCGTTGTGTTGAAACGTAGATGAGAAGGGGGCAAACGCTTCTGCGGAACGGCTAGCCAAAGCAAGCACAGATCAGGATTAAACGTGCTAGAAGACTGGGAATAATGTACTCGAGTCCTAACAAACATAAAATAGGTTCGGCTACCACACTTCAAACGAATAACGAACAATAAAATGAGCAGGATGAGAATATATCATGATAAATCATAATGCCTTGCCGCAAAGAGTTCCAACCGTTTACATTCTTGTCAAACGACTAACTATGAAGCAAAAGAAAAGACAACAAAAATCTACAGGATCTTCATGTTCATCAGAGTTTGAACAGAAAGTTACCTTCACTCGAATTTACACAGAAGAACAAATACAAACAAGGAAACTACAAAAAGGGAATAAAAGTCACTTCAACGCTAAGTAATTATATTGGACAGAGAGATTGTTACAAGATTGAAAAAATAGGTTAGGCTTTCATAAGCGAGCAGAAGAGGACCTGCTGCTTCAAGGCTCAGCCTCATAATGATAAGAGTAGTAATGTTGTGTATTAACTTCATAGCGATAAGCATGATGAGGAGGTGAGGGCGAGCTAAGTTCACTCCCAGAAGGGCTGGCTACAGGAGATTGGTGCTTGTCTGCTCTGACTTGAACTACTTCCTCTTCCTCCGCCGCAAATGACCGGAAAATTGGGTGCAGGTACGCATCAGCTAAGTATGCTTTCAAGTTCAGGTTCGGTTCTTCTTCTCGTTCCGCTAAATCTTTTGCCATTGCTTCCTGTGGAGGATATAATGATTAAGAAAAAGAAAAGAAAAAAGTACTTCACCATTGACATGAATTCCTGAAGAACTGAAGATAATGGATGGAGTCAGTACGAGACTGTTATCCAACATGACCAGTAAGGGACACTGGGGAATTACCTCAAGCGGATGCCTCCTAAAGGCAGGTTCAAACCGATGCTTGCAATACTTGTGGAATGCCAACGTGAATGCCGGTAATACAACAAGCAAAGGAGTTGAATTAGCAGCTTCTTTGGTACTAAGCAACCCCATTAGCAGAAGTTGAGATATCAGTAAGGCTGCAATAATGCGGCTGTGAACATGGGGCCAGAATGCAGCGACGCTCTCATATCGCTGATTGTAGACATTAATTATCTGCAAACAGATCATTTATTAATACAACAGCCGATTGCTCCAACTTAAAAAGTAAGGAGACTAAAGATGAGATGGAACAAGTTTCATTTGCTATCATTGAATTTAAGTTCCGGCAGTTACCAACTTACATATTAGAATCAGATAAAATAAAAACCAGTTCTAAAGCTGAGCCTCATAACTTATCCTGTATCATTTCCCAAGAAAATTTAGCTTCCAAACAATTGCCATCTCTAGGCAGTTCCAGTTTATTATGCTCTACGCTCTACCAAGGTTGTTGTACCTAAAAAGTGGGGGGACTTAACACAAATAAATGAACTCAATGAAGACACGTCACGGGAACGCAAAGCATTCAGGGACTAACTGACCTGATGACGGTAGACTAAGTATGCCAAGGCAAAGAACACCAGAATAAAAGGAAGAAGAATCGGAGTAACCACAGCATAAACAATTCCCAGAAGAAAGTACAATTGGAGGGTTGGGAGAGTCTCTGGAAACTCTACACTTCCAGGGTCCATGGCCCTCTCCCTGTCACGGTTAGTCTTCACCAAAAACATATTCTTGAGGTGGTATAGGACCAATGGCTTTAAACGGAGAATCTCGGCAGCAATCCCAGCCCAACCATCAACCATTATGTAGGTAATAAAGAAAGTAGCTTTCATTGGTATTGACACCCCAATGGTCCTCGGTATCCTGAAACATGATGAAAACTCCATAGAAAATTCTTCTTATGGCAGAAAAAAAAGTAAAAACTAATTAAGTTCCTGGGGATAAAATGCACCAACAACGGTCAGTTATGACTTACATCTCATAAGAACATACCTTTTAATATGCACTGCAAAGCAGTAAGAAGAATTCTTCCCTATTTCACTCATATCAGCATCCTATTGGTTACTACTGAGAATCTACCAAACTTTGAGACTGTAAACATAGAACCAGGAAAAGAAAAGACTAATACGAATAATACAAGCAAAACCCCTTAGAAAGAAAAGACATTGTATGGAAAAATAATGAAAGCTATTGCAAGGGAAGGTACAACAAGGGTCTCACAAACCAGAATACTGCCAAGGAAAGTGTATGTGGGTGCACGCATGCATGCTTATGTCTGGGAGTATGTGCTTATGCATACGCATTTGTATGCATGTGAATAAGTCTCAGCTGTGTCGGCATAAGTGTGTTCATGAATACATCACATGAGAATTATAGTTTCCTTTGACACATCGAATTCAAATTACTTAACCAAAGGAAAATTCAGAAATGCTC
Organism: Eucalyptus brandiana; assembly: GCA_014182725.1. Taxonomy (NCBI): domain Eukaryota; kingdom Viridiplantae; phylum Streptophyta; class Magnoliopsida; order Myrtales; family Myrtaceae; genus Eucalyptus; species Eucalyptus brandiana. Next base: position 11,613,202 of record CM024672.1, on the reverse strand, counting down.
CAGAGTCAAGAAGAGGGAAAGTATCTGTAACAGTAAATGCTAAAACTACTGGGTAAAAACTTGAAACTTCTTCATCCATGACTTGTTTGCAGTAACAAGTGATGAGTGCTTCAACTAAATTAGAGAGATTGTCTAATATCCACTGAATTAAATGACAGAATAGACTGGTTGAATTGACACTGACACAGAGGTCTACATGGAAATTACGAGCAGGAGTATCTGAGACAATATGCACAGGCAACTAGCATCAAAAATCAAATGATGTAATCTTACTGGGCAGCTGACTGATGCATGAAAGAATGCAGCTGCTGAAACGCTGTTCCAGTTATAATGCTTCCCAAGAAGACATTAACCAACATAAAGTAGTAGTACTTTGCAGCAGCCCTCCTTTCCAACGTCGATATTGCAATGTACCCCTCAATCTTCGACATGATCACCAATACCGTAGGAAGGATGTACAAGAACATCTTAAGGGCTAGACCAGGGAGGAAACCTTGTAAGAATGACTTGATAAATTTCCTGCAAGTCCAATGTAAGATGTAAGGATAAACGTGCGAACAGGCAGGAACCTCCATGACAATTGCAGCTACAAATCTCATTTCCCCTTTCACAAACTAGAGACAACTCTCACTTTCAGTCCATAATGAAGAAATTACCAAAATTGCATTTTCAAGAGGTAAACAGTCTATTCTGTGGTTTAATAGGTAAACTCATGTGTCCTGTAATATACTTACAGTTCGATCACAGGCCTGAGGAAAGGAGCAACTCTTTCTAGACCCTCCAAATTGGCAAGAGATTGTACAAATGCAATCGGTATCATGTAAAAGAACACCAGAGCAAACACCAACAGGGATATCACAAGTTTCCGAATGGCCAGTGAAACAAATGGTATAGCTAAGTTCTTCCAATAGACGTCCCGAGGTTCTGGAGCCCAGTTTGTCAACCATAAGGTGGGATTCTTGCTTTGCTGCGTCTGTGCACAAACTGCAGCCCCCCATCTTGAATTAAAGGAAACAAAAGCAACTGGTAGAATGGACTTTGGATCTTTAATAACTTTTTCACGCTCCACGGCCATCTGACAAAGGCAGCAAGTAAAATAGAACAAATTGATACAATTAAAAGAATTCAATTGAGAATATTGGAAGACCTAGTGCTGCCCTAAATCAAAAAACTGATTCCAAAGGTAGAGCAGATTAAAATGACAGCCGGAAATTCGCAGTGTGATGTTCAATCCAGATCATGTCTTACTCTTTTGTCAAGAATCTTGATCTGTTCTTTGTAGTAGTCAATTGAATCTACTCGTTCACCCCAGAGCCCGCAAAAACCAATCTGGGAATAAGATTCGAAAAAAAAATTGTAGGATTAAATTCTTGGACAAGCTAATTTGAAATCTTAAACCAGCTACTATACCAGGCACAATTACAGAGGAGTACAGCTGAAGGAGCATGTTTCTGTGTGGAAACCTTTCTCGACATTTAGGCTCAGATCAAGTGTGTATGTAAGTGCAGGGGCATGTGCCCAAGAAACCATGTGAACAAAGCCTAGCCTTATGACCGAAAAAAAAAAAAAGACAAAGCCTAGCTTATGAAAAGACATACCTTGCTCATCGGTCTCTTCTCAGGATGCCTCTCAAACTTAAGCTGATAGTAATCAAGCCAATTCTGGAGCCGGTGTCTTCTTCTCACAATTACAGCATATTTATTTGCATTATACACTGCCTGAAATGTTTAAAACCTCAGCACTATGTAATGACATAACATCCTATGTGCCCACAAGCCAAAAGGAAAAATAAAAGACATCAGCTTCTCCTCATATATTTACAACCAAATGAATTTTCTCAGAAGCATTTCAAGCTATATAAAAGTAAAAATAACTAATTGAAGAGTCCCCAATAAGCATGCTTTACCTGGTGACAAAGATAGTGTTCTGGGTGATTAGTTTTGAAGAAATGCTCCACAGTATCTGAGACTAACTTGCGAGAAGAATGAGGCACATTTTGAACCACTACCTGCAAAAGATCATTTTCAGCAAAATCCCCTCAGCTAGAAAATATGAGGAACAGTTCAGATTTTTCATCCGGTGACCTCTTTGGTTTCCAGGTGATCTTTCACACCCTCTCTTTTCGCCTCTTACAGAATCTGCTTCTTATCAAAAGTGATACAAATAACTACAAAAATGAGTCTTTCATCTCTAACACGATTTTCACACAAATATCCAAAGTCCTTCATTGTGCTTCTAGGAATTTTGAGCTCCAATATACTTCCACAGAATGTGGTTAGAGTTCAACTCACTGTGAACTGCTCAACACGGCGCCGTTGTGAAGCCAAGAAACGCAGCCTCATAGAAGCTACAATATCATACTCCTTGAATAACAAGAAGCACGTCCATAGAGTGAACAAGTACTCCAATCCTATGTGAACAAAGAACCTGAAAATAGAATGCTGCAATGTTATCGATGAAATTTTTTGGAGGCAAGAGAATGAGAAACAAAGTTTTGTGAGACAAGTGCAACCTTTATTAAACAAATTAGCACTCACAAGGGAAGAAAATTCGTGCTATCATGTTTCATCATGTTTATCTTCAAGCAGTATAAATTACTCAACCTTACTATTTTGTCAGCTGGTGTTGTGTAACGTGTTCTTATGAATAGTAGCTATCTCTGCTGCAGGAGATAGTACACTTACCTTATTGACTGAGGACGAACATTTGATATTGATAGCTTATCAATGTTGCTTGTAACCAAATCTCTCTTCAGGAAAGACAATGTCCCATCTGATACATTGACTGGTATAAGAATCAAGAGGGCAACCACCGTAATCGGTACAAAAATCTTCAAGCTGCCAGATCGAAGTGAAAAAAATTCAGTTAAAATAATATAAAAGAAACTTATAGTTTACACAACTAAGTGCTATGACCATCTCTGGGGATGCTTAGACCATAAAAGGTATATGGTCATCAAAAGATGAGCTAAACAGTCCCACAGTTCCTTCAGGAGAAGGATAATTAGGTCTTCTATTTCCTTCTTTTCTCTTTTTCTACAAGATGCTCTAAGACTGTCTCGAGCAAAACTGGAAATTGTTATAACACAGCGAACACATGTATGCATCCATGTAAATGTATCTCTTCCAAAGCAACCACGATGGTCCATTAGTAAAGTTCAAAAATTGCAGAAGACTAGAATTCTCTGTCAATAGATTTGCATTTTCAACCGACAGGTCATAACCAGAGCAAGATTTATATTCTAACATTTACATTGACCATGACTTGTAGCAGCTACTAAGATACCGATGGCATGAGAAAAAAGTTCAGCAACTCCACACAAAATATAACTTAAAATCCTGAAATCAACTGAATCGTGGTCTCGCAATTACTGAAAACAACATATCCCTCCAAATCTGACAAACATGACTATGAGTAATCACCACTGCCGTAGGCTAAGAACTCTTGTAAGAAACTGAAAGCAGGCAGACGCACCGCCCGACATTACATAAGAAAGTTAAATAATTACCAGTCCTTCGAAGTTCGAACATCATAATAGTGAACAATCACAAAGCGAAAGAAAGGTGTGATTGTGTGCATGCATTTCAGATAAATTTCATTGCCAAACAAACAGCTCTAAACTTCCGCACTAGTCAACTAAGAGTCCATTTTGTACTCACCAAGCAAGAAAACGACCAGCAAATATGAACCCAGAAAATAAAAAAAATAAAAAAAATAAAAACCGGAAAATAAAAGTCACGATCACAAAAAGGGGAATTCACGGGGATTGAAGTGATTCTCCCGTCACAATTCATTTAATTATCCAAAATTGCGCCACAAAAATCCTGGCTTTACACAAAATGCGAGACATGCTCGAGAAAAAGTTCGAAATTTCACGAAGAACCAGTCCATACCCAAGAGTGTAAATCCTGAGAAAGACGGCGGAGTCGACACCGGCGTGGCTAATGATCTCGGCCTCGCTCATCTTCAGGGCCTGGGGCATCCAATTCAAGAAGGTCAAGTACGTCGTGACCCTGAGGTTGACGAACTTGCCCACGAAGTTCCGGGACCGCGGGCTGGTCCTCGAACCGGTGATGTACCATTTCGGGAAGTAGACCCGGTCGTTAAGGGGCTGGATCCTGAGCAGCGCGAACGCCAGTAGGAAAGCGAAGGCGCTGGCTATGTTGATGAACGCCGACACCCCAATGTCCTCCAGAGTGGCCATGGCGGCAGCAGCAGTTCATTCAACTTGCAGAGACAGGGTGCGGAAGAAGCGAGAAGCAGGGGAAAAGCAGAGGAGGAGGAAGGTTCGGCGGAGATGGGGAGAACGTGATGGGCCAGGAAAGAGATGGGCAAGAAGGAATTTGACTTTTTGGCTGCTCAGTACATCACGGGTCGCTCCATTTCGAGGGAATGACGGATGCTGGAGTGGATTTTGGAGGATTCTGAGGCTGTAGAGGAGTTCTGGCCATTGGGATCATCACTTCCTGGAGTTCGTGATGAGAATTTGTTTATTGGGTTTTGCACTGTCATTGCGCCACCATGAAAGTGCATGTGCATTGGACTGTGTGTGGAATGATTTGGTCCCTGTGGATGGGGAAAGCTGGTGCTTATTTTATGCCAACTGTTCTGTTCGTGACTCCATAGTCAATCTGTAAATCTCCAGGACAGGAACAGATTGAGGAGAAAGTCCAAAGCAAAAGCGACAGTGCATTAGATCGTGTGAAATCGAGACGAGTTTACGCTTTGTTATGTCATCGGTCGATGCTAATTGAATCTGGTCCCGACCATCTGCTTCGACTTGCTGAGTTAGCTTCGACGTGCAATGAAGATCACTTTCTTTACTTGAAAGAACTGTTATTATTATAACATGATTTCAAGTTCTACGTTGTCGGTAAAATCTAGTAATGCGACTTATTTGTATTACAATATGTGAGGTTGTTTGCTTTGTACGGAATAGGTAAAAGCTTCTGCTTTTCCTTGGTTAGACAATACGCAACGTAAGCAACGGATGTAGGATATATTGTTCTTTTGTGATGGCGATTGAGTGTGGCTTCCTTTAACCCAAATTCCGAATTACTAAAATCTCTCAAAGGGTGCAACCTTTTTCTTTGTCATCAAGTGGGTTTTCTTTCTTCCTTTTTAGAAAAGGTTTGTCAAAGGTGAGTGGTCTTTAAGAAACAAATCAAATCTGGCCAAAAGAGAAAGGAAAGCAAAAATCACGAGGAGATAAAAAAATGTCGGGTATTTCTACGTTCCTATTGTGAGTACAAATTTTTTTACGTGCCCAAAAAAAATTTCGATCATGGTCGATTTGTTACGCAAGTCTTCAAAAACCATATTTGTTCAATAAAAGGTTTATGATGTGAAGTATACATGAAATTATTTCAATGTATGTTAAGATCACTAATCACTTATGAACATGGCAACGAGATGGAAGTTGCTATCTGCATTAATTTTCCATGGAAGAAGTCATTGAGCCTAATAAATTTCACTGACCTCATTCGCTATAAGCTAATTTGAATAAGAATGTTACAAGTGATTAAAAAGTTATTAACCGCATTACATGTTGCACCTCTATATGATTTGCAACTTTCCTATATCAAAATCTACCAAAAATAATAGAAGTTACTTCGCTATATATAAAAATTACTTTCACGGCTATGAAAGTAAGCTCGCTCCTATAAAACTCAATGGTTTGTCTAGACTTTTTTAGTAATTTTGTAACTCAAAAGTGATGTAAATATTTCTGTATTTAGTTAAAAATTTGTCGACATCCTAAGTAAGTTGGAATGTGACAAGTAATTTTATTTTTTTTCACAATGAGTTGTAATTTCTCAACTACGAATATAAGACTCCCCCTTTACTTATCGGTAAGAATTTAGGCAAGTAGTCGGTGAACTTTTCCGTATTTGGGGGTATTTTGTACTAGTCACTGGTGAAGTTTCTAAGTTGTAATTTCTCCACGCGAAGCGCGCTTTCCAGTTGGATTTCACTTTGCCTTATCCAACGGCGCTCATCGTTTCCTCGCAAATGAACGATGGAGATTAGCCTGCCCCACCTAAATGTAAATGCCTCCTCCGTCAGCAATCCTCTTTTTTCAGCATGAAAAGGTGCGATGGCAACAAGAAAAAACAAAAGAAATATGTTAATTGGACTTTAACGGAAGCATCACCTTCCGAAATCAACGGCCGAAAAGCGGGCGGAATTTCGGGGGTGCTTATCATGACCGCTGCTCGCTTTATTGAATTATTGACACTTCTCTTGAGTGTACGGGGATTTGATTATTTTAAGGAGAAAAGAGTTTTTTTTTTTTTTTTTTTTATGATCCAGGAACCCCGCACGGCCGGCAAACCGGAGAGTAAGCGCCAGGGGGTACACGCGTGTTAGGCCTACTACCACACACGCGCAGGGTAAGTCGCCGAAAATGCCTCTGCCAAGATTCCCGCGGGGATTCGAACCCTCGACCTCTCTTTCGGGAGAGGGAGTGCCGAACCAGCAGAGCCACCCTAGCGGGTGGTTAAGGAGAAAAGAGTTAAGTGGGAACTTCGTCCATAGAATCTTAAATCCTCTCAAGATTGATTAGGACAGATAGTGGGCTGACAGATCATAAACCAGTATATTATCTGCTAACATTCTTGGTGGATTGTTGGAAAAACTTTTTTTTTAAAAATCATTTTCTTGTCATAAACCTTTTGCACATATATTACTTTATTCATAAACTTTTCAATATTATCAATTTAGTCTTAAATATCTGCAAGGAATTCCAATATAGTCATTTTAATCGCCACATCAACGATTTCGGCAAAAATTTTATCACGACCACTAGTCATCTTCTTAAATTATTAACCCTTCTTAAGTGGACGCAATTTCATTAATTTAAGGAAAGATGAATTGAGCTTGAACCTAGTCCAAAGAATCTTTAATTTTCTAGAGATTGATTAAGATAGTTGATGGGTTGACAGATCATGGACCAATATATTATCTCCAAACATTCTGAGTGAATCATCTGAAACGTATTAAATAAATCGTCGAATCAATCCTAAATTAATTATACGAATGTCAATTTGATGCCGGCCTTTTCAATTTTGTAGAAGTAATCATAAATATTTTCGCAAAATTCAATCATAGTCATTCCAATCATCACGTTAACAATTTCCGACAAAAATTAATCGAAATGATTATATTGGAATTTTGTATAAATGTTTATGACTGAATTATCATTCTTACAATAGGTTTAGGATTGATCAAATAATTTTCTTGAACATGTCTCGTTTTGATAATTGAAAAATAGGTGTTTAAACACCCAATTTAAATGCCAAAAATAGAAATTATAAGTTTTTTGATATAATGGAATTGTGGTGAATATTGGTATGATTAGCAATATAATCTGTAAGATTCCAGTTGGCATTGATTATTTTCCTGTTATAAAATAACTCTTCCTTACTTACCCCATTAGCTTATTGTTTTATTTGAGAGAATCTTTCTTTTAAGTCTTTGTTAGCAATGGTTATCTGACAAGCTTAATCTCATTAAATCATAATTTTTTTGCAACACTTGTTAAACGATCAAACAGGTTGTCCGACATGTACACAATCCAACATGAAATTTTGCTAAATAGAAGAGTTCCTCCGAGATTAATTAATCTTACCGATTTATATCATAAATCCGATACATTTGGCCGATTTTTATTAAAAATCATACATATTTTCAAAACATATTGTATGTTGCTAATAATAAAGTCTATATAGTAAGTAAGCCGGTCGCTCATTTATTGTCAACGCATAGATTTAATCAGCACAGCAGCAATTAAAAGTCCAAGCCTGGATGTCAAGGGATGTGGAAATGCGAGGACAGTTATTATTGTTTTGAATTTCAAAGTGCATTGTGTCTGAGAGCAGTTATGAGGATTATATGTTCATGATGTGTACTATTATATAAAGCACTCATTTTCCAAAGCACATCCATAAAATTTAAAAAAAATTAAAAAAAATTAAAAAAATCTTTTTTTTCCAAAATATCTATCATTACTTATCTTATAAATATCATATCTATGAAAAAGTGCGTAATCAAACCAGAGTGCTTTCGAGCCATTTACCTCTTTAAAAATCGAAGCCAGGACCACAAGTTTTGCGATTGGTTGAAGAATTAGCGAGCCGCTTCAAGTAACGAATGAGGAGAAGCAATTGCCTGAGCAATTGGCATCTTTGTCCTCTTCGATTCAACAACACTTTGCAAATTGGGTTTAGGGATTCAATTGAAGGTATTAGCCCCATTTCATCAACTCGGGGCAAAAATAAAAGAGCCAACAACGTCATTTCTACACTTTTTTGCTTATTGAATATTTCCAACAAGCCGCGTAGCTTGATTTATATTTGATTAAATGTCATGTTATATCGACAAAAAAAAATGTCACGTCACATTTTCAAACAAGAGAAATCATTGATAGCACTTAAATAAATAATTTTTTAAAGTCGTTATATTCAGGTAATGGAGAAAAAGTTATGATGCTTAAACAAATGTTATATTTCATTTTTTTCTCGAATTAAGTATAACAAAAAAAAAGGGAAAAGAAAAGTAGGTCTTTACGCAAATTTTTCAATTATTTTCCAATGGCATAGGAACTGAACTCTGACATTACAATTTCCCTTTTGTCCAAAGTTGACGTTACATTAACTGATGCAAATTAGCTACTCTGGCAGCTTTTGTCGTTCCGATACAGAAGTTGGCTTACAATTCCCTTCTCCCCGCCCCAACAAAAAAAGAAAAGAAAAAAGAAAAAGGGGACCATTAAAATTCAGAAAAAAACCAAAGTTTGTTCTATATGTCACCCCTGGTTCACGTGAAATCTAACGAGCCCTACTTTCCATTCCGCCCACGACAAACGGCTTAGGGGGGGTCGGCGTTTTCTCATAAGAACCACCTTTTTTCCTCTTTTCATCTCATTCCGCGGCCTAAAAAGTTCCAATCCTCAACCTCTTCGAAGAAAAAAATGGCCCCCCCGAAACTGCGCGCTCGACTGCATCAAGGCCCCGTGAATACGGAACCTAACCTTCGCGCCTACTATGGTTTATGGATCATCAATGGTCACGACACAGCGATTGGTGTTCGCGGATTCACGGGGGCCCCTCGCGACGAAAGGGGCCGCCGTCCGATCGATCTTTGTTCATGAGAATCTAAGCACGGGGCAAGAGTCCTCGCCTCGCGAGCAATGAGATTCCAATGCCGTGATGGGCCTTTCTTGTATCCTTGCGGCGACATCGGGTGGGGACTGCCCTGCGCTGCGCCTATGATTTTGCCCCCGCAAAAGACAAAGCGACACGCACGCGTACGTTTTGGACCACCCTCTCTCGTTCGCCCTTCTCCAGCGCCTATGAAGGAGCCCTTTCAACCTCTCTGCTTTCGGCTTCCCATTCCGCAATTGCAAAATCGACCCATGAACAGAATCATTCACTAAGTTTGATTAGCGAAATTGGTAAATTTCCTGCTTATGCATTCGCTGGAAAAAAATGGTATTGGGCGGGCTCGTGGATTGATGATGAAATTTGGGTCTCGTCCTTGTCATTAGTGCTGGAATCGTGGTGGACAGCTGTGTATCCGATGGGATTTTTGGGCGCGGTTGCGTCCAAACGTTATTCCTTTTGCTTGAGGGTTTTATAATGCTTCCACGCCAAGTGCTGATGGCCTGGACTCGTGCTTGTCGTCACCTCGTGTTTTGTTGTGCGGTTTTTCTCTTGGGTTCACATTCGTGAGCTCACGAGTTCACATGAGGCGGATAACGTTGGACCCACCCTTTTGATTCTATTGAACGATGCTGCTTGCCATTCCATATTCCATGCACTCCTCTCTCGCCATCATAAAAGACGTTGTAAGAAAATCTGTACTTTGATTGATGTGGTCCATCAAAATAGGGACAGATTATTAAATAAATAAATAAAGTATAAACCAATTATATTTGTATCAATCCAGTCCCAAACATTTTAATTAAGTCACTTTAATTGTAAACCTTTTTTTTTCACGTTTTATAAATCATTGACATAAACATTAATCGTCATATTTGACACATCGATGCTAATGTAGACATATTTTAATAATTCTTTGATTTTTTTTATTTAGGGCCGACAAGGATCGTCAGCCATAAGCAAGAGCCCAACCCTTGCCGTATCTAGGCCTAAGCTGGGTGCCGCGGACTTGCCCAAAGCAAGTGAGAGCCGTGGCACCCTTACGTGACCCATATTTAGTGATAACATCATGGCCCTCACCGTATCTAGGCAAAGGGCCTCACATTAAGGGTGAGCAAAAGGAACAACCCAGACCAAGAATCGATCGGTTCTGCATGGTTCTTAAGGGTATTAGTTCAGTTTTTGGTTCTAAAAAAGTGAAATCAGTGATTTTTGGTCTAGTTCCATGCGTGGGGCTACCCACCTAAACCACCTGGACCAGATCGATACATTACCCTAATTCCCTCATCTCTCATTCTCTCTCTCTCTCTCAATCTCTAGTCTCGAGACTATGTCTTTCTCATCTCATTCTTATTCTCAACTTTGTTGTTCTTACTCTCAATTCAACCACGCCTCCGCCGTTCCTCGCAATCACGGCCTTGACCCCCTCTCTCTCACTCAAGTCAGTCATACCTCTAATCGTTCCTTGCGGTTATGGCCTCACCTCCCTCTGTCACTCTCGGTTGCCTCTGACCTTGTCCCACCCATCTTGCAAGTTCAAAAGCCTAATTGCCATTTGGAAGAGAGAATTTGAGATCCCGTGGCATGAATATATGGAACCGAGCAATCGCTGCTGATGTTGATTACTTGTGTGAAAAGTTCACTACGAAGCATTGAAAATGCCGGTGGAATGAATGCTCTGTTGCGTTATCTGTGGAAGAGGATAGACAACGACAATTCGAACTGCTGCAAATTTTGCAGCATTTCTGGGTATGCGTGGATGTAATGTCACCGACGACGTGGCCTCTCTCGAAGAGAGGCTCTAGCGTGTCTGGATGTAACGTCACCAACGATCAGGTGTTTGTGGATGCAAGATCAGATTTTGATCTCTGAACTACTGAAAATTTGGCCATCTTTTATTTACTCGAGACAACCTACAACTTCTAATAGTAGATACTGAGGCGATGTATAAATAGTATTCATACATAGAATGATTTCATGGACCTACTTGGGAGCCAGATCATACTAATGGTCTAGTTCCCACGTGCGTCCATGAAACCAATGGCCAATTTTCGATCCCCATCTTGTGGAACCGTCCTTAATGGGCGGTTTCCATTTCCAAGGTGGAAAACACCCACTCACCTTGAAACCAGCCACCCTTATTGCACGCCCTCACTTAGGTCGGCCAATTAAAAAAAGAAAGAGAAAGGAAAAAGAAAACAAAGAAATTATAAAACAAATTCAAAAAATAGTTAAAAGATTATTAAAATTATTAAAAATGTCAACGTTAGTATCGACCATGCCCATAAGACGGCACGTGTTTACATTAGCGATTTTCAATCAATATTTGATTTGATGGACTAAATTAACAAAATGTGAAAAATGTTTATGATTAAATTGACATAATTAAAATGTCTAGAATAAGTTTGGAACTTTTCTAGTAGTTGTCCCTCAAGGCAGCCGTGCTGATAGTAGGTGGGAAAAAACTCAACAAAGGTTTAAAAATTGGGTAAATTCCATTCGTCGGTCCTTGAACTTTAGCGAACGGGTTGCCGGACCTTGGTTTTCAATTCATTCACCCCATGCACTGCATTTATGGACGTTTCGGCAACTGATGCTTTTCGACCGCACCTCCGTCAATTTTCATTTTGAAGATTCCAAGTCATTTGTCACATGGACACATATTAGTATTTTGCGACCAATTTAATTAGATTAGATTACAGTGCATAAACTACAAAAGAAAAAAACGAAAGATTTTAGTACCCTAAGCCATTTAAATTGAATTTCAGTTGTCTTATTGTGAAATTCACAAAAAGTTTAGCGAAAATTTAAACGAATTTATCCTCCGAAAATGGGTACTGTGAGGCCCATGTGTGTTGGGCTTCTAGCGTTCGAGTGACCCAATGTCTCTTTTGTCGGGTCAACTCCTCTTGCATTGGGCTCAGCCCAGGTCATTGATGCTGTACTTTGCCGGCCCATCTCTACACGAGCACGGTGCAATTGCCTAGGATTAGGAGAAAGGTCGGATGTGATACACTGATCAATCACGTCGCTGTCGTGATATTTGGATTTTCATCTGCTTTGCTTCTGATTTAAGAAAAAAAAAAAAAAAAAAAGACAGTGCAAAATCAAGTGGTCCATCCGATGCGTAAACTAGGGTGCGTTTGGTAAAGATTACATTCTCGCGAAAGACATTCTAATTAGAAATTATTTTTTTTATTTGTTTCGGGAATAGATTCTAAGATTTTAAGTCGTTTGGTAGAATCGTTCAAAATTTCTAATTCTTGAATATCAATTGCGTTTATTCGCTTCATTGATTCATTCCAAATCAATTTCTTTTAATTTTTAAATAATTTTTATAATTTTTTTCTTTTTTTCTTTTTTTCTCCTATTCTTCTTCTTCTTCAAGCCAGTTGCCGTACCGGCGATCGACCAAATGAGGGCTGGCGACCTCATCGGAGCGTCGTCGGCCCTCGTCGGCCGAGCCTTGTCGATAGCTGGGCAAGGCTCGCTTAGCCCTTGTCGAGGCTGGGCAAGGCCTGCTTGGCCATCGGTAGGGCTAGGCGAGCTTGCCGGACCTCACCCTTGTTTAGCAACCAGTGGCAGCGGCAGTGGCAGCGACGGCGAGCGGTAGCAGACGGCAACCGCAGGATAGCGGTCAATGAAGAAGAAGAAAAGAGAAGAAGAAGAGAAAATGGAACGGAAAAGTTAGTTTTGATTTTTAGATTTGTTTCCGAAACAATAATCAATTTTTTTTTAATTATTGATTCTATTCCAAATCTACTTCCGAGAATAAAAAAAATAGATATTTGTTCCCGGGAACAAAAATTTTACCAAATACGATTCTGTTCCCAAACTACTTTCGAGAACAAAAAAATCAGAATCAATCACTGTTGGAATGATTACCAAATAGGTACTTAGTTTCTCTTTGTGTCGATTGCAATGCAAAGAAGTGCTTGATGAGTAGAGGTGTCAAAATGGGTCATTGACCCATTTATGGACCCATTTCTAGTTAAATGAGTTGTTAATGAATCAAGCCTTATTTCCCAAAGCACTTATAATGGGTTTTAAAAATAAAGAGGCTGAGATATATGAGTCTTAAATGGGTTTGAGAACATACTCATTTAAGACCCGTTTATTAACCCATTAAAAATGAATTCATTTATAGAGAGAGACCCTCTCTTCTCTATTTAACTTTACAAAAATATTTTAAAAAAAAAAAAACAAAAATTATAATTATTTTTTTCTTTCTTCTTCCTCCGGTCGCCGGCACGGTGATGACGGCGACCAGCCAGGGTGAGCCTTGAGCTCACCGGATCTAGCGAGGTGGAGGCCTCGCCGATGCCCGACGAGGCTCGAGCCTCGCCAAATCCGACGAGAGGCGAGCTCGAGCTCACCCAACGCCTTGCAAGCCTCAAGCTCGCCGGATCAGGCAAGGGGCAAGCTCGAGCTTGCCGAATCTAGCGAGGCAAAGGCCTCGCCGATGGCCGGTGAGGCTTGAGCCTCGCTAAATTTGGCGAGCTCAAGGCTCGCGTCGTGGTGGCCGCCGACCGTCATCATGGCCGGTGGTCGACTAAAGAAGAAGAAGATAAAAAATAAAAAATAAAAAATATACTTTTAAAAATAATTAAAATTCAAATTTTAAAAATAATTATTGTCCATTAAATTTGTGTTGTATAAAACGATTTTAGCAATACCATTTTTTTAAACATATATATATATATATATAAAATAAGCTTTTTTAAGTTTAGTTAAATGGGTCGAGTATGGGTCGGGTATAAGTTGGGTCGGGTACGGGTCAAAAAATTTACATTATGCATAAATGGGTTAATAGGTCAATTTGGGTCGGACCATTAATGATCCGACCCAAACCCAACCCAACCCACCCGTTTAACACCTCTATTGATGAGTCATATTATTTGTGTGACATGTGCGCAATTAACTCTGCATGCTAATTTAGAAAATGAATGGTTGTCTCATATTGAACTAAGCCCCCCATCACATCGGTGTTATGTCATCAAGGGCCTACGGGAGTTAATTACTGGCCCAGCGACTCTTGAGGCGCCTGGCAACACTCGAGGCTTGCCTAACCTCATAATACAATTGCGTGGGCCCAAACAAGTGGTTTCTTTTCGGGGTTGAGTCTATTCAAGCCCGGTTATTCGCATGGTCAAAATTAATCAGGCAGCCGTGCACAAGGGTCACTAGGTTTGCTACTCGATCGATAAGACTTACCTATTGATCACGTTAGGTCTATTCAAACCCGGTTAATCATATTTGTCAAATTTAATCCACCAGACACGCATAAGAGTCTCTAGGTTTGATCTTGATATGTTAAGACCTACCCATTGATCACGTCAAGTCTATTCAAGTCCGATTATTTGCATGGTCAAAATTAATTGGGCGGACACAAATAAGATTCTCTAGGTTCAATACTTGAACTGATTAGATTTGCCCATTGATCACGTCAGGTCTATTCAAACCGTTTATTTGTACTGTCAACATTTATCGAGCAAGCACGCACTAGGGTCCTTAGGTTCGATATTCAACCTGACAAGACCTGCCCATTAATCACGTTTAGGCTTAAGAGGGGGTTTTGTTGACGAAAGGACGTTAAACTATAAAAAGGAAACTAGACTAAGCCAGTAACTTCTAGAATTCATAAAGCAAATCACCAAATCTATGGCACTAATCAAACTCCCAAGTCTCAATAAAAGCCTCAATTATAGGAACCCAAATCAAGCTTATCTACTTGTAGATTCTTTATTGGACATTATGAGCGTACTGGCTTTGTCGCCTTTTTCCCCCGAGATTTTTCAATTTCCAAGCATGCTGTCTATGGTGTATTCTAGAAGTCAGTACCTAAGTTAAAGTCAAGTCATGGATTTTGTCCTTCCTAAATAGGTTCATGAAAAGGACCTAGGTTGTAAGGTCGTGCTTGTAGGGCGAAACCCTAATAATTTTGAAAGAAGGACGTACGAAGGAAAGGTGTAGATAGGACAGCAATGGCATGGAGATGAATATTTTTATTTGTATTTTTATTTGTCTGATGATGAATGATGAAAAGAATTCAAAAGAGGCAAGGTCGAAATTAGGGGTGAGCAGCGGTTTAGGGTTGACCCCTGGGCCACCTGACTGGGCCCAACCCCTGCCGGCCCTAGTCCGGCTCCCAGGGGACGGGTTGGTCCCGGTCCCGAAATCTCGGGACCAACACCGCTGCGGAGTTGGTTCTGGCCCAGAGTTTTGGGTGGTCCCAACCCCTGGACCAACCTTATATATTATATTATATTATGTATAATTCTTTTATATATTCAAATCTAAGTAAAATGTCTGTTATGTTATATTATATTGAAATGTTCTATCAATAACACTAATAATAATTTCAATTTAAAACTTTTGTTGAGTATTAATTATGTGTCGTTTGTTTTGTTTTTAGGTGTTTAGAAGTTTAAGTGAATTAACAAGATGTGAAGTTATATATTCATGATTTATATTAAGTATTTTGAACTTTTTATAGTTTAATTGTATTTTACTAATAAATTTCATTGCACTTTGCTTTTCAATTTGTGTCAAATGGTAGAAGTTTTTGAAGAGTAGAGTAGTATTACAGTTGTTATGATAATTTGCTAATCAAATGGTGTGAAGCTTATTTTTTGGTTGAGTGGACTCTACATGATCAAATGCAGGAAAACGCTTTTGCATATGATGTTATGAATATTAAAAATAGATGATTACAAGAACTTTTCATCTTGTCCCATATCTCGATGAGCGGTTAGAAGTACGAAATTTCTATTGTGTCATCTTAAATTTGCTAAATATGTATTGGTATTTATAATTTAGTTGCACAATGCCGCATTGTCAATGGATGTGTACTTTGAATTTGTAGGTTTGCTTTTTAGGAAGTATAAAAAATAAGACGAAAAAATTATCGATCGGTCCCGGTTGACCTGAAGGCCGGACCGAACCCATTGGGTCGGTCCGGTCCTTGGTCCCAGCTCAATAGGGTTGGTCCTCTGGTCCTAAAAATTGAGGACCAACACCTGTGACGGGTTGGTCCTAGGGTTAGGGGGTGGCCCGGACCAACCCGGACCATGCTCACCCCTAGTCGAAATATGCACCATTTGGAGTGAACTTTCGCTTTCGATACACCCTTTTTTTCGTATTTCTTATTACTCATACTTTAACTTTTTTTTAATAGAGAAACAGCTAAAATTATTCCAATATACAAATATCATGTAGAATTATAACACAACTGAACGTAATTTAACGAGACTTAAAACATTTTTATTTTTTTATTTCTTTTCGTTTTCGAATTTTGGATGGATGCTCAAGAGTGGAACCAAAAATTAGCTTTTTGCACTGTCGACATTTCATATACCAAATATGACCTAAATGAATGAAGGAAAAAGAAAGGCTGAAATCAATACGTTGGGCCAATAATTTTATGCCAAAAAAAATAAAAATTGGTGTAACTTAATTCAATTGATGAAATGACAGCCTCGGATGAGTACTGCTGAAGAAATCATACGATTCCCAATTTAATTAGGCACATGCATCATCAATGCCCTACCCCTTTTTCAAAAGAAGAAATAAATTAATGGAAAGCTAAAATAAAAGTAAAAAAAAAAAAGTAAAAGTAAAAAATAGAAAAAGAAAGAAGAAAGAAAGAAGAAGAAGATGCCGCCAGAAAAAATTGCAAATAATTTTGAGCACCACCTACTCCACACTTTCCGCCATTGTTTACTACGCCCCAGATCATATACCGTCATCAATTATTTTATACACTTTACTTTAAAATAATTATAAATGCCCTTATCCACAAGCCAACGGCCTCTGAGATTAAATAAATTAATTTAATTATATAGCTGCTTCATAGGCCACCTCAAAAAAAGATTCCTAAAACTTTATTAAATTAAAGATTCGCCGGTGTCTTGAAGACAAAAGAGTGACAAAAGAAAAGGGACCTTAAGAGTCAAAGTGTGAAGCGGACTTTAATGCGTAAGAAGTGGCTAAGAAACATTGTTTAGCAGCACAAGCGCCGTTGGCTTCAAGTGTTTTGATGAAGCCTTCGCCCCTAAATTCAAATAGTAATCGCCTCTTGATCTTTTGAAAAAGGACCCTCGATTCGTCTTTGAAAGGCGCTTAAGTTAAGGTGAATCTCTGATCTTTATCCACGTGTCTCTGTCAAGTGTTGTAACGACAGGGTTAAGCTTTAGGGAGCCAACCATGCCTTGAAATCGCATTTATTGTAGATAGTGTGGAATTCCTGTAGTAATACTCAATAAGTATTGACAATGTCGGTGTTTTCTTTTTCAGGCTTTTGATTTCATGAACAACTAATTTAGATAGATACATTATACATTCAAGCGTTGTCTATCTTAGAACACCAAGGCTAGGAGTCTATTTATATTGCAAATGGCCTTATTGTGGTAGTTGTCATTTAGCAATCTCGTGCCATCAGGTAAGAATGGAAATCCTACCATGTACTTACTACTACTACTACTACGTGGAAACAATCCAAACTAATTATCCATCAGTCACGCACATTTTTTACCAATGCTTTCATAAAAATTACTTTGTCCATTAAAAAAATTAAATAATAAATTATACATTCATCTAACAATTTAAGTTTTTAGAACAATTAGTAGTGATTTTACAATATCTTATACTATCTATTACCTGTCTTTAATAATGAAACCTCGACATTACTTTCGTGTATACGAATCTCTTCCTTCTTTGGCCTCCAAGCGAAGCAAACATACGCATGCCCACGCCATCTCCATCGAACCCCATTTGAAAATAGATGCGACACGAGCTTGCGCATTCCAACACGCCATGAGCTTCGTTTCGCAATCATAGGTCGCAGCACCATCGTCTTCATCAAAAGTGCTCACGGGTCTGTTGTAGATAATGGGGTCGTAAGATAATGGAGTTCACGCAGTTCCATGATCTTGCATGAGGGAGACGGCTAGAGAACCCTAAGTTAGGTAGTTGAACTAGGGTTTTCTTTATTTTATAAGGTGAGGGACTATTGACCGATGTAAGTCGTGTTCGAATTTCTCCTTAACTGGAGAGAATTCACAATGTGTTGTACCGCCGATTCTTTTCATCAAGTACCGTCATAAGTATTTTCTTTCTTTCTTCATTTTTCTTTTCCGGATGAGCCATTGAATCCTCACATAAGATAATGTAGTTCACATGGTTCCATGATCTTGCATGAGGAAGACGGCTAGAGAACCCTAAGTTAGGTATTTAAATTAGGGTTATCTTCACTTGATAAATGCGGACTATCATCCGAGTAAGTCGTGCTCGAATTTCTCCTAAATTAGAGAGAATTCACAACATTTTGTCTTGCCAATTCTTTTCATTGTGTACCATCGTAAGAATCTTCTCTTTTTCATTTTTTATTTTTCTTTTCTGGACGAACCATCGAATCATCACGTTAGACAGATGCATGTGCATGCTTTCTTTCCCTCCTATTTATGTTAAGATATATACTCCTATACACATCGTTTTCATCGAGTACCATCGTAAGTATCTTCTTTCTTTCTTCATTTTTCCTTTCCAGATGAGATACCGAATCGTCACGTAAGGTAGATACATGCGAATGCTTTCTTTCCCTCCCATTTATGCTAAGTATATATACTCCTATACACATCCTTTTCATCGAGTACCGTCCTAAGTATCTTCTTTCTTCCTTCAATTTTCCTTTCCAGAGAGGAGACATCTAATCATCACTTAAGGTAAGGTAGATAGATGCATGCGCATTCTTTCCCTTTTCTGCTAAGTACATAGACTACTATACCCATTCTACTCTCTTTTTGTATGGTCCACTTTATGACGTCACTAAGAGGGGGGAGTTATATGGGATTAAATTTTCTTCCATGAGTTAGGTGATACCTCCACTTTCCTCTAAACCAAAAACAATAAACTAAAAACAATATTCAGCCACTTAATAAAAGTAGAGGAGGAAAATAAAAGGCAAGGGTTTTGTTTAAAGGTCATGTCTCTGTAGAGCTAAAAGCTCTTGAGCGTGCACCTTATCTTTCTATTTGATGCACTAAAGGTGGGAAAAGTGGGTTATGTAAATGATTATTAGTGCGAATTACATTTTTCTCCCTCTAATGCTCTTGGTAATTATTGCCTTCTCTTTGTTGACATTAGGATTCCATATAAATCAGGCTTCTTTTAATATATCAATACCATTAAAAAAATTTCAACTCATGTCTCCACGTTACATTTGCCCTAAATTAAATGTCGTCTTACAAAAAAAAAAAAATTCAAATTAACATTTCTATGCCACATTTATCCCATGCTAATTTTTGTCTCACGGAAATCTTGAATTGCTACACTGGAAACCAATAGAGTGTAGATTTGGTCGAGAGACACCAATTTGAGGTAAAATACCACGGAAGCATTGATTTGAAAATTTTTTGTGGAATAAAAATTAGTTTGGGGTAAAATGTGTCATGAAGTACTAATTTAAAAATTTTTGCAAAGCAAAGATTAGTTTTTGGCAAATGTATCATGGGGTGCCATTTTAAGATTTTTAATAGAATCATCAATCCTTTTGCACACATGAATTAACTTAGGAACCCTACGACCTGAGTCTAGCATTGGCTAAAAAACCTAGATAGCTCATAGCGACAAAGGAATGGAAACTATTCCTACACGATGATACAAAGAATCGAACATACCAAATGCGTTCAAACGACTCAAAAAAAGTCGCCCGTTGTGTAAGTACTAAGTCGCCAATATTCTTTGCTTCCCATGCCGTATTCGGTCGCAAACCAATTTAATCAAAAATACGTCCATACATGCTCGAAAACAGGGGCACGAATTAGGTTTTCGAAGTTACCGATGTCCCTAGTTCCCTTAACGAAAGCTGATGCCAACGAAAGTTGTCGCTAGATATTTATTAGGGCACCCGTTAACAAGACCGTTACGTTGTTCCGGATTAAAGCACCCTCTCCCTTTCACTTTGTAGCTGGTAATGATAGTGAGCATGATGAGTTGGTACAGAATACTCTCAGCCAAAACTTTAGGGTTGGTTTGTTCAAAAAAAAAAAAAAAAAAAAAAAACTTTAGGGTTGGCGAGATGCCCCCCATGCAATATAGTAGCGGGGGCATAAGCATGCTTATATCATCATCATTCCACTGTGTTCGCTCCCATCATTACAAGCAAACGTGATTTGAGGACTACTCTACTCATCCCGTTATAATACTGCCAAAGATATAGTTTTAATCTAATGACAAATTGGTTATTCCACTGTACTTTCGAAATCTCTCTCTCTATCTCCTCCCTTTTCGTCAGAGTCTCCTCAACTCGAAAATAATAATAATAATAAAAAATTGCGCAGTAATGTGGTTATATTTGTCCTCCATTCATGAACACATATGGCTCGACTAATTACATGTTATGAATGTCACTTATGTTCGAACTTAAGTCAATATAAAGATGGGATTTGTCCTTATCAATGACCCATTACTCATGAAGATAGTGTAATGTCCAATGATGGAAAAAAATAAGACTATTGTGGAATAATGACATTAGAAAACGATTGGACATGAAAAAGTATGTATGTTTCAAACCCAAAATTGATTGAGTTTCATACTTATATTGGCGATAGTGGTATCATTCGGGATCGATTGATAATCTGTTTATTAAGCACCAATCTTTCACGTAAAATATCCCATTTTAACTGTAGAATCATAAATACCACGATTCACAATATGAGTTTTCATAGTTCATCTAAAAATTAATTCATCATATGATACTTCCATCACATTCTTTCAATATGCTCTTTTCCAATGTGGTTGGATTTGACCTTTGAGGATCTATGGAAATGACCTGATGGGGTATTCACCTCAACACCTTCCATCGAATTACACTCTTTCGGATCGTGTCGAGTACCGACAATTCACGGCGTAGTTAAATCGTGTGTATCGATGCATGAAATACGGTATAGAAAGCAAGACACATGCATCCCCTCCAGAACTACCTTTACGCTTAATTTATTAGTCCCTGCCAAAGACCTGGCTCGCAGTACGTGCCCTACCCCCGGCAGTACCCCCAGTACATAAGAAACGGCCCCTCACAGTAGAGAGAGAAACAGAGAGAGAGAGAGAGAAAAAACAGAGCAAAGCAGAGAGAGAGAGATAGAGAGAGAGAGACCATTTGAGCACGAAGGGGCCCCTACCATGGTGGCTTTTTAGGGCATAAAGACACAGCCTCGTTAATGGCGCCCTCTTAAACTGCTTTCCCCCCCTTTCTTTTGTTTACGCCTCCCCCCCCTTAAAACGATGTGAGCTTTGTTCAGTAGTTTAAGATCAACCCAAGCTCTCTCTCTCTCTCTCTCTAGGCTCTCTCTAGACTCCACAGTCTCAGTCTCTCTCTCTCTCTCTCTCTCTTTCTCTCGATAGTCTCGCAAAAACCAGCTGTTCCGCACGCCTTTTTTTCCTCTCCTTCTCTCTCTCTCTCCCTCCCTCCCTACCACCCTCCTCCTCAACAAAATCATTATTCCCACTTTGCCACCTTCGTCTCTCTCTCTCTTTCTCTTTCTCTCTCATTTATACACTCTCTCTCTAGAAAACCCACCACCATTTTTCCCTCTTCCTTCTTGCCTGCTGCCTTCTCTCTAGGGTTCTTCGTCAAGGGCGTTTGCGTAAATTCGTCCCGTCCTCCTGTCTCGCTAGGCTTACCAAGTTTTCGTCGTCCTCGTCCCTGCTCGGGAAAGCTTCGCGCTTGAGCTCCGGGGGGAAAATGGCGGACGCGGCCGCTGACGGCGGGAACAGCCGGGGGTCTTCTGGGGGGACGTCCATCGGGAAGGTGCTGGCCACGACGGACGCGCGCGGCGGCAGCGGCGGGGGAGGCGGCGGGGGCGGAGTTGGGCTGCAGATAGAGAGGGCGCGGGACCCGTACGGGGCGTACGACGCCATCGAGGAGAAGCCGTCGAAGCTGGAGGTGTGGGGGTGGCACCTTTACGGCTTCTGCACCTACTTCATCGAGACCGCGCTCATCCCCATCGTCTTCCCGCTCATCATCAGCCAGGTCGTCGGCGCCCCGCCGGCGCCGTCCCAGGGCTGGACCAAGAGCCACAAGGGCATGACCTGTCGCGAGAAGGAGATGAGACTGTGAGTTTTCTTTTTTCCTTCCTTCTTTTCGCTCCTTACCCTACTCCTACGTCTTAAGGTTTTCGCAGTGTTTCGTTGTCATGATGTCTTGCCTGTTGCTGCTAAATTTTTTTGCGTGAAAATTATGTCTCCAAGTGTCAAGAACAGAGTGACGAACTCGCACGAAACGTTCAAAACCTTCCCTTTTTTTCCCTACTTTTTCTTGTTAAGAGTTGTTGAGCAAGAACCCGACCACCTCGTGAAGCGTTGTTCTGTTCTCGTTTTTAGCTCTCCCTCACCGTCCCTCCTCCTCCCTCGTTCCCAAAAAAAGAGCCTGAGCACGAGAATGTGAGCTCGCGCTGTGAAATAAGGCGGAAAACGAACGGACGAAAGGTAAAAAAAGAAAAAAAGACATGGGAAGCTACATAGCCGCGGAAAAAGATTCACGGGCGTGGTCGCTCTCATGAGGGTTTTGAGTGCTTCAAGTAGAGGAGAGATCCAGCCAGTACAACCATGTCCCAAAAAAAATCTCCGTTAAAATGATGGGTCTTTACTGCTGGGTTCATGCTAAGCGAGTCCAGACAAATCGAGCGTTGGGAAGGCCCTCTCGCTTTTGTCGGCTTGCGGACACTATTATATTATACACAAGTTTGTTACTTTATAACAAAAGAAAAAAAAAGAAGAAGAAAAAAAACCTCGGAAACCTTCATAGCCACAGAACCAGGCTATAATCAGGCGTTTTGCATAAGTATAGATCTGAAAGGATTGATCTTTGCGGAGTCTTTTGGCTTTATTCAATGGCGTGGTGTGGTTCAGTGCCTTGTATATACTTAGGGAAGTTGGAAGCGACCGTTGGTTCTTTAATGGCGTTTAGTTGAGGGGTAGGGGGCACGGTTGAAAATTCGAACTTTTTCGGGGGGTGAAATGGAAAAAAAGGGGAGAGCTTGCCCGAAAAGATCAGGGGGGAAAGTAAAATGAGGGCGAGGAGGGTGTTGAATAATGATGTTTGGATAAAAAAAAACAGCTGCTTTAATTGTGAAACCGACAGGAGAGGGCGAGTAGGGATTTGGGGTGGGGGCCACTCGGGCCTTGGGTCTTGGGGTGTGAAACTTTTATATTTGATGTGAACCAACAACAAACGCCACACGCACACAAGATTTCAGAGAGACTTTCAAAATATTTGAAACGACTGAGGAGGGACTGAGGGAGGAAAAGGCCTAGACCTGCTCTGGGGGGACCATGCTTTGAAAAAGAGGTGCTTTGAAGACTGTTTGGTTTGGGGGGGAAAGAAAAGAAAAAGAAAGGACCCATTATCTTTGTGAAATTACACGGAAGGCCCTTCGGAAATGCTTCGAAGGGCGTGTGTGTATCCGACCGGGGAACAGGGGGCCATTCGAATCGAGTGTGTCCCGTGTGGGATCCACCTCATCTAATGGTTGCTGTGTGTGTTGTAGCCGTTGCTTGGTACGAATTCTCCAAATTTTCAAAACCTTGACCGCAATGGTTGGGGCTAAGAGTGTTCTTGGGATATTAGACTGAGATGCTGTGACATTTGGGTGTTTTGTTGTTTGAATGAACTGGAAGGAGCCCTGGACTTACCACTCCCTCCTACAAGGATAAGCTGGCCAAAATTGAATTGTAATGTACATTCTTCCGGTTCATTGCATTTGAACAGGAGTCTATGACTAGAAATGACCTTTGAAAGCTAACCAGCTCGCATGACCCAATTGAGTCTCACAATTCTTAGACGCCTGACCTAATTAAATCTTGCAATTCTTAGGCGCGCTGGCTTATCAATGGATGTTTTGTTTGCCTATGACGTGAGACTTATTTCTTGATTGGATTAATCTCCAGGTTTGTAGGGCTGACGCACCGGTCAACAAACGAGGCTAATATTTCCCCTCTGGAATGGACTGCGGTTTGTTGGTTCATAGGTCTGGTTTTGGCTGCGCCTTTGTTGAACTTTGTCTCCATGCGCCTTGACCATGGGCAGTACCAACAGCTAATTGCCGGAGCTGCCACCGTCGTCGGAGCTATCTTCTGTCTTCCGGCAGGATTTTTCCGCACCCCTTGGATCTTTCTGCCATATATTGTGGTGATCGTGGCTGCCAGTCTGGTGTCCTCGGCTGCCCACACCCGCAATCTCGGCCTCATGATCCGTGGTTTCTCGGGCCCTCATCTCAAGAAGAGCGAATTCCATGTCAGGAGATCTGTCTCGGGTTGGCTCTCGCTTTATGCCACCGCGGCTGGTTGCTTTGGTGCTGCATTAATTTCTGCATTCTCTTATCACATGCTTGATCAGAAAGATAGATTTATCAGCTTGTGGGTGGTTTCAATCTTCGGTGGCCTTTTCTGGCTTCTCGGCATTCTTTACGTAATCGTGGCGTATAGGCCAGGTCCAGAATCTCCTCCTCCACCATTTACTTATATTATCTCCATCTTTAGCTACCCTCATGCAGTGGGAAGCCTTGTTGGCGTCTTCCTGTCATCGTTCACAACAATGTGCATCTTCACAGGGGCGGTGCTCTTTTTAGTCGGGGAGTTGTGCCTGAAACCCGTCTTTGTGCTTTATTTCTGGTTGACTTATTTCCTCTTCCCTCTGGTTTCTTTGCCACTGCTGCACCCACTTCAGAACCTCATCAAGGCAAATGCAGTGAAAATGCAGCTACTGGGCTTCCTTCTCTCGATGATCACTTGCGGGGTTGGATTCTACTATCGCAACAAAACTTGGAACAAGGGACATGTGATTTTCTTTGCAACTTTGCAGAGCACGGCAGCAGGAATCTTGTATGCTTATGGTAGGATTTTGGTGTTGGACTGTGCGCCATCTGGAAAGGAAGGTGCTTTCTCTGTGTGGTATTCGTGGGTGAAAGTGTTGGGAACCTGTGCGGGCTTTGGCATTGCATCAGTTGTCCCACGGAGTGTGAGCACTTCTTTCGGTATTGCCTTCATTTGCGCAATTCTCGGGGCGGTGATGTTCGTCTTCGGGAATGTAAGTGATCTCGGTGGGGCCCTAGCTGCAGGCAATGTGAGGGAAGACGACGAGAAAGGTTCGCCAAGGCGTGGTATGGTGAAGAACCCGCTGCATTTGGAAGCACCATAGAAACCAGGAATTGCTACTAACTCTCTCTTTCTCTCTCTCTCTCTCCCCCTCCCCCCCTCCTTCTCTCTCCCCCTCTCTCTCCTTGCCCTTCATGATAGAGCTACTTCGGAAGACATAGGAGTTTGTGTAACGATGGCTGAAACGGTTTTTATCATCCTGTCGAATTTAATGGTGGAACTTGTGCATGTACTTGGTAGGGTTGTGTAGAGGAGCTTTTTTTTATGGTAGTTTGGCAATACTGAATTTGTGGTGATGGTGGGTGATTGTGCTTTTGTAAGTGATTTGAGTTGGAATTTATAAGATTCTTTCTGTTCATCAAGTCAGTTCTTCCTAGCACTTCTAATGGGTTTTCTTTATTGCCTGTGGAACTTTGGGAACTCATTTTGGCCAGGGTTTGTTGAACTGGGGAGTGTGCTTCAAACTTCTTGATTCTAGCTTTTTGGTACAGGCTGAGGCAGACAGACCCATGTCCTAAATCCTGTGTTACTGCATCATTTTTCTCAGTAAAGCCGCTTTTGATACCAAAAGAAGAAGCTGGTTACGTTCTAATGGAGCCCTTGATTCTTGCAAATCGAGAAAGGGGCGACAAAGGGAATTTTCCTGTCTTGTCTCTACGGCCAAACTCCTGCTGAAGGAGTCGGCTTCTTATTATATTTGTCAATGTCGCCTTCATGCTTTTGCGTTCTGTTTCCCTTAGTGATGTTTTTTCCCAGTAAAAGGAAGATAATGTAGGCCACATGAAGGTTCTTTATCTCAAACGTTGATTCAGACCGGGTGAGTGGATGGAAATTTGTTATGAGTACTACTCGACTGTCGTTTTGAAAAATAGGGTGCGCACTCAGGAATCCGAATCAGTCCTTGGAATTATTGCGATTGCGCTCTAAAATAAATCTAACGGCAGCTTTTGTAATTACTCGATAAGACATCCTCTTGAGATGGAAATAGTCGAATATTTTTTTGTGCCAAGCCGACACTCGCATTACTGGCAAAAACAAAACAAAACGAAAGTTCCAACTGATGTAAACTTGAAGAACAGATGAGATTTGCAGTGCTTTTACATCCTCAGTAACTGTTAAATGCAGATGAGGCTATGTTTTTCTCTTTCTTTCTTGTCATTCTTATGGCGCTCCATGCCCTCTGTCGATTCACTGTCTGCCTTTGCCTTTCATATTCCATCTTCTCTGGTCATTTCTCCACCTTCATTTGTCTGTTTGAGGAGGGCCACTAGTACTTTTCTTCATCATTTGTTCCAGTCAAATTTCAGCTGAAATCAAAACCTCGAAGTGGCCCTCTTCTACGGAAAGGATCTCTGCATGCTCTGAGCCCACGCAGCCTCGGTTCATGTATACCATTAGATAATGTGGGATCCACGTAGGGGTCATATAATCTAAGGACGGGCGTGCAGTTAGGCTCGCTGCAGTTGAAGCATGCAAGTATGTCTTATCTTCTACTAGCGGGGAACGGAACTACCAAAGTGACTTGATGAAGTGTGGGGAAAGAACTTGTTCTTTAGTAGCTCCTATATAGATTAAAAATTAGGGATAATGACACAAATGATCTATCATGAATTTTGCCTCAATGTGCAATATTATCTCTAAATTTTTGATTTGTTCAATGTTGTCCTAACTTCTGGTATATTTGAGGGACTAAATTGAATATATACCATAAGTTCATGAATCACATTAAACAAATTGAGAATTCAAGAACCATATTGTATGCTTGGCTATGGTTTAGGGACCACATTAAGTAAATTAAAAGTTTAAGGATCACATCGCATATTGAACTAAAATTCATGGATTATTTGTATCGGTTTCCATTTAAAACTAGTGGATGCAATTGTCAAGAATCTGAGTAACCCACATTGGGCCCCACTGGAAAAACCGTGAATCTACACATAATCTTCACATCGCAATGATTAAATCTGTCTGTCATAAGGGTATGCAAAAGAACTGAGAACTGTTTGGATTGCCTAGAACCCGACCAGACTAAACTAGAATAGGCGATTCCCATGGGACCGGTCTGGTTCTTGGTTCTAGGCGTGGAATTGCTTGCTGTCCACTCAGACCGGAGCGGTATATATACATATATATTTAAAAAAAGAAATTTCATTTCAATGACTAATTTTTCAACCAAATATGTTTGTACGTATATGTATATTTGTAGTTATTGAATATTATTGAATAATTTTGTTTCTTTAGTGTGTAATAGGATTTGCCCCCTACTTTTTTTCTTTTCAATTCTAATAATCCATTTACTTTCTTTCTCAATCAAAAAAAAAAAAAAA
This sequence comes from Eucalyptus brandiana, assembly GCA_014182725.1. Lineage (NCBI taxonomy): Eukaryota > Viridiplantae > Streptophyta > Magnoliopsida > Myrtales > Myrtaceae > Eucalyptus > Eucalyptus brandiana. The sequence goes on along the minus strand of CM024672.1, from coordinate 11,585,562 downwards.
AAAAAAAAAAAACAAACATAGAGGAATGAGAGAGCCGATTGGAGATGTTCATAAGAGCCAACAGCTTGTTTTAAGAGTATAAATAGATCTCTCTTTAACCATTCCCACAATTAAATTAGGTTGGCTTTGAAAAAAGATGGATCAAACGATTAATGTTTTAACTTCTGTAGAGGTTAGGATGTTTAACGTGGAGTCTAATTTTCTACATGTTTTTGCTGTTGAGAAATCTTAAAAGGACCACATCATGACTTTTGAAAAAATTAAGTTTGTAGCTAATGCGTATAATCTATTGGTTTTGCCCAATAATTTTCAATCCTTAATAAAAACTAATAACTCGCAATTCAATCCAAATATAAAGGCTGAACAAGCTTTGTATGGATTGGGAACTGATTCTAAGGAGTCACCCGGGAATCATACCGAACCAGTGGTCTGGTTCCAGTATGGGTTCATGGAACTAATGGGTGGATCCTAGTTTCAATTTTTTGGAATCAATTCTTAGTGGGTGGTTCTTGATTATTGCCTACTTGGACCATGCTCACTCCTAGTCCATCGCATCCCTCGCATAAGCTAAAGCCCCTGCAAAAAAATATTGTCTTTTTTCCGTTTGGACCCTTAACATCTCAAGAAACATGAAATCTCAGCATTCGGTTCTTGTCCATCATCAGGGCCCATGGGCCGAGCTCGGCCCAGCCCATTTCGACTTCCGTCATCTCCTTCTTTTTCCCTCTTAAACCCTCACTCTCCTCCTCAAGGTTTAACCCAACCGCTTCTTCCCCCCAAAATAAAACCTCTCTCGCCACCGGCGGACGGCAATTCCTTCCGCGAAGCTCCGGCAATGGCGACGCTCAGATTCTTGATTTCCAGGGCGGTGTCGAGCGGCGGCAACCTCCGTCTCCATCTCCAGCCGCGCTGCACCGCCGCCCCTTCTTCTCCGGGGCTCCAATTCCTCCGGAGCCTCCACTCGCTCATTTCTCGTCGCCGGGACGTCAGGACCTTCGTCTCCGAGCCGGACTACAGGGTCGAAGACGGAGCCGGGGCGACGGCGGCGGCGGCGGCGCTCAGTCTCGACGACCGCGTGCCCGCCACGGTGATCACCGGCTTCCTCGGCTCCGGGAAGGTTCGGCACCCTTTTTCTTTTTCTTGTTGGTTTAGCGAATTGTTGTGGATTGGTGTTCTGCTGCGGGAGTGGTTCTGAGCTGAGAGTGTTTGTGGTGTAGACGACTCTGCTCAACCATATTCTGACAGCCCAACATGGCAAGCGGATCGCTGTTATTGAAAATGAGGTAACCCGGTTCACATACTTTGCAGAATACTGAGTCTTGAGAATTATTAATTTCGTCATGGCTTTTGTGGTCTCTCATGGGTAATTGCGAGTTTGCTTAAAAAAGGGCTCTTTCTGGTATTGCTTATACCTATGTGCTTAGTGGAGATAGTGGCTGTCTGGTTGGGGCGTGCGGTCCCATTCAACAGCTATAGTTTAACGGTTATGTGATTAGAATTGATGATGCGGATGCTCATTGGTTGTTTTAACTCTCCGCCTTTCAGTTTGGTGAGGTGGATATTGATGGTTCATTGGTCGCAAGTCATTCTTCCGCGTCCGAGGAAATTATAATGGTTAACAATGGGTGCTTATGCTGTACTGTACGTGGAGACTTGGTGAAGATGTTACTGGAGTTGGTTAAGAAGAAAAGGGACAAATTTGATCATATTGTGATCGAAACCACAGGTAACTCACACAGATGAATAATTTATATCATTTAATTGACTACTGTTGCCCCTGCAGAATTTTGTGTTTGCTCATCTCATATTCTCAATGGCTGCATTTATATATGCTATATTTGTGGGTTTTCAATAGGTTCTGTGGTCTTGATATTTAGATTATGATACATTTAAACCCAATTTTTTTTAATCACTTATGCATTAATATGAAACACTCTTGCAGGCCTTGCTAAGCCAGGTCCAGTTATTGACACATTTTGTTCTGATGAATTGGTTTCGAGATACGTGAAATTGGATGGTGTTGTTACCTTGGTTGACTCCAAGCATGTTATGAGGCACTTAAATGAAGTGAAACCGAGATTCGTTGTAAATGAAGCAGTTGAACAAATCGCTTATGCTGACCGTATTATTATAAACAAGGTGGACTAATGCTTGAAAATATTCTTCTCACTTTCGCTTCCTTCCTTTTCTTTTTAATAAAGGGCCTAGGGGCATACTTTTCATTTTCACTCTCTTAAGATCTTTTTCTTTATATATTGGCAGATTGATTTAGCAACTGAAGCTGAACTGGATATATTGACTAAAAGGATCAAGGTATGCTTTTGCTGTGGGCACTAATATTCTGTAAGGAAAGAGAGTGATCTGGAGTTGGATAGGAAGTTTCTTTATGTAACTCTAGAGCTAGAACGGTGATGAAAACACATCTCAACTTCCTCTGGTATTGGTTAGAACACAGGATGACTGTGTCTTGCAGACCATAAGTTGCTAGCTGGAATCATGTTTAATGGCTGAAACTTGCATATACATTGCCTATAAACCGAATTAAAAGGAGTAATGGCCACCGTAAAATTCTTTCTTTCCATCCTTTTTTACTCCTAATAGCATTTGTGGAAGCCAATTGGAGATGGGTTAATTTGAAGTATTATTTCTCACTTTCCCACCACAATGAGAGTTGCCTTGGTTCTTCCAAATAGGAGTTTGGGGACAGAGGTCATTGTTCATTTTGCTTCATATTCTGGCTACCTGGACTTTTCTTTGGCTAAGTTAAATGGAGAAAGTGGATGATCAGTATGGTCTGATGACTAGGCATATTTATCAAAAAAGCACTTAATGAATATCCAGCCAAGCAAAAGAAGTAATTTTAAGTTTTTAATGATTAAAATTTTTTACATGACTTCAACTGCCTTTAGATGTCCATAGTTACTCTCTTTTGAAGATTTCCAGTGTTCTATCTCTTCCACCACAATGAGAGTTGCCTTGGTTCTTCCAAATAGGAGTTTGGGAACAGAGGTCATTGTTCATTTTGCTTCATATTCTGGTTAGCTGCACTCTTCTTTGGCTAAGTTAGATGGAGAAAGTGGATAATCAGTATGGTCTGATGACTGGTCATACTTATCGAAAAAGCACTTAATGAATTTCCTGCCAAGCAAAAGAAGTAATTATAAGTTTTTAATGATTAAAATTTTTTACATGACTTCAACTGGCTTTAGATGTCCATAGTTACTCTCTTTTGAAGATTTCCATGTTCTATCTTTAATAAAGCTAAAATCCCGAATCTTAAAACCAAGAGTATGATGAAATGGATAAGTCACCCTGTACGCACTGTGAGGAAGGATAACATAGTGATAGATGTACTAGTGCAAGATTCTTTGAGGCACATAAGATCTGTTCCGGGGTGATGCCGGCAGTGAACCAGCTATAGGTACCATGACATGGAACCTAAATTTCTGAAAATTTGTGGAAATTGATGGAGTTGTAAGCTGTAACTTCTCTCTAATTGATGTGTGCATCGAGCATCGTATATTTTCTGCTTCTAGTGTGCTATGTTTTCTTAGAGAAGCTTGAAACGGTTTTGTCTTAGTTTATTATTTTCTAATTATGACTGCACTGGCACTTTCCAGCACATCAATGGGATGGCACAAATCAAGCTAGCTAAATATGGAAGCGTCGACATGGATTTTGTTTTGGGAGTGGGAGGTTATGATCTGGACAGGTAGTTATTTCTACAATTTGGAAAACAGTATATATATGACTAGTTGTAAATTAAACGGAAGTTTTGCAGCACAGCATGGTGTCATGTTCTAACCTGTCAGTTACCTCTGCAGAATTGATTCTGAAGTTCATGGAGATGACTCATCCTGTCATGCACATCAACATGGGCATGGTAATGTGTACAAAACTTCTTTTGCTTTTGTCTTCTTGTATCGCGATTAATTCTATGTAGTTTTGTTACCTGTGATGACTGAATTTCCCAGCATGTGTAGGTAATGCAGAAGAGCACAAAGGGCATCATCACCATCATCATCATGATCATGTGCATGATTCTGCAGTTTCCAGCGTCAGTATTGTTTCTGAGGGTACACTGGATCTTGATGAGGTAAATTTACGTAGCTGTTTTAGATCTTGTTGCTTTAATTTCGATCACCAATGGGGGTGTATGTGCTATGTTTTGATTCATTTGGTTCCCCAGTGAAAAGATGTGCCAATTGGATGTTAGTTTATTCTGTACCGTGGAGGCTTTAATGATGGGAAAGTGAATAATATGGTGGCCAGGAACTGTTTGCAGAAGTCTTGCTCTTTCATTTCAGTGTGGTGCATGTGTGAGTCTACAAGAAGTATATGCATGCAGTGGAGCGTCTTCTTGTATATTAGTTATGGTATTGCTGTTGTCAAGGAGTAATATATGAGGGACATGAGTTTCACTGTAAGATATGAAGCCATGATTTTGAATAGTCATTCACTTTGAGAGTCTATGGACTAGCCCTGAGCTTCTTGTAACTGTGGGTGCCATGATGTGTAGTGCAGTCTGGTCAGCACATCTGTAATGGTATAGAGGGCCATAGCTTCAAATTTTGTCACCTTGATCTGATGGGCCAAAGTGCCAGCCCAGCCCAGCCCATCGCCATTTGGCAGCGAAAAGCAAGCAGTGCGTGCAGTAGGCTCACTAGCTCCATTGAGAATGCATGACAATAGTGTTTTTTGATGAATTTTCTTGACATGGTTTTTTTTTTCTTTTTGCGTGACCGCTACTGATATCTGTGTTCACTAGTGTAGCACCTATGCACTACTGTTAAAATTCCTTGGTGGAAAAATTGTACTGCGGTCGTCAAATGTAGTGAAAGCAGAGAACCTGAAGGAGAAGCATTGTGAGGAGACAAGTGAGACAATAGTTTTGAAAGTTTCCGCCTTGGGGTTGGGTATAAATTTAAATTTATACTTCAGCTCTTCCTGATCTATGTAGCCTGTCTCCCATTTTTGCCCTTTTACTATCTATGAAGACAAAATGATGAGTTTCAGAGGCCTAAGGAGCGTCTTACCTACACTATTTCTAGTTAGGATGAATGAACATTGGCAGCTTGGCTTATGCAAGCACTTTAATGCTCGATGATTTGTTGTTCAGTAAAGTGTGGGTATACTGGTAAAACTAAGAATGTACTTTTACATCTCACATTTGGTGCTTAAATATGTGAAATTCAAATACTGACCAGTGGTTTTAAAAAGGTTGATAAGGCATGTTTCCTTATCCGTGTCTGAGATATAATCTTTATCTCTTGGTTTATGACGAGACCTTTGAATTTGCGTAAGTCTCTATATTTGTCACTATGCATGGGAATTTGCATCCTATATGTTGTCTGTATTCTAGCACTTGCAGTTTGCTTTTGCTCAACTGTGATGATATCTGTTTAAACATGTCTCTCATATGTAATGTCCATGGATTAGGTTGATGATTGGTTTGAGAGACTGACTGAAGAAAAAGGGGAGGACTTGTACAGAATGAAGGGTGTACTATCTGTGACTGGTTATGAGCAACGATACGTATTCCAGGTTCCACTATTTGTATTTATGAACTTCTTTCTAGCCATTTTGGTTCAAATCCTCATCTTATGTTACTTCAAAAATTGCCTCCCATTCAGGGTGTTCATTCAACATTGGATGGCTGTCCCGGAAAAGTATGGGGTCCTGATGAGAAGAGAATAAACAAGCTTGTCTTTATTGGGAGGAACCTCGATGAAACTGCCCTACGAAAAGGCTTCAAGGGGTGTCTTGTATGACCTAACCAATCAAAATATAATGATTGAGAGTGTCGGGTATGTTGATATATGTTAGAGACGGATTAACTATAACATGATGCCAATAAGTAGGGAAGGACTAAAGAGGGGTTCCTAAAAAATGCATAGTGGGAACACTATTGGGATGACAGACTTTGAATAATATTTTCAAATGACTGGGAGTTGTAGTATGACAAAAGAGATGGCTTATTGGCAATACCTGAAATTTTAAGTTGAGTTGTGAGAAATGATCAAGCCTATTCTTCTTGTGAATCCCCATATGCCTGAGTTATCTTATTGTCACTAATTACAAAAAGCAGCTTTTGAATTACCCAGAAATCCATAGCTAGGACCATTGTAGGAATACTCTGAGCTGGTTTTTGTTTTCTGCTGAGTTCAAAGAGAGTGCAGTCATTGATCACAAATCTCGGCTTAGACCAATTTATAATCGCAGAAATGATAGAATCATGATAGAGAAACTCAAGATTTTTATTTGGATAGCGAGAGCAAACTCCGAGTGGTACAAATGGTTCTTAGTACGATCATGCAAAAATCTTCAGGTATTCATTCATGCGGGTGTATTGAACCTCAGGATAAAGCTGGGAAGCTTCTTCTGCATCTTCCCCAATTTCAAAGTTTGTCAAACAGCCTTCATAGAATATGTGGTAGAAATGCCCCACTCCCACTTGCTGCGCATAATCCAATCCTGAAACAGAAGGATAGCTTAATATCATCTAAATATGGTCTACCATAGATCTGAAGCTATTGTAGCAAGTAATTATGTAGCAGGTCACTCTTGATGGTAAATATACAAAAGGGTTTTTATTAGATTTTCCAGTCAGCGTTCAAAAACATGATCACCGTCGCATTGTTTAAGTTGTCATTGAATCTAAGGATATGCCAACACTAAATTCTACAAAAGTACATGTCATCTAACGAAACAATAAATCAGATAAGTACCTTTCATGGAGGCAAGGAAGTCTTCTGCAGAAATGCTTCTCTTCTCCAGGGTCTTTCCACTGAGTTTCTCCCACATCTCCACCAGTTGTCTTTGGGACAGAATGTTCTCTGGTGGCCTTAGGTAGACTGTCTTGTTCAGCGTTCTCGGATCATCGATCGTTTTAATTGCGTACGTTGCGATATCATCTTCATCGAGATAAACAGCTGCAACAGTAATGCAGTATCGAACATTTTTATGACTTATCCATATACATATTCGCGCATACTTGTGTCTTACCAAAAAGAAGTGTTGAACTTGGCTAAATGACTTAACCAAGCCAAGGTTGTCGACCTTGATAGATTTTGTGATCACTCGGAATATTTTATGTAGTCTTGATTTAGTTTAGATATACAGAGCTAGTGATCGCCCTTTTGACCAAGTACTTGAGTAATCTAATGGAGATGTTCAAGGATACGACTATGATGATATTGGTTGATTACGTAAGCTCTTACCTCATTGTTGACATGAGATAAAAACATATTAATATATGACACAATCTCACCTAACAAGATGTTGCTGAAAGATTGAACCCATATATATAATAAAATTCATAGCTCCCTCAAAGTCCAAACTGACGTAGATAAAAGACATACTTTGACATGAATTGATCATTTCACATGGTAGCATTTGGGACTTATGTCAGGTTTAGGGGATCGTTGTGTCGAGTAGAGTTCGAACATGAGATTACAGTTTCTTAAGGCCCATTTTCCGATTATTTTACCACTTAGTCAACCCTTTTTTCATAAGTTTATTGAAAATGTTATTATGCTGGTATTCTAAATGGTGAACATCGTTTTCTCCGTCTCTAGTTAGAGGAAATTTGCTCCAACCAATCTCCGGATTGGTTGGCTATAAATATGGTTGTAAGCCACCAATTAGGAGCATGGTTAGAGAAGATCTTTTCTCTAATATATAACCCTTGTTAATATGCGTAAAGTAGGTTTATGCACCTCACATACCTTTGACATTGCCATCTCCATAGAGATATACAGTATCTTTTGGAGGAGTGAGACTCGACATTTGGGAGAGATTGCCCACAAAATAACCGGCAAAGCAGTTGGCCGAGATGTATGTGAAGGGGATCTTGGCTTCCTTGATTGCTTTTCTCACCTCCATTTTCTCATCGAACGTGACCCTTCCCGGCTCAATTGCATGACCCATGAGGGCCGGGTCCATTCCAAACTCTGACGGCAAAAACCGCTACAAAGAATTAGCAAACATTCAAAATCTCATTAGTATTTGTTGCATGACGATTCTTCGACATGATGTCGACGTGACTGTACATTAGCAAAACTGGGAAAAAAAAAGCTTGGGGGATAGAGAAAGAGATGCACACACCTGGTAATGACATAAGATAAATAGCTTTCTTAGCAGAGTCATGTCCGAATTTCAAGAAATAAGAAGATTTGATTGCACAAGTTGAGTGAGTTATGGAATCCACTGCTCAAATGGAGAACCGAATGAGAAGATAAACACAAGTTAAAGGAGGAAATTTTCGTTTATCCTAATGCATTTATAATAGAAAATCAGTGCAAGAATTTCTTCACGAATACATTTATATTGCATTATACGCTCACTCAACGGAATGTATAATCTATCTTTCTATCTAAAAAAGTTAGTATAGTTCGAAGATTATAACTTCTCTACTTGAACTTTCCATTTTGCAAACTGCAGGAGAGCAAGTGTTCAGTTCAAGTTCAACCAAAAAGATTATGGCAAAGACAAGATGAATGGACAAGATTCTGAGTCTACACCCGAACATGATTCTGCAGATGCAATTTCTTATTGCACACTGTATTTTATAAGACAAGCCGTACTGAAAACATAAACTAGAAAAAGTAAATCGAGTTTTATGATGAAACAGAAGAAATAAGAAGGATAGGAAAAATTACCTCAAGCAATTGTAAGCATAATAAAATATACAAAATTGTTAACAATTAGGAGAAATCATGCAAAACTCTCCATAAATTTTTTGGGATAGTGCACGTTTGCCCTGTAACTTTCAAGTGTTAGACAGTAGGTTTTTAATTTTGTTAGAGCCATAAACCCTGAGTTATTTTTCCGTGTGCATGTGCAATGCACATGTTTGAGGAGTAAAAGTATATTCTCATATCATTTTTTGAGGAAATTTCTCTTTTACTCTTGATTGCCGCAAAAGAATAAAAATATAGAAAATGAAAGAAAACGAAATCAACTAAAAATAATAGAAACAATAAATATCAATAATATTAAGCAATAAGAACTTGTCAAAACTTGGTAAATGTAGCAGCTTTATTAAAACTGAATAAGGTATTTTAAGAAAATATTAACCAAATTAAATAAAAAATGGAAGTGCCTCAATAAGAAAAAAAGGTCAATAATAAAAGTTATTAGTCAAAAGGGATAAAAAGAAATGATGTCCTCAACTCATACAGGGAAATGATTATCTCGAACTAAGGTGGGTTTTAAAGTATTTTTATTGAGTAATCAATTTTTTACATCAACGTTTAAAACATAAAGATTATCCAATTTTATTCACTTCACCTTTTTGTTATTGAGCCTTTTCATTTATACTTAATTGTGTTACTTCTAATTAATTGTTTATTTAATTAATCTTTCTCCATTTTCTTCACTTTTTAGTTTTTTTACAAAAATCAAGGTTGAAAGAGTATTTTCATTAAAAAAAAAGGTGAAGTACGAATTTACTCCTTGAAAGTCACGTATAATAACGAATTAACGATTTTAATAAAAGAAGAGTTAAAAAGATAACGTGTAATGGTTGAAAATTTATGGGTAAATGTGTACTATCCTCGAAGTCTTTTTTTTTTTTTTTATTATGGGTAAATGTGTACAATCCTCAAAGTCAAACATGTGTATAAGGAGGGCTAGAAAGAAAAGAATAAGAAAAATAAGTGAAGAAAGTCCCATCATAAGTTGAAAAATGAGACATATTTTTTTTTCTACTCTAAGGGTAAAAAGAATATTTCAACAAATACCTCCAGATTTATATGAAAAAAAGAATTTTTGTTACTGACTTAGTTGTGTTTTCAATAAAATCTTGAAATATTTTTGTGGCTATAAATAAAATTTTAGACAGATATATATTTTTGTTGTTATGTAAAATCTTAATTTCTTTTTCAAGGCAGAGATACCCTATCCCGATTACTCCGAAGACAGATCTTAGATCAATTATTTTACATCTAGTAGCACGAGAAATAAGTGCATAGCAGCACCTCAATAAAGACCGCTCTAAAAAGAGAAAAAAATGAGTTTGCGTTACGCTGATTACCTTGACATTTCCGGCTTCTTTGATGGCCTCCACGAGCTTGAGCTGCATCAGGATGTTGTGGCTCCGGAAGTGGACCCCCGAAATGGCGCAGATGACAACGTCGACCAGCCTCACGGCGTCGACGAGGCTCCTCAGATCTGAGAACGAGGCCTCGACGAGTTGGGCGCCGCGCCTCTTGAAGCACAGCAGCATCTGGAGCTTCTCAATGTCGAGGCCGATCTCCGGACGCTGGAGGATGTACGTGGGGTGGCCCTGGTCCAGGCTCGCCCGCACGAGCCTCCGCCCGATGTAGCCAGTGCCGCCAACGACGAGGACCTTGCTCTTCGCCATGTGATGTGAGGAATACGGGAGAGTTTACGTTACTTCTGTGAGGTGATGAATAGAGCAACGAGAGGATCTATATATAGAGAGACAGAGAGGCATAATCTTGAGTTGGTACGGTACCAAATACTTGAGAATGAGACTGCGTCAAGAACTCTTTTTCCTCCCCTGTTATTTCATTATTTGCGTCTTGATCCACGTGATAATGATGTCTGCCTTTACACCGGTTGACTGGTCAGGGTTTAAGCTAAATATAGCAAATCAGATCATGTATTAGAATAGCAATAATGCCAATTACCTTATCCGATTTGCTATTATTGGAGCCTTAAAGTCGTCCCTTTTTTTTTCCATCGCTTTCAAGCTTCTTTCTCTGTGCCTGATTACTAGGTGACTTTAACGTGAATAATGCCCAATGACCGAAAACCCTTTTCCTAGGAAGTTTTATGAAGAATCTTCGTCGTAGAATAGTCAGCATGTAGAGGCCGGACCGCCAGAGCGTTTGGCTTAGTTGGTGGTTGGCTTAGTTGTAAAGGGTTATTTGTCTTTAACGAGATTACGAGTTTGATTCACTTCATGAGCGAATTAATGAAATTGTGATTATGGGCTCTCTGACCTTGGAGTTCTGGATTGCGGGTGGTGCAGAGTACTTATCTATGAAGTATAGACACGTTGCCGTAGCTTCCATGTTGTGTCCAACATGTGTCTACGTGTCTGACACGTTTCGACATGCTCAGACATGCTGTTAACACGTGTCCGAAAATTCTGACAAGTGATCAACTTTTCTTGATACATATCAACACGCGTGTCCGATAGAGAGAATCGTTGAAGAAAATGTAGGATGGAGGCGAGGGCGAGGGAGCGGAGGTAAGGCCTCAAGCACTGACGAGGGGGGGTTAGAGGAAGAGCAAAGATTGAGGCAACCTAGAAAGTCGCAACTATGATGCCGCAGTAGAGGACTAGCAACGAGGCTACAACTGCGAAAGAGGAAGTGCCGGAGGCGAGCGATTGTGATGGCTAATGAGGCGAGAGAGAGAGAGAGAGAGAGAGAGAGAGAGTAGAGATCAAGAGGAAGAGGGTCATGTGAGGAGGAGGAGGCAGCAGCTAAGGTTTCGGAGGGAGGAAACTAATAAATAAAAAAAAATAAAATAAAATGGGATTTTGATGGGACCTTGGCTTGATTTTTTTCTTTGTGCAGGGGTGGGTGGACGACAGGGTGACATGCATTTTTAATAAAGGAAGTGAAGCCCGACAAGTGCTTTTTTTTTTTTTTTTTGGTTGGGGGGGGGGAGAGAAGGAAGAAATGAGGGAGTGAAATAATTTGGGCATGCGGGCCTGGGGTGGACTCTCGGGGGTTTGCATTTTTTTTATCAGAAAAATAAATAAAAGTGGTTATAAAGTGATTTTGAAAAATAAAAATACTAAATGTTGAATAATAATAAATTTTGATCATTATAGAAGATCATAAATTTATTTAAATAAATTTTTTGTTAGTCATTAATTTCATCAAAACTTTTGTTACAGTTGGAAGCATGTTCCCAAATATAGATACTCATTAATTATGAAAATATCTTTTGAATTTCTTTGCATAGATTTATTAATATTATTATTACAAATTCATTGTAGGCTCTTCTATTATAATTTATTTAATTGTGAATTTGAATTAAATTAATTAAAAATAAAAGTTTTTATTTAATATACAACGTGCCTCAACATATTAGAATTTCTATTTTTAAGAAATAATGCATCAATGTGTCGCATGTTCATATCGCGTATCGATGCTATTTAGATACTTATTGTTTGAGTTGAATATTCATTGATAAGTATGGAAAATATTCATTGATAAGTATGGAATCCTTACGAGTTACGATAATAGTCATGGAAGATGGCCGACATTTGTCGCCCCTCCCCCTGCCATAACAACTAAAGAAAAAGCATGCGAAGGATGGCAATTTCAGCACTTTCGATAGTGGATGGTGCAGAGTACTTATTGCTCGAGCATGACCTCGGACGTTTGCAAATTTTTATTTCCGGTTTTATTTGACAATGAAAGTGTGAGTTTTTTTAATGCAATAATGACAGATTGGCCTCCCCAGGTTGAAATCAGATTCAACCTAGGAAGGAGTAAACTCGATAGATGTGTAAAAAACTGGTGTAACGGGAGCCACACCTTCCGATGGGTCTGTCGGCTCCACCAAAGATTTCCTTGACGATTGGTGTGAGAACGACCCCACCCCGTGCCCGACAATATTTTAAAGAAAAGCTTTGATCGCGAAGGTCAATTATTGCAACTCTATGACCTACAGAAGATTAATGATCTGTTTGTTGGACGGAAAATGTATCATTTCTAAAAAATATTGTTTAGTAAGTCTTTACGAAACCTGAAAAAAACTCAAAAAGTATAAAATATGATGAGGAAAATAATCAAAAATTCGTATTTCTTAGTTGCTTTTAATTTTATATATTCTTTTCTTTTATGTTTTTTCTTCGTTGGCCGGTTGCCGCTACAACGACGATCTCGAGCTCAAGCCTTGCCAGGTCGACAAGCTTGAAGCTTGCCGAGCTTGAGCTCACTTGTAGTTGGTCATTGGTTGTAGCCACAACCAACCAAGGTAGAAGCAAAGAAAAGAAAAATAAAAGAAATGAATATATCAAATAAAAAATAATTTAAAAGTTGAAAAAAATTAAAAATTTGGATTTTTTAAAAATATTTTTATAAAAAAAAAAAAAACGTTTTATTAACCAAGGACCCAAATTTGAGCACTGAGAACCCGTGCATGGCCTTTGTAGACTCGCGCCTAAGGGTCATGACCAAAGCTCGAGTGTCGGGGACCCAAGCACGACCTTTATGGGCCTATGCTTGGGTGCTGAAGCATTAGGTATGGGTACCGGTGTTTGGGCTCAGCCTCAATGGACTTGGGCATGGACGCTGGGGGCCTAGGCCTGAGCCTAGGACCCAAGCCCGACTACTAGAGACCGGTTGAGGTTTCCATGCCTAGGCGCATAGTTCAAGTCCAAACGTATTTAGTCATATTTTGGAAAAATATTTTTGAATTGTTTCAAATAGAAAATCATCTTCTTGAATTTAATTTTTTGTAGGAAAATATTTTATGTTGACTCATTTTTTTTAAGAGAACCAAACACCGAAAAAAGAAGAAAATATTTTTCGTGAAATAAATGGACCATGAGAGTAGATTGAAATATATTAGGTTAAACCATAGTTTTGATCACGAAGAGACACAGGACAGAATGTTCTATAATTAAGAAGTTAAAATCTCGATCCATATGTTTTCTTAGTCCTATCATGCGCAGATTTTCAGGTATTTGGCCATGCGAGGGCGTTGAACTTCCGGCCTAAGCTGGGAAGCTTCTTCTCCATCTTCCCCGATTTCAAAGTTGCATTGATTAGTCTCTGTAAATGAGTCATGCTCCTCGTGCTGGACTTTTTCCCTTACTCGAGATCTACTCAAGATCGGCTCGATTTCTTTGAGCTCGACTTGATTTCAAGCAGCTCGAGTAACTTGTCGAGCTGAGTTCGAGCCTAACAAAGTTCGATTCGATTGGCTCGCAAGCTTAATCGAGTGTTTCCGTATGTCCGTCCGTTTGTGTTGGACTGTCTATTACTAAAACCAAACAGAAAGAGGGAGCGCAAGTATTGCGAGCCAAGTCCGATTCAAGCGAGATTACCTAAACATGCAAATCTAATCTATTAAGGAAACTCTATATTAAATTATCGTGCAAAAATATAGAAGCGGTCGACATGGATTTTGTTTTGGGAGTGGGAGGTTATGATCTAGACAGGTAGTTATTTCTACAATTTGGAAATATATATATATAACTGGCTGTAAATTAAACGGAAGTTTTGTAGCGTAGCATGGTGTCATGTTCTAACCTGTCAGTTACCTCTGCAGAATCGATTCTCAAGTTCATGGAGATGACTCATCCTGTAGTGCACATCAACATGGGCAGGGTAATGTGTACAAAACTTCTTTTGCTTTTGTCTTTTCTATAGAAAATCATTCACATAAATAACTAATCAATCAAGAAGAAACGGGTTCATATATGGTTGTAAAACACCAAGATTAATAAACACAGCGGAATTAAAGTGTACCTGTTTGAGCCATTGCTTCACTTGAAAAAAAATAAATCACCCTCATAAGCAAAGATCTATCGGAATGCCAGATCTTCTTCTCTATGACCTATTTCAGTATAGCAGTTTTCAATGGGATTAAAGCAACTAATAGGTATAACCTACCCTTTTATAGACTAGAGAGGGGACCTAGCAAACTCTAATTAACAACATGTCAACTGGGCCATTTCCATTATGGGCTTCAGTCAAACACAATTGTCTACACTTTGCCGCTCAACTAGGCCTGTTATCAATAGATGCCAATACCCAATTCAATCAGATCACTTTAGGGTTCAACAAATACTGGAATATCCATTAACCCGATTATTTAAAATAGAAAACTAATTAATTAATGTAAGCCCACATTATAGAAAATTTCCAACATTCTCGTATCGCGATTAATTCTATGTAGTTTTGTTACCTGTGATGACTGAATTTCCCAGCATGTGTAGGTAATGCAGAAGAGCACAAAGGGCATTATCACCATCATCATCATCATGATCATGTGCATGATTCTGCAGTTTCCAGCATCAGTATTGTTTCTGGGGGTACACTGGATCTTGATGAGGTAAATTTACGTGGTTGTTTTAGATCTTGTTGCTTTAATTTCGATCACCCATGGTGGTATATGTGCTATATTTTGATTCAATTGGTTTCCCAGTGAAATGATGTGCCAATTGGATGTTAGTTTATTATGTACCCTGGAGGCTTTAATTATGGGAAAATGAATAATATGGTGGCGAGAAACTGTTTGCAGAAGTCTTGCTCCTCTTTCATTTCAGTGTGGTGCATGTATGAGTCCATGAGGAGTATATGCATGCAGTGGTGCGTCTTCTTGTATATTAGTTGTGGTATTGCTGTTGTCAAGGAGTAATATATGAGGGACAAGAGTTTCACTATAAGATATGAAGCCATGATTTTGAATGGTTATTCACTTTGAGAGTCTATGGACTATCTTTGAGCTTCTCGTAACTATGGGTGCCATGAGGTGTAGTGCAGTCTGGTCAGTGTATCTGTAATGGTATAGAGAGCCATAGCTTCAAATTTTGTCACCTTGATCTGATGAGCCAAAGTGCCAGCCCAGCCCATCGCCATTTGGCTGCGAAAAGCAAGCAGTGGGTGCAGTAGGCTCACTAGCTCCATTGAGAATGCATGACAACAGTGTTTTTTGATAAATTTTCATGACATGTTGTACTATTTTTATTTTTTATTTATTTTTTTGGCGTGACTGCTACTGATATCTGTATTCACTAGTTTAGCCCCAATGCACGAAAAATTCCTTGGTGGAAAAATTCTACTGCGGTCGTAAAACGTAGTGAAAGCAGATAACCTGAAGGATAAGCATTGTGAGGAGACAAGTGAGACAATTGTTTTGAAAGTTTCTGCCTTGGGGTTGGGTATAAATTTAAATTTATACTTCAGCTCTTCCTGATCTATGTAGCCTGTCTCCCATTTATACCCTTTTACTATCTATGAAGGCAAAATGATGAGTTTCAGAGGCCTAACGAGCGTCTTACCTACACTATTTCTAGTTGGGATGAATGAACATTGGCAGCTTGGCTTATGCAAGCTCTTTAACGCTTGATGATTTGTTGTTCAGTAAAGTGTGGGTTTACTGGTAAAACTAAGAATGTACTTTTACATCTCACATTTGGTGCTTAAATATGTGAAATTCAAATACTGACCAGTGGTCTTAAAAAGGTTGATAAGGCATGTTTCCTTATCCGTGTCTGAAATATAATCTTTATCTCTTGGTTTATGACGAGACCTTTGAATTTGCGTAAGTCTCTATATTTGTCACTAGGCTAGTAATATGCATGGGAATTTACATTCTATATGTTGTCTGTATTCTAGCACTTGCAGTTTGCTTTTTCTCAACTGTGATGATATCTGTTTAAACATGTCTCTCATATGCAATGTCCATGGATTAGGTTGATGATTGGTTTGAGAGACTGACTGAAGAAAAAGGGGAGGACTTGTACAGAATGAAGGGTGTACTATCTGTGACTGGTTATGAGCAACGATACGTATTCTAGGTTCCACTATTTGTATTTATGAACTTCTTTCTAGTCATTGTGGTTCAAATCCTCATCTTATGTTACTTCAAAAATTGCCTCCCATTCAGGGTGTTCATTCAACATTGGATGGCTGTCCCGGAAAAGTATGGGGTCCTGATGAGAAGAGAATAAACAAGCTTGTCTTTATTGGGAGGAACCTTGATGAAACTGCCCTACGAAAAGGCTTCAAGGGGTGTCTTGTATGACCTAACCAATCAAAATAGAACGATTGAGAGTGTCGGGCATGTTGATATATGTTAGAAACGGAGTAACTATAACATGATGCCAATAAGCAGGAAGGACTAAAGAGGGGTTCCTAACAAATGCATAGTGGGAACACTATTGGGATGACAGACTTGGAATACGTGAACTGCTGCTTCTATGTAACTGTAATATTTTCAAATGAGTGGGAGTTGTATTATGACAAAAGAGATGGCTTATTGGCAATACCTGAAATTTTAAGTTGAGTTGTGAGAAATGATCAAGCCTATTCTTCTTGTGAATCCCCATATGCCTGAGTTATCTTATTGTCACTAATTACAAAAAACAGCTTTTGAATTACCCAGAAATCCTTAGCTAGGACCATTGTAGGAATTCTCTGAGCTGGTTTTTGTTTTCTGCTGAGTTCAAAGAGAGCGCCATCATTGATCACAAATCTCGGCTTAGACCAATTTATAATCGCAGAAATGATAGAATCATGATAGAGAAACTCAAGATTTTTATTTGGATAGCGAGAGCGAACTCCCAGTGGTACAAATGATTCTTAGTACGATCATGCAAAAATCTTCAGGTATTCATTCATGCGGGTGTATTGAACTTCAGGATAAAGCTGGGAAGCTTCTTCTGCATCTTCCCCAATTTCAAAGTTTGTCAAACAGCCTTCATAGAATATGTGGTAGAAATGCCCCACTCCCACTTGCTGCGCATATTCCAATCCTGAAACAGAAGGATAGCTTAATATCATCTAAATATGGTCTACCATAGATCTGAAGCTATCGTAGCAAGTAATTATGTAGCAGGTCACTCTTGATGGTAAATATACAAAAGGGTTTTTATTAGATTTTCCAGTCAGCGTTCAAAAACATGATCATCGTCGCATTGTTTAAGTTGTCATTGAACCTAAGGATATGCCAACACTAAATTCTACAAAAGTACATGTCATCTAACGAAACAATAAATCAGATAAGTACCTTTCATGGAGGCAAGGAAGTCTTCTCCAGAAATGCTTCTCTTCTCCAGGGTCTTTCCACTGAGCTTCTCCCACATCTCCACCAGTTGTCTTTGGGACAGAATGTTCTCTGGTGGCCTTAGGTAGACTGTCTTGTTCAGCGTTCTCGGATCATCGATCGTTTTAATTGCGTATGTTGTGATATCATCTTCATCGAGAAAAACAGCTGCAACAGTAATGCAGTAGCGAACACTTTTATGACTTATCCATATACATATTCGCGCATACTCGTGTCTTAATTACCAAAAAGAAGTGTTGAACTTGGCTAAATGACTTAACCAAGCTAAGGTTGTTGAACTTGATAGATTTTGTGATCACTCGGAATATTTTATCTAGTCGTGATTTAGACTAGATATGCAGAACTAGTGATCGCCCTTCTGATCAAGTACTTGAGTAATCTGATGAAGATGTTCAAGGATACGACTAGGATGATATTGGTTGATTACGTAAGCGCTTACCTCATTATTGACGTGAGATAAAAACACATTAAAATATGACACAGTCTCACCTAACAAAGTAATGCTGAAATATTGAATCCATATATATAATAAAATTTATAGCTCCCTTAAAGTCCAAATTGACATAGATAAAAGACCTACTTTGACATGAATTTATCATTTCACATGGTAGCATTTGGGACTTTTGTCAGGTTTAAGGGATCGTTGCGTCGAGTAGAGTTCGAAAATGAGACTACAGTTTCTGAAGGTCCATGTTCCGATTATTTTATCTCTAAGTCAACCCTTTTTTCATAAGTTTATTGAAAATTTTACCATGCTGGTATTCTAAATGGTGAACATGGTTTTCTCTGTCTCTAGTTGGAGGAAATTTGCTCCAACCAATCTCTTGATTGGTGGGTTATAAATATGAAAATCATATGGTTGTAACCCACTAATCAGAAGCATGGTTAGAGAAGATCTTTTCTCTAATATATAACCTTTGTTATTACGCCTAAAGTAGGTTTATGCACCTCACATACCTTTGACGTTGCCATCTCCATAGAGATATACAATGTCTTTTGGAGGAGTGAGACTCGACATTTGGGAGAGATTGCCCACAAAATAACCGGCAAAGCAGTTGGCCGAGATGTATGTGAAGGGGATCTTGGCTTCCTCGATTGCTTTTCTCACCTCCATTTTCTCATCGAACGTGACCCTTCCCGGCTCAATTGCATGACCCATGAGGGCCGGGTCCATTCCGAACTCTGACGGCAAAAACCGCTACAAAGAATTAGCAAACATTCAAAATCTCATTAGTATATGTTGCATGACGATTCTTCGACACGATGTCGACATGACTGTACATTAGCAAAACTTGAAAAAAAAAAAAAAAAAGCTCGGGGGATAGAGAAAGAGATGCACACCCCTGGTAATGACATAAGATAAATAGCTTTCTTAGCAGAGTCATGTCCGAATTTCAAGAAATAAGAAGATTTGATTGCACAAATTGAGTGAGTTATGGAATCCACTGCTCAAATGGAGAACCGAATGAGAAGATAAACACAAGTTAAAGGAGGAAATTTTCGTTTATCCTAATGCATTTATAATAGAAAATCAGTGCAAGAATTTCTTCATGAATACACTTATATTGCATTATACGCTCACTCAACGGAATGTATAATCTATCTTTCTATCTAAAAAAAGTTAGTATAGTTCGAAGATTATAACTTCTCTACTTGAACTTTCCATTTTGCAAACTGCAGGAGAGCAAGTGTTCAGTTCAAGTTCAACCAAAAAGATTATGGCAAAGACAAGATGAATGGACAAGATTTTGAGTCTACACCCGAACATGATTCTGCAGATGCAATTTCTTATTGCGTACTGTATTATATAAGACAAGCCGTACTGAAAACATAAACTAGTAAAAGTAAATCGAGTTTTATGATGAAACAGAAGAAATAAGAAGGATAGGAAAAATTACCTCAAGCAATTGTAAGTATAATAAAATATACAAAATTGTTAACAATTAGGAGAAATCATGCAAAACTCCCCATAAAATTTTTGGGATAGTGCACGTTTGTCCTTTAACTTTCAACTGTTAGACGGTAGGTTTTTAATTTTGTTAGAGCCATAAACCCTGAGTTATTTTTCCGTGTGCATGTGCAATGCACATGTTTGAGGAGTAAAATTCTCGTATCATTTTTTAAGGAAATTTCTCTTTTACTCTTGATTGCTGCAAAAGAATAAAAATATAGAAAATGAAAGAAAACTAAATCAACTAAAAATAATAGAAACGATAAATATCAATAATATTAAACAATGAGAACTTGTCAAAACTTGGTAAATGTAGCAGCTTTAATAAAATTGAATAAGGTATTTTAAGAAAAAAATCAACCAAATTAAATAAAAAATGGAAGTGCCTCAAAAAAAAGAAAAAAAGGTCAATAATAAAAGTTTGTTAGTCAAAAGGGATAAAAAGAAATGATGTCCTCAACTCATACAGGGAAATGATTATCTCAAACTAAGGTGGGTTTTAAAGTATTTTTATTGAGTAATCAATTTTTTGCATCAACATTTAAAACATAAAGAATATGCAATTTTTTTCACTTCACCATTTTTTGTAGAGCCTTTTTCCTTTACACTTAATTGTGTTACTTTTTATTAATTTTTTATTTAATCAATCTTTCTCCATTTTCTTCACTTTTTATCTTTTTACAAAAATCAAGGGTGAAAGAGTATTTTCATAAAAAAGAAAGAGATGAAAGTACGAATTTACTCCTTGAAAGTCACGTATAATAACGGGTTAACGATTTTACTAAAAGAAAAGTTAAGAAGATAATGTGTAATAGTTGAAAATTTATGGGTAAATGTGTACTGTCCTCATAATCTTTTTTTTTTTTTTGGGGGGGAGTTTGGTACAATTTTTCTAACAATTAGAACTAGAAATACAACAAAAATCATAGCCAAAGTTAGAGTTGAATCTATTACAAAAAAAAAAAAAAAAAAAAAACATGAAATATTAACCTGACAAACTGAAAGAAATAAGATAGTATTTATCCCAATTTCAGAACATACTGAAGTTAGAAGAATGCAATTTAAACAAAAATCAAAAGCACAACAAGCTAAAAAATTTTATTTAGGAGGGACAGGAAATGAAGAAACTTGTCCCACAGAGACTTCAGAGCACAATTCCTTCACTTTTATCATTAAACTGGAACTTTGATCGTGAGCGTGACAAAACAAGAATAAAGCTGGACAAAAATCCAGGTGGTTGTTAGATCGAGCAAACGAAAAGGCGCAATCAGTCAAATGAACATGCACGGTACAAGTTCTTTTCCAAAGACAACAACCGTCACAATTCGTGGCAGCCCTCCTTTATCTTCAAATTAAATTCTTATCTAAAAAAGAAGAGCACCCGCCCACCAATGGGAGTAGTTCAAAAGGCACGCATTTGTAGTTTCTGACATTATCATATAACCAAATTCGATATGGTCTGGTTAAAATACTGTTGGGTTGGCCCTGTCGGTTCAGTTGCAAGAAATTCTCCACCAAACAAAGAGTCAGTGGGCATATCTAGATCATCCTCACCTTAATCAATCATCGTGTCTTCCTGTCGGCACCTATTTGCGCCTAAAATATGGTCGGCCGAAAAGAGCTTTTTCACATAATCGGCAAAAAATGCAAGAAAAATGTATGGAGGCGGCGGAAAATTACGTTTGGCAAAGGTATAGCGAGCGTGTAATTGTTCATGCGTATGTACCTATTTATTTATTTGTCTATTATATAATATAAGATGGACAATTCAAGTCATATTTGGCCTTCGGCCTTTTCTGGTTGGAACGCTTGCTTGTTCGGACACCAAATTAGGAAATAGTGACATATTGAGGTCGCATCACATGTTTTTTCAAAAAAATTTCAGAATAACATAACTCAAAGATCAGCAATTTGAGGGTTAATAAAATGGGATGCTGCGACTATAGATGATTATATGATTGTCGACATAAACATAACCTACTATGCTCCAAAACTATGCTAGAAATTTGATTCAAGATTATGTTATATCCGGACAAACTATGTAAACGATCGAATGTGAATATATATTTGACATTTTATGAATTTGCAACTCTATTATTTTTTTCCAATAACGAAATCCACCTAATTTTAATTTATTTGGAACGAACTTCTACTTTAACTTTAACTTCCTCAAAGTCTTACTCCTAAATATAAATTATATTTGATTCGAATTATTTTGAAGTTTTTGTGCCTTTCATCAAAAGCGAACTTTTACAAATTTTCAATGGTTCTGTTGAGGTGGGGGGCGACCGGCTGTTCGTTTCCTTAATCTTTGAATATTTCAAATGATCGAGCCGACAATGCATCGGGTCGAATTGGTCAATGTTGACTTTAGCTAAGCCGTTTCGAACCATCTAGATAAATGGATGACGCCAGGATCAAGTAATGAAATGATCATCTAGTAATTGCGTAAAGGAGATAGTCCTGTCAATATGAACACACACACACACATATATAGACACACATATATGCTCTTTCCTTATAAGATAAATAATTGTTTAGATTTTTGCACTAAGTGGTGC
Source organism: Eucalyptus brandiana (assembly GCA_014182725.1). Classification (NCBI taxonomy): domain Eukaryota; kingdom Viridiplantae; phylum Streptophyta; class Magnoliopsida; order Myrtales; family Myrtaceae; genus Eucalyptus; species Eucalyptus brandiana. The sequence goes on along the minus strand of CM024672.1, from coordinate 11,563,263 downwards.
GAACAATCAATTCTTCACCCTCTTGGACCCTCCAATTGTGATAATCATGTAATGTGCGCATATATACCATCATTTGCAATACCATGTAAATATTCAAATCGGTAATTATAACTTACGCTTCAATGTAATTTCTTTTCCTTAAGCGTTCACTTTTGATTTGATGGATACTACGAGAGTGAATGATCAAAGATCTCAAATCAAAAGTAAATAAGATTGCCGGTGCAAAATCTTCTTTTATATTAGCGTTGTATATTCTATTTCTCCCGTTTGAATATCTACAAGCTCAAAAAGTATTGTAACATTTCTCCTACTCTTTTGACTTTCTAGACATATTTTGCTATCTCCGGTGTGGACATCATATTGATGTCCAAGTCAAACATGTGTATAAGGTTTAGAAAGAAAAGAATTAGAAAAATAAGTGAAGAAAGTCCTATCATAAGTGAAAAATGAGACAAATATTTTTTTTCCTACTCTAAGGGTAAAAAGAATATTTCAACAAATACCTCCAGATTTATATGGAAAAAAAAGAATTTTTGTTACTCACTGAGTTATGTTATCAATAAAATCTTGAAATATTTTGTTGCTATCAATAAAATTTTAGACAGATATATTTTTGGTGTTATGTAAAATCTTGATTTCTTTTTCAAGACACAGATTCCCTATCTTGATCACTCCGAAGATAGATCTTAGATCAATTATTATACATGTAGTACCACGAGAAGCTGTATTACTAGGCACACCATAGATATAGGTACTTGCTCTGAAATTGAGCATCATATGAAGTGCATAGTACTCTCTAAAACCCTAAGAAGAACTTCGAACCGAACAGAATGAAAGAAATTAGTGCATAGTAGCAACTCAATAAAGACCGCTCTAAAAAGAGAAAGAAATGATTTTGCGTTACGCTGATTACCTTGACATTTCCGGCTTCTTTGATGGCCTCCACGAGCTTGAGCTGCATCAGGATGTTGTGGCTCCGGAAGTGGACCCCCGACATGGCACAGACGACGACATCGACCCGCCTCACAGCGTCGACGAGGCTCCTCAGGTCTGAGAACGAGGCCTCGACGAGTTGGGCGCCATGCCTCTTGAAGCGCAGTAGCATCTGGAGCTTCTCAATGTCGAGGCCAGTCTCCGGACGCTGGAGGACGTACGTGGGGTGGCCCTGGTCCAGGCTCGCCCGCACAAGCCTCCGCCCGACGTAGCCAGTGCCGCCAACGACGAGGACCTTGCTCTTCACCATGTGATGTGAGTATTACGGGAGAGCTTACGTTACTTCTGTGAGGTGATGAATAGAGCAACGAGAGGATCTATATATAGACAGACAGAGAGGTTTCGTGCCGCAATTTGAATCTTGCGACTTAATCTTGAGTTGGTGCGTTATCAAATACTTGAGAATGAGACTGCGTCAAGAACTCTTTTTCCTCCCCTGTTATTTCATTATTTGCGTCTTGATCCACGTAATAATGATGTCTACCTTTACACCGGTTGACTGGTCAGGGTTTAAGCTAAATATAGCAGATCAGATCATGTATTAGAATAGCAATAATGCCAATTACCTTATCCGATTTGCTATTATTGGAGCCTTAAAGCCGTCCCTTTTTGATGGATTTATGAGATGGGCTTAAGGCCCATCCGCTCAAGTTGGGCCCAAAAGGGCCCGGCCCACGGGAATAAGGCCCGTGGAGGGGGAAGGTATAAAAAGGGAGGAGAGAGAGAGAGAAGACACCTTTTGGCATTTTAACGCACGTATTCTCTCCCTCTCTCCCTCCAAAAGAAAGACGAACGCTTACGGCGACGCCATCTTCCTTTCAAGGCAAATTGACTTCATCGGATCAGAATTTCTTCCTCAATCTTCGGCATTGGTGTCTAATCGTGGCTAACAAGGTACGCTCGAATCCGTGGTGTCTTTACGATCGGTGATGCGTGTTTTCCCGGGCTTCATCTTCCGCATTGATTTAGGGGTTCGATTTAGTGTCGAATCCGGTTTTCGGGGATCAGTTTTTTCCTAACATTGGTATCAGAGCCCTAGTTCACGTTTTCCCGATCAATTTGATGTTTTTTGATTGATTTTTCGCAAAGGAAGTTCGGCCGTACGGATCGGGCGACAAATCCCGACACCCGAGACTTCTTCGGCCATTTTTCTGAGTTTTCGTAAGTCAAAAACGAATTCTGAAGGCACTGGGTGAAGCGCGACGTCGAGACGAGTCCGACGATGTGTCGACCGCCGCCGGAACCACCGCACGCGCCGGAAGCGCCAAGCCGGCCGCAGGCGCGCGCACGCCGGTCGGGCGAACCGGCACGTGCGCGCCGCCGGCGGCGAACCGGCACGCGCCGGTCGGCGAACCGACGTGCGTGCCGGCGTCACCCGATGACGTCATCGTGACGTCACCCAACGGGCCGATAACCGTCGGGATGACGTCATCGATGACGTCGCCGATGACGTTGGCCGCCGGCAGAATCGGACGACGACCCGACCCGACGACCGACCCGACCCGACCCGCTCGCACGCGCGCGGCACGTGCGAGCTGACGTCTGCGTGACGTCAGCCGGCTCACGCGCGTGGCACGTGCCGCTGACGTCTGCGTGACGTCGGCCCGCACGCGCGACGCACGTGCGGTCGGTCCGCGCGAGCGGTCCGACCGGGCCGACCGGCCTGTCCGGTCCGACCGGTTTGACCGTCGCGACCGGTCCGACCGGTCCGACCCGCGCGCCCGTTGACCCGTTGACCGTTGACCGACCGTTGACCGTTGACTTTGACCGTTGACCGTTGACTTTGACCATTGACCGTTGACCCGAAAAAAAAAAGAAGAAAAGAAAAGGAATTTGTTTCTTTTTTCGGTCATGCCTATGTGTATTATAAGTGATCCATTTTTTTTAATTCTGCATTTGTTGCATGAATTTTGGAAAATTATGTATTTTCCTTATGAAAATTATGGATTATTCTGCATTTGTTGCGAGGGGACTATAATGAGTTATGCACGGATACCGCAAGCCCGAGAAGGGACGAGGGAAATGCAAAACTTAAAAGGCGATGTCGATTTAGCTATTTATCGGTGGCATGACGGTGATTTAGTATCACATGTGATCAGGTCAATCGATGATACGGAAATCATCCTGGAATGGTTATCTTATGCCGGATTTTCGAAGGTGCCGGCTTTGATAACACTCTTCCACCCGAATGGCAAGCGAGTGTTGGATCGGCTATGGGAGGTCAACGTGGTCCGGATTATAGGAAGCTAGTGGAAGCTTTTGTAGAGAAAGTACTTATAGGATTGAGTTGGCCAAAACTTCAACCCTTAGATTGAGCGCCACATGGCGCCGAGAGAATGCACCTTGGTGGCGACATGAAAGCTCTCCAAAAGTTTTTCCTTGGTTGGCAAATGTGCCTTCAGTTTTCTCAGATGTTTTGAATGATAGATTAGAAGGGACTTTCCCTATTTATCCATTGGATTAATTTGAGATTTTTTTTTTGATATCAATATCTCTTTTCATGTTGATTTTTTTTTCCCTGTATATATATTGCTTAGTGTAATGTATAGTTGTATTATGTGAAAGCATTGTTATTTTATTATATATTAGATTTTATTTGCTTTCTGTTATTGCTGGTTGCTGTGGGTAATTAGCTGTGGGTAGTTTTAGAAGCTTTTGTAGCTTCATAGAATTGATTTTGCATATGACAATCATATTAATGATAGTTTTGAGTTAGGATTTTGGAGGATGATTGGAAACATAGTGACCTTTTTGATTGAAGCCTTACTTGAAATTATTTATTAATATGATGGGTCTATGCAAATAGGGATGCATAAATGATAGGCATTAATTATTCGTGCATGGATGTCCGATGTGTTCGGAACGATGGTTCAAAGAACTAAGAACGTGATTGCCGATATGAACGGTAACAATTGTGTAATATTGAATAAGAAGATTCAATATGTCTTTGGAAAAGCAAGAAGCACTAGAAGCTCTTGACCATGTTATGGAAGATCTTAAGGATGCCATGCGCCACCTTGAGCTAGTAGAGGACCGCCTAACGGTATTTGAGCCGAACAAAGATATTTGCAATGCTTTGGTTCTAGCTTAGAAAGGGCTTTGTGCTCTAAGCGCAAGCGTATTGATTCGTTCAATATGTGGGCATACAAAGGATCAAGTCCTTACTGCAAGAAATCAAGAGTTAACCAACACAAGAGAGGAAAACGTCCTCAAGTGAAGAAAATGTCAAAGGCGAGGTGTTACAATTGTGACAAGAAATGTCACTATGCTTGCAACTGTTGTGAGTCAAAAAAAAAAAAGTAAACACCTCTTGTACATTTGAGAACTTTGCTTATGTGTCAAGTTCAATATTATTGGCTGAATCCAATCCTTTGTGGACTGTAGATTCAGAAGTGACAGACCATGTAGAGAAGGATAGAGAATCCTTCATGGAATTCCGACAAGTACCAACTGGAACTAAGTGGATCCATATGGGAAACAACTCTAGAGCTGAAGTAAAGGGATTGGCACTGCCAATTGAACATGAGTGGTGGACGCACCTTAATGTTCTATATGCTCAGGAGATTCGTCGAAATTTTTGTGTCTGTTTTAATGTTGGTTAAACTTGGTTTTAGTATGAACTTCCATAATAAAGATGTAGATTTGTTTTTAGATACAAACTACTATGGTTGTGATTATTTTCTGGATGGTTTTATTGTACTAGATGTTGACTATGGTGGTGTCAATTTGTTATTCCCTTGTTTCACGTCTTCTACCTTATATGATAATGATGTGAATATGGTGGCATGCTAGACTTGGTCATATGGGCCAACAACAAATGAATAGACTAGCCAAAAAGGGCTTGTTGGGCAATATTGAAAAAGTCGATTTGTCCATAAGTGAGCATTGCCTAGTAGGGAAAATAACAATGAAACCATTTAGAAAAAGATAAAAGAGCTGGATTTCCTCGCATTTAATCTATTTGGACGTACGTGGTTCAATGAATATGAGAGGAAGGCAAGGGGCTGTTTATTTCATCACTTTTATATATGATTATACTCGAGTCGGACATGTCTATTTGATTTCTCATGAATCTGAAGCATAAGTTGTTTCAGAAGGTTTATGAACCTGGCAGAAAATCAATTAGACAAGAAAATAAAAGCATTGAGATCCGATCGAGATTGAGAATATTTATCTGATGTGTTCAGAAAATTATGTGATGAAAAAGGAATATAAAAATAGTTGTCTATTCCATATACTCCTCAACAAAATGGTGTTGTGGAAAGAAGAAACAGAACCCTACTAGAAATGGTTAGGTCCATGATGGTGCATGCTAACTTACCTATCACTTTTCGGAGTGATGCGTTGTTAATCGCTACCTATATACTTAACCGGATGCCTTCCAAATCGTTGCTTCCACTCCATATGAGTTATGGACGGTTAGAAAACCGGACTTAAGTTTTCTTAAGCCATGGGGTTGTGCTGCCTATATTCATGAGTCCTCTCACAAGTTTGGGAAATTGGGTCCCAAAAGGAAATAAGAGTATTTTCATGAGATACTGTGAACACTCGAAAGGGTATGTGTTCATAGGTGAGTAGGAAAGTGGGAGTATAACTGAATTGAATCACGAGATGTCACATCCTTAGTGGATGAATTTCCTAAGAAGGGCAAAATAAGGGAAGATTGTTCCCTATTTGAAACCTTGGATCAAGATAATGATGTCGGTGGAGTTCGTCCAAGTGGGAGTAATATGAGATGTGATGAATTGAATTCAACTCATTCTCAATTGCAACCACCCGATGTGACAACATCATCATTACCTAATCCAAGTGGGAGCATGATGGGGAATGATGTGCTAAGTGTACAATCTCCCATACGGTAAACAAGTTGCCAAAGTATTCCCCGTCAATGTTTTGACATTGAAAGGGAAGCTTTTATGGTTGCTCCACAAGATGAGGATGAGCCAAGAAATATTAATAAGGCTCTAAATTGCCCTAATAAGGAAAAATGGATTCATGCAATGAAAGAGGAAATGGAGTCGGTGAAGTCAAACCATGTTTAGGAACCGGTTGATCTTCCAAAAGGACGCAGAGCTATTGGGAACAACCTGGGTTCTCAAAATAAAGCGAAAGGCGATGGCTCGATAGAAAGGCATAAGGCCCGCCTTGTGGCGAAGGGGTATAATCAACGGGAAGAAATTGATTATGAAGGATATGGGTGAGGTTACATATATTCTTGGATTTAAGATTTCAAGATTGTAAACCCATAGACACTCCTATTGCAAAAGGTGAAGGATTGAGCCATAGGCGTGTCCAGGGGACTCCACAAGAGAAGGAATAAAGGAAACATGTTCCTTATGCTAGTCTTTGTTGGAAGCTTTATGTACGCTATGATGTGTACAAGACCTGAAATATGTTTTGTAATTGGAATGGTGAGCGAGATACCAATCCAATCCAGTCCAAAGACAATGGAAAGCCGTTATGAGAATACCGAGGTATCTAAAGGGACCGCTGATTATACGATGAGTTATAAAGGAAAGGATCGCGACTCTAAGGCTATCCCGATTCGATTGGGGAGGAGATTTAAATGAAAGGAAATCTACTTAAGGTTTGTTTTCTTACCGAATGATGGCACCATATGTTGGAGCTGTAAGAAACAAGCATGCATAGCCTTGTCCACGATAGAAATTGAGTTTGTGGCATTATCGCAGTAGTGTAAGAAGATGTTTGGCTTTAGAGATTTTTGGATCATTTAGGTGTTATTGGAAGTCTTTGCAGATTTGTTATTTGTTAACCTGTGATAGCCAAGCAGCAAAAGCGTACACCAAAGATCCAAAATATCATGGCAAGACCAAACATATAGATACCAAGTATAATTTTGTAAAGGATATGGTTGCACGAATGGACGTGAACTTAGAGTACATACTACGCATAGAATGGTAGCGAGATCCTATGACAAAACCAATACCCGAGAGATGTGTTTTGTGGCCATATGAAATCTCTAGGGTTGCGTAGAAGGCGATGTACTTGAATATTGTAATTTCCCTAAGTGTTCACAATTTGATGAATTTGTGTTTTCATCATTAATGCCTATGAATCTTTGTTTGATCTTTATGCATCTTAATGCTCGGTGCATTACTTTAATTTGAGAAGTATGTCGGACAGATATAAGATTAGCCCACTCACACGGGTAATCGCCTCTATTTCTTGTGTGATAAATAGGGATGAGGCGCTTTTAAGCTTATTATCGGGTGATAATCGAGAGCTCAAGCTTAAAACACGTATGTCGCCTTAAGCGAGTGTTAAGATGAGGACATAATACTTACTATGTCCGAAAGTAAAATACCCCACATATTTTACTTTATCCGTCTAAGATGCCGATGTGAGTTCGATGAATTTTGTGAATGAGTAGATACGTGAACTCAAGTTAGACATTGGGTATGTCCGAACTATCATCCGTACGGTATTGAAAATGTAGACATACGCTCCATGGGAAAGGAGTTAATACCGTAATACGTATTTCATACTACGTATGCATGAGACGACCAATAAGAGTGGCAAAAGTTTGATCTCAACTTTTATGTCGTGTGAGACTCTTGAGGAAGAGAGTTCCTCAACTTTTTTGTCCCCTCATGACTCTTACTTATTCTCAAGATTTCTATTTAGTGTTTGCTATCTTAGGATGTTGCCAATGGTCATGAGTGATTCGATCTAATGGGGCATTTCTAGAAAAGCAAGTGGACTGAAATTGAGAGTTTGAAGGAAAGAGGAAGATCGATTATGGAGAATCACATTGTAGTTTTGTATTCACCGGTTAACCAATTATGACTGTCTTTGTGATAATCATAGTTGTGAATACAATATATATATCATTGTTTAAAAGAGATCAAGAGAGATATAAATGTGATCAATCGATCTAGGGTACTGCATACTAAATCTACTCGGAGTGTGATGCCCATTATGAGCTGCTATATATTCCTAACAGATGTATGGCAACGAGCTCCCAAAGTATCTTTGGTCGCACGGATTATTCACCCGGTATGAATGTTGAAGAGAGGAAAAGAGGATTACATTCGGGCTACTATGTTAAATGAGAGTCTATGCTGGATTTTTCTCCGATGGGGATGAGTAGGGCTGTCCGCCCATGTTGGTTTTGTACCACCATGTGCGAGTGGGAGATGATGGATTTATGAGATGGGCTTAAGGCCCATCCGCTCAAGTTGGGCCCAAAAAGGGCCCGGCCCACGGGAATAAGGCCCGTGGAGGGGGAAGGTATAAAAGGGAGGAGAGAGAGAGAGAAGACACCTTTTGGCATTTTAACGCACGTATTCTCTCCCTCTCTCCCTCCAAAAGAAAGACGAACGCTTACGGCGACGCCATCTTCCTTTCAAGGCAAATTGACTTCATCGGATCAGAATTTCTTCCTCAATCTTCGGCATTGGTGTCTAATCTGTGGCTAACAAGGTACGCTCGAATCCGTGGTGTGCTTTACGATCGGTGATGCGTGTTTTCCCGGGCTTCATCTTCCGCATTGATTTAGGGGTTCGATTTAGTGTCGAATCCGGTTTTCGGGGATCAGTTTTTTCCTAACACTTTTTTTTCACCGCTTTCGAGCTTCTTTCTTTGTGCCTGATTACTAGGTGATTTTAAGGTGAATAATACCCAATGACCGAAAAACCCTTTTCCTAGGAAGTTTTATGAAGAATCCTTGTTGTAGAATCGTCAGCATGCAGAGGCAGGACCACCAGGGTGGTTGGCTTAGTTGTAAAGGGTTTATTTATCTTTCACGAGATTATTCACTTCATGGGCGAATCAATGGAATTGTGGTTATGGGCTCCCTGACCTTGGAGTTTTCGATCGCGGTTGGTGCAAAGTACTTATCTATGAAGCACGGATATGTTATCGGAGCTTTCATGTTGTGTCTGACATGTGTTAGGTTGATGTATTTGACACGTTTCAACACGCTCGGACACACTGTCAATACGTGTTAGATTTTTTGACGTGTGATCAACTCTTCTTGATACACATCGACACGTGTGTCCGGTAGGGAGAATCGTTGAAGAAGATGATGGAAGGAGGAGGCGAGGGGGACAGAGTAGAGGCAAGGCCCGGAGCAATGGCAAGGGAGGGTTAGAGGAAGAGTAAAGATTGAGGCGATCCAGAGGGTCGCAACTACGATGCCGCAGTGGATGGTTAGCAATGAGGCTACGGCTGCGAAAGAGGAAGCATTGGAGGCGAGTGATTGTGATGGCTAATGAGGCGACCAAGAGAGAGCGGAGATCGAGAGGAAGAGGGTCGTGCAAGTAGGAGGAGGAGGCAGCAGCTAAGATTTTTGAGGGAGGAAACTAAATAAAAAATAAAATAAAAATGGGATTTTGATGGGACCTCGGTGTGATTTTTTCCTTTTGCAAGGTGGGTGGATGAGAGGGTGACCTGAATTTTTAATAACGTGAAGTGTGACAGGTGTTTTTTTTTTTTTTTAATTCTTGGGGCGGGGAAAGGGGGAAGTGTTGGAAATTTCCTATAATATGGGCTTACATTAATTAATTGATTTTCTATTTTAAATAATCGGGTTAATGGATATTCCAATATTTGTTGAACCCTAAAGTGATCTCGATTGAATTGGGTATTGGCATCTATTGTTAACGGGCCTAGTTGAGCAGAAAAAGTGTAGGCGGTGTGTTTAATCGAAGCCCGTAATGAGAAGGGCCCGAGTTGACTGACACGCTATTGATTATGGTTTCTTAGGTCTCCTCTCTAGCGTATAAAAGGGTAGGTTATACCTATCGTTGCTTTAATCCCATTGAAAGCTGCTATATCGAAATAGGTCATAGAGAGGAAGATCGGTATTCCGATAGATCCCCGATTATCGAGTGATCTATTTTTTTTCGCAAGTGAAGCAATGGCTCAAACAGTGTACGCTTTAATTCCGCTGTATTTATTAATCTCGGTGTTTTACAATCATGTATGGATCCGTTTGTTCTTAATTGATTAATTGTTTATGAGAATAATATTCTATATGTGGTATCAGAGCCACTCGTATATGATTGTAGAACCCAATTTTTTTTTTTTTTATGGACAAATTCGAAATCCTCCTCTTTGAGCCGAATATAGGCATTATTTTTTTTCGTGTAGATTTTTTTGCTTGATTAATCCCGTAATCATAGGGCTTTTGTTCTACATGTTGAGATCTTTCCAACCATATATAATTTGCATAATTTCGTTGAGAATTGAGTGAGAATTTTAGATTTTAAATTCTAGGGTTTGTATGTGAAAAAAGTTTTAGAATTATCGAATTACTTGCAATTGATTGATGTTCGATGCAAATCGTTGTATGGGTATTGTTATATATTTGTTTTAGTATCCTTTTGTTGTATTAAATTGAATTTTTAGGGCTTAAATTCAAGAAAACCTAATTTTCGGCCATGGGAGGCTTGGTTCCGAAACTTTGAAGCTTACTTGTGAGAGATTAACTTGGTTTTTCGTCGTTTGATTGATTATAGTTAATTATATTGATGTTATAAGCAAAACCCATGAGAAAATTTCATCAAAAACCATGTTAATTTGGGGTTTTGGAGCTTCAGGTCGAAACCGGGTCGTGCGACTCGATTTGTAGAAAATTTGGGACCCGGCTGGAGGTTGAAGAAGACCTCCAGTCGGGCTTGGCCATCGAATTGGGCCCACGCCCATTAAAATTAAACAAAAGGGGTCCTGGGCGTAAGCCTAGAACCATAAACAAATTAAAAGGTTCTGGGCTCACACCCATGAACCAAAGTAAAGAGGTTCTGGGCGTGAGCCCAGAACCAAAATAAATGGGTTAGGCCCATTTTTTTAATTCGTGGCCTGCTCGCATGGTTTGCGTGTGGGCTGGGCGCATGGAAGGGCCCGCGGGTTGAGTCCGAAATATTTAAATAATATTATAATAATATAATAATAATAAAATAATAAAATAATAATAAATTTTTTTTTAAAAAAAATTTGTTGTTTTGGAAAATGCAATATAATCATTGGAAACACATGTTGTGTAGTGTTTCATATTGTTTGATAAATTTTGGGCATAAGTTTTGGAGTTCCCTATTGATAAAAGATTAATATATACAATTACTCGCCCAAAGGGAGTTATTGTGTATATTAATTTGGAAAATAGCATGAAATTTATTCCCATTTTTAAAAGATGGGGATGTATAATTGAAAAATATTTATCTGCCCAAAGGAGATAAATGTTTTGAAAATTATATGTAATTCCCCTCTATGTTGATATTATGGAGATGTATGATTTAAAGGATTTGTCTGTCCAAAGGGGATGGATCCTTGACAATTATATGTAATTCTCCTTGTTGTTGCTTTATAAATTTCATGCTGGGAAAAATAATGGTGTTGCAATTGAACTTTATCCCCCAAATATCTTGAAACTTTTTATTTTACCTTAAATACAAAGGATTTACTTGTTACTAATATAGTCTAGCCTCTGTTCTTCTTTCTTTAGACCCCTTGTTTCACTCCGATAGTATCATAAATCAGGTCGATACGAGAGGAAATGGCTGCATTTCTATACTATTAAGTAAGTAAAATAGCTAAAACAAAATCTGTCTTAAGTCACATTACTTATTCTCTTTTGGATCTTACGGAGCTGTTCATGTACGATATGATCGGGTCTGATCATAGATCATAGAAAAGATTCTCTTCAAACAAACTAGCCTATCCCCTGTATAGGGCTTTTACGGGGTGGTTGGAACAAAGACACATTAGGGGAGTTTATGATGTACTTATTATTTTTGTTGAGTTGCTTATTGCCCATTATTGATCTTATTGCATTATGTGTGTTAAACAGTTACCTTTGCTGTAAATAACAACAATGCCACGGTGGAAATGTTAACTGGATCAAACTTTAAAAGATGGAAGCAAGATATAGAGTTCGCTTTGGGCATCGTTGATATGGACTTGGCTTTACGTGAGGATGAACTTGCCAGGCCCAATGATCAAAGTACTACAGATCAAAAGGCCCATTATGCTAGATGGGGAAAAATCTAATCGACTGAGCCTCATTGCTATGAAGAGGTCTATTGCTGAGCATCTGATTAGTGGTTTGCCGGAAGATACGACTGCCAGACAATTCCTTGAAGCAGTGGGAGAAAGATATAGAGTCTCAGATAAGGCTGAAGTTGGGAACTTGCTGAGTGAGTTAACGAACATGAGGTATGATCTTTGCTATGGGTGTTAGAGAATTTATGCGAAGATGGTCCACATTCAGTCTAAACTTAAGGCCCATGAAATTGTTCTTTCTGAAAATTATATTGTGCATCAAGCCTTGAATGTTTTGCCAGCTGAATTTAGTCAGATTAAGACTGCTTATAATGCTCAGAATGAAACATGGAGTGTTAATGCTTTGATTACTAAGTGTGTGACTGAGGAAGGGAAATTAAAGAAGGAAAAGTATGAGTCTGCCCACTTAACTACCAATGCCAAGTTGAGTTCGTCTAGAGGCAAATGGAAGCCTAATGGGTCAAATGCTCATGGCCCAAAGAAATGGCAAGACTTTAGGAAAAATGAGAACTATGGGAGGAATGGAGATAAGGATTTTAAATGTTTTCACCTTTGCAAGAAGCGGGGTCACAAGAGAGCCAATTGCTACAAATTTCAAGCTTGGCTAAAAACAAGAAAAGAAAGTCACCAAGGGTCTCACAAATCTAAGGAGTCCAAGTCTGAGGGAGTCAAAGCTTAAAGTTGGAAACGATACTGGAGTTGATGTGGAGCGCATAGGGACAGTTGTTTTGAATTTAGATTCTGGTTTTCAGCTTGTCTTGAACAATGTCTTTTATGTTCCTAATTTTAGGAGAAACTTAGTATCTCTTTCTTCGCTTGACAAAGCTGGATATTGTCTTCATTTTGCGAATAAAAGAGTGGATTTGAGTTATGATTCCAGAATTATTGGGAATTGTGTTTTGTCTGATGGATTATATCGATTATCCTTATCTCCCGATAGACCATATTGCTCTTTCAATGTCGAGAATATTGTTGCTAAGAGATCTTTAATCAAAGATAGATCTTCAATGCTATGGCATAAACGATTAGGGCATATCTCCAAAGAACAGGTAAAGCGACTTGTCGTGGCTGATATTCTCCCTTCTCTTGACTAAGATGATATTGAGACTTGTATTGATTGTGTGAGGGGAAAATTGACTAAAACAAAGAAGAAAGGCGCTACTCGCAGTCAAAGTCTATTGGAGATAATTCATACGATATTAGTGGGCCATACTCAACCACCTTGTGTGGAAATAAATACTTCATCACGTTCATTAATGATTTTTCCGTTATTGTTATCTTTATTTAATTAAGGAGAAGACTCGATGCACTTGAAATGTTCAAAGTGTTTCGTGATGAAGTTGAGAAACAATTGGGAAAAATTATCAAGATTGTGTCGTCCGATCGTGGTGGTGAGTATTATGGGCGATATGCGATTTGGACAGCAAAAGGGTCCGTTTGCAAAATATTTGCAAGACTGTGGTATTGTTGCTCAATATACAATGCCTGGGAGTCCTGAGCAAAATGGTGTAGCTGAACGGCGAAATCACACACTCATGGAGATGAAACGAAGTATGATGGGCAGTTCTAATTTGCCTGAATACTTATGGGGTGATGCGATTAAAACGACAACTTATATATTGAATCTTGTACCTAGTAAATCGGTGCCGAAAACACCTTTTGAATTGTGGGGGAGGAAACCTAGCTTGAATCGTTTTCGAGTTTGGGGTTGTCCCGAGAGGTGAAAATTTATGATCCTTCTCAGAAGAAGACGGAATCCAGGACTACTAAATGTTACTTTATTGGATATCCTGATCATTCTAAAGGATATCGATTCTATTGTCCTACTCGAGGCACTAGAATCGTTGAATCTCAAACTGCTAAATTCCTGGAATTAGATGTTGCTGAAAAGAGTTCCTCTCAATCTTTTGAAATGGAAGAACCAAATAAAATGGTCTCTATTCCATTGCCCATCTTACATGATGATTCTACGCGAGATCCTAACAGTGTGGAAATTCAGCAAGAAGCAAATACCGAAAATATGACAGTAGATCCTCCCATTACAAATGAAATTCCCCAGATGAATGATGCAGCTCCAGAAATGCCTGTGCGAAGATCACAGCGACAAAGAAGACCAACACTTTTAAATGATTATCATGTCTATCTTGGAGAAGCTGATTTTGACATTGGAAGAGTAGTTGATCCGACGACGTTCAAAGAAGCTCTTAATAGTGATCGGGAGATAAATGGTTAGGAGCGATGAATGACGAGATGATGTCCATGTCAACTAATCAAGTGTGGAAACTAGTTGATTTACCTGATGGGCATAAACCAATCGGCTGCAAATGGGTATTCAAAACTAAGAAAGACAATAAAGGCAACATCGAGAGATTCAAGGCAAGGTTAGTCGCAAAAGGGTACACACAAAGAGAAGGTATTGATTATAATGAAGTTTTTTTTGCCAGTATCTACTAAAGACTCTTTTCGGATAATCATGGCTTTGGTGGCTCATTTTGATTTAGAGCTTCACCAAATGGATGTCAAGACAGCTTTTCTAAATGGAGATCTGGATGAAGAAGTATATATGCAGCAACTTTGAAGGGTTTAAAGAAGCCGAAAAGGAGCATATGGTGTGCAAACTTCAAAGGTCCATATATGGTCTCAAACAAGCATCATGTCAGTGGTACTTAAAATTTCACAAAGTTGTGAGATCATTTGGCTTTGAAGAAAATAAGTTTGATCAATGCATCTACATGAAAGTAAGTGTGAGTAAATATATTTTCTTAGTACTTTATGTAGATGACATTTTACTTGCTAGTAATGATGTTGATCTTTTGAATGACACCAAAAATTTTCTGTCTACAAAGTTTGATATGAAAGATTTTGGGGAAGCCTCTTTTGTTCTAGGCATTGAGATTCATCGTGATAGATCTAAGAAGGTTCTGGGGTTATCTCAGAAAAGTTATATAGATCGTGTTTTGAAAAGATTCAATATGCAGACCTGTAAGTTAGGTGAAGCTCCTGTTGTGAAAGGAGATAAATTGAGCATAGATCAATGCCCTAAGAATGATGTTGAAAAGGAAGTTATGAAAAGTGTTCCATATGCTAGTGCAGTTGGCAGTCTTATGTATGCACAAGTATGTACCGGACTGATATTGCTTTTGCTTTGTGAATACTCTTGGAAGATATCTGTCGAATCCAGGTCAAGAACATTGGGTTGCAGCTAAGAAGGTGATGAGATATCTACAATGAACAAAGGATTTCATGCTCGTTTATAGCAGTGTTGATGACCTAAAAGTGATTGGATATTCAGATGCTGATTTTACTAGTTGTTCAGATGATAGAAAATCAACTTCTGGATATATTTTTATGATGGCTGGAGGTGCTATTTCTTGGAAAAGCACAAAGCAAACCTTGATTACGAACTCTACAATGTATGCTGAGTTTGTAGCGTGCTCTGGCGCGTCGGTTCAAGCAATTTGGCTCAGAAATTTGATCTCAGAATTGCGTGTTGTGGACTCTATTACTAGACCTATGGTGATCTACTGTGACAACACTTTGCAGCTGTGTTTTATTCCAAGCATGACAAGATTAGTAATGCGTCCAAACACATGGAGATCAAATATTATACCGTTAAGGACTTGGTCAAAAATGGAGACGTTGTAATTGAAAATATCGGGCGAGTCCATGTTGGGCGATCCTCTAACAAAAGGCTTACGACCCATTTTGTTTAAAGAACATGTAAATAATATGGGTGTTTTAGAATCTTTTGATTTCTTTTGTTAGTGGGAGTTATATAGTTTGTATTTTTGGATATTATAGTTATATGCAGACTGATAATGCTTTTATGATGTCTATTAAAGCATTTGTTTTCATGATTGCTGTTATTGACTCTATTGTTATTTTTTCTCCTGTTGACTGAGAAATGGAAGTATAAAACAGTATTTTTAAACAAATTTTAGTTTAAAGATGACTGGATATCACTGATTATGAGATCTCATGTTGGATTGTGACATAATTGTGCAATTTCATGTTGTTAAGAAATCGCACTGAGGCAATTTCATGTTGTTTAGAAATTGCACTAATGCAGTTTCATGTTGTTGAGAAATTGCATTGAGGACCGATAAGAAATAGTGTATATCTTGATCACATGTTGGCACTATTTCTTACTACACTACTAGGCCCATGATCCATGAAAATATAATACTTATTATATGTGATTATGGAAGGTCTTGTGTTGTGGTATTTTCTTAACACATTGATCTCTGTAGTCCTATATTGAGGTTATATAGGATTGGATTGGTATTAAGATGCCATTATTGGAATATTATTTTTAAAAGTTGTGGCCACATAAAACAAAATTTTAGTTATTAACCCGAAAGTGTCGTTTTCAATATAAAATCTTTTTCAAAATAAAATAAGTTAATTAATGTAGCCCAAGTGGGAGAATGTTGGAAATTTCCTATAATATGGGCTTACATTAATTAATTGATTTTCTATTTTAAATAATCGGGTTAATGGATATTCCAATATTTGTTGAACCCTAAAGTGATCGATTGAATTGGGTATTGGCATCTATTGTTAACGGGCCTAGTTGAGTAGCAAAGTGTAGGCAAGCGGTGTGTTTAAGCGAAGCCCGTAATGGGAAGGGCCCGGGATTGACACGCTATTGATTAGGGTTTGTTAGGTCCCCTCTCTAACCTATAAAAGGGTAGGTTATACCTATCAGTTGCTTTAATCCCATTGAAAGCTGCTATATCGAAATAGGTCATAGAGAGGAAGATCTGGTATTCCGATAGATCCCTGATTATCAGAGTGATCTATTTTTTCTGCAAGTGAAGCAATGGCTTAAACAGGTATGCTTTAATTCCGCTGTATTTATTAATCTCGGTGTTTTACAATCATGTATGGATCCGTTTGTTCTTAATTGATTAATTGTTTATGAGAATAATATTCTATAGGAAGAACTGAGCCAAAGAAGTAAGAGGGGGGGCGGGGAAGTGGGGAAGAACTGAGCCAAAGAAATAAGAGAGTAAGCCAAAGAAATAAGAGAGTAAGATAAATTTGGGCATGAGGGTTGGGGTGTACCTCCCAAGGGTTTGCATTTTTTTAATAGAAAAATATATAAAAGACGTTATAAAGTGATTTTGAAAAATAAAAATACTAAATGTTGAATAATAATAAATTTTGATCATTATAGAAGATCATAAATTTATTTAAATAAATTAATTATAATTTTCGTTAGTCATTAGTTTCATCAAAACTTATGTTATAGTTAGAAATATGTTCTCAAATATGCATATGCATTAATTATGAAATCATCTTTCGAATTTCCTATAAATATATTTATTAATATTATTATTACAAATTCATTGTAGGCTCTTATAAATTTGAATTAAATTAATTAAAAATAAAAGTATCTATTTAATATATAACGTATTTTAACATGTCGGAATTTTTTATTTTCAAGAAATAATGTATCGGCATGTTGCATGTCTATATTACGTGTTGAATTTACTTGGGTGCTTATTGCTCAAGTCGAATATTCATTGGTTGGTGTGGAATCCTTACGGTAATACTTATGGAAGATCGCTGGGCATTGGTCGCCCCTCCCCGCCCAGATAACAACTATAGAAAAAGCATGCGAAGTAATTTCAGCACTTTCGATTTTGGGTGGTGCAGAGTAATTATTGCTCGTGCTTGACATTTGACGTTTGCAAATTTTTATTTCCGGTTTTATTTGACAATGAAAGTATGAGTTTTTTAATGCAATGATGACAGACGGGCCTGCCCAGGTTGAAGTCAGATGATCAACCTAGGAAGTAGAAAGGAGTACGGTCAATAAATGTATAAAAAACTGGTGTAACAGGAACCATACCTTCCGTTGGTCCCCCTCGCTTGCCGACAATAGTTTAAAGAAGACCTTTGATCGCGAAAGTCAATTACTGCAACTCTATGACCTACATCAGATTATGATCTATTTGTCGGACGTAAAATGCATCATTTCTAAAAAATATTTTTCAGTAAGTCATTAACGGAACCTGAAATGGACCCAAATTTTTTTTTTCATTATTTAGTAAGTAAAATATGATAAGGAAAATCATCAAAAATTTGTATTCCTCAATTACTTTTAATTTTATATATTCTTTTCTTTTATGTTTCTTCTTTTTTGGCCGGTTGCCGCTAGAGAGATGATCGAAAGCTCAAACCTTGTCAGATCGACAAGCTCGAAGCTTGCCAAGCTTGAGCTCACTTGTAGCTGGTCATTGGGTGGAGTCACAACCAACCAAGGTAGAAGCAAAGAAAAGAAAAAAAATAAAAGAAATGAATATATCAAATTAAAAAAATTTAAAAATTGAAAAAATTTAAAAATCCGAATACTTAAAAACATTTTTATAAAAAACAAACGTTTTATTAACCAATGACTCAAACCTAGCACCAAGGACTCGCGCATGGCCTTTGTGGACTCGCGCCTAAGGGTCATGACCAAAGCTTGAGTGTTGGGGACCCAAGCACGACCTTTATAGACCTGAGCTCGGGTGCTGAAGCATTGGGTATGGGTAACGGTGGTTTGGGCTTGGCCTCAATGGACTTGGGCATAAACACTAGGGGCCTAGGCCTGAGCCCAGCCTCGATGGACCCAGACCTGGCTATTGGAGACTGGCTGAGGTTTCCGTGCCCAGGTGCAGAGTTTGAGTCTAAACGTATTTAGTTATATTTTGGAAAATATTTTTCAATTTTTTTCAAATAGAAAATCATCTTCTTGAATTTAAGTTTTTGTAGGAAAATATTCTACGCTGACTCATTTTCTTTAAGAGAACCAAACACCGAAAAATGAGAAAAATATTTTTTGTGAAATAAATGGACCACGAGAGTAGATTGAAATATATTAGGTTAAACCATAGTTTTGATCATGAAGAGACACAGGACAGAATCTTCTATAATTAAGAAGTTAAAATCTAGATCCATATGTTTTCTTAGTCCTATGATGCGCAGATTTTCAGGTATTTGGCCATGCGGGGGTGTTGAACTTCCGGCCTAAGCTGGGAAGCTTCTTCTCCATCTTCCCCGATTTCAAAGTTGCATTGATTAGTCTCTGTAAATGAGTCATGCTCCTCGTGCTGGACTTTTTCCCTTCCTCGAGATCGGCTCGATTTCTTTGAGCTCGACTTGATTTCAAGCAGCTCAAGTTACTTGTCGAGCTGAGTTCGAGCCTAACAAAGTTCGATTCGATCGGCTTGCGAGCTTAATCGAGTGTTTCCTTATGTCCATGCATCTGTGTTGGACCGTCTATTACTAAAACCAAACAGAAAGAGGGAGCGCAAGTATTGCGAGCCAAGTCCGATTCAAGCGAAATTACCTAAACATGCAAATCTAATCTATTAAGGAAACTCTATCTTAAATTATCGTGCAAAAATATAGAAGTGTCGACATGGATTTTGTTTTGGGAGTGGGAGGTTATGATCTGGACAGGTAGTTATTTCTACAATTTGGATATATATATATATATATATATATATATATGACTGGCTGTAAATTAAACGGAAGTTTTGTAGCGTAGCATGGTGTCATGTTCTAACCTGTCAGTTACCTCTGCAGAATCGATTCTGAAGTTCATGGAGATGACTCATCTTGTAGTGCACATCACATGGGCATGGTGATGTGTACAAAACTTCTTTTGCTTTTGTCTTTTCTATAGAAAATCATTCACATAAACAACTAATCAATCAAGAAGAAACATGTTTATATATGGTTGTAAAACACAAAGATTAATAAACACAGCAGAATTAAAGTGTACCTGTTTGAGCCATTACTTCACTTGAAGAAAAATAGATCACTCTCATAAGCAGAGATCTATCGGAATGCCAGATCTTCCTCTCTATGATTTATTTCAGTATAGCAGTTTTCAATGGGATTAAAGCAACTAATAGGTATAACCTACCCTTTTATAGACTAGAGAGGGGACCTAGCAAACTCTAATCAACAACATGTCAACTGGGCCATTTCCATTACGGCTTGATCAAACACAATTGTCTACACTTTGCACGCTTCAACTCCAGGCCGTTACCAATAAATGTCAATACCCAATTCAATCAGATCACTTTAGGGTTCAACAAATATTGGGATATCCATTAACCCGATTATTTAAAATAGAAAACTAATTAATTAATGTAAGCCCACATTATAGAAAATTTCCAACATTCTCGTGTCGCGATTAATTCTATGTAGTTTTGTTACCTGTGATGACTGAATTTCCCAGCATGTGTAGGTAATGCAGAAGAGCACAAAGGGCATTATCACCATCATCATCATCATGATCATGTGCATGATTCTGCAGTTTCCAGCATCAGTATTGTTTCTGAGGGTACACTGGATCTTGATGAGGTAAATTTACGTGGCTGTTTTAGATCTTGTTGCTTTAATTTCAATCACCCATGGTGGTATATGTGCTATATTTTGATTCAATTGGTTTCCCAGTGAAAAGATGTGCCAATTGGATGTTAGTTTATTCTGTACCCTGGAGGCTTTAATTATGGGAAAGTGAATAATTTGGTGGCAAGGAACTGTTTGAGAAGTCTTGCTCCTCTTTCATTTCAGTGTGGTGCATGTATGAGTCTATGAGAAGTATATGCATGCAGTGGTGCGTCTTCTTGTATATTAGTTGTGGTATTGCTGTTGTCAAGGAGTAATATATGAGGGACAAGAGTTTCACTATAAGATATGAAGCCATGATTTTGAATGGTTATTCACTTTGAGAGTCTATGGACTAGCTCTGAGCTTCTCGTTACTATGGGTGCCATGAGGTGTAGTGCAGTCTGGTCAGCGTATCTGTAATGCTATAGAGAGCCATAGCTTCAAATTTTGTCACCTTGATCTGATGGGCCAAAGTGCCAGCCCAGCCCATCGCCATTTGGCTGCGAAAAGCAAGCAGTTGGTGCAGTAGGCTCACTGGCTCCATTGAGAATGCATGACAACAGTGTTTTTTGATAAATTTTCATGACATGTTGTACTATTTTTATTTATTTTTTTATTTTTTTGGTGTGACTGCTATTGATATCTGTATTCACTGGTTTAGCCCCAATGCACGAAAAATTCCTTGGTGGAAAAATTCTACTGCGGTCGTCAAACGTAGTGAAAGCAGATAACCTGAAGGAGAAGCATTGTGAGGAGACAAGTGAGACAATTGTTTTGAAAGTTTCTGCCTTGGGGTTGGGTATAAATTTAAATTTATACTTCAGCTCTTCCTGATCTATGTAGCCTGTCTCCCATTTATACCCTTTTACTATCTATGAAGGCAAAATGATGAGTTTCAGAGGCCTAATGAGCGTCTTACCTACACTATTTCTAGTTGGGATGAATGAACATTGGCAGCTTGGCTTATGCAAGCTCTTTAACGCT
This sequence comes from Eucalyptus brandiana, assembly GCA_014182725.1. Classification (NCBI taxonomy): domain Eukaryota; kingdom Viridiplantae; phylum Streptophyta; class Magnoliopsida; order Myrtales; family Myrtaceae; genus Eucalyptus; species Eucalyptus brandiana. Next base: position 11,541,870 of record CM024672.1, on the reverse strand, counting down.
TGATGATTTGTTGTTCAGTAAAGTGTGGGTGTACTGGTAAAACAAGGAATGTACTTTTACATCTCACATTTGGTGCTTAAATATGTGAAATTCAAATACTGACCAGTGGTCTTAAAAAGGTTGATAAGGCATGTTTCCTTATCCGTGTCTTAGATATAATCTTTATCTCTTGGTTTATGACGAGACCTTTGAATTTGCGTAAGTCTCTATATTTGTCACTATGCATGGGAATTTACATTCTATATGTTGTCTGTATTCTAGCACTTGCAGTTTGCTTTTTCTCAACTGTGATGATATCTGTTTAAACATGTCTCTCATATGCAATGTCCATGGATTAGGTTGATGATTGGTTTGAGAGACTGACTGAAGAAAAAGGGGAGGACTTGTACAGAATGAAGGGTGTACTATCTGTGACTGGTTATGAGCAGCGATACGTATTCCAGGTTCCACTATTTGTATTTATGAACTTCTTTCTAGTCATTGTGGTTCAAATCCTCATCTTATGTTACTTCAAAAATTGCCTCCCATTCAGGGTGTTCATTCAACATTGGATGGCTGTCCCGGAAAAGTATGGGGTCCTGATGAGAAGAGAATAAACAAGCTTGTCTTTATTGGGAGGAACCTGGATGAAACTGCCCTACGAAAAGGCTTCAAGGGGTGTCTTGTATGACCTAACCAATCAAAATAGAACGATTGAGAGTGTCGGGCATGTTGATATATGTTAGAAACGGAGTAACTATAACATGATGCCAATAAGCAGGAAGGACTAAAGAGGGGTTCCTAACAAATGCATAGTGGGAACACTATTGGGATGACAGACTTGGAATACGTGAACTGCTGCTTCTATGTAACTGTAATATTTTCAAATGAGTGGGAGTTGTATTATGACAAAAGAGATGGCTTATTGGCAATACCTGAAATTTTAAGTTGAGTTGTGAGAAAAGATCAAGCCTATTCTTCTTGTGAATCCCCATATGCCTGAGTTATCTTATTGTCACTAATTACAAAAAACAGCTTTTGAATTACCCAGAAATCCTTAGCTAGGACCATTGTAGGAATACTCTGAGCTGGTTTTTGTTGTCTGCTGAGTTCGAAGAGAGTGCCATCATTGATCACAAATCTCGGCTTAGACCAATTTATAATCGCAGAAATGATAGAATCATGATAGAGAAACTTAAGATTTTTATTTGGATAGCGAGAGCGAACTCCCAGTGGTACAAATGATTCTTAGTACGATCATGCAAAAATCTTCAGGTATTCATTCATGCGGGTGTATTGAACTTCAGGATAAAGCTGGAAAGCTTCTTCTGCATCTTCCCCAATTTCAAAGTTTGTCAAACAGCCTTCATAGAATATGTGGTAGAAATGCCCCACTCCCACTTGCTGCGCATAATCCAATCCTGAAACAGAAGGATAGCTTAATATCATCTAAATATGGTCTACCATAGATCTGAATCTATTGTGGCAAGTAATTATATAGCAGGTCACTCCCGATGGTAAATATACAAAAGGGTTTTTTTAAGATTTTCCAGTCAGCGTTCAAAAACATGATCACCATCGCATTGTTTAAGTTGTCATTGTACCTAAGGATATGCCAACACTAAATTCTACAAAAGTACATGTTATCTAACGAAACAATAAATCAGATAAGTACCTTTCATGGAGGCAAGGAAGTCTTCTGCAGAAATGCTTCTCTTCTCCAGGGTCTTTCCACTGAGCTTCTCCCACATCTCCACCAGTTGTCTTTGGGACAGAATGTTCTCTGGTGGCCTTAGGTAGACTGTCTTGTTCAGCGTTCTCGGATCATCGATCGTTTTAATTGAGTACGTTGCGATATCATCTTCATCGAGATAAACAGCTGCAACAGTAATGCAGTATCGAACATTTTCATGACTTATCCATATACATATTCGTGGATACTCGTGTCTTACCAAAAAGAAGTGTTGAACTTGGCTAAATGAGTTAACCAAGCTAAGGTTGTCGACTGATAGATTTTGTGATCACTCGGAATATTTAATGTAGTCCTGATTTAGTCTAGATATACAGAGCTAGTGATTGCCCTTTTGATCAAGTACTTGAGTAGTCTAATGGAGATGTTCAAGGATACGACTAGGATGATATTGGTTGATTACGTAAGCTCGTACCTCATTGTTGACATGAGATAAAAACATATTAATATATGACACAATCTCACCTAACAAGATGTTGCTGAAAGATTGAACCCATATATATAATAAAATTTATAGCTCCCTCAAAGTCCAAACTGACGTAGATAAAAGACATACTTTGACATGAATTGATCATTTCACATGGTAGCATTTGGGACTTATGTCAGGTTTAGGGGATCGTTGTGTCGAGTAGAGTTCGAACATGAGATTACAGTTTCTTAAGGCCCATTTTCCGATTATTTTACCACTTAGTCAACCCTTTTTTCATAAGTTTATTGAAAATGTTATTACGCTGGTATTCTAAATGGTGAACATGGTTTTCTCCGTCTCTAGTTAGAGGAAATTTGCTCCAACCAATCTCCCGATTGGTTGGTTATAAATATGGTTGTAAGCCACCAATTAGGAGCATGGTTAGAGAAGATCTTTTCTCTAATATATAACCCTTGTTAATATGCGTAAAGTAGGTTTATGCACCTCACATACCTTTGACGTTGCCATCTCCATAGAGATACACAGTATCTTTTGGAGGAGTGAGACTCGACATTTGGGAGAGATTGCCCACAAAATAACCGGCAAAGCAGTTGGCCGAGATGTATGTGAAGGGGATCTTGGCTTCCTCGATTGCTTTTCTCACCTCCATTTTCTCATCGAACGTGACCCTTCCCGGCTCAATTGCATGACCCATGAGGGCCGGGTCCATTCCGAACTCAGACGGCAAAAACCGCTACAAAGAATTAGCAAACATTCAAAATCTCATTAGTATTTGTTGCACGACGATTGTTCGACACGATGTCGACGTGACTGTACATTAGCAAAGCTGAAAAAAAAGAAGAAGCTAGGGCGATAGAGAAAGAGCTGCACCCACCGTGGTAATAACACAAGATAAATAGCTTTCTTAGTAGAGTCATGTCCGAATTTCAAGAATTAAGAAGATTTGATTGCACAAATTGAGTGAGTTACAGAATCCACTGCTCAAATGGAGAACCGAATGAGAAGATCAACACAAGTTAGAGGACGAAATTTCGTTTGTCCTAATGCATTTATAATAGAAAATCAGTGCAAGAATTTCTTCACGAATACACTTTCATTGAATTATACGCTCACTCAACGGAATTTATAATCTATCTTTCTATTTAAGAAAAGTCAGTATAGTTCGAAGATTATAACTTCTCTACTTGAAGTTTCCATTTTGCAAACTGCAGGAGAGCAAGTGTTCAGTTCAAGTTCAACCAAAAAGATTATGGCAAAGACAAGATGAATGGACAAGATTTTGAGTCTACACCCGAACATGATTCTGCAGATGCAATTTCTTATTGCATACTGTATTATATAAGACAAGCCGTACTGAAAACATAAACTAGTAAAAGTAAATCGAGTTTTATGATGAAACAGAAGAAATAAGAAGGATAGGAAAAATTACCTCAAGCAATTGTAAGTATAATAAAATATACAAAATTGTTAACAATTAGGAGAAATCATGCAAAACTCCCCATAAAATTTTTGGGATAGTGCACGTTTGCCCTTTAACTTTCAACTGTTAGACGGTAGGTTTTTAATTTTGTTAGAGACATAAACCCTGAGTTATTTTTCCGTGTGCATGTGCAATGCACATGTTTGAGGAGTAAAATTCTCATATCATTTTTTAAGGAAATTTCTCTTTTACTCTTGATTGCCGCAAAAGAATAAAAATATAGAAAATGAAAGAAAACTAAATCAACTAAAAATAATAGAAACAATAAATATCAATAATATTAAACAATAAGAACTTGTCAAAACTTGGTAACTGTAGCAGCTTTAATAAAATTGAATAAGGTATTTTAAGAAAAAAATCAACCAAATTAAATAAAAAATGGAAGTTCCTCAAAAAAAAAAAAAAAAGGTCAATAATAAAAGTTTGTTAGTCGAAAGGGATAAAAAGAAATGATGTCCTCAACTCATACATGGAAATGGGTTCTAAAAAAAAAAAAAAAACTCATACAGGGAAATGATTATCTCAAACTAAGGTGGGTTTTAAAGTATTTTTATTGAGTAATCAATTTTTGCATCAACATTTAAAACATAAAGAATATGCGATTTTTTTCACTTCACCATTTTTTATTGAGCCTTTTTCCTTTATAATTAATTGTGTTAATTTTTATTAATTTTTTTATTTAATTAATCTTTCTCCATTTTCTTCACTTTTTATCTTTTTACAAAAATCAAGGGTGAAAGAGTATTTTCATACAAAAAAAGAGATGAACGTACGAATTTACTCCTCGAAAGTCACGTATAATAATGGGTTAACGATTTTAATAAAAGAAAAGTTAAGAAGATAATGTGTAATGGTTGAAAATTTATGGGTAAATGTGTACTATCCTCATAATCTTTTTTTTTTTTTGGGGGGGAGTTTGGTACAATTTTTCTAACAATTAGAACTAGAAATACAACAGAAATCATAGCCAAAGTTAGAGTTGAATCTATTACCAAAAAACAAAAACATGAAATATTAACCTGACAAACTGAAAGAAATAAGATAGTATTTATTATTATATAATATAAGATGGACAATTCAAGCCATGTTTGGCCTTCGGCCTTTTCTGGTAGGAACGCTCGCTTGTTCGGACACCAAATTAGGAAATAGTGACATATTGAGGTCGCATCACATGTTTTTTTAAAAAAAATTCAGAATAACATAACTCAAAGATTAGCAATTTGAGGGTTAATAAAATGGGATGCTGCGACTATAGATGATTATATGATTGTCGACATAAACATAACGTACTATGCTCCAAAACTATGCTAGAAATTTGATTCAAGATTATGTTATATCTGGAAAACTATGTAAATGATCAAATGTGAATATATGTTTGACATTTTATGAATTTGCAACTCTATTATTTTTTCCAATAACGAAATCCACCTAATTTTAATTTATTTGGAATGACTTCTACTTTAATTTTAACTTCCTCAAAATCTTACTATTAAATATAATTTATATTTGATTCGAAATATTTTGAACTTTTTATGCCTTTTATCAAAAGCGAACTTCTAGAAATTTTCGATGGTTCTGTTGAGGTGGGGGCCGACTAGCCGTTCATTTTCTTAATCTTTGAATATTTCAAATGATCAAGCTGACAATGCAGCGCGGCAAATCGGTCAATGTTGACTTTAGCTAAGCCATTTTGGACCATCTAGATAATTGGATGACGCCAGGATCAAATAATGAAATGATCATCTAGTAATTGCGTAAAGGAGATAGTCTTGTCAATATGAACATATATATATATATATATATATATATATATGTATGTATGTATGCTCTTTCCTTATAAGCTAAATAATTGTTTAGGTTTTTGCACTAAGTGGTGCGAACAATCAATTCTTCACCCTCTTGGACCCTCCAATTGTGATAATCATGTAATGTGCGCATATATACCATCATTTGCAATACCATGTAAATATTCAAATCAGTAATTATAACTTATGCCTCAATGTAATTTCTTTTCCTTAAGTGATCTTGTCCACTTTTGATTTGATGGATACTGCGAGAGTGAATGATCAAAGATCTCAAATCAAAAGTAAATAAGATTGCCGGTGCAAAATCTTCTTTTATATTAGCATTGTATATTATATTTCTCCTGTTTGAATATCTACAAGCTCAAAAAGTATTGTAACATTTCTCCTACTCTTTTGACTTTCTCGACATATTTCGCTATCTACGGTGTGGACATCGGATTGATGTCCAAGTCAAACATGTGTATAAGGGCTAGAAAGAAAAGAATAAGAAAAATAAGTGAAGAAAGTCCTATCATAAGTGAAAAATGAGACAAATATTTTTTTTCTTACTCTAAGGGTAAAAAGAATATTTCAACAAATACCTCCAGATTTATATGGAAAAAAAGAAGAATTTTTGTTACTCACTGAGTTATGTTATCAATAAAATCTTGAAATATTTTTGTTGCTATCAATAAAATTTTAGACAGATATATATTTTTGTTGTTATGTAAAATCTTGATTTCTTTTTCAAGACACGGATTCCCTATCTCGATTACTCCGAAGACAGATCTTAGATAAATTATTTTACATCTAGTAGCATGAGAAGTTGTATTACTAGGCACACCATAGATATAGGTACTTGCTCTGAAATTGAGCATCATATGAAGTGCATAATACTCTCTAAAACCCTAAGAAGAACTTCGAACCAAACAGAATGAAAGAAATTAGTGCATAGTAGCAACTCAATAAAGACCGCTCTAAAACGAAATAAATGAGTTTGCGTTACGCTGATTACCTTGACATTTCCGGCTTCTTTGATGGCCTCCACGAGCTTGAGCTGCATCAGGATGTTGTGGCTCCGTAAGTGGGCCCCCGACATGGCGCAGACGACAACGTCGACCAGCCTCACGGCGTCGACGAGGCTCCTCAGGTCTGAGAACGAGGCCTCGACGAGTTGGGCGCCGTGCCTCTTGAAGCACAGCAGCATCTGGAGCTTCTCAATGTCAAGGCCGATCTCCGGACGCTGGAGGACGTATGTGGGGTGGCCCTGGTCCAGGCTCGCCCGCACGAGCCTCCGCCCGATGTAGCCAGTGCCGCCAACGACGAGGACCTTGCTCTTCGCCATGTGATGTGAGGAATACGGGAGAGTTTACGTTACTTCTGTGAGGTGATGAATAGAGCAACGATAGGATCTATATATAGATAGACACAGAGGTTTCTTGCGGCAATTTGAATCTTGCGACATAATCTTGAGTTGGTACGGTACCAAATACTTGAGAATGAGACTGCGTCAAGAACTCTTTTTCCTCAAGCGATAATGACTCTTTCTTTTTTTTTTTTTGGTAACCTAGGAATCTTGTAAGCCAAAAAGTCTTCCCCTTTTTTTTTTCCATTGCTTTCAAGCTTCTTTCTTTTTTCTGGTAACCCAGGAACCCCGTAAGCCGAAAAGTTGTCCCTTTTTTTTTCCATTCGCTTTCAAGCTTCTTTTTTTTTTTTTTTTTTTTGTGGTAACTCAAGAACCCTATAAGCCAAAAAGTCATCCCTTTTTTTTCCATTGCTTTCAAGCTTCTTTCTTATTTTTTGGTAACCCAGGAACCCCATAAGCCGAAAAGTCGTCCCTTTTTTTTTCATTGCTTTCAAGGATAGCGAGCAAATTCTGGGGGAGCGACTGCAGGATCCACTACCACAATACTCCAAGTAAGAATCCCTAACGACGCCTCTGGGATTCGAACTTTTCCCCTTCATGAGGGGGAGAGAGCCCGAACCAGTTGCGCTGCTGAGGCCGGTGGTTTTCAAGGTTCTTTCTTTGTGCTTGATTACTAAGTGATTTTAACATGAATAATGCCCAATGACCGAAAAGCCCTTTTCCTAGGAAGTTTTATGAAGAATCTTCATCGTAAAATAGTCAACATGCAGAGGCAGGACTGCTAGAGTGTTTGGCTTAGTTGGTGGTTGGTTTAGTTGTAAAGGGTTTATTTGTCTTTCACGAGATTACGAGTTTGATTCACTTCATGAGCGAATTAATGGAATTGTGGTTATGGGCTCTCTGACTCGAAGTTCTGGATCACGGGTGGTGTAGAGTACTTATCTATGAAGTACAGACATGTTGCCATAGCTTCCATGTTGTGTCCAACATGTGTCTATGTGTCTGACACGTTCCGACACGCTCAGACACGCTGTCAACACGTGTCCAAAAATTTCGACACGTGATCAACTTTTCTTGATACATATCGACATGCGTGTCTAGTAGAGAGAATCGTTGAAGAAGATGTTGGAGGATGGAGGCGACGGTGAGGGAGCGAAGGTAAGGCCTCGAGCGACGACAAGGGAGGGTTAGAGGAAGAGCAAAGACTGAGGCAACCCAGAAGGTCGCAACTATGATGCCATAATGGAGGACTAGCAATGAGGCTACAACTGCGAAAGAGGAAGCGTTGGAGGCGAGTGATTGTGATGGCTAATGAGGCGAGAGAGAGAGAGAGAGTAGAGATCAAGAGGAAGAGGGTCGTGTGAGGAGGAGGAGGAGGAGGCAGTAGCTAAGGTTTTTGAGGGAGGAAACTAATAAATAAATAAATAAATTAAAAATGGGATTTTGATAGGACCTTGGCTTGATTTTTTCTTTGTGCAGGGTGGGTGGACGAGAGGGTGACTTGCATTTTTAATAAAGGAAGTGAAGCCTGACAAGTGTTTTTTTTTTTTTTTTTTTTTTGTTGGGGGCGGGGGGAGCGAAGGAAGAAATTAGGGAGTGAAATAATTTGGGATGCGGGCCTGGGGTGGACCCTCGGGGGTTTGCATTTTTTTATCAGAAAAATAAATAAAAGAGGTTATAAAGTGATTTTGAAAAATAAAAATACTAAATGTTGAATAATAATAAAATTTAATCATTATAGAAGATCATAAATTTATTTAAATTAATTAATTATAATTTCTTGTTAGTCATTAATTTCATCAAAACTTTTGTTACAGTTATAAGCATGTTCCCAAATATAGATATGAATTAATTATGAAAATATCTTTTGAATTTCCTTTGCATAAATTTATTAATATTATTATTACAAATTCATTGTAGGCTCTTCTCTTATAATTTATTTAATTGTGAATTTGAATCAAATTAATTAAAAATAAAAGTATTCATTTAATATATAACGTGTCTCAACATATTAGAATTTCTATTTTTAAAAAATAACGCGTCAACGAATCGCATGTTCATATCGCGTATCGATTCTACTTAGATACTTATTGCTTGAGTTGAACATTCATTGATAAAGTATGGAATCCTTACGAGTTACACGATAATACTCATGGAAGATCGCTGGCATTAGTCGCCCCTCCTCGCCGGATAACAACAAAAGAAAAAGCATGCGAAGGCCGGCAATTTCAGCACTTTCGATCGCGGATGGTGCAGAGTACTTATTGCTCTGACTCTGACGTTTGCAAATTTTTATTTCCGGTTCTATTTGACAATGAAAGTGTGAGTTTTTTTAATGCAATAGTGACAGATTGGCCTCCCCAGGTTGAAATCAGATTCAACCTAGGAAGGAGTAAACTCGATAGATGTGTAAAAAACTGGTGTAACGGGAGCCACACCTTCCGATTGGTCTGTCGGCTACACCAAAGGTTTCCTTGACGATTGGTGTGAGAACGACCCCACCCCGTGCGACAATATTTTAAAAAAAAAAATCTTTGATCGCGAAAGTCAATTATTGCAACTCTATGACCCACAGAAGATTAATGATCTGTTTGTTGGACGGAAAATGTATCATTTCTAAAAAATATTGTTTAGTAAGTCTTTACGAAACCTGAAAAAGACTCAAAAAGTATAAAATATGATGAGGAAAATGATCTAAAATTCGTATTTCTTTGTTGCTTTTAATTTTATATATTCTTTTCTTTTATGTTTCTTCTTCGTTGGCCGGTTGCCGCTACAATGACGATCTCGAGCTCAAACCTTGCTAGCTCGACAAGCTTGAAGCTTGCCGAGCTTGAGCTCACTTGTAGTTGGTTGTTGGCTGTAGCCACAACCAACCAAGGTAGAAGCAAAGAAAAGAAAAATAAAATAAATGAATATAAAATAAAAAATAATTTAAACATTGAAAAAAATTAAAAATTCGGATTTTTTAAAACTATTTTTATAAAAAAAAAAAAAAACGTTTTATTAACCAAGGACCCAAACCCGAGCATCGAGGACCCGTGCATGGCCTTTGTGGACTCACGCCTAAGGGTCATGACCAAAGCTTGAGTGTCAGGGACCCAAGCACGACCTTTATGGACCTATGCTCGTGTTTGGGCTCAGCCTCAATGGACTTGGGCATGGATGCTGGGGGCCTAGGCTTGAGCCCAGGACCCAAGCCCGACTACTGGAGACCGGTTGAGGTTTCCATGCCCAGGTGCACAATTCAAGTTCAAACATATTTAGTCATATTTTGGAAAAATATTTTTCAATTGTTTCAAATAGAAAATCATCTTCTTGAATTTAATTTTTTGTAGGAAAATATTTTACGTTGACTCATTTTTTTTAAGAGAACCAAACACTGAAAAATGAGGAAAATATTTTTTGTGAAATAAATGGACCATGAGAGTATATTGAAATATATTAGGTTAAACCATAGTTTTGATCACGAAGAGACACAGGATAGAATCTTCTATAATTAAGAAGTTAAAATCTAGATCTGTTGATACCTAATTTAAATTTAATTTTTAGAAATAAAAGATAATATTTGATTAGAGGGAAATTTTGAAAAAAATTTGAATTCAAAAAAATTCAACAATGTCAGATTTTGGAGCCACTTTTTTGTTAAAGAAGTTGAGTGAATATCGCCGGATCTTCAACAATTTTAAGTCTTTCTCTATAAAAAGGAATGCGAGGTTTCGGAACCGAGGGGGCTTCTCTTCATTGTTCATCTAAGAAAAAATAGCAAACTGAAGAGGAAGAGAAAAAAAGTCAAAAAGTGAAAAGAGAGGAGAAGGAAGAGGGGTTTCGGTTCTTTGGGAATAGAAAGTCAGAAAAGGAGCAGGTTTCTTTTTCCTTCTGCTGATTTGCTGCAGAGGGAAAAAGAGAGCAGAGGGAGAAGACGTGAGGAGGGACGTGCGGCCAGAAAGAGGAAAAGATAAAAGAAAAGGAAAAAAAGGAGAACAACGCACTGTTCATTTTCTTCGGCAGCACCTTTCTTGCCGGCCATCGCTGCTCGTCCGCGAGCCCCCGCGCCCAAGGCTGCCGCTTGTTCTTACACCGAAGCTCCGCCTGAGCATCCCTGCCATCGCCGCTCGTCACCCCCGACGATGCGCCTCTGCAACCGGCGGCCCAGCCAATTCTGAGCCGGCCCGTCGCGCCTCCCCTGCTGCTCCAGCGTCACTCAACACCGGCGGACCTCCATCGCAGCAGCTCGCTCCCCGCGATGCTACACCAGCCTAAGAACCCGCGTCAGCCACCGCCCTAGCAACCCGCGAGTCACCAGTCCTCGCGCTTCGGTCAGCCTCGCGACACCAGTCTGCCACCATCGCGCGCTGCCCTTCCTCGACGCCTCAGATCTCGATCGCCACTCGTCGCCTAGCAGCTGGACCCAAATCGAATCGTTGTCCGACCCGATGCTCGTCCGCCGATTCACCTCCCAGCCGTGACGAAGCTTCTGTTTCTGCAGGTCCGCCCTTGACTCGACGCCTGCTGAAGCCGCACCCCTGCCTTGTCCACGTGCTCGTGCTGCTCCGAGACACCAGAGACGCTGGCAGTTCTTTGTTCCTCCGACGATTGCTGCTGTCGTGCCCGATCTCGCACCTCCCTCGTCTGACACCCCTCCTCTGAACGACACCAGCCGCTCCACCCCGACACCCGCTCCAGTAGCCTGCGCGTCGGCTACCTTTCGCTGGAACCCACTCGCCGTCCACCGGTTGCCGCCCCGTTCCTGCCGGTCCACCTTCACCGAAGTTCCCTTTGCCAGACCAACGATTAGTCCCCTCGGTGACCAGCCGCACGAGCCGCCGAGCTTTTCTTTTGGAAGAAAAAAAAAAAAACAAAAGAAAAAGAGAAAAGCAAATTAGGTAGTTTGTTTTTCTTTATTTCATTTTCATTATTTATTCATTTTAAATTTTGTTATTATTGTTTAAGTTAGAATATGGTTTGTCAATGTTAATATTTGTGCATTTTGTAGGCATTATCCGTAAGAATTTTGCCTGAAATTATTGTAATTATTAATTTGATCCGAGAGACATCGGATCAATTTTTTAATTATATTAATTTTCGGGCTTTTTGATGGTATTTTGGTTGTTAAATCAATGTAATTATTAATTTAATCCGTAAGGCTTCGGATTAGATTTTTAATTATTTTGAACTCTTTGTTGTGATAATTAGGTTTAGAATAATCGTTAATTTGACCTGTGACAATATGTTATTTTTTCGGTTGTTTTAATCATTTATTTATTGAATATCTTGATTGTTTAGATTTAATGTTTAGTCGATAATTATTTGTCTTGGAAAAACACTAAAACACTAAAAAATCAAAAAATCAAAAAATAAAATCAAAATCTTGCATCAAAGCATGTAGGTTTAATAAATCGAGACATGTAGGATTAGGTTTATGGAATTTTCATCATCTAGTAATTATTGCTAAGTTTATTTAGTTAGAAATTGCTCGTCATTAGAATTAGGTCATTTAATTAATTTAGATTGCATATTTAATTGCTGCATTTCTTTAATTTTGAATTTCATGGAAAATACAAAAAAATTAGAATAAATTCATTTCATGCTTTAGGATAGATTGCATGCTTATATATTTTAGGTCATATTGCCACGTCATATCATTTCATGTTAAAATTAGTAGCATGCATTGCATGATTCTCATTGAATAAAATGAAATCCAAAATTAAGTTTGCATGTTAGATTTATTTAATTAGAATTTGCTTGTTAATAAAGTTAGGTCATGAAGTTAAAATGCAAGTTTCGATTTCAAGATAAAAGAAAATCAAAAAAATACCATGTGTTTATTTATTTTAATGAAAATCTTTTGATCGTTTAATAGTGACTGAGCATTCGTGTGATCACCAATTTGCATGTTAGTAGCTTAAGTTTAAATTAATCAACATTGCCTGCAAAATATTTTTGAAATTAAAATAAAAGGTACCGAAATGACGTTAGACTAATCTAGCGTAACCATGTCTCCGGACTTACTGAATCTGGTTCGCAAAAGTAAAGTATTTTCCCATATTTTACTTGGGTTTCTAACCAACCCTAATTGGTTAGTGGCAGCTCCAAATTGAGTATAATTGCATGTTTGAATAGATTAAATTCTTAACATTAAGTCGCGATTGGTAGGACTTGGGAGGGTCCGTGCCAAATCTTCGGATTTAGTAATCCATTAGCTTTCTTTAGGTAATTCACCCTCGGGAAGGTCGCGACAAGATCCTTATGTTTTCTTAGTCCTATCATGCGCAGATTTTCAGGTATTTGGCCATGCGGGGACGTTGAACTTCCGGCCTAAGCTGGGGAGCTTCTTCTCCATCTTCCCCGATTTCAAAGTTGCATTGATTAGTCTCTGTAGACTGTGGTAGAGTCCATTGGGTTGCAAATGAGTCATGCTCCTTGTGCTGGACTTTTTCCCTTACTCGAGATCTACTCGAGATCGGCTCAATTTCTTTGAGCTCGACTTGATTTCAAGCAGCTCGAGTAACTTGTTGAGCTGAGTTCGAGCCTAAGAAAGTTCGATTCGATTGGCTCGCAAGCTTAATCGAGTGTTTCCGTATGTCCGTCCGTCTGTGTTGGACCGTCTATTACTAAAACCAAACAGAAAGAGGGAGCGCAAGTATTGTGAGCCAAGTCCGATTCAAGCGAGATTACCTAAACATGCAAATCTAATTTATTAAGGAAACTCTATCTTAAATTATCGTGCAAAAATATAGAAGCGTCGACATGGATTTTGTTTTGGGAGTGGGAGGTTATGATCTGGACAGGTAGTTATTTCTACAATTTGGAAAACAATATATATATATATATATATGACTGGCTGTAATTAAACGGAAGTTTTGCAGTGCAGCATGGTGTCATGTTCTAACTTGTCAGTTACCTCTGCAGAATCGATTATGAAGTTCATGGAGATGACTCATCATGGGCAAAAGAACGCTTTAAGTGCTATAACTTTGCACAAAGGGACACTTAAGTGTCATAACTTACGAAGGGTACACTTAAGTGCCATATTCGTATAAAAACGAATCACTTAAGTGCCACTCCGGCTAAAGTCCGGCCAAAATGCTAACGTGGCATTTTTCCGGTGAAATGCGCCCAAAACGACGTCGTTTTGCACGCTGATGTGGCCAAATAATGCAAAAACGGCGTCGTTTTGGGGCGATGTGATAAAAAAATAATATAAAAATTAATTAAATTAAATTTAGTTAAAATATTTAAAAATAATAATTTAAAATTAGTTAAAATACTACAAAATAATAATTTTAAAATTAAAAAAAATTTTTTTTTTTTAAAAAAAAAAAAAAAAAAGGAAGGGGGAGGCGGCCGAGGGACCTAGCAACCGGTGGCGAGGGCTCACGAGCCCTCGCCCTGATCGGGGTGAGGGTCACAACCCTCGTCCAAATCCGGCGAGGGTCGGCGGCCCTCGCTGGATCTGGGCAAGGGCTGCGACCCTCCCCAGATCTGTGGCAAGTGGCGAGGGCTCGCAGCCCTCGCCCAGATTTGGCGAGGGTTGGCGGCCCTTGCCCGGCCGGGCCAAGGGCCATCGCCCGCCGGGGGTTGCCCCGGTGAGTGGCGGCCCTTGGCCCGGCCGAGTGAGGGCCGCCGACCCTTGCCGGATCCGGGCGAGGGCCGTGACCCCGCCCGATCTGGGGGCAAGGGCTCGCGAGCCCTCGCCGCCGTTCGGCCGAGGTCGCCGGCCCATAGCCGGGCCCGGCGACCCCGGCCGACCCTCCCCCGCCATCGCCGGCCCTTCTCGGCGGCGGCGGTGGCGGGCGAGGGCGATCACTCCGCCTCACCCACTTTTTTTTTTTTTTTTTTTTTTTTTTTTTAATTTTTTAATTTTTTAATTATTATTTTAAATATTTAAATTATTTAATTTTAAAATTATTATTTTAAAATATTTTAACTAAATTTAATTTAATTATTTTTTATATTATTTTTTACCATGTTAGCTCAAAACGACACTGTTTTTGCATTATTTGGCCATGTCATCATGCAAAACGGCGTAGTTTTGGGCTCGCTTCGCTGGAAAAATGCCACGTCGGCAATTTGGCCGGACTTTGGCCGGATTGACACTCAAGTGATCCATTTTACTCCGATTTTGGCACTTAAATGTCCCTTTGTGCAAAGTTATGGCACTTCAGGGGTCCGCACGTCACTCATCCTATAGTGCACATCAACATGGGCATGGTAATGTGTACAAAACTTCTTTTGCTTTTGTCTTCTCTGTAGAAAATCATTCACATAAACAACTAATCAATCAAGAAGAAACATGTTCATATATGATTGTAAAACATCGAGATCAATAAACATAGCGGAATTATAACATATCTGTTTGAGCCATTGCTTCACTTGAAGAAAAATAGATCACTCTCATAAGTAGAGATCTATCGGAATGCTAGATCTTCCTCTCTATGACCTATTTCAGTATAACAGCTTTCAATGAGATTAACGCAACAGATAGATATAACCTACCCTTTTATAGGCTAGAGAGGGGATCTAGCAAACCCTAATCAACAGCATGTCAATTGGGCCATTCCCATTACGGGCTTTAGTCAAACACAATTGTCTACATTTAGCTGCTCAACCGGGCCCATTATCAATATATGCCAATACCCAATTCAATCAGATCACTTTAGGGTTCAACAAATATTTGAATATCCATTAACCCGATTATTTAAAATAGAAAACTAATTAATTAATGTAAGCCCACATTAAAGAAAATTTCCAACATTCTCGTATCGCGATTAATTCTATGTAGTTTTGTTACCTGTGATGACTGAATTTCCCAGCATGTGTAGGTAATGCAGAAGAGCACAAAGGGCATCATCACCATCATCATCATCATCATGATCATGTGCATGATTCTGTAGTTTCCAGCATCAGTATTGTTTCTGAGGGTACACTGGATCTTGATGAGGTAAATTTACGTGGCTGTTTTAGATCTTGTTGCTTTAATTTCGATCACCCATGGTGGTATATGTGCTATATTTTGATTCAATTGGTTTCCCAGTGAAAATATGTGCCAATTGGATGTTAGTTTATTCTGTACCCTGGAGGCTTTAATAATGGGAAAGTGAATAAAATGGTGGCGAGGAACTGTTTGCAGAAGTCTTGCTCCTCTTTCATTTCAGTGTGGTGCATGTATGAATCTATGTTGACACCTATTTTAAAATTTAATTTATCTTTTAGAAAATAATAATAGAGCATTTGGTTGTGGAGGGAATTGAACCAAAATTTCAAAATTTAAAAAGGTTCGAAAATCGTGTGATTTTAGAGCTGCTAATTTGTTGAACAGTTGAGTGAATATCTCCACTGGCAAAACAAATTCGAGTCTTCACTTTATAAATAGAGGGTGCGAGACGTGAAAATGGGGGGCTTCTCTTCGTCTTTCGTCGAAAGAAAAAAAAAATAGAAAAGTGAAAGAGAGAAAAGAAAGGAAAGCTCTAGTTTGCGGAAAAGGAAAGTGTACAGGGGGGCGTCCGTGGGATCTTTGAGAGAGAGAGAAGAGAAAGTCTTTTGCATAAAGTACAGAGGCAGAGACGTGAGGAGAGAGGGAGAGAAGAAATAAAAAGAAAAAAGAAAAAAGTTGACAAGACCCCTACTGTTCATCTTCTTCCCCATTTCGCTTCGCTCTACATACAGTGTTCTTTGCTCGTCCACCACCACACCACCCCGCGCGATCAACGCCGTTTGAAGCCCAACGATTGCCCACTCCACCACACCTCGCACCAGCGAGCTCGCCCCGACGCTCCACCCTTCGCGAGTAAGCCCGAGCCGTGCCACAGCCAAGCCGTCTTCCCCGCGCCGACGTAGCCGTTGATCTCTGTCCGCGAGCCCCGACGTCCGCGCACCCCTTCCTCCCACGAAGCTCCGCCACGCCTCAGCTTGTCCCCGAAGCCCTGCAACTCGCGCCCAGCAACACAGTGGTCTTCCTCCACTCAACCGACGCCACCGCACCAGCACCTTTGCTCAGTCCCCGCACTCGCTCGGAGCCTAATCTACCGCACCGAAGCATCGATCTCGCTCCCCGGACGTCTTGTTGACCCGCGTCGCTCGCCGCCCCAAAGCCAGTCGCAGCCGCCGCGCCGCTCCGAGTCCCCGACGCCTGAGTCTTCCTCCGCCCGAGCGTCTGCCGATTACCATTCGCAAAGCCGACGCCGGTGGCCGTCCGCCCACACGTGATTCGTGCGCCGCATCCCTCTTTTGCCGTCGGCTCATTGGCCTACCTTAGCCGGAGCCCTGAACGCCGATGACCCAACCTCCGGTGATCCACCGAAGCCGCTCAATCGTAGGTGAAGAAAGCAGGAAAAGAAAAACAAAAACAAAAGAAAAAGAGAAAAGCAAATTAGGTAGTTTGTTTTTCTTTATTTTATTATTTATTCATTTTAAATTTTGTTATTATTGTTTAAGTTAGAATATGGTTTGTCAATATTAATATTTGTGCATTTTGTAGGCATTATACGTAAGGATTTTGTCCGAACTTATTGTAATTATTAATTTGATCCGAGAGACATCGGATCAATTTTTTAATTATATTAAGTTTCAGGCTTTTTGATGGTATTTTGGTTGTTAAATCAATGTAATTATTAATTTGATCCGTAAGACTTCGGATTAGATTTTTAATTATTTTGAACTCTTTGTCGTGATAATTAGGTTTAAAATAATCGTTAATTTAACTCGTGAGACAACGGGTTATTTTAATCATTTATTTATTGAATATCTTGATTGTTTAGATTTAATGTTTAGTCCGATAATTACTTGTTTTGGAAAAACACTAAAACACTAAAAAAAAAAAAATCAAAAATCAAAAATCAAAATCTTGCATCAAAGCATGTAGGTTTAATAAATCGACATGTAGGATTAGGTTTATGAAATTTTCATCATCTAGTAATTATTGCTAAGTTCATTTAGTTAGAAATTGCTCGTCATTAGAATTATGTCATTTAATTAATTTAAATTGCATATTTAATCGTTGCATTTCTTTAATTTTGAATTTCATGAAAAATACAAAAAAAAATAAAAATAGAATGAACTCATTTCATGCTTTAGGATAGATTGCATGCTTATTCATGTTATATATTTTAGGTCATGCGCCACGTCATATCATTTCCTTGGTTAGTTAATAAATTAGTTTATAATTGATCATATTTCATGTCATCATTGTTAGTGTAGGTTGCATATGTGTAATAAAAAAAAAATCATTAAAAAATCATAAAAAGAACATGCATATAGAATTACGACGTCATACAACATATGCATTTTAGGGTTATGTAAATTAGATTGCATACATATTGTAATGATTTAAATTATGTCACATGAATTGCATCTCATATGTCATTAAAGTAAAACTCATGCATATCAAATTTAAATTAAGATTGCACATAATTAATATTTTTAAAAGAAAAAGAAAAAGTAGGTGTCTTGTCATTTAGAAATCATGTTTAGGACATGCATTTTATTAGCATTTATTTATTTATTTATTTGAATGTTATTTTATTGATTGTGCACCTGCATGACCACCATTTGCATGTTAGTAGCTTAGATTAAAATTAATCAACATTGTTTGCTAAATATTTTTGAAATTAAAATAAAAGGTACCGAAAGGGCGTTAGACTAATCTAGCGTAATCATGTCCCCGGATTTATTGAATCTCTGGTTCGTAAAAATAAAGTATTCTCCCATACTTTATTTGAGTTTCTAATCAAACCCTAATTGATTAGTGGCGGCTCCAAATTGAATTGAAATTGCATGTTTAAATGAGTTAATTTCTATTAAGTTGCGATTGGTAGGACTTGGGAGGGTCCGTGCCAAGTTTTCAGACTTAGTAATCCATTAACCTAAATTTTAGGATTGCCCTGAAAATTTAGGTTGCGACAGCTTGGCGACTCCGCTGGGGACAGAGTTAAAACTCATAGTGGACATAGGCCTGTTTCATTTTTTAAAAAAATATTTTGTTTGGCAGCATGGATACCAGGTATGTCCCTGATTGAAGTATTAAATGTTTTTGCAGATGGGAGATATAAGGGGAGTAGTCTTTGCTAACCCTTGTTTTGCAGGTTGGAGTTAAGAATGAATTGTTGAATTTAAACTATAGAAGTGTTGTTTGCAATTAAATTGTTGTGCATGTTTTATTATTTTTAGCACTACACTATTGCACACACGACCTGCTGCCGGACCTGGGCTGCGATAGGATTCTTAGGATGGTGTTGAGAAGGATACTTCCTCTAAAGCGAGACTGCTATATAGAAGTTGACCTTCTCTTCCCCGAAAGTTCTTCATGGTGTTGAATGTGTTTGTCCATATCCGCGAGACTGCGTGATTATTAGACATTCCATTCGACTGAGCCAGAGTTAGGGGGACCTGATACGTTAATGCGAGACTGCAACGGTCAGATCATCCTCTTAGCTCCATTTTGTTAAGCCATCTAGATAGAAATCGAGCCCCACATTTCATGCGTGTGTCTATGTGATTGTCATCTCTTCCCTAATAAAAGTAAGTTGTTTAAATTCTTACTACTGCAATTTACTTACTTGCAATTTCGTTGGTCCATGACATTAGGTTTCGTCGTCGGTCTTATTTTATATGCAATGGGGAGATCCGATGTTCAATTCATTCCAACTCCCAAGATTGAGCTCAGAGGGTGGTGGAACAATTTAAATAAAGAAGGTCAAGATTATGTGGAGTCGATACTGGGACGGCTCATCCCCCTTTTGGATATCGGAGTCCATAGTGGTGTTTTGCAAGCTATATCGCACTTTTGGTGTCCCGAGACGGCTACATTTATTTTTGGTAAGAATGAGCTAACTCCAACACTGGAAGAGTATAGCGTCATCATAGGAATGCCCCTTGAGACTGAACTTGTTAGGCCACCTCTTGGTATGGAACCCACATCAATTTTATCTCAATTTTTAAGAATTAAAACGATGAGGTTAAGAAAATTTTGAAAGCTAATTGTAATGCATGCCCTTTCTCCTTTTTGGCTAATCATTTTTTAAATCAGTCTTCAATGCGCCAAAAGGGTAGGATATTCATCTTAGCATTCTTTGGACTTATAATATTTCCTCATCGAAAAAATGCTATTGATCCTTCGATTGCATGGGTGGTCAGACAAGCATGTGCTGGCATGAATTTTATAAACATGATCTTAGCTGAGACATTTTTATCCCTCAACCGTTTTAAACAAAATGGAGAAAAAATCATGAATGCCTCTCCTGAACTTTTACAAATTTGGTTTCTTTCTCACATGAAGGAGTTTGGTCATTTCATGCATCGAGGTGAAATTGATCACCCAATAAAAAGATTTTCAATCTTAGAGAAAAAATATACCGGAAAATCATTTTCCAATTGGGTGACTTTTCTTAAAGATCCAGATCTCAAGGGCTTCCTATGGTATGCTAAATGGTTCCATGTTAGCGTGGCTCATTTCTCTCACAAGACAGATAATCCAATTCCACTGATAGGAATTACTGGTGCAACATCTTACTATCCTTATAGAGTGGCCCGCCAGTATCGAATGCTCCAAGATATCCCACCTCCTCTCCGAATGGATCTATTTCAAGCCCGCTTCATGCGCAAGGATCACAAATACCTCGATGAGATCGAGCATCTTGAAAATGCATGGAAGGAATGCCATCCGGAAAAGATAGTGGTGCCTAGAAGATTGAGAGGAAATGAGAAGATTTTTCATGCCTCGGATTATTATATCCATCATCACGAGATCCCTCAAGCTCTACTTCCCATGATACCTGAAGTGACCATGAAGCCCACTCGTAAAGCACAAATTGAAAATCTTGAAGAAACGGTGGAAAGGAAAGAAGCTCGTATTTCGAGTTGGTTCGACGAACAAGAAGCTTCGAAAGGCGTGATCTCCCGATTGTATATAGAAAAGAGTCGCTAGATTTAGGAGTTTAATTCTAGCTTTATGATGTTATTTCCATTTCTTAGATTGATGTTTTAGGAATTTAATTTCCTAGGGAGTTATTTTAACATTTTAAGTTGATGTCTTTGGAATTTGATTTCACTTAATAAAATAAGCGATTGACCGTTGTCATGGACCAATCTCATTTGTTATGATACTTACTGTATTATTTTACATTGTTAGGTGACAACACGGCTCACCCAAGATCGCCAATCCATACTCGTTCTAGAGCGACAATGGCTGATAACACTGAACAAACACGTGTTGTTGAACAAGCTCGCGTTGCTGCCCTCGAATCAGAGATGAAGCAAGTCCTAAATGCTCTTGAGCAGCTCTCTAAGCAAATCGACTCTCTCTAAGCAAACACTGCCCCACAAGCTCCACAAGTTGAAGTGGTGTTACCACAACATGCTCATGTGGCCGATTTGAGAGATAAAGAAGTGATGGACACCCTGGGGCAACCAAGTGGCAAATTCGATTACTATGTAAAGTATTCGGCTCCTCCCAGCTCCTACTTCGACCCACGGGATATCGTCTCAGATGGATGGGGTGGCATAGATGATCCCGCACCTCCAAAGATTGAGAGCTCTGATGATGCACTCATGACTGAATTGTTTGAAGATAATTTAATGTTTGCCATTGACAAAGCTTGAGAGTAGGAGAATTTTAATTATTTGCACACTCCTCTGCGCAGGAGTTTTTATTGCTTTCCGTATTTGCATATTTGCATTTTCAATTATAGGATTTCCCTCATTTCAATAATGTAATTTGCTTTTCATCTAATAAAATACATGGAGATTTTCATATTTTAAGGGCATGTTGAAGTACACCAAACTAGCCCTGTGATGAAATCCTATCAAAAAGAAAACGACAAGGAGCTAATTCTGAAGGCTGGGCTTTTTCATGTTCCCTTTAAATTTTTTTTCAAAATAAAATAATTTTCTAGCATGCATCTAATTTATCCTGTTTGTTTCTTTTAATTATCTGCTTTATGTTTCAGGTGCAGCCCTGCGCACATTTAAAGAATCTCTATGAGCTCTCTTGCAAAGAGGAGCAAGACACAGACACTTAACAGTTTTGACTTTATGATTTGATAGAGCATTGCCTTTTTATCATTTCAGAATGTTTTCACATGATGTGCAATTCGTCAATTCCACTTGAAATTTATCAAAATGGATAATTCAGTGAAAGATGTTGAGTTACTTGAGCATGCTAAATGAGGTGTGAAAAGCAAGCCTAATCACATACACAGTCCCTGTCTATACATTGTGAGGTGAGTACGGAAACATTTTGTGCTTCAAGATGAAGAGTTTTCTTGCAAGAAGTACGGCATCTAAAATGACGAGAGGCAGTTCATTTGTCTATCCCAAACACTACAGATAATCCATTGCTTAACCCTTTTGAGCCCAAATACTTGAAGAATTTCTTTCATACTACCCCTGTCAAGGACCACCCCACATTGGGGCAAATGGAGGTAAGTTGACATTGAAGGAGAGTGAAATAGATAGAAATTTTCTTGCTCTCACTTGCATCAATCTTCAAGTTGTGCTATTACATTGAATTCATGTGGTAATTTAAGTGCCTTAGGATGACGAAGAGCATTTCTTTCACTACCCTATACACTTATACCATTTGCGTAGCCCACTTGAGCCTATGAATTCATTTCATGTCAAACCTAGTTGGTGATCATCCCCCACACTGGGGCAAGATGAAAGACAATCATTCGAATAGCATGGTCTAAAATGCTGATGAAAGAAGATTGTGTGAGTCTAAAGAAAATAAATGCAAAAAAATAAGGGGCAAGAAAAAGCAGTGTGTCTAGTAAAAGCAAGGCCAATGCCCGTGAAAAAGAAGAGAAAATGACTGATGAATTGGGGGGCATATATATAAAAAAAAGCGGTGTGCCTGATCGATGCCCATCATCAAAGAAAATAATGTTGAGAAAAGATCTCCAGTTGAATAATCATTGGCATCAGTGATAAACTCTTGAGCCAATAAAGAAATTTGTTAAGAAGATAATTCGTGGCGAAGAAAACTGGTGGCAATGTCAAGATAATCACCAACTCTTACCCATTACACACATCTTTGAGCCTAACGATCCTTTCGTTTCTCAAACCCAAGAACCAAGCCTATGTTACGTCCCTTACAAAGTCTCTTCAGATTAGGGCACTTGAATTAACATAGGAATTCACATGTTTTGAGCATTGCTCGAAGAAGTGCGAGCAAGATTATTTCTTCCTCATTTTGCAGGGTTCTTGACTTGTAAACCCGAAGATGACTACAGAATTATTCTTTCAATAGCCTTGACTCAAAGAGTCTCTTTTGCTAAGCCGTTGACCAAACCCACATCACAATCCTTGTCAAAGACCTCTCAGATTGGTAAGGTCGTACTGCTTGCAAGAAAATTCGAACTCTTGTTGACAAGATGATGGTAAGATTGAGTGATATATTCCCGCATCAATGGTCGGGACAAATAACCCCTTCTAAATGAGAGCGAGTGAAAAAGCCTTTTTCACACCAAAAGTGTCTCGTTTAGCATGTTCAAGAGATTCACACTATAACTGAAAATTGTCCTTGTGATAATTTTTCCAGTAGAAGCTTGATAAAGCCATCATGCATGGACCTTCATTAAATTTTTCCTCAAAGACCAAAAAATTGTCTTTGAAACCCTGAGTTTGTTCAGTCATCTTGGTGCTTGATGATAATTCCAAGTACCCATTTATAAAATGTTTTCAAATGTCTAGTTTGAGTTCCAAATGTTTGAACCTTTAAACACTTGATGTGATTTCCAAGTGCTTGTCTTTTCAAACATCTGATGTGATTTCCAGATGTTTAGTAAAATATTTTCAAATGCCTAGTGTGAACCCCAGATATTTGAACCCTCAAATGCTTGATGTGACTTCCAAGTATTTGTCTTTTCGAGCGTCTGATGTGATTTCCAGATGTTTAGAATTTTTAAGTACTTGATGCAATTTCCAGGTGCTTGGGATTTGATGAGAGTTCCAAATCCCCCAAAGATTTTTCTTCAGATTCAGTTTGATTCAGGCGACCGTAGAATGGTACGGGTCCTGAAAAATCAATTTTCTGTCAAGGCGACCGTAGAATGGTACGGGTCCTCGACAATACCTATTCCCTATTTAGAAGACCGTAGAATGGTACGGGTCCTAGAAAGTGAATCTCGTTTAGGCGACCGTAGAATGGTACGGGTCCTAGACAAAACCTATTTCCCTATTTAAGCGACTGTAGAATGGTACGGGTTCTGGAAGGTAAATCCCGTTTAGGTGACCGTAGAATGGTACGGGTCCTAGACACAACCAAACACTGTCATACTGGGCGACCGTAGAATGGTACGGGTCCTGGGAAAGCAGTCTCTTTGTAAAGTTATGTTACTATTTTAGGCGACCGTAGAATGGTACGGGTCCTGGACATGTAACACCGACGCCTAGAACTACTCTATCCTTCTTAAAGGTAGGTTATTCTAGGTGCTTGGGATCGATGAGAGTTCCGGATCCTCGAAGACCTTGAGCCTTTCAATTATCGAAGAGATTTCCGGATGTTTGTCGGGTCTCATAGGAATCATTTCACTCCTAATAATACTATTCGAATCTCCGAGATAAGTATGACAGTACGTGTTCTTCTTTGCATTTGCATTTCATTAAGCATGAAGACATAGAAATATATGCTCTCGATAAAATCATTGCATTTACATTGCATTATTGCATGACCTTGCATTTCAAAAGAATTAAATTTATTTGAAAAAGAGGTCATTAACATTTGCATATACATTCCATATTCATTTTGCATTTGCATTTCATTGAGCATAGACACATTGAAATATATGCATTTACATGGCATTCTTTATTGCATGACATTGCATTTATTTGAGTCCATTTCTTTTTTTTCTTTTTTTTTAAATGGTCATTACAATTAGCATTTGCATATTCATTTTGCATGGTTTAAATTTAGGTGTCATTTATCTTTGAAGGAAACCTCTACGAGCTTCCCTTCAAAGAGGGGCAGCTGTTGACACCTATTTTAAAATTTAATTTATCTTTTAGAAAATAATAATAGAGCATTTGGTTGTGGAGGGAATTGAACCAAATTTCAAAATTTAAAAAGGTTCGAAAATCGTGTGATTTTAGAGCTGCTAATTTGTTGAACAGTTGAGTGAATATCTCCACTGGCAAAACAAATTCGAGTCTTCACTTTATAAATAGAGGGTGCGAGACGTGAAAATGGGGGGCTTCTCTTCGTCTTTCGTCGAAAAAAAAAAATAGAAAAGTGAAAGAGAGAAAAGAAAGGAAAGCTCTAGTTTGCGGAAAAGGAAAGTGTACAGGGGGGCGTCCGTGGGATCTTTGAGAGAGAGAGAAGAGAAAGTCTTCTGCAGAAAGTACAGAGGCAGAGACGTGAGGAGAGAGGGAGAGAAGAAATAAAAAAAAAAAAAGAAAAAAGTTGACAAGACCCCTACTGTTCACCTTCTTCCCCATTTCGCTTCTGCTCTACATAGTGTTGCTGCTCGTCCACCACCACACCACCAGCGCGCGATCAACGCCGTTTGAAGCCCAACGATTGCCCACTCCACCGCACCGCACCAGCGAGCTCACCCCGACGCTCCACCCTTCGCGAGTAAGCCCGAGCCGTGCCACGGCCAAGCCGTCTTCCCGTGCCGACGTAGCCGCCGATCTCCGTCCGCGAGCCCCGACGTCCGCGCACCCCTTCCTCCCACGAAGCTCCGCCGCGCCTCGGCTTGTCCCCGAAGCCCCGCAACTCGCGCCCAGCAACACGGTGGTCTTCCTCCACTCGGCCCGACGCCACCGCACCAGCACCTCGCTCGGCCCCCGCACTCGCTCGGAGCCTAATCTACGCACCGCAAAGCACCGATCTCGCTCCCGGACGCCCCGTTGACCCGCGTCGCTCGCCGCCCCAAAGCCGGTCGCAGCCGCCGCGCGCTCCGAGTCCCCGACGCCCGAGTCTTCCCTCGCCCGAGCGTCGCCGATTACCATTCGCAAAGCCGACGCCGGTGGCCGTCCGCCCACACGTGATTCGTGCGCTGCATCCCTCGTTGCCGTCGGCTCACCGGCCTACCTTAGCCGGAGCCCCGAACGCCGACGACCCAACCTCCGGTGATCCACCGAAGCCGCTCAATCGTAGGTGAAGAAAGCGGGAAAAGAAAAACAAAAACAAAAGAAAAAGAGAAAAGCAAATTAGGTAGTTTGTTTTTCTTTATTTTATTATTTATTCATTTTAAATTTTGTTATTATTGTTTAAGTTAGAATATGGTTTGTCAATATTAATATTTGTGCATTTTGTAGGCATTATACGTAAGGATTTTGTCCGAACTTATTGTAATTATTAATTTGATCCGAGAGACATCGGATCAATTTTTTAATTATATTAAGTTTCAGGCTTTTTGATGGTATTTTGGTTGTTAAATCAATGTAATTATTAATTTGATCCGTAAGACTTCGGATTAGATTTTTAATTATTTTGAACTCTTTGTCGTGATAATTAGGTTTAAAATAATCGTTAATTTAACCTGTGAGACAACGGGTTATTTTAATCATTTATTTATTGAATATCTTGATTGTTTAGATTTAATGTTTAGTCCGATAATTACTTGTTTTGGAAAAACACTAAAACACTAAAAAAAAATCAAAAATCAAAAATCAAAATCTTGCATCAAAGCATGTAGGTTTATAAATCAGACATGTAGGATTAGGTTTATGAAATTTTCATCATCTAGTAATTATTGCTAAGTTCATTTAGTTAGAAATTGCTCGTCATTAGAATTATGTCATTTAATTAATTTAAATTGCATATTTAATCGTTGCATTTCTTTAATTTTGAATTTCATGAAAAATACAAAAAAAAATAAAAATAGAATGAACTCATTTCATGCTTTAGGATAGATTGCATGCTTATTCATGTTATATATTTTAGGTCATACTGCCACGTCATATCATTTCCTTGGTTAGTTAATAAATTAGTTTATAATTGATCATATTTCATGTCATCATTGTTAGTGTAGGTTGCATATGTGTAATAAAAAAAAAATCATTAAAAAATCATAAAAAGAACATGCATATAGAATTACGACGTCATACAAAGATATGCATTTTAGGGTTATGTAAATTAGATTGCATACATATTGTAATGATTTAAATTATGTCACATGAATTGCATCTCATATGTCATTAAAGTAAAACTCATGCATATCAAATTTAAATTAAGATTGCACATAATTAATATTTTTAAAAGAAAAAGAAAAAGTAGGTGTCTTGTCATTTAGAAATCATGTTTAGGATATGCATTTTATTAGCATTTATTTATTTATTTATTTGAATGTTATTTTATTGATTGTGCACCTGCATGACCACCATTTGCATGTTAGTAGCTTAGATTAAAATTAATCAACATTGTTTGCTAAATATTTTTGAAATTAAAATAAAAGGTACCGAAAGGGCGTTAGACTAATCTAGCGTAATCATGTCCCTGGATTTATTGAATCTCTGGTTCGTAAAAATAAAGTATTCTCCCATACTTTATTTGGGTTTCTAATCAAACCCTAATTGATTAGTGGCGGCTCCAAATTGAATTGAAATTGCATGTTTAAATGAGTTAATTTCTATCAAGTCGCGATTGGTAGGACTTGGGAGGGTCCGTGCCAAGTTTTCAGACTTAGTAATCCATTAACCTAAATTTTAGGATTGCCCTGAAAATTTAGGTCGCGACAGTCTATGAGAAGTATATGCATGCAGTGGTGTGTCTCCTTGTATATTAGTTATGGTATTGCTGTTGTCAAGGAGTAATATATGAGGGACAAGAGTTTCACTATAAGATATGAAGCCATGATTTTGAATGGTTATTCACTTTGAGAGTCTATGGACTAGCTCTGAGCTTCTCGTAACTATGGGTGCCATGAGGTGTAGTGCAGTCTGGTCAGCGTATCTGTAATGCTATAGAGAGCCATAGCTTCAAATTTTGTCACCTTGATCTGATGAGCCAAAGTGCCAGCCTAGCCCATCGCCATTTGGCTGCGAAAAGCAAGCAGTGGGTGCAGTAGGCTCACTAGCTCCATTGAGAATGCATGACAACAGTGTTTTTTGATAAATTTTCATGACATGTTGTACTATTTTTATTTATTTATTTATTTATTTTGGCGTGACTGCTACTGATATTCGTATTCACTGGTTTAGCCCCAATGCACGAAAAATTCCTTGGTGGAAAAATTCTATTGCGGTCGTCAAACGTAGTGAAAGCAGATAACCTGAAGGAGAAGCATTGTGAGGAGACAAGTGAGACAATTGTTTCGAAAGTTTCTGCCTTGGGGTTGGGTATAAATTTAAATTTATACTTCAGCTCTTCCTAATCTATGAAGCCTGTCTCCCATTTATACCCTTTTACTATCTATGAAGGCAAAATGATGAGTTTCAGAGGCCTAATGAGCGTCTTACCTACACTATTTCTAGTTGGGATGAATGAACGTTGGCAGCTTGGCTTATGCAAGCTCTTTAACGCTTGATGATTTGTTGTTCAGTAAAGTGTGGGTGTACTGCTAAAACTAAGAATGTACTTTTACATCTCACATTTGGTGCTTAAATATGTGAAATTCAAATACTGACCACTGGTCTTAAAAAGATTGATAAGGCATGTTTCCTTATCCGTGTCTGAGATATAATCTTTATCTCTTGGTTTATGACGAGACCTTTGAATTTGCGTAAGTCTCTATATTTGTCACTATGCATGGGAATTTGCATTCTACATGTTGTCCGTACTCTAGCACTTGCAGTTTGCTTTTGCTCAACTGTGATGATATCTGTTTAAAAATGTCTCTCATATGCAATGTCCATGGATTAGGTTGATGATTGGTTTGAGAGACTGACTGAAGAAAAAGGGGAGGACTTGTACAGAATGAAGGGTGTACTATCTGTGACTGGTCATGAGCAACGATACGTATTCCAGGTTCCACTATTTGTATTTATGAACTTCTTTCTAGCCATTTTGGTTCAAATCCTCATGTTATGTTACTTCAAAAATTGCCTCCCATTCAGGGTGTTCATTCAACATTGGATGGCTGTCCGGGAAAAGTATGGGGTCCTGATGAGAAGAGAATAAACAAGCTTGTCTTTATTGGAGGAACCTCGATGAAACTGCCCTACGAAAAGGCTTCAAGGGGTGTCTTGTATGACCTAACCAATCAAAATATAACGATTGAGAGTGTCGGGTATGTTGATATATGTTAGAAACGGATTAACTATAACATGATGCCAATCAGTAGGGAAGGACTAAAGAGGGGTTCCTAAAAAATGCATAGTGGGAACACTATTGGGATGACAGACTTTGAATACGTGAACTGCTGCTTCTATGTAACTGTAATATTTTCAAATGACTGGGAGTTGTAGCATGACAAAAGAGATGGCTTATTGGCAATACCTGAAATTTTAAGTTGAGTTGTGAGAAATGATCAAGCCTATTCTTCTTGTGAATCCCCATATGCCTGAGTTATCTTATTGTCACTAATTACAAAAAACAGCTTTTGAATTACCCAGAAATCCTTAGCTAGGACCATTGTAGGAATACTCTGAGCTGGTTTTTGTTTTCTGCTGAGTTCGAAGAGAGCGCAATCATTGATCACAAATCTCGGCTTATACCAATTAATAATCGCAGAAATGATAGAATCATGATAGAGAAACTCAAGATTTTTATTTGGATAGCGAGAGTGAACTCCGAGTGGTACAAATGGTTCTTAGTACGATCATGCAAAAATCTTCAGGTATTCATTCATGCGGGTGTATTGAACTTCAGGATAAAGCTGGGAAGCTTCTTCTGCATCTTCCCCAATTTCAAAGTTTGTCAAACAGCCTTCATAGAATATGTGGTAGAAATGCCCCACTCCCACTTGCTGCGCATAATCCAATCCTGAAACAGAAGGATAGCTTAATATCATCTAAATATGGTCTACCATAGATCTGAAGCTATTGTAGCAAGTAATTATGTAGCAGGTCACTCTTGATGGTAAATATACAAAAGGGTTTTTATTAGATTTTCCAGTCAGCGTTCAAAAACATGATCACCGTCGCATTGTTTAAGTTGTCATTGAACCTAAGGATATGCCAACACTAGATTCTACAAAAGTACATGTCATCTAACGAAACAATAAATCAGATAAGTACCTTTCATGGAGGCAAGGAAGTCTTCTGCAGAAATGCTTCTCTTCTCCAGGGTCTTTCCACTGAGCTTCTCCCACATCTCCACCAGTTGTCTTTGGGACAGAATGTTCTCTGGTGGCCTTAGGTAGACTGTCTTGTTCAGCGTTCTGGGATCATCGATCGTTTTAATTGCGTACGTTGCGATATCATCTTCATCGAGATAAACAGCTGCAACAGTAATGCAGTATCGAACATTTTCATGACTTATCCATATACATATTCGCGCATACTCGTGTCTTACCAAAAAGAAGTGTTGAACTTGGCTAAATGACTTAACCAAGCCAAGGTTGTCGACCTTGATAGATTTTGTGATCACTCGGAATATTTTATGTAGTCATGATTTAGTCTAGATATACAGAGCTAGTGATCGCACTTTTGATCAAGTACTTGAGTAATCTAATGGAGATGTTCAAGGATACGACTATGATGATATTGGTTGATTACGTAAGCTCTTACCTCATTGTTGACATGAGATAAAAACATATTAATATATGACACAATCTCACCTAACAAGATGTTGCTGAAAGATTGAACCCATATATATAATAAAATTTATAGCTCCCTCAAAGTCCAAACTGACATAGATAAAGACATACTTTGACATGAATTGATCATTTCACATGGTAGCATTTGGGACTTATGTCAGGTTTAGGGGATCGTTGTGTCGAGTAGAGTTCGAACATGAGATTATAGTTTCTTAAGGCCCATTTTCCGATTATTTTACAACTTAGTCAACCCTTTTTTCATAAGTTTATTGAAAATGTTATTATGCTGGTATTCTAAATGGTGAACATGGTTTTCTCCGTCTCTAGTTAGAGGAAATTTGCTCCAACCAATCTCCTGATTGGTTGGTTATAAATATGGTTGTAACCCACCAATCAGAAGCATGGTTAGAGAAGATCTTTTCTCTAATATATAACCCTTGTTAATATGCCTAAAGTAGGTTTATGAACCTCACATACCTTTGACGTTGCCATCTCCATAGAGATATACAGTGTCTTTTGGAGGAGTGAGACTTGACATTTGGGAGAGATTGCCCACAAAATAACCGGCGAAGCAGTTGGCCGAGATGTATGTGAAGGGGATCTTGGCTTCCTCGATTGCTTTTCTCACCTCCATTTTCTCATCGAACGTGACCCTTCCCGGCTCAATTGCATGACCCATGAGGGCCGGGTCCATTCCGAACTCTGACGGCAAAAACCGCTACAAAGAATTAGCAAACATTCAAAATCTCATTAGTATTTGTTGCATGAGGATTCTTCGACACGATGTCGACGTGACTGTACATTAGCAAAACTGGAAAAAAGAAAAAAAAAAGAAAAAAAAAAGCTCGGGGGATAGAGAAAGAGATGCACACCCCTGGTAATGACATAAGATAAATAGCTTTCTTAGCAGAGTCATGTCCGAATTTCAAGAAATAAGAAGATTTGATTGCACAAGTTGAGTGAGTTATGGAATCCACTGCTCAAATGGAGAACCGAATGAGAAGATAAACACAAGTTAAAGGAGGAAATTTTCGTTTATCCTAATGCATTTATAATAGAAAATCAGTGCAAGAATTTCTTCACGAATACACTTATATTGCATTATACGCTCACTCAACGGAATGTATAATCTATCTTTCTATCTAAAAAAAGTTAGTATAGTTCGAAGATTATAACTTCTCTACTTGAACTTTCCACTTTGCAAACTGCAGGAGAGCAAGTGTTCTGTTCAAGTTCAACCAAAAAGATTATGGCAAAGACAAGATGAATGGACAAGATTTTGAGTCTACACCCGAACATGATTCTGCAGATGCAATTTCTTATTGCGTACTGTATTATATAAGACAAGCCGTACTGAAAACATAAACTAGTAAAAGTAAATCGAGTTTTATGATGAAACGGAAGAAATAAGAAGGATAGGAAAAATTACCTCAAGCAATTGTAAGTATAATAAAATATACAAAATTGTTAACAATTAGGAGAAATCATGCAAAACTCCCCATAAAATTTTTGGGATAGTGCACGTTTGCCCTTTAACTTTCAACTGTTAGACGGTAGGTTTTTAATTTTGTTAGAGCCATAAACCCTGAGTTATTTTTCCGTGTGCATGTGCAATGCACATGTTTGAGGAGTAAAATTCTCGTATCATTTTTTAAGGAAATTTCTCTTTTACTCTTGATTGCCGCAAAAGAATAAAAATATAGAAAATGAAAGAAAACTAAATCAACTAAAAATAATAGAAACGATAAATATCAATAATATTAAACAATGAGAACTTGTCAAAACTTGGTAAATGTAGCAGCTTTAATAAAATTGAATAAGGTATTTTAAGAAAAAAATCAACCAAATTAAATAAAAAAAAAGGAAGTGCCTCAAAAAGAAAAAAAGGTCAATAATAAAAATTTGTTAGTCAAAAGGGATAAAAAGAAATGATGTCCTCAACTCATACAGGGAAATGATTATCTCAAACTAAGGTGGGTTTTAAAGTATTTTTATTGAGTAATCAACTTTTTGCATCAACATTTAAAACATAAAGAATATGCGATTTTTTTCACTTCACCATTTTTTATTGAGCCTTTTTCCTTTATAATTAATTGTGTTAATTTTTATTAGTTTTTTTTATTTAATTAATCTTTCTCCATTTTCTTCACTTTTTATCTTTTTACAAAAATCAAGGGTGAAAGAACATACGAATTTACTCCTCGAAAGTCACGTATAATAACGGGTTAACGATTTTAATAAAAGAAAAGTTAAGAAGATAATGTGTAATGGTTGAAAATTTATGGGTAAATGTGTACTATCCTCATAATCTTTTTTGGGGGGGAGTTTGGTACAATTTTTCTAACAATTAGAACTAGAAATACAACAGAAATCATAGCCAAAGTTAGAGTTGAATCTATTACCAAAAAAAAAAAAAAAACATGAAATATTAACCTTACAAACTGAAAGAAATAAGATAGTATTTATTTATTTGTCTATTATATAATATAAGATGGACAATTCAAGCCATGTTTGGCCTTCGGCCTTTTCTGGTAGGAACGCTTGCTTGTTCGGACACCAAATTAGGAAATAGTGACATATTGAGGTCGCATCACATGTTTTTTCAAAAAAAATTCAGAATAACATAACTCAAAGATTAGCAATTTGAGGGTTAATAAAATGGGATGCTGCAACTATAGATGATTATATGATTGTCGACATAAACATAACGTACTATGCCCCAAAACTATGCTAGAAATTTGATTCAAGATTATGTTATATCTGGAAAACTATGTAAATGATCAAATGTGAATATATGTTTGACATTTTATGAATTTGCAACTCTATTATTTTTTCCAATAACGAAATCCACCTAATTTTAATTTATTTGGAATGACTTCTACTTTAATTTTAACTTCCTCAAAATCTTACTATTAAATATAAATTATATTTGATTCGAAATATTTTGAACTTTTTATGCCTTTTATCAAAAGCGAACTTCTAGAAATTTTCGATGGTTCTGTTGAGGTGGGGGCCGACTAGCCGTTCATTTTCTTAATCTTTGAATATTTCAAATGATCAAGCTGACAATGCAGCGCGGCAAATCGGTCAATGTTGACTTTAGCTAAGCCATTTTGGACCATCTAGATAATTGGATGACGCCAGGATCAAATAATGAAATGATCATCTAGTAATTGCGTAAAGGAGATAGTCTTGTCAATATGAACATATATATGTATGTATATGTATATAGACACACATATATGCTCTTTCCTTATAAGCTAAATAATTGTTTAGGTTTTTGCACTAAGTGGTGCGAACAATCAATTCTTCACCCTCTTGGACCCTCCAATTGTGATAATCATGTAATGTGCGCATATATACCGTCATTTGCAATCCCATGTAAATATTCAAATCGGTAATTATAACTTATGCCTCAATGTAATTTCTTTTCCTTAAGCGATCTTGTCCACTTTTGATTTGATGGATACTACGAGAGTGAATGGTCAAAGATCTCAAATCAAAAGTAAATAAGATTGCCGGTGCAAAATCTTCTTTTATATTAGCGTTGTATATTCTATTTCTCCTGTTTGAATATCTACAAGCTCAAAAAGTATTGTAACATTTCTCCTACTCTTTTGACTTTCTCAACATATTTCGCTATCTACGGTGTGGACATCAGATTGATGTCCAAGTCAAACATGGGTATAAGGGCTAGAAAGAAAAGAACAAGAAAAATAAGTGAAGAAAGTCCTATCATAAGTGAAAAATGAGACAAATATTTTTTTTCCTACTCTAAGGGTAAAAAGAATATTTCAACAAATACCTCCAGATTTATATGGAAAAAAAAAGAATTTTTGTTACTCACTGAGTTATGTTATCAATAAAATCTTGAAATATTTTTGATGCTATCAATAAAATTTTAGACAGATATATATTTTTGTTGTTATGTAAAATCTTGATTTCTTTTTCAAGACACAAATTCCCTATCTTGATTACTCCGAAGACAGATCTTAGATAAATTATTTTACATCTAGTAGCACGAGAAGCTGTATTACTAGGCACACCATAGATATAGGTACTTGCTCTGAAATTAAGCATCATATGAAGTGCATAATACTCTCTAAAACCCTAAGAACTTCGAACCGAACAGAATGAAAGAAATTAGTGCATAGTAGCAACTCAATAAAGACCGCTCTAAAAAGAGAAAGAAATGATTTTGCGTTACGCTGATTACCTTGACATTTCCGGCTTCTTTTATGGCCTCCACGAGCTTGAGCTGCATCAGGATGTTGTGGCTCCGGAAGTGGACCCCCGACATGGCACAGACGACGACATCGACCAGCCTCACAGCGTCGACGAGGCTCCTCAGGTCTGAGAACGAGGCCTCGACGAGTTGGGCGCCATGCCTCTTGAAGCGCAGTAGCATCTGGAGCTTCTCAATGTCGAGGCCAGTCTCCGGACGCTGGAGGACGTACGTGGGGTGGCCCTGGTCCAGGCTCGCCTGCACGAGCCTCCGCCCGATGTAGCCAGTGCCTCCAACGACGAGGACCTTGCTCTTCGCCATGTGATGTGAGGATTACGGGAGAGCTTATGTTACTTCTGTGAGGTGATGAATAGAGCAACAAGAGGATCCATATATAGACAGACAGAGAGGTTTCGGGCCGCAATTTGAATCTTGCGACTTAATCTTGAGTTGGTGCGTTATCAAATACTTGAGAATGAGACTGCGTCAAGAACTCTTTTTCCTCCCCTGTTATTTCATTATTTGCGTCTTGATCCACGTAATAATGATGTCTGCCTTTACACCGGTTGACTGGTCAGGGTTTAAGCTAAATATAGCAGATCAGATCATGTATTAGAATAGCAATAATGCCAATTACCGATTCCGATTTGCTATTATTGGAGCCTTAAAGCCGTCCCTTTTTTTCAACGCTTTTAAGCTTCTTTCTTTGTGCCTGATTACTAGGTGACTTTAACGTGAATAATACCCAATGACCGAAAAACCCTTTTCCTAGGAAGTTTAATGAAGAATCCTCGTCGTAGAATCGTCAGCATGCAGAGGCAGGACCACCAGGGTGGTTGGCTTAGTTGTAAAGGGTTTATTTCTCTTTCACGATATTATTCACTTCATGGGCGAATCAATGAAATTGTGGTTATGGGCTCCCTAACCTTGGAGTTTTCGATAGCGGTTGGTGCAAAGTACTTATCTGTGAAGCACGGATACATTGTCGAAGCTTTCATGTTTTGTCCGACATGGTGTTAGGTCGACGTATCTAACACGTTTCAACACGCTCGGACACACTGTCAACACGTGTTAGATTTTTCGACGTGTGATCAACTCTTCTTGATACACATCGACACGTGTGTCCGGTAGGGAGAATCGTTGAAGAAGATGATGGAAGGAGGAGGCGAGGGCGACAGAGTAGAGGCAAGGTCCGGAGCGATGGCAAGGGAGAGTTAGAGGAAGAGTAAAGATTGAGGCGACCCAGAGGGTCGCAACTATGATGCCGCAATGGAGGGTTAGCGACGAGGCTACGGCTGCGAAAGAGGAAGCATTGGAGGCGAGTGATTGTGATGGCTAATGAGGTGACCAAGAGAAAGCGGAGATCGAGAGGAAGAGGGTCGTGCAAGTAGGAGGAGGAGGCAGCAGCTAAGATTTTTGAGGGAGGAAACTAAATAAAAAATAAAATAAAAATGGGATTTTGATGGGACCTCGGCGTGATTTTTTCCTTTTGCAAGGTGGGTGGATGAGAGGGTGACCTGAATTTTTAATAAAGTGAAGTGTGACAGGTGTTTTTTTTTTTTTTTTTTTTTTTTTTTTTAATTCTTGGGAGTGGGGCGGGGAAGGGGGAAGAACTGAGCCAAAGAAATAAGAGAGGGGGGTGGGGGAGTGGGGAAGAACTGAGCCAAAGAAATAAGAGAGTAAGCCAAAGAAATAAGAGAGTAAAATAAATTTGGGTATGGGGGTTGGGGTGTACCTCCCAAGGGTTTGCATTTTTTAACAGAAAAATATATAAAAGACATTACAAAGTGATTTTGAAAAATAAAAATACTAAATGTTGAATAACAATAATTTTTAATCATTATAGAAGATCATAAATTTATTTAAATAAATTAATTATAATTTCTTATTAGTCATTAGTTTCATCAAAACTTATGTTACAGTTAGAAATATGTTCTCAAATATGCATACGCATTAATTATGAAATTATCTTTCGAATTTCCTATGAATATATTTATTAATATTATTATTACAAATTCATTGTAGGCTCTTATAAATTTGAATTAAATTAATTAAAAATAAAAATATCTATTTAATATATAATGTATTTTAACATGTTGGAATTTTTTATTTTTAAGAAATAATATATCGCCGTGTCGCATGTCTATATTACGTGTTGATGTTACTTGGGTGCTTCTTTCTCAAGTCGAATATTCATTGGTTGGTGTGGAATCCTTACGATAATACTCATGGAAGATCCCTGGGCATTGGTCGCCCCTCCCCGCCCCGATAACAACTAAAGAAAAAGCATGCGAAGTAATTTCAGCACTTTCGATTGTGGGTGGTGCAGAGTAGTTATTGCTCCAGCTTGACATTTGACGTTTGCAAATTTTTATTTTCGGTTTTTTTGACAATGAAAGTATGAGTTTTTTAATGCAATAATGACAGGCGGGCCTCCCCAGGTTGAAGTCAGATGATCAACCTAGGACGTAGAAAGGAGTACGGTCAACAGATGTATAAAAACCTGGTGTAACAGGAACCATACCTTCCGGTTGGTCCCCCCCCCGGGCGCTTGCCGACAATATTTTAAAGAAGACCTTTGATCGCGAAAGTCAATTACTGCAACTCTATGACCTACATCAGATTATGATCTGTTTGTCGGACGTAAAATGCATCATTTCTAAAAGATATTTTTCAGTAAGTCTTTACCGGAACCTGAAAAGGACCCAATTTTTTTTTTCATTATTTAGTAAGTAAAATATGATGAGAAAAATCATCAAAAATTTGTATTCCTTAGTTACTTTTAATTTTATATATTCTTTTCTTTTATGTTTCTTCTTTCTTGGCCGATTGTTGCCACAGAGACGATCGAGAGCTCAAGCCTTGTCAGATCGACAAGCCCGAAGCTTGCCGAGCTTGAGCTCACCTGTAGCTGGTCATTGGCTGGAGTCAGAACCAACCAAGGTAGAAGCAAAGAAAAGAAAAAAATAAAAGAAATGAATATATCAAATTAAAAATAATTTAAAAATTGAAAAAAATAAAAGATCCGAATTTTTAAAAACATTTTTATAAAAAGCAAACATTTTATTAACCAATGACTCAAACCTAAGCACCAAGGACCCGCACATGGCCTTTGTGGACTCGTGCCTAAGGGTCATGACCAAAGCTTGAGTGTTGGGGACCCAAGCACGACCTTTATAGACCTGAGCTCGGGTGCTGAAGCATTGGGTATGGGTACCGGTGGTTTGGGCTTGGCCTCAATGGACTTGGGCATAAACGCTTGGCCTAGGCCTGAGCCTAGCCTTGATGGACCTAGACCTGGCTATTGGAGACCGGTTGAGGTTTCCGTGCCCAGGTGCAAAGTTTGAGTCCAAACGTATTTAGTCATATTTTAGAAAATATTTTCCAATTGTTTCAAATAGGAAATCATCTTCTTGAATTTAAGTTTTTGTACGAAAATATTTTACGTTGACTCATTTTCTTTAAGAGAACCAAACATTAAAAAATGAGGAAAATATATTTCGTGAAATAAATTGACCATGAGAGTAGATTGAAATATATTAGGTTAAATCGTAGTTTTGATCACGAAGAGACACAGGACAGAATCTTCTATAATTAAGAAGTTAAAATCTAGATCCATATGTTTTCTTAGTCCTATCACGTGCAGATTTTCAGGTATTTGGCCATGCGGGGGCGTTGAAAATATATATAATATTCAAATTTCATTCCTATTTTTGGAGCGCCATTGTTGAAGAGGTTCAACAGGGGCCTGTCAGTGATTGGCTCCTTCGCAGATTCAAGTCTTCTAGACCGTCTCCCTCGTGATTCAAAGACGGCTTCTGGTTTTGTCAGCGTTTGAAACAATTTTGCTTTCTCCATATTATTATATTCCAAGAGTCAACAATTTTATACGAGGAACTATTGAATTTAATCACTTGTTGCTCCTAATCGAACAGTCTCCGTGGTGGTTGACCAAACTTGGCAAGAACGCACCTGCAACAGCTGAATTGTAGATCTATGGACTGGTGAGACGGCAAAGGAAAGATGGCGGACAAAAGAGTCGAGGAAAACATATGGGTGTTTCGACCCGAGGGCAAATCCCAGGGGAAAAAAGGAGGAGGAGGAGGATTTGCTCCACGAAATTTCGCTTGATCCACACCGATTGCAGCCGGGGTTGGGCTAGTAGCTGCCGCTATGGGATACGATCTCGGGCACCCTTTCCATCGAGATTGATGTGGGCCACACGGAGGGTGCTGTGAACTGGAGGATCTATCTGTAGAAGAGCCAGAGACGACGTATTGAATAAAGCTTGCCAACTGGTTCTTAGTAAGTTTAAGTATGTGTTTGGTAATATTTTTATTTCGAGATTTTTTTTTTTTTTTAAAATAGTTTTTTTTATTTCTATCTCTAAAGCAATTTTTAAGTAAATAGAATATTTCTATTCCCTGGAATAAAAAAAAAGGGAATGCGTTTGGTACGCCACAAATTTTTTTGTGTCATAGAATTTGTTTTAAATTTTTAACAATTGTTTTAGATTTTTCTTTTTATTTTCCTCTCTTTTCTTTCTCCTCCTCTAGCCGTTAGCGGCAGCGGCGGCAACTACACGGCCGATGATTGGTGACTGGCGCCGGCCGGCAATGAGATTATAAGAGGAAGAAGAAAAAAAAGAAAAAAAAATTGACTTATTTTTAGAAATTCTTTCCGAAAAGAAGAAATTATTTTTTTACCTCTTGTTTTTGTTCTAAATCTATTTCCCAACTGCCTTTCTTTCCAAAAATAGAAAAATTAAGTAATGTTACAAAATGGAATTTTGTTCTTTTTCTGTTATGGAGAACAAAAGAACCAAAAAACAAAAAAAATAGAAGTTACCATGCAGGCTATAACAGTCTGCCTAAAGAAAGAAGTGATGAATGGGCGCCGATTATCCTCTCCTCAGATGACCTCCCCTTATTGAACCTTCCATCACAAGTACTGGAGATCCTATCCAATGACCATCGTCTGTTTTGCCTTTTGTACTTGAGCATTTTCCCTGAGAATAGGGAGATCAGTTGTAGCAGAGTTTCTCGTTTATGGGCTGCAAAATGATTTCTAACCAATCTAAGAGAAGTAGAGGGTTTTCTCAGTGATCTTCTTGATAGAAAGTGCATCCATCCGGTGGAAGAAAGAAGTGATGGAAAGCTTTCCACATTCAAATTGGATAACCTTGTGCGAGAGAGAATTGCTTCCTTTATTGATCATCTGGACTTATTAAAGAAAACTAGTGAGGGTAGCACCAACTGGCCTGAAAGAGTAAGATACCTATCTGTCCAAGGAGGAACGGTCAAAGATTTGAATGAAGCGAAACTCTCTCAACTTCATTCCCTCTTCGTGTTTAATGTCTCCTCGGATGAGACAACAATGTCTGAAGCTTCACCATTGGAGACTTTTGAGAATCCACTGTTTCCATTCAATTTTAAGCTTCTCAAGTTGTTGGGTCCGACAAGTGCACCTCTGGAGACCGTTCTAGATGCATTGTTCGAGTTAATCCTTCTCAAGTACTTGAGCTTAAGGGATACCTCAATTGAAGAAATCCCAAACTCCATTGGAAGGCTTACGCGTCTTGAACTTTTGGATCTTAAACGAAGCTTGGTTATTGATTGAATTGCCTAAGGAGGTTGAAGGATTGAAAAGAATTCATCACATCCTAATTTATCACCAAGAGAAAGACCCCTGATTGAGAGTTACGAGCTAATTGGCTTCAAGGCATTATGCAGAGTCTGAGGGCTCAAGTGATTAGAAAAGCTATGTCTCATGGAAGCAGACGATAGCATATTGGAAGATCTTGGGAATCTGACAAAATTAAGGCGATTAGAAATCACCAAGTTGATTAAGGAACATGGTGAGTTGTTGTGCACTGCCCTTGAGAAGTTAAAGGAGCTAAAGTCCCTCAATGTGCATGCGGCTTGGTAAGGACGAGATTTTTTTTTATCTTTATCGCTTATCTTAGCCTCCCAAGTATCTTAAACATCTCTACTTGCATGGCTATTTGGAGAAGTCGCCGGATTGGATATCCTCTTGTAAATGTTTGACAAAGATCTTATTAAGATGGAGCTAATGGAGTTGTGAAGTCTGATAGAGGAAAATAATCTTCAAGCACAAAAACAATTTAATTTGGGTAGGTACTTTCTAGTAGGTTACTCATCCTATAATGTTAAAGCAGACAATAGGCTTTTATTGCTGCTAATGATATACATGTAATTTCCATATTAATTATGTATGCTCCAAACTCCTTCCATATATAGGGGCGATATCTTTTATAATTGTAACACTGAAACTTGTATCCTAGAGCTTGTGACACTGATACTGATGGAGGCAATATCTTTTATAATTATAACGCTGAAACTTGTAATCCTAGAGCTTGTAACACTGATATTGATATTCAAAAGATTGCCAAGTGTGGCATTGTGGTTTTTCCCTTTCTCGATTTTGGGAAGGGTTTTCCATGTAAACATTCTCGTTTGTTTTCTTCTCTATTTTTTCTCTTCATATATTTGCATTCTTAACAACTGGTATTAGAGCCTAGTTTTGGTGAAATAGTGGGATCGAATATGGATAAAGGAAAGGTGAAGATCGATCGGTTTGATGGCAAGGACTTTGGTTTCTAGAAGATATAGATTGAGGACATGCTGTACCTAAATAACTTGCATCAACCTCTTTTTGGAAAGAAAATAGACTCTATGAAGCAAGAAGAGTTGGAATTGTTAGATTGGCAAGCTCCGGGTTTGATTCGTCAATGGCGCGGAACATTGCTTTCAACATTGCCAATGAGGCGACAGTGGTGGATTTGATAGTGGCATTGTTCAATATGTACGAGAAGTCTTCTGTATAAAACAAGGTATATTTGATACGTCGTTTTTTCAATCTAAAGATAGACGAGAGTGCTTCCATGACCGATCACATTAATGAATTCAATGTGATCACAACTCAAATGAGTTTAGAGGATATCAAATTCGATAACGAGATAAGGGCTTTGATTTTATTATATTCTCTACTTGAAAGTTGGAGCGCAACCGTGATTGCAGTGAGTAGTTCGTTTGGTAAGATAAAGTTGAAGCTCCAAGCAATCCGAGATTTGATTCTTAGTGAGGATATTCACCGTAGAGAATTGGGTGAATCTATAAATGCTGCCTTGAATATGATGGTAGAGGAAGAAGCAATCAATGAGGGCAGAACGAGTACTGTGGCAGATCGAAGTTTAGAGGGAGAAGCAAATCTAGAGCACGTGGAGGAATAATTTGCTAGAATTGTGAAAAGAAAAGCCATCTAAAATGAGATTGTAGAGCCCCAAAGAAGAAATTTCAAGATCGAGATCAAAATCAAGAGGAAGAAAAATCTGTGAATGCAACTCTTGAAGAGACGCATGATAGTGATTTTTTAATTCTGTTGCCTAATTTATTCCACCCGTGGTGGTTACAGAAAAGGAAAAGTTTGAAAACTTTCGTTTAACGAAGTCTCTTAGACTCTTAAATTCTTCGGTTTATGTGTACATTTCTGAATATCTGATGCAGCTGAATACAATTAATTTCTTGCCAAACAAAAAGAAATGGCCGCTATTGATAGTTTAAAAAAAAAAAATTTGGCAAGATTCTAGCTGCAAAAATAAGTGCTAAAATTTGACAATTCAATACCTAATGAGCAAACCATTGGGGTGAGGATATGTGAGCGAGGGAGCAGAGTTTAGTAACTTGTGCATGGTAGATAACACACACAATGACTTATAAAATAGATATAAGATTGGACTAGATAACAACAACAAAAATACCTAATGAGCAAGCTCATACGATAACTTGATTATTATTGACTTTGTGCACGACATTTAGCACACACTAGCTGAATATTATTGATCTCTTACCAAACATACAACAACAGTCATCATTGCTTGGCTTTAGCTTTGGCGAGATTCTAGTTGCCATCGACAAATTTTTTTGTTGACGTATGAATTAGATAATCCTTCTCTTACTTATTGCATTAACTAATGTTTTGACTTTTGTCGCGACCTCTTTTTTCGGCGCCCGCAATCGGGCACGGGCGCCTAAGGAGGCTAATGGCTCGGCTGAAATTAGTTATGCCCGGACTCTCCCAAGTCCACCAATTCACGACTTTAATAGTCTGAGTTTTTAACCCGTAGATCAATTTTTAAAATGGAGTCGCCACTAATCGATTTGGGGTGGGTTGATTAGAAACCCAAGTGAAATATCGGGAGAAATACTCACTCTGCGCAACCGAGAGAAATTAGGATCGGGGACTTGATTACACTAGTTAATCACTAATGCCCTTTCGGTACCTAATCTTGTTTAAACCCCGAGGTTTTTGGATGTTCGCGGGATTTTCCATGCATTTTGGATGTTCGAGGGGTTTTCCATGCATTTTTGGGAGGAAAACATTTTTGGGTCTTTTCTATTTTTTTTGGACATGAAAGGGATTTTTTTGACCTTTTTTGGTATTTTTGGAAAAATACAAGTCTTTATGGCTTTTTCATGAAATTTTGACTTTTTTTGGATTTTTGGCATTTTTTGGAAAATATGAAATATTTTTGATTTTTTTGATTTTTCGAAAAATAAAATATTTTTTAATATTTTTAATATTTTTGAAAATAAAACATTTTTTGATTTTTTTGATTTTTTGAAATAAAATATTTATTTATTTTTTATTTAAAATATTATTTTATATTAAAATAATATAAAAACCGACTCGGGTCGGATCCGCGGGTTGGGTCCGACCGGGCCGGCGACCGCACGTAGACGGGCCGCGTTGCGGGCCCGACTCAGATTTTTTGCTTTTGCCTTTTTTTTTTTTTAAAACAAGCCCGGCCCACGCGCGCAGCCCAACCCGGGTGACACCAATCCGGTCCAACTTGGTCCCAAACTCCACCCGGATCCGACCCGGTTCCCGCGAGAAACCCTACCCGACGGGGTTTTCGCCCGACCCGGTCGCGACCCGAATTCGCAACCCCAATTTCCAGAGCTTCTTTGCGGCGCGAGAGAGGAGATGGCGGGGACGACGGCAACTCGGCAGTGGTGGCGCGACGGGCGGCGGATCGGCGACGACGGCGGCTACATGGAAGACAGCAGCGGCCAACTACTTGACGGGACGTGGTGC
Source organism: Eucalyptus brandiana (assembly GCA_014182725.1). NCBI lineage: Eukaryota > Viridiplantae > Streptophyta > Magnoliopsida > Myrtales > Myrtaceae > Eucalyptus > Eucalyptus brandiana. Next base: position 11,498,100 of record CM024672.1, on the reverse strand, counting down.
GGCAGCAACACGGAGCCTCTCGGCCAATCGGGATCGAGGCCGAGACTAGGGTTTCAAAAAAGGGGCGTGTGACGGAGACGATTAGGGTTTCAAGCAGGGGGAAGCGATGGCGACGACGCGACCGACGGTGGTTTTACGCACTGTCTCGCAAAGCAATGGGTGCGGCAATGGCGGCGGCGGCGAGGCGAAGCAGCGGTGGACAGGAGTTGTGGTTGGTCGTCGAGAGGTGGTCAGGACAGCACGGCCTCGGGGCGAGATCTGATGCAGCTGGCGTCGAGGCTCGGCGAGATCTGGTGCAGCGGCGGCGTTGGGGCACGGCTCGGCGCTGCGGTAGGGAGCTTTTGAGGCGACGGTGTCGAGGCTAGGTGATGGCGTTTGGAGCTGCGTTGTCGACCGTCGAACAGCGACGGCGTGACCCTCCTCCTCTGGATCAGGATCCCTTATTCTCAGATCTGCCTCCTCATTCCGGTTCTTCTCTTGCTCAGCCTCCACCCGCTCGGATCTCTCTCCCTCGGGCTCGCTTGCCGTCGGCCTCCCGAAGTCTCGGAGGGAGGTCGTTCGAGCTTCGCGACCCGATCTCTCGCGTGCTCGCTCTTTGATTCTCCCCGAAGTCTCTCAAGGGAAGATCTCCGAGTTCGCCGTGTTCTTCGACGGAGATGGCGCCTCGCTATTTATAGGCGAGGGGCGGCCGGTCGACGGGGATTCGGCCGCCGGTCTTCGCACGCCGAACGAATGTCCGCGGTCGAACCGGCGTCCCATCCTCGCTCCTCCAACAAAGCGTGCTCGGCATTGAAGGCGGCCATTAATGGCGCCTGAGATCTGTCATCTCCGGCCGACGTCGGCCTACCCTCCTCGGCCATAGGTTGCGTGAGTTGCGAGGCGTAGGGGGAAGAAGGGGGAAGAAGGAAGAAGAAGAGGAGAAGAGAGAGGGGCTGGGCTGGGGAAAAAAAAGCGGGCCCTGGGCCTACGTGGGAAAGAAAAAGAAAAAGAAGAGGGGCTGCTTCTTATTTGCTTTTTTGTTTGTTTTTTGTTATTTGTTTGGTTTTTGTTAGCTAAAAGAAATTAAGACCTAATTAAACCTAATTAAAATTTTAGGTGTCAACACCGCCCCTCTTTGAAGGTGAGTTCGCGAGAGGTTGCATTCAAAGACAAACCCGATACCTAAAATTTGTCTATACATATGCAATAGATTATATTTTATTTGGCACCTATTGTCCTATGCAGAAAATGAGCAATATAACATTACATATACTAAGACAGATAAGAAGATACCTGTAGTTACTTACCGGGAGTGAGTGAGATAGGGTGTGAACCCCGAGTTTTGGTAAGTATCAAGGCGTCATTTTACCTGGTGATATGAGGAGGTTGCTCTTCCAGGACTCGAACCATTCTTCGGTCACCTGTTAAAACAATCAATGATTTGTCTAGCACCCGAACCATTCTTCGGTCGCCTTGACGGGAGATTGCTCTTCTAGGACCCGAACCATTATTCGGTCGCCTGTTGGAGTAATCAGTGGTTTGTCTCGGACCCGAACCATTCTTCGATCGCCGTGACAGGAGACTGCTCTTCCAGGACCCGAACCATTCTTCGGTTGCCTGTTAAAACAATCCATGATTTATCTAGGACCCGAACCTTTCTTCGGTCGCCTTGACGGGAGATGCACCGACCTTTCTCAGGGCATCTCATTTATGGGTGCCTGATTTGTATCGAGGACACCAGTTGGTACCCGACCTTTCTCGGGAGATGCGCCGACCTTTCTCAGAGCATCTATTTTGTGGGGCGTTTGACTTCCGTCAAAGTCACCAATTGGAACCCGACCTTTCTCGGGAGGATGCGCTGACCTTTCTCAGGGCATCAATTTGTGGGGTGTCTGACTTCTGTCGAAGACACTGCTAGGAACCCGACCTTTCTCGGGAGGATGCGCTGACCTTTCTCGGGGCATCAATTTGTTGGGGTGTCTGACTTTTGTCAAAGACACTGGTTGGAACCCGACCTTTCTCGGGAGGATGCACCGACCTTTCTCAGGGCATCAATTTGTGAGGTGTCGACTTTTGTCGAAGACACACCGGTTGGAACCCTACCTTTTCGGGAGGATGCGCCGACCTTTCTCGGTGGCATCGATTTTGGAAGATACCCGGACATTCACAAGCATATCAAAGAGTACCTGGATAATCACAAGTACTAACCTAGAGGATATTTGGGCATTTGCAAGCATCAAAATGGATATTTTGGCTAACCATAGGCATTGAAGGGGTACTTGGATCACAAGTATAAATTCTTGGGGGATACTTGGACATTCACAACTATCGAAGGGGTGCTTGATAATTGGAAATATTGAGAATATATCTTGGATATTCGTGAAGGTCTCTCACCTCCTGGTAAATGGGAATATCGAGGGCGTGCCTCGCATACTCGGGAAGGTCTCTCACCTCCTGGTAAAAGGGAATATCGATGGCGTACCTGAGATATTCGTGAAGGTCTCTCGCCTCCTGGTAATGGGAATATCGAGGGCCTGCCCCGCATATTCGTGAAGGTCTCTCACCTCCTGGTAGTTGGAATATCGAGGGCATACCTGAGATATTCGTGAAGGTCTCTCACCTCCTGGTAAATGGGAATATCGAGGACGTACCTGAGATATTCGTCAAGGTCTCTCACCTCCTGGTAATGAGAATTTGAATGAAGCACAAGGCTTACCTGGATGGCCACAAGCACTCAAAAGGGCTAGAACACCTGGGTAGCCACAGGTATACAAAGTACTGGAATACTTGGATGAACACAAGTATTTAATGATATGATCTGGGATCACTCAGGCAGGTCCAAGTATTATGAAAAGGAAGTACCTGGACAACGGTGGGTACTTGACGATATGGGGATACCTAGACAGCAGTAGGTATTCAACGACAAAGGGATACTTGGTCAGTCACAAGCATCAATACTTTGGGGACAACTCGAATAGGTCGAGTATCAGGAAAAGGGAGTATCCGAACGGTGGCCGGTACTCAAAGACAATGGGATGCTAAGACAGTTGCAAGCATCCAAACTCAAGGGACGACTCGAATAGGTCGAGTGTCAAGAAGAGAGTACCTGTACAGTGATAGGTACCTTAAGACAAATGGGGATAGAGATATGCTTACCTGGCAATATCTCTGATCTCTAAGAATATGTCTGCTATTTGCACAATATGCACACATGATTGTATATGCTGTAAGTTCATGAGTTTAAATGAGATTCATGCATGATAATTTTGTCAGTTTTGCATCATCTGATTTCCACTGGGGAAGATTTTGAAAGACAGCATTTATTCGGAATATAGATGTCTTGAGCATGCCAGGTGAGGGACTTTCAATCTGAAAGGACTTTTCGCTCACTCTCATGGAGAAGGCTATCCTGACCATTGATGCAGGATTTATAAGGACCACACTATCTCACTGTCATCATGCCAACATGGGTCTGAGTATTCTCGCAAATAGTACGACTTTACCAATGTGAGAGGTGTTTGTTGAAACTGTGATGAAGTCTTGGTCAGCGGCTCATCGAAGGGGGCCATCAAGGTCAAGGCTTATGAATGGAGTGCCATATGCTCGTCTTCGGATTTGCAAGTCAAGAATCCTGCGAAAAGAGATAGAGTAATCTTGCTCGTACTTCTTCGAGCGATGTTTATAGACATATGAAATCCTACGTTAATTAAAGTGCCCTAGTCTGAAGAGACTTTTACAATGGGATGTAACGTAGACTTGGCTCACATGCAAGAGAGTGAGAGTTGGTGACTGTCTTGGCATTTGTCACTAGTCTTTCTTGTCAGATGGAGGTTCTATGGACCACAACAACAACTTTTCTTGGCTGTATTTTTGACTGGGGGGCATTGGCCTTGCTTTTACCAGGCACACTGCTTTTTCATGCCCCTATTTTTATTCCAGTTCTTCTTTTATGGGCATTGACCTTGCTTTTACCAGGTACACTGCTTTTCTATGCCCCTGTTTTTCATTCTTGTCGTTAGAGGAACTAGCCTAGGCAAGTTCAATCACGACACTGTTGTTAGACTCTTGAGTCTTCGTCTTCAGCTAACGCTCCGAGTTATGCTGTTTAAATGGTAGTAACTTCTGTTTTGTCTTGATGTGAGGGTAAGATTACAGACTCACTTGAGTTGTACAATGAATACAAGTGCGTAGAGAAAGAATTGCTCTTCGTCATTCTAGGGCACTTAAATTAATGCGAGTGTTCATATGCAATAAAGACACCCAAAGATTGATGCAAGTACGTGCAAGAAAATTTCTATCTCTCTTCTCACCTTGTGATGCTGCTTCGCCTCCGCTTTGCCCCAATGTGGGGTGGTTCTTGACGGGGGTATGACAGAAATTTCATCAGTGTATGGGGCTCAATGGGGTGAGCAATGAAATGCCTCTCACTGCTTTGGTTATCGTACCATTCGCGAGAGAACTCTTTACCCTGCAGTCATGGAATCTTCTGCACTCATCTCACAAGTGTATAGATGGGAGACTGTGTGTAGGATATGGCTTGCCTTTCATCATTCCGATGCGCCTCATCCAGCATGCTCAATTAATCTTGTATTCTTCACTTAGCTGTCTATTCTAATAATCCTTAATGGAATCAGTGATTTAGATAGACAAAATCATCATGCGAAATCCATTTGGAAAAGGCATGCAGCATTTTAAATGTGATGGAGTTTGTACTTCTCAAAACAAATGAATGGTTTTGGCTCAAAAAGACCTTCTTAGTAGCTTTAAGAGCCAATAGAATAGTATTGTTAAATTTTAAACATCAAAAGGGTTATTCACAAAGGGGTGTCAATGGATTGCTCCTATTGGTTAGGGATATGACACATGAAGGATTAGCCAAGGATTAAGAATTTGATTAAACGTCTTTGTTTTTTTTTTTTTTTTGCCCCGGGCTTGGATCACTTGGTTTACTCTATTTAACCATTTAATCTGGCTCTTGAATCCCAATGCCTCCTATCAATATGAGTTCAGAGAGTGAGTGTCAGAAATGATGCCAAGTTACCTTTCCCCCAGAGTTTATTTGTGCTGGCTCTTAGGGAAGTTGCTGATGGCCCTTTTTTACATTTCAATGCTTCCTTCGGCTGGCCTTTCCTACTTGTGGCCACATATGCATAATTGCTGGTCGTTGATTGATTTTCAAAGCTTTCCTTCTGTGGAATTTTTCCTTCCACCTCTGATTATAGCAGCGTCAGGCAAAGTCATGTACCTCAAGCTTCTATGGAATTTGAGATGGACAATCAAAACTTCCAATTCTCCAATGGTAATTACTTCTTGTAAGAGCATGTGTCTGGAACAAGAAGTGAAGCCTCCAGATTCTAAGTTTGTTGACTCGGGACGAAGATTCCTTTTGACCGAGACAGGTTCCCGAATGATGCGTCCCTTACACCGAGCTAGGCGAAATTGATATGAATTACTCTTACGCGTCTCGCTTGGGTAACGTCGATTTGCTCAAGTTATGACATCGAGTTTGCTACTTGATTTTCAACATTTCCTTAAGTGCTGATGATTACCATTCATTTTTCTTCATTGAGTCAACCCAAACACACGTTTTTTATGATGGTGTAAACACATCACTCATATATAAAGGTGCATAGGCATTTTCATTATGATAGGGAAATGCTTGGTAGTGCCAGACAATGAACATCTTTCAAGGGTAGTACTTTTTCACAGTATCGGAATTAACTGGTTTAGAAAATTCTCGCCCATCCATCTCAGTCAGAATCAAGGCTCCTCCGGGAAGTATCTTCTTTATTACATAGGGACCCTTGTAATTTGGGGCGAACTTGCCTCCAGGCTCTGGAAAGATTGGTAGTATCTTTCTCAAGACTAGCTCGTTTACCTCAAAGTGCTTGGGTCGCACCTTTTGATTGAACGATCGAGCTACCCTCTCGCTGGTAACACCGACCATGACAGAGTGCTTTCGATCGTTTTCGTCGATCATATTCAGTTGCTCAAGCCTTTGTTGTGTCCATTCTTCTTTGGACAATCCTGCTTGGGATAAAATTCGCAGGGAAGGGATTTCTACTTCTACAGGCAAAACCGCCTCCATGCCGTAAACCAAGGAAAAAGGCGTTGCCCCAGTGGAAGTTCGAATCGAAGTTCGATATCTTTGTTAGTGCGAAGGGTAACCTCTCATGCCGATCGCGGTAGTTTTCAGCTGTCTTGGATAGGATTCTCTTGATGTTCTTGTTGGCGGCTTCCACGGCTCCATTCATTTGTGGACGATAAGGGGACGAGTTCAGATGTTGGATTTTGAACTCAGAAAATAATTGATCAATCAACTTGTTGTTCAGGTTTGACCCATTGTCGGTGACGATAGCTTACGGTACACCATAACGGGCGATTATGTCACGTTTGATGAACTTCATAACGTTTCGTGCGATTTACGCTTGCATAGGATGCGGCCTCGATCCATTTTGAGAAGTAGTCGATTGCGACCAAAATGAATCGGTGCCCATTTGACGCCTTCGGATTGATTGGGCCAATTACATCAATGCCCCACATTGAAAATGGCCACGGCTCAGATAATTGATGCAATTCAGTTGGAGGGACATTTATCTTGTCCCCGTGAATCTGACAACGATGACAGCTTCGCACATGCTGAGCACAATCACTCTCTAAGGGGAACCAATAATAACCCAATCTCATTATTTTCTTGGCCAACATATGTCCATTTATGTGAGGGCCACATACTCCCCCATGTATTTCTTGCATTATTTGTGTGGCTTCATTTGCATCCACACACCTTAGCAGGACTGAGTTATATGATCTTTTGTACAAATTTTCACCGCTGACGAAAAACCTCGAAGCCATTTTCATTAGGTATTTTCGATCAGAGGGAGTGCTTTCTTTAGGGAATTCCTGCTTCTGGACGTACCTCATGATGTCATAATACCAGGGTTTCCCGTCGGGCTCTTCAGTTATAGTCATGCAATGGGCCTGTCTTGTCAGGACTTCAATCTTCAAAGGCTCTACTTCTAACCCTTTCGTTACTTGCAACATAGATGATAGTGTTGCTAGTGCATCAGCAAACTGGTTATGAATTCTAGGTAGGTATTCAAACGAGACTTCTTGAAATTCTCCTACCAGTTCTTCCAAATAGTTGTGATAAGGCACTAGTTTGGCGTCTCTTGTCTTCCACTCACCCACAGTCTGAAGGATAATTAAGGTGGAGTCACCGAACACTTTTAGTTTTGACACCTCCATTCCAATAGCCGCTTGTAGGCCGAGGATGCATGCTTCATATTCGGCTATATTGTTGGTGCATGGAAACATCAATTTTGCAGCCACAGGATAATGTTGCCCATTTGGGGATATCAAGACCGCTCCGGTGCCTGAACCTGACAAATTTACAGCTCCGTCGAAGAACATAGTCCATGTGTCCTCTTCTACTGTTGAAATTCGGTCGTCCTGGGGAATGATCTCGCATACTTCTTTAGGGCAATCTGCTAACATATCAGCAATCACCCGACCTTTAACTGATTTTTGCGACATCACTTGAATGTCGAATTCCGAGATCAGGATTTGCCATTTCGCCAATTTTCCCACCAAGGCCGGGCAACTGAGCAAATACTTGATTGGGTCACTCTCAGTTACAAGGAATGTTTGGTAATGCAAGGTATACTGCCGGAGTCTGTGCAACACCCATACCAATGCAGCGCATGTTTTTTCTGACTTGGAGTAGTTTTGTTCTGACGTGGTGAACTTTTTACTCAAATAGTAAATGGCTCGCTCCCTCCCATCATGGGGTCCTTTCGTGCCAACATTGCACCTAGGGATTCACCGTTGATGGTAAGGTAGAGGGTCAAAGGGTGTCTGAGTAGGGGGTACTAAAACAGGGGGTTTCATCAGGTACTGCTTTAAATTTTCAAACGCCAGTCGGAAGTCATCATCCCATTTGATTTGTGCATCTTTCCTGAGAAGTTTAAAGAAAGGCTTTACGAGTTTCGGAAAGCTGGGAAATGAATCGCGCAATGTAATTTAATCTTCCCAGAGACTCCGGACTTCTTTTACGTCGAGGAGGAGGTATCTCAAATATCGCTTTAGTTTTTGACGGGTCCACTTCTATCCCTTTACAGCTCACAATGAATCCAAGTAATTTGCCGAAGTTGCCCCGAACACACATTTCGCTGGATTCAATCGCAACTTAAAGCGGCGAAGTCGCTCAAATAGTTTCTCCGGGGTCTTCACATGGTTTTCTCCATGTTTGGTTTTAGCGATCATGTCATCGACATATACTTCAATTTCTTTGTGCATCATGTCATGGAAAAGGGTGACCATGGCTCGGTAAGTTGCTCCAAAGATTTTTCAGGCCAAAAGGCATGACTTTATAATGGAAAGTTCCCCATGGAGTAATGAACGCCGTTTTTTCCTTGTCTTCCTCCTTCATCTTTATTTGGTTGTATCCCGAGAATCCATCCATAAAAGAGAATAGTTTGAACCCGCAGTACTATCTACCAGAACATCTATATGGGGTAATGGGAAATCATCTTTCGGGCTTGCTTTGTTCAAGTCACGATAGTCGACACAAACACGTATTCGACCATCCTTCTTCTTCACTGGCACAATGTTTGCTACCCAGTTGGGGTATCGTGAGACTTCAAGGAAACCCACTTCGAGGAGCTTCATTACCTCTTCTTCAATCTTTTTTGACAATTCTGGCTTGGTTCTTCTTAGCCGTTGCTTCTTGGGGGCCATATCAGGGTTGGTTGGCAAACTATGCTCCACGATCATTGGATCAAGGCCTGGCATATCCGTATATGACCATGCGAATACGTCTTGATACCTCTTTAAAAGAGCAATCGATCTGCAGACTTCTTCTTCGGGGAAGGTGGCGCCAATCTTTATCTCTCTTGGATCTTCGTCTTGCCGCTTAAATTGACAGTTACGGTGTCTTCAGTGGTAGAGGGCCTTGCTTCTTCATGACGCTCCCAGTCTCGTTGAATTTCATCGAAATTATCAAAGTCATCATCTGAGCTATCAGAACTGCTATCATGGCTATCCATGACGTTGGTTTGGACCGTTCCCATACCCTCGCCGCTAGATTATTCTGTATCATAGAGTAAATAGGCTAAGGGAACAAATAAGGCTAACAAACATGAGTGCTTCTTTCTTTTGAAAATGTGATAAATTGTTCTTGAAGATTTAGGACAAGGAAACATGAGGAGACCCGGGCCTCGATTTCTTCTTTCATTTGACGGTGGCTATCATCAACGGGCCGATTTGGTGTGTCTCCTCATGCCCTCAAAATGTTTTTAACTTTATTTATTAGTAGACGGATTTACAAGGTGATTTCAAAAAATAGTTCCTTGAGTGGAACTGATGTTAAAAACAAAACAAGCCAGACTTTAAGAAATATGTACGGGCTCCCACGTAGGGGAGTATGCAAAGGAATTAAAAAAAGGGTTCTACTCGAGCGGGCCTGCACCCATTTCCCCTGACGGTCCTTCGTTGATAGCGCCCACGAAGAAGTCTTCATACCAGTCACCAGTCACGCCTCCTTGTGCTCCCAACTTTGTGAATTTCAGATCGTCCATGCCTCCCCATCCATCAGGGACGATGCTCTGATGATGGTCATAGAAACCTTGGGGAATTGAATAGTTGACATAATAGTCGAATTTACCACTTGGTTGGCCCAAAGTGTCCATGATTGCCTTTCCTCTATGTGCTTCCTTAGCATGCTCATGGAGCAAGGTATGGGTGCTAGGTACCACGAGAAGGTCATCTTTGCCATAACATAGCCACGGGGAGCGGAACGTGAATACCCCAGCATCCAAAAGATCCTGAATCTTGTCTCTCAGGATGGTACAGTCATCTAGCGAGTGTCCTAATTCCCCCGAATGATAGTCACAGTACTTGGATGGATCATAATCAAGGAAGTACTCCGGAGTAGGACGCCTCAGTTCCCTAGAGATTATTCCTTGCTCTAGGAGGATGGGGAAAATAGTGACCATCGATTTAGGAAGAGGCGAATATGACCGCGTGCTTCTTGAGGGCTGCGGTAGCCGAGCTCCTTGCCAGATTGTGTCAGTAGGGTCTTCTTCACTTACTTTGGCTACCAACTCCTCATTGTGACGAGAGCGGAATGTACGGGCAGCTTGAACAAAATTTTCTGTCAAGTGGTATATGCTATCGCGTAGTTCATCGACTTGACGCCGAAGCCGAGTGAACGAAAAGTTATCGCTGTTTCTTCTAGCCTGTTCCTCCTCAATGGCACCTACGAAAAGGTCCCCAAACATGGTGGTCACGTCATCCGGCCCTTCTTCCTTTGTAAGTACGGGCTGAGTTATGCTCTTCTGACCCATGCCCAAATAAATGGGAAACTTCATGCTTTCATGGTTGAATTGTTTTGGAACGCCGATCATTTCTTCTTCCTCATGCATCATCTTTGCAGGGCCTGGGAAGGTTTCCTCAAGGCGAGGGTATACAAGGCCAGTCTTCTTTTTTGCTTTTCCTTCATGGTATTGCTTATGATATCCTAAACCGATGGTGTGAGGTCTCCTCAAGGCTTTGATAGGCTCGCGGATGCCTTGGTTTCCCCTGCCGAGCCCTTGACCCGGGTAAAACCGTATCCAGTCATGATTTTCCTTACCATGATTGCGGTGCTTGATATTTCCGGGACAAGGGATGGAGTCCCTCGAGTTTCGTGTATAGTAGACACAAGCTCGAACGATTGATATTTGGATTCATTTTTGTCACTAGGTTCAACATAAGGGATGGCCGTCTCATGGTAGATGCGGTGATCTTCTTCCCCGCGAATCGTGATCAGTTTTCCTCCAATCACGAACTTTACATTTTGGTGGAGGCTTGAAGGTACTGCTCCAGCGACGTGGATCCATGGGCGGCCTAAGAGGAAATTGAACGCAAAGTAGGGATATCCATCACCGGAACAAAATTTTGAATATGGTTGGGCCTATTTGAACGTCAAGCTCGATCTCTCCCTTTGTTTCCTTCTTTGTTCCATCGAATGCTCGAACGGAAGTCTTGGGTGTCCGGATTCGTGATGTCTCTATTTTAAGACGGCGAGTGTTGCTAGTGGACATATGTTAAGAGCAGATCCATTGTCAATTAGTACTCGAGCGACGTGAGATGTGTTGCACTTGACCCGATATGTAGAGGCCCTTGGTGTGTCCTCTACCTTCCTCGGGAATTTCTTCATCGAAAATGCCATTTGATCCTTTAGAAGGATTGTGTGCGACAAATTCCTCGAGTTTGTCATGCTCAATGGTTTCGGGGACATGTACTTCACTTAATACTTTCATGAGGGATTTACGGTGCTTGACGGATGTACGAAGCAATTCCAAAGAGAGATCTGTGGCTTTGGTGATTTTCGAATCGTTCCACCACATTATATTCACGGCCTTAACTACGGCTAAAAACTCCTTGGCTTCTTCGTCGGTGACGGGCTTAGCAGGCGAGTATTTGCTTGAGCATAGGTTCGCCCGGATCTCGTGACTAAACCAACATCAAGGTCATAAGACCATGGTACTGCATTGTTGTACTCGTATTTGTAAGGCTTGGGGATTTCGATGACTATAGCTGTTTCTGCTGTTGATGCTTGAACAATGGCTCCCTCCCTTTCAAAGATGCTCTCAGGTGAGATGGAATCCTTCTTCTCCTTTTCCGCATTTAGAGCAGCAAATTCTTCATCCCAGTTGATGAGGACTTGCGATATGGTAGAAACTATGCTGGCGTGGTCAGTGTACACAATTATTCCGGCCTCTATCATTCCTAATACTCTTTCCTCCATTATTGCAAAGGGTGGTATCTCATCACCCGAATAATACCCGGTTTCTACTAGCCCTCGATAGATGTCAACAATATGTGCATTGACATTTCTGATTCGACCGACTTCAGAACTGAATATCATGTTTACTTTGTCAGCATGCTCAGGGAGCGGATTGCTTTGGACATTTGGCTTTGCAGTTTGGAATGAGAAGGCCTTAGTATCCAGCAAGTTCGGATCCGATGCTTAAGGACGAAACACTCATCGTTGAATGGCCTACTTCTCCCATGTGATAGTCACATTTTTTTGACGGGTCATAGCTGGAGAAGTTTTCAGCATTGGGTCGTTTTGGTTCAGTTGAAAGGAGGCTCTTGTTTCGGAGGATTGCCAAAACTTGGGAGGGAGATCCAGGAAGCGGAGTGAATTGTCTTCGGTTGTTGTAGCGCTGGGGTGGACGGTTATTAGTCTGTTGTTGACCTGTGCTTGTCTGAACAGTCGGGAGATGACCGGTGTTTGTGGTGTAGGTGGCGTTGACATCAATCAAGGATTCTTTATCTTTTTTCATGTTGAGCCTTCTGCTGATAGGTGTAGGCTCAGTAAACCAGCCGTCCCTTAAACCTGTCTCAATCTGCTCCCCCCTTTGGAATAAGTTGATTGAATGATTCGGCGATCGTAGTCACCATCCGATTGCGGTATTCGAAAGGGAGGGTTTTGATGAACATTTTTCTCAATTCAAAGTCGGTTGGCTCGGGACGATCCGGGCGGCAAGATTCCTCCATCTAATAGCATATTCTTTGAAAGATTCTGTTTTTTTTTCTTTTCCGTGCGATCGAGATCCTCACGAGAAGGGGTAATGTCCATTATGAATTTGTACTGCTTGAGGAATGCTTCACTTGCTTCACTCCATGTCTCGATGAGGTTAATGTTCTTTTTGATGTACCATCTCAGGGCGGGACCTACCGGGCTTGATTGGAACAACTGGATCATTAAAGGTTCATTATTAACGCATCTTTGGGTCATTCGAACCAAATACATCTGCAAGTGAGCTCTTGGGCATGTCGTGCCATCGTATTTCTCGAACTCAGGCATTTTGAACTTTTCCGGCATTTTGACCTTAGAGTAGATGGAGAGGTCCGTTGGAGTAGGATCTTGAAGACCCTGCAATTGTTTTAGCCTCTCTTCAAGCTTCTCAAGGCGTTTGTCATGCTCAGTCTTAGACAAACTGTTGGGCTTTGCTTTCTCAACTATGATTTGGTGCGTATCATCCTCCAATTCGGGCATGTTATCATCGTATCTCTTCCTTGATCACCTCGAGTAGACGATTGTGGTAACAATACTTCGATGGAGGTGGGGGGCGGGAGCCAATTTGCCTTGGATGGAATCTATCTCGCTTTGAGAGTTGTTGAAGCACATTGAAGACTTGCTTCATTTCACTTTCCATAATCTCGACACGGCTTGGTACGTTTTCTTCAGCCATTCTAGCTTTTGGATTTGGCAAATACGACTATGATGTGATTACCTGTCAGCACAGAAAATGGAGAAAATGTAAACAAGGGAAACACATAGAAAACTGGCTCATAGCAAGGGTCGAGTCATTCTTATTTATTAACAAGAGATTTATACAATGCCAAAAGGGCTTTTTACACAAGTGAGAACGACCCTAGATATTCACATTAGAAATATTCACATTAAAAGTCCCGCTGCCCATTTTTATATGCGATGGGAAGTTCCAGTCTTGCGGAGTTGCCTCGCTTCTTCGTACTAGCTTCGATACGTGCCTCTGCTTGTCTCCAAACTCTTTTCAAGAGATTCAATTCGCCCTTGCGGGGTAAGTTTATCAACCACATCGGGGATTCGGTTGCGGCTCATCGGGAATTATATGGTTGAGGATGTAGAATGTGGATGCATGATGAGCTTTTTCTTGCCCCTTCAACCTTCTGGGTATGACAATCTTTTCAGGGTGACATCTACTCCATGCATTCTGAATTATGCGGATCTCTTCCAAGTAGTTGTAGTCTCAGACGGGTGAAAAGGATTCGGAACAATCCTGATTTGAGCGGTGGCGGGATTTCTTGGAGGACCCTGTACTGACGAGCCACCCTATATGGATAATATGAGGTGGCTCCGGAGAGGCCCAGCAATGGGATGGGGTTGTAATAATTAAGCGCAAAGCGCACCTCTCCTGCCATGAACCACTTAGCTCGCCATAGGAATGTCTCGGGGACAGGGTTTCTTAATAAGTTAATCCATCGAGAATATTCCTCGTTGGGAGAGTATTTTTCCAAGCTTTGAAACTTTTGCAATGGGTGTTTGAATTCATTGATTTCAAATATTTGCATGAGGTGCCCAAATCCTTTGATATGGGAAAAGAACCACATTTGTAAAATTTCTGGGGCGGCCCTCATGATTTTTTCTTTTTTTTCTTTAAAACGATTAAGGGATAAAAATGTTTCGGCTAAAACCATGTTCACATATCCTGCTCCAAAAATGACTTGATTTACCACCCATGTGATTGAAGGATTTATAGCATTTTTTCGATGGGGAAAGATAATAAAACCAAAGAATGCTAAGAGGAAGATCTTGGCTTTTTGGGTCATTGATTGTTTTTCAAAGCATTCAGTTAAAGATGATAGCGGAAAAGCATTGTTGTTGGCTTGAACAATTTCTCTTACCGAATGATTTTTTAGAAACCGCGATAGACTAACCACAGGGTCAATGCCGATTGGTGGTGTGGCAAGCTCGCTTCCCAGGGGCATTCCTATGGCGAGACTGTACTCTTCTAAAGTCGGAGTCGGTTCAAATTTGCCGAACATGAAGGTGGATGCTTGGGGCACCGAAATGTGGTAGTGCTTGCATGACTCCGAGTGGATATTGATTTGGAGCAATGGAAGGAGATGACCGATTCTTGCTTTGACGCACTCTTGGCCAAGCGATCTAACCGCTTCCACCATCCGAGAAGCTCTCCCTTTGGGGTAGGAATGAACTGGATATCAATTCTTCCCATCGCATATAAGAACGGGAAATACACAACCTGACCCTATTTTGCCATGAACCAGAAAAGACTGAGTAAAAGTAAATAAATTACTTTGCTTTTACAGAAAATGGCAAGCACAGAGACATACAGATGGGACGTGTGGCTCGATTTCTAACTGAGAAGGTTTGTTGAGATTAAAAGAATATCCGCCCATCGCAGTCTCGCGTTAGCAGCATACCCTCCTAACCTCGGGCCGAGAAATTCGGGAAAAGAAAGGCAACCTCTACATCGCAGTCTCCCGTTCGAGGTCGTATCTTTCTTAACACCATCCTAGAAATCCTATGGCGGTCCAGGTCCGGCGGCCAGGTTGTGTGTGCCATGTGTAGTGCTAAAATAGTAAAGCATGCACAATAATTTATAATCACAAAACAATATATTTTAAACAAAATTAAAATAAATTTCTAAACTTTTGACCTGCATAAAGAAAAAAACCTAAGTCAGTAAAGAATTTAAACAAGACAAAAATGGCCTAAGTCCTCAAAGTCCCCAGCGGAGTCGCCAAGCTGTCGCGACCTCTTTTTTCGGCGCCCGCAATCGGGTACGGGCGCCTAAGGAGGCTAATAGCTCGGCTGAAATTAGTTATGCCCGGACTCTCCCAAGTCCACCAATTCACGACTTTAATAGTCGAGTTTTTAACCCGTAGATCAATTTTTAAAATGGAGTCGCCACTAATCGATTTGGGGTGGGTTGATTAGAAACCCAAGTGAAATATCGGGAGAAATACTCACTCTCGCGCGCAACCGAGAGAAATTAGGATCGGGGACTTGATTACACTAGTTAATCACTAATGCCCTTTCGGTACCTAATCTTGTTTAAACCCCGAGGTTTTTGGATGTTCGCGGGATTTTCCATGCATTTTGGATGTTCGAGGGGTTTTCCATGCATTTTTGGGAGGAAAACATTTTTGGGTCTTTTCTATTTTTTTGGACATGAAAGGGATTTTTTTGACCTTTTTGGTATTTTTGAAAAATACAAGTCTTTATGGCTTTTTCATGAAATTTTGACTTTTTTTGGATTTTTGGCATTTTTTGGAAAATATGAAATACTTTTGATTTTTTTGATTTTTAGAAAAATAAAATATTTTTTAAATATTTTTAATATTTTTGAAAATAAAACATTTTTTGATTTTTTTGATTTTTTGAAATAAAATATTTATTTATTTTTATTTAAAATATTATTTTATATTAAAATAATATAAAAATTGACCGGTCGGATCCGCGGGTTGGGTCGACCGGGCCGGCGACCCGCACGCGAGACGGGCCCGCAACGCGGCCCGACTCGATTTTTTTGCTTTTGCCTTTTTTTTTTTTAAAACAAGCCCGGCCCACGCGCGCGCAGGCCCAACCCGGGTGACACCAATCCGGGTCCAACTTGGTCCCAAACTCCACCGGATCCGACCCGGTTCCCGCGAGAAACCCTACCCGACCCGGTCGCGACCCGAATTCGCAACCCCAATTTCCAGAGCTTCTTTGCGGCGCGAGAGAGGAGATGGCGGGGACGACGGCAACTCGGCGGTGGTGGCGCGACGGGCGGCGGATCGGCGGCGACGACGGCGGCTACATGGAAGACAGCGGCGGCCAACTACTTGACGGGACGTGGTGCGGCGGAACACGGAGCCTCTCGGCCAATCGGGATCGAGGCCGAGACTAGGGTTTCAAAAAAGGGGCGTGTGACGGAGACGATTAGGGTTTCAAGCAGGGGGAAGCGACGGCGACGACGCGACCGACGGTGGTTTCTGCTACCTGTCTGCAGCAATGGTGCGACGCAGCGGCGGCGGCGAGGCAGGAAGCAGCGGTGGACAGGAGTTGTGGTTGGTCGTCGAGAGGTGGTCGGGAAGCCACGGCCCGGGCGAGATCGATGCGGCCGGCGTCGAGGCTCGGCGAGATCTGGTGCAGCGGCGGCGTTAGGGCACGGCTCGGCGCTGCGGTAGGGAGCTTTTGAGGCGACAGTGTCGAGGCTAGGTGATGGCGTTTGGAGCTGCGTTGTCGACCGTCGAACAGCGACGGCGTGACCCTCCTCCTCTGGATCAGGATCCCTTATTCTCGATCCGCCTCTTCGGATCGCCTCCTCATTCCGGTTCTTCTCTTGCTCAGCCTCCACCCGCTCGGATCTCTCTCCCTCGGGCTCGCTTGCCGTCGGCCTCCCCCGAAGTCTCTCGGAGGGAGGTCGTTCGAGCTTCGCGACCCGATCTCTCGCGTGCTCGCTCTTTGATTCTCCCCTGAAGTCTCTCAAGGGAAGATCTCCGAGTTCGCCGTGTTCTTCGACGGAGATGGCGCCTCGCTATTTATAGGCGAGGGGGCGGCCGGTCGACGGGGATTCGGCCGCCGGTCTTCGCACGCCGAACGAATGCCCGCGGTCGAACCGGCGTCCCATCCTCGCTCCTCCAACAAAGCGTGCTCGGCATTGAAGGCGGCCATTAATGGCGCCTGAGATCTGTCATCTCCGGCCGACGTCGGCCTACCCTCCTCGGCCATAGGTTGCGTGAGTTGCAGAGGCGTAGGGGGAAGAAGGGGGAAGAAGGAAGAAGAAGAGGAGAAGAGAGAGGGGCTGGGCTGGGGAAAAAAAACTGGGCCCTGGGCCTACGTGGGAAAGAAAAAGAAAAAGAAGAGGGGGCTGCTTCTTATTTGCTTTTTTTTGTTTGTTTTTTGTTATTTGTTTGGTTTTTGTTAGCTAAAAGAAATTAAGACCTAATTAAACCTAATTAAAATTTTAGGTGTCAACAACTTTTGAAAATAAAACTTTTCAGTACTTATTCCCATTAAGTGCTTTTGACAATGTTACGAACCATACAACATTTGATTGTTTTAAGTCAAAAATCACTCAATACTGTAAAACAGGAAGGATTTAATGAATTGATTTGACGATACAATTACAATGGAAATATATATTTTACAAATTACATTATCGAAACCTGGCAATAATGTTCACTATTCCATGTTTGTAAAGAAATTAGCAGCAATTAGTATTTTATTTTCATCTATCATCAAATAATTTTTGTTTTCAGTTTCAAAACTCGAATACTTAGTTATTAATTAATATTCAATACTTAAAATTTTAGCACTTATCAAAACAATCCTTATAGTTTTATCACACAAGCCCCTGTTAACCCTCCTATTTGATAACCTAATTAAGTGTCGAAAATTAGAAATAGAGCATCTAAATAGATTAAACTTGTTGGATGACTTTATTTAGTGTTGATTTAAAAGACTCAATTAAGTCAAAAGTTCACTTAATTTGGTAAGTAAAAAGGGGCATTTAATTTGTTCACTAGGAAATAGAACTTACAGTAATTTAGAACCTTACCATTTATGAAAACTTACTGATAATAATCACAACTTTATGTTTATTGAAGTAAGAAACTAATCATATTTGGTGAGAAATTTTAATGATCAAATAGCCTTTTGTTTCTATGTTCAACGCTTGAAATTCAATGCTTAAATCTTCAATGCTTATTTTTAGTTTTATCAAACAAGCCCTTAGTCACCACATTAAGGACATGTTTGATAACACTAATAAGTGTTGAAAATTAATATGATATTTAGCACTGTTACCAATTATGACTAATTTCAAGTTGAAAAGTTAGATGATAAAAATCATATAATTTCCTTAGTAAATATGCGGTTACTTAGTTCATTGGCGACATAATAAAAATAGTCCTTAAACTTTGACATCCTTGAACTTTGAATTTGTTCAATGTTATCGTTGAGTTACTTCTAAGTGTTCAATTTGATTCTTAAACTATCAATTTGTGCAATCTAGTCCTTCAAATATTTCTAAACTCTCAATGTCATCCTCTATACCATTCATAAGTTTTCATAATTACTATATTTCCTCAAATTTATTTATTTTTTAAATATCAATTGATTATCTACATCAACAAAAAGTTTGCGATCTTTTCTTATTGCATTTTTGGTCTTTTATGAATAAGACGGTTATTTCTATTTAAATATACGAAACTTATGATCACCATATTAGTAAAAGCGGAACATCATTTAGAGTAATATTGGGTTGATATTCCTGCTATTTTAATCTCCTAACTTACACATTTGACTAAATTTAATTTAGAAAATGAGAAACAAGATTTTATATATCTTAAAAAATTCAGAACAAGGTCCAAATTAATACAAGCACAATTATATGTAGATAAGTTAATATCATATTGAGATACCCTTATGAAACATTTATTCTTAAAATAGCGGGAATATCAATCCAATATAACTCTAAATGAGATTATACTTTTACCGGTTTAGAAATTATGAGTTAAAATATTACTTAAATGAAATTATAAAAACCAAAAAGGTCAAAATTTAATAAAAAGAGACCACATATTTTCAATATAGATAGTGGATTGAAATGAAAATATTTTATAAATTTGGGCAATATTGTAATTTTAGGAACTTGTGAATAGTACGGGAGGATGGCATTAAACATCTTTGAGTAGTTAAGGGATTAAAATTCTCAAATTGAAAGTTTGTGAACTAAATTGAATACTTAGACATAATTTAAGGATCACATTGGACATATTAAAAACTCCAGGATACATTGCATATTGAACTAGAGTTTAAAGATTATTTTCCTTAATTCATTTAATGGAAAAATATATTTAACAAGGAATTGAAATGTAAAGGAAAATGCTTAGCTAGCTGTACCATGAACTTGGAAAATGGCTGGTCAATCCTCAGCCACACACTTTGGTTGAGAGAGGGAGATTTTAGTCTTGCTTGGAAACTTCCAAGTGCTTGTGTTTGAGAGGGGAAATATCCTTTGACCATCACACCGTGAGACGGTGATGGCAGCACCACTCAAATATAAACTACCATATTTCCAAAGCCTAAGATTGATACAGATCTATACATATGATACGACTTCAAGTCACGTAGTAGTAGCATATCCAGAATTATTCTGAAGGGCAAGACAAACCATTTTATAACTGTTAGCTTGAAAAGAAATAAACATGAGGTATATAGATTTCATAAATTGCAGTTTATGAAATTAAGTGATGATCTCGCATACTAAACCTTCACATGTTTTATTGATAATATGAAATGAGACAACTGATAAGGCACATGAACGTAATTACATGACACAGATTGTTGATTTTCATAAATTTTACACACGTTATATTGCATTAATACGTAGCAATATGTAGGTGTATTGGTCACGACCCTTAAGGTTTTTTTTTTTTTTTAAAAAAAATACACGTGACCTAAGACTAAATAACCTTGTGGAAGCGATATCGTGTGTTAAGAGGTGGCAACTACCTCGGGGGTGGAAGAGCAAGTTATTCGGTCCCCTAGCAATAGTTACGTGGTCAATAGCAAACTTTCGAACTTTAAAACGTTATGAGATTATTTTGCTTGCATTTCTCTTACTATATCAAAACAACATGTATTAATATGATGAGTCTATGCCTTGCTTATAAATCCCAACACTATTTTTTTTTTTAAATTTCCTTTGCATCTTTCAAGTAACCCTGTTCTTGATTTTTGTTAGGTTAGTGGCGTCAATTGACAACTCTCCACTCCTCACCGTGACAGTTCAATCATTTCATACGCACATAATAATTAGTATAGAGAAATGATTGTATAACAATCTTTAATTTATTAAGAGAATATTCTTTTATTACTGATCACAAAAATTAAATAATAAATAATTATAAATTATTATGAGATCCATTCCTTAAAAAAATTATGACTTACAATAAGCTAGCTCAAAAACTATTATATTAACAAAACCCATTAACAAATCACATAGTATCGTACGTCTGAAAATAGCCTTAAAAAATGTGTTTACTCTTTAGCAACCTGGATTTCTCAAACATTGATCAAGAAAAAAGAGAAAAGGTTGATTTTAAAAGACATTTGCTTTTGATCTTGAGAATTCTAGATCCATTCGTTACTCGACTCTTTGAGAAAAACCTACTAATCAGGTTTTCTAGTTCACACATTGCAAAACCTAACGAGGAGAAGGGACTGCCATTTACTTGGTAATGACGGTGTCGAAGTGGTGGCATTGTCCTTATTTTTTTGCACTTTCCCCTTCCCAGATCTCTATGTCCGTAATAATATTGCGCGGGAAGCATGTGCAACAGTGTAAGAGATTCACAAGCATTGTGATAATTTTTTCACATATTTGGAAAAAAGTTAGTGGAAACTATTCGTTTACTCTTCTAATTATCTTATCCACAAAAATATTTCAATATGAAGCTCTTAATTTGACATTTATCATCGACCCATTCCTATTTATTAGATTTTTCATTTTTATAATATCTATTATGTACCTTTAGTAAAGGTTTTCAAAAGAATGAAACGCCATCTTTCGTGTCTTTGCGGTTTACTTTTTTTTTTTCAATGTTTTCCCTGTAATATGTATCTAAAAATTTTCTCCTAGATTTTTATTTTATTTTCTTAATATGAAAACCTGGTGGTGGAGGTGGGAAAAGATCAGAGAAAGACGGCCAGGAAAATAACGAGATGAAGACATGCGGAACTTATAAGAGGGCCACCTCTCACTCTCACTCTGTCATCCTCCCATGAAGCATCATTTTTTAAAGTATGGAGGATGGATCCGGGAGACGAATATTATCTACCCCACATGTGCTCCGCTTTGGTGCCAAGTTAATATCAAACCTTAATTATTTTTTTCTTTTGGCTTAGCATCGTTGATTTGTGCAACATTCCTATTGCAAGCATTGACCCAAAAAAAAAAAAATACTTCCTAAATGAAACATAAAAATCTAGTTTATAAGACATTTAAATGGCCGTGGGTGATAGCGTGAACAAGTCAAGTTCGTCTACTTCTAGGGGTTCCCCTCGTCCTTCACCTGTTTTGGGGTCGGCTCTCTCCTCAACCAGTGATGTGCAGCTATACAGACAAAGATGTGTGATTCATACATGTCCATTCACGAATCAAGAGTAAATTATTGAACCAGTCCTTGATAGCATCGCATTAAATAATTGAGCTTTTGACGTGGTGCTTTGATGGATCAAATCATCTAGTATTTTGATATTAGTTGAGTTACATCCTCTAGCATTTTGATTTCATGAGTTATATGCTGGGAAAAGTATCAAAAAAATCCTCAACTTATTGTATTGGTGTCTATTCAAGTCTAAACATTTCAATTTGATTAATTTAATCATAAACATTTTCGCATTTGTATCGTTTCAGTCCATCCGGCCAATTTAGACAGAAAATTGCTCATGTGAATATTGGCAATCCTACATGACACGATGAGGGCCACGACACCCTCGTTGGCCATGGCTATTACTAGCCCTCGGTTGTGGCTGGTCGCCAACCATGGTCGATATTGGTCATAGGGTAAAGGAGAAAAAACAGAAAATAAGGAAAAATAAGAAAAAAAAGAAAAAATACTTAAAAATATTTTTAAAAAAAGTCCACATCATTGCTGGTTGTGCCAACTGTCATTCATATTAGTGATTTTCTGTCTAAATTGATTAGATGGACCAAATTGATACCAATTGGAAATGTTTAAAACTAAAATGATCCAATTAAAAAGTTTGGGGCTGAATTGATACAAATGTAATAAATTTATAATATTTTTAACACTTTTCTCGTTATCAACTCCACCATTGTCAATGACCCCACAAAAAAAGAGGGAGTGGTACACAAATAATTGAGGAAGGGGCCATATACATTCATTAGGTTTTGGAAAAGTTGGAGTGAACTGACAAGTCCATTGTGTACAAAATGATAAAGATGAACTATAAATTCCACAAATGAGTACAAACATCACATGATGGATGAATAATTGAATTCCAAGGATGATAAATAAGGTATGCAACTTTTTAAATATAAATTTGAAAATAATGCTAAAAAATCAAATACATACATATATATATATAATTATAAAAAAAACCAAACCCTTTATCGGAATTTTTTAATTTTTATTTGTTTAAAATTGAAAAAAAAAAAAATAATGTAAGCAACTTTTTAAATATAAATTTTGACAATAATGCTAAAAAAATTAAATATATATAATTGTTTTAAAAGACCAATATATATATATATATATATATATATATATATATATATATTTAGCATTTATATATATTTGATTTGACCTTTCAGCATTCTTAGTGCTGGCTTTCACTTAAAAGCTACTTAAAAATGGTTGTCAAATGGTCTAATATTTTTCCAAGAGACTTTGAAGGCTGAAAACCCCTTGAGAATGCTAAACTAAACGCACTCTCTATTTCTCAACATTTGCCACCTCTCCCTTACTAGAATGACTTGACCAAGTGACCAAGCGACCAAGCTACCAAGGCACTGTAAAAGGCCAACCACGTTGCCGCCCTCCCCAACCAGGCCTTGGTAAGCTTTCGCCACTACTCTGGCTACGTCTTAGTGAACGATGGCCTAGGGAAGGCTCTCTTGTATTGGTTCTTTGAGGCAATGAGCTAACCCTCTTGTGGCTCAATGGAGGTATATTGTTGCACATAACTCCCATTACAGAATTAACTTTTATGTGAATGTGCCACTTAAAAGCAAATTAACGAGTGAATTTTTTACCTATGTTCATTAATCTCCAACATTTATATTACGTCCTATGTTTGCAGGTCAAGGTTGCACTTCGGTTGGTTTGGCGAGGCCCAATAACTCAGCCCGTTTCTTGTGATAAATGGGCCCAACAACCCAACCCTAAGATTCAACAACATACTTGGAACAAAGGTACGTCCGAAATTTCATTTTTGCTCCTTCTTTCCCCAGCTACATTAGAAGGAAGATAAGTAAATTTGTTCATATTGTCCTAATTGCGACGTCATATACTTTTGTAGCTGCGAATTCGTTGTTCATCGATTTGCAAGTTGGTGTCGGGTTTTCTTACTCCAACGCCACCGTAGAGCACTGCAACAACAGTACAGATTTGTAAATTTAAATTGATTAGTAGATATTTAGAGATAACCTCACTTACCGAAAAATGAATTTTGATGTGATTACCAAACAACAAGAGATGCCCACGCATTTCTATTGAATTGGTTCAAAAGGTTTCCGTAGTACGGATGGAGTGAGTTCGGCATTGCATGCAACCAGGGGTATGGAGCTAGCCTGCGGTTGCATGTAGTGCCGTAAGGCATGCTAACTCCATAGTGGGTTTTTCACCCACCCCTACTCACCCTAAGTGCGGGTGGCTACTATACCAGCCTACCCAATGGTAATCAGCGTATGCAAGCATATCCTGATGTGGAGTCTACCTTTCCCACCGTAGGACCCCCTAATTCCCTCTCTATCTTTGCCTTCTTGACAAAGAGGGAATACGGAGGACAACTCAGGGTCTCCCACCCCAGGGCGGATCTCCCGCCTATTTCCTCCTTGAGCCTTTTAAGGACTTACCTAGATCCAACGACCTTTCACCGTGCCAATATGCTCTTTAACTTTTTCTTGGGTGGCATACACCCCAATACCCTTCTTAATTTTTGACGATCGGAGGGCCCAATGAAGGCACGGCAACCTTGCTTGGATCAACTGTAAGTGCCCCAATAGGGCTTACCCGTCATTTCCAAGGGAGCAGTTTAGTGAGCTACTTAGCTCGAAGAGTGAGTTATATATAGCAAGAGAAAGCTATGCGGGTTAGTAATTGATGAATGTGGTGAATGGTTTTTTCCCCTCCATTCAGGGCATTATGCACACCAACTTGCCGAGGCAATTTACATAAGAACCGAAATTCAACTATAGACACTTTTATAAATCTTAATTGCATCATTGTGTTTGCCCAAATTCTCGACTAACCTCAACTTTATTCGATGGTTTTTCCGTCTTATACCCACTAATGCAAAAATCAAGAAATTAATTGCGAAATTTTTGAAGCACAACTGGGAAATCCAGCTAAGAATGTCGAGATAGATTTTGAGGGGATGATCGGTTATGCGTGGGGCATGCCCAGATTTCAAACAATCTCCATAGTTCAATTCAGCTTGACGAGTACATCGAATTGTATAGGATGATCAACATGAATTGTCTATACTCCCCGACTTGTCCGCTCGATCTGCCCTTCCCCAACCATGACTTAAACACACGAGCTGAAGTGAACACACCTAATTATCATTTGGTAGGTGCATTTTCTTCCTTAATTTTTTCGTCCCTTCACTTTTTCTGTTTTTTTTTTTCAATTTGAATGTCCATTTTTGGTTATGAACAACCTAATTAATGACTAATCTCTCTTGACTCGACAGGAGCCGTTGCGCAAGATATTAGCGGGCTATGATTCATGCCTAACAAACTATATCACGGCTTACTTGAACCTTATCAATGTGCAACTTGCCTTGCACGCAAATGTCACCCGAATCGCTCGACCATGGAGTCTTTGTAGGTGAATGAAATGATAATTTGTTGATTTTCTCAAATATGAGGCTCTTATATATATATCAAATTTTAAAATTTTGGGTTAAATACTAATTAAGCTTGGAGGTGCGGCTTTCTTGGAAAGACTCGCCTGCTTTAGTCCTCTTGGTACTGAAGAAACTCATCAGTGGGGGTATTCGCTTGTGGATCTATTCAAATAAATTAATTAACTAAATTAGCATTCCTTAATTAATTTGACTTACATGTTACGATTGTAATTTTGTTTTTTGTTTTTTGTTTTTATTTATCTAATCAATCCTTTCGAGATTTAGTGGAGACACAAATGGGAGGATCCCAGTGACGTCAACTCAGTACACGTTAAACGAACTCGACCTCAACATCATGGAGATTTGGACACCGTGATATAAGGGTAAAGAGGTAATTTCATCACTATTCTAATATTCAGAGGTAATTTCATCACTACCCTAATAAAAGGGAATAAACACCTATGAAAAATATTTTATTACCCCCTCTCATGTGCAAATCACATGCAAACTTGTGAGGTTTTAACTCACCAGCTTGTAATATCATCATAGATGCAACATACATCAATTTAGGACTAACTAGCATTCAACTTATCATTCAATTCTTCTCAATAAAGTTTTGTCCCCTCCAAAATAGCAAGGAATCATCGTACAACTCATTCAGATAAACTTGAATAAAGAGGAATTCTTGAATTCCTAGGGATTTAGCTTGTTGATTCTATTTCTATGCCATTAAAAATATATTGTGACAATTCAATTGCGGTTTTTATGGTTAAAAATGACAAAAGTGGCAGTTGAAATAAGCATATCGATATCAAGTATTTAGCCATAGGAAACGTGTTAAGAAGAATAAAATCGTCATAAAACACCTTAGCACTAAATTGATGATAGCTGATCCTTTAACTAAAGGCATGCCATCGATGAAGTATAAGGATCATGTAACTAGTATGGGAATATGTCTCATCATGTGATTTGTTATCATATGAACGATTTTTTGTTGCATGAAACTCTTATTTTGTTGTAATGTTGATTCTCAATTTTTTGTGTACACAATTTGTTGTTTATTTATGAGAATAACATTTATCCTTGATTCTGGAATAAACATAAGGTTTATTCATTAAGATGTATTGTCACATATAAATTGACATTAAAGAAATAAGATGCATTACAATACATGGAAGATATTACTCACTCTTAGAGGACATGTCGCCATGATCCATGTGTTTTGTTTCTTTTCTTTAAGTATAAAGTTTTTCATGGATTTGGTTGGATAATCTGTATGATGAAAATGATGGGATCAAGTGGGAAAATGTTATTTATATTGCGTGATTCCACATTTTTGAACCCACATTTTCTCTTTAAAGTAGCGGTTACTCCACATGTAATTTTTTCACGTTTTGTATCTTTTCGTGACAACTGCCCATTTGGTAACCGCCTTGATGGGAGACGGTATGTAAAAGGAACGATCATTCATTTCTAATGGGTGATCACAAGGTTTAACGCAAACCCTCTTAATTTTGGAATACACCATCAGTACGTGAGAGAATTGGGCTAGTAGAGTGTGCCTGATATTTCGTTGAATTTTCGGGATTTTCTAACGAACGTGAATACAAACAATGTCTGGAGGTTTGTCTATAATTGATCCTGTTTTCCGCATTTGATCTTTACTTCTAACACTTTTTGGTTCTTGAATCCAGGTTTTCCCCTTCTAACATGGAAGGGTACGACCTGGGAATGTCTTGTCGACTCAAGAAGTGACTCTCCCTAGTAGTCAGCTCCTCGAAGCATGCTTAACATTTGCATATTCCAATGCTAAAGAGTGTCATTGCACCCAAAGGCACATATTGTGAGTCAATTTTTAATCACAAGTACAATCTAGAAACACTCTCCCTTTGCCCAATTTGGTGCAATCCTACTTCTTTTGCTATCCAAGAGACTTGTCAAGAGCTATATTGTGTTAGGATCTATTTGGTCTTGATCGTCCCTCCACAACCTTGTTAGAACAGATCGCTACAATTGATGTTCATGAAGATTGCGGGAACCAGAAGAGTGGAGTTGTTCATGAACGGAGAATTTTTGGCAAAAATTTACATATGGACAGAAATCAACATTCTAATATGCTACGAATAAATATCGGTTAAAAAAAGTTATGATAGTTTTATTCAACATCAACTGGTGAACCGTATTTTGTGCTCTCGCTACTCATTCAACAATGGGAGATTTGACCTCAAAATCATTTGTATGCTTTGTTATCCTCTAAGAACAGAGATTGGTTTTTCGCATTTTCAGTACAAGGGTTCTGATTTTGGTACGCGAATGATTTGGTGCGTGGAAGTAATCGTCTTGGCATTTTGATGTACATAATTATGTTTTTTTTACATGATGCATAACTTATGCTAACATTTCTGTTGGGAATTTTCTTGTTAAAAGATCGCTCTCCTTTGGACCTAAGTAGGTCCTTAAAAGGCTCAAGAGGAAGAAATAGACCAGAGATTCGTTTTGAGGTGGGAGATTTCGCAATATCATCTCCGTATTTCCTCTCTATTGAAAAAACTTGACGATGGAAATTATTGCGCTTCAATCAATCAATGATCCAAAACTACCCTTTTTTTTTGGCACCAAAAGAAACTTATTTTAACATTATAACTTTTGTTTTAACGAACAAGTCAGTGATTTATGTATGCCTTAAGCACATTATATTATTTCTTATCTTCACCATAATTAAAGAGATAATATTTTATTTTTTTATAAATGACCCAAAAACTACCCTCTTTTTCTTTTTTTCTTTTTTGGGTACGTAAGAGCAACGCTATTTTAAAGACTATTTTGACAATTTACTTTCCGTACTTCTATTTTCTTTTCGAGTATTGGAGCGAGCCATGCTTGGAATAACCTCGTATCGTGGAAATTACACTCGCTGGTAAGTCAAAAACCAAAAGGAGAAGATCGGTTTGTCTAGGAAAAACACCGACGAAAGAGTAAAGACAAATTTCATATGAGAACCCCACAGAGGCCAAGTCAAACTAAAAATGTACTTTGACATCTAATGGTTGTTGCTTAAAATATGTGAAAATTTTCCAATAATGGCCAGTGGTCTTAAAAAGTTGACAAGGCATGTTTTCTTATATGTGCTTTGAGATAGAACCTCAATATTCTTGGTTTACGACGAGGCCTTGGAATTTGCATTAATCTCTGTATTTGTTACTGGACAATTATGGAAGCGCATGACAACCATTCTATTTCAGAAATAGTTTTTGGAACAGAAATAGATTTTCTATTTCTATTTCTAGAAGAGTTTCTAAACAAAAATAATCGTTTGATAACGACACAAAATTTCTACTCTAAAAATAGAAATTCGTTTGATAATAACACAAAATTTCTTCCTTTCGGATGACGGCGAGATCACCACAACTGATTGCCGGTCGCCGACCGGCGGCAGCAGCGAGGGCCGACGGGCGGCGGGTGACCAATGGACAATGGTTGGCAGCAACGAATGAAGGACCAGGTTGACGAACGATGAGAAAATTTTTTATTTCTCATTTTTGTTCCGAGAAATAGAGAAGTAGAAAATTTTAGCTCCCGATTTCTATTCCAAACCTACTTTTGAAATAGAAATCTATTCCAGAAATAGAAAAACGGAATAAGTTTATCAAACGGATTTTATTACGAAAGCAGATCGGAATAGAAAAATTATTTCTGGAATAGAAATTATGGTTTTGTCATGCACCTCCTATGCGAATGCGAATTCTGTGGCCCATATGTTGTTTGCATTCTAGCACTTGCAGTTCGTTTTTCCTCAACCTTAGCGATGTGTGCATAAATTCTTGGTTGGTAAGACTTAGAGTGCATTTGGTTCAATATTTCCAAGTGGCTTTTGGCTTCCAAAATGCCTTGGGGAAATGTTGTAACCATTTTGAAGAAACTTTTAAATGAAAGCCAGTATTGAGAAGGCCAAAAGCCCAATGCCAATAGGGATTAACATTGACCTTTCGGCATTTGGAAGACTTGTTAAACGGGTGGATCAGGTCGGGTTTGGATTGAGTTATAAATGGTCCGACCCAAATCAACCTATTTAACCCGTTTATGACCAATTTATTATAGTGCAAAATTTTTGACACATATCCAACCCATTTAACTTAACCTAAGAAAACTTATTTCTTATGATTTTTTTAAATGGTATTGCTAAAATAATTTTATGCAACATAAATTTAATGGAAAATTTTTATATTTTTTAAAATTATTTTTAAAAATCGAATTTTAATTATTTTTATTTTTTTAAGAATATAATTTTTAATTTTCTTTTTCTTTTTCTTTTTTTTTTTTGTTCTTCTTCTTCAGCTAGCTACTAGCCATAATAGCTGGCGATTAGCCATAGACAAGCCTTGAGCTCGTTGGGCTCACCTAACGTCAGCCAATTGAAAGCTTGCTAGATCGGCGAGGCTCGAGCCTCGCTTGGTCGGTCGTCTTGCCAACCACTAGGTAAGGAAGGAGGAAAAGAAAGCAAATATATATATATTTTCGATGTTTATTAAAAATATATATTTTTGTAAAGTTAAAGAGGGAAGAGAGAGATTGTGAGGCTTTGGTTGAAAATGGGTTCTAAGTTGAACTCATACCCATCTATCTTAAGTCTTCAATTGTTAAACCCATTTAACTAATTTCTTCAAAAAATAAGTGACCCATTTATGATTTAAATGGGTCATATATGGGTCTAAGACCCATTTTGCCACATCTAGCATTTGGCCAAATGCCGAAACTCATTTTTTCTTCCAAGACTACCATTATCCATTCTTCAAATTTCTAATTTTGCCCTCGTTATTTTGTTTAAATGCTAAAAAAATCAAATATATATAAATGCTAAAAAAAATAAAATGTATATAATTTTTTTTTTTTTTTTTTTAAAAAAGACAGACCAACCCTTCCCTTGGTTTGGCCAAGGGCTATGGCCACTAGCGAGCTAAATCTAGAGCTAATGGTTATCGATCAAGGTCGCCTAACTTCAGTGAGAGTTGCTCAAGTTGTGCACCGTTGCTCGAGGTTAGGCGACCTCTAGCGGCCCTCACCAAGGTCGCGCGACCCTTGTCAAGGTCGCATGACCCTCGACGGAGGTTGCTTGAGCCGACAGTTATCGACTTTAGATCTGGCTCACCGACGACCATAGCCCTTCATCGATCGACAAAGTGTTTGGTCTTTTCTTCAAAAAAATTATATATATTTTTATTTTTTAGCATTTATATATATTTGATTTTTTTAGCATTATTGTCAAAATTTATATTTAAAAAGTTGCATATATTATTTTTTTTGGAAATTTAAACAAATAAAAATAAAAAAGCTAACATTACTCATCCAAAAGGTTTTTTAAATGTATTTTCTACCAAACGGCATTTATCTCATAATTTATCAATTGATCTTTACATTTATCTGAAGCCCTTTACATCAAACTACTTTGCATTTTTTTAATGGGTTTTTCAAAATCCTGAATCAAACGCACTCTTATTATCGATGAAAAATGGGGGGACTTGTCCAAAATGAAGGGTGTACTGTCCGTGATTGGTTATGAGCAACGATACGTATTCCACTATTTGTGTTTGAGAACTTCTTTCTAGCCATACTGGTTTAAATACTCGATCTTATTTTACTTCAAAAACTGCCTCGCTCTTCAGGAGGGTCCGTTCGACATTAGATGGCTCTCCAGTAAAAGTATGGGGCCCTGATGAGAAGAGGATAAACAAGCTCGTCTTTATAGGGAGGAACCTCGATGAAGCTGCCCTACGAAAATGCTTCAAGGGGTGTCTTGTATGACCCGACCAATCAAAATAGGACGAACGAGTGTCCGGTGTGTCAATATATGTTAGAAACAAATTAACTATAAGACTATGCCGACAGGTAGGGAAGGACTAAGGATGGCTTCCCAACAAATGCATAATGGGAAAATTATGATGTATTTGATAATATTTTTTTTTTCAGGAATAATTTCTGTTTAGATAGTTTTTTCTATGTCTTCTCCCTAGACGAGTTTTTAAGTAGAAGAACATGTTTAATAATTGCACAAAATTTTTATTCCAAAAATAGAAGAAGAACAAAAATGCGTTTGGTGCAAACCTAAAACTTTCTGTCACAATTTTTTTATTTAAATATAAAGAGACTTGATATTTCATGTTTGGCTAAAATAGGGCTTTTCTAATGATTTAATCGATCCAGATATTCTAAAATAACCTAGGAAAATCTAGCATAATAATTAGTCAAAGATAGATAGCTGGAAATGGCAACAAAGAGTCACATTAGTTTATAACTTACGATATGAGAAAGTTGATAGTAAATCTTTGGACATTATAATAAACAAGTATATAGATCTTTTAAAAGGAAGAACAAACGTTGGTTGGAGTCACCAAGCTTTCACGATCTAGCATTGTCTCCAAAAGAAAACAATATTAAAAAATACATACAATTAAGTCATAAACATTATTCAATGTTGAATTCAATTTTCATCAAAATATTTTCACAATTTTTTATGCTAAAATAATTAAACTAGAATTAACATTAAAATCTAGTAAAACTAATCAAAATCTAATTTCTAAATTTTTTCCCAAATTTTTTATTTTTTTTATTCCGAAAAATGAGGACTCAGATCAAGTCAGGAGATTGGACATTGTGTTGATTGTATAAAAATGAGCATTAGGTTGTGATGATCTTTTTTCTTTTCTTTTTATATGACATTATTTCTCCTTTTGTTTCTGTGAACAAAGAAGTAAGTTATTTTAACTCATTATTTCTGTTCTAAATCTATTTCCTAGCCATTGCTCTGATCTAAAGAATATAAAATTAACTGACATTATTAAATAGATTTTTATTCTTTTTTTATTCCAAAAAACAAAAGAACAGAAAGATAAGGGTTTGTTTGGTAACACTCCCGCAAACAACTGATTTTATTCTTTTATTTTTTGAAAAAAAAAAAGAACAGAAATTCATTTGATAATGTTCTTGGGAATAAATTTGGAACATAATTAAGAAGTAAAAAAAAATTACTATTTATTTGTGGGAACAATTCATAGAACCTAGTCTAATTTTTCTTCTTCTTTTCCCTTTTGGCCTGTCACCGGCCTTGGCCATGGCGGTGATTAGCCAAATGAAGCTGACGACCTCGCTGAAGCGTTATTACCCCTGGCGAGGCTCAACCTCGCCTTGGTTAGGTGAGCTCACTAGACCTCACCAAGCCAGTTGTTGGCCACAGTGGCCACGAAGAGAAAGAAGTGAAAAGAAAAAAAAAAAAAAAGGATAAAAAGAGAGAAAAATATGAAAAATATAATAAAAGTAATAAAATATTAAAAGAAACAAAAAAAAAAAATTAGAGTTCTACCAAATGCATTTCTATTTCAAGAATAAAAATTTTCGGTAGTTAACAAATGCCTTTAAAAAATGAGAAATTATTCTCAGGAACAAAATAAAATAAAATATTTCTAAGCAAAACTTTCTCGGAAACATAATGATTATCAAATATGCCCTAAAAGAACAGAAAAATAAAGAAATCTAAATATTACTAAATGGGGCCCTTTTGTGATAACAAACTAGAAATACACAAATTGCTTCTTCTCTGTAACTGGAATGTTCTCAAATGACTGGGAGTTATATTATGAAATAGAAGAGTGCCTATTGGCAGTATCTGATTTTTAAGTCGACTTACAAGCGTGAGTTATCTTATTTTCACAAATTACAAGAAACAACTATTGAATTACCCAGAAAACGTTGGTTTGAACCATTGTAGGAATGCTCTGAGATGGTCTTTATTTTCTCCTGAGACTGAAAAGAGCACGATCATCAATGGCAAATCTTCTTCTTAGTACAATCATGCAAAAATCTTCAGGTATTCATCCATGCGGGTATATTGAACTTCGGGATAAAGCTGGGAAGCTTCTTCTCCATCTTCGCCAATTTCAAAGTTTGTCAAGCAGCCTTCATAGAATATGTGGTAGAAATGCCCAATTCCCACTTGCGTTGCATAGCCCAATCCTGAAACAAAAGGATAGATCAAAACTATCCATACATGATCTACTATAGATCCGAAGTTAATGTAGTAAGAAATTATTTAGCAGGTCACTCTTGATTTACCAAAGGGTGTTTACCAGGTTCTCCGTCAGCATTAAGAAGCATAATCACCATTGCTTTTGACATGTTCATTGAACTTCATAATATTTAGAGGTGAATCCAATTCAGTTCTAAAGTGAAATTGAGAATCAGATCGGAAGCATTAGTCTCTAAAATTGAGAACCGAGAAACGGACCGATCCGGTCCTTGGAACCGGTCAAATTTTAAAGATTCAAGAGGGGGACGTGTCTGACAAAAACATATAGAGCAGAGGAGCGTGGCCCACTCCTGTTTGATGTGTCTCTATTACATTTATTTTACTTCCTAACAAGTTTCCATCGCATCGAAGGTATTTACTTTTCTTCAGTCTCTCTCTCCTCCCTCTCTAAGTCAATCCCTCCTGTCCCACCTCCATCTCTCTCTCTCTCTCTCTCTCTCTCTCTCTCTCTCCTCTAAGGATATTCCAACACTAAATTCTCCAGAAGGCGTCGAAATTTTCTTAAGATTACGTAAAATTAAATGTCATCTAACAAATTGATTAATTAGGTAAGTACCTTTCATGGAGGCAAGGAAGTCTTCTGCAGAAATGCTTCTCTTCTCCAGGGTCCTTCCACTGACCTTCTCCCACAGCTCCACCAGTTGTCTTTGGGACAGAATGTTCTCTGGTGGCCTCAGGTACACAGTCTTGTTCAGTGTTCTCGGATCATCAATCGTTTTTATTGTGTACGTTGCGATATCATCTTCATCGATAAAGATAGCTGCAACAATAATGCGGTATCAGAACACTTTGATGACTAATCCATGTACATATTCATGCATACTTGTGTCTTAATTGGGAAAAGAACTGTTGCTCTTTGATTAGTCGGTAGTAACAAAGTCATAATTCTAGGAGGTCAGTTGCTATAACAAGTTGAACTTGGCTAAATGACTCAACCAAGTCAAAATCTCGACCTTGATAGATTTTATGAGCAGTCAGACATATAACTCCTGATATGACACAATCTCACCTAGCAAGACACTGCAGAAAGATTGAAGCCATTCATAGAATACAAGTCATAATTCCCTCACGCACCCAACTGACATAAACGAATGATCTACTTGTTAAAATATGATCCCAAATATTTTGAAGAAGTTGAAAATAGAGGTGGAGAAGCAGCCCACGTCAGTGTTTAGAAGTATCCAAGAAACGAATCCTTGATCAAGTGACTTGGCTAATAGTCAGAGTGAGTGCGGATTAGACGGAGAACACGTATCCTGTGCATTTACCACTCTTGCAAGAGTATGTCGGGGGAGAAAGTCTATAAATAGGCACATCCCCTCCCTAGTTTCAATACTGGCGCAGAGAGACTTGCGAGTGTTAGGTAAATGTGTGGGAAGCGCCGGATTTTCTTAACACATGATATGAGAGCAAGGTCGCCCACTCCACACTTCTTTGACATGAATTGATCACTTCACATGTTAGCATTTGGGAACCGCATTGGATTAGGGCATTGTTGTGCCGAGAATTCTACACGAGACCTAAGGTTTCCTGAGGCTCAGATTCCAATTGTTTTATCACTCAGTCAACTCTTTTTTCATAAGTTTACCAAAATCGTTACCGGGTTTACATTGTTAATGGGAAGAAAGTTTTTGTCAGTCTCTAGTTGGAGAAAACTTGCTTCAACCAATCACCTGATTGGTGGATTTCAAAAGGCATGATTATAGGAAATTTCCTATGATTAGGGACAGAGGAAAGTATAATCTTCATTGTTATTCCTAAACTAGGTTTATGCATCTCACATACCTTTTACGTTGCCGTCTCCATAAAGACATACGGTTTCTTTTGGTGGAGCGAGAGTTGATAGTTGACAGAGACTGCCCACAAAATAACCAGCGTAGCAGTTGGCCGAGATATATGTGAAAGGGATTTTAGCCTCTTCAATTGCTTTTCTCACCTCCATTTTCTCATCGAACGAGACCCTTCCTGGTTCAAGTGCATGACCCATGCGGGATGGGTCCGTCCCGAACTCCGACGGCAAGAACCGCTGCATAAATTTAAATTCAGTAAAAACATCTTTAGTATTTGACGCACGGCGATCTTTAACATGATGCGGATGTGACGATGATACATTATCAAAACGAAAAAAAGATGTGGGAACCGAGAGAGAGAGATGCACCCATCATGACAATGACGCGAGAGAAATAGCTTTCTTAACAATGTGGCGTTAACAATTTAGGTAATAAAAGGATTTTATTGCACAAATTTGAACGAGTAAGAGAATCAATCGCTCAAAATAGAGAACAAAAAGATCAAAACAAGCAAGAGGAGGGAATCTTCGTTTATCCTGATGCATTTGTGCGGGAATATCTACACAAAAAGACTTTGTTACATTTCTCGTCGCATAAACTTACAATGTTAAACCAATACTACACCCATCAGCACATAATTTACTTCTTAGGATCGTTCATAGTCACAACGTCTTAATTAGTTTTTTTTTTTTTAACATAATTTCTAATTTCTTCTAACTTTTGTGATTTTCTCGCACATATGGATGTATTTTCTTTAATTTATCTATAAAAATAAAGTTCAGGTTGAAAATTAAAAATCTAAAGACAATTGTGCACATTGGATCAAATTTTAGAGATTATTTATGTCATTTTCTTTTATACATACTAACGGATAGTATAACTGAGGGTCGACTACTATAATAAAATGAGAATTCAGATGATAGGATTGAAAATTAATATGAGTAAATGTCTACCATCCCAAAGAATCTGGGAAATTTCGTGTAATATCCCCCATCAATTAGAATTAGAAGCACAATATAAATCACAGCCAACGTTGGAGTTGAATCTATAACTAAAAAAGTCACATGCAATATTACAGATGATATCCAACTGTCAGACTAAAAGGACTATAAGAACAGGACTATCACTAAAGTTAGAAGCATGCAATTTAAATAAGAAATTAATGGTACTAAAAACTAGAAGTTTTTATTAAGGAGAAAAAGAAAAGAAGAGACTTGTTCTACAGAAATTTCATATAACAAAAATTCCATACCTTGATCATAAGCATGACAAAACAACACTAGAATTGCACAAAGATTCAAAACATTTTTAGATTGAGCAACAATCAGGGCGCAATCTGTCAGGTGAACATGCATTAACGTAGTAAAAAGAGCACATAGACACGTTTATCTATTTCTAACATTATTGTTTTAATCAATCAATCTGCTATTGTCTGCTTAATCAATCAATCTGCTATTGTCTGCTTAAAACACTGTTTGGTTGGCCTTATCTGTATCATTATCACCACTTAAGATAATCTCTCTTTTTTGCATATCTGCCATTAAACCATGGCATGTTTGGCCGTTTGGTTGGAACGATTGTTTGTTCGGACGATTACACCAGGTCACTAGCTACATAGATATGTTCATTATCACCATTTAATGTAATATCTCCATTTTGCATATCTGCCATTTAGATATGGTCAGTTAACATCATAGATAATCTGAAAAATTGTTCACGCACATGTTCCTATCTGTTCATCTGCCTATCATTATAACATAAGATGAATAATTAAACACATAATTCGCAAGACTCGTTTGGCCTTTTGGTTGGAACGATTGTCTGTCCGGACGATCAAATCAGGTTATTAGCAACACAAATGCAGCATTACATGTCTGTTATATAGAAAAATTATGACAACAATACTTCAAATTGTGCGGGTAATACGATGGGTCAAGTTGGTCGATTTAACCACTGGGATTCGCCCCAGTGGCCACTCTTCTAACATGGAAGGGGGAGGTGAGGGGTTCAAATCCCCACTTTCTCAGGGAGATGGGGTGGGGACGCGTAAGTTTCAGGAGTGGGTTTCGACTCCCACGCCCTGCAAGAGGCAGGGCAAAAGTCTGAGAGTGAGTGTAGAGTAGGAATAGAGTAGGACTGACCAAAAAAAAAAAAAGTTGGTCGATTTTGGCTTTAGCGTGACTTGTGTTGTAGCTGGAATAGTTTTATATTTTGCTCTTTATTGCGGTAGCTGAGGAGTTGTTGGTTAAACCGGCTTGAACCATCTAGATGGATGTGTGAGGCCAGGATCAAATCATGAAATCATCACCCACTAATTTTTTTTTTCGAGGAGATGGTCTTCTTTATGTAAATAACCTTCCAACGACTGTGGAGGCCCTAGTATAGAAAAGGTTACGCCATCGGATACGACGTAAAACGTAATCAGACTATTTTCTACTGCCTGATTAATATGATATAGTGAGATTGAGTTTAGATAAACGGTTCTCCAGGTTTTCCATTAGTTAGTGTGTAAAATTAAATATAATAAGAACTAGATCTATATACGAATGTATAGACGTGCGCCCATTATTTTGAACGAATCAAGCGCTTGGCCCCTCTAATTGTGATAATCAAATTATGCACGCACTTGTACCATAATTTGCATAATTCAAATGAGTAATTATAACTTACACCATCATGAGTAATTTTTCTTTTCACTCGTAATTATAATTCAAATGAGTAATTATAACTTACCCCATCAACGTAATTATAACTTTACTTTGAGAGTGCTTGCTCTGTTTTTCCTGTTCGAATACATATACGCTCAAAAAGTCTGCAAAAGATCTCATCCTCTTTTGACTTTCACTCTATGCTAAGATCGTTAGATTGATGTCCAAGTCAAGCATGCACCTAGAAAAATAAGAAAGAAAAGAGAAATAACTGACAAAAGGTTCTATCGCGGGTTGCAAAATTGGTAAATTTTTTCTTTTTTATCTTCACAGATATTTCGAGATTTATGCTACGTGAAAGAAATTAGTAAATAGTAAAAAGTCAACAAGGGCTGCTCTAAAAAGAGGGAATGGATTCCACGGGAGGTTAATTACCTTAACATTTCCAGCTTCCTTGATGGCCTCCACGAGCTTGAGCTGCAGCAGGAGGTTGTGGCTCCGGAAGTGGACGCCCGACATGGCGGAGATGACAACGTCGACCTGCCTCGCGGCGTTGATGAGGGTCTTTGGGTCTGAGAACGAGCCCTCGATGAGGTGGGCGCCGCTCCTCTTGAAGGACAGCAGCATCTGGAGCTTGTCGATGTCGAGGCCGATCTCGGGCCGCTGGAGGATGTACGTGGGGTGTCCCTGGTCCAGGCTTGCCCGCACGAGCCTCCGCCCCATGTAGCCGGTGCCGCCTACGATGAGGACCTTGCTCTTCGCCATGTGATGTGAGGTGGGAGAGCTATCCTAGTTCTTTGAGTTGATGAATAGAGAGAGAGAGAGAGAGAGAGAGAGAGAGAGAGAGGTGTTTTTCCTTCCCTTTTATTACATGGATTGTGAATATATATATATATATATATATATATATATATATATATATATATATATATATATATATATGTGTGTGTGTGTGTGTGTGTGTGTGTGTGTGTGTGTGTGTGTGTGTGTGTGTGTGTGTGTGTGTTAATGATATTATTATTCATATGTGACTACATTTGGACCATCTCATTTAAAAACAAACAACAAGAGGGAGTGCAATTATATCGAGCCAAGTCGAATTCAGTCAAGCGAGAAAAATCAAGAATGTTGGCTTTTAAAGTCAAGCGAGAAGAATAAAGAATGTTGGCTTTTAAAGTCAAGCGAGAAAAATCAAGAATGTTGGCTTTTAAAGTCAAGCGAGAAAAATCAAGAATGTTGGCTTTTAAAGTCAAGCGAGAAAAGTCAAGAATGTTGGCTTTTATATACTTAGGGTGCATTTGGCAACTTGCCAAATAGTAATAATTTATGTTCTTTTGTTCTCGAGAGTAGATTTGGAATAGAAATTCATTTGGTAAAATTTTTATTAGAAAATAATTTTTTTATTTTTATTCTTGGAAGTAGATTTGAAACAGAATCAAAAAGTACAAAAAAAAGTTGATTATTTGTTTCCAGAAACAATGTCAAAATTAAGCCAACCCATTTATTCTCCTTTCTCTTTTTTTTTCTTTTTGTTCTTCTTCCCTCTCTTCTCTTCTTCAATCATCGCTACTGCCGTCGCTGTTGGTCAAGGTTCGACGAGCTCACTAGAGGCTTACCAAGCCATGGCTAGGCAAGGCTCGACCTTGCCCAAATTTGGCAAGGTCGCTCGCCTAGCCAAGGCTTGGTCGACAAGGCACGGCCTCGGCGAGGGCCAACGACACACTGGCGAGGTCATTGGTCATCCCAAGGCCGACGACTGGCAACCCTCAAAGAAGAAGAGGAGAAAGGAAAGAAAGAAAAGAAGAAAAAAAAGAAAAAAAAAAAAAAAAAAGAAATAAAATTATTATAAAATTAAAAGAAAATGATTTGAAGTAAAAATTTTGAGAATGGTACCAAACGTAATTTTATTCCCGGAATTGAAATTTTGACGATTCTACCAAAATGGCTTAAAATATTTAAAAATTGTTAAGAGAATAAAATAATAAAGAATCATTTTTTTTATCGAATTTGTTTCCGAAAATGAAGAACTTTACCAAATGTTCCCTTCAAATCTAGCCAAGCTCAAGTACGTCCAGTTTTGTATTGAGTCGAGTTCGAATAGGGAAAAAAATGCTGATCAAGTTTGAGTTGAACTTCGAGCTTTGAGATTGCGAGTGGAGCCGAGTTCAACTCGACTCGATTGCACCCCTAGATTCTGCAAAACTAGATAAGGTATTCCTAAAGAAAAAAAAAATTCGAATTTAAATAGTAACATTTAAATAAGATCTTATATGTTTCGTCTTGAAGTTACGCGTTAACACTCACAAGCAAATAATTGGTAGCAAGAATTTTCAATGATTTCGTTTTATTGGATTTGAGTTAAAGGGTTTTGGTGATAACGACACCATTAACAATTATTAGTCCTTTATGACAATTTCGAGAAGTTAAAAAAAAACAGAGGACAACCTTTTTATGGCCACGATCGACTCGTTTCATGGTGCCGGACAAGTCTCTGGGGACCACGGAGAAGCCATTGGATGCAGTCATCATAGACTCCGGTCTATGTAAACCAACGTGATTATAACCATTTATCATGTGGGTCCCCATCGAGATGCCCGCTCAATCGATAGCTATAATGATGTCGATCTACTTAAATTGCATTTTCGTAATATTTCCTCCATTCAATAATTGATATATTCGAATTCAATGCCATATTTTCCCTTTCTATGCAGCCTCAGCTTCATTCAAAGCTAAAAATAAAATTATTATAATCCAATTCTGCATTTGGCTGTGTGGGTGTACTTAAATAATATAAATGTACTTTTACATCTAATTGGCGGTGCTCAGACATGTGAATATTTTTAAGTGATGGCCAGTGACTTTTAAAAAGTTGACAGGGCTTGTTTTCTCATTCTGTGCTCTGAGATAGAATCTTAATACTCTTGGATGAACATGAGGCCTTGGAATTTGCATAAATCTCCGTATTCGTCACTAATCAGTAATGTGCACGTGAATTTGTGTCCCGTATGTTGTCTGCAATTTAGCACTTGCAGCTTGCTTTTGCTCAGCCTGACGATATCAGTTTAGACATTTCTCCCATGTGCAATGTCCATGAATAAGGTCCATGATTGGTTAGAGCGACTGCTTGAAGAAAAGGGGGAGGACTTGTACCGAATGAAGGGTGTATTGTCTGTGATTGGTGTACGAACTTCTTTCTAGCCATTTCGGTTTAGATCCTCACGTTGTTTTGCTTGAGAAAATGCCTCTCTTTCTGGGGGTTGATTTGCCGCTGGATGGCTGTCCGGGAAAGTATGGGGTCCTGATTTGAAGAGGATGAACGAGCTCGTCCTGATAGGGAGGAACCTCCATGAAACTGCCCTCCCAAAAGGCATCAAGGGGGTGTCTTGTATGGCCCAACCAAAACAAAAGAGAAGCAAAGAAAATGTCGGGTGTCGCATGTTCATATCGCATGTCTATATCGCGCGTCGATACTACTTAGGTACTTATTATTTGAGTCGACTATTCATTGGTGGGTGTGGAATCCTTACGATGATACTCATGGAAGATCGCTGGCATTAGTCGCCCCTCCCCGCCTCGTTAACAACTAAAGAGAAAGCATACGAAGGCCGGCAATTTCAGCTCTTTCGATCGCGGGTGGTGCAGAGTACTTATTACTCGAGCTTGACCTCTGACGTTTGCAAATTTTTAATTCCGGTTTTATTCGACAATGAAAGTATGAGTTTTTTAATGCAATAATGACAGATGGGCCTCCCTAGGTTGAAGTCAGATTCAACCTAGGAAGGAGTCAACTCGATAGATGTATAAAAAACTGGCGTAAAACTTAATAGATGTATAAAAAACTGGTGTAACAGGAGCCACACCTTCCGATTGGTCTGTCGGCTCCACCAAAGATTTCCTTGACGATTGGTGTGTGAACGACCGTGCCGACAATTTTTTAAAGAAAACCTTTGATCGCGAAAGTCAATTACCGCAACTCTATGACCCACAAGAGATTAATGATCTGTTTGTTGGACGGAAAACGTCTCATTCTAAATAATATTTTTCAGTATGTCTCTACGGAAACCTGAAAAAGACCCAAAAAGTATTTTTCATTATTTAGTAAGTAAAATATGATGAGAAAAATAATCAAAAATTCGTATTTCTTAGTTATTTTTTATTTTATATATTCTTTTCTTTTATGTTTCCTCTTCCTTGGCCGGTTGCCGCCATAGCGATAATCGCAAGCTCAAGCCTTGCCGGATCAACATGCTCAAAGCTTGCCAAGCTTGAGCTCCCCTGTAGTTGGCATTGGTTGTAGCCACAACCAATTAAGGTAGAAGAAAAGGAAAGAAAAATAAAAAGAAATGAAAATATCAAAATAACAATAATTTAAAAATTGAAAAAAATTAAAAATTCGGATTTTTAAAAATATTTTTATAAAAAAAAAACATTTTATTAACCAATGACCCAAACCTGAGCACCAAGGGCCCGCGCATGGCCTTTGTGGACTTGCGCCTAAGGGTCATGACCAAAGCTTGAGTGTCGGGGATCCAAGCACGACCTTTATAGACTTGAGCTCAGGTGTTGATGTGACAGTCCAAGCGCGGGGGCGCATCTCCTGTCCCACATCGCTTAGGGGGGAGTCCTGGGGTTAGTTTATAATGCTTAGGTCCTTCTAATCTGTGTGACGCGTTTTAAAGCCGTGAGGACTCAGTGTCCAAAGCGGACAATATTACACAGTGGGGCCCGGGTTGTTACAATTGAAGCATTGGGTATGGGTACCGGTGGTTTGGGCTTGGCCTCAATGGACTTGGGCATGGACGTTGGGGGCCTAGGCCTGAGCCCAGCCTAGATGGACCCAGGCCCAGCTATTGGAGACCGGCTAAGGTTTCTGTGCCCAGGTGCAGAGTTCGAGTCTAAACGTATTTAGTTATATTTTGGAAAATATTTTTCAATTTTATTCAAATAGAAAATCATCTTCTTGAATTTAAGTTTTTGTAGGAAAATATTCTACGCTGACTCATTTTCTTTAAGAGAACCAAACACCGAAAAATGAGAAAAATATTTTTTATGAAATAAATGGACCCCGAGAGTAGATTGAAATATATTAGGTTAAACCATAGTTTTGATCACGAAGAGACACAGGACAGAATCTTCTATAATTAAGAAGTTAAAATCTAGATCCATATGTTTTCTTAGTCCTATCATGCGCAGATTTTCAGGTATTTGGCCATGCGGGGGTGTTGAACTTCCGGCCTAAGCTGGGAAGCTTCTTCTCGATCTTCCCCGATTTCAAAGTTGCATTGATTAGTCTCTGTAAATGAGTCATGCTCCTCGTCCTGGACTTTTTCCCTTCCTCAAGATCGGCTCGATTTCTCTGAGCTCGACTTGATTTCAAGCAGCTCGAGTAACTTGTCGAGCTGAGTTCGAGCCTAACAAAGTTCGATTCGATCGGCTTGCAAGCTTAATCGAGTGTTTCCTTATGTCCGTGCGTCTGTGTTGGACCGTCTATTACTAAAACCAAATAGAAAGAGGGAGCGCAAGTATTGCGAGCCAAGTCCGATTCAAGCGAGATTACCTAAACATGCAAATCTAATCTATTAACGAAACTCTATCTTAAATCATCGTGCAAAAATATAGAGATGATATTTTCTTAGTATTTTTCAAACATGAAACATTCAAATAAAGATAGACATAAATGGTAAGAGACAGTCATCACATCACAAAAGATACGCACTG
Source organism: Eucalyptus brandiana (assembly GCA_014182725.1). Lineage (NCBI taxonomy): Eukaryota > Viridiplantae > Streptophyta > Magnoliopsida > Myrtales > Myrtaceae > Eucalyptus > Eucalyptus brandiana. The sequence goes on along the minus strand of CM024672.1, from coordinate 11,454,744 downwards.
AATATTCCATTCGATTAAAATGTGGCAATAAATAAAACTGACGATTGTTTCCAAAGGATTATGAGTGTGATTGGCCGTATATCGGGTAAAAATCGCATTTCTGGCTTAGCACTACGTCAAATTAGGAAAGTTTCCTAATTTGGATAACGCCCTAAATCTAAAACATATGCACGTTAGATGACGATCATTCAAAATATATATAATATTCAAATTTCATTCCTATTTTTGGAGCGCCATTGTTGAAGAGGTTCAACAGGGGCCTGGCAGTGGTTGGCTCCTTCGCAGATTCAAGTCTTCTAGACTGTCTCCTTCGTGATTCAAAGACTGGCTTCTGGTTTTGTCAGTGTTTGAAACAATTTTGTTTTCTCCATATTATTATATTTCAAGAGTCAACAATTTTATACGAGGAACTATTGAATTTAATCACTTGTTGCTCCTAATCGAACAGTCTCTGCGGTTGACCAAACTTGGCAAGAACGCACCTGCAACAGCTGAATTCTAGATCTATGGACTGGCGAGACGGCAAAGGAAAGATGGCAGACAAAAAAGTCGAGGAAAACATATGGCTGTTTCGACCCGAGGGCAAATCCCCGGGGAAAAAAAAGGAGGATTTGCTCCACGAAATTTCGCTTGATCCACACCGATTGCAGCCGGGGTTGGGCTAGTAGCTGCCGCTTTGGGATACGATATCGGGCACCCTTTCCATCGAGATTGATGTGGGCCACACTGAGGGTACTGTGAATTGGAGGATCTATCTGTAGAAGAGCCAGGGACGCAATAAATAAAGTTTGCCAATTGGTTCTTAGTAAGTTTAAGTATGTGTTTGGTAATATTTCTATTTCAGGGAATTTTTGTTTTTAGAAATAGTTTTTTTATTTCTATCCCTAAAGCAATTTTTAAGTAAAATAAAGCATTTGATAGCTATGCAAAATTTCTATTCCTAAAATTAAAAAAAAAAGGAGGGAATGCGTTTGGTACGCCACAAATTTTTTTGTGTCATAGAATTTCTTTTAATTTTTTAACAATTGTTTTAGATTTTTCTTTTTTTTCCCCTCTTTTCTTTCTCCTCCTCTAGCCGTTGGCAGCAGCGGCAGTGACCGCACGGCCGATGACCGGTGACTGGCGCCGGCCGGCAACAAGATTATAAGAGGAAGAAAAAAAAAGAAAAAAAAATTGACTTACTTTTAGAAATTCTTTCCGAAAACAATAAACTATTTTCTTACCTCTTGTTTTTGTTCTAAATCTATTTTCCAACTGCCTTTCTTTCCGAAAATAGAAAAATTAAGTGATGTTACCAAATGGAATTTTGTTCTTTTTTGTTCTTTTTCTGTTATGGAGAACAAAAAAACCAAAAAAACAAAAAAAAAATAGAAATGTTACAAAGAGTCTGCCTAAAGAAAGAAGTGATGAATGGGCGCCGATTATCCTCCCCTCAGATGACCTCCCCTTATTGAACCTTCCCTCACAAGTACTGGAGATCCTATCCAATGACCATCGTCTGTTCTGCCCTTTGTACTTGAGCATTTTCCCTGAGAATAGGGAGATCAGTTGTAGCAGAGTTTCTCGTTTATGGGCTGCAAAATGATTTCTAACCAATCTAAAAGAAGTAGACGGTTTTCTCAGTGATCTTCTATATAGAAAGTGCATCCATCCGGTGGAAGAAAGAAGTGATGGAGAGCTTTCCACATTCAAATTGGATAACCTTGTGCGAGAGAGTATTGCTTCCTTTTTCTGATCATCTGGACTTATTAAAGAAAACTAGTGAGGGTAGCACTAACTAGCCTGAAAGAGTAAGATACCTATCTGTCCAAGGAGGAACGGTCAAAGATTTGAATGAGAAACTCTCTCAACTTCATTCCTCTTCGTGTTTAATGTCTCCTCGGATGAGCAACAATGTCTGAAGCTTCGCCATTGGAGACTTTTGAGAATCCACTGTTTCCATTCGATTTTAAGCTTCTCAAGTTGTTGGATCCGACAGGTGCACCTCTGGAGACCGTTCCAGATGCACTGTTCGAGTTAATCCTTCTCAAGTACTTGAGCTTAAGGGATACCTCAATTGAAGAAATCCCAAACTCCATTGGAAGGCTTACGTGTCTTGAATTTTTGGATCTTAAACGGAGCTTGGTTATTGATTGAATTGCCTAAGGAGGTTGAAGGATTGGAAAGAATTCATCACATCCTGATTTATCACCAAGAGAAAGACCCCCGATTAAGAGTTACGAGCTAATTGGCTTCAAGGCATTATGCAGAGTCTGAGGGCTCAAGTGCTTAGAAAAGTTATGTCTCATGGAAGCAGACGATAGCGTATTGGAAGATCTTGGGAATCTGACAAAATTAAGGTGATTAGAAATCACCAAGTTGATTAAGGAACATGGTGAGTTGTTGTGCACTTCCCTTGAGAAGTTAAAGGAGCTAAAGTCCCTCAATGTGCATGCGGCTTGGTAAGGACGAGATTTTTTTATCTTTATCGCTTATCTTAGCCTCCCAAGTATCTTAAACATCTCTACTTGCATGGCTATTTGGAGAAGTCGCCGGATTGGATATCCTCTTGTAAATGTTTGACAAAGATCTTATTAAGATGGAGCTAATAGAGTTGTGAAGTCTGATAGAGGAAAATAATCTTCAAGCAAAAAAACAATTTATTTTGGGTAGGTACTTTCCTGCAGGTTACTCATCCTATAATGTTAAAGCAGACAATAGGCTTTTATTGCTGCTAATGATATACATGTAATTTTCATATTAATTATGTATGCTCCAAACTCCTCCCATATATAGCGGCAATATCTTTTATAATTGTAACACTGAAACTTGTATCCTAGAGCTTGTGACACTGATACTGATGGGGGCAATATCTTTTATAGTTATAATGTTGAAACTTGTAATCCTAGAGCTTGTAACACTGATATTGATAATCAAAAGATTGCCAAGTGTGGCATTGTGGTTTTTCCCTTTCTCGATTTTGGGAAGGGTTTTCCATGTAAACATTCTCGTTTGTTTTCTTCTCTATTTTTTCTCTTCATATATTCTCATTCTTAACAACTGGTATTAGAGCCTAGTTTTGGTGAAATAGTGGGAGTGAATATGGATAAAGGAAAGGTGAAGATCGATCGGTTCGATGGCAAGGACTTTGGTTTCTAGAAGATATAGATCGAGGATATGCTGTACCTAAATAACTTGCATCAACCTCTTTCTGGAAAGAAAATAGACTCTGTGAAGCAAGAAGAGTTGGAATTGTTAGATTGGCAAGCTCTGGGTTTGATTCGTCTCACAATGGCGCGGAACATTGCTTTCAACATTGCCAATGAGGCGACAGTGGTGGATTTGATAGTGGCATTGTCCAATATGTACGAGAAGTCTTTTGTATAAAACAAGGTATATTTGATACGTCGTTTTTTCAATCTAAAGATAGACAAGAGTGCTTCCATGACTGATCACATCAATGAATTCAATGTGATCACAACTCAAATGAGTTTAGAGGATATCAAATTCGATGACAAGATAAGGGCTTTGATTTTATTATATTCTCTACCTGAAAGTTGGAGCGTAACCGTGATTGCAGTGAGTAGTTCGTCTGGTAAGATAAAGTTGAAGCTCCAAGCAATCCGAGATTTAATTCTTAGCGAGGATATTCACCATAGAGAATTTGGTGAATCTTAGATGCTGCCTTGAATATGATGGTAGAGGAAGAAGCAATCAATGAGGGCAGAACGAGTACTGTGGCAGATCAAAGTTTAGAGGGAGAAGCAAATCTAGAGCACGTGGAGGAATAATTTGCTAGAACTGTGAAAAGAAAAGCCATCTAAAATGAGATTGTAGAGCCCCAAAGAAGAAATTTCAGGATCGAGATCAAAATCAAGAGGAAGAAAAATCTATGAATGCAACTCTTGAAGAGATGCATGATAGTGATTTTTTAATTCTATTGCCTAATTTATTCCACCCGTGGTGGCTACAGAAAAGGAAAAGTTTGAAAATTTTTGTTTAACAAAGTCTCCTAGACTCTTAAATTCTTCCGTTTATGTGTACATTTCTGAATATCTGATGCAGCTGAATACAATTAATTTCTTGCCAAACAAAAAGAAATGGCCGCTATTCATAGTTTAAAAAAAAAAAAAAAGTGGCAAGATTCTAGCTGCAAAAATAAGTGCTAAAATTTGACAATTCAACACCTAATGAGCAAACCATTGGGGTGAGGATATGTGAGCGAGGGAGCAGAGTTTAGTAACTTGTGCATGGTTGATAACACACACAATGACTTATAAAATATAATATAGGATAGGACTAGATAATAACAACAAAAAATACCTAATGAGCAAGCTTATACGATAACTTGATTATTATTGACTTTGTGCACGACATTTAGCACACGCTAGCTGAATATTATTGATCTCTTACCAAACATACAACAACAGTCATCATTGCTTGGCTTTAGCTTTGGCGAGATTCTAGTTGCCATCGACAAATTTTTTTGTTGACGTATGAATTAGATAATCCTTCCCTTACTTATTGCATTAACTAATGTTTTGACTTTTGAAAATAAAACTTTTCAGTACTTATTCCCATTGAGTGCTTTTGACAATGTTACGAACCATACAACATTGATTGTTTTAAGTCACAAATCACTCAATACTGTAAAACAGGAAGGATTTAATGAATTGATTCGATGATACAATTACAATGGAAATATATATTTTACAAATTACATTATCGAAACCTTGCAATAATGTTCACTATTCCATGTTTGTAAAGAAATTAGCAGCAATTAGTATTTTATTTTCATCTATCATCAAATAATTTTTGTTTTCAGTTTCAAAACTTGAATACTTAGTAATTAATGTTCAATACTTAAATTTTTAGCACTTATCAAAACAATCCTTATAGTTTTATCACACAAGCCCCTGTTAACCCTCCTATTTGATAACCTAGTTAAGTGTCGAAAATTAGAAATAGAGCATCTAAATAGAATAAACTTGTTGGATGACTTTATTTAGTGTTGATTTAAAAGACTCAATTAAGTCAAAAGTTCACTTAATTTGGTAAGTAAAAAAGGGCATTTAATTTGTTCACTAGGAAATAGAACTTACAGTAATTTAGAACCTTACCATTTATGAAAACTTACTGATAATAATCACAACTTTATGTTTATCGAAGTAAGAAACTAATCATATTTGGTGAGAAATTTTAATGATCAAATAGCCTTTTGTTTCTATTTTCAACGCTTGAAATTCTATGCTTAAATCTTCAATGCTTACTTTTAGTTTTATCAAACAAGCCCTTAGTCACCACATTAAGGACACGTTTGATAACACTAATAAGTGTTGAAAATTAATATGATCTTTAGCGCTGTTACCAATTATGACTAATTTCAAGTTGAAAAGTTAGATGATAAAAATCATATAATTTCCTTAGTTAAAATGGGGTTACTTAGTTCATTGGCGACATAATAAAAATAGTCCTTAAACTTTGACATGATGTATAATGTCATCCTTGAACTTTGAATTTGTTCAATGTTATCATTGAGTTATTTCTAAGTGTTCAATTTGATTCTTAAACTATCAATTTGTGCAATCTAGTCCCTCAAATAGTAATAAACTCTCAATGTCATCCTCTATACTATTCATAAATTTTCATAATACTATATTTCCTCAATTTTTTTTTTAAATATCAATTCATTATCTACATCAACAAAAAGTTTGCAATCTTTTCTTATTGCATTTTTGGTCTTTTATGAATAAGACGGTTATTTCTATTTAAATATACGAAACTTATGATCACCATATTAGTAAAAGCGGAACATCATTTAGAGTAATATTGGGTTGATATTCCTGCTATTTTAATTTCCTAAGTTACACGTTTGACTAAATGTAATTTAGAAAATGAGAAACAAGATTTATATATCTTAAAAATTCAGAACAAGGTCTAAATTAATACAAGCACAATTATATGTAGATAAGTTAATATCATATTGAGATACCCTTATGAAACATTTATTCTTAAAATAGCGGGAATATCAATATGATATAACTCTAAATGAGATTATACTTTTACCGGTTTATAAATTATGAGTTAAAATATTACTTAAATGAAATTATAAAAAACCAAAAAGGTGAAAATGTAATAAAAAGAGATTACATATTTTTAATATAGATAGTGGATTGAAATGAAAAGATTTTTATAAATTTGGGCAATAGTGCAATTTTAGGAACTTGTGAATAGTACGGGAGGATGGCATTAAACATCTTTGAGTAGTTAAGAGATTAAATTTTTCAAATTGAAAGTTTGTGAACTAAATTGAATACTTAGACATAATTTAAGGACCGCATTGGACATATTAAAAATTCTAGGATACATTGCACATGGAACTAAAGTTTAAAGATTATTTTCCTTAATTCATTTAATGGAAAAATGTATTTAACAAGGAATTGAAATGTAAAGGAAAATGCTTAGCTAGCTGTACCGTGAGCTTGGAAAATGGCTGGTTAATCCTCAGCCACACACCTTGGTTGAGAGAGGGAGATTTGCGTCTTGCTGGAAACTTCCTAGTGCTTGTGTTTGAGAGGGGAAATATCCTTTGACCATCACACCGTGAGACGGTGATGGCAGCACCACTCAAATATAAACTACCATATTTCCAAAGCCTAAGATTGATACAGATCTATACATATGATACGACTTCAAGTCACATAGTAATAGCATATCCAGAATTATTCTGAAGGGCTAGACAAACCATTTTATAACTGTTAGCTTGAAAAGAAATAAACATGAGGTATATAGATTTCATAAATTGCAGTTTATGAAATTAAGTGATGATCTCGCATACTAAACCTTCGCATATTTTATTGATGATATGAAATGAGACAACTGATAAGGCGCATGAACATAATTACCTGACACAGATTGTTGATTTTCATAAATTTTACACACGTTATATTGCATTAATACGTAGCAATAGATAGGTGTATTGGTCACGACCATTAAGGTTTTTTTTTTTAAAAAAAAAAAATACACGTGACCTAAGACTAAATAACCTTGTGGAAGTGATATCGTGTGTTAAGAGGTGGCAACTACCTCGGGGGTGGAAGAGCAAGTTATTCGGTCCCCTAGCAATAGCTACGTGGTCAATAGCAAACTGTCGAACTTTAAAACGTTATGAGATTATCTTGCTTGCATTTCTCTTACTATATCAAAACAACATGTATTAATATGATGAGTCTATGCCTTGCTTATAAATCCCAACACTACTCTTTTTTTTTAAATTTCCTTTGCATCTTTCAAGTAACCCTGTTCTTGATTTTTGTTAGGTTAGTGGCGTCAATTGACAACTCTCCACTCCTCACCGGGACAGTTCAATCATTTCATACGCACATAATAATTAGTATAGAGAAATGATTGTATAACAATCTTTAATTTATTAAGAGAATATTCTTTTATTACGGATCATAAAAATTAAATAATAAATAATTATAAATTATTATGAGATCCATTCCTTAAAAAAATTATGACTTACAATAAGCTAGCTCAAAAACTAATATATTAACAAAACCCATTAACAAATCACATAGTATCGTACTTCTGAAAATAGCCTTAAAAATGTGCTTACTCTTTAGCAACCTGGATTTCTCAAACATTGATCAAGAAAAAGAGAAAAGGTTGATTTTAAAAGACATTTGCTTTTGATCTTGAGAATTCTAGATCCATTCGTTACTCGACTCTTTGAGAAAAACCTACTAATCAGGTTTTCTAGTTCACACATTGCAAAACCTAACGAGGAGAAGGGACTGCCATTTACTTTCCCCTTCCCAGATCTCTATGTCCGTAATAATATTGCGCGGGAAGCATGTGCAACAGTGTACGAGATTCACAAGCATTGTGATAATTTTTTCACATATTTGGAAAAAAGTTAGTGGAAACTATTCGTTTACTCTTCTAATTATCTTATCCACAAAAATATTTGAATATGAAGCTCTTAATTTGACATTTATCACCGACCCATTCCTATTTATTAGATTTTCATTTTTATAATATCTATTATGTACCTTTAGTAAAGGTTTTCAAAAGAATGAAACGCCATCTTTCGTGTCTTTGCGATTTACTTTTTTTTTTTTCAATGTTTTCCCTGTAATATGTATCTAAAAATTTTCTCCTAGATTTTTATTTTATTTTCTTAATATGAAAACCTGGTGGTGGAGGTGGGAAAAGATCAGAGAAAGACGGCCAGGAAAATAACGAGATGAAGACATGCGGAACTTATAAGAGGGCCACCTCTCACTGTGTCATTCTCCCATGAAGCATCATTTTTTAAAGTATGGAGGATGGATCCGGGAGACGAATATTATCTACCCCACATGTGCTCCGCTTTGGTGGCCAAGTTAACATCAAACCGTAATTAATTTTTTCTTTTGGCTTAGCATCGTTGATTTGTGCAACATTCCTATTGCAAGCATTGACCCAAAAAAAAAAAAAAAACTTCCTAAATGAAACATAAAAATCTAGTTTATAAGACATTTAAATGGCCGTGGGTGATAGCGTGAACAAGTCAAGTTCGTCTACTTCTAGGGGTCCCCCTCGTCCTTCACCTGTTTTGGGGTCGGCTCTCTCCTCAACCAGTGATGTGCAGCTATACAGACAAAGATGTGTGATTCATACATGTCCATTCACGAATCAAGAGTAAATTATTGAACCAGTCCTTGATAGCATCGCATTAAATAATTGAGCTTTTGACGTAGTGATTTGATGGATCAAATCATCTAGTATTTTGATATTAGTTGAGTTACATCCTCTAGCATTTTGATTTCATGAGTTATATGCTGGGAAAAGTATCAAAAAAATCCTCAACTTATTGTATTGGTGTCTATTCAAGTCTAAACATTTCATTTGATTAATTTAATCATAAACATTTTCGCATTTGTATCGTTTTCACCATCCGCCAATTTAGACGAGAAAATTGCTCATGTGAATATTGGCAATCCTACATGACACGATGAGGGCCACGACACCCTCGTTGGCCATGGCTATTACTAGCCCTCGGTTGTGGCTGGTCGCCAACCATGGTCGATATTGGTCATAGGGTAAAGGAGAAAAAACAGAAAATAAGGAAAAATAAGAAAAAATACTTAGAAATATTTTTACAAAAAGTCCACATCATTGCTGGTTGTGCCAACTGTCATTCATATTAGTGATTTTCTGTCTAAATTGATTAGATGGACCAAATTGATACCAATTGGAAATGTTTAAAACTAAAATGATCCAATTAAAAAAATAATTTGATACAAATGTAATAAATTTATAATATTTTTAACACTTTTCTCGTTATCAACTCCACCATTGTCAATGACCCCACAAAAAAAGAGGGAGTGGTACACAAATAATTGAGGAAGGGGCCATATACATTCATTAGGTTTTGGAAAAGTTGGAGTGAACTGACAAGTCCATTGTGTACAAAATGATAAAGATGAACTATAAATTCCACAAATGAGTACAAACATCACATGATGGATGAATAATTGAATTCCAAGGATGATAAATAAGGTATGCAACTTTTTAAATATAAATTTGAAAATAATGCTAAAAATCAAATACATATATATATATATATATATATATATATATATATATATATATATATATATAATTATAAAAAAACCAAACCCTTTATCGGAATTTTTTAATTTTTATTTGTTTAAAATTGAAAAAAAAAATAATGTAAGCAACTTTTTAAATATAAATTTTGACAATAATGCTAAAAAAATTAAATATATATCTAATTGTTTTAAAAGACCAAAATATATATATATATATATATATATATATATATATATATATATATATATATATGTGTGTGTGTGTGTATATTTAGCATTTATATATATATTTGATTTGAGCTTTCAGCATTCTTAGTGCTGGCTTTCACTTAAAAGCTACTTAAAAATGGTTGTCAAATGGTCTAATATTTTTCCAAGAGACTTTGAAGGCGCCGAAAACCCCGAGAATCGCTAAACCAAACGCACTCTCTATTTCTCAACATTTGCCACCTCTCCCTTACTAGAATGACTTGACCAAGCGACCAAGTGACCAAGGCACTGTAAAAGGCCAACCACGTTGCCGCCCTCCCCAGCCAGGCCTTGGTAAGCTTTCGCCACTACTCTGGCTACATCTTAGTGAACGATGGCCTAGGGAAGGGCTCTCTTGTATTGGTTCTTTGAGGCAATGAGCTAACCCTCTTGTGGCTCAATGGAGGTATATTGTTGCACATAACTACCATTACAGAATTAACTTTTACGTGAATGTGCCACTTAAAAGCAAATTAACGAGTGAATTTTTTACCTATGTTCATTAATCTCCAACATTTATATTACGTCCTATGTTTGCAAGTCAAGGTTGCACTTCGGTTGGTTTGGCGAGGCCCAATAACTCAGCCCGTTTCTTGTGATAAATGGGCCCAACAGCCCAACGCTAAGATTCAACAACATACTTGGAACAAAGGTACGTCCGAAATTTCATTTTTGCTCCTTCTTTCCCTAGCTACATTAGAAGGAAGATAAGTAAATTTGTTCATATTGTCCTAATTGCGACGTCATATACTTTTGCAGCTGCGAATTCGTTGTTCATCGATTTGCAAGTTGGTGTCGGGTTTTCTTACTCCAACGCCACCGTAGAGCACTGCAACAACAGTACAGATTTGTAAATTTAAATTGATTAGTAGATATTTAGAGATAACCTCACTTACCGAAAAATGAATTTTGATGCAATTACCAAACAACAAGAGATGCCTATGCATTTCTATTGAATTGGTTCAAAAGGTTTCCGTGGTACGGATGGAGTGAGTTCGGCATTGCATGCAACCGGGGGTATGGAGCTAGCCTGCGGTTGCATGTAGTGCCGTAAGGCATGCTAACTCCATAGTGGGTTTTTCACCCACCCCTACTCACCCTAAGTGCGGTTGGCTACTATACCAGCCTACCCAATGGTAATCAGCGTATGCAAGCATATCTTGACGTGGAGTCTACCTTTCCCACTGTAGGACCCCCTAATTCCCTCTCTATCTTTGCCTTCTTGACAAAGAGGGAATACGGAGGACAACTCAGGGTCTCCCACCCCAGGGCGGATCTCCCGCCTATTTCCTCCTTGAGCCTTTTAAGGACTTACCTAGATCCAACGACCTTTCACCGTGCCAATATGCTCTTTAACTTTTTCTTGGGTGGCATACACCCCAATACCCTTCTTAATTTTTGACAATCGGGAGGGCCCAATGAAGGCACGGCAACCTTGCTTGGATCAACTGTAAGCGCCCCCGTAGGGCTTACCCGTCATTTCCAAGGGAGCAGTTTAGTGAGCTGCTTAGCTCGAAGAGTGAGTTATATATAGCAAGAGAAAGCTATGCGGGTTAGTAATTGTTGACCCTAATTTAACAATTAATAATTTCTTTTATTTTTTGAGAGAACAATTAATTAATTGATGAATGTGGTGAATGGTTTTTTCCCCTCCATTCAGGGCATTATGCACACCAACTTGCCGAGGCAATTTACATAAGAACCGAAATTCAACTATAGACACTTTTATAAATCTTAATTGCATCATCGTGTTTGCCCAAATTCTCAACTAACCTCAACTTTATTCGATGGTTTTTCCATCTTATACCCACTAATGCAAAAATCAAGAAATTAATTGCGAAATTTTTGAAGCGCAACTGGGAAATCCAGCTAAGAATGTCGAGATAGATTTTGAGGGAATGATTGGTTATGCGTGGGGCATGCCCAGATTTCAAACAATCTCCATAGTTCAATTCAGCTTGACGAGTACATCAAATTGTATAGGATGATCAACATGAATTGTCTATACTCCCCGACTTGTCTGCTCGATCTGCCCTTCCCCAACCATGACTTAAACACACGAGCTGAAGTGAACACACCTAATTATCATTTGGTAGGTGCATTTTCTTCCTTAATTTTTTCGTCCCTTCACTTTTCTTTTCTTTTTTTTTCAATTTGAATGTCCATTTTTGGTTATGAACAACCTAATTAATGATTAATCTCTCTTGACTCGACAGGAGCTGTTGCGCAAGATATTAGCGGGCTATGATTCATGCCTAACAAACTATATCACGGCTTACTTTAACCTTATCAGTGTGCAACTTGCCTTGCACGCAAATGTCACCCGAATCGCTCGACCATGGAGTCTTTGTAGGTGAATGAAATGATAATTTGTTGATTTTCTCGAATATGAGGCTCTTATATATAAATATATATATCAAATTTTAAAATTTTGGGTTAAATACTAATTAAGCTTGGAGGTGCGGCTTTCTTGGAAAGACTCGCCTTCTTTAGTCCTCTTGGTACTGAAGAAACTCATCAGTGGGGGTATTCGCTTGTGGATCTATTCAAATAAATTAATTAACTAAATTAGCATTCCTTAATTAATTTGACTTACATGCTACGATTGTAATTTTGTTTTTTCTTTTTTTTTTATTTATCTAATCAATCCTTTCAAGATTTAGTGGAGACACAAATGGGAGGATCCCAGTGACGTCGACTCAGTACACGTTAAACGAACTCGACCTCAACATCATGGAGATTTGGACACTGTGATATAAGGGTAAAGAGGTAATTTCATCACTATTCTAATATTCAGAGGTAATTTCATCACTACCCTAATAAAAGGGAATAAACACCTATGGAAAATATTTTATTACCCCCTCTCATGTGCAAATCACGTGCAAACTTGTGAGGTTTTAACTCACCAGCTTGTAATATCATCATAGATGCAACATACATCAATTTAGGACTAACTAGCATTCAACTTATCATTCAATTCTTCTCAATAAAGTTTCGTCCCCTCCAAAATAGCAAGGAATCATCGTACAACTCATTCAGATAAACTTGAATAAAGAGGAATTCTTAGGAATTCCTAGGGATTTAGCTTGTTGATTCTATTTCTATGCCATTAAAAATATATTGTGACAATTCAATTGCGGTTTTTATGGTTAAAAATGACAAAATGGCAGTTGAAATAAGCATATCGATATCAAGTATTTAGCCATAGAAAACGTGTTAAGAAGAATAAAATCGTCATAAAACACGTTAGCACTAAATTGATGATAGCTGATCCTTTAACTAAAGGCATGCCATCGATGAAGTATAAGGATCATGTAACTAATATGGGAATATATCTCATCATGTGATTTGTTATCATATGAACGATTTTTTGTTGCATGAAACTCTTATTTTGTTGTAATGTTGATTCTCAATTTTTTGTGTACACAATTTGTTGTTTATTTATGAGAATAACATTTATCCTTGATTCTAGAATAAACATAAGGTTTATTCATTAAGATGTATTGTCACATATAAATTGACATTAAAGAAATAAGATGCATTGCAATACATAGAAGATATTACTCACTCTTAGAGGACATGTCGCCATGATCCATGCGTTTTGTTTCTTTTCTTTAAGCATAAAGTTTTTCATGGATTTGGTTGGATAATCTGTATGATGAAAATGATGGGATCAAGTGGGAAAATGTTATTTATATTGCGTTATTCCACATTTTTGAACCCACATTTTCTCTTTAAAGTAGCGGTTACTCCACATGTAATTTTTTCACGTTTTGTATCTTTTCGTGACAACTGCCCATTTGGTAACCGCCTTGATGGGAGACGGTATGTAAAAAGAACGATCATTCATTTCTAACGGGTGATCACAAGGTTTAACGCAAACCCTCTTAATTTTGGAATACACCATCAGTACGTGAGAGAATTGGGCTAGTAGAGTGTGCCTGATATTTCATTGAATTTTCGGGATTTTCCGACGAACGTGAATACGAACAATGGCTGGAGGTTTGTCTATAATTGATCATGTTTTCCGCATTTGATCTTTACTTCTAACACTTTCTGGTTCTTGAATCCAGGTTTTCCCCTTCTAACATGGAAGGGTACAACCTGGGAATGTCTTGTTGACTCAAGAAGTGACTCTCCCTAGTAGTCAGCTCCTCGAAGCATGCTTAACATTTGCATATTCCAATGCTAAAGAGTGCCATTGCACCCAAAGGCACATATTGTGAGTCAATTTTTAATCACAAGTACAATCTAGAAACACTCTCCCTTTGCCCAATTTGGTGCAATCCTACTTCTTTTGCCATCCAAGAGACTTGTCAAGAGCTGTATTGTGTTAGGATCTATTTGGTCCTGATCGTCCCTCCACAACCTCGTTAGAACAGATCGCTACAATTGATGTTCATGAAGATTGCGGGAACCAGAAGAGTGGAGTTGTTCATGAACGGAGAATTTTTGGCAAAAATTTACATATGGACAGAAATCAACATTCTAATATGCTACGAATAAATATCGGTTAAAAAAAGTTATGATAGTTTTATTCAACATCAACTGGTGAACCGTATTTTGTGCTCTCGCTACTCATTCAACAATGGGAGATTTGACCTCAAAATCATTTGTATGCTTTGTTATCCTCTAAGAACAGAGATTGGTTTTTCGCATTTTCAGTACAAGGGTTCTGATTTTGGTACGCGAATGATTTGGTGCGTGGAAGTAATCGTCTTGGCATTTTGATGTACATAATTATGTTTTTTTTACATGATGCATAACTTATGCTAACATTTCTGTTGGGAATTTTCTCGTTAAAAGATCGCTCTCCTTTGGATCTAAGTAGGTCCTTAAAAGGCTCAAGAGGAAGAAATAGACCAGAGATTCGTTTTGAGGTGGGAGATTTCGCAATGTCATCTCTGTATTTCCTCTCTATTGAAAAAACTTGACGATGGAAATTATTGCGCTTCAATCAATCAATGATCCAAAACTACCCTTTTTTTTTTGCGCCAAAAGAAACTTATTTTAACATTATAACTTTTGTTTTAACAAACAAGTCAGTGATTTATGTATGCCTTAAGCACATTATATTATTTCTTATCTTCACCATAATTAAAGAGATAATATTTTATTTTTTTCTAAATGACCCAAAAACTACCCTCTTTTTCTTTTCTTTTTTTGGGTACGTAAGAGCGACGCTATTTTTAAGACTCTTTTGACAATTTACTTTCCGTACTTCTATTTTCTTTTCGAGTATTGGAGCGAGCCATGCTTGGAATAACCTCGTATCGTGGAAATTACACTCGCTGGTAAGTCAAAAACCAAAAGGAAAAGATCGGTTTGTCTAGGAAAAACACCGACGAAAGAGTAAAGACAAATTTCATATGAGAACCCCACAGAGGCCAAGTCAAACTAAAAATGTACTTTGACATCTAATGGTTGTTGCTTAAAATATGTGAAAATTTTCCAATAATGGCCAGTGGTCTTAAAAAGTTGACAAGGCATGTTTTCTTATATGTGCTTTGAGATAGAACCTCAATACTCTTGGTTTACGACGAGGCCTTGGAATTTGCATTAATCTCTGTATTTGTCACTGGACAATTATGGGCGCGCATGACAACCATTCTGTTTTTAAATAGTTTTGGACGTAGAAATAGATTTTCTATTTCTATTTCTAGAAGAGTTTCTAAACAAAAATAACCGTTTGATAACGACACAAAATTTCTACTCTAAAAATAGAAATTCGTTTGATAATAACACAAAATTTCTTCCTTTCGGATGACGGTAGATCACCACCACCGATTGCCGGTCGCCGGCCACCTCGGCCGACCGGCGGCGGCGGCAGCGAGGGCCGGCGAGCGGCGGGTGACCAATGGACAATGGTTGGCAGCAACAAATGAAGGACCGGTTGACGAACAATGAGAAAAATTTTTATTTCTCATTTCTGTTCCAGAAATAGAGAAGTAGAAAATTTTAGCGTCTGATTTCTATTCCAAACCTATTTTTGGAATAGAAATTTATTCTAGAAATAGAAAAACGGAATAAGTTTATCAAACGGATTTCTATTACAGAAACATATCTGGAATAGAAAAATTGTTTCTAGAATAGAAATTCTGGTTTGTCATGCACCTCCTATGCGAATGCGAATTCTGTGTCCCATATGTTGTTTGCATTCTAGCACTTGTAGTTCGCTTTTCCTCAACCTTAGCGATGTGTGCATAAATTCTTGGTTGGTAAGACTTAGAGTGCATTTGGTTCAATATTTCCAAGTGGCTTTTGGCTTCCAAAATGCCTTGGGAAATGTTGTAACCATTTTGAAGAAACTTTTAAATGAAAGCCAGTATTGAGAAGGCCAAAAGCCCAATGCCAATAGGGATTAACATTGACCTTTCAGCATTTGGTAGACCTGTTAAACGGGTGGATCAGGTCGGGTTTGGATTGAGTTATAAATGGTCCAACCCAAATCAACCTATTTAACCCGTTTATGACCAATTTATTATAGTGCAAAATTTTTGACACATATCCAACCCATTTAACTTAACCTAAGAAAACTTATTTCTTATGATTTTTTTAAATGGTATTGCTAAAATAATTTTATGCAACATAAATTTAATGGAAAATTTTTATATTTTTTAAATTATTTTTAAAAATCGAATTTTAATTATTTTTATTTTTTAAGAATATAATTTTTAATTTTCTTTTTCTTTTTCTTTTTTGTTCTTCTTATTCAGCTAGCTACTAGCCATAATAGCTGGCAATTAGCCATAGACAAGCCTTGAGCTCGTTGGGCTCACCTAACGTCGCCCAATTGAAAGCTTGCTAGATCGGCGAGGCTTGAGCCTCGCTTGGCCGGTCGTCGTGCCAACCACTAGGTAAGGAAGGAGGAAAAAGAAAGAAAAAAAATATAAAAAATAATTATATTTTTCGATGTTTATTAAAAATATATATTTTTGTAAAGTTAAAAAGGGAAGAGAGAGATTGTGAGGCTTTGGTTGAAAATGGGTTCTAAGTTGAACTCATACCCATCTATCTTAAGTCTTCAATTGTTAAACCCATTTAACTAATTTCTTCAAAAAATAAGTGACCCATTTATGATTTAAATGGGTCATATATGGGTCTAAGACCCATTTTGCCACATCTAGCATTTGGCCAAATGCCGAAACTCATTTTTCTTCCAAGACTACCATTATCCATTCTTCAAATTTCTAATTTTGCCCTCGTTATTTTGTTTAAATGCTAAAAAAAAATCAAATATATATAAATGCTAAAAAAAAAATGTATATAATTTAAAAAAAAAAAAAAAAGACAGACCAACCCTTCCCTTGGTTTGGCCAAGGGCTATGGCCACTAGCGAGCTAAATCTAGAGCTAATGGTTATCGATCAAGGTCGCCTGACTTCAATGAGAGTTGCTCAAGTTGTGCGCCGTTGCTCGAGGTTAGGCGACCTCTAGCGGCCCCCTCCAAGGTCGCGCGACCCTTGTCAAGGTCGCATTGACCCTCGACGGAGGTTGCCCGAGCCGACGTTATCGACTTTAGATCGCTCACCGACGACCATAGCCCTTCATCGATCGACAAAGTGTTTGGTCTTTTTTCAAAAAAATTATATATATTTTGATTTTTTTAGCATTTATATATATTTGATTTTTTTAGCATTATTGTCAAAATTTATATTTAAAAAGTTGCATATATTATCTTTTTTGAAATTTAAACAAATAAAAATAAAAAAGCTAACATTACTCACCCAAAAGGTTTTTTAAATGTATTTTCTACAAAACGGCATTTATCTCATAATTCATCAATTGATCTTTACATTTATCTGAAGCTCTTTACGTCAAACTGGTTTGCATTTTTTTTAATGGGTTTTTCAAAATCCTGAATCAAATGCACTCTTATTATCGATGAAAAATGAAGGACTTGTCCAAAATGAAGGGTGTACTGTCCGTGATTGGTTATGAGCAACGATACGTATTCCACTATTTGTGTTTGAGAACTTCTTTCTAGCCATTCTGGTTTAAATCCTCGATCTTATTTTACTTCAAAAACTGCCTCGCTCTTCAGGGGGGGTCCGTTCGACATTGGATGGCTCTCCAGTAAAAGTATGGGGCCCTGATGAGAAGAGGATAAACAAGCTCGTCTTTATAGGGAGGAACCTCGATGAAGCTGCCCTACGAAAATGCTTCAAGGGGTGTCTTGTATGACCCGACCAATCAAAATAGGACGAACGAGTGTCCGGTGTGTCAATATATGTTAGAAACAAATTAACTATAAGACTATGCCGATAGGTAGGGAAGGACTAAGGATGGCTTCCCAACAAATGCATAATGGGAAAATTATGATGTATTTGATAATATTTTTTTTTTCAGGAATAATTTCTGTTCATATAGTTTTTTCTATTTCTTCTCCCTAGACGAGTTTTTAAGTAGAAGAACATGTTTAATAATTGCACAAAATTTTTATTCCAAAAATAGAAGAAGAACAAAAATGCGTTTGGTGCAAACCTAAAACTTTCTATCACGATTTTTTTATTTAAATGTAAAGAGACTTGATATTTCATGTTTGGATAAAATAGGGCTTTTCTAATGATTTAATCGATCCAGATATTCTAAAATAACCTAGGAAAATCTAGCATAATAATTAGTCAAAGATAGATAGCTGGAAATGGCAACAAAGAGTCACATTAGTTTATAACTTACGATATGAGAAAGTTGATAGTAAATCTTTAGACATTATAATAAACAAGTACATAGATCTTTTAAAAGGAAGAACAAATGTTGGTTGGAGTCACCAAGCTTTCGCGACCTAGCATTGTCTCCAAAAGAAAACAATATTAAAAAATTCAAACAATTAAATCCTAAACATTATTCAATGTTGAATTCAATTTTCATCAAAATATTTTCACAATTTTTTATGCTAAACTAATTCTAAACTAGAATTAACATTAAAATCTAGTAAAATTATCAAAATCTAATTTCTAAATTTTTTTCCTAAATTTTTATTTTTTTGAATTTTTATTTTTTTATTCCGAAAAATGAGGACTCGGATCGGGTCGGAGACCTGGACATTGTGTCGATTGTATAAAAATGAGCATTAGGTTGTGTTGATCTTTTTTTTTTTTTTTTTTTAATGACATTATTCCTCCTTTTGTTTCGTGAACAAAGAAGTAAGTTATTTTAGCTTCTTGTTTCCATTTTAAATCTATTCCCTAACTATTGCTGCTCTAGAGAATATAAAATTAGTTGATATTACCAAATGGATTTCTATTCTTTTTTTATTTTGGAAAACAAAAGAACAGAAAGATAAGGGTTTGTTTGGTAACACTTCTACAAACAACCGATTTTATTCTTTTATTTTTCGAAAAAAAAGAATAGAAATTCATTTGATAATGTTCTCACAAATAAATTTGGAACATAATCAAAAAGTAAAAAAAAAAAAATTACTATTTATTCGCAGGAACAATTCATTGAACCTAGTCTAATTTTTCTTCTACTTTTTCTTTTTAGTCTGTCACCAGCCTTGGTCATGGCTGGCGATTGGCCAAGCGAAGGCCAATGACCTCGCTGAAGTGTCACTGCCCCTGGCGAGGCTCAACCTCGCCTTGGTTAGGTGAGCTCACTATACCTCGCCAAGTCGGTTGTTGGCCACGGCAACCACGAAGGAGAAAGAAGTGAAAAGAAAAAAAGAAAAAAAGGATAAAAAGAGAGAAAAATAAGAAAAATATAATAAAAGTATTAAAATATTAAAAGAAAAAAAAAAATTAGAGTCCGCTAAATGCGTTTCTATTTCGGGAATAAAAATTTTCGGTAGTTAACAAATGCCTTTAAAAAATGAGAAATTATTCTCAGAAACAAAATAAAATAAATTATTTCTAAGCAAAACTTTCTCGGAAACAGAATGATTATCAAATATGCCATAAAAGAACAGAAAAATAAAGAAATCTAAATATTACTAAACGGGGCCCTTTTGTGATGACAAACTAGAAATACACAAATTGCTTCTTCTCTGTAACTGGAATGTTCTCAAATGACTGGGAGTTATATTATGAAACAGAAGAGAGCCTATTGGCAGTATCTGATTTTTAAGTCGACTTACAAGCGTGAGTTATCTTATTTTCACAAATTACAAGAAACAACTATTGAAATACCCAGAAAACCTTGGCTTGAACCATTGTAGGAATGCTCTGAGAAGGTCTTTATTTTCTCCTGAGACTGAAAAGAGCACGATCATCAATGGCAAATCTTCTTCTTAGTACAATCATGCAAAAATCTTCAGGTATTCATCCATGCGGGTATATTGAACTTGAGGATAAAGCTGGGAAGCTTCTTCTCCATCTTCGCCAATTTCAAAGTTTGTCAAGCAGCCTTCATAGAATATGTGGTAGAAATGCCCCATTCCCACTTGCGTTGCATAGCCCAATCCTGAAACAAAAGGATAGATCAAAACTATCCATACGTGATCTACTATAGATCCGAAGTTAATGTAGTAAGAAATTATTTAGCAGGTCACTCTTGATTTACCAAAGGGTGTTTACCGGGTTCTCTGTCAGCATTAAGAAGCATAATCACCATTGCTTGACATGTTCATTGAACTTCAGAATATTTAGAGGTAAATCCAATTCAGTTCTAAAGTGAAATTGGGAATCAGATCGGGAGCGTTAGTCTCTAAAATTGAGAACCGAGAAACGGACCGATCCGGTCCATGGAACCGGTCAAATTTGAAAGATTCAAGAGGGGGACGTGTCTGACAAAAACATATAGAGCAGAGTAGCGTGGCCCACTCCTGTTTGATGTGTCTCTATTACATTTATTTTACTTCCTAACAAGTTTCCATCGCATTGAAGGTATTTACTTTTGTTCAGTCTCTCTCTACTCCCTCTCTAAGTCAATCCCTCCTGTCCCACCTCCATCTCTCTCCCTCTCTCTCTCTCCTCTAAGGATATTCCAACACTAAATTCTCCAGAAGGCGTCGAAATTTTCTTAAGATTACGTAAAATTAAATGTCATCTAACAAATTAATTAATTAGGTAAGTACCTTTCATGGATGCAAGGAAGTCTTCTGCAGAAATGCTTCTCTTCTCCAGGGTCCTTCCACTGACCTTCTCCCACAGCTCCACCAGTTGTCTTTGGGACAGAATGTTCTCTGGTGGCCTCAGGTACACAGTCTTGTTCAGTGTTCTCGGATCATCAATCGTTTTTTGTATACGTTGCGATATCATCTTCATCGAGAAAGATAGCTGCAACAATAATGCGGTATCAAAACACTTTGATGACTAATCCATATACATATTCATGCATACTTGTGTCTTAATTGGGAAAAGAAGTGCTGCTCTTTGATTAGTCGGTAGTAACAAAGTCATAATTCTAGGAGGTCAGTTGCTATAACAAGTTGAACTTGGCTAAATGACTCAACCAAGTCAAAATCTCGACCTTGATAGATTTTATGAGCAGTCAGAAATATAACTCCTGATATGACACAATCTCACCTAGCAAGACACTGCAGAAAGATTGAATCCATTCATAAAATACAAGTCATAATTCCCTCACGCTCCCAACTGACATAAACGATTGATCTACTTGTTAAAATATGATCCCAAATATTTTGAAGAAGTTGAAAATAGAGGTGGAGAAGCAGCCCACGTCAGTGTTTAGAAGTATCCAAGAAACGAATCCTTGATCAAGTGACTTGGCTAATAGTCAGAGTGAGTGTGGATTAAACGGAGAACACGTATCCTGTGCATTTACCACTCTTGCAAGAGTATGTTGGGGGAGAAAGTCTATAAGTAGGCACATCCCCTCCCTAGTTTTAATACTGGCACAGAGAGACTTGCGAGTGTGAGGTAAGTGTGTGGGAAGTGCCGGTTTTTTTTAACACATGATATGAGAGCAAGGTCGCCCACTCCACACTTCTTTGACATGAATTGATCACTTCACATGTTAGCAATTGGGAACCGCATTGGATTAGGGCATTATTGTGCCAAGAATTCTACGTGAGACCTAAGGTTTCCTGAGGCTCAGATTCCAATTGTTTTATCACTCAGTCAACTCTTTTTTCATAAGTTTACCAAAATTGTTACCGGGTTTACATTGTCAATGGGAAGAAAGTTTTTGTCAGTCTCTAGTCGGAGAAAACTTGCTTCAACCAATCTCCTGATTGGTGGATTTCAAATATGGCATTTTGCGGTTGAAACCCATCAATCAAAGGCATGATTATAGGAAATTTCCTATGATTAGGGACAGAGGAAAGTATAATCTTCATTGTTATTCCTAAACTAGGTTTATGCATCTCACATACCTTTTACGTTGCCATCTCCATAAAGACATACGGTTTCTTTTGGTGGAGCGAGAGTCGATAGTTGACAGAGACTGCCCACAAAATAACCAGCGTAGCAGTTGGCCGAGATATATGTGAAAGGGATTTTAGCCTCTTCAATTGCTTTTCTCACCTCCATTTTCTCATCGAACGAGACCCTTCCTGGTTCAAGTGCATGACCCATGCGGGATGGGTCCGTCCCGAACTCCGACGGCAAGAACCGCTGCATAAATTTAAATTCAGTAAAAACATCTTTAGTATTTGACGCACGGCGATCTTTAACATGATGCGGATGTGACGATGATACATTATCAAAACGAAAAAAAAGATGTGGGAACCGAGAGAGAGAGAAGCACCCATCATGACAATGACGCGAGAGAAATAGCTTTCTTAACAATGTGGCGTTAACAATTTAGGTAATAAAAGGATTTTATTGCACAAATTTGAATAAGTTAGAGAATCAATCGCTTAAAATAGAGAATAAAAAGATCAAAACAAGCAAGAGGAGGGAATCTCCGTTTATCCTGATGCATTTGTGCGGGAATATCTACTTAAAAACACTTTGATTGCATTTCTCGTCGCATAAATTTACAATGTTAAACCAATACTACATCCATCAGCACATAATTTACTTCTTAGGATCATTCACAGTCGCAATGTCTTAATTAGTTTTTCTAACATAATTTCTATTTTCTTCTAACTTTTGTGATTTGCTCACACATATGGATGTATTATCTTTTATTTATCTATAAAAATAAAGTTTAGGTCGAAAATTAAAAGTCTAAAGACAATAGTGCACATTGGATCAAATTTTAGAGATTATTTATGTCATTTTCTTTTATACATACTAACGGATAATATAACTAAGGGTTGACTACTATAATAAAATGAGAATTCAGATGATAGGATTGAAAATTAATATGAGTAAATGTCTACTATCCTAAAGAATCTGGGAAATTTCGTGTAATATCCCCCGTCAATTAGAATTAGAAGCGCGATATAAATCATAGCCAAAGTTGGAGTTGAATCTATAACTAAAAAAGTCACATGCAATATTACAGATGATATCCAACTGTCAGACTAAAAGGACTATAAGAACAGGACTATCACTAAACTTAGAAGCATGCAATTTAAATAAGACATTAATGGTACTAAAAACTAGAAGTTTTTATTTAGGAGAAAAAGAAAAGAAGAGACTTGTTCTACAGAAATTTCATATAACAAAAATTCCATACCTTGATCATAAGCATGACAAAACAACACTAGAATTGCACAAAGATTCAAAACATTTTTAGATTGAGCAACAATCAGGGCGCAATCTGTCAAGTGAACATGCATTAACGTAGTAAAAAGAGCACATAGACACGTTTATCTATTTCTAACATTATTATTTTAATCAATCAATCTGCTATTGTCTGCTTAAAACACTGTTTGGTTGGCCTTATCTGTATCATTATCACCACTTCAGATAATCTCTCTTATTGGCATATCTGCCATTAACACATGGCATGTTTGGCCGTTTGGTTGAAACGATTGTTTGTTCGGACGATTACATCAGGACACTAGCTACATAGATATGCATCATTATCACCATTTAATGTAATATCTCCGTTTTGCCTATCTGCCATTTAGATATGGTCAGTGGAACAAGCTTTTCAACATTATAGATAATCTGAAAAATTGTTCACGCACATGTTCCTATCTGTTCATCTGCCTATCATTATAACATAAGATGAATAATTAAACACATAATTCGCAAGACTCGTTTGGCCTTTTGGTTGGAACGATTGTCTGTTAGGACGATCAAATCAGGTCATTAGCAACACATAAATGCAGCGTTACATGTCTGTCATATAGAAAAATTATAACAACAATACTTCAAATTGTGCGGGTAATACGATGAGTCAAGTTGGTCGATTTTGGCTTTAGCGTGACTTGTGTTGTAGCTGGAATAGTTTTATATTTTGCTCTTTATTGCGGTAGCTGAGGAGTTGTTGGTTAAACCGGCTTGAACCATCTAGATGGATATATGAGGCCAGGATCAAATCATGAAATCATCACCCACTAATTTTTTTTCGAGGAGATGGTCTTCTATATGTATATAACCTTCCAACGATGGAGGAGGCCCTAGTATAAAAAAGGTTACGCCATCGGATCCAACGTAAAACGTAATTAGACTATTTTCTACTGCCTGATTAATCTGATATAGTGAGATTGATTTTAGATAAACGGTTCTCTAGGTTTTCCATTAGTTAGTGTGTAAAATTAAATATAATAAGAACTAGATCTATATACGAATGTATAGACGTGCACCCATTATTTTGAACGAATCAAGCGCTTGGCCCCTCTAATTGTGATAATCAAATTATGCACGCACTTGTACCATAATTTGCATAATTCAAATGAGTAATTATAACTTACACCACCATGAGTAATTTTTTTTTCACTCGTAATTATAATTCAAATGAGTAATTATAACTTACCCCATCATCGTAATTATAACTTTACTTTGAGAGTGCTTGCTCTGTTTTTCCTGTTCGAATACATATACGCTCAAAAAGTCTGCAAAAGATCTCATCCTCTTTTGACTTTCACTCTATGCTAAGATCATTGATGTCCAAGTCAAGCATGCACCTAGAAAAATAAGAAAGAAAAGAGAAATAACTGACAAAAGGTTCTATCGCGGGTTGCAAAATTAGCAAATTTTTTCTTTTTTATCTTCACAGATATTTCGAGATTTATGCTACGAGAAAGAAATTAGTAAATAGTAAAAAGTCAACAAGGGCTGCTCTAAAAAGAGGGAATGGATTCCACGGGAGGTTAATTACCTTAACATTTCCAGCTTCCTTGATGGCCTCCACGAGCTTGAGCTGCAGCAGGAGGTTGTGGCTCCGGAAGTGGACGCCCGACATGGCAGAGATGATAACGTCGACCTGCCTCGCGAAGTTGACGAGGGTCTTTGGGTCTGAGAACGAGCCCTCGATGAGGTGGGCGCCGCTCCTCTTGAAGGACAGCAGCATCTGGAGCTTGTCGATGTCGAGGCCGATCTCGGGCCGCTGGAGGATGTACGTGGGGTGTCCCTGGTCCAGGCTTGCCCGCACGAGCCTCCGCCCCATGTATCCGGTGCCGCCTACGATGAGGACCTTGCTCTTCGCCATGTGATGTGAGGTGGGAGAGCTATCCTAGTTCTTTGAGTTGATGAATATAGAGAGAGAGAGAGAGAGAGAGAGAGAGAGAGAGAGAGGTGTTTTTCCTTCCCTTTTATTACATGGATTGTGAATATAATATGTGTGTGTGTGTGTGTGTGTGTGTGTGTGTGTGTGTGTGTTAATGATATTATTATTCATATGTGACTACATTTGGACCATCTCATTTAAAAACAAACAACAAGAGGGAGTGCAATTATAACGAGCCAAGTCGAATTCAGTCAAGCGAGAAAAATCAAGAATGTTGGCTTTTAGAGTCAAGCGAGAAAAATCAAGAATGAGTCAAGCGAGAAAAATCTAGAATGTTGGCTTTTATATACTTATGGTGCATTTGGCAACTTGCCAAATAGTAATAATTTATGTTCTTTTGTTCCCGAGAGTAAATTTGGAATAGAACTTCATTTGGTAAAATTTTTATTCCCGGAAAAAAAAAATTTATTCTTGGAAGTAGATTTGGAACAAAATCGAAAAGTAAAAAAAAAGAGTTGATTATTTGTTTCCAGAAACAATGTCAAAATCAAGCCAACCCATTTATTCTCCTTTCTCTTTTTTTTCTTCTTGTTCTTCTTCCCTCTCTTCTCTTCTTCAATCATCACTACTGCCGTCGCTGCTGGTCAAGGTTCGACGAGCTCGCTAGAGGCTTGCCAAGCCATGGCTAGGCGAGGCTCGACCTTGCCCAGATCTGGCAAGGTCACTCGCCTAGCCAAGGCTCGGTCAACAAGGCACAGCCTCAGCCAGGGCCGACGACACTCTGGCGAGGTCACCATTCATCCCAAGGCCGACGACTGGCAACCCTTAAAGAAGAAGAGGAGAAAGGAAAGAAAGAAAAGAAGAAAAAGGAAAAAAAAAAATTAAATTATCATAAAATTAAAAGAAAATGATTTGAAGTAAAAATTTTGAAAACGGTACCAAACGTAATTTTATTCTTGGAATTGAAATTTTTATAGTTACCAAACAGACTTAAAATATTTAGAAATTGTTCCCGAGAATAAAATAATAAAGAATCATTTTTTTTATCAGAATTTGTTTCCGGAAATAGAAGTGTTACCAAATGTTCCCTTGAAATCTAGCCAAGCTCCAGTACGTCCAGTTTTGTATTGAGTCAAGTTCGAACAGGGAAAAAAATGCTGATCAAGTTTGAGTTGAACTTCAAGCTTTGAGATTGCGAGTGGAGCCGAGTTCAACTCGACTCGATTGCACCCTAGATTCTGCACAACTAGATAAGGCATTCCTAAAGACAAAAAAAAAAAGATTTCGAACTTAAATAGTAACATTTAAATAAGATCTTATATGTTTCGTCTTGAAGTTACGCGTTGACACTCACAAGCAAATAATTTTATTTTTATTTTTTTTTGGTAAAGCTCACATGCAAATAATTGGTAGCAAGAATTTTCGATGATTTCGTTTTATTGGATTTTTTTTTTTTTTTTGTCGGTCTCTCCTACTCTATTCCTACTCTACACTCACTCGCTTGACTTGCGCCCGCCTCTTGCGGGCGTGGGAGTCGCAACCCACTCTCGAAACTTACGCGTCCCTACTCCCATCCCCCCCTGAGAAAGTGGGGATTTGAACCCCTCACCTCCCCCTTCCATGTTGGAAGGGTGGCCACTGGGGCCACTGGGGCGTTTTATTGGATTTGAGTTAATGGGTTTTGGTGATAACGACACCATTAACAATTATTAGTCCTTTATGACAATTTCGAGAAGTTAAAAAAAAAAAAACTGAGGACCACCTTTTTATGGCCACGTCGACTCGTTTCATGGTGCCGACAAGTCTCTGAGGACCACGGAGAAGCCATTGGATGCAGTCATCATAGACTCCGGTCTATGTAAACCAACGTGATTATAACCATTTATCATGTGGGTCCCTATCGAGGTGCCCGCTCAATCGATAGCTATAATGATGTCGATCTACTTAAATTGCATTTTCGTAATATTTTCTTCATTCAATAATGATATATTCGAATTCAATGACATATTTTCCCTTTCTATGCAGCCTCAGCTTCATTCAAAGCTAAAAATAAAATTATTATAAGCCAATTCTGTATTTGGCTGTGTGGGTGTACTTAAATAGTATGAATGTACTTTTACATCTAATTGGCGGTGCTCAAACATGTGAAAAATTTTAAGTGATGGCCAGTGACCTTTAAAAATTCGACAGGGCTTGTTTTCTCGTCTGTGCTCTGAGATAGAATCTTAATACTCTTGGATTAACATGAGGCCTTGGAATTTGTATAAATCTCCGTATCCGTCACTAATCAGTAACATGCACGCGAATTTGTGTCCCGTATGTTGTCTGCCTTTTAGCACTCTGCAATTTGCTTTTGCTCATCCCTGACGATATCAGTTTGGACATGTAAGAAGATGAAGAAGAAAAAGAGAGACTGAAGAACACGAGATTTGGGGAGAATATTTTCTGTATTCTGTATTCTTCAATGATCCGATCAATGTACATCTTGAGAAGTTATAATACAAGACGGTCAATGAACAAGGAATTGAATGATTCTAAAAATCAATCTATTCTAGATCTAATCTTAATTGATCTGTACAAATCAAATTAGAATCAATCTAATATCCTAAAGAGATGCGTATCTTCCAACACTCCCCCTCAAGCTGGTGGCTTGTATATGTCTAAGACACCTAGCTTGTTTAGAAGATATGCGTGTTGTCTTTGACACAGAGGTTTGGTGAAGATATCTGCAGGCTGTTCTGTCATTCCAATTCCTCTTGTTTCAATGACTCCTTCTGAGATCTTGTCTCGTGTAAAATAGCAATCAACCTCTATATGCTTGGTTCTTTCATGCACTATAGGGTTTGCTGCAAGATTCAAGGCTGCATCATTGTCACAGAATAGCTTTGTTGCTCCTTGTACTTGTATTCCAAGATCCTTGAGAAGACCCCGAATCCATACTATCTGACAAGTGGTCTTGGCCATGGCTCGATATTCTGCTTCAGCTGAAGATAAAGAAACAGTGAGTTGCTTTTTAGTCTTCCAGGAGAGTAAAGAATCTCCTAACTTGATGCAATATCCAGTGACAGATCTTCGACTCATAGGACAAGTTGCATAATCTGCATCGCAATATGCTGTCATTTCCATGTTGCATTTTCTGGACAAGAGTATCCCAAGACCTGGGCATTTCTTCAGATATTTCACGACTTTAAATGCAGCATTAAGATGTGATTGCTTCGGACTGTGCATGAATTGACTAAGAGTCCGCCTTTTGCATAAGAGATGTCGGCCTCGTCATTGTCAAATATATGAGTTTTCCAACAAGTCTTTGATAGCTTGAAGGATCTTCCAAGGTGAAGTCTTCTTCTTGAGAGATTCCCTTATCATAATCTGCGGTTGTCAATTTAGTGTTTTGTTCAATGGGAATAGCAGCTGGTTTGCAACCTGACAGTCCTGTTTCTGAAATAATCTCCATTATGAATTTTCGCTGACTAAGCGAAATCCCTTGTTCAGAACGGGCAATTTCAATACCAAGGAAGTACTTAGGAGCTCCTAAGTCCTTAATGTGAAAAATTGCATGCAGATACCTCTTAAAATCTCTTATGGTAGCCTCATTGTTTCCCATAATAAGAATATCATCGACATAAATCATCAAATAGATAGATGTCATACCTTTAGTCCGTGTGAATAAGGCATAATCATGTCGAGATTGATGAAAGCCTCTTTGT
Source organism: Eucalyptus brandiana (assembly GCA_014182725.1). Classification (NCBI taxonomy): domain Eukaryota; kingdom Viridiplantae; phylum Streptophyta; class Magnoliopsida; order Myrtales; family Myrtaceae; genus Eucalyptus; species Eucalyptus brandiana. Next base: position 11,425,743 of record CM024672.1, on the reverse strand, counting down.
TGTGAGGGCGCTTGTGAATTTGGCATACCATTGCCGGAAGCTTGTTTCAACCCATAAAGGGATTTTCGGAGGCGACACACTTTCTTCTCCCCTGTCTCCGTAATCCCTGAGGAACGTCCATATAAATTTCTTCATCTAAATCTCCATGAAGAAAGGCGTTGTGGACATCCATCTGGTGTAAGGACCAGTTTCGAACAGCTGCTACTGTCAAGAATGAACGTACTGTGACGTCTTTGGCAACTGGGGAGAAAGTTTCATGGTAATCAAACCCTTCCCGCTGTGTGAAGCCTTTGGCAACTAGTCGTGCCTTGAATCTCTCAACAGAACCATTAGCTCGATATTTGATCTTATAGACCCATTTGCAGCCAATTGGTTTGCAATTTGGTGGCAATGTGACAAGATCCCAAGTCTTGTTGTCAATCAATGCCTGTAATTCTGCTTCCATGGCCTTCTGCCATTTTGGATTAGCAGATGCTTCATCATAATTGGTGGGTTCCGTATCCTCTGATAATTTACTAATGCAACATCTATGTTCTGATGACAAATTATGGAAGGAAACATATGATGAGACTGGATATTTGATACCTGGTGAGTTGAGTGTAGAACAGACATAATCTTTGGTCCAGGTAGGAGGTCGTGTAGCTCGACCAGAACATCGTGGAGGGTCGACTCCTGGAGGTGAAGATGTTTCCCTCGTTGTAGTGGCGAAGGTTTCTTCCATTTCTTCATTAGCAGAAAGATCTGCAAGTGAACTTTCTGGGACATTTGTTGGATCCTGATCTTCATGAGAACCAGAATCTGCTACTGAAGGAATTATCTGTTCATAATGATTAGGAGTAGATACCGACAACGGTATATAATTAAGATCTGAATCTTCTGTCATGGGACGACGTGGAATTGTACCAGAGTCTTCATGTGAGAGCGTTTTTTCTTCAAAAGGAAAGACGTTTTCATGAAATGAAACATCTCTAATCACAAGGAATTCCTTGGTAGATAGGTCCATGACTCTATATCCCTTCTGTAGGGTAGGATATCCCATGAATACGCAGCGACGTGCACGAGGATCCAGTTTGTCTCGAGGGCCCATTATAGCTGCATAACATAGACACCCGAAGACTCTGAGATGTGCCCGCTCCGGTTCCTTGCCAAATAATACTTCAAAAGGCGTCTTCCCATTCAATACCCGAGTGGGCATTCGGTTGATGAGATAAGCTGCTGTAATGACACATTCTCCCCAGTATTCATCCGGAACTTTCGCTTGGAATTTCAGTGCTCTAGCAATTTCCAGAAGGTGCCTGTGTTTGCGCTCAACTACCCCATTCTGTTGTGGAGTGTATATACAAGAACTTTCATGTTGAATTCCATGGGATAAATATAATGAGATGCAATCATGGCTGAAGAACTCCTTTCCGTTATCTGTTCGGATCCTTTTAATAGACTTCCCGAATTGATTTTTGGAAAGAGTAATAAATGTCTTCAAATGAGAATAAGCCTGGCCTTTAGACTGCATTAAGAAAATCCATGTTGCTCAAGAGCAATCATCTACTATGGTGAGAAAATAACGAGACCCTTCATGATTTGCTGTATGGTAAGGCCCCCATATATCGACATGAATTAATGATAAGATTTCATTGGCACGAGTATTCCCTAGAGGAAATGGATTACGTGACTGTTTGGCAAGGGGACATATGGAGCATTGCGCATAAGGAAAGAAAGTACTATGGCCCATTCTTAAGTGCATAATAAAATTCTTTTCATTGGTAGTCGAATTACACAATGATGTTTTATTGAAATATGCACTAGAAAAACTGAAATTACTTGGAAAATGTGTCCAGAAATAGAGGCCCTCAGAAAGATTACCCAAGCCCATCAGTCTGCCAGTCGAAAGGGTCTGAAAGAAGCATGTGTCAATATCAAAGAATACCCGACATGAGTTCTCCTTGCATACTCTTGAGACAGAAATAAGATTAAACTGGAATTCCGGCACATAAAGAACATTCTCAAGTGTAATTTGAGGGCTAAGTTTAACTGTTCCGGTCACATTCACATGTGTGATATTCCCATTGGGTAATTGCACGGTGACAGGAGAAATTAATCCCTCATTTAGACTTGTGAAAAATGCCTTATCACAAATAATGTGATCGCTAGCACCTGAATCAATAATCCATGCCTTTCTTGAAATTGAATTAATAAGGCAATGCGAGATACCTGAAAAAATTCCTCCTTTGTTGGAAGTTTCTAATTTCTGAAGAGCATGCATTAATTGTTGATATTGGCCATAAGAAATAGGTTGATCGGTACTTTGGCCTGTAGGTCCAGTCACCTGATAGGCAGTTGATATTTTTTTTCCTTTTCTCCGGGCCTTCCATGTAATTTCCAACAACTGTCAATCATATGATTAGAACGTTTGCAATAATCGCAAAACATTTTACCCTTTGCCTTAAAATTTGGTCGGAAATTCTTTGATGACGTGGCAAATATCTGGCCGTCCGCTCCTTTATTCGCGGGATCATATCCACCATCGGATCCATCCGTGCCATCGAAGCCAAGAAGACCGTCCGATCCACACGGACGATCTGGTCCGTTTGATCCACGCCCGCGATTTGGTCTGTCCGATCCGCGGATTAAATCTCGGCCGTCGATGCCATCCCTTTTAAAGGGGCGAGCGAGATCTTCTCCGCCCGAGAACCCTAATCCGCCTCTCCTTCCCTCTCGATTTAGGGTTAGGGTTTTCGCTGCGGATCCGTCCCTTCGCTCGCCGCGGGCTGCGAGGGCGATGCTGTCGCCGTGCCTTGCATGCTCCGGCGACGCAAGACGTTGGCTCTCCTCCTGCACGGCCAACTGGTAGATCCGCCCGATCGGAGGGACAGGGTCCATGGCCAAGATCTGAGAACGAAAGGTAAGGTAAGTATCGTTCAAAATCAGTAAGAAACGCGTAGCCTTTTCCCTCTCATTGATTGAACGATACTGCTGTAGAGTCGATTCTGGTCCCTCGAGCTTTTCCTCGACGGCTTCCAGTTCGTTCCATAAGGATGAGAGCTTGTTAAAACAAGCTGTGACTGTCATATTCCCCTGTTTTAAGTCGCTCAATTCCTGCACAAGCGAAAAATTTTTGACACGATCAAGTTTCCCGTACATTTCCTTTATATTTTCCCACATCTTTTGAGCATCTTCTGTGGGTGGTAGTCCGGCTGCAACCTCTGGGGAGATGCAGTTGCCGATCCAAGTTCGGACGAGTTGATTGCATTTCCTCCAGTGGCGCGCCAGTCGCTCGTCTGAAGGAATGGGGATGGTCCCGTCGATGAACCCATCCTTGTCTTTAGTCACCAAGGCTCGGCGGACTTCCTGCGACCACCTGGAGTAATTTTCGTGCCCGGTAAGTTGCTGGCTGATTAGCTTCAGTTCAAGTCCGTTGGCGGTGGAAACGAACAGGGGGTCGCCGGATTCTGGTCGTCCGGTGAAAATTGATCCTGGAAACGGCAAAAAACCGGGTGAAAAGTTCGGGTAGGGATTTGCTCCCATACCCGGATTCGGACCGGATCCATAACCCGCATTTGTTGGTCCCGAATTTGTTCCACCCGACCCGCCGGTTGCGCTTGCCCCGCTTGCGGTTGGTAGGCTTCCGGCGGGTTGAACTCCTAGCGATGATGCGTTCTGGTTAGGCCCAAACAACCATGGGTTGTATTGAAACAGTGGCCACTGGTAAGGATGGCCCACTATTGGTTGGCCCGGAATGGGCTGAACCGAGTAGGGTTGCCCCAGAATTGACTGAGCCGGAGAATGATGAATTTCTTGAGTTTGGACAGGTGATTCCTGAGATCTGGCGACGTCCTCGGTGGGAATAGTGTCCCGGTCTTCGGAATTTCCATCCTGCGGATGCTCATTGGAGGCCGAAGGTAAGTTGTTGACAGGATTTGTCATTGTAAAAAATTGAGGTTTCAACTTTGTGCAGGGTTGACGATCTTGGTAGAAGAAATAAATAAAAGAGATTTGAGGACTAAGAGACTGGGCAGATGAAAGACGATGAGACAAAGAAAGCGGAAGCAATTCAGATCTTCAGAACTGCTCTGATACCATGTAAGAAGATGAAGAAGAAAAAGAGAGACTAAAGAACACGAGATTTGGGGAGAATATTTTCTGTATTCTGTATTCTTCAATGATCCGATCAATGTACATCTTGAGAAGTTATAATACAAGACGGTCAATGAACAAGGAATTGAATGATTCTAAAAATCAATCTATTCTAGATCTAATCTTAATTGATCTATACAAATCAAATTAGAATCAATCTAATATCCTAAAGAGATGCGTATCTTCCAACAGGACATTTCTCCCATGTGCAATGTCCATGAATAAGGTCCATGATTGGTTAGAGAGACTGCTTGAAGAAAAGGGGGAGGACTTGTACCGAATGAAGGGTGTATTGTCTGCGATTGGTATACGAACTTCTTTCTAGCCATTTCGGTTTAGATCCTCACGTTGTTTTACTTGAGAAAATGCCTCTCTTTCTGGGGGTTGATTTGCCGCTGGATGGCTGTCCGGGAAAGTAAGGGGTCCTGATTAGAAGAGGATGAACGAGCTCGTCCTGATAGGGAGGAACCTCCATGAAACTGCCCTACCAAAAGGCATCAAGGGGGTGTCTTGTATGGCCCAACCAAAACAAAAGAGAAGGAACGAAAATGTCGGGTATGTCAATATATGCACGAATTGATTATAACAAATAGTTAGGGAATGCCGAAGGAGGGCTGCCTAACAAATGCATAGTGGGAATATTATTGTGATGACAGACAAGGAATACATGAAATGCAGCTACCGTAGCTGGAATATTCTCAGATCACTGGGAGTAACATCATGAAACAAAGGATTCCCTATTGGCAATACCTGAACGATTAAGTCGATTTATGAGAAAGCGCAAGCCTGTTCTTGTATATCTTCATGTGCCTGAGTAACCTTATTTTCACTAATTACCAAAAACAGCCTTGGAATAACCCAAAAAAACTTAGCAAGGATCATCGGAGGAAAACCCTCAGCTGGTCTTTGTTTTGTCACCATAAATCGAAAATCTTGGCTTAAACCATTGTTTAATAACAGAAATGATACAATCATTATAGAGAATGCGAGATTATTATTTTGATAGCGAGAGTGAACTCAATTCGTTCAAATAATTTTTTGTACGATCATGCATAAATCTTCAGCTATTCAGCCATCTGGGCGTATTGAACTTCTGAATAAAGCTGGGAAGCTTCTTCTCCATCTTCCCCAATTTCAAAGTTTGTCAAGCAGCCTTCACAGAATATGTGGTAAAAAAGCCCCACTCCTACTTGCTGCGCATATACGATGTACAATATATCTGAAGCTTTTGTAGTGAGTAATTATGTAGCAGGTCACTCTTGATAATAAAGATACGAAAGGGTTTCATCAAGTTCTCAGTCAGCATTCAAAGACACGACCACCTTTGCATCACATGTTTATTGTTTAAAATACTCGGTGAACCTAAGGATATTCCGACACTTAATTCTTCAGAAGTGGTGGATAAATAAAAAACTATGCGTGTTTCGTTTAAGTGACTATATCTTGTAGTGAGGTAAGAGTACATTTCACCTAAATGGAAAAAATAAAAATAGGTAAAGGCCTTTCTTGGAGGCAAGGAAGTCTTCAGCAGACTACTTCTCTTCTCCAGGGTCCTTCCACTGAGCTTCTCCCACATCTCTAGCAGTTGTCTTTGGGACAGAATGTTCTCTGGTGGCCTCTGGTACACCGTTTTGTTCAGTATTCTCGGATTCAATCGTTTCAATTGTGTACGTTGGACTATCATCTTCTTCAAGAAAAACAGCTGCAAGAATAACTTAGTATCAAACACTTTCGTGAGTTGCCAAATAGAAATTCATACACACTTGTGACTTAGGCTCTGTTCGTTTCATAGAAAATGACTTCCAGGAAAACGTTTTCCGGATTTTCCGGTGTTCATTTCACGGCAAATAAACTACTCAAGGAAAATGTTTTCCATCATTGGAAAAAACAACCTTCAAAGATGAGGAAAATGTTTTCTACTTTTCAAAAGTGGAAAACATTTTCCATAACTTCTTCCACCCTACTTCTTTTCATCAACACATTTTTGTTTTATTTTTATGCTTTCTTTTTCTTTTTTTTCTTTTTCTTTTTTTCCTTTTCATCTTTCTTCCTTAGCCTTGGCCGGTCACCAGCCATGACGGCCGCGAGCCAAGCGAGGCTCCACCCCAGGCCGACAAGTGGCCGCGAGCCAGGCGAGGCTCCACCCTAGGCCGGTGAGGCTCCGCCTAGCCCGATCTGGGGAAGCCGAGCTTGCCCTAGCTTGACGAGCTCGGGCCTCGCCAACATGGGGCGGAGCTCTGGCCTCACCAAATTCGGCGAGCTGGGCGTCGCTCGGGCCTCGCCCGAGGTCACTGGAGGTTTGACGGGCTCTGGCGAGCCGCGAGCTCACCGGATCGGCGGCGGAGCTCGAGCTCCCAATCCAAGCGAGCCCAAGCTCCACCGCTCAATTCGGCGAGCTCGCGACTCACCGAGCCCGGCGAAACTCTGGCGAGCTCGCCGGATCTAGCGACCAGGTCTTGGTTGGCCGCTGGGCTGCGTTAGGCATGCGGCGGCAGAGGAAGGAAGAGGAAGAAGGAGGAGGAAGGAGGAAGGAAAAGAAAAAGGAAAAAGAAAAATAATAAAAATTTCGATTTTTAAAAATACAAATAATTAAAAGTTCATTTAAAAATATAAAAAAAATAAAACTAATTTTTTGGTCAATTAAAAATATTAAAATTCAATTTTTGATAATTTTTCTCAAACAATTAAATTAGCTAACGAACGGTGGAAATTATTTTCCACTCAAAGTGTAGGTTTTGGCCGAACACCGGAAAACAGAATCATTTTTTTGGAAAATGACTTCCAGGAAAATCTTTTCTGAAAACATAATATTTTTCGCGAAACGAACGGATCCTTAAATTATAACAAAAAGTGTTGAAAATGACTCAACCAAGCTAAGGTCTCGACCTTGATAGATTTTATAAGCAGTTGAAATATTTCGTGAAGTCCAGATTTAGACTAATAATATGGAGTTAGTGATCGCTCTTTTGATAGGATATACGTGTGATCTAATGATGTTTAAGGATACAACTTTGAGGATGCTCGTTGATTAACTAAGCTCTTGCCCGATTGTTGACATGAGATGAATATTTAAATATGACACAATCCCACCTAACACCTAACAAGAAATTGTTGAATAATTAAAGTAAAAGCTCCCCCACACTCCAAACTCAAATTGAAGAACGACCTACTTCGACGTAATTTGATTATTTAACATGTCTGCATTCGGGACCCACGTCGAGATTAGGGGTCGGTAGTCTCGAGAAGAAATGGATCGTGAGAGTTACGGTTTCTTTAAGGCACTGGTTCTCCCTTGTTTTACCACTCAATCAAACTCTTTTTCCTAAGTTCACAAAGAATGTTACCGCATCCATGTTGTAGATGGGGAACGTTCTTTTTCTCCATTATAACTTGCTCCAAACGAATCTCCTGAATAATGGGTTACAAACGAAAATATCATCCATTTTTATTTTACCTATATGTGCGACCGGGTCTTGTAATTTATCATAGGCATGGTTAGAGGAAATTTTCTTCCAATTAGAAATGCAGGAAAATATGACCCTTCTTATCATGCCTGAACTAGGTTTATTCACCTCGCATACCTTTGACGTTGCCATCTCTGTAGCAATATACAATGTCTTATGGAGGTGTGAGAATCGATAGCTGAGAGAGATTGCCCACAAAACAACAGCCAAAGTAGTTGGCCGAGATATATTTTGAAGGTACTTCAGCTTCCTCGATTGCTTTTCTCACCTCAGTTTCTCATCAAATATGACCCTTCCCAGTTAAATTGCATGACCCATGTGGGCTAAGTCCATTCCAAACTAAGGATATGCATGGTCGAGCTGGCGATTCCCATCCTAAAACCATAAACCGTTCACTAAAAATTGGTTTTGAAAAATTAAAATCGGGAATCGCCGGTTGGTTGCATGAATCCACCCAGGAACCAGACTACGGTTTAGTCCAATTCCCAAGTGGATCCATGAAACTGGTTTCACCAAACATCAACCAAATATTGCCATTCTTTTTAATTTAAAGTCTGTGCAATCAGAAAGTTTTTGGTTTGAACATAACACATGCTAACTTTATTTACCCGAACCCGAACCATGAAGTCTGTCGCTAATGGTGAAGAAGAGTTCGAGGGGCCATTAAGCAACTTTTGACTTTCGATATTAAGTGCCTTCACCGTGAGAAAGAAGACTAATTTTCGGGCCATTCTCTTTGAAAGTTTTTTTTTTTGTGACTTATAAAGAGCTATGGAAGCGCGTAATTAAGGGGCTTCAAATTTGAATCCACAATTGCTACTCGTTAACCATTTTTTTAAATTAAAATTAATATATTATCATAATACCGATCCGGTCTGGATGGATGAGTGGGCGGATTCGCCAATGGAATCGAAAACCAGACCGGTATGCACAAATTCCCATAAATTAGAACCGATAACCAGATTAGTTCCTTTAAGAATCACTGGTTCCGGTCTGGTTCGGTCCGATTTTGAGCAGTCCAAGCAGTTCCCGGTTTCTTTGGACACTTCTATTCCAAACTCCGACAGCAAGAACTACTCTCAAATGTTAAAAAAGAAAACCTTCAAAATATCATTAGTATTTCATTCACGGCGATTCTTCAAAATGATGCCAATGTCATGGTACATTACCAAAACTCAAAAAAGAAACTTGGAGAGAGAGATGCACGTACCGTGACAATGATGTGAGAGAAATAGCTTTGTTAGCAATGTCATGTTAGCAATTCTTGTAATAATTTTTTTTTTTTTTTTGGGTCATGAGAGTCACTAACACTTGTTATTTGCTCACACATCCGAATGTATCGTCTATTTCTCTATCTTTAACAAATAAAAAATAAAAAGGTAAAGTCCGAAGATTGTAACTTCTCTACTAAAATTTCCATTTTTCTAATTGCAGGAGAGCATGTGCCCAAGAACATATTGTCCTGTATATGTCGAGTCTACACCTAAACATATTTCTTTAGATGCAATATCTTATAACATAATATATTATACAATAAAAGCCATATTGAAAACATAAACTAGAAAATGTACATTAAGTTCCATGAAGAAACAGAAGAAGCAAGAAGTATAGAAAATTTACCTCTGTAAGTAAAATAAAATTTTGCAGAATAAATAACAAAAATTGCACAAAACTCCCCATGAACTTTTAGGATAGTATATGTTTACCGCCTGAACTTTGAAAAGTTATACAATACCCCTTAAATTTTAATTTTCTCACGGTGATCAACTCATCATCATTTTTTTTCCCGTTGACATGCGCAATGCATGAGGTAAAAGTGTAGCCTCATCTTAATTTTTTGAAGGAAATATCTCTTTTATCCTTAATTGTTGTAAAAAATAAAAATAAAACAGAGAAAACTAAAATACAAAGTAATTTATATACGTAAATATCAGTAGTATTAAGCAATAAAAGAATTTCAAAAATTGATAGATATAGCCGCTTTATAGAACAAAATAAGATATTTTAAGAAAAAGAATGAACAAATCAAAAAAAAAAAAAAAAAGAATAAGGCCTAAACAAGAAACAGTCAATGACCAAAAATTGGTTTAATTGATGTAAATAGGGATTGATTAACAAATGAAATTTGTAAAAGAAAATGATGTCCTCCACTTATAAAAGGAAATGATTACCGAAATGAGGCATGATTATCCAAAGGGTCAAGCCTTGCTGGAGTCCTCACCAGTGGCTGGTCAACGAGGTTCGACAACCGGCCGGAAGGAAGGAAAGGGAAAAAAGATGAAAAAAATAATAATTAAATAATTAAAAATTCGAAAATTCGAAAATTATTAAAGTATTATTAAAAATTGTTTACGTCAATTTACGTTAATACTAGACGTGTTACGTAAATCAATTGGCATCCATATCAGCAATATTTGGCTAAAATTAGCCAGAAACACTAAATTTGTATTATGTCAAAAGTTTTAGGACTGGATTGACATTAGGTCAAAAGGTTTAATACTAAATTGACATTATGAAAAATTTTAGGACTAAATATGCATCAAATGTAATAGGTTTAGGATTTTTGACACTTTCTCCAAACAAAACTAGAATGTTACAGAGATCCTAAAGATTGCTAGATTGAGCAACATGCAAGGCACAATCAGTCAAGTGAACGTGCAGAAGGCAGCAACCGTCGTGATTTGTGGCAGCCCTCCTTTTATCTTCAAATTTAATTCTCAATCCAATAAAAAGAGCACCCAGCTACCAATAGCAGTAGTTCAAAAGGCACGTATATCCATTTCTTACATCATTGTATACTCCATGTGATATTGTCCACCAAACAAAAGTCAGTGGGCATATCTGCTCCATTCTCACTTCAGTCATCATGTCTTCTTGTGAGCAAATGTGCCATTGAGATAGGGTCAGTGGAAAAGCTTTTTGCCCTAGTGGGTACTCAGTGCAAATTATGTATAGAGGCAGTGTCTATTCTTTTTGGGAGAGTTAGGCAAAGGAAAATTAGGGTTGACAAAGTACTACTGTAGAGTGTAGAATTGTTTATGCATACGTACCTATTTATTCATCAGTCTGTCTAATAACATGGATGATTGAAGGCATAATTTGCAAGGCATGTTTAGCCTTTTCTGGTCGGGACACTTGCTTGTGGGGGTGTCACATTAGGAAATAGCGATACCTATATAGTGCATTGCATTTTTTTTTGGAAAAAAAATATATCAAGGATCAGATATTTTAGTGTTAATAAAGCGAGATGTGGCAATCTAATCCAAAAGTTACGTATTTTCAGTTGCTGCTTGGTATCACTATGACCTGTCAAAGGGAACATATTAATTTCAAAAGTTTCCTAATCCTAGAAAAAGACATATATAATGTATTCAATTTTTGCTTGTAGGATCTCCATTCTATATGTACAGAAGAGATGAGATGTATAGAGGGTATAGATAACATTGTGAATATGATGTGCTCCACTCTAAAATTACATTAGAAATTTATTCGAGACTATGTTATATCTGGACAAATTATGAAAACAATGGAATGTGAAATATACGTTTAATATTTTATAGATTTGTGACTCTACTATTTTTTCTAATAACAAAATTCACCTGATTTTTTTATATGGTATGACTTCTACTTTAATTTTTAATTCCTTAAAATTTTACTCTAAAATATAAATTATTAGCTAATGCAAAACAGTTTGAACTTATTATGTCTTTTATAAAAGTGAACTCTAGAAAATTTCAAAAGTTTTGTTGAGATGGGGGCCGAGTGGCCGTCCATCTCCTTATCTTTTGATCTTTCAAATGATCACATTGGTCAATGTTGACTTTAGGATAATTCGTATTGTAGCTGAATCGTTTTTCTTCTTTTTCTCTTCACGTTAGTTAAACCATTTTGAACCTTACAACGTCAACAAAACATTTCATAACCGTCAGTTCCCGGGTGGTGGTAGGTGAGTTCAACACCTAAATTAGGAACTCGACCGGTTCGATCTAATTTATGAGTTTACCCGATGCTCACCTGTCATCAGCAGCAAAATTTTCTTCTAATTCCGTTTTATTCAATCACTTTATGACTTATAAGCTTTGTAATATGATATGATTATTATGGCTTTTAAATAATAATTTTCCAACAGGAAAAAAAAAACAAAAAGGCACTAACTTGTGTAATGGAATTAGGTGGCTTAGAGAGTCCCTAATTTGCGCTTGCCTTCAGCCTTAATCATGGTTGCCTGGTTGGGCCGATTTCATTGTTGAGCTTAGGGACATACATATAACCGTTCTAGATGTTTTAGTCAACTGTTTTTACGTGGAAAATGAAGACGCTTTTATGACAGTTTAGTTTTGTTGAGCTTAGGGGCATAAATATAACCATTCTAGATGTTTTAGTCAACTGTTTTTATGTGGAAAATGAAGACGCTTTTATGATAGTTTAGTTGGCAGCAAGAACTTCCAACGATTTGACTTTATTCGATTTGACTTAAAGGGTTTTGGTGACGTGACACCATTAACGATTATTAATTCTTTGTGATAATTTCCCAATAACAAAGAGAATTAAAAAAAAAAAAAAAAAGAGGACCACCTTTTTACAACCACGTCGACTGGCTTAGTGGTGCCGGACAAGTCTCTTCATGTCCGAGAAGCGTTACATATGCTTTGCACCGGCAAGATTCATAGCGCTTTTGTCGTTCCGAATTTCAGGCGAAAATAGCAAGAACCATCATTTGATTCCAACGCAAAATTAGCCCCATAGCTAGGGGTGTGCATGGTCCGGGCGGGCGGTTCCCGACCTAGAACCGGGAACCGCCCACTAAGGACCGGTTTCGAAAAATTAGAACCGGGATCCATCCATTTGTTGCATGGATCTACCCGGGAACCGGACCGCCGGTCCGGTCCGATTTTCGGGTGGATCCATGGAACCGATCTTGACGCGAAACAATTACATGAACACTACGTGATATCAAAGCAAGCCAAAGAAAGAAAAACCAAATTTAAGTATATGAAGATGCGGACGGCGGGAGAAGTAAACACAACGAATTTACAAATACGGTCCGGGCGGTTCCCGGATATTTTGCACACCTCTAGAAGGGAGTGAGATGAGATATATGGTTTCTTTTAGTAATTTTTTTAATATTAAAAAGGTTCCGGTCCGGTTCGGGTGGGTGGGCGGGCGGATCCGCCCATGGAACCAGGAACCGGACTAGTTCCCTCAAGAATTGCCGGTTCCGGGCGGTTCCGGGCGGTTCCCAAGCATTTTGCACACTCCTATCCATAGCTACTCGTTTGTCACGAGGACAATTCTCTCAGCCAGCTTTTCACGGCTACTGAAATTGCCTTTTTTTATTAAAGGGAGCTTATTCTAAAAGCTCGAGCTCTTTTCTCTTTTCCAAACCACTGCATTTATTCTAAGAGGTTATTCGGTTACATCATCCGCTGATTTACATAATCGATGTTTTAAATAATGTCACACATCCCGTGCAACGTCAAGCTAATACTAATAAGATTCTAGAAACATATGGCATTGCATCAAATGACACCTTAAACGAGTATGGCCAAGGGAAATACTATTCAGTTTTTCCTCTAGAATGTTGACCTCACTTTATTGGCACGCGACCGATGATGATTCTTGAATCTTAGGACAATAAATTTACAAATGATCGCTCCGATGGATCTATATCAGCAGAACTTTTACCTTCTCATCTTCACAGCTGAACAATGAGTCAAACTGTCATTTTTGTCAAAACCGATGGACAATCCTATCTTTAATTTCATAACAAAGCAAGCGCTCTCACCATCACCCACCAACCCCAACACAGTGAAAAAACAAGGAACTCTCGCTTGTATAAATACCCACTAAACTTAGCTTCTTTCCCTACCACGTGAGAGAGAGAGAGATGGCGAAGAGCAAAGTCTTGATAGTTGGTGGAACGGGGTACCTGGGAAAGAGGTTGGTGGACGCGAGCTTGAAGCTAGGGCACGAGACTTACGTTCTTCAAAGGCCGGAGATCGGTGTGGACATAGAGAAGGTGCAGATGCTGCTGTCGTTCAAGGGACGAGGGGCGAAACTCGTTCCGGGTTCCTTCGACGATTACCAGAGCCTCGTCGAGGCGGTTAAGCTGGTGGATGTGGTCGTGTGTGCAATCTCCGGCGTGCACATCCGGAGCCACCACGTTCTTCTTCAGCTTAAGCTTGTCGATGCCATTAAAGAGGCCGGAAATGTTAAGGTAATCCGACACGCATTGCCGTCAGGAAACAGCGGAAGCTGAGTGCACCATCACTGTTACATGAGTGACGGTGCAGTCTCCACGAGACTTTTGGAAATCAAGAAAATCTATCTTCCAAGTTTAAATTCCTATCTTGCTTTCTTCCTTTTTTAATGGCTTTCACGAAAAGTGCCAAAGTAGTGCAAAATCTATTATATTAATACTAATTTAGTCATAAACATTTTTAATTAAACCACTTTAACTCTAAACTTTTTCATATTAATACCAATCGAGTCAACCTAGTAATTTAAATAGGAAATTGCTGATATGGACGCTGGTCATCTTACGTGGCACGATTGATGTTAACATAGACATTTTTTTTTTTTTGATAATTTTTTGATAATTTTTCATCAAATTTTCCTTCTTTTTTTCTCCACTTTTTCCTTTGGCTCTTGGCTAGCGACCAGAGACAAACGAAGGCCGGCGAGAGCATTAGGGCCCTTGCTAACCTTGTTAGCTACCAACACCCTTCGCTAGCCACAAGCAAGGGCCAGTGAAGGGGTTGTGGCCCTCGTCGGCCATAGGCAAAGGCTCCACTCTCTTGACTTAGGTGAGGACTGCCCTTGTCGAATCTAGTGAGGTCTCCACCCTTGCAGCCTGGGTAAGGACCCCTTGCCCAGGCCTAGGGAGGACCATAATGCCCTCACTTATGGCCGGTCGCCAACCACAGCAAAGTACCAACCACAAGCCAAAGACAAGGAAAGGGGAAAAAAAGAATAGAAAAAGTTGATTAAAAAAATTAGAAATTTCGAAAATATATATATTAAAAAATTAAATTTTTTAAAATGTAAACATCAACCCTAGTTATGCTATGCGGGATGGTCAATATCCATGTTAGTAATTTCAAGCTTAAATTAGCCGAATAAACTAGAATAGTATCAAATTTGAAAAAGTTTATGATTAAATTAGTCCAATTGAAAATTTTAAGTTTGAATTTGTACTAATGCAATAGGTTTAGAATTTTATTTTTTTTACTTTTTCTCATTGACTTTCTATTCCTTTTCTCTTCTTCTCTTCATTTTCTGCTAAGTCCTTTTATCTTTTTCGTACAGAGCCTCTTATTCCATTTGAGATGGGGCAATTTTAGTCGGTCATCTCTACACCAACCAAAAGAAATTATTATGACGTTTTCCACCTTAATTCGATCAATGTATGACAAAAAGAAAAAAATAAATAAATTTTGCGAATTCATGATGTGAGGACATGGTTAAGTACAAAACACCGTAAAATATTTTACAATATTCTATATAGATTTATTAAGTTTGATCATAATCAGGCACACATAATGTCATAAAATGCAATTTTGTCTATGTTGCACCACTGCTGACGACCTTTTTTATTCTTTTACCTAGTGCAACGTATTATACAGCAGGAGAAAATATCATTTTTTAATATCACGATTATGATACTATACAAAAATTTCGGATATTGCGTCATAAGTGCGACACTTTATAGATAAAGAATTTTTTTTTTTTTTGCTTATTTAGATGATTACTTAACACTATTGTACCAAGAGCAAGTAGTTTGAAAGGACAAACGATGGTTTTTTTTTTTTTCATTTTCATTTTCTTCTCAGGAAATTGTTCTTAATTTTTATGAAAAGAATCAGACAACTTATAAGCTTCTAGTAGCTAGTTCTTCTTGGAATGAAAATTATGTTCAACATAGCACCGTTAGAAACTCAATCTGACAACGCTGTCACACTAGCAAAACTGTAGTGTGAGAAGTGAAATTATTCTTAGCCCTTCATAATGCGTTTGATAACACTCTACTTTTGAGAACAATTTTTATTCATAAATATTTTTTTCAATTTCTACTCTTGAAAACAAAAAATTAAATTTTTTTCAACTTGTTATTTCCATTCCAAATTCATTCCTTGATCACTAATCTATTTTGGGAAATAAAAAAATTAACTAATGTATATAAACATGTTCTTGTGCTTTTTCTGCCCTTGCGAACAAAAAAACAGAAAATTAGAGAAAAGGACCAGTTACCAAAGTGATTATTTAAATTTAGCAGTAAGTTTCTTTGATCACAATTATTGGAAGAAAGTCTTCCAATGTGATGTTAATGTGCACGTTAAAGGCGATGGAGACGATTCTGCCACCTACTCTAATCAACTGACCAAGTCCGGCTTACATGTCACATTCGATAAAAATGGCATACCACCTCACGCTCGGACTAATCTCGCAGAGGTTCTTGCCATCTGAATTCGGCACCGATCCCGCGAGGATGGCCCATGCAATGGACCCCGGAAGGGTGACGTTCGATGACAAAATGGTGGTGAGAAAGGCGATCGAGGACGCCGAGATTCCGCACACGTATGTATCGGCGAATTGCTTCGCCGGCTACTTCCTCGGCGGTCTATGCCAACCGGGGAAGATCATCCCCTCCAGAGACTCTGTGCTGTTGTTAGGAGATGGTAACCAGAAAGGTACCAATCTTTCGCAAAAAAATTGCTTATTTCACTGCAAGATCAACCCCCTTTTACATAGTTTTCGGGTCTCTTTAATCACTTGCTTTCGACTCCTCAATTTAGTTTTCGAAATTACACCGGTAAAGAAAAGTTAGTTCACTATTCTCGCCGAAAGGGTTATGATCAATGTGCATGTATTTGACCGTACGGCGCAGCGATCTACGTCGACGAAGACGACATCGCCATGTACACCATGAAAAGCGTAGACGACCCTCGGGCTCTCAACAAGACCGTGTACATCAGGCCGCCTAAGAACATCCTGTCTCAGCTCGAGGTCGTCGGCATCTGGGAGAAACTCATCGGGAAAGATCTGCAGAAGTCCTCCATCTCAGCTCAAGATTTTCTGGCCATGATGAGAGGTAAAAAGCGATTTCGCAGGCGAACTGATCTTGCTGCAAAGCAGCTCGTCGAAAGCTTTACTACTCGCGCTACGCATGTTTTACTTCCGAGTTGCAAACGCATGTGCACGTTGATGTAGCACGATCGACTGATTAATGCGGTGTTCGTCTCCTAAATGAAGAGCAAAACTACGCGGAGCAAGTCGGGCTGACGCATTACT
Organism: Eucalyptus brandiana; assembly: GCA_014182725.1. NCBI lineage: Eukaryota > Viridiplantae > Streptophyta > Magnoliopsida > Myrtales > Myrtaceae > Eucalyptus > Eucalyptus brandiana. The sequence goes on along the minus strand of CM024672.1, from coordinate 11,408,857 downwards.
ACCATGTGTGCTATGAGGGATGCCTCGCGAACTTCGAGATCGGAGAAGATGGCGTCGAAGCTTCCGAGCTCTATCCGGACGTAAACTACGTCACGGTCGAAGAGTACTTGCGGCGCTATTTGTAGCTGGGAACTCGCATCGCAGTCTGCTACTTCATCGAACGATAATCATGTCGATCAAGGACACTTGTATTTTCTCACGAAAGCAAAATTTAACATTACTCTAATGTAGTAATGTGGTGCGTAATCTCTCTTCTTGAAATCAAATTTACCCATTTCGAATTCCGATACATGTTCTTTGGATTCAATGCATAATTAGATGATAAAGATCGTGTTGTTTCATATAATGAGCATCCTGAACAGAATATTCCAACAAATAAATTTGTCAAATTTGTTTGCATACGGTAGAAGAAATTCGGTATTTGATATGTATGAACAACAATTAACTTATTGTATCTTGAAATTGTTTATTTATGTACATACCTACTTTTTCCCCCAAATACTCATTTATGATATCTATAACAAAAGTCAATTCCATCTTGATATCCAATTGCAAATTGTCAATTTATGAACATTTATTTGAACTAAACCCATCTAAATGGATCATTAACCCATTCTTTTTAAATTCATATGGAAGTTGAATGGGTCATAAATGAATCAGTTATATTAAATAAATTAGTCTTAAATAAATTTAAACAAAATATGAGTGTTAATAGGTAAAATTTATTTCTTACTACTCACTCCTCACACTTATCTCAATTTGTATGAGTTTTTAAATTGGGTTAGGTATAGAAGCGTTTTAACAAAATGGATCAAGTCAACTATAAGTTATTGAAACTGATTTATTTGATCGGACCATTTTCTTCTCGATCTTAATGGGATCCGCTCAGACCGTTCGACTGGTCTAGTCCAAAATACGCAATAAGCCTTGTTATCCCTTCCTCCATGTTGGGCCCTGGTGGGCTGTTGTCACATTTCCGGATGAAATGTCAGACACACGTTCACGGTACGTTCATGTCGCTTTTGCTTCGATGGGAAAAGGCTTCTCACTTCTTTCTCGTCGACCGCACGTCCTCTCGTTTCGCTGCGCCCTGAGAGTCGAGGAGTGGTCGGAGAAATGCCGTTATCCAGTGCTCCTGGAGCAGGAGTTGCATCGCTCTTTCCGCTCCAAAAATCTCTTCTTTTGGATAGAGAGGTCAGAGACTCGTGATCTTGGAGTGGACCCAGATTTTTTTTTCCCGTGTTGTAGTTATGCCTCTGTTTGCAATTCATAGAAACAGCTTCGGTTCTTGGTACTTTGGCACGGTTGATGCATCGTACGTCTGGTTCTTGAATGAATTCTTGGAGGCTCTTGTCTAGGGGAAGTGGATAATTTCCATTTGCAGACTCCTGATCCTCGTTGAATAATTGCACAAAGACCCAGATTGGCCAACGTTTATAGGCGATAGAAATTGTTGTAGATCATTAAGTTTGAAAGCATTAAGGGCCAAAAGTTTGAGCAGTACAAGAATTATGTGGATGTCTTGCATCAGCAAGCAAGTTGTGATTGAATTTTCTGTACTATGAAGCTCATAGAACCCGCTTTGGTGGATCGTGTAGTGTTTGAATCGCCACATTTCCTACCAAATCAGCAAAAACAAGTTTATGTCGAGGAAGTTCCAACCTTCTAGGTTTACATGTCTTATAAATATGAACTCTGCAGCTGTCCAAATATTTGCTTCCAAAAGTGTCCCCTTTTTAATGTCCTGCGCTTCTGGTGTTCATAATTAACTATTTTCTTGGGGGTGTAGCTGGTTAGTTGCTTGAATTCGTGGAGAAAGAACAGTAAGATTGTAAGAAGGGATATCAGACCCTTGAGGAGTTCGGCATCTGGTGAAAGCCATTCCTCTGTTGAGGTAGATGTGCCGTTTCCAAGGGACTATGATGAATTGCTTGAACAAGTAAGCATGTTACTGAAATTGTGCCGCTCTATGTTTTTTCTTCAGTTACTAGCAATGAAGTGTATATATATGATGTATTCCTTTCAAATTATGCTCTTTTATACACTGTTTTAGAAGTCCCTTTATCTTTGTAATTGTCTAGAATACGTGCTTCGTTCAAATTCTGTTCATAGGCAATAATGACAAGATCTTGGCACTATTCTGTCTAGAATATGATCTACCATCGTTACTCTGTTCATAGTCAATGATGATGAGATCTTGGCACTTTTCACGTTCACTCTGCATGCTCGTGCAGAATGTATTCTTCGATCCTCCTTTGGATGGTCGAAGATATGATTTTCCTGGTCTGCCGAACTTTTGTTGAAGAACAAGCTTAACAACAAATGTCCAACTCTCTCTCTCTCTCTCTCTCTGTGTTGCCTGGTGGCTAGTGGTTACAGCTATATATCTCCACATCTTTTTAAAGTATACCAGTGACATAATTCATTCTTTTCTTATCAATTGGCAGGCTAAAAGGGCAACGGAGCTGGCCGTCAGTGACAACAGACAGTTAATGGTGTATTTCTTTCATCATTTTCTTCTGTTATGGCTAGAAGCAGGAAAGAGAAGCTGTAAACCTGAGTCTCGGCTTAATGGATTTTGATTGCAGGAGATTGAATTTCCAACATCAGGACTAGATTCTGTCCCAGGTTAGCACCAAAGCCTTGAGTTCCCCTTCACTCGTAGTCTTTGCCACCGAAGGCAGTTTGTTTCTTTTTTATGCACTGCCTAGCATTTTATGACATGTTAATCACTCGTAAGGGGTATTAAGCATTTAGGTCCTCTGTGATTTAAGGGTGATGACTCTCTCTCTCTCTCTCTCTCTCTCTCTCTCTCTCTCTCTCTCTCGTGTGCATGGGTACAAATATTACACAAGCAAAAATAGTCTTTTCTGTTTGGCTAAGCATCCTTGAACGCTATATGATCCCTATTTCATTCACTATGGTTTCACTCTATGAGACTGTGTCAGGTGATGGTGAAGGAGGAATAGAGATGACAGGAAGCATGCAGTTGATTCGTGAATTTTGCGACCAGTTAGTTGATGCTGAGAAGGTTACACGAACCAGAATTGTGAGTTCGTATATATACTCCTATGACATTCATATGTGGAGATAAGCAACTACCTTTCTTTGACTGTTGATTTAGTTTGCTTTGGAGCTTATGTTGGTGAAGGATAGGTAAACATGAAAGACATGAACAGAAATACAGGGATGCAATCAAAAGAGTCATTGATCTTCGAATAGGGCTCTTACTCTATGCCATACATCTCTTACTCTCATGCCATTTTATTTTGCCTATCTTTTCTGCTCTTAAGGAGTCTATTGACTTCCAAGTGCCATTTCAACTTTCAGTTTTTTCCTGAGGCCAATGAAGTCAAATTTGCACGAAAGTCAGCTTTCGAAGGATCTTCATTTAAGTTGGACTACCTAACCAAACCCTCCTTTTTCGAAGATTTTGGCTTTACTGAGAAAGTGAAAATGACAGACCGCGTGAGACCAGACGATGAGCTATTTCTTGTCGCCTATCCCTATTTTAACGTCAATGGTAGTACCACACATCCTGTCTTCCTGTTGATATTGGCTTGAGTAAGTTTTATGTCGGGAGATTATTGTCCAATTCAGAAATGCTTGTTGTGGAAGAGCTTTACAGAGAAGCCGTCACAAACACAGCCAGAAAGCTTATTATATTCAACGGAGAACTCGACCGCATAAGGTCTGGATGTATCCTTTTCCCAGCTTGTTTTTCACATTTCTTCTACCTTTTTCAAGCCACACGACTTATAGATGTTTGATTCACTTACAGTGTCCATTTGGACAACTATATTTGCTGAATTCATTACCATTTTGGTTTTGGTTTCTTGAACAGTGCATGCAGTTACTGAGTCAAACACTTATCACATAGTTACTGATCTAGCTTTAGAGCAAATGACTAGACAATAGGTTACTGATATTTCAATGTGTCCCAAGCATTATCTGAGATTAATGTGTGTTTATCTGGCCTTCTCTGGACCTTCTTAAGGAAGGTGCTTTCTCTTTTACCATCATCTGAACAGAGAGTGAACTTTTCGCTTTTGCGGGTATGTTTTGGAAGTTTCGCCCTTGTGCCCTTCTGGATCTTATCCTTAACAGTGGCAAGACTATCCCGCATTTTTCTATCCGAAGCTGGCAGCCCTCACAAAGACCCTTTTCCCAAAAATGGAGACTGTGTACTACATTCACAACTTTAAAGGAATGAAAGGAGGAACCCTCTTTAGGTTTGTGAATGTCAATCTATTCATTACGAATGTTCCTTTTTAAGGAGAAGTTTTATCTCATGGACCTAACGGCAGTGTCTCTCTTTTTTCTGCCCTTTTCCGTTTCTATTGCAATGTCATATAGATGCTACCCTGGCCCATGGAAGGTTCTCAGAAGAGTCGGAAACCGGTACATGACTTTGCATCAGCAGGAAGCGATGCCTTCCCTCAAGGAAGTTGCCTTGAACATTCTGCCCTCATCTTGAGCATTCGAAACATTGTATGTAACAGATAATACCGATGCTTATGTACAGAAACCGTGCATCATGGCCGCATGATGGTTATCTTTCAGTTTTTGTTTCCTCTGATGGCCATAGTACACTAGTTCCTGTCTTCCTGAGTCCAAACATGCCAATTCAAAGTGTTGAGCAGAGTTTGTGAATGTGATGACAGATCTTGTTTATTCAATGTGCAGTACACTCACATCAATCCAATTGTATTCCCTGTGTAGAAGGTGATGCGCATGAATCCACGCGCACAAAATACAGTTCTGCTTCCTTCACAAGTAAAATTGACTTCACAGTCGCTAAAAAAGGACGAAGGTAAAAGGCGCAATTAGACTTCACTCATCAAACTGAAGCCTTCAGCTTAGCTCCATACGAAACCGATTCAGATTTGCAGAGCAATGTCCAGAGGAGGGCGAATTGGGTGATTTCCCCTGCTGTTTTCCTTGCTGTCCAAGTTAAGGTGTATGGTCACTGCCGACGCACGTACTCTTCGTGACAACTTGAGTTGTTTCCGGCCGAACAACCGAGAGGAGAAGGGTTGAAGTCTAAATTGCTTCAATTAAAAATGCCTTTCCCTCTCATTTTAGTTTTGTTGTAATACCTTTCTCAATAAATAATTTCATACCTTTGCCTACAAATCTATATATATTAGCAGATTACCCCAATACCTTATAAGGAAAATTCCGAATTGAATTCTAAATTGAAGAGTTAATGTCAGCTTGTTCGTGCAGTCATGCACCCTTTGAATATGAATCTATTTTTCGAAAGATCCCAGCTTTTGTACTTTGTGGGTCTCCGAGATCCTCTCGATAACCTATGCTTTATTGACGAGATATCCATAACCAGGGAAAGTGACCCATTTTCTTGGGTGCAATCATTTTGCTTACTTAGTCCAGCTAGCAGCTAACTTTGGCTTGAGATCTTTCATCTTTTTAAGAGCTTATATTCCTTAGGGTTAATACCCTAAAAAATCATAAATCAATATATTTATGATAAATTTACTCAAAATTAATTTTTTGATTGTTAAAAACCCTAAACTAGTACACACGTGACAAACTTATCCCATATTATTTTTTTGACCGTAAAAAACTCCAAACTTATATATTTATGATAAATTTATCCAAATTAATTTTTTGATCATCAAAAACTTCAAATTGGTATACCCATAACAAATTTACTCTCTATTAACTTCTGTCAAAATATGCTATAGTGACGTGGCAAGTCCACATGGAAATCCATAGGGTTAATTCATGAAAAATCCCAAATTTGTCACATGTATACCTTAAATTTATCACAAGAGTACCGCAAAATTTATTACAAGTATATAAATTTCAGATTTTTTGTGATATTTACCCTATAGATTTCCATGTGAACTTACCACATCACCATACTACATCATCATGTGTAATCTAGGTTAGCAAATTTAACGTTTAAATTTGATGGAAGTTAACGAAGGGTAAGTTTATGACAAATGCACCAATTTACAATTTTTTGTGGTCAAAAAAATAATCTTGAGTAAATTTATCATAGGTGTATCAGTTTAGGATTATTGATGGTCAAAAGATTAGTTTGGGATAAATTTATCACGATTGTATTAATTTGAAGTTTTTGGTGATCGAAAAATTAGTTTAAGGTGAATCTGTTACCAGAGCTTATATTCCTTATCATAAGTTGGAAATTTATCTTAACTAAATCGACTACTCATTCAAATGATATGAGCATATTTTTCGTCTCTTCTCGAGAAACAAGTGACTGTTTCTTTAAAAAAAGAAGTGCTCAATTTTCAAATAGGGCGATGCTACCAAGATTTCCCTGTTAGTTGGGTTGGAGGCTGGGTTGGTTTGTATGAGGGTAGGGTTCATAAAGCGTGACCAATGTAAAAAATAGAGAGGACTTATTTTGACGTGAAATGAATATATTTGTATATCACTAGTTTCTTTTTGTGAGATGACAAAGTATGGCGATATCTACGTCGAGAATCGATTCAAGTAGAAATGCCCATTTGCTCTTGTTCCTTATAGAGTGAATAGGAGTCATGTTTTGTTTCACCCGCTAATGGGCGTACTCTTGGCCGCTCTTCATGATACTATGGGGCATTGCATTTGGTAACGTTTCGTTTCTTTTTTGTTAGGGGGAACGAAACAAAAAAAAGTGTTTACATTCGGGGAACAATTTTTGAACAAAAAGATGCGTTTGGTAAATTTGTTCGGGAATAAAAAATGAATAAAAACACGTTTGGTAAATTTTTGTTCTTTTTTGTTTCTTTTAATTTTTTAATATTTTTATTTCATTTTTCATTTTTTTTCCTTTCTTTTTTATTTTTTCTTCTTTCGCCCGGTCGCCGGCCTCCGCGACCGGCCGACGGGGGCCGGGCAGCCTCGCCCGGCCACGGCGAGGCTCGCCGGCCCCCGGCAAGGCCGAGCCTCACTGTCGTTGGGCGAGGCTCGGCCTCGCCGGATCCGGGCGAGCTCGAGCTCGCCCGCCCATGGCGAGGCGCGGCCTCGCCGGATCCGGGCGAGCTTGAGCTCGCCTAGCCAAGGCGAGGCTCGGCGTCACCGACGCGGGCGAGGCGCGGCCTCGCCGGATCTAGGCGAGCCCGAGCTCGCCCGGCCAAGGCGAGGCTCGGCGTCGCCGGCGCGGGTGAGGCCAAGGCGAGGCTCGGGCTTGCCCGCACCGGCGACGCCGAGCCTCGCCGGGGGCCGGCGACGCTCGGCCTCGCCGGGGCCGGCGTCGCCGGCCCTCGACGGCCGGCCATGGCCGAGGTCGAGGCCAGCGCCGGCCAAAGAGAAAGAAGGAGAAAAGAGGAAGAGAAGAGAAGAGAGAGAAGAAGAAACAAGAAACAAAAAATTGTTTCTTCAAAATTGTTTCTGGAACGAGAAACAATTTTTTTTTTGTTTCGTTTCTGTTCTTTTTGAGTTAGGGAACAAAAAAAAAAAAAAAAGAACAAACGCAACCAAACGCGTTTGTTCATTCTTTTTTTGTTCCGGGAACAAAAGAACAGAATTTCTATTTATAAACAAAAAAAAAAAAGAGTGTTACCATGCAACCCCTATGTGATCGTCCACAAGAATTTAGCCTTGCAATGTAGTCCAATGTAGATAACCATTCACGCTGCAAGATTGACCCGCTCACAAATTCGATAGTTTCCTATAGGACTTTGTTAATATTACAGTCATTGGAATATTGTGAAAATAATAGTATATTGTGAATTATAAATTCTTAAAAAAGTAGGTCCCACAATTATTTATAATTATTTATAATTTGATTTTTTACAATTCATAATAGATTGTTATTTTTACAATACATTAAATATTGTCATGCAATTTGCATGGACATCCTAATTTGCCGTTAAGGCCCTGTTTGTTAACGTTCTTTATTTCTGTTTATGAACAAAATTTCTGTTTTTTTGTTCCGAGGAACAAAAAAAGAATGTAAACGCGTTTGTTTGCATTTTTGTTCAAAATCTATTTTTTTATCCTGAGAACACATTTGGAATGTAAACAAAAAATAAGAAAAACGTGTTTCTTGTTTACGGAACAATTTTTAAGAACAAATTTTCTCTCCTCTCTTTTTCTTCTTTTTTTTTTCTTCTTTTCTTTTTCTTTTTTTTTTTCTTTGGTCGCCGGCCTCGACCATGGCCAGTGACCGCCGTCGAGGGCCGGCGATCTCGCTGGAGCGTCACTGGGGGCCGGCAAGCCTCGCCGTGGCCGGGCGAGGCCGCCGGCCATGGCCGAGGCCGGCGACCGGCCAAAAAAGAAAAAAAAAAAAAAAGAAATAAAAATTTTAAAAATATTAAAAAATTAAAAAAACAAAAAAAAAGAACACAAATTTACCAAACGTATTTATGTGCATTTTTTATTCCGGAACAAGTTTACCAAACGCGTTTTTTTATTCAAAAATTGTTTCCCGAAGTAAAACACTTTTTTTTTTTTTTTTTTTTTCTCTGGAACAATTTTTAAACAGAAATGTTACCAAACGCGCCCTAAATCACCCCCATCTTTGTCCTTTCTTCTCAATCTCTTACCAGCATGACCTCACTATTTACGTGGGATGAAAGGACCTGTCCTACCCATCAATCCATATTCTGAATCCACAATTAGAAGTACGTGTGCGGTTTTAATTACAGATTTCGGGCCCCCTGTTTAATGTCAAAACAATTTATTTATATGCTAGGACTAAGATGTGCAGTGTGAAACAGCATTGGAAGTCCAAGCCAAATTCAAGTTTATGGACACTGAGATTGAGGAGTGAAGAGGCAACCCATTTTCTCATGTGCAATCATTTTGCTTACTTAGCCCAGCTAGAGCTAACTTTGGCTTGAGTTCTTTCTTCTTTTTAAGAGTTGATATTTCTTAGAATTAATACCTTAAAAAATCTTAAGTCAGTACATTTATGATAAATTTACCAAAAACTAATTTTTTGACCGTCAAAAATCCTAAACTAGTACACACGTGACAAACTTATCTCAAACCAATTTTTTGACTGTAAAAAACTCCAAACTGATATATTTATGATGAATTTACCCAAATTAATTTTTTGATCATCAAAAACTTCAAATTGGTATACTCATGACAAATTTACTATCTATTAACTTCTATCCAGATATGCTATAGTGACGTGGCAAGTCCACGTGAAAATCCATAGGATTAATCCATGAAAAATCCCAAATTTGTCACATGTATACCTTAAATTTATCACAGGAGTACTGCTAAATTTATTACAAATATACAAATTTGAGATTTTTTGTGATATTTACCCTATGGATTTCTATGTGGACTTACCACATCACCATACTACGTCATCATGTGTAATCTAGGTTAGCAAATTTAACCTTTAAATTTGTCGGAAGTTAACATAAGGTAAGTTTATGACAAATGTACCAATTTAAGGTTTTTGGTGGTCAAAAAATTAATCTTGAGTAAATTTACACAGGTGTGTCAGGTTAGGATTATTGATGGTCAAAAAATAAATTTGAGATATATTTATTACGATTGTACCAATTTAAAGTTTTTAATGGTCAAAAAATTAGTTTGAGGTAAATCCGTCACTAGAACTGATATTCCTTATCATAAGTTGGAAATTTATCTTAACTAAATCGACTATTCAATCAAATGATATGAGCATATTTTTCATCTCTTCTCGAGAAACAAGTGACTATTTCTTTAGAAAAAATGAGCTCAATTTCAAATGGGGCGATGCCACCAAAATTTCCTTGTTAGTTGGGTTGGAGGCTGGGGTTGATCCGTATGAGGGCAGGGTTCATAAAGCGTGACCAATGTAAAAAATAAAGAGGACTTATTTTGACGTGAAATGAATATATTTATATATCACTAATTTCTACTTGTGAGATGATAAAGTATGGCGATATTTACGTCGAGAATCAATTCAAGTATAAATGCCCATTTGCTCTTGTTCCTTGTAGAGTGAATAGGAGTCATGTTTTGTTTCAGCCCGCTGATGGGAGTACTCTTGGCCTTTCTTCATGATACTATGTGATCATCCACGAGTATTTAGCCTTGCAATGTAGTCCGATGTAGATTCACGCTACAAGATTGACCCGCTCACAAATCTGATAGTTTCCTATAGGACTTTGTTAACATTACAATCATTGGAATATTGTGAAAATAACAGTTTATTATGAATTACAAATTCTTAAAAAAACAGGTTCCACAATAATTTATAAAATTTATTATTTGACTTTTTATGATTCGGAATAGATTGTTATTCTTACGATTCGTTAAATGCTGCTATGCAACCATTTTTCTTTCTCATATATCTCAATTTGCATGGACATCCTAATCTGTCATTAAATTACCCAATCTTTGACCTTTCTTCTCAGTCTCTTACCGGTATGACCTCACTACTTCCGTTGGATGAAAGGACCTGTCCTACCCATCAATCCATATTTTCAATCCACAATTAGAAGTACATGTGCAGTTTTTATTGCATATTTCGGGTCCCTGTTCCATGTGTAAACAATGTATTCATATGCTAGGACTAAGATGTGCAGTGTGAAACAGCATTGGAAGTCCAAGCCAAATTCAAGTTTACGGACACTGAGATTGAGGAGTGAAGAGGCAACCATGTTCCGCTTGTAATTTCACGATCAGAACAACGCATCATCATTTGTATACACCGCACTTTCCATCAATCTAAATTTCTTTTCACTATTTCATTCGATGGTTTTCATTTGAACACCACCTATTTTAACGAGCCATGGTTAAAAATGACATATTGACTAAGTTTGTAACAAAATAATGATGAAAATAGTAATAAGCGATGGTTACACAATCGAACTCATTTAACCTAGCCAGATCTCCAAATAACACCTATATCCAAAGGAGCATCATCATCTACCTCCAAGTCAAAGAAATCCGCCATGCCCCGCTCCCGCCCGTTAGTCAACGGCTTCTCTTGTATATAAGGTTCTACAAATGTCTCTAACTTCCGCACTAGATCGATCCAAAATCAATGGCCGGAGGTGAGATCTGGGTGCTCCCGGCCTTCGGGCAGGGCCATCTCTCCCCTGGCATCGAGCTGGGCAAGCTCATCGCCTCGCGAGGCCGCAGGGCCACCCCCGTCGTCCTCTCCACCCTCTCTTCCTCCGTCCCCTCCTTCCACGACCACCCCCTCACGGACGTCCTTGTTGTCCCGGCCACCCCCCCCACGTCCCAGCAGCAACAGGTTCCACCGGCAGATGGAACAGGGCGAGGCCCAGTTCGCTGACTTCCTCGAGGCCAGGTCGGGGAGCTCAGCCCGGCCCATCCGCGCCGTCCTCGATGTTCTCCTCATTACCGGCGGGCGGCGGAAGTGTTCCGCAAGCAAGAGCAAGTAAGGGATCCCAACGGCCGGATTTTTCACCCGTTTGATCAACACGTGTCATGACCTCGAAGGTCCGTTTCTCGACTACCTAGCCAATCGAGTCGGTAAAACCCGTTTGGGGGCGTGGGTCCCACTTCCCCCGGCTCGATACCGGACGTCATCCGGTACTCCCGTCCGAGATCACCAGATGTGACCCAACAAACAAAGCAACGCGACCGAGGAGAACGTCATCCGACGGCTAGACTTGAAGGCGCATGGCTCCACGATCTGCGCGTCCTTCGGTAGCTCCCATGGGGTTGACGGTGGACGGTGGACGGAGTAGGAAACGCTAGCCAAAGCGCTGGAAGAGTCCACGTGGCCGCTCATAGGGGCGATCCCACCGTGCTCGTGCTCTTGCGTCTCTTTGCGATCCCACCTCACTCACAAATCCTTTGAAATCCGTAACATCAATCCGCGTCGCTCCCAGAATCTTGAACCCTAATAATAATCACAGCAAAGCAAACGATTCGATCGGCCGCGTCACCATGTCGGAGACGGCCGAGTTCCTCGTCGTCGTCCCCGGGTGGGACCCAGATAAACTCCACCTCTGCATGGAGGTCTGCCTTTACATCGCCAGCCGCGGCGACCGCGCCACCCTCGTCATCCCCTCCTACCTGTCCTCCGCCATCCCTCCCTCGTTCCCCTCCAACCCCCTCGTCGCCGTCGCCCAGATCGGCAGCTCCTCTGCCCACCGCATGCTCTTAATCCTCTGGTTCAAATTCAGATGGGACCTCGCGGTCTACCTGGAGGAACGGAGGATGGCCGCCGGCGGCGAGCTGCCCCGCAAGCTATACGCGGTCGTGGTTCCCGGCGCGGAATCGATCAGGGACCTGTTCCGGAATTTCAATGTCACGGAGGACCCCTCGCCCCTCGCGCGTCTCGAGTTCGAACGCATGTGGAAGGTGCCGGCGAGCGACGTCCGGCCCGGCGAATCTCGCTTGCCTGCTGGGCTACCCGAAGAAATGGCCATCGTTCGCTCCGATCTTAAGATGAAGCCCTTCGGGCCTCCTCGAGGTGGCCCACCCGGTCCTGACCCGAGGCCGGGAGGCGGCGGAGGCGGGCCGCCCTCGGTGCCGGAAGTCGAGGGCTCGATCGGTCGCATGACCAACAAGAGCGCCGACCCGGAGCAGCCCTTCTTCGACAACATGGGGGACCGGATGAAGATGGTCGGGGGCATCCGCCCGCTCCTGCCGGAGCAGTACTGGAAGACGTCCGGCTCGGTGATCTGCGGCAGCGAGATATTGAGCCGCCCGTCGACGGGCGGGTTCCTGTCACACCGCGGTTGGAACTCGACGAGCCCACGTAGGTCTCCGTTCGCAACGTGGCCCTTCCTAGGTAAACGGTACTACAACACTGACTCCCCAGGGGACCATCTCAAGGTGGGACACGTGGCGTCCAACGGCATGCCCAAGAACGTGACGGTGGCCTCGGAAGCATTCGCGAGTTTTCAATTCGATCTGAAACTTCAGCGTCGGATTGGACTTTTACAGATTGGAGCTTCAATTTCCCGTCTCGCAAGGAGCATGCGTTAAAGTCGATAGTTTGAGACTGAGGAGTTGAGAGGAACTACTTTCATCTTGTAATTTCGCAACTAGAACTTTGGACGAACTTGTTCAATAAACTTGAATTTCTTTTCCCTACTTCACTGGATTATTTTAGTCTGAATATAACATAGAGAATAGTTATCCAATAAACTTTTTACGGGTATTGGTTGAAATTGTTGCAATCATTAAATATGGAACCGTTAAGGGCCAAAATTTGAACCATACAAGAATTATCTGGTGGTATTACATCGGCAAGCGAGTTCTGATTGAAATTCTCTACTGTGAAGCTCGTAGAACCTGCTTTGGTGGGTTATGTAGTGTTTGAATCGCCATTATTTCCTACCGAATCAGCAAAAACAGGTAATGTCGAGGAAGTTCCAACTTCCTAGGTTTACATGTCTTATGAATATGAACTCTGTAGCTGTCCAACATGTTTGCTTCCAAGAGTGTCGCCTTTTTAATGTCCTGCGCTTCTGGTGTTCATGATTAACAATTTTCATGGGGGTGTAGTTGTCTTGTTGCTTGAATTCGAGGAGAAAGAACAGTAAGATTGTAACAAAGGACTTCAGACCTTTGAGGAGTTCTGTATCTGGTGAAAGTCGTCCCTCTGTTGAGATAGATGTGCCGTTTCCAAGGGACTATGATGAATTGCTCGAACAAGTAAGCATGTTACTGAAATTGTGTCGCTCTCTGTCTTTTCTTCAGTTACTAACAGTGGAGTGTATATATTCCTTTCAAATTCTTCTCTTTTATGCACTGTATTTTAGAAGTCCCTTTGTCTTTGCAAGTGTCTTGAATATTTGCTTCCTTTCTAATTCTGTTGATAGGCAATAATGACAAGATCTTGGCACTCTTCTGTCTAGAATATGTGCTAGCATCATCACAAATTCTGTTTGTATGCACTAATAATGAAATCTTGGCAGTCTTCACGTTCACTCCGCATGCTCGTGCAGAACGTATTTTATTTTTCAATCTTCACTTGGATGGTTGAAGATGTGATTTTTTCTTGTCTGTCGAACATTTGTTGAAGAACGAGCTGCATAACAAATGTTCAACTCTCTCTCTCTCTCTCTCTCTCTCTCTCTCTCTCTCTCTCGCTGTGACTGTGGCCTGGTGGCTAGTGGCCACAGCTGTATATCTCCACATCTTTTTAAAGAATACCAGTGACAAAATTTCTTCTTTTCTTATCAATTGACAGGCTAAAAGGGCAACCGAGTTGGCCGTCAGCGACAACAGACAGTTAATGGTGCATTTCTTTCGTCATTTTCTTCTGTATGGCTAGAAGCAGGAAGGAGAAGCCATAATCCTGAGTCTAGCGTCAATGGATTTTGATTGCAGGAGATTGAATTTCCAACAACAAGACTAAATTCCATCCCAGGTTAGCACCAAAGCCTTTAGTTCCCACTTCACTTGTCTCTTGGTGCTCGTGTGTGTTTATTTGTTGATATCCGCTCTTTCTAATCGCAGTCTTTGCCACCAAAGGCAGTTCTTTTCTTTTTTACGCACTACCTAGCATTTTATGATTTGTTATTATCAATCATAAGGGGTATTAAGCATTTAGGAGGTGAGGATTTTCGGGGAGAATGTCCTTTGTGGTTTAGGGAGATGACTCTCTCTCTCTCTCTCTCTCTCTCTCTCTCTCTCTCTCTCTCTCATACATGGCATGGGTACAGATACTAAGCGAGCAAACAAAGTATTTTCTGTTTGGCTGAGCATCCTTGAACGCTATATAATCCATGTTTCATTGACTATGGTTTCACTCTATGAGATTATGTCAGGTGATGGTGAAGGAGGCATGGAGATGACAGGAAGCATGCAGTTGATTCAAGAATTTTGCGATCAGTTGGTTGATGCTGAGAAGGTTACACGAACCAGAATTGTGAGTACGTATTTATACTCCTATAACATTCATGTATGGAGATGAACGGCTTCCTTTCTTTGATTGTTGATTCAGTGTGCTTTGGAGCTTATGTTGGTGAAGGATGGGTTAACCTAAAAGACAAATATAAACTGAAATACAGGGATGCAATCAAAAGGGAGTCATTGATCTTCAATTAGGACTCTTACTCTCTGCCATACATCCCTTACTCTCATGCCATTTTATTTTTGCCCATCTTTTTTGCTCTTAAAGATCTATTGACTTCCATGTGCCATTTCAACTTTCAGTTTTTTTCCTGAGGCCAATGAAGTCAAATTCGCATGAAAATCAGCTTTCCAAGGATCTTCATTTAAGTTGGACTACCTAACCAAACCCTCCTTCGAAGATTTCGGCTTGCCTGAGAAAGTGAAAATGACAGACCACGTGAGACCAGAAGATGAGCTATTTCTTGTCGCCTATCCCTATTTTAATGTCAATGGTAGTTCCACATTATCCTGTCTTCTTGTTGATATTGGCTTAAGTAAGTTTTATGTCAGGAGATTATTGTCCAATTCATAAATGCTCGACGTGGAAGAGCTTTACAGAGAAGGTGTCGCAAACACAGCCAGAAAGTTGATTATATTCAACAGACAATTCAACCATATAAATGGCCAAATGAGCTTTGGACATTCAAAGGTGCGTTTGGTTGTACTTTTGGGGAAAGTCTTTGAGAAAATGCAAAGAACTTTGAGTTAGAGTTTTCTAAAATGCAAATTGCGTTTGGTAAATTGTAATCTAAAAGTTCATTATGAAGTACCTTTAAACAAAATAATGTTTGGAAAAATTTACATTTACAAAGAATTTTTATAATAGTAAAAATAATAAATAAATGGTTGGCCGGCAAAGGGTAGGGGTTGCCGGCGATCCAAATTTGTCGCCATCGCCGGTAGCCGACGCCTCAAGTTGCAAGACCTCACGCAGCCATCGGAGACCACAAGTCTTTCTCCTTCATTTGCCACTCCATCCGCCGCCGTTGAGTCTCACCCCAACGCCGTCGCCCTCAACCTCTCCCTCTGCCCCTGCCTCACCGACGCCGCTCTCACCGTCGTCGTCGTCGCTTGCGGGAACACCTTTCTCTCCTTCAACCTCTCCAAGTCCCTTCCTTCACCGCTACCAAGTTACTGGGTCGCAGCAACTCAGGCGACCCGGCGGTCGGAAATCGCGCACGGCCTCGCGGCGACCCAGATCTAATTCGTTGGAGGTTGGGCGACCCAAATATGGGTCGTGGCGACTCAGACGACCTAGATTTGGGTCTTGCTAACTCAAACGACCCAGAGTCGGAGGTCACGCGACCTCACCGCGACCGAGATCTAGGTTGCCTAAGTCGCCGCAATCCAGATCTGGGTCGCGTGACCTCCGGCGACCCAGATCTGTGTCGCCGGAGGTTACGTGTCGTGGCAACGCGACTCGCGGGGGTCGCCAAGGTCATGCCACTGGCCGGCGACGATTGCCGTGACCACACTGGCATCACCCCAACCTCCGTCCAACCCGTCGTTGGCACCTCACAATCTCGCTTGCCAATCTCGCAATCTCGCTTGCCAATCTCAACGAAGAAGAAAGTGAACAGTTACGAGGGCAAAATCGGAAAAACGAAATGTTAGTGAGGATATTTATGAAAGAAAATTTGTCATCTATTAGGCTCTCAGCCTTCCAAGGGCCTGCTTTACCTCAATCATCTTTTGCAAAATAATTTCCCAAACACCAATTTTTAGCCCAAAGTGGCTTGGCAAAGCTACTCTCAAATGCACCCAAGTTCCTTCCCAAAGCAAATCCCAAATGCACCCTAAGGTCTCTATGCATCCTTTTTCCCAACTTGATTTTGGCATTTATTCTACCTTTTTCAAGTCACTTGACTTATAGTTGGTTGATTCACTCCCAACATCTAGGGGTGTGAAAAACCCGACCTGACCCAAACACGATCCAAACACAAATCGAATGCGAAACAAGTTAAGTACATGTTTCAGGTCTTAATATTGTTCAGATAATAATTATAAAATAAGCAAATAAACATATTTTGTTTTGGGTCGAGTTAGGCTCGGAACATTGTTAAGCCCCTGAACACATTATTGACTCCAGAGACCGACCACTCTGCCTTCTCCTCTTGATGACCGTGGCTTCTCCTCTCGTCGACTCCGCCGTTATTCCACTTCTCGACTCTGCTGCCGTTGACGACTGTGCCTTCTCCACTCCTTGCAGCCGCCGCCGTCGACGACTGCGTCTTCTCATCGACTCCACTGCCACCCTCTTCTTTGCTCCTTGCATTCTAGGGGTTTCGCTTCACAATAAGATCTCCACCCGTCACTCCTCTTTCGAGCTATCTTCGTCACCATTTTCATCGCCCTCCACCGCCCTTCACTCCCCTCAGTACTCACCTGCGCCTTCCTCCTCTTTCTTTTCCAGATTTATGCATTGTGCGCCCGTTGCTGGTGATTCGCTCCTCCCGTTATTGTCAATGGCTTTTGTGAGTCTCTCTCTCTCTCTCTCTCTCTCTCTCTCTCTCTCACTTTTTGGACTCTTGTCCGTGACTTTCGTTGGCTCTGTTTCTACGTCCACTCTGTTCTTTCATGCTGATAAAATCTTGGAGAGGAGGAATTCAGCGTCTAGCGAATCTGATCTGTAATTACATGCTCTCATGTCTTGATGTTTTGAAGTGTTTTTGGTCAACTAATTCTAGTTTCCTGGTTGTCTGTGTTCTTTCCGTTGTGCTTTCTAGTAGTTATTTGATCTTGCAAAGCACCACGAAAAGGGCAAAGATATGAGATTCTGCTGTAGTTTCTCTATGTTGGGCTTTTTTTTACTTTCGCACTTTCTCTAAGTCCACATCCACAGCACTGCTGTTGCATGGAAGATGGCTCGAAAGAAAAGAGAGCTGCTTAAATTTCGAAGGAAAAAAGTCAATCTGCTTTTGTTATTAGTTCTAGACCGTGTAGATGAGAACACTGCACTTTCTTGCTCTTTTTAATGTGCAATCAGTGCATTGACACCAGCCAATGTATGTTGAATCCATGCGACACTGCCATTCCAATTGATTTCATGTTTGATGCTGGATAGTTAGTTGTAGGGTTTCATAGTGGGAGATGATAGGTTATTAAACACATAGATTGCGCTACTATGATGGCTATGAAGGTGGCCTTTCAAGTATGCTGCTCCAATTTCAGTTTTTGGTTTCTTTTTCCTCTCTCTCTCTCTCTCTCTCTCTCTCTCTCTCTCTCTCTTGTTTCTTGTCAAGTTAGCTGATACGGGGTTGTTGTTTGCAGGATTGGGAACTTCTTGATTGTTCTGAACAGCATCCAGAAGGGCAATTTGGGTCCACATATGTGCATTTTAAGTGAGCTGTTGTGAGATAATTTTAGCTGTGCTCATCAGTAATGTTATGCATCACAAGTTTATGTAGTCACATTTAACTATTTTTTGCTGGTGTCTTTGTTTTATCTGGATATGCCGAATAAATACACTCATTTTACTGATAAATAAACCCATTTATTAGTAATCTAAGGTTAGTTATTTATGAACTACGAGAGTACCTGGGTTTGACTTGGATCTTAGAGAACGTTGCAGTGATACTGATGTGTTCTGATAATTTGATACTGAAGACAATTCTCATCTTAGGCTTACTTTGTTTTAGTTTAGTTTTGAGAGATATACATTTATTTGCCTTTGTTGGCTTCCCTATCATCAAAGAAATCATCTGACTCCCTGCCTTACTAATAATAGATGTAACATTGTGTCAAATCGAGTTAGTGTCAGTTTACAGCTAACCAGGACCCTGTGACTTAGATGTTTATGATATTAAAGATGGATGATGTTTTGTTGTTTTCTGAAGTTAGCAGCTGGGGCATTGAGTTGCACCTGTCCTGATGGGATTTATGAATGGCTTTTATAAAAATTCTGGTGTCAAACTCAAATTCCTTAATTATAGCTGGGGTTTCTGGTGAAGAGACCTCATTCGTGTACTAACTAAAATATACGGAGAAAGGCTGAAAGTCATTTAGGTTCTATTTATCAATGGTGCTCCTTGTGTCTGTCTTGTGGGTGCATGACTGAAAGTTAATTGCCTGGATTGGGTTCAGCTTTTCCCATGTTACATATCAAGATTGTATATGTCATAAATGCATACATCCTTTTGTGATCTCTTCTAATTGACTAAAGTGCAGCTGAAATTATTATGTTATACATACTCTTTTCCAATGGCATCATCTCTCCTGTCTTACTTGTGGCTGTAGGCACTATTTGATGTTTCAGCTGTTACCAACTTATCAGTGAATCTTATTGGTGTTTGATTTTTCAGGAACTATGCTCGTATTGATATAGGTGAGTCTGCTTAGTCATCATACTGGTCTTTTTCCCGTTTACTTTTGTAATTTGAATTGGACTGCTTATCTAGTATGCATGATTATGCATCCACCTTACACCATTATTGTTAAAACTAAATCCTACTGGGCAATTGAACTAATTGACTGTATAGTGGCTAAATTAAAATATTGTTCAGTAGTCCTTATACTTTCCGAAATTCAAAATCATCCCTGTACTTTTGTTTGGTTCAAGATGGTCCTTGTACTTTTGAAAAAATGTCACAATACATTATTTCTCATTTTCATTGTGAATTTATTGCAGAGTTGCCAACTACGACCATAGAACCAAACTTGCTATTGACTTTTCTCAATGATTAACGTATTGGAGGTTAGTTCTTGATAAACAAAGAAAATGAAGTTTCAGGACCATTCGAGTTCTCTTGTTCCTTGTATATTTTCATGCTTAAAGTGTCATATGTAATATTTAGATATGGACAAAACCAGTCCTTTTCTAGTTTTATGATCTCTCAATCATTTTTTCATGAATGACCAGTTTGAAGTATCATGCCCAGAGCAAATGAGATTACAGATGCTATAAAATGCCAATAGGAAACCACGTGACCCATTTGCTTTCTCTCTCCAAGTGATATTCATGAATGACCAGGAACTTCCTTTTTGTGTCATATTTTCTTTTCATCTCCATCAATAGAGTGGCTCAAACAATTTCTCAACTTGCAGAACCTACTTAAAACTTCCCGGGAGACCTCTCATTTCGATTGATGGGAAGACTGTATGAACTTGACGACAACTTTGCAGTAAGCTTTCCTTCTTTCTTTTTTCTTTTTCGGCTGAATCTCATTGTTTGAGTTCATTATAGGCTGGCAAGAAATCATACTAATTGGGAGTGTGACCCCTTCTGCAGATAGTTAGACATCCTGAAAGTCGGAATGTTTTGGCTCTAGAAGCAATTGGCCAGATTTTTACCCCTATCTTTGGCAGACCAAGTGACTGAAGATAAGTTTTGCCTATAACTCTTGGAAAGTTTTTATGGCAGCTCATGGTTAGAGAAAGGAAGGCTGTCCACTTTATGGAACAGACTCAAAATAGTCCTTCTGGCTATTGTCTGCACATCATACTCTTCAACACATGAACCTACATTTGTACAGTTGACCCTGAAGGGAGGTGTTTTTAGCGATAATTGTCTAAAGATTTAAGTTCAATGACCTTGTAGACCTACTTGTAAATTGCTGTGTATGCAAAGGATGTGTCGTCTCCCTCAGTTGTATAGCATTCACTTTTGGTTTTGTCGAATTTCACTTTTATTGAACTTAGTAGAGACAATGTACTGTGATGCTTCAAAATTTGGTTGAGCTGATCTCTTAAAACTAGCAGAGGAACCCAATGGGAAATTCACTGGGTGATAAAGAAGAGGTGTGTTTGGGGGGGGGGGTGGGGTGAGTAAACTCGAAACCCGACCAGACCCAAATTATTGCTTTAGGTATTAAGCTTTTCAGGCCAGGTCGAGTTGGAACACACTGCGTTATGATTCCGGTTGGGTAACATCGAAACCTGACCCATTAACAGCCCTAACAGCATCCATTTGAACAACTATATTTGCTGAATTTATGACCACATTTTTGGTTTTGGTTTTGGTTTCTTGAACAGTGTCATGTAGTTACTGAGATGAACAGTTATTATGTAATTACTGATCTAGCTTTCAGAGCGAATGACTAGACCATGGGTTACGGATACTTCAACATGTCCCAACCATTACCAGAGATTAATGTGTGTTTATCTGGCCTTCTCTGGAACTTCTTAAGGAAGGTTCTCTCTTTTACCATCACTTTCGCCCGCATGTAATGGAAGTTTTGCCCTCGTGCCTCCTGACCTTATCCTGAACAGTGACAAGGCTATACTGCATCTTGCTGGCAGCCCTCACAAAGACCCTTTTCCCGAAAATGGAGACTGTGTACTACATTCACAACTTTAAAGGAATGAAAGGAGGAACCCTCTTTAGGTTTGTGAATGCCGATCTATTCATTACGAATGTTCCTTTTTAAGGAGAAGTTCAATCTCATGGACCTAACGGCAGTGCCTCTCTTTTTTCCTGCCCTTTTCCGTTTCTATTGCAATGTCATATAGATGCTACCCTGGCCCATGGAAGGTTCTTAGAAGAGTCGGAAACCGGTACATGACTTTGCATCAGCAGGAAGCGATGCCCTCCCTCAAGGAAGTCGCCTTGAACATTCTGCCCTTGTCTTGAGCATTCGAAACATTGTATGTAACAGATAATACCAATGCTTATGTACAGAAACATGCAACATGGCCGCACGATGGTTATCTTTCAGTTTTTGTTTCCTCTGATAGCCATAGTACACTCGATCCTGAGTCCGAACATGCCAATTCGAGTGTCAAGCAGAGTTTATGAACGTGATGATAGATCTTGTTTATTCAATGTGCAATACACTCACATCAATCCAATTGTATTCCCTGTGTAAAAGGTGATGGGCATGAATCCACGCGAACAGGATAAAGCTCTACTTCCTTCAAAAGTAAAATTGACATCACGGTCGGAGAAAAAAGATGTAGGAAAACAGCGAAGTCAGACTTCGCCCGTCAAACTGAAGCCTTCAGCTTAGTTCCATATGAAAGCGATTCGGATTTGCAGAGCAATGTCCGGAGGAGGGCGAATTGGGTGATTTCCCCTGCTGTTTTCCTTGCTGTCCAAGTTAAGGCGTATGGTGAATGTCAATGCACGGACTCTTCGAGACAACTCGAGTCATGTCACTTCGACCGACCGAGAGGAGAAGCCACGTTGTCGACGCGTACGCATTAATGTATCTCCTCCTCCATGTGAACTCTCCACTTTGGTGCCGACGAAACGAATCAGTGAATGAATGAATTGCTTCTCGTCTCTTGTCGACAACACCTACCTACGCGACGCAACGAACGGTCAAAACTCTTGCAACGACGGGACCCTCAAAGTCGAGTCCCTTCCTTTCCGGTTAAGTCTTCTCTTTCTCTCTCTCTCTCTATGCCCTTCTTCTTTTTCTTTCTATAAAGACCGGATCTTGGGAACTAAAACCGCAAGAAGACCGAGATCAAGTACCTACCCAAGTCAGAGGAAATATCTGCAGACATGTCTTCCGCATCGCCGTCGCCGCCGCCTGAGATTCTGGTAGTGCCCTTCTTCGGCCAAGGCCACCTCCTCCCTTGCATAGAGCTCTGCAAGCACATCGCCGCCCGCAACTTGAGGGCAACTCTCGTCATTTCCTCCGACCTCTCCTCCTCCATCCCCTCCGCCCTCCGCCACCACCACCCGCTCCTCCAGGTCGCCGAGATACCCTCCTCCCCGATCCCTCCCGCGCAGCCGGGATCCGACCCCATGGAGGCTCACCGGGCTCACCACTCCCAGATGGCTCAGGGGCTCGAGAGCATGCTCTCGCCCCGGCCCGACGACCCCAGCCCGGCCCGGCCCGCCTGCGCGGTCCTCGACGTCATGATGGGGTGGAGCGGCGAGATCTTCGCCAAGTACCAGATTCCGACGGTCGGGTTCTTCACCTCCGGCGCGTGCTCGTCGGCGATGGAGCTCGCGGTCTGGAAGGCCAAGGTCGAGGATCTCAAGCCGGGCGAGACCTGCCGGCTCCCGGGCCTCCCCGAAGACTTGGCGCTCACGGCGTCGGACCTCAAGCGCCGCCCCATGGGCATGCCGCCGCACCTCCGCGGCGGCGGCGGCAGAGGCGGGGGTGGAGGACCTCCGAATCTGGGACCCGGACCCCCCCGGCCGGCGGGTGTCTTCGGGCCGAAGTTCATGGGCCCGCCCGGACCGGGGCAGCCGCCGCCGTGGGTGGAGGAGTCCGGCGGCTGTATCGCGATGCTGTTCCACACGTGCGCCGAGCTCGAGGGCCTGTTCCTCGACTACCTCGCCGGCCAGGTAAGCAAGCCGGTCTGGGGCATCGGGCCGCTCCTGCCCGAGCAGTACTGGAAGTCGGCCGGCTCGCTGCTGCACGACCGGGAGATCCGGTCGAACCGGCAGTCCAGCGTGAGCGAGGACGAGGTCGTCCAGTGGCTGGACTCCAAGCCACGCGGCTCGGTGCTGTACGTCTCGTTCGGGTCCGAGGTGGGGCCCACCGCGGAGGAGTACCCGGAGCTGGCGGCCGCGCTGGAGGCATCCGCCCGGCCCTTCGTGTGGTCAATCCAATACGGGGCGGGCCGTCGGGGCCCGCCCAGGACGTTCCTGGGCGGGTCGCCGGACTCGGAGTCGGACCAGGGCTACTTCCCTCACGGGCTGGATGAGAAGGTCGGAGAGAGGGGCCTGATCATACACGGGTGGGCGCCGCAGCTGCTGATCCTGAGCCACCCATCGACGGGCGGGTTCCTGTCGCATTGTGGGTGGAACTCGACGGTCGAGGCGATCGGGCGCGGGGTGCCGTTCCTGACGTGGCCCATCCGGGGCGACCAGTACTACAACGCCAAGCTCGTGGTGGACCACCTCAAGATCGGGCATCCCGTGTCCGAGGACATGTCGAAGGACGTCACGAGGGACGACATAGGCAAGGGAATCGAGAGGCTGATGGCCGACGAGGGCGCGCGGGAGAGGGCCGCGTGCATCCGGACCACGTTCGAGCATGGCTTCCCAGCCAGCGCGGCAGCCGCCCTAGACGCGTTTAGCGACTTCATCGTCGGCAGGACGGCGGTGCCGTGAGCGGCCACGCACTCTCTGTAGTCCGACATTGAGACTGAGGAGGGAAGAGGGACGCGATCAGAACAATGTATTGTTATTTGTATACACTGCACCTTCTATAAATTTGTATTTCTTTTCCTAAAACTAAACGTAGATATCCAAACCCTACATCTGAATTTCTTTCATCTATTGCATTCGATGATGTTCATTTGAATATGACCCTTTTTTTAACGAGCCTTGGTTGAAAATGACATATTGAATGAATAAATTAATAACAAAATAATTATGAAAATAGTAATAAGTGATGGTAACATTATCAAACTCAACTAACCTTTGCCATATCTCCTCCAAATAACACCTATATCCAACAAAGAATCATATTCACTACCTCTAGGTCAAAGAAATCTGCCATGCCCCTGCTCCCACCCGTTAGTCAACTGCTTCTCTTGTACATAAAGTTCTTCAATGTCTCTCTCTAACTTTCGTATTAGATCGATCCGAAATCAATGGCCGGAGGTGAGATTTTGGGTCTTCCCGGCTTTCGGGCAAGGCAAATCTCTCCGCCTGCATCGAGCTGTGCAAGCTCATTGCCTTGCGGGACCACAAGGCCGCCCTCGTCGTCTTCTGCGCTCTCTCTTCCTCTAAACCCTTCCCCTTTCGCCTTTTTCGCTTCTTCTCTTTTTCCGAACGCGAAGTGAAGTGAAATTTACTTGTGAAGGAAGTAGAAATTGTATCTTGTTTGTACCGATCCATGCTCATCGCCTTCTACACAGGGAATACAATCGGATCGATTCGAGTATATTGCCCAATGAATAAACAAGATCTGTCATCTCCTTCGTAGACCCCGCTCGACGCACAAATTAGCATGTTTAGACTCAGGATCAAGTGTTCTTGTACATAAGCATCGGCATTATCTGTCGCATACAACTTTATTGAAGTAGAGGCCTACCATAAAGCGGTAGTGGCATAGCCAATTGTTGAGAAAAAAGAGAAGGCTGAAAATGCCTTTCTCTCTCAACTTAGTTTTGTTGTAACATCCTTCTCGATAAATAATTCCATACCTTTGCCTACAAATCTCTATATATTAGTAGATTATCCCTATACCTTCTGAGAAAATTCCGAATTGAATTCTAAATTGAAGAGTCAATGTTAACTTGTTAGTGTGGTTATGCACTCTTTGAATATAAATATATTTTCCAAAGTATCCTAATTTTTGTGCTTCGGTGGGTCTCTGAAATTCTTTCGACAACCTATGTTGTATTGACCGGTTATTTATAGGATTTAATTGATTGTATAAAACCTACAGTAGCAAAGGAACCGAGGAAAACAACCCAATTTCTCGGGTGCAATCATTTCACTTACTTAGTCCAGTTAGCAGCTAATTTTGGCTTGAGATCTTTCATCTTTCTAAGAGCTGTTGTTCCTTATTATGAGTTGGAAGTCTATCTTAACTATCGTCGATTCAATCAGATGATATTGAGCATATTTTCCATCTGTTCTCGAGAAACAAGTGGAGTATTTCTTTGCAAAAAATGTGCTCAAATTCAAATGGGGCAATGCCACCAAGATTTCCTTGTTGGTTTGGGGTTGATCTGCGCGAGGGCAAGGTTCATAAAGAGAGACCAAGGTCAAAAATAAAGCAGGCTTATTTTGACATGAAATGGATATAATTATATATCACTAATTTCTATTTACGAGATGATTAAGTAAGATAATATAAGATAATATCTACGCCTAGAACCGATTCAAGTAGAAATGTCCATTTTGTCCTGATTCTTGTAGAATTTATGCTTTGTTTCACTTGCTTATGGGAGTTCTCTTCACCCCTTTTTTCATGCTATGACATCGCTGTCGATCATCGCCGAGTACTTAGCCTCGGAATGTAGTCCGCTGTAGATATCCATTCACACCGCAAGACTGGCCCGCTCACAAATCCGACAGTTTCCCATTTATCGCAATCAGCATGGACATCATATTCCGTCGTTAAATCACCCAATCGTTGCCCTTTCTCCTGAATTTCTCACCGGCATGACCTCACTGCTTACGTGGGATGAAAGGACCTGTCCCACCCATCAATCCATATTCTGACTCCACAATTAGAAGTCCGTGGGAAAGCTTCTATTACATATACCTCGGGGCCCCTATTCCATTTATATGCTATGAGTAAGATGTGCATTTCTCTCACACCTGTCAGTCAAGAGCTTCTCGTGTATAAAGTTACTTCAATGTCTCCCTAACTTTCGCACTAGATCGACCCGAAATCAATGGCCGGAGGTGAGATTTGGGTGCTCCCGGCTTTCGGGCAGGGCCATCTCTTCCCCGGCATCGAGCTGTGCAAGCTCATCGCCTCGCGTGGCCACAAGGCCACCCTCGTCGTCTTCTCCAGCCTCTCTTCCTCCATCCCCTCCTCCTTCCGCGACGACCCCCTCACCGACGTCCTCGTCGTCCCGGCCGCTGCTCCTCCGCGCCCCGGCGGCGAGGAGTTCCACCAGCAGATGCAACAGGGCATGGCCCAGCTCACCGACTTCCTCGAGGCCAGGTCGCGGAGCTCGACCCGGCCCGTCTGCGCCGTCCTCGACGTTCTCGTCATAATGGGCTGGGCGGCGGAAGTGTTCCGCAAGCTGGGGATCCGGACCGTCGGATTTTTCACCTCCGGCGGTTGCTCCGCCGCGTTGGAATTCGCGGCTTGGAAGGCTAGCGCGGTGGACATCAAGCCCGGGGAGACCCGTTTGCTTCCCGGGTTACCCGAAGAAATGGGTCTCACGGTTTCGGACCTTAAAAGGCGGTCTCAAGTGGTTAGATTGCATAAGTGGGGCCAGCAGCAGGGAAGTAAAGCGGGGTCGGACTCGGGTTCGGGTTCGGGTTCTTCTCGACCTTCAGGTCCGGGTGGGCCGCCGAGGATCGGCCCGTCACCGCCCGGCGAGAAGCCACACTGGGTGGATGCCACCGAGGGCTCGATCGCTCTGGTGATCAACACGTGTCACGATCTCGAAGGTCCGTTTCTCGACTACCTGGCCAATCAAGTCGGTAAACCCGTTTGGGGCGTGGGTCCACTTCTCCCGGATCAATACTGGACGTCGTCCGGTTCTCTCATCCGAGATCAGGAGATCCGACCCAACAAGCCAAGCAACGTGACCGAGGAGGATGTCATCCGATGGCTAGACTCGAAGCCACGTGGCTCCGTGATCTACGTGTCCTTCGGTAGCGCCGTGGGATTGACAATAGAGGAGTACGACAAGCTAGCCAAAGCACTGGGAGAGTCCACCCGGCCGTTCATATGGGCGATCCAACCGGGCTCCGGCGGGTCCGAAGAAGGGTACTATCCTCACGGGTTGGAAGCTAAAGTGCGCGAACGGGCCCTGATAATAACCGGATGGGCACCGCAGCTCCTGATACTGAGCCATCCGTCGACGGGCGGGTTCTTGTCGCACTGCGGGTGGAACTCGACGATAGAGGCCCTGGGGCGCGGCGTCCCGTTTTTGGCATGGCCCATCAGGGGGGACCAGTTCTACAATGCTAAGCTGGTGGTGCACCATCTGAAGGTTGGGTACATGGTGTCAGATGAAGACCCGGTGATGGTCAAGGAGGAGGAGATAGGGAAGGGAATTGATAAGCTCATGAGTGATGAGGAGGTGAAGGAAAGAGCTGTCAAAGTCAGTGACATGCTTCGGGGTGGATTCCCTGCAAGTGCACTGGCTGATTTAGATGCTTTTATCAATTTCATCACCCAAAATCATGTTGACTAGAGGTAAATAATCCTCATTTGTCAAAAATATTTGGACCAAGAAAATATTTCAAGAGCAGTGCTTTCGCTAATTTAAAAGAAAGTATCTCATAAAACGGCAATTTATCACCTATTGAATTGAACTCTTTCATTTAGCCAATACTACGAAATTCGAAGAGACCTAAATGGAAGGGTAATGCTACATTCGGCGGAGCATGTGGTTATCGCTATTGCATCTAATAATTTGTCTATATCTAGATAATGTAAAGTGGCTGCAAGGGGGCATATATGGTCCTACGCTAGTGCGGGTATATGGCAATTGCCTCTTTCACATCCACATTGGAACTTCAAAGGCGTATTCGATTTGGTTCAGACTTCCAATGTTGTTTCACACTGCACATCTTAGTCATGGCATTTCAAACAAGGAATGGGGGCCCCAGATATGTAATAGAAACTGCGCACATACTTCTAATTGTGGATTCGAGACTTGGATTGATGGGCAATTGGGCAGGACAGGTCCTTTCATCCCACGTAAGCAGTGAGGTCATGCTGGTAAGAGATTGAGAAGAAAGGATAGTCATTGGTTGATTTAACGACGAATTAAGATGTCCATGCTGATAGGGAAATATGAGAAGCTATGGCAAAGGACTGCCTTGCAAGGCTAAATTCTCGTGAACAATCGACAGCGATGTGGTACTGTAAAGAAAGGGCGAAGAGAACTCCCATTGACGAGTAAAAGAAAACATGACCCCTGTTCGCTCTACAAGGATCAAGACCAAATAGGCATTTCTATGTGAATTTATTCTCGACGCAGATATTGTCTTACTTTATTATCTCATAAATAGAAATTAGAGATATATGAATATAACCATTTCATGTCAAAACAAATCTTTGGCGCAATGGCCCCATAAGTATCAACCCTACCATCTACACTAACTAATGAGGCAATTTGGGCCCAATTGCCTATCATGAAATTGAGCATAACTTTGCAAAGAGTTAGCCCACTTGTTTCTCAACAAGAGATGGGAATTATATTCAATACCATTTGATTGAATGGTTGATCTGGTCAAGATAGACTTCCATCTTATAATAAGAAATATCATATGAAAGATTTCAAGCCAAAATCAACTGCTAGCTAGACTAAGCAAGTGAAATGATCACATGTAAGAAATCAGGTTACTTTCTTCAATTCCTTTGTTATTGCGGGCTTTACACAATGAATCACATCATATGATTATCCCTTCAATGCAACATAATTTATTGAAAGAATCTCGGAAACCATCAAAGCACGCAAGCTAGGCTCTTCCGAAAAAATTGATTTCTATTCAAATAGTGCAAAACCCATAGATAATCTCACATTAACTCGTCAATTTGGAATTCAATTCGGAAATTTCCTTAAAAGGTATCGAGCTAATATGTTAATATATAGAGATTCGTAGGGAAAGGTACAGAATAATTTATCAAGAAGCATGTTACAACTAAATTAAAAGGGGACGGAAAGGCATCTTCAACTAAACCACTTTAAACTTAACCTTCTTTTTTCCCCGCAATTGGCTCCTGCTTCTTTCTGGTAGGCCTCCACTTCACGAGGGACAGATTATAAAGACTCCTCCATGATAGGTCTCTATATCAAATATCTCGAGTTTCTTTTTTCACATTCGAATTCTATCGATATGATAACAAAACTATCAAGAAAGCGAGATCGATTGGACTAATATAAGATAACCCACTTCATATATCATGCACATGTTATGGTTTACGAGCAAAAAGCACTAAGGACAATGCAGATCAGTTGGATTAATTTATAATATCACGATTTAAAACATTACCCATATATTAATATAATAAAGAAACAATGGGCATGGAAAAAAAA
The DNA here is from genome assembly GCA_014182725.1 of Eucalyptus brandiana. NCBI lineage: Eukaryota > Viridiplantae > Streptophyta > Magnoliopsida > Myrtales > Myrtaceae > Eucalyptus > Eucalyptus brandiana. Next base: position 11,379,463 of record CM024672.1, on the reverse strand, counting down.
ACTCATGAAATGAGTCGAATATTGATCTCACCAAACGGTCAATGCACTTGCTTTCTCTTTTCTCATTTATCCACAGTGGAGAACAGAAAGAAGTTTAGTTCCCATGATCCAACGGTTCAATCTTGACACTCAAGACTGACTCGCTCCTCTCCTTTTAATCCGCGAGCGACGCCCGCCTTCCGTCAATTCGCTCCCTGAAAGCTCCAACGCCGATCACAGGGAAACGATTCGATCCGGCCGCTTTTCCCATGTCGGCGACGGCCGAGATCTTCGTGGTCACCGGGCCGGGGCAGGGCCACCTCCACCCCTGCATGGAGCTCTGCCTCCACCTCACCCGCCTCGGCTACCTCGCCACCCTCGTCATCCCCTCCCACCTCTCCTCCGCCATCCCTCCCTCCTTCTCCTCCAACCCCCTCGTCGCCGTCGCCCAGATCGCCGGCTCCTCCGGCCCCCCCATGCGCGTCTCCGACCCGCTCAACCAGCCCGCCGGCCGGGACCTCTCCGCCCACCTGGAGAAACGGGCGGCCGGCGGCGAGCCGCCCGGCGTGCTGTGCGCGGTCGTGGATTTCCAGGTGGGGTGGACCAAGGAAGTGTTCTGGAAGTTCGATGTCCCCGTGGTCAGCTTCGTCACCTTCAGCGCCTGCGCTGCGGCCATGGAGCTCGGCGCGTGGAAGGCGCAGGCGGGCGACGTCCGGCCCGGCGAGGCTCGCCTGATTCCCGGGCTGCCCGAAGAAATGGCCATCGTTCACTCCGATCTTAAGAGGAAACCCTTCGGGCCTCCTCGAGGTGGCCCGCCCGGTCCGGGCCCGAAGCCGGGAGGCGGCGGAGGCGGGCCGCCGAAGCCCGGCGGCCGGCCGCCCTGGGTGCCGGAAGTCGAGGGCTCGATCGGGCTCATGTTCAACTCGTGCGGCGACCTGGAGCAGCCCTTCCTCGACTACATGGGGGACCAGATGAAGATGCCGGTCTGGGGCATCGGCCCGCTCCTGCCGGAGCAGTACTGGAAGGCGCCCGGCGGCGCGCTGATCTCCGACCGCGCGATCCGGCAGCACGGGCGCGAGTCGAGCTGCACGGAGGACGAGGTGGTCCAGTGGCTGGACGGCAAGCCGCGGCGCTCGGTCCTGTACGTGGCGTTCGGCAGCGAGGTGGGCCCGGACGAGGAGGAGCTGGCGCAGCTGGCGGCGGCGCTGGAGGAGTCGGCCCGGGCCTTCATATGGGTCATCGGGTCCAAGTCCGGAGGAGACTTCGCGGACGGCATGGAGGGCAGGGTCGGGGACAGGGGCCTGATCATAAGAGGGTGGGCGCCGCAGCTCCTGATCCTGAGCCACCCGTCGACGGGCGGGTTCCTGTCGCACTGCGGGTGGAGCTCGACGGCGGAGGCGGTCGGGCGTGGGGTCCCGATCCTGGCGTGGCCGATCCGGGGGGATCAGCACTACAATGCCAAGCTGGTGGTGAGCCATCTCAAGGTGGGGTACAGAGTGGCCGAGGACTTGTCCCAGGTGGTGAAGAAGGACGAGATAGCGAAGGGGATCGAGAGCCTCATGTCGGACGAGGAGATGCACGAGAGGGCGGCCTCGATCAAGGCCAAGTTCGGGCACGGTTTCCCGGCGAGCTCGGAGAGGGCGTTCGGTGCTTTTAGAGATTTTATCAACCAGGGACTTCGAACCAGCTCTGTCTCAACTAGGTCTTTGCCTATGTAACCGTGAGACTTTAATCTTAGTTCTGCTTGCAAAACTTCCCATCTCTACTGAATTTTCATCTGGGAAGTTTGCAGATGGCCTATCTAATGCCCCGAATATGGCGAGCCGTTTCGTGAATAAACCAGAAAGTCTGTATAGCCTGTTGAAATGAATGCATGTGTTCAGGTTGCCTGATGAATTCACTGGGTCATGCCAATTTAGTTGCTTCATTACAAATTAGTTAAGAGTTTGAATAGCTGACGAACGAAAGAAGACAGATTGCTTTGTCTTTAAAGAGCTTTTGGTTTCAATCTCGGTCCTCTGTCCATGAAAAGAAAGCGAGAATAAAGATGGAAGAGATATATTATTGCCGTTGCTTTCGGTGGTTTCTCATAGACAATGAGTATAATCCAAACAGCAAACGCTGGGGACATCCTTTGGATCTTTTGGGCGTCAGTCATGACGTTGGATCCAAACACTTTTTGTGAGTGCGTAATGGACAACGCATCAATGCCTTTCGTCGTCACAGAATTTCGGTGGGTCCAGATATTTCCTATCGAAAGGGCCAACCCCCATCGGAAGATCGAACGAATATCATAATCCCCAAGTGCACAAAAGCAGGGCTTTATACGAGACCTCTTTAGGGTTCTGTGGTTGCTTCCGTCGAAAGGAAAAACCGATCTTATCTAGTCACTCCTAAGAGATCTGCCGACCATGAGGTGAGCCATTGACGATGCGGGTCCCGCAATATTTCTCATTTGATTTGATTTAGGGAGAGGGAGCATGATGATGCCTGCAGATTTCGCGTCGGCAATGACATGTGGGCGATCAAAACTCAACCCAAAATCCAAAATCTGATCTTAATGAAGGTTGGATCGTAACTAAAAATCACAGTGACCGAGAGAATGTATGGTACTTCCTCCATTCCAATACCCACTTTCACAGCAATCTTCCATCTGCAAAAATCCGATCCGGGTAGCCACCTACCAGTCCAAGCTTGCTCTCTCTTTTTCTCTTTCTGAATTATGATCGGGCCACAGATACTTAGCCTGCGAAATCTTCCTTCTCTTTGACCTCCTTAACCAGCAGAACATCAAGAAGCTCGACCAAGGCATGTCAGCCGAGAATGAGATCCTGGTGGTGCCCAAGATCGGGCAAGGCCATCTCTTCCCTTGCATCGAGCTCTGCAATCACCTCCTCCGCCGCGACTTCCGCATCACCGTCCTCGCCGACGCCGACATCTCCTCCTCCGTCCCCTCCGCTCTCCACCAGTCCCCTCTCTTCGCTCTGGTCGACGTCTCGCCACCGCCGCAGGAAACGCCGGCCGACCCGCCCGCTGGCTTCCCCCGCCAGCACCAACAGATGGCCCGAGGCATCGAGTCGTTCCTCGCCGGGCGGGACCCGGCTCGAGCCCGGCCCGTTTGCGCGGTGATCGACCACATCATGTACAAGACCGAGGAGGTGTTCTCCAAGCTTGGGATCCCCACGGTGACCTTCATCACTTCCGGGGCGTGCTGGGCCGCGGTGCAGCACGCGGCGTACGTGGTCCGGCCCGAGGACATGAAGCCGGGGGAGGTCCGTGCCTTGCCGGGCTTGCCCAGTGAGATGGTGCTGAGTTATTCGGATCTTAAACAGAGGCGCCATTGGATGCCCTCGAACCGAGGAGGGGGAGGGGAGGTGGAGGGAGGGGCCCGGGAGGGTCGGGGCCGCAGATGGGCCCGCCCCTTCCGGGTCAACCGGCCCCGTGGGTGGAAGAAGTGAAGAGCTCGGTCGCGTTACTAATCAACACGTGCGACGATCTCGAGCGCCCGTTCCTGGATTACGTGGCCAATCTGACGGGCAGGCCCGTCTGGGGCATCGGCCCACTCCTGCCGGACGAGTACTGGAGGTCGGCAGCGTCCTTGCTTCAGGAGCGGGGGATCCGGCCCAAGAGAGAGTCCAACTACTCGGACGACGAGATCATCGGGTGGCTCGACCGGCAGCCTCGTGACTCCGTCATGTACATCTCGTTCGGCAGCGAGGTGGGCCCATCGGCGGAGGAGTACCCAGAGCTAGCCAAGGCGCTGGAGGAGTCGAGCCGGCCATTCATATGGGTGATCCAGAAGAAGTCTGGTCGGCCCGGCCCGCCGGGTGGAGGACCGGCCCAGATGGAAAGCAGCTACTTTCCACATGGTTTGGACAGCAGGGTGGGGGAGAGGGGGCTGGTCATACACGGGTGGGCGCCACAGCTGCTGATACTGAGCCACCCATCGACTGGCGGGTTCGTGTCGCACTGCGGGTGGAACTCCACGGTGGAGGCGATAGTGAGAGGGGTCCCGATTTTGGCATGGCCGATCAGGGGCGACCAATACTACAATGCCATGCTGGTGGTGAACCATCTCAAGATAGGGGCTCTGGTGTGCGATGAGTACCCGGCTGAGATGGTGCAGAAGGATGATGTTTTGAAGGGAATGGAGCGGGTCTTGACGGATGAAGGGATCAGGAGGAGATCGGTGGGTCTGGGAGAGAGGTTTGAGAGGGGCTTTCCTGAGAGCTCGGTGAGTTCATTGGATGCTTTTAGAGATTTTGTCAATCGGAAAACAGATTAGGCAGTGTGTGCTTTGTCGTTGCTTTGTCGTTGCCTACTTGTATGGAGGAGGAAGTTTGAAGCTAGAACAATAAAGCGAGCATCAGTTCCTACCAATTTTCGCGAGAATCATATTCACGGGTCATAGAGCTGTGATCAATGCCAATTTCTAATTTTCCAAAGCCATTACTGATTCCACGTTGGATTCCTAAGGCTATCAATATCTTTTCCTAGACTAATTAATTCAGAGCCAATAATCATATTTCACAGCCAAGCATCTGCAGACGCTTTTGGAGATCAAAGATGTACTACCAAAATTCATCATTATTCTCGGCATGTACCAAACACAGACGCTGTACGTATGGAGAAAATTTATGAGAAGACGAATGAATTGTGGCATTGTGATTGAGAAAGTCAAGCACAAGATCAAAATACTCGTTCTTTTTGTTCCTCCCAACAGAAAGTGATTCTTGTATGGATATGAAAATCGAGGCGGTAATCAGTACCCTCTGCCTGAACAAATAATGTGCATTCGAAACCTGGATTGGTCATGATGGTTCTGCATCCAGAGTGGGAACAATTGCAGATGAAAGCTCGATATGAGAGACACGAACTGCTCCGATCAGCCGTTCTGGCAACTCATCAGCAGTGTTAGCCTGCACCATGCATTACACAAATTGAAGCATTAGATTTCTTTATCTTTTCCTTTATTCTTAAGCAGCACATGAAGCGTTAGATGTCCCAAAATTAAGCCGCCAGAGCCTGCAGCTCAAGCCAATAAGAAAAAGCATTCGATAGATAATGCCTCCGCAAAAGAACAAATATAGTCACAGACAATGGAGGCATTCTTTTTCAATCTTAAGACATCTGATATACCCTAATCATATAACAAGAAATAATAAAACATGTTATGCTTATCGTGGTTAAAGACCTCTCCTCATTTGCTGTTTGTTATTTCTAATTTCCTCATCTAGGTCACTCCAATGCATCATGAATTAGCCTTTGAGCTTCGTGCAGTTAATAAAGAGGTTCCAGCTCCAGTATCCCTTATTTCAGCTGTTCGCAACATGTCATTTTCCTGGGTTCTCAATGATCCATTATTGCCATCCTTTGTTGAGTGTATTCAAGAGAAACCCAAACACAGCAAAGAAAAGCCAACCGGAGGAAAGCCCAGATAGATGTTGAGATGGAGATGGAGACTCGGGTTAGACAGGGAAAGGAAAGGCCTAAAGGGACTTGGGAGAAAACAACACAAAAAGAGATGGAGCATCTAGAGCTTAAAATGACTCATGTAGCCAGCCCCACCTTGTGGGAAAGGCTTAGTCCTTGGTAGTAGTTTTTGTTGTCTTTCTTTTTAGGCGGCTTTAAATTTCTCATTCCGTCAAATATATTTCTAAGAGAATCATGTTCATTTTGAGGCTATGAATGGTAGCTAGGACGTGGAATTCAATGAGTAAGATGGTCAAAATCCAGCCCAAAAAAGTTTACAGACTAGTGCAATGCTCCTAAACTGAAGTCATGTAATTTTTTTCATTTTCTCACTAGAAAAGTTGACACGGAAAACCAATGCAGATCTCTTATTGATGTGTCCCTAAAAATGAGAACTCTATTGACATATTACACAGCAATCAATATTGTATGAATATGTCTGAGGTAGAGTAAGTAATGGGGAAGATCGCCATCAACTCCATATTAGCTCAAGTAAAACCAGACACTTCGCTATTTTAGGCGTTATGCTCCAAGAATGTCTATGCCCCAATGTTATATAATATTTCTGTGAATTTGTTACTAAGTATAGAATAAAGACAAGTCATGCATGCCAAAAGCTTAGAACACATTTAAAAGGTTCGGTTAGCAACTAATGCACTTTGGACTATATGAAAACTGCATCAAAGTGGGGACAAAACCACAACAGAAGACATACAACAGAGTATGCACATATCATTAGCATACCTGTACAAGAAAAGCCATATCAACAACCAGTGTTGTGATGACTCCGATCACAAGCCCCAAAACTCCATTAGCAACAGTAGAAGAACCAATGTCGACATCAATCTACAAAAAGAGAAAATTATGTTAAAACAAACGGAATATCATCAAATTCCCATAAACATTGCATCTAAGCAAAACCAGATGACTCTTTACTTCCAGGTAGTTAGAACCACGGATATAATTGCAGTCAACTGCTTTCCCCAACAAACAAGGAGTGCTACCAACACTCTGTCGAACAATCCACGAACCCTGCATAATGTGAATTACAAGTCAACATCCTCAAGAAAAAATACTGCAGAAAAAGAAGAAAAGGTAAGGATCAAATTATCAGAGAAGTACTCCAGGAAATTAATAGGATCCTTACCACACAGTAATAGATATAGATACTGATAGATCATTACTTGATCGAATGTGAAAATTTTAAATTTGGAGAGGCCTTATTATCACAATTTTCTTAGTAACACACACTAGGACGTCTAATAATTTTCTACACTAATATATATAAGCAACTTGACCAAATTGCCCAAGCATTCCCACCAAAGCAACTCAGGAACATAGTATTATCCACATACACCTATGACCAGACATGTCTATGTGTGTCTAACGTAAGGATCTTGAAGTAATCATATGTTTCATCCTGAAAAATGTAGGGCAATTAAGTACTGTTAGTATTGTCAATCTGTTGATATCATAAAATGGCTGAGACAAGTACCTTTGGTACCGAAGGGATGAGCTTGAGTCTACTATTGCGGAATTCATCATCACCATCGACAAATCGTTGCAAGAGGGATCCAGGTTCTAATTTTCTTGTTACGAAGTAAAATACCATACTGTAGTGGGTTGAGCCAGGTACCTGCATAGATGATAGGGTTATGCTACTGCCAAACTAGCTAAACTGAAAATAAATGATTATTCAATTTGAGGTGCTTACTTGCACATTGATGACAATGGAGAAAAGCCCCTTTCCTGAAGCAACCTGTAGAGACACGTAGAAAGACCTAAATTCATATGAAAACTACTTAAGGTCACAAAATGAGGACGAATCATCAATTTACAACTACTATTTAGATATACGGAGCTAGGTATAATCACAGTATAAACAAATCCTAAAGGCCATTATGCATCAGCTGTGGTTATATTCATGTCACAGCGATATTCACTAAAATATGTGATGTTCATCACCAACTAGGCAAATGCAAAGCCAAGTGACATTATAGTGTTACTAGAACCATCAATATTTGTCAAAAGGAGTTTGTTAAGTACTCCAGGGCAATTGTTAAGCATCCAACTAAAGAAAGCTTTCTCATTTCCAAAACAATGTTTTCCCCATGTTTGGACAATACATTGCCAATGAAAACATTTCTGCATTATGTATGATTAGCAAGTGCCCCAGGGCACGTGTTAACAAGAGCCTTGTCCAAATAGCCCTTAAAAGAATATGGCAATGCTTGAGTACTTATACAACTATTTCATTCTTGCAGCTTTCCTTTTGTTCAAGTTTAAATATAGTTTCCCGATGTCATCATTTGACGCATCTAGACCTGGATAAGACTTCTAATCAAGTAGAAAGAAAAGCTATCAGCTTCTAAGTGGCAAGGAAAAATGAAATGCACACAATAACTAAAGAAAGTTTTCTGAAGAGACTGCTCTAAGATTGAAAACTGACATTAAGAGTACATGGTTTCAGAAAGCTCAAAAGGAAACTGCCCTTCTTTTCTGTTTGTTCTATTGAGCTAGAAATGTGAAAGATACATGAGCACTCATTAACAGAGACTGAAGACCAAACCCCACATTTTAGTTCCGCCATTTCCTTCGTGAAACTGTGTGCTTAAATCAAATTCAACCAACTGTTAGCTATATGTTAATGTGGAGTAGGCCAATCCAGCCTGTATAAAGTTCCAACAAATGCAGAGCACAAATTTAATCGTTCATCAAGATACACCACCAATATGAACAGTACAAGGGGCTGAAATTGAGAAAATTCTTTTGCCTCTAAGTGAGGAAAACCTAAAAAAGCTACTTTTGCCTTTTAGAGAGCACAAACTTGGAAAAGAGACATAATCAGCAACTCTGACAGTGTCTCTTTGTGCAAAATTTTTACTCTATTTGTTCTGTTCCTAAGGCTTCAGCAGATCAAGTTAAATCAGATTACTGACCTGCCTCAACCCCATTGTAACATGACTAGCTTCCACCACTCTGAATTGTGGGACAGATCTGGAGTCCCATGTAGGAAACTTGTAAAGTTTAGGACAAGTACAGAATTTAATTGACTGGTACTCTAAAACTAGAACTGTACTGAACATGTTACTGGAAGATCATTTTCTTCTTAAACACAGTAGATTATTCAGGCAATTATATTTTTTATTTTTAAATTAATAGATTGATTTATTAATACTAACATGTTAATCGTGTTCCAGTTGGGTTTCAGGTTCTCATATACTTAAGCGGGACGGTTTATAGACTACATTTTTAAACCCCATTCAAGGAGGTAACAGGTTCGTGGTCTTATTTGAAACTCAATGTGGTTCTGTTTGGAACAGGGTCAGCAGTCCCAAACACCCGCCTACTATCCCTATCAGTTTCTATCTGGTTTAGAGATGAAGATCCAGTTTACATCAACTGATCTTTCCTTCCTTTGTCTGTAGTGACCTGACTAGCTATTCTTGGGTATAGTGGCATTAAGATTTTGCTTTTGGATAACACAATGCACCACCTTTACTGAGCTAAATACGAGGACACTAATGATATGTGGCTACTCAGAATTATGATTTTTCACGATGTCTCATGACCACACCTCCCCCCGCCCAAAGCACCAAAACGGAAGTCGGAAGTCCCACCACACCACACCAGATGAAAAGCACCTCATACAACAAGTTAATGGGGTTTCAGACAGGAGAACAGTCTTAAGCAAAATATTTGAGCAATCTGAGTACTGACTTGTGCTGCACATCCTTTTCGTCTAGCAACATGGTCTATTCTTTTTGCGTCCTTGAACCAATCAACAGCAACAAGATCCATTAGATGTTTTCCTGCAGCGATCTTCATAACAAAAGTTGCAAAAAATGTAGTGAGTGCATGACTACTAATGATAATGTAAAAATGAGTATATGAGCACAGAAGAAAGATATAAAGGACCTTTGATTTGTCATAGCAAAAATGCTTGCTCCGAACTCTGAAATTATTCCCATCAGAAATTGTCCAGCAGTCACGAGCATTATCACGGTCAACATGAGGTAAATTACCAGAAAAGCATGACAAATCAATTTCTTCCGCTGCTTCTTCCTCCATGGCTTCATTTTATTTACAACATGCAAGCAAAGTGTTATATTCAATTTACACAACAATTGAGACAAGGAGTAGTCAAAGTTCAAAGCACAACATTTACCTTCTTTCTTGAATTCACCCTCAAGACCAGTTAAGTATTCCTAGACCACCATTACATTAATGAAAAGAGAATAAAGTTAAGGTCCTGAAAAGATAAGCACTCATACATGAGGAATACCCAAAAGTAAATCAAACCTCTTGTTCTTGAAATTCCTCATCCTCATCAGAATCTTCGTCCATCATAGCAGAATTTCTACCCGAAGCATTAGTTTGAAGAGAAGGTGTTGGTTGAACATTAGATTCATTATGTTTAGCCTTATTTGCAGAAATAGAAGCCGATGTCATATTAACCATGACAGGGATTCTTGGAAGGGCACTTCTTTCATCTGTCTGGGCAAACCATTCACGCATTCCTTTAAGCAAGAAGTACATAATGAAGATTTGTCATCAGCAAAGAAAGATGAAATTTTCTCTTGCTCATAGATAAGCAAACATAAAAGAAAACAGACCATCATAAGTCTAATTGTGATAACCAGTACATTTTAGGCTAGAAAACTAGCTCTGATAATAGAAAAAAATTATGCAAAAAAATTTTAAATGTTCCGCCTCCAAGTACTCAATATATATTGCAGCTAGCTGAAAACCAATGAATTTAGACATCAGAAATTGTCTTCACATTTGAGTATAATCACGTCAAACTATTATACAGAATATGCGAGATTTTAGTGCAGAAACCCAGACAAGATGCAAATGGAAAGGAGATGAAAAAATGAGGACATACATATGACAATCAGGAATGTGTGCAGTCTTCAACCCCTCAAAGTATAATGCGCATCAGCAACAACCTTAAACTTAGAAAGTCAAAGAGAGAAATGTGAGAAGGAACTCACCAGCTACACTATTTAACAAATGAACGAGACAATGTTGCTGAAATGCTGGAATGTAGCCCACACCCCATCCTTTAAGATCAATTTGCATAAGATGCTGAACCTGTGTTCTTGGCCTCCCATTTCGAGATTTTAGCGGTGAGATGTTGAACCCTCCACCTGAGAGCACATGTTAAAATTGCTCTGATGATTTTCATATCAGTATTTTTCATTATATTAAAAATCTACAATCCTTTTTGGCTTTGCGAAATCTACATCTATGACTTACTCTCAACATGTGCACGCACATATCCAGGCTGTGGGCCACAATTTTCATGCTCTCTAGAACGGAATAGCACAACTGCAAAGAATCCAATATTTAAATGCGCCTAATTAGTCAAGCAATTATACATAAAGGTTGAAATAAGTCAATAATAGGGTGTTCTAACATCAAGCAAAGGAAATTTCTTCATGCAACAAAAATAACTGAATTTGACACCAGTGGAGAAGCACTGTACCATAACTCCCATCATCATTTCGACGCCAGTACCGCACATAACAAAGATCACGTGGCCAAACCAACCTGCAATAGAGTTATTGACAACATCCAGTCTATTGTGAGTGAACTACTCATAAATGAGAAATATACCAAGGCAGAAACAGTAAACAAACCAGAAAATTAAATGCCAAAGTCACCCATTGATTTCCTAATATGTAATAGCAAGCATTAAATGACCAATTGAATCACTAATCGCATGACTCATCCAAAGAAATTGCATAAGACATATGTGGCCCATAACTAGTTCTCTAAGGTCAAGGATTCTAATGTAAGTTTGCACCAGAATTCATTTCATGACAGACTTGAATGAATGTAAGGCCTTACAAAGTTAGGGAAAACAACATGTGAAAATTCGCCAAATCAAAGAAAATCCATGAGATTAGGCCTCACAATGTACATTCCAAAAGGTTTCGAGTGCTCAAAAAGAAAAAATTCAAATTTCACAAGGTACAAGAAAAGACTAGACAAAAAGTAGTAAATAAATGTCACTACAAAGTCCAAACAGACCAGGATAACTACACAGAGTTTTCACAGGATCATACTACAAGAGCGAGACATGAAAGTTCTCATTCTCGAGGGCCTTACGACTTCAAACTGCAAACTCTAAACTAAAAACGAAACTAAAGCTAGGTTGTCAACAACTCTCTCTTGGTTTCCTTGGCATTTTGGTTTTGTGAATTGTCATTTTTCCAAAAATTTCATGCACTCTTCAAATCTACTTGAGCTATGCAATTCCAGCCATCTCATCAAAATAATAGTTACAAAATTGTATCCTCATAACCCACAGTCACACATAAATTTGCCATTACATCAGAGTGTCGTGCATACATAGAGTTGAGTTTTATTGAAGAAAAACCATGATGTAACAACCTCAACATCGAGCTATTGCATTTACTTACATTATTTAGAAGTACAAAGAGGAGATTGAACCAAAGAAGAGAAGATTACATTGGGTACCAGTCCAGCTGAAGCCGGTGATATAATATTGCCGTATGCCCATCTACCTCTTCAACTAACCTACCATCCTGGAAACTGCTGTCCCACCTGCATAGACAGTAAATTGTCCTTTCTCATTTCAATCCACATACCATATTGATCATTTCATACATGCAGAGGTTCACAGAGTAACTTCAAACTAAATAATTATGTTTAATCAGAATAAACTCCAAGCTGTCAAACTTTCAGAGTGGACAAATCTGAGTGGTTCCTTTTTATGCTGCTAGATCATGCTACCCAAGAACTAGATCAACTATTCTAGATGATGTCAGAATAAGCAACAAGCATTACCATAATAAATTAAAATGTGTACATAAAGTATCAACAATGCTTCAGAGTATGCCAGCTAGGACATATTGCAGTTCTATCGAGCCCATTTTAATAACCAGAAAATGGTAAGGAAAAGACCTACTCAAACCGTGTCCCGTCCATTCTCATTACAAGCTGAAATACTTCCTCACACGTAGCCTCAACAACTCCGACAGCCTTCATTGCTCTACCACAGCTCCTTGGCTGCATAGAACGCAATGAAAAATGTTGAAGGAGCCCAAAACATCCTAACATGCAGTAAAATCAAGCAACTCCACCAAACAAATATCAATAAAGGTCGGAGAGGTAATTGCACACAAAAGATATAAGTCAAAGATTCATACCAAGTAATCGACTTCAACAAGCTCTTCAAAAATCCGAAGACCTGTCACCAATAGAAAAATCAATTGTTTTATTTTTGCATCAGGGATGACCAACTTTAACTAAATTTAGTCACAACGCGCTACCATTTTGACACTGGTGCAGACGCCAATGCTTTTTGGGAAATCCTTGGTTATTGTTATTCTGATAAGACATTTCTGAGCCAACTTCCCTGGTCCAATCAAGGATTGAGTCGGGAAGACCTACCAAAAGTATGGAGATCAAGTTAGATAGGTAGATAATGCAATCGTGACAAATATGAGAAATCAAAGGGATTGAATAACCATTTCCAATTGTTTTCCTTCGCTCTAGGTCTCGATGAGCATCATCTTCATCCTCCGGTGCACTGAACCTGAATATCAAAATTAGTAAGAGAATTCACACTAGAGCACAGAAATATGTGCATGAATGACCATATTATTACTGTCAAAGTGCCCAGGGAGACTATGGATACACTGGCATGTACTACTTAGTTTATAAATTCTAACTTCAGCAGCCTGGAGCAGGACACTAAGGAGAATAATTTTACAGCTAAATATGAATGGAAAATTAACAAAGAATAGACAAAATAAGAACAGCTTTGGATCTTCAGTATTTACTTAAGGAGACTCCTTCCATAATCAAAGTAGAGGCCCACTTCACAATGAGCAAACTGTAACCCATGCATCCTAACAAATATTCTCCACAATGTGAGGTTTCTCTATGCTCCAGCACAAACCAAGGGGTTTGCACTCTCTTGGTTCCCTATAATTTTTTCTTTTACCTATTTAGGAAAATAGAACAGATTAGGCATCCCTAATTTTATGTTTGGCTGTGATAGGAAAGCAATGTGAGAATTGAAAAGTTATCGGAGTCAATTGTTGAATATGCCCTTATATAAAGAAGTATGAGATAGAGAAAAAAGTTAGGTTAAACTTGAAAAAAAAATAATAATAATTAATAATTGGTTTAAAAAAAAGAAAATGAATGCCAATTCCTTCCCTTATGGCAAGGAATGCTAATTCCATCCATTGATGGAGTTTGCACTCCCATCAGAATACTCATTCCGCTAATGATACAAATGGAGACCGAATCGTGGTTCCATTCCAACCTCCATTCTGTGTAGCAAGCATAGCCTAAATATTTTAAAACTCAGAAAATTAAGGATATGAGCGAATTCCCTGAGAAAAGTGAGATGATGCTATGCAGCAAAATAAAGAACTTATTAGATGATGCCATAGAGCAAAACAAAGAAAATGTTGGTGAAAAGAGACAAGCATCAACAAACTCAAAAAGAGCGTCATGCCAAATGACATGGTTAGAGAGATCTTATCCGAAGCACTCACTGACTTTCATGGTCTGAAGATGAAGCCGTCCTTCCATTGTCCATCCCAGGCTTAAATTCAAAAGAAACATACTTATTGCCATTTACAGTTCGTGATTCCTGCTGCTGGTGACAACAGCAAGTATTTAGCTCCTCATCCACAGTTAAGACTCAAGTATTGACATCAAAAGCTCAAACACTATGAAATATTTAAGCATTGAACACAGAAAGTAATAATGTTGGATGACTTGGCGTGGAAGTCTACTCAAACGACAACACTTAGTAAACAGAACAATTCTAACTAGTGCTACTCAAGTTAGGAAGCAATTTAAAACCAAGAATCAGAGTTTTGAGAGAGGTTATTATGAAATTGCTTTAAAGGAATACAAACCTCATCGATCGCTGTCTCAATTTTTTCCTTCCATATTAAGGCCTCCTGGATGTTAAATGCTGCCATCTGGAACAAGAGCATAGTATGATTATTCATTCCCCTAAAAAAGTTTGCAAAGTTCACAATCAAGATTTCCATTACACTACTAAAACTACAGCAAAACAAATAAAGTACCAGCAGTTTATAGCAAAAGTAAACCATTAAATGAAGTTTTTTTTCGCTCGAAAGTGTAGGCTCTACAAGAGATAGTGCTTGAAGCTACCCAGATGTAGCTTGGCAACTAGTCCCAACTAATTGAACAATATAATCATTATTCTTGACTGCTTATAACTGGTCTATGTTTGTATCATACAGAGTTTTCTTTTTCCTGTTGAGGGAGTATAATAAATAGTTTTAAAATAGCACTATCAAGGTTCGGAACTGCAATAGCAATCGTCAATATAGTTGTCTGGCACACATCTGTGATGCTGTGTAGATAAATTGCCATTTTGTTTTGATTTAACCTGGCAAATGTATAATTGATAGTTAATCGCATTCCTCAATACTACCACAATCCATATTCATCTCCCCAACTTGGCATGGAAGTATTTGCAGGATCCACAACCCCGCCCCCACTTTCTCTGCCAGATGCTTTTTGCAAGTACACAAAAAAGAAAAAGAACATCTAGAGTTCTGCAATAAAGTCAGAAGGAAGGACACGAAATTGGATTTCAGTTACCTTAAACTTGTTGTCCAGTTCACTCAGGACAAAGAAATGGTCAAAAAAATCATTAGAAAATGAGGAAAACGAGGGGCCAAAAGGAAAACTAAGGACGTCCTGGATACTTTCACCTATCTATTTCTGATGGAGACTGCAACAGATAGTGTACTAATTCACGCTGGCTAAATCTGCCATAGACGCACAGTTGTATATTGCAGACTCAATGGGCGTCCTGTACAGCTTCCATCTGGCTCAAAAAACCTAGCTTTAAGGTATTGCAGCATCTCACAGCAACTTCCATGAAACTACTCCACCTAGCTTTAATGTATTGCAGCTTTAGAAAAACATGGCTATATTCGGGAAAGGACCAAGATTTTCACACTATAAACATTGCTCTTAACCATCAGGAGAATTTCCATTGATATGATTGTCTAATAAACAATGAATTATTTGGATTTATTATGAAAAATATCAGACAGGAATTTGATCAATATTAAAGGTCTTGTATGTAGTTCGTCCATTTAAAGAAATTAGAATAATTTGAGCTCTTATGTCCTTCTGCACCATAGGCAAATACAGTAATCTTCCCATGCATACATAATAACTAACACGAAAAGATCCAAAAAGGAAAGAAAGCCATATAAAAATCCCCACTACAACCAAATTCGATCTCCCATTCCTCATTGTCGGCTGATTAAGAAAGAATATTATAACATTCCATGCTTTTAAAGAGAATCCGTGCAAATAATAGAAACCACAGACCGTGACTCGATGCTGCTTCTCCTTCTTGTTGTAAACACACAGTACATAAACCATCTGCAATTAAAAGCACCATTAGATAAAACATGACACGGTTTACTTAGTTCAGTTCATGAAATAAACTATTCTTGGTTCATACCATACTAAAAGGATAGTACTATGCTGAGCATTTAATTCGCAACACCACAGAAATTCCAATATTGAAGTCTACAAAGGATCTAGTGGGAAAACAAGGCTGGTAAGAAAGGCAGACTGCACTAAGCTCAGACTAATAAACCTACACCTCCCAGAGGATCACATTATAAGCAACATAAAAAGCACCAGAGGAACTGGGTATAGTTATGCGCAATGACAGGGTGACATGAGATCAGTTAATTATCTCAAGAGAAGATTCAATTGCCTGCATATCACTGCAATTTAGATTAAGCAATAACACACTCTGGGCCAATCGATTTCTGCAGATTTAGATGCGGTCATAGGATGCTCGAAAAATAAGCAAGTCAAGGGAAACGACAAACTCACGTGCCCATGCTGCATCTTCAAGCCGCGATCCTCCACCCTACAATTGCCATCGATCACCATGGTCTTGATCGGAACCTAAAGACAAACAAACAAAACAGCCAACAGTCCAATAAGGTAATCCCTCTTTCCCACTAAGGAAAAAAAAAAGGAGCCAAAGATCGAAAATTTAAATTGCGCATCATAGAAAAAACAGCTACAAGCTACCAAGCACGCGAATTCCCCATGCTCATTCTTCTACTTTCCAAAGAATTATCTTGAGAGAGAGAGAGAGAGAGGACCTGCATGTCTTGAGGCTTCTTCTTGTAGTAAGCGAGCAGCCGGGGCTCCAGCACGAAGTACCTCATGTGGATGTAGGATCTGTAGATCTTCCGGCGCCCGTACCTCACCATCCACCCTTCGTACACCACGTTCGACATCGCCGCCGCCGCCGCTCCGGGATCACAGAGAGAGACACAAAAGCGCGACCCCCAATTCCCCCCGAGATCCGAAGCTCCAGCTGCAGCCGAAGCTCAGGCCGCCGACATTTCCCCCGCGCGCGCGCCCCTCTCTCGAGATCAGGAGCAAAGCGCGGCTCTCGCGGCGGCGGCGGCGGCCGGCGGGGCGGGGCGGGCGATGACTCCGAGCAGATTCAGCTCACAGGGAGCCGAGGGACGGCAGCGGAATCCCGAATTGGAAAGGAGCTCTTTTTTTCCGGGAAGCCGGAGCAGCAGCGGATGCGCGTCGCGCGGTGCCGCCGTCGCCGTCGCCGTCGTCCGCGGCGGAGGAGGGAGGCGGGATGCGATTCCCGAGCTGGCCCAGTTCAGAGATCCAAGAAGGAAGAGAGAGCGAGAGAGAGAGAGAGAGAGAGAACGCGGAGAAATTCGGGAATTGACCGGCGAATACGATAAAGAGGAAAGGCGAGCCGGCAGCGACCCGCTGAAGAAGAGAATTTTGAAAAAAGTAGTGAGTGGTTCGGGTGCCAGCCAGCCAGCACGGCAAGCATCATTCCCTCCGCCCGATTTTGAAAGCGTCGTTTCTCGACCGATCTCGACGGCGACTGTGCAATTCCCGAATGGGCTTTTCGCGGCTTTTTCTTATTTTTTTTTTTTTCTGTTTCTAGTTCGAATCTTTAGCGCATTTTGACTTCCTTTTTTACCCCGTGACGTCCGGACCTTTTCGGCGTACCTAAATTTCGAGGGGCAAAACCGGGGCCTGACTTGCACGTTAAGTTTTCGGAATTCGGACGGCACTGTGAATTTCGTTATAAGGGAAAAAAAGAGGCTGGTTTTACTTTTGTTGAAGCGTGACCAATATGCTCGGAGAAAATATTGGTTTGAATCCTTGAAAATCACCCTAGCCTGATGAGTTCGAGTATGTTTGATGATTTTTCCTGTTCTTTTGTTATGTCGAAATAGAGACAGCGCGCAAAAATCAATCGGTTGTTAGGAATATATTTGGAATAGGAAAAAAAAAAGGTAGGAGAAACTTACTTCTTTATTTCTATAACAAATTTGAAACATATCATTTTCTTTTTTTTCTTTTTCTTTTCTTCTTCCTCCTCCTGTAGCCAATGAGCAAGACTCCCCCGAGGCTAACGAGATGGTCGGGTCTCGTCTTTGGCCAATTGTCGACCATCACCAAGGCCCAACTAGAGGAGGAAGAAGAAGAGAGGGAAAAAGAAAAGGAAAAATTCTAGAAAAGTCTCATAAAATTATTTTAAAAAGAAATTATACGTTATAAAAATAAATTAAGAGTTCTACATAACATATTCTTGTTCTTTTTCTATTTTGGGAATAGAAATCTTGTACAATTATCAAATACGTTCTCAAAAATTCATTTAAGAAATAGATATGACAAACATTATTTATAGCAATTGTTCCTGAAAACAAAAATGTTACAAATGCATCATTCGTGAATCGAGAATAAGTACTTTCTTTTTAGTAATTCCATTTTGGAGACAATATCAAAAACAGTAAAATTGTGCATTGTATTGAGACTATGCAATGCTTCTTTTTCCACAAGGTGGAGTTGTCATTGGAAGTTATATTGGGCAACTTCCTGATGTTATTTGATTCGATTCAAATGGCAAACGAAATCACACTTAAACGAATTCACCCCAAATAGCTATCAAGGTGATTGACCTAGTGGTAAATATGTCAATTGCTTTTCACAAGACCAAGCAAATCTTTGAGTGGCTTTGTGTTGCGTTGCCTAGTTAAACTTCTTAGCTATTAGCATCTTAGTAGGTTGCGGTGACCGTCTTTCACCCCCAATTACTGTCAAGATGGTTGGCCTAGTGGTACAAATATCAACTATCTTTTCGTAAGGTCGCGAATTTGATTTCCGTCATGAGTGAACCTCTAAATGGTTTTATGTTACATTGCCCAGTTAGGCTTCTTAAGCATATCAGCACTTTGGTTGGTAGGCCACGATGATGGGCTTTGCCGATCTTGAAACTTGGATTTGCAGGTGGTGCGGTGGAATAATAATGGCTGAAATCAAATACATCATAGCTAACGTGTGATCGCAGCTCCCTCCTTTTGGTTTATCAGAAAGAAAAAAAAATGCACATGCTCGCCTCTGATCTTAATAATCTGCAAGTAATTATTGCAAATTATCGTGCTTTAAAAAATTAGAAAGTAGTGGGGCCAGTACTCCAAGCCTAATTATTAAAAGTTCGCCGCTTTTGATGAGATTGACGTAGTGTTTAATTAAACTAATAGTGGTGCCAAATACTTTATCGGAAAAGCAGGTGAACCCAGGTGCCTTCATTCCGGGATGCGCGCCCTCACCAGTGTGAGGGGAAGTAGAGCCCAGTCAGGCCGGGGGAGGGTGGGTTCACCCGTTAGGCCCCCCGCGGGTTGACATCGTGGGATTTATACTCTCCCACTGTCTCCGACAGAGTCCCAGTGTTTTACCCCACCTAGAAAGTTTCCTGGGTGGTTCCGCCCCATGGGCTTGGCGGGAGCCTTTTAGGGACCTGCTCAGGTCCAAGCTTTTCTAACATTTGCACCAAGTAGTTCTGCGAAAAATCTCTCGCCATCGAAAACTCCGATATTGAAAATCCATGATGAACAGTAATAAAAGCATGAATATAGACGAGATTTTCTTGTTTTTTCATTTTTTTTTGTTAATTTAAGAACAAAAACTTTTGGCCACCCATTTAAGAGGGGAAATTGTCTAAAAAAATCTTACAGTTGGTGTACTTTTATCAATTTAATTTTAGATCTATTCAATTTTGTCAATTGAATCCTAAATCTTTTTTTAATTTGCTACTTGAATTCATCTGGAAATCACTAATATGAACGCCAATAA
The DNA here is from genome assembly GCA_014182725.1 of Eucalyptus brandiana. Taxonomy (NCBI): domain Eukaryota; kingdom Viridiplantae; phylum Streptophyta; class Magnoliopsida; order Myrtales; family Myrtaceae; genus Eucalyptus; species Eucalyptus brandiana. The sequence goes on along the minus strand of CM024672.1, from coordinate 11,359,825 downwards.
TGTCGCATAGAATGATCAAAGCTCATGTGGACAATTTTTATAATTTTTTAAAATTATTTTGTATTCATTTCTTTTTTATTTTTTCTGACAAATCCAACAAGGGTCACCAGTTAGCCCTTATCGACCATAAGTGAGGGCCAACAACCCTTGTTAGCCACTAGGTGAGGGCCACAAAATCCTCACCATATCCGGGCGAGCATCGACTAACCCTTGTCTATGGTCATGAGCCTTGCCAAATTTGATAGGAAAAGAAAAAGAAAAGAAAAGCTAAAAAAATCAGAAAAATTATAAAATTTTCCACGTCACTAGTTAGTACTAGATGTATCATATAAAGACAGTTGGCGTCTAGTCAATATTTTCAAATTAAATTAATTGGTTAAACTCGATAAATAAATTGTCAAAATGTCTAAAACTCAAATAATAAAAAAAGAAAAGAAAGAAAACAAGCAGCAACCGGGCGAACAACCACGAGGGTCGACAAAGTCATCATCATGCCGCCTCCACCACATCCACCGAACATAAACAAAGTCATCATCACCTGGCAATCCCCTTCATATCTTTTCCGTCGACTTTCTCCACTTTTCCATCTTGATTTTGCCTTTTTCATCGTGAAGATAAGTAATCTTAAAATATCATTCTACGCCCCGATCGACCGATGCTAAACTCGTAGGTCGGACGCTCGAAACGTCGAGAAACGCTCGAGAATTCTCTAGCTCCCCCGATATTCAAGAACGATGAATTGAGAAGCACCGATGAAATCCTCTCGGTAAAGGCTAGATGAAGCGGCGTCTCTTGTCGGGCGCCAAAACAGGGGGGACCCACATGTTAAATTCCTGACTCCCAATAAAAAGAAATTAAGTACGAATAGTTAAGGTAACAACCACCGGCCGCGGTGGCTCCACTGGATAAAACTCTGCTGATCCTCAACGAAGAGGTGAAGGGTTCATAATCCAGGGGAGGCGCTAAATGTATTAAGTATGACTCAGGGGTGGTGGGTCATTTCGCTTAAGTCATTAAGTGTCGGCAGGGGTTTACGGCGCTGTTTGTCATGTTCTAGGTTCTCCTCCAATACCAAAAAAAAAGAAAATAGTTAAGGTAACATATGTCGTATACGCTTCGTTCCATGTTTTGTTCTTATGCTCTTTTGGTCGTGAAAAGCTCCTTCTCTCTCTGTAAAGGTTCAACGGTCGAGAAGAGGGACAGGTTTGCCGATAATGAAACGAGTGGAATGCAACTTTTTTTTTTTTATATGGCTTGAGTGCCGTTTGGGGTACGTTGGGCTTCTTTGGACAACTTCAAACGTTGGACTGATCGAGTTCGTGACCTTTGGACATTCATATCGACATTGAATATGGTAGTGTTTCCTCGTAATGTTGCGTGAAACATGATACTTGCATTATCAATCCAAGTCCATTTCGAAGCAATTCTTATTTTTATTCATGAATATTGTGACCGGTGTACTAGACCTTTTTTTCGTGGACACAGAGAAAAAAAAACCCACATCTTCGACTGTTGACTTGGATTGAAAGAGGTCGAGCAAAACATGGTAAAGGTCAAATTTGCTAAGTATTGCAAGGTGTTAGTCTCTAAATAGGCATGGCTGACAAGATGAATGGTTTTAGCCAACGAGAGATGTAAAAGGAAATAACCAAGCCCTAGACCATGGGCATCTGTAAATGAGGTTCAACTAACAGAATTTAATGAGTTGGATACAAAGAATTTACTTAAGTCGAGGGGATGATAGTTTCGGATGTCACTAGTTGAGACCCATAAAGAAGGGAATCAACTTAGTTATAAAGAAGTGAAATTGACACAACTATTAGATCGAGTAGCCAAGGATATCAGATGTAATTAATGATAGAAGTTGAGCAATGTGGGCTACCATAACTATCAAATTGTGGAACGAAGAGTTTTGGAGGTGACCAATGATGCCAGGTGTGAAAGAGTGGAGAAGAAACAACCGTTGAGTAATGGAGTTGTCTGAGTGTTAAATAACCGTCTAATAATAGAAGTTGCCGAAATTTAGGAGTCATATAAGGTGCATTTAATTCTTTTGTGACCTTGTTAAGTAGTAAGTATTAATACTTGAATTGTACTTTGTGCGAAGGACCACCGATCAATTAATGAGCACCGGCTATTCAATTTTACTTTTAGTTTATCTTTACACCTCGTTAACCTTTTACATGGTTGCATACGATTGTTTTCGGCTTCGGTACTTTAAATTTCTCATCGATTCACGTTTCTTGGCCAAGAATCAATAAAATACCATTCACATTCTTTTATCGATTGAGTCATCAATCAATACATCAATAGGTACTTTGATACTTTTCGATAAAATCACTTTTTTCATGGAGTGCTTGGAATACCTCAAAACCTACAAATCCATCATGTTGATCCCAGTATTATTTCGTCGCGGTTTTTTTCAATTTGCATGATATTTTATAGTTTCGATGAGGAAATCAATAAATAATTCGCAAGCATAGAAGTCAAAAACGGAGGCTTCGAAGGATTGTAAATTTTCTATGCTCCAAGATTATTACTATACAAGCATGATCTAGAAAAAATCAGCCCTCCAGCATCGTCTCTATCGTCTCTTCTTACATTTGTTCATTAAGGTTTGCTCTCTCTCCTCCACCGACGGCGTGAAAACCAAGCCTCGTTATGCAAATAATTTCCTAGGCACACTCACTTTCCATAATGATAATAATAATGAAGATGATGACGACAATGATGATTTTTTATTAATTTTTTCAATACACCATAATAAATTGTCAAGTCATGACATTGTCAAACGGAAAATAAAAGAATATTTTCAATCAGATCTTATTGAAAAATGCTGCGTGACGATCGACACCACCACACTAAAGACTTTTGCTGAAAAGAATTAAATAATATTATCCGTGAAGTGAATGATTATGCCATCGAGTTCGCATGGGAAATTTCCTCGACGAAATTATCGATACATGTGAACGTGATGATCCACGTTGCGTTCCAAATCCATGTTTTAATTTATGTCGAGACACGAAAGTCAAGTTCCGACGGAACGGACGGTCCAGATTCGGTGCGGAGTTAGGTCGACCCGGGAGGAACGGACGGTCCGGATCGCGCCCCCCCGCGATAAGAAGCTCCCACGGCAAAGTCGAGTGGGCGGGGCGGCACCGCACCGCACCGCACCGCAAAACGAGCACGCGAGGCCGAACTCGCGTCCGTGGCCGCGAGATCTGGAGAGGGCCCCCCGCGCGGACGCTTTCCAGCCGTCGGATCCGAACCACGCGCCACGTCAGACGGCGTCGTTCTCCCTCGGGAATCTCCCTTCCTCCTTCCTTCCCAGCAACGGCGACGCGATTTCTCTCGTTTCTCCGTTGCTATAAATAGGGGGGCGGGGAGAAGGTCAGATTTTCTCTCTCTAGAGAGGAAGCCGCGTACTTGCAGAGCTTAGAGAGAGAAAGAGGGAGAGAGATTCGGGGAAGGTTGTTTCGCGCGAGCTTTAGGGGGCGCGTCTGCCGACGAGAATCGTGAAGAGGGGAGAGCTCTGGATTCCTCCTTCCGCCGGAGCCCGCGCCGGTTCTTATGCGCTTCGGCTTTCAGGTCCCGATCCGACCCTCTCTCTCGCGCGCTCGCCGTCACGATCGGGTTTGGTTGCGCGTGGATTATCGGTCGCTGGCTGTCTCGTCGCGGCGCGATCTTGAGGAATTCGTCTGGTTTTTTTGGGGCTATGGTCTTCCGTTGATTCGATTGGCTGCGTGTTCGCGAGTTTTTTTTTTTTTTTTTGGGTGTGATTTTAGGGCGGCTCGGAATGATTCGTGATTTGGGTGTGCTTGAATTTTGATAATTGGTTACTTGTTTTCCGTCATTGATTATGATTGCGAGCTTTTGAGGCTCGATGGGGGCTAGGTTTTGGTCTCTCCTGTTAATTTAGGGTTTTGCGGCCTGGGGATATTCCGTTGATTCGATTGGTTGCGTGGTTCGCGAGTTTTCGGAATGATTTGTGAGCTGGGTGTGCGCGAATTTTGATAATTGTTCACCGTTTTCCGTCATTGATTACAATTGCAAGCTTTTGAGGCTGGGTGTGGGCTAGGTTTAGGTCTCTTGTGTTAATTTAGGGTTTTGCGGCCTGGGGTAATTGTTCTGAGGTGAATTTTTGCTCCCTATTTTCCTAAGACATCAGCTGATTTCTATTCGGTGGAGACGGGTGATGGTGTGGTAGTTATCACTCCCTGTTAATTATTGGTGGGATTAGTTTACTGTTTAATTACATGCCTTTTGGTATTATTTTCTCTTCCGACTTGATATATAACCTAAGGCTGAGCACAGAATCGATGATAATTGGGACATGAATGAAGGGCCTGCAAATTCAAATAGTGGGTCTTTTACTCTTTTAACGTGGAGAAATATTTTAATTCGGTTGATGGAGGCGCGGGTTCTATTGATATTGTCCTAGGGCACTGTCCGTGAAAATATTTTTTTGTTTTGTTTCCAGTGATAGATTTTAATATCTTATTTTTAGCTTATTTCGGGTAAGTCTAAGTTGTGATGAAGCTAGTTGATGAATGTTTGTCTATGTTCTGATTTCCTGAATATGACGAAATCTCTCATGTGGTTCTTTGTTTATAGGTTTTTAAGGATCTGGCTTTAAGGAGCTTCTTATTTTCTCAGATATGGAGCAAGCCTGCCTTTGGTCAACCTGCGATCAGTCTCGTCTCTTTTCATTTGGGGAAGTGTTCGACTGGCGTTTTCTTATGCTTGGTGACTTTCTTCTGGTTTCCTTCGTCAATTGCACTTAGTGGTCGCCTTCTGTGAATGATCACTGCTGGAGGCGTAATGCAAGCTGTGATTTATTGTGGATCTTTAATGCACTTGGTGCATCAACAGGCCATCAAGTGAAAATTTCCGGGAGAACCTCTTCAGAGGTAAGAGCAAGCCTGTGAATTGTTTCCCATATTGTCTCCGTTTATGTCCAATTTTTCGGTATCTGGTCAATTTCTAGGTGGTTTTATTTCTTTTAACCCAATTAGTGGCATTATTTCAGGGTTGAATTCTGCTACCGCATATCTGAAGTTGAAGTTAGGCGGATATTGAGATATTGAGTATAGGCTTTTCTTATTTAGCACTTAGATACGTCATTGGAAGTTTCTCTTTGTGGCAAGTGGGCTAGAGTGATGAGGAAGCTGTTTATTGGAGATTACAGGGAATTCTGAAACCTCGGCTGGCGCTTGTATCCCTGAGGCTGTCTTTTGTTTAAGCTTGTTGTCGCTGTCGACATGATTCTCGCTCATCGTCTTTTCTTGCCAAGGGTGCCAATTTGTGATCAACAATCCATGGCTCCAGCAGTGAGGAAAGCTGAGAAACCTATCCATCAGCAGTATATTCATCTCATGCTTTCTCATATCAGCTCATAGAAAGCAACGGATGTTTCAGCTGGGACCTGGGCTTTGGTGCTTTTATTAGTATTTGGAGGTGTTCAGCACAAGACATCCACTGAAGTAGATGCCATATTTCTGTTTTAGTTTCTTTTGTTTTCTTGAATAAAGAAAGAGCCTTGTTGCACCAGAGTTGCTGCTACAATGGAGAGGTGAGTTTTTCTTCTTTTGCTATTGTAGACTGAAGGTTTTGGGATTTCGCTTCATTTGACCACCCTTTTGACTTCTACAGGTACGAATTACTTAAAGAAGTAGGTGATGGAACATTTGGGAATGTTTGGCGAGCTATTAATAAGCATACTGGAGAAGTTGTAAGTTGTTCTTGACTTGGCTGGAACTGCAATTTCTCCATATATTTGGTGCTGTGACTAGGCTTCTGCATGTGTTAACGTACTTACTTGATCTTTAACCTTAACAGGTTGCAATAAAGAAAATGAAGAGGAAATACTATTCCCGGGAGGAGTGCATGAACCTGAGAGAAGTGAAGGTACTAGAGTTTAGTTTTCTTTTTGTGTTTTCTCTATCATATAATTTTGTGGTTTATGTTTTGATTCTGATGGTTTTGTCTTGTGGCAGTCATTGCAAAAGATGAATCATCCTAGTATTGTGAAGCTTAAAGAACTCATCTGGGAAAATAATATCCTGTATTTTGTGTTTGAGTACATGGTAAGTAGTGCCGCATTATTCCTTCTTTGGTCTTTTGGAATTCATTGGCTGATTTTATGTCTTCTTTTGTCAGGAATGCAACCTCTACCAGCTCATGAAGGACAGAGAGAAGCTCTTCTCGGAGGCTGAAATAAGAAATTGGTTCTTTCAAGTGTTTCAAGGTCTTGCTTATATGCATCATCATGGGTACTTCCACCGTGATTTGAAGCCAGGTAAATGATGCTTACTAGGAGTTATAGTCATGATCAGCTTATCGGTCCCCTTCTTTATTTACTGGAAAATTTTGGGTGGTTTCTTTAGTCTCTATCTGATCATAAAAATCGCGAAAGCCGCTGTAGGTTTCTTTTTGGCTGGCTTGTGTTTCAGTCTCATGTCTGTTTTTGGTCTTTTGCAGAGAACATTTTGATAACCAAAGACTCGGTGAAAATTGCTGATTTTGGTCTTGCTCGTGAGATAAATTCAGATCCACCATACACTGAATATGTCTCAACACGCTGGTGGGTTGTTTCTCCTTTATGTGATCTCTGACTGATTCACTCTGCTTTTGTCTCAACAGTATGATAAATCTTAAACATTAATGCAGGTACCGAGCGCCAGAAGTGCTGCTTCAGTCACACTTGTATGGTTCTAAAGTTGGTAAGGGTCCCAGAAGAAAAAAATAGATGTCTTCTGACTTAGCATTTGTGGGTGCCTTTTTGAATCTTTGAGATTTTGATGTTCCTACAGATATGTGGGCTATGGGTGCTATTATGGCTGAAATGTTCACACTACGACCGCTCTTCCCTGGCATCAGGTATATGATCTTTTGCTAAGGCATATCCATTTCTTTTCCAAGTCTCACTTACCGTCCAATCAATATTTATCTATTTTTCGTTTGTGTTGTGTCAAATATAATGTTTTCTCATAATCGTCATGCTTAGTTCAGGGTTTAAGTTTCTCTTCTAGTTCTTTGTTGGACATTCAGTGTTTGATGATCTTCCTTGCTTGCGCCTGCTTTGCAGTGAAGCGGATGAAGTTTTCAAAATATGTGGTGTAATAGGAAGTCCTACTTGGCAGTCGTGGGCCGAGGGCCTTCATCTTGCCAGGTCCATTAATTATCAATTTCCACAGGTACCCTTACAAGTTTTACCTGCTTGATCGGTGTTTTTCCCCCTCAGCAGGCATATGGTCTGACTCAGCTATTTTGCAATGTAGTTTCCTGGTGTGAATTTGTCCAGAATGATACCATCTGCCAGTGCGGATGCAATCAATCTCATTAGGGTGAGCACCTTTTTTATGACATATAGCTTGCTCTAGTTTCGATCATAATATTTTATTGTGAATTGCAGTCCCTCTGTTCATGGAATCCATTCCAGAGGCCCGGAGCAGCTGAGGCCCTTCAACATCCTTTCTTTCAGGTGAACCTTTTATGCTTTTCTTGAATTTTTGTTGTTAAATTTATGATACAGATTGGGCTCTCTTTTGGTATATTTGTTCATTGTTTATTTTTTCTGTGCCAGAGTTGCTACTACATTCCTCCTGCCCTCCGATCGAGATTAACTGCCAATAGGACGCCTCCACCTGGTTGTCTTCTTATCTAGACTTTACTTTTTATCATCAGTCATCAGCTTGGAGTTAATTTGTCATGTTTCGCTGCAGTGGGAACGAGAGTTTCTTTGGAGGTGCAAAATGGCAGAAGGTATCCTCGGATGTCGGATAATCGAAAGCTTGGTGGCAACAATTCATCACCAAGAGCAGTGGCTCTGAAGCCAGGTAGCATGAAATAAATTACTGGTTATTTGAAGTGATTATCAATTTATGAGCACTATGTATATCAATTTTCCAAGCGAAGAGAAGTGTAATCGTTTGTACTTTTACAGGAGCTCAGCGGAAGCTTAATATGGTAAATCAGGTGAGACTCGTGCCTTTCCTATAAAAAAATATTGATTATCATCGTTAGAACTGTTCAACATATTGGTAGTTAGTGAAGTAAATCGTTTGGGTGTGCAATTGGTAAACAATTTCAACTTATTGACTATGGATATCATACATGCGCATGACCATTTAAGATTAAGTCCTCATGTGGTTTTTACCTTGCGTTTTTGGGCCTAGGTAATGTATCATACGTGCTATTTAATAATAGTTGCTTCCATCCATTGTAATTTATGAGTAGCTGGAGTGGTTTGGAGTTCTAAGTTTATCAGTGTATCACTATATCGCATGTCAAGAAATACTAAACAGGTTTTTTTTCGTTCCATAAGGATTCAAACAAGGTTGCGCCATATTCAAATTCCTCTGTCAAACAGCCAAGATTTCGACCATCGGGAAACAACAGCCCAAGTAAGTCTAATTTCTTTATGGGGTAATGGCGCCGTGAGTATTCGGACCTTTGCCTTTTGTTTATTTAATCAAGTATGTCATCTTTCCAAATTTAGCTCAATGTGATGCTTTCATTAAATAAATTACCATGTCATGTGCTGGCGTGGCTCACTTAAGTACAATTGGCTACATGGTTTGGCTTACTTATGAAAAATTGTGCCATTTCCTTCTAGACATCGAGTGATGATTGATTTGACGATTTTAGTTGTCTGATTTGTTGACGTGGCATTATCTCAAGAGGCCACATTGTCCGTCAAAAGGGACAATTGATTGTCATCTAACGGCGTTGGTGACCACATTGACATTTTTCGCGATTTTAATGGACCTCTAACATTGACCCTCATTTGAAAAGTTAAGCACTTCATTAAACTTAAGAAAAGCTAGGTATCCAATTTGAAGAATGGGTAAAAATTCAGGTACGTGTGGTATGTATGTAATTGCTCCCTTTTTGTGATGTTTCTACGAGCGAGGTTTCCTGGATTCCTTATGGACACTTAACTTTATGTTCATTCATTGCGCGGAAGCTAAAACTATGTAACTCTAAAATGAGTTGTAAATTAAAATCTTAACTTATATTAGCTCATCATGAGCCATAAATAAGATGCCCTCATCCAGAAAAGATGACGAATCCACCCACGGTCCTAGATCCTCCCACCCGTCATCGGTGGTTTAGGTTCTGGAGAATGTTCAGGAGAGTTCATTTATTTAGTCATTTATTACTTGTTAACAAATAATGCTTCTTAATGTTGCAGCTTCTGTGATAAAGGGTCCAATGTCCAGAGAAGTGGCTGATATAAGTGAAAAGTTGGCGGATATGAGCTTTGGTGCTCGCAAAGGTCCGGAGATGCAGCAATTGCCACCTCTGAAGGCTGGTGGATGGCGTGATGGACCGGTGCATGCGTATTATGGACAACGCCAAGGACAGTGGATTCAACCTGGCCGAGGCTATAACCGTAAAGTAGCGGGATGAATGTGCAAGGGTGTGCCGTTTTCCGCCTTTCTTCCTGTTGGAGAATAAAATCAGACTCGCAGTACTTTGCTTGTGGTTATTTCGAGTTCCTGATATTTATTTCTATGGCAACTATGTTCTCTTGTTGTGTCCTTATTTGTCGAAATAAATGGCTCTTAGCAGATGCTTGATAAGTGCCGCCGTTGCCTATATTGTTTGGTTTCTGTTGTGATGCGATTTGAAAGCGAAGGCATGCCAAGCCAAGTGGGAAGGGATTTGAACCGACATCATTCTTCAAATGCCTCATAAGCATGCATGCCGCGGGAATTCGAAAATTAGTCTTTATGAGGAGAATAGAGATTTTGGCTTCTTTCAGAGGGTTTGTTGAGACTTTAAAAAAGCTCATCAGAGCCTGTTAGTCAAAGGCTGTTAAGTCTCAACAAACCTGTTAGATTAAGAAAAGACGTCCGAACTTTGAATTGCCAGTCAGGAAAGACAAATTTTCTTTACAAGTAGTTTTAACCCGTGAAGTAATTCTAAGCACTAAGCGGCTTCCAAGCTTTGGTCTAATTCTAGGCAGGAACGTGGAGACCTAGATAAGGGTGAGTGGTTTTAGGTTACTTCTAAATTTTATCTGAAATTTATTCATAACATGTTTCTAAATTTTGGGATTTGGAATTGAAGTGGATCTTACAATTTTTTACCCTGCATATTTGAAGCCTATCTTGTTATAGGTCTTAGGGTTTATATATGTTTCACCTGTATTTTTAAATGAACGATCATTATGAATTATCACATTTACTGATCAATATTTAATCATGACTTATATTTAGACATACAAAAATTATGAAATCTTAAGATCGTCGAAAAAGAAAACTTGGATTAGTAGTTTCAAATTATATTCATCATTGTATTCAATGAAATATCATAAAATTGAGTAAAGACATAAAACAAACAAAAATACAAAGATGTGTTTCAAGTTCTCAGTTTCACTAATCGGAACAGATTTGGAATATGAAACCTAGTTTGCATATCTTAGAAAAATTATGAAATCTTAAGATGGTCGAAAATGAAAACTCAGATTAATAGTTTAACATTATATTCATCATTGTATACCATGAACACTTGCTGCTCAGTTGTATTTTTAGTTTATCTTTATGTCTCATTAACTTTTTACATGGTTGGATACTATTGGTACTTCAAATTTCTCATCCATTCATGTTTCTTATCCAAGAATCAGTAAAAATACCATTCACATTCTTTTATCGATTGAGTCATCAATTAGTATATAGATAGGTACTTCAATACTTTTCGATAAAACAACTATTTTCATGGAGTGTTTGGAATACCTCAAAACCTACAAATCCATCATAGTTTCGATGAGGAAATTAATAAATAATTCGCAAGCATAGAAGTCAAAACGGAGGCTTAGAAGGATTGTAAATTTCCTATGCTCCAAGATTATACTATACAAGCATGATCTAGAAAAATTCAGCCCTCAAGCATTGTCTTCTTACATTTGTTCATTAAGGTTTGCTCTCTCTCCTCCACCGACGGCGTGAAAACCAAGCCTCGTTATGCAAATAATTTCCTAGGCACACTCACTTTCCATAATGATAATAATAATGAAGATGATGATGAGTGATGATTATTTTTTATTAATTTTTTCAATACACCATAATAAGTTGTCAAGTCATGGACTTGTCAAACGCAAAATAAAAGAATATTTTCAATCAGATTTTATCAAAAAATGCCGCGTGATGATTAACACCACCAAACTAAAGACTTTTGCTGAAAAATATTAAATAATATTATTCGTGAAGTGAATGATTATGCCATCGAGTTCGAATTGGAAATTTCTTCGACGAAATTATCGATGCATGTGAACGTGGTGATCTACATTGTGTTCCAAATCCAAGTTTTAATTCATGTCGAAACACGAAAGTCAAATTCCTACGGAACTGATGGTCCATCTTTGGTGCCAAGTTAGGTTGACCCCCAAGGTTTCAGGGTTCATTTAGGTTTCACCTGTATTTTTAAATGAACGATCGCTATGAATTGTTACATTTAATGACCAACATTTAATCATGACTCATATTTAGACATACAAAAATTATGAAATCTTAAGATCGTTGAAAATGAGAACGGAGATTTTGGCTCCCTTCATAAGGTTTGTTGAGACTTAAAAAAAGCTCATCTAAGCCAATTAAGTCTCAACAAACCTTTTCGATTAAGAAAAGACCTCGAAACTTTGAATTGCCAGTTAGGAAAGACAAATTTTCTTTATAAGTAGTGTTATCCCACGAAGTGACTGTAAGCACTAGGCGGCTTCCAAGCTACGAGATAATTCTAGGGAGGAACGTGGAGACCTAGATAAGGGTGAGTGGTTTTAGGTTACTTCTAAATTCTATATGAAATGTATTCATAACATGTTTTTAAATTTTGGAATTTGGAATCTAACTAGATCTTGCAATTTTTTACCCTACATATCCAAAAATCTGAAGCTTATCATTGCCATAAATTATCACATTTAATGACCAATATTTAATCATGACTCATATTTAGACATACAAAAATTATGAAATCCTTAAGATTGTAAAAAATGAAAACTCAGATTAGTAGTTTCAAATTATATTTATCATTGTATACCCTAAAATATCTTGCACAAAGACATAAAACAACAAAAATACAAAGATGTGTCTCAAGTTCTCGGTTTCACTTAGAACCTACTAATCAAAATAGATTTCGAATATGAAACCTAGCCTACACATTCTAGAGCCTAGAACCGATTCAATTCCCACCAATCCAGTTCTCTAATTCTCAGCTCCACTACAGAATCATGCTTACCTTTAAACCTAGGTAGTTGATGGTAGATCTATTAAATGGATGGGTCAGATTGAAAATAGTTGGACCAAAATTGATCCAATTAACTCATTTTGATCCATTTTAATGTAATACAAATTTAACGACTCATACCCAACATCACTCATATTGTTGGAACACTTTGATATTTAATCTAATTTAAAGAAAACTTGTTTCTTATGATTCTTAAAATGAATTATATTACTAAGACACTTTCATGCAATACAATTTAGTGGACATTTTTTAAAATTGAATTTAAATAAATTGATTTTTAATTGATTTTTTTAATTTATTTTATTTATATGTGTTTTATTCTAAAAGAAAAAGAAAATAAATTAAAAATTAAAAATTAAAGAAAATAAATAAAAAATTATAAAAATTGGCTTGACCTCTCTTAAATCCAACTCCACCTAATATGTATTATAAATGAGTTTCTCTTGCTATTTTTCATATGGGTTAATCAACCCATTTAAGACCCATTAAGTTATTAGTAGGGGGTGAGCATAGTCTTGGTTGGGCCGGTTCACCCCCTACCCCTAGACCAACTTGTATAGTATTGGTTCTCAATTTTTGGGACCAAGGATCGACTCTATTGAGCCTGAGACCGAAGATCGGACCGATCCAATGGATTCAGTTTGGTTCTAGGGTCAACTTGAGACCAAACAATATATATATATATATATATATATATATATATAATTTCATTTTTTGTACTCTTTAAAAAGGCAAAACCAACGTTTTAAAGTACATATCTATCAACAACACGGCGTTATGTAATCAAACTATAAATACCAGTACATATTCAACAAATATAAGATAATGCAACAATAGAAATTTCACATATGTTAAAAGCAAGAAATCATAAAAACGATTAAGACTTCTCATAGAGATATGGGACAAGATGGGAAGTTGAGCAGCGAGCCAAGAAGTTGAGTGGGGCGAGTGTTGAGTGGCAAACAAGGAAGTTGTTTCTTGCCAAATTGAAGACTAAGAAGACAAATAAGACAGAAGAGAACAAGTATTAGAGGAGAATGCTGTGAGGAGTCATTTAACACTGTTTGTGCCGTTTTAAATGCCGTGAGGAGCCGTTTAATGCTATCAATGTTGTTTGACTTAAGGCTTTCTCTATCGATAATATATTACATATAATATATATAGTTAGGGTTAATCTGGATTAGATCGACCCTAAACTCTTAGAACTGATGATCAACTTATATAGTGTTGGTCTGGGACTAAGGACCGGCCTAGTCTCCCAAAGAACCGAACCAAGACTAGCGGCGTTGAGCCAGAATAGGGTCAGTCTTATTTCGGCCCGGGGTTAACCCGGTACCAATGCTTGCCCCTAGTTGTTAGACAACCATTCATGACCCATTTAAGCTTGCTCTTATAATTTAAGGCTGTCCATTTATGGCCCAATTTACCAAATACGGGTTAAAACATGAATTCCAGACCCATTTTGCACCTCGTGGACTTGAACAAGTTAAATTCGGGAATTGAAAATCACTCCACACTCCAACCAAGTTAAAATCTTCCCTCGTTCCAGTGCAATAACGATCGAGCTTTTGGCCTCTTATCGAACTCGATCAGATGAAGAACTCGATCAGATGATTCTAGCAGAAGACAAGGTACAGTCACAGAGAGAAACCCTACATTCATAACTTTCCATCTCTCTCTGCAGAAACAGGACAACTTTCAATTTTACAAAAGCCTCCGTGCAAATTCTGAGGTCCCACCTATCAAAACACAACCGACGGAATCTTCCTATATACAAGAGCACGCAAGCAACAGGCTCGGGAAGAAACCACTCTTTTTCTTATTGAAAAAGAAGAGACAGCCATTTGCATCTTTGTTTATAGAACCGCCTTTGTTATCACCACATTCAACACAATCCGAGCGCCCCCCTTTCGCTTTTGTTGCGTTCACAAGAAGAGGTGAACATGATAAAAAAGAGGGTAATGACATTGCAGCATATCTCACACTGTTGCCAGAATAAAAAGGAAAAAATTGATTTGAATACACCTCCCGCATTTGAGTATAGCTCCTGCAGTTTCCAGCTAAGTGTGGAAACAGAGGAGAAACAGGGGGGCAAGAAAGAGGACTAAAGAATGACAAAAAAAAGAAGGAAGAAACAGAAAAAATGAAATTACATCTCCAGCCTTGAGGACAATATACTTGTATGAGAAGGCTCTTAACCAGAATCAGGTAATTATTAGTCACTGTTCATTGCCTGAAAGAATTTGAATGCAGAAATCCCTGAACCCTTGTTGGGTTTCCTTCGACTGATCTCCTTGTGTGTCTGATAATGCAGGATTGGATTGAAGTCTCAACTGTCTATACTACTATTCTGCAATTTTTGTTGTACATGAAGTGTGTGTCTTACTCGCTTTTTTGCCGTGAGCTCTTGCTCGACGAGTACCAAAGCTTTTTTTGGCAGACCAAAAGTTTCTCTTTCTCAATGCCGTACTCAGTGTCTTCTTTGCGGCATCCCCATCTCATCCCCTTTGCGACGGTTGCGATCGCTTCGATGAAGTAGCTAGACTCCCGCATGATCACATACCCATTGGGACGGAGGATTCGGTCCATCTCCAAGAGAACGAATTTCATATCACACCTGCCAAGATTCAAACAACTCCACTTTCAGGAAATATATATTTGTGTTCCTAGAGGTACTCGTTTTTTTATATAGGCGAAACAGGATTGTTCATAGCATTACTTCACAACTAAATTATTTGTCAATCATTGCACCATGAAATGGCCGTGTTCGGGTCAATTTGAAAGCACGCCATAAAAATGGTGTCATCATCTGAAGTGCTTCAACTAAGGGAGGAGGCTAGAGAAGACGCCAATTATTAAAAGCACATTCCTGGCAATGAGAAAATTGATGGAAGACACTGGCAATACCTGTGGCTCTCAGCAGTGAAGAGACCATCGAGGTGAAGAAGGTCGTATGTTCGAGGATATGTCGAAAACGCCTCACACCTACCAAAAGAACCAAAACAAACAGATAAACATTGGAATGATCAAATGCAATTAAAGTTGTAAAAGATCCTACGAACAAAAGTCAACATTGAAGTTACCAGTCATGGTATGTTCCAATAAGCCCGCGATCATAAACGATGGCAAGAGTATTGGCACCATAGGACGAGACAACATTCATAACCCATAATGGATCATCAATCAGAGCAGCTGCAAAACCTCCATAGACAGTGTTCATATCCATGACATTTCTTATTTTATCAGTCCCAAGTGCAGGTAGTACTTTCTTGTAGTGCTTTGCCCGCACCTTCCACTTACTATCATCGTGCTTGAAAGCACTCGCGCTTCCTCCGTGTATTTCTGACATGCGCTCAGGTGCGACGTGCAGTCGCTCAGGCCACTTGGGGATGGATTTGAGACTGATCTTCTTGAGCTTCGGATCCGGAACAATCACGCAAGGACGGAGCGGAGTATACCAAGCAGAGTCCAGCTCAAGGCTGTCATCGCATTTCGGTGGGTAGGCATCAGGTTTCGTGAGGCGGTTGTAGCAACTGCTGTTTGAGGTTTTCTGCCACACGGCGATGTCATCCTTCTTGTTATACAGCTTGAAGCACATTGAGGTGAGCAGCTTCTGCAGTCTGTCATAATCTGACTTCTGTTCCTGCACGGTGGTGTTCCATCCACGCCAGCGGTTTTGGTAGTTGACTGGTGGTCCTGAGAGGACCCAGAAACCTCCGGGCCGCAGTATCCGGTTGATTTCTAGGAGGTACAATCCACCTGTGACCAATGCACTTTCATAAGTAAGAAAAGAGAGATTTCATACCCAACATCCAATTCTTCCTGGTATTTAGATTCAACGCATCAGGAAACGGAGTTACCAAATTCAGTCCATGGGATAAGGCATCTTGAGCAGTGGGCCATATCGAATGAGTTCGACGGGAAAGGTAGCCGTTGCGTAGAGATGATGCCTAATATTGCCGGAATCCCCCGTTCCAAGGCAAATTGGACTTGAGCTTCATGATTATCTCGAGGGGCAAGAGAAACAGTTAATATCCCACGATCCAACAAATCGCCTCCCCAGCTCGCAACCTGAAACAATTTAAAGATATTGTAGGCATCAGCTAAAACTACCACTAGAACTGTAAGTGCCAAATCTATTAAACCACAGAAGCATCTGCACATCTCAGAAATGCTTATTAAAAAAAGTACCACAATTCTTTTCCCTTCATGAGTAAGTACAAACTCACCCCACAACCCGTGTCAATGGCTGTTCGAACTGTGCCATCTTTCATACCCGGGATCAGATCTTGCATCAAATCAACATATGCACTCACTCCCTTGGGAAACATCGTACCGCCACCAGGAAAAAGAAACTTCTCTCCTTGCTTTCTCAGCCAGTTCTGGTTTGATTTCTGCTTGTTGATCCAATCATATGGCACATTCCTATGACCCGATCCACATATCCATTTTCACTATTGTGTCATGAATTCAGAAATTTCTGTTTTCTAGCATGATTGAGGAAACACAATTACCTGTACCAACATTCGTCCCTGCTCTTTGGCCATCTGATCGGCGGCTTGTACCCTTCTGGTGGCGGGACCAAGCATTCCTTTCTCTCAAAAACTGCCGGGCAATGACGCTCCATGAAAGTCAGACGATGCATGCCATACTTCCTCCACCTCTGTGCCCAAAAGAAGAAAACCACATATCTCAGATTCGTTCTGGTAGATCAGATCACAACAAACTATTTGGTCTGCTCATACCTTAGGATCCGTGCAGGGAGTGTAGTCTTGGTAGTCTGAGCTACACTCAGGGAACGTGACAAACTTCATCTGAAGTGGAGCAACTGTCGATTCTTTAGGAGAAGGGATGGCCTTAGCGATGTCCTTGACATTCTTTACCTCGAATTTGTTCTTCTCAGCACAGAAAATACCTCCCAGATAAAATGACAAGCCACATAAGGCGATGAGCAAAATTGTCATTGGAAGAACGCTAGTTCGCTTGTCTTGTAGGGACCCTGGTTTTCCATCCTTATGCTTCGTCATCCTATCGTTATTAAATTACAACTCTCTGCACAGATCAGATGTTGGTTTTCAAGTCAAACCTCCTAACAAGATACGTTTGAAAGCTACTTGAAGCTTACTTCAGAATAAACTTTTCACCATGCGTAGATAAATGAATTTCTGGGAAAGCTCACTGATCAGACAAATGATATTCGAACAAGTACAGCAGTATAATGTTGATGACTTTCTCATCACTTATAGTTCATAAAGCAAGACATTGAGCACGCAATGCCAATTGCAAATGCAATAATCTGAATAGTTTTTATACATTAAATCAAAGAAGTTTAGTCCCTAGGTAGCCAGTCAATACAGAACTGCATTTAAGAACTTAGTTCATAGTGAAAAGAGACATTGTGCATTTTTAGTTTTTTTTTAACCAAAGGGAACCCATAGATCAACCTCAGAAGAGGAAAAAACCAATAATGCATTGCCAATGAAAGCGAGCGATCATTGTAAGAGGGTTAGGTGAGCGTGGTTGTAGGACTCAAATCAAGTCTCTAGGACTAGTGGCTATCTTCAACAGTATCCATTTTGGCATAAAAGACAGATCAGTATAAACAGATCTAAGAAAGATAGTTAGATATACCAGATCTAGTGTTATTAGCGGTCAATATTCTAATGCCGACTTCATAAGAGGACTCGCAAAACCGTTCAATGCTCAAAAGACAGGACAGCAAATTCATACAAATAAAAAAATAAAAAATGTTCATGTCACTTTCCCTTTTTCTCACATGACAATGGGCCCAAACTCAACAAACACAGCCGACCTAATACATTAATAGTAGGACCCCCATCTCTCTCTCTCTCTCTCTCTCTGTGAGAAGCCCCCACAGGATAAAAAAAAGGCAAAAAGAAACCACAGATAATCAAGGAAAGCAAACTAATTGGACACGCTTCATGTGATTTCATAATTCCTTGAGATGAGAGGCATTCCCCATTTCAGCTGTCGGTAATACTTTGAAATCGATGTTCTCTCTTCAGAATAACTGTTGACTTTCAACAAGAAAAACTCACAATTAAAAGAGAACAGGCAACAAAAGGAAAAGCAAGAACTCCAAAGATCTTCATTGAAATGGACGCCCACCAAAGTATATAGCGTCACATCCACCTGGGTTTTGACTAAAGCAGAACCTAATTAGCAAACCAAGATCCGCAGAAGAAACATAAAGAATGCAGAGTGCAATTGAAGTGAGAGTACTCTGTTGCCGAGGGGCAACTAAATCTAAGGATACCACCCAAGAATCAGTAAATTTGTGACGACCCATCTAGTCCTTGCTCAAACAAAGTCTAACTGTGATAAGCAATGACTGGTCAACTGAATTTGCGGAGCTAGGATCAAGAAGAGAACAAGAAACGAAGTTTACACCCAAGAACAACCAGATCCTCTGCGAATTACTTTGGAAGAGAACGGAGAAGAGCGAAATGGACGAAGGTGGGGTCAAATGTCAACGGGATCTGCGTTACGTGCGACAGAGAAGGAAGGAGAAAAGCAAAGTACCAAAGAAGGAAATGAACAGTTGCGAAACAGAGCAAGAACAAGAACAAGAGTCAGGAAAAGGAGGAGCGAACGTGTTTCAAGAAAGTACCTCACTCGACTCTAAAGAGAGAGACAGAGAGAGAGAGAGAGAGGAGAGCCTTGGACACCTCTCTGCTTCAAATCTTGGGGAGACCCAGATGCAGAGCAACCCACCACTTGTGGGGTCTCAGGTCTCAACAGATGTAGAGAAAGAGAGAGAGATGAGATGAAGAACTGAGTTGAGCTCCTAGGAGTCACAGGGATATTGGCATCAACATTAACATCTCTCTCTCTATCTCTTTCTCTCTCTGTGTCAGAAGATTGTTTTTTAAGTATGTTAAATCTGAAACAGCTCTCTCTCTCTCTCTCTCTTCTGGCCCTCTGCCTCGCTGGGTTGGCTTGCTTGCTCCCTCCCTCTCTCCTCTCTCTCCTCTTATGGTAAGTGCTTTGCCCACCGACCTGGCGGTTCTTTACCTTTCCTTTTTAAAAGATTTTGTTAATGGCTTTTGGGTTCTTTCTGCCCCTTTTTCACTGTCTTCTCCTGAGTCGTCATCATCAGGTAAAAAGCGAGGGCCTCCATTGCTGTTCCACCGTGGAGCATCATGGACCGGAATTGCACGCAGAAAGGACAAGAAATCTGCAATTCTTTCAACAGGAATTTTAGGTGGGATAAATTTTGATTTGCGAAATTAATATATAACGCGATAAATTTCTATTTTGTCTTCAAGAGCGGTACACTCGATAAGTGTTCACATATGTTGCACTGCTTAATATATCAATATTGTAGATTGGTCTATATTTTTATGGTAAAAAAAGGTTTTGGATCATGTTTGGTCACTCACACAAAATCTCAATTAAGGTTAGGATAAAGTTAGATAAGACATGCTATCTCTTGCTTGAGAGAAAATCGGACGTACCGACGAAATGGGTATATATTACTCGACACTATTTTTGGTGAACCTTGATTGATATTGGATATGTAAATCTACTGAAGAGGCGACAATTGTAGCCATCGTGCTTGCCGTCATCGATGGTGACATTCACCATAATTCTTGTTGACTAAATTTGTACGTGGGTGATGTCTATACTAGATCCAATCACAAACGTGCCAGTCCACAAGCCCACCCAAACCCGATTCGAGCCAAAAGTGCCCGCAGACATCTTTAGGTTGAGTTATAGGACTAATTTATGCTTGCACGTGCACACACAAATATATTTTTCTATAGGGGTGAGTAAGACGGACTAACTAAATTGGGAACCATTCAGACTGAATCGAATTAGCCGGTTCCATCTGATTCTCAAGAATGTCGGTCCAATTTCTAGTTCCTAAAAGTGGAATTGATGTTCAAGCGGTCTGGACAGCCCTTTCTTTTCTTTTCTTTTAAATGTCTCACGCACGCTTTCTTTTCTCTTTGGGTCTTTCTTTTTTGCCCCATGATGCTCACGCCTCTAGTCTTTCCTTTGAACTCAACCGGTTCCACTGGACCACCTTGGAAATGGACCAAATCCGGTTTTCAATTTTGGGTTAAGATTGGACCCGACTGAAAATTGATTATCTCTAATTTTTCGTTCATCAGCGTGCCTCGGCTATAATTTTCCCCCAATTTTAAAGCCATACACACGACTCTGATTTCCCTATTGATCGCTTCTCGTCCATATATATATATCTATCAATCATTTGGAATTTGATGAAGTTATAGCCCTCGCCACGCCCAATTTTTTCTTTCTTTTTCGAAAACTCAACTTCGGTTCATTCCAAGAATTTTTTCGGCAGAATCCGTGCCGGTAAACAATAAGACCGTTCGGACTCAACTATGAACACATGCGGTACGGCTTTAAGCCATGATGGGAAGTCAGATCGTGAATCTCTCTCTCTCTCTTTCTCTCTACATCATACGTTCCCCCGCCTTCTTCCTCGAAGTTTCCTTCGCCGTGGCGAGGTGAGAGATTCTCTCTCCCTTTCTCTCTCCATCAGACATGGCTTCAGATGGAATCAGAGAATGCCCCCCACTTTTCTTCTCTCTGTGGCCTTTACGCTCTTCTTCTTTTGGCCTTTTTCTGGTTCTGCAATTCGTATGATCGAACCCACGAGAGAAAATTCACTCCCCACCTGCGTAGCGCCGTACTGGCATTCAGAGAGATGGGAGAGAGAATATTCTAAGCTAGATCGAAATGGGTCGGATTCATTCCATGGTTTAGGTACATGAGACACCAGTTGGATTCATGTTTGCCCACGTACTTTGATTTTTTCCCTAGAAGAGACAGTACCACGAACACCCAAAAGAGAGAAAATACCAAGAGATTTCCTCGTATTCGAATCGGCCATGGAAAATTAAAAAAGGGTGTAAACTTGGTTCGGCGTGTCTGGACACCGAGGCCAGGTCAAAGCTAATGGAGAATTGCTATAAACAATCTTAATTTTGGAACTGGTCCCGATTCGAACCATCTGATGTGAAGCTTATGATTTGCTTTTTCATTGGCGGCTTTGTCCTTAGCACCGAAGGTCACTACGTTATAAGGGACATGCTATATATTGTCGATTTAAACATTGTACTGATAGCTCTCACATTAATTTATTATCCTTTACATTGAACTACAACTTGCTCAAGTGCCTGCACATCTAGTGCGTCCGGCGAAAATGACAAGAAAAGCACACTTAAAAATGAAAGATATGTATGGCACTTGATCGCATATTTGAAAAAAGAAGAAGTCTTTATTTAATAGCTGAACAAGCATCCTAATCTACCTGTTGTTAGTGAAATCCTCACTTAGATATGTGGAAGATAGAAGTGGGCCATATAGGGCACATGGGAAAATTGTCCAAATTAAACCTATTGTACTTTTGTCAATTTAATTATAAATTTTTTAATTGTATCAATTAGGTTCGAAACATTTTTACACTTTGCCAATTGAGTTCCTCCGATCAATTTTGATTTGAAATTGCTAACTAGGAAGCCACTCGTCCTATGTGATATGATTGGCACTAACGTAAATAATTTTTTACAATATTTTAATGTTTTCTGAATTTTTTATTATCTTCTTTTTTCTCTCTTTACTCTCTTTCTCTCTCTCTCTCTCTCTCTCTCTCTCTCTCTCATACCCAGTCGTTGACGAGGCCCAGTGGAGGGAAGAAGGGAAAATGAAGAAAAGAAAAAAGTAAAGAAGGAAAATAGAAGAAAATAAAAAAGGAAAAAATAATTCGAAAAAAATAAAATTTGTCAATATCAGCAGTGGCCATACGACGTAGTACCATTTATGAGAAAACTTGAAAAATATTTTAGACTCAATCGACACAATCAAAATATTTAGGATTTGATTAGTAAGATCTTAAAATTTAGGTTAATTGGCAAAATAAAATTTGTCAATATTAGCATTGGCTATATGACGTAGGATGGTCGGCATCCACTTTAATAATTTTCAGCCAATTTATAGTACCATTTATGGAAAAACTTGAAAAATATTTTAGACTCAATTGAGACAATCAATTTTTTTAGGATTTAATTAGTAAAATCTTAAAATTTAGGACTTAATTGGTAAACGTTGAATAGATTTAAAACTCTTTCAATAATTTTCCCTAGGGCACATGGACTTGTGATCTCTCACATGTGGACTAGCCGTGTATGGGAAGCAGTAATTACATCGCTAGAATCGCTGACCAAAGTGTACGTCTCTCAGCAACAATGCAAGATGCTCCCTTCCATTATTACATTACCGTGACGGTGCTGGAGTGAAGGGGCAGACAGAGACTATAGTAATTATCAATAGCCAGCAAAGGCACTGAATTCAATGGCGGCATCATCCTCTCATGGCCTTCACATGTCGAACAGTCAACGCCCCTCTTTTTTATGACTGGAGATCCGGACAAGGATCACGAGACTTGACATTGTTCATCGATGAGATCTCAAAGGTTGTGTCCTTGTTTTTTGCTCCCCTTGCATCGAAGGGTAGAGAGCATGCCAAGTCAACCCCTCCTCCAACCATCTCTTAAATCCCCCTCCTTTCAACGCTTTGGATTCTCTACTTATTGTCAAAAAGAGAGACCGTGTTTAAGCCTACCGTGCTTGATATCACATTAGAAACTTGCATTCTTGTTAATGATCACTTACACAAACACAATGGATGTAAGAGAACTGGGAGAAAACTAGTTTAGCGAGAAGAAAACAAGAGCCAAAGGATAGAACAGATGGTACTTTGGCTTTAGGTTTCTGAATCGATAGTTTTGTCTATGAAATAATGTATGGATGGATTTTGAGGTGAATTCGTGTGTCTGTAGTTAGGTGAAGATATCCAATGCAAAATCTTAATCCCTAGTTTGAAAATTATGTCTTGAATTAAAAGATTCATCTCCTTCTTTATACATCCTTGTAGGGTTTACTTTAAATTGAGACGATCTAGGCTTGTATGGGCTTATGAACAAAGGATTGTCATTGTGCGTCTGCAAAGTTTTTGATTTGGTGTTAAATTGTCAAGTGCTACAGAGTTGACTATTCATCTAAATGGTGATGGTAGATGGTGATCGGAGATGGTGACAAGCTCTTTCCTCCTCTTACGCCCATCTTTTGTGTTTTTTCCCCCGTATCCTTTAACTAGATCATTCAAATGTACCATGAATAGATCTACCGTGTAATAAAAAGGGTCATATAATTCACTTCCTTGCTCTCTCCATACCACCATTATAATGTTCTTGTACCACACTAGGCTTGCTTTTCCCTCCTAGTTTGGTGTTAAATTGTCTTGTGCCATACATACATCAAACCAATTCAATTGGATGGTGATGG
Organism: Eucalyptus brandiana; assembly: GCA_014182725.1. Classification (NCBI taxonomy): domain Eukaryota; kingdom Viridiplantae; phylum Streptophyta; class Magnoliopsida; order Myrtales; family Myrtaceae; genus Eucalyptus; species Eucalyptus brandiana. The sequence goes on along the minus strand of CM024672.1, from coordinate 11,336,237 downwards.
GAGATGGCTGTGGAGGTGGTGATAGCTAGGCCCCCTTCCTCTCCCTACAATCCATCTCTTGCATATCTCTCCTACTCCATTCATTCATACCACGTGTCAATTTATTACTTAATCTAAAAAAAAATTATTGATTTCTCCATCACGCTTGTGGACACTTGTCACACATCGATTGTTTTATATATGCATGATGAACATGGACGATGACTCCAAGAGGCACAAACATGACCCACCTGTCCTCCTCCTTGGTAATTTTATTTTTTGTTCCTTGATAAGAAAATTTTCATTAAATAACTACAAAACGGCTTCATAGCATTTCAAGTGGAAGCAAAATATAAGGTTTAAGCAATTTTAAAATTAACACATGCTTTTCTTTACCCCGGATGTCCTCTAAATATCTGAATAATTTCCGATTGGTAAATTACAAATAAGTCAATACATAACCATCTAATTTAGTGCGCGTTTAACCACCTAAGATATTAGTTTAATGTAAGACTGTAAACACGTGATTCCACCTTGTCCATGACACTTACATACATGAATGCACGTCTATCTTTCTTCTTTTTTTTCTTTCTTTTTTTTTCTTTGTACCTTTTTTGCATTTTCCAAGATTGAAGATAAAATATTATAATAACCAAGTTAATGCAAAAACAAAAATCTCCATCACCGACAAGTTTCGGTTTCCGATTTTATTCTTCTCGTTACCATAGCCATTGGCACATTCCTTATCTTTTCTGAATAAAATAATCCAACTTTGAAAGAGGAATAGTCGTACTCGTCGCCGACATGCAAGCGACGTATTTTCCATGTCCGCCTGTACCGAATACAATAGGAGTTTACTATTTTTGGGAGGTTTTCCAGATAAATAAATCTTGAATTAATTAAACGAATCAAGATTTAAGAATTCTTAATTCTTTTTTTTTCAAATATTTAATCCATTTTCATATAAATACCAAAGATATGCAGGGCAGTTCAACTGCAAGTCTGCAAAACAAGACAAGCCCAGGACAATTTCAAAATAAACAAATTTTATATAAAAAAGATGAATAACCAGAATAAGGTTAAAAGTCACCCTCACTCAAAGAGCGAATTTAAAGAACATTGGGGCCGATCACCAGATCTTCTTCAGTAATGAATATCGAGATCTCCATTTATTGCTATAGTTTTGGCTTTCGACGGTGTGTGATTAGGTTTGGCGTTCCCAAACAAGATTGAATGAGCACATATTTGACACTTGTGAGAGCAAATCATTCACGGAGCTCTTTCAATCTTCTTTGAAACTCAACTTAGACACTAAAGAAACCAGACAAAGAAAAACCTCGAAATCATGCGTAGAAAAATCCCTAAATTTAGATTAGATTGGGATAGAAAACTCCTTGAAATGGGAGAGAGAAGCCTTTAGATTTAGACAAGATTAGAAGAGAAAAGCTCCACAAAACATAAGGAAAGCAAGGGAAAAAAAAAAAAAAAAAAAAGAGAGCTGAGAACCAAATCAATCAATAAGAAAGGTAAAAAGGGAGGGGAGAGAGAGATTTGGCTCAAACCCTCTCCATTCTAGAGGTCGAATAAGAAAGATATGTGAAAATCAAAGGGAAAAAAAGATAACCTTAGGGTAGTAAGAATTCTTAATTAATTCAGAAGAGAGTTTATAGAGCAATTTGGAAATTTTTTAAAATTGTTTTTTAGCCCCTAATTGATCTTGCAGATTTAAATGTAAACAAACATATACGGGGAAAACACCTTATTTCTCAACTTTCTTCTGCTAAACATTGCAAAGGATTGCTCATCGCATTTGAATGCCCATTATAATTCTTCTTAAACTTTGTCCAGGGACTGTCTAGATTGATTTTTACATTTGCTTTATCTGAATTTTGCAGTTCACGTATTTTGATTTTTCTACAATTTGAAAATCCCAAAACTTTTGCAAATTCAAATGTTTATAAATAAATTCATATGTAACATTCTAATGATATTTTTTATTTTTGGAATTTGACTAATATCTTAAATTTCGAAGGGAACCCAAAAAGAGAGAAGAAAAAAATACGTTGTGCTTATTTTCAAGTCTAAAAAAACAGACGCTTAGATTTAAGTGATTGGAAAACCTAATTAAAAAACAAAAATGATAGATAGAACTCTTTAAATTAGACAATTACAATTCCTCCATGTTAAATTTTCCTGTTGGGGGTTGCGTAATAATTGATCTAGAAAATACAAAAGGTTGGGACCGGAACGGTGAACGAAGAAGCAAAAGCTACGAGTGCCGTTCCCTGTTTTATGTACTATCTCGACGTGACATTACTTGGCTCAATGTAAGCCGTTCCGTTAAGCATAGTCACATCACATGCAATTTTTTCATGTGGGCTGTCACATTGTTAATATTTATTGAATGTGAACTACCTCGTTGTTTTCTCAAGTCAACAAATCTTTCTTGCAATTTTCTTTTTCACTACTTTGGGGTGAAAAAAAATATATAGCTGCATATAAGCAGCGTGGCAAATCTAAGGTTAGATTCAGCACAAGTAATGTTGTTAGAACCATTAACAGAATGGTACATTATATATATTAGATTTTTGAAATTTTAAGGATCACATTGAATATTGAAGAAAAGTTTAAAGATTACATTAAATATTGAAGGAAAGTTTAGAGATCACCTGTGTCATTATTCATTTCAAAATTTAATGCCATAAGCATTGATAACCACTCTAAGGGTCCGTTTATTTTGTTAAAAATGAATGATTTGAAAAATGTCTTTTTAAGAATGATGGCTTGTATAGTTTATAAAGATAAATGAATTAAAGTTTTATTAATTGTTCATGAAAATAGTTAGACATAAATTATTATCGAAAATGAAAATATTTTTATTGATTAATAATTTCAAGCGATACAAGTTTTTAATTTTAGGAAAATGTATTTCAAATCATTTTTTTTTTCGAAACCAACGTGTTCTCATGTCATACTTAAGTTAAAGTAGTCATTTGTATCAAAAAAATTGAAGCGACTCACGTTTTTTCCATCCTGAGGTTTTTCTCTTATTTTGGAAGTAGCTAGATGTATTTTGGGTTCGATTGTAGGGGTCCCCAACATGATGTTTCCTTTGTCAATAGGTGGTCCCCAATACATGAATGTTCACTTCCAGTGATGCGGACCTAATTTGCAACAGTTGCAGATTGGTCTAGTCCACCCCTTCAATCCAATCAAAAGCGAACCAATAATCACGAGATCACGAATTTGTAAAGCATATAACTTGATGTCAATCGAATGGTGAACTGAGTAGATATTAAAGTCATGCATTTATGTTTCACTCTATAGTCAATTTGAGCTCGAGTCAAGTCGTCATTTACTTGTAATTTTATTTTGGATAGCCATTCTGTGTAGATCATAGCGTGATACTAGTCTTATGATGACTAACTTACAAAATTGATTTATTTATAAATGTGGGTGAGTGGTGCTTTGAGTAGTTTTCAAAAATCACTTCCCACATCATTAAATTAACCTTGCATCTTCTCTTCTACTCTTGCGAATCCTTATTGGTCGTTAGAGTGGAGGCCTTTGACTCCTCAGTTGTACGCTGCTTCATAGGCTACTGAATCTGTTCTCTTCATTGCCTTCTTTCGATCTTTGGATTGGATGCGGTTTGACTTCAGCCAACGCTTCTACTTCGAGTTTCTATTCTTTTGTTGCTGTTTGGTAGTGTAGGTTTTGCCTACCTTTTCCTTGTTCGCCGCCTTTTTTGGTAGCAGCTTTTTGCATTCGGCTCCCTTCCACTCAGGTTGACTTGTTGTCTTTTTGAGTGTAAATTTTGTGGAGTCGAATTTTGTGTATATTGTTGGTTTTAGCTCAATATATTATTACCTTTTACCAAAAAATTTTTTTTTTTTAGCATTTTTGCAGGTGTGGGATGGAGACAATATACAAGGTAAGACGAGCTTGTTCATAGTTGGGAACTTGGGAGAGGACAGAGAAAATGCTCCAAGAACCAGACGAGAAACAACTAATCTCTGACAAGAAAAAGGACGTGTGTCTGTGTCTGCATCTGCTAGATCGTAGCTTTCCCTCTTCCCCTGCGGGCAATGAATGCAAAAGATCATCATCATTGGGTGGCCTTCATTCACATCGTCCATTAATGCATGGACAACGAGAATTGTACGGTGGGTGATGAACTCGATCATCGATTTTGGGTTCCCCTCCAATGGCTCTTTGATGCTCTCTCAAGGGTTACTATGCAACAGGTCTCTTTTTTGAGATGCCCTAAGGGTGCGTTTGGATGGGCATTTAAAAAGCCCATCCAACCCCCAAAGCCCCTTCAACTAAAATATAGGTGTTTGGTAACCAATTTCAAGGAGTTTTCAAATGAAAGCCAACTCTTAGAAATGCTGAAAATATTTTTTTCTTCCTAAACTACCCTTATTAATTTTTCATATTTTCATTATTGTCCATGTATTTATTATTTTTTTAAATGAAAAAGGAGTGACCCTTCGCCGGACGGCGAAGGGCGGCGCCGCCGGCGAGCGGATCTCGGCACCGGCGGCGGGTCGAGGTCGCCCGACCTCGAGCGACCTCCGGCGAGGGTCGCTTGACCTCGGGCGACCTCCCGCGAGGGTTGCGCGACCCGCCCAAGGGCCGCCGAAGGTCGCCCGACCTCGGGCGACCAGGGTCGCTCGACCTAGGGGCCGCACGACCCGGGCGACCACCGCCCGGGTCTCGCGGCCGCAGGCGAGGGTCGCGCGACCTAGGCGGCCGCCCGGGTCGCGCGACCGCGACCCCTGGGTCGCCCGAGGTCGGGCGACCTCCGTGGCCCCTACGGGTCGCGCGACCCTCGCCGGAGGTCGCCCGACCTCGGGCGACCTCGCCGACGGCCGCGGCGCTAGATCTAGCTCGCCGGCGCCGCGCAGCCTTTCGCCGATCCGGCAAGGGTTTAGCCGAATTTAAAAAAAAAGAAAAAGAAAAAGAAAAAGAATATATATATATACACATTATATCCATCAAAAGCCCATTGCGAAAGTTCTTCTTACCAAACGCACATTCAACTCAAAGTCCATTTGCAAAATTTTTTTTACCAAACACCATTGCATTTTTCCCAAGTAGCTTTGGCCAAGATTTTGACATTGGACTCAAAGTTCATCGTAAATCGCCGAACCAAACGCAGCCTAATTCTTTTAAAAAGTATGGATTTTCATTCTGATTTCAATTCTGATTCGGACATTTTTTTTTAATCTCATAAAAAGACACAAACTTTATGTTCATATTTCAATTCTATCCTAACTTTTTCTTGTACCATTAAAAAAACGAATTTTACATTGGGTCTCTTGTTAAGTTTCCTTCCAATTATGCCATTAAAGAAACGTGGCATTTCGCATGTATATCTTTCTTTCTTTGTCCCTTGTGCCATTCCACGTTGTCTTTTATCTTTCCACCAGTCTTTTTTTTTCTTTCATCTTCTTCGTCTCCAAAGAACTCCTTCACGAAGAAAAGCACCCAGGACAATCTAAATCTTGCAGGGTCTAAGACCCAATAAAACTCTCAGTTGACGCCGAACTCAAATCTCAAGCTTCTCCTCAAGAGATTTTTTTGAAGAAAAGAACAAAGATCACCTGAAATGCTATTAGAAGGTGGAGAAAGAGAGAGATGTACATGTGAAATGATACGTCCGATCTTTAATGGTATTATTGAATGGAAACTGAATAGAGGTCAGAATTGGGACCCGATTTAAAATTATGCTTTTTCATGTAAACCAAAAAAAAATGTCCGGGCTAAAGATGGGTATTAACTGAAAGTTGGTGTTCTATTTTGGACAAAAAAATTTAGGCCAGAATTAAGACCGATCAAAGTTGGCTTTATTTACGAGGTAAAAAGAAATTCAAATTGGAATTGAGATCTGATTTAAAATTTGTGCTTTTTAAGAAAATTCGGCAGTTCTCAAAGTCAATTGAGATGTGAATCTTTTTCTTCACTTCGAAGTGATATTCTATTTAAGAAATAATCATTGGCTTTGGACAATTAAACTTCAATCCCAAGTCTAGATGGGGGTGGTCCAAAGCCGACCCTGATGTCACCAATAAAACATCGACAGGAGTAAATCTAGCTTTGACCATTTCCGATATTTCGAAGAGAACTGCTAGGTCCAATAATTTCGTCTGGAAAGAGAAATTATATTATCTTTTCATAAATTTTTGAAGAGTTTGACTTTTATATCATATGTTATGATTGCAGATGATTAAGAGGCCTAGATGATGGCTCTCGAGAAAAAGCCCAGGCCCGACGTCATTAATCAATATTAGAAAGCTACTAATTATCTAGGTGGCTCAAGATTGAAGGACAAATTATCATTTGTTCAATGATGTTGGACAACTCCTTATTTTTCGCCAAGAATATCCTTGTTACCAATGGACCGTTAAGAGTCATTTGAGCTCAAAACTAGAACTTGACTTGTCTAGATGTCATCGTTGTAACCTTTGGGAATTGACCGGAGGTGTGCATAGAAGGCATCAGTTAGCATCGCACAAATTAGTTACATGACACAAAAATGTAGTTGTACCGTGATATTAACACTCCTTTAGCAATCGTGAACGGCTCTACTCCAACTTAGGCTCGATTTTTTTTTTTCCTCGTAGCATAAATCTTTCTATCTTGATGTTTGCTCAGATCAAGCTTCTAATAATCTCCAAAAGTCAAAATCAAGCTCAAATCTCGTCTCGATCAAATTACTCAAGTCATTCGAATTCAAGCATTCGAGGAGAATGATGTTATGACTCTGATTGTTTCATAAAAAATGAATAATTTAGAAAATGAATATTTAAAAATAATCGCTTATATTACTTATAAAAATAAATCAACAAAGAATATTTTTATTGTTGACGACAGTATCTAAACGTAAATTGTTATCCATAACAATTTTTTTGATTAATTAATTAATTCAAGCGATATAAAAATGATATCTATTAAATTATTTATATTTCGTGAAATAAATTAAACGGAGGATATTCTAATTGAGTTTAGAGAGAGCATCTCTCTCTCTGTGGGCCTTTTCTGGGCCCAGTCAAAGCGCCCATCCGAAGCCCAAAACGATCCGTTTAACTCGCTTCCATTCCCGACGACCAAAAGATCTTCCTCCACCGTCCCGTCGCTTCCGCCCTCTCTCTCCCTCTCCGCCGCGAGAGGCCGCGAACGACGGCCCGCCTCGCCGGAAAACCCTCGGTTCCTCGGCGGCCGGAGACTCTCCCTCCGATCGCCACCTCCGGAATCGCTCGGCCCGACGCGGAGAGGGCTTCGGGGTTTCCTCGCCCCATGCTTCTCCGTCGCGCGTAGTGTCCCGATATCGGCCGTCCGGATAAGGCGTCGGGAGCTATGGATCCCTCCGCCGGCGACGCGGCCTCGCCGCCGCCTCATCGCGGGGCGACGGGCGAGAGCGGGAATCTCTCCGTACTGCTCCGATTGTTCCTGGCTCTCCTTTTGCCCGTCGTCTTCTTCTTCTCCTCGTCGTTCGTGATCGGCGTCGTCGCCCTCCTCGTCAGTAACTTCTCGATCCCCAGCCCTATGTCGCTGCCTGCTCAGTGCAAAATCGTCTCCAGTAGTAAGTTTCGTTGAATGATTGCTTATGCTTTCGGGTCTTCACCATTCGAGTTGGCTGAGCTAAGTTGTGGATTGTTTCCGTCTTGGCCGTTTTGTGCTACTTCAGCTGCTAGCTAATGATGATAAATGGACAGGATGTAGTATGTGATGACTCGTTTGATCAATGAAACGTAGCGAGTTTCGTTTTCGTACTGTCGGTCGTGTTGTGCGCTCGAGTGTCGTATGCTGAGTTTTGAATTTTTTTCTTGCAGGTGTGGATATAAGGTCGTCTAAAGTTTGCGAGCTTGGGCTGTTGAATTATAACGCCAAGATTGTCTTCAGCTCGTCCGAGAAAAGGAAATTCCGGTGCCATTATGATTACTATTGGGCTTCAGTATTTAAGGTGATTCTATGTCCTCTGAGGAGTAATTACCGTTTTTTAGTGTGCATTTCTTGTCTGTTGGGAGTTTCAGTTATCCCTGTTATCTTTCGTGGCCAATGAGGCTCGGTTTTGGTGTTTCCATTGTCGCCTTGTTTTGTCTGGAACTGCGAAATTTTCATAGTTATCTGCATATTTTTCTCTAGCCTAAATCTTATTGCCTATACAGCTGCCTGATAAAATGTCTGTAATATTTGACATACATTTGTAATGCTATAGAGTACTATCTAGGATTTACTCATCTCTGTTGCGCATGAGTGCAGGAGCATGCACACCCCTGTGTGCCCATGCCATTTCAAGCTGAGTTTTAGATTGGATAATGTTGTGCATGACCAGTAGAAGCTATCTTTTCATTCATTTGAGTGCGCAATGAATCTTATGTTTCCATCACTTATTATATGGAGGTTCAACTAATTAGGAATCAAGCATGTGTCGAAGGAACTACTTGTTATGTCATTTGTCAGTTTGAACCTGTTTAGAAATGTTCATGGAAGTGAGTATTCTTGCTGCACTTGAGATAAATAAAAGTTAAAAGAATCATTCTAGATAAAAATGAAAAAGAGATTGAAAGTTTAACTCTTCTATGATTTGGATGAAGGTGGGAAGAGGAGAAGGGGGTGGTAAAATCTGTTTGATTAGGTTAAACCTGTCTTCGGCAACTGCCCTCCTTGTGTTTAGATTTGATAAATTGTACCTTGAATGGATTGTTGAATCATTTGATGTTAAATCCGGTTTCCCATAGTATTTCTAGAGACACTTAATTTACTAATTGCCTAGTTTCACCAATCTTACTTTAATAAAGAGACTTGTTATCATAGTGAAAATGAACCAAGTCAGCTTGATCTAAACATATAGTTGACAAAATTGGCAAAAGCATCAGACATAGTTTGCTGGTTTGTTTCTATTTGTTCAGTCTTCTTATTCAAACAGTCACTCAGTTCTAATCTGATCCTTTTGATGTTCATTTAACATTGAACATATGTTGGGGTTGTGTATGTCTATACTTTGGGTGTTTTGGTTTGTCTAGTTTGGAATTAACTCTGATAGCAATTTGTTGGCTCTTCTTAGCTTGAGTAAGTGCCTTGTTATGCTCCTTCCAAATCAGGCATTCCTGGGAATTGGTGCATATGAGTGTTTATGAACTTTTACTGTAGTCATTAATCGATTGTGCTCCATGCATAGATAGATAGAGATTACAGATGTTTTTATCAGGCTAAGTATCTTAGTTTAACTCAGAAGAGGTAAAAGAATGGCAATTACAATCATAGGAAAAGAAAGCTACCACATTTACTGACTGCCGAATTTACATTACTATTTTGCACCTTCTTACAATTGCAGGTAGAGGTAAAAGAATGGCAATTGCAGTTATAGGAAAAGAAAGCTACCACATTTACTGACTGCCGAATTTACATTACTATTTTTCACCTTCTTACAATTGCAGGTAGAATATAAGGATCATTTATCAGGTCAGACTCAATTAGCACTTGCAGAGGCCCCAAACGAGGCCCTTCCTGCTGATTGCAGACCTGGTTTTGGGGTTGCTTGGTTGACCAAAGATAAATTTAAGGTAACAAATGCACCTTTTTAACATTTGTGCTATCAGCTAAATTCGAACCATTATATGTAGGTTTTTGCAATCATCCTGAATATTATGTTTATTTCATTGGGATTGTTGTGGTTCCTTTTGTATGTGTTTTTTGATTGCACAACTTCGTTACTTATTCTCACACTGGTTTTAGGTGAATAATACTTATGACTGCTGGTATGCATCTAGCAATTCCAAAGTAAGCATCTATCATGATGACTTCTTCAGTTGTCAAGCCAAAGATCCATCTGCAATGGAGATGATGAGGAGATACTACATATTGTGAGTACTCGATTCCTTTTCTGCGCCTCCTTTCCTTTTTGTGTATTAGGAATGTCACAGCAAAAGGGTTGGCACTTCCTGTGTGCTGAAAATAACTGCACTATTTTAAACCAGACCCTGACTGGCTTGTGTCATGGTCATTTAGATGTTTCTTGGTACTGTCATTTTAATATTCTTTTATACTTTAAGTTATGACCGCATGGGAGTTTGGCTTGGTGGATGAAAGTGTTGGAAGCAATGCATGATCTACTGAGCAGTAGTTTGAACCACGTCCAGCACTGCAATTTGCATTTATTACCTTGGCTTGTGTGTAGCATGAAATGTCTCTTGTCTGTTCTGGTAACAAAGTGGAATGTGGTCTCTCAGCAAACTGCCAAGCAAGGGCTGCCTAAGTTGAATGAGGTCAACATCGGTTCAATCTGATTTCAACCACTCATGGATTGGTGGTCTGGACTGGATATCTAACCTTGGCCAATCAGTAGAACTGGCCAGTCCAATCGGACTTTTAAAATCTTGCATTAATCACGTAGTTTATAATGGTCAAATTGCCACTATTTCATTCTGTTTGGTTCAGTGTCTTTCTAAAATATGAAGGATCTTGGCATGTCTGAAATTAGTTCACTTTTGCAGTCTTAGTCCAGCTGTGCAACTATTTTGAAGTATACTGTTCTTCTCTGTTTGAATTGACCAATGACTGTTTTTCATTTGAGTTGCCTGCTAATCATAATGCTGTAATAAATGGTCACTAATACAGAACTCCCAAGAATCATTGCAGGCCAACATTGCCATGTATCATGTACATCTGATTGTGCTGTAATTTCTTCTTTTTCTGAAGCCCAAATGCAATTGAGATTACTGTCTCATCTGCTTACGGATCAATTGTTACTGAACTTGTAGAATACAATATCTGAATTTTTTCTGGTTCACAAAAGATCAGATTCGCCATTATGTGACCTTCCAAATGCCGCATTTCCATCTCCTTTCAAAGTCGCCCTTAAATTACATTTCGCTGTACATATTCATTTGTTGTGTCTCTTACTTACATTGTGGTTTCTATATTACTTAATGTGGCCCGTGCATTGTCAGGTTCTTGGAGATTTTCAAATCCTGGGTAACTGGCAAGATCAGGGCTAAATATTGGAAATGGGAAACCATTGTTGGGGTGGTTACTGGTTTCTCAACCTCCTTAATATCAATGAGTTTTATCAGACTTTTCAACAGATCAAATCTCGGCATCGGTCACATCCAACCAGGAACCTGCCTTGCACAGTTAGTGCAAACCGATTAAAGCGTGCTTGTTTGTTTGTGGCATATGTATCTTTTACTGGTTGGCTTGCTTTACAATATGGAAAAAGGCTGGGCCTTCCCCTCATTTATATTTATAGGTAGTTTGGAAAAGCCATTTTTTGTCACCTTGCCATATAGGAATCTGCTACTAATGTAATTGCAGGATCTTGTTATATATTTGTACTTAGCAGAAAAGAGAGAAACGTTTGCTCAGCAAGTGTGTGGTTCTGTGTGGAATAGCGGGATATATGTAGTGAAGGGGAAATTCAAGCAAGAGGCAATTCAAAATGCTGTGGTTGATCTCTTAATCATCCTGAATTTGTGATGTGAGATGTGAATTGAGTATCTCTCTTACATTGTCCTAGCTAATCTCATCACGTGACTAGATGACTGGGAAAGAAACAACAGAACTAGTTTAGAGTCCTTTCATTACAGAATGTATGGAGAGTGAAGCTGCAATTTGATTTCTAATTACAGTGGGTACCAGCGGAGCTAGTATTTGGCATACACAAATAGTTTAAATTTCTCATTATGGCGGACGTCTAATTTGTTTAAGCTTTGGCAGTGAGTATATACAACCAATACTTTCTATTACTCAATTCATGTTGTGATTGTTGATTTTATGGCATCTCTAGCTGTTGACGCCACATTGTTATCGGAGAAATATGCTAATTTCTATATCCAAACACACTAGTAAGGAATTGCAAGAAGTTGGCGATCAGGAATTGAATAGATTCAAATTATAACCAGTTGGAAGAGCTCAGGAACCAACTGCAATTGCCGGTGAAATCACTGGTCTTTTGTTTCATGGAAGCTGCATATAAGTTTAGTAGGATCGTTCCAACCTATCCTTGTCAACGAATAGTAAAAATCAACACACTTGGGTTCTCATCTCATCATATTAAAGTGCTAATTTGAGGGGCAAGACGCAATTGTGGATTCTTATATTGAGTCATGATGCAATTCGAGGCTCGCTTGACAGGACCATGAGATGCCTGCAATGACCGATTGCAAGTTGCAACTAGAGAAGTACAAGAGAATATGCGGAGCTTGGGAACTGGCATGATTGGATAAGTTTCAGCATAGATTATAAAGGTCATAGGATCCAAAAAATTTCGGCGTACTCCTTTTATTCTGTAAAATGTAATTAACTGTTGGGGCAATTATTGCAAGTGTTCTCTTTGGTCCTAATACTTTCATTTCATGCATTTACGTCCTAAAACTAGTCATAGTGTAGCTCTTTTAGGCTTTAGTGGATGAAAAAGTTATATTGCATTTTTTTTTTTTTTAACAAAGGACGCTTAGGATTGGAAAAATAATTAACACAAGTCATATTGACATTTTCTGTCCATTTTAGACTGACATAATTAATGAAAAGACTCAAATGTATCTAGGTTTAAGACTTAAATGCTCAAATGAAATTTTTAGGATTCGAGTTCATTATTGTGATTTGTAATTATTAATTTGCTAACTCATGTTCAATTTTTTACATTTAAATACATGAAGCCTTAGCTAACTAGAGTCTCCAGCCCCATTTCTATCCCCACTCTATCTCCTCTTCCCTCCCTTAAAGGCGCCCTCCCTTCCCCTTCTTATAGAGATTGGCCATGCCAGAAGTTGAAAAAAATAAAACAGATACATTCATTCCTTTATGTTTTTATTACTTCTTTTTTTTCTGGCCATCTTTGGGTTTAATGTGTTAGTTTTCGATATAATCATAGTCAATTTTTAACTTGATAAAAAACTAAAAGTAAAAGGTAATATTCGGTATAAAAAATCGGGCGATATTGAGGGTTTCATGTTCTAAGATCATTCGGAGAGCCTACAAAATAAATCTTAGATTCCGAATTCTTGAAATTGACGTCTACATTATAAGTTTTTGCAAGTAGGTGAAATCCTTCCTATCCTGAAAAACCTACATCACTTGGTTGTAACTAGTTGTAGCGATATATGATTATTTTTGATGTGATCTGCACACATGTATTAGTTCTATCGGACGTCTTGCGAGTGTTTTAACTCGGCAACTTTGTCAAAATCACCACCAACTTGAGTGGCTTTTGAGATTGACTTTGAAGGTTTCTTTGGATTTTGAAGAGTCTTAACACAGCCTTTTTTTTTTTTTTTTTTTTATCATTGATGTAACTTAGGTTATATGACTCATTTTACTTTTGTTTTACTATTTTTGACGAGTTTTTAAAAAAATTATATTTTAAATATAATTCGCCATTAATTGGTACAACTAAATTTTTATTTTTAATTTTATGATTTCCTTGTAAAAAAAATTAAAGCAATAATCTCTTATTAGTCAAATTTGCAAAAAAATAAAATAAAATATTATCGTGAGAGAAAAATCCTCCATCAATATCTTGTCTCTTTGAGTTTCGTATATGTTTCTCTTGATTCTCGGGAAAGAAATTTAAAAAAAGCCTCACAAATCATTTTTCAATTCTTTATATTTGTGTGTTTTTTAACCTTAATTTTTTTCTCTGGTCTATGGAGAAATTGCCAGCTTTTCCTAATCCAATATTATTTCGCTCCTTGATTTTGTTATTTCCTTTCACCGTGTAGAAATTGAAGAGACCTTTCTTCCCTCTCGAGAAGTGGGAAGAGTCTCGCGAGAAAGATGAACCTGAACTTTTGGGTCAAACTTGAGTTTCTTAATAAATGAAAAAAAATTATACAATCTTCGTTTAAAACTGATATAATTAATAGTCTTCTTTTATTTTAGATATTTTATTAGTTAATAGGCAATTTAATGAGGAGGATCCAAGTTTTTTTTTTTTTTTTTTTTGGTCGTCTCTACTCTATTCCTACTCTACACTCAATCGCAGACTTGTGCCCCGCTCTTGCGGGGTGTGGGAGTCGCAACCCACTCGAAACTCACGCGTCCCTACCCCCATCCCCCGAGAAGGTGGGGATTTGAACCTCACCTCCCCTTCCAAGTTGGAAGGGTGGCCACTGGGGCGAACCCCCAGTGGTTGAGGAGGATCCAAGTTTCTATGACTAAAATAATTACATGTTCTTTTTATTAAATTCAATAATTGAAATTTAGAACCAAGGGGGAAAAAGCATTTAACAAGCTTAAATCATCACATATTTCGTTTTCTGTGGGAACGAATAGCACTTTGAAAGCAAGTCCGGCAAAACCATTTAACATGTTTGGATATTTTGAATTGATAAAAAATATAGTAAGGGATTTTCATTGCATCAGGCAAGATCTTATCAATAGGCAGATGTAAATAAGCTTCTTTTCAAACAAAACATGTATTAGCAGGTCAATTTCTTTTTGGTATAATTTTTATTAGTATGTTGGATAGCATATTTTATCACATCCACACCTTTCTGTAATTGTTTTTTATTTATTTTTTATTTATTTTACCAGCGGCTAAGCCGGCCAAATGTAGCATTCGTACTTCTAAGTGAAAAGTTAAGGAATCTCTTCGTGAAATAAATTGGTGTTTAAGAGTAACAATCCATCACTTTTTATTGTTTAATGAATAAATTGCAAATAAAAGAGTTCATATTTTTCTTCTTGTCTCTACCATGTCCATGGGCTCCAATATTTAGTAGCTTTCCACAATTAAATTGTATAAGTAGCTAATGTTACAGCCAAGAAGCCGACCAAAAAAATAAAATAAAAAATATACTGCTTGGCACATAAACACAACATACATTAGAACGTGGATCGCCAATGTATATGTTGCATTATATGACTGTATAATATGATTTTAGGAAAAATAGATAGAAGGATAAAATAACGAACAAGAAAACATCGTTTAATATAATAACTAATGGAAAACACTCGTTCAATATTAATCAAACAAGTAAACTTTTATTTTCCTAAAAATCATATAATATAATCATAATGCAACATAACGAACAAGAAAATAACGTTTACATATAATAACTAATGGAAAACACTCGTTCAACATGAATCAAACAAGTGAAATTTTACTTTCCTAAAAATCATATTATAATTATTTTAAGTAATTACACTAGTGGGGTAATTTTTTTTTACACAAGCAGCATTGCACACCATTGATTGGAGAGAGCCAATGGTCATGACCCTTTAAATCAAGGATGGATGGAACTACGTATGTGAAATTTTATTTATACATCGATGGTGTTTTTCCTGTGTCTAATACAAACTAGATACATGATGATTAATACTAATCCGTGTCATGTAATCTAATTGCATCTGCAACTCCTTATTGTTCAACGCCTTCTTGATGTTTTCCATCCTTTTGGCATTATCTGCTTGTAGTACAAAAACCACCTACTCTTCTCGTCAATGAAAAAGTTCCCTAACACAACACCAATCAAAAAGCCAACTCCAGCACCGATTAGCACAACTTTCCAATCCAAGTCAAACAGAGACTTGTCGCCATTTTCTTCCTCCAGCGGTGATGTTGGTAATGGTATGTCATCCCCAATTGTTGTGCATTTTTTTGGCAAAGGACTTCCACATAACCCCTCATTCATGGCAAATGAACTGGCCCTGAATGTGTTGAACTGACTCCCTCGTGGTATTGGTCCAAACAGTTGATTATGAGAGACATCGAAAGATGAAAGAAATGTAAGCTGGGCAAGCTGTTGTGGGATCTCTCCTGAGAGCTTATTTCGAGAAAGATCTAGAGATTCAAGAACTCTCAAATTTGCCAAGGAAGGCGGAATGAAACAAGTGAGAATGTTGTTTGAAAGGTTAAGCAAAACAAGTGACTTCAAATCTCCAATGAAATCGGGTATGCATCCTTCAAATTTGTTGTTGGAGAGGTCAATTCCCTTAAGGGCATATGGAACCTTTGTGTATTCCCTCTCCGTGCCTTTACTCATCAATTTCATATCATAGTCCACCATTTTTTCATATGTTTCCAAGGACAGAGGGAGCCATTGAGAAGTATTCATATATTCCAATTGGTCTTGACTAACAATCACTTTCATGGCGTGGAAACTCTGCAACAACTTAGATGGAAGTTCACCAGTGAAACCATTGTTGGAAAGGTCCATGATATGCAAATTGCTAAAGTTAAACTGGCTTCGATATGTTTCTATTGGACCATAAAAATTATTGGATTTCAAGATAATAGCTCTTAGCTTTGTCAATTTCAATAGACATGAAGGAAACCCATCATGAATTTGATGGCAGAAGTATAGCTTAAGTGCCATAACTTGGCACCGAGGGACACTTAAGTGCCATAACTTCAAAATGGTACACTTGAGTGCCAATTTTGAAGTTAAATGAGACACTTAAGTGCCACTCCGGCGAAAATCCGGCCAAATGGCTGACGTGGCAACTTTCCGGCGAGTTTGGTCCAAAACGGCGTCGTTTTGCACGCGACGTGGCGGAGAAAATGCAAAAACGACGCCGTTTTGCGTTTGACGTATAAATAATAATATAAAAATTAATTAAATTAAATTTAAACTTAATTTTATTTAAAATATTCAAAAAATTTAAAAAATTGAGAAAAATTTAAAAAATTTAAAAAATTAAGAAAAAGGGGGGTGGGGGAGATCGAATGGGCGGCCGAGGGCCGAGCCCTCGTCGCCGCCGCCTCCCGCGCGTCGCCGGGAAGGGCCGGCGATGGGGGGGAGGGTCGGCCGGGGTCGCCGGCCCCCGGCCCGACCCGACGGCGAGGGCTGCGAGCCCTCGCCGGATCGCGGTGAGGGCCGCGACCCTTGCCCTAGATCCGGGCGAGGGCTCGTGGGCCCTCGCCGCCGGTCGGCCGGCCTCGCCGGCGACCCCGGCCGACCTTCGCCCCTCCGTTGCTGGCCCTTCCCGGCGACGGCGGGGGCGGCGGCGGCGAGGGCTCAACCCTCGCCCGCCCGTTCAATCTCCCCCCTCCCCCCTCCCCCTTCTTTTTTATTTAATTTTCTTTATTTTTAAAATTTTTCTTAGTTTTTTAAAATTTTTGAATATTTTAAATAAAATTAAGTTTAAATTTAATTTAATTAATTTTTATATTATTATTTACACGTTAGACATGAAACGGCGTCGTTTTTGCATTTTCTCCGCCACGTCAGCGTGCAAAACGACGCCGTTTTGGACTAAACTCGTCGGAAAATTGCCACGTCAGCCATTTGGCCGGATTTTCACCGGAGTGGCACTTAAGTATTCCATTTTACTCCGATATTGGCACTTAAGTATACCATTTTAAAGTTATGGCACTTAAGTGTCCCTCCGTGTCAAGTTATGGCACTCCAGGTGTCCCAACCTCTGAATTTGATTGTAACTAAGGTTCAATACTCTAGCATTGGACAATTTATCAAAGATCTTGGGATAGGCCCTTGCAATCGATTATTCGTGAGGTCAATAATCTTCAACACACAAACTTTTGGGTAACCATTAGGAATCATGCCCTCAAGTTTATTTCTCCCAAGATTCAAAATTGTCAAAGAATCAATATTTCCTAGACATGAAGGAATTGTGCCATTTAGACTGTTGATGGACAAATCAAGAATGACAAGGGATCTGGCTCTACAAATTGATTGAATTTCTCCGAAGAGGTTGTTGTTGGAGATATTGTAATATATTGCTAACGGAGGTGGACTAGGAAGCGTTGTTTTGAGCAAGTTAGAACTAATGTCAAGATAGGTCAACATGGGCAATGCTAGATTGATCTGCTTGTTCAAAAAGCTAGTGAGTAGATTGTGAGAAAGATCCATATACGTCAAATGGGGCATTGGCAGATTTATGTGGCTGCTCCCAAAGTCAGTTAGAAAATTGTGAGAAAGATCCATATTCATCAATGTTTCTTTACTACCATTCCACATCCATGTAGGAACACTCCCTCTGATTTTATTGTTTGACAGATCTACCCACTCCAATCCACTTAGGTAGCCTAAAAACCTCGGGAACTCATGCAAGTTGCATGAAACTAAACTTAAGGTGGAAAGTTTTGGAAGAGTAGCATTGATCTCGGTCTTGCTAACAAAAGATATGTTGTTGAAGTCCAAAAGTAATGTTGTCAAGTTCTCGAGCTTGTGTAAATCCACAGTGCCACTCAAATTATTGTGTGGAAGTGCCAAATATTCAAGATCCTTGAGTTCCCATAAGGAGTTTGGAATTTCACCTTGCCAATTGTTGAATGAAAGGTCAAGCCAAACCAACTGCGTCAGGTTCTCAAATGAAATTGGAAGTGCACCACTGAGCTGATTAACTGCCAAGTGTAGAGAGACAAGACTTGTTAGTATAGCTAGCGATCGAATCATGTCGTTTTCATTTCTTTTTCTTTAAAAAAAAAAAACCTTGCTAATTGAATATTACCTGAAAGGTTCAAATAGTTGAGTTTTGGCAAGTCGACAAGCCAATGAGAAATACCACCTGTGAAATTATTTTTAGAGAGATCTAGATATGATAGCTGGGTGAGATTAGTGAAGGAAGTGGGGATTTGACCCATAAATTTACTTCCACGTAGATCTATATAAGCAAGCTGAGAAAGGTTACTCAGTGAAGAGGGAAGTGAACTTGAGAAAATCGTGCCCCCAAGAGACAATGATTCTCATAGTTCCTAAGAATGTTTAGCTTTACGAAGTTTATATTCAAAGCACAATATCTCCCCAACTCAACTAGGAACCCTTAAAACAGAAGAAAAGCTTCAACTTTACTCTATGTTGGGATTCCATCTATAAACATCGGATATATCCTAACTATATATTTTCCTCTTTAAAGTAGAAGAGATCCATGGTTCGAATCTTGACCCTTAAGATAAAGTGAGGAAAAAGTTAACTTGTATGAAGGTCACTGGCCCTTTTCCTGTTAGTAAGATCATCTAGAAAAATGTTACTTAACAACAGATCCCTCGATCTTGATAAACTCGTCCATTATCAAAGTCAACAAATATGAACCCTAAAGTCAAATCTTGATGTACCCTATTGGTAAGTGCTGTTAGAGATTAATCTATTGATTTTTTTTTTCCTCTCTCAAGTTTCATCCTCTTTCTTCTGTGCAAAGATGTGAAAAGAATATAACATGATCGGAATTAATGGTCAAGCCCGGCGGGAGAATTTGAGCTCCAATTTCCACTCTATTTGCTCAATTTATCTTTCAACATATTCATCTTGCTTCATTCTCTAGTAGGCCTTTATATATCTTCCGTTATTCTAGACCTTCTATTCATCTTCTTTTTTTTTCCTTCCGTGTTGATTCATCTAATTCTATGGTTAGCACTCACAAAATTTAACTATAATTAAGGCTCCCTTTTTTTCTGGCAAAAAATTAATGATTTGGAAAAAGATTTTCTTAAACATAATTACTTGTATCGCTTAAAATAATTAGTCAATGAAAACTATTTTCATTACCTATAACAATTTAAATCTAAACTTTTTCGTGAATAATAAACAAAATTGTTTATTTATTGTTATTAGCAATACGAGCGATCATTTTTAAGAAAATAATTTTCAAACTAATCATTTTCCACAAAACAAACACTCTCGAGCTCTATCAATCTTTTTGTTCCCTTTATCGTTTCCTCATTATTTCAAATTCCTGTAAAGTGATCACCACATGAAAACTACTACGGGACTTAATTCCACACAGATTTTGAGCAATTAAGAGTACGCGTTCTTTTAACTATTTTTGTTCCTCTTCTTGCTGTTAATTTCTGTATATACAACTATAAAAGTTGTATAACAAATTTGCTGTACTTTTCGTTAATGTGTTTGGATCACAATCTGTCATGTATTGACTGTCTGATAGCTTTTGCTGATAAGATATATCCACATCTCAGGTCCATCTCAACCTTAAAAGCTTTGTCTTTTTTTTTCTTTTTCTTTTTAGGTAAGTCATGGTTAAACATAACAATGTTGTGCCCAACAATGTTGTGCCAAATGGGCACTTCAGAAAGCACTGGCAAAATTACGTCGAGACCTGGTTTAACCAGCCTGCGAGAAAGGCTAGAAGACGCCTAGGTTATTCAACTACTTACCTAGCTATCGAAGTGAAATCATTGGTTGCCATTCTTATTATCAGAGCATTCTGATGCTCTTTATTTTGTGCCCAGCTCGGCAAAAAAATGCTGTGAAGATTTTCCCACGGCCAACAGCAGGTCCCCTCAGACCACCAGCATTATTTTCACCACATTTTTGCATATGAAGCATTGTTAATGCCCGTGTTGTTTTACTGGTATATTACTCCTAGCTGTGGTCAAAGTCACATTCGGCTATTGGAGTGGCAGGTTCCACGTAGACTTGCGTCCTTCGCTTCATTTAGCTCTTTAAATGGAACGTGGCACTTTTTTTTTAGCCTTTTCACTGTTTCATCCAGATTCTGTCTGTCAAGTTGGCATGTTTTCATTTTTACTAAACATGCTTTTTTCACAAAGGTTTGGAATTACTATAGCTAGTATTTTTATGATAACGAAAACGCCTTCCCTGATTGCTCTTTCCTTCAAGGATATCCTTTTACAGTTTTCAGCATCCGGTGCAAGCCTCGTGCTTAACTTGCATTTTGCACGTCTCAGGCAGCAGGTATCCCGAAGAAATTAGCTCCAACAATTGGAATTGCAGTTGATCATCGCCAATCAGTCACTGGAAGGTCTACATGCAAATGTGCAGAGGCTGAAGACATACAAGGCGAAGCTAGTTGTCTTCCCAAGACGCGCACGGAAATTCAAGGTAAATTGACTACTTACAAAATTCTTCAATATTGTGCGATCCTTGTTCTTGTTGAAAGCATCTCATCTTCCTTCTCCATGCAGGCTGGTGATTCTACTCCAGAAGAGCTTGCAAATGCAACTGAAGTCCAAGGAACTTACCTGCCCATTGTAAGAGAGAAGCCAGCGGTGGAACTTGTGGAGGTCAAGATGAGTTGAAATCATTCAACGCATATGCCAAGCTTCGAGTGGAGCGCAACGTCACATGGGCGCGAGGATGAAAAAGGCCGCTGAGGCCGAGAAGGAAGATAAGTAGTGAGGCCGGTTCATTTTTTGGTTAAAAGCATGTTTTTAATGAGTATTTAACGCAGTCAATTTTCAGACGACCTTGGTTTTTGAGAGTTCCATCTGTATTTTGACATTCTTTTTTTTTTCCTGAGTTCGAATTATTTTTTTTCTTTTGACGTCTCTCGCCATGCAGATATTAGACTGCTGTTGGGAATGGAATTTGTGGAAATTTTTTAGTGAGGTTTATCACGTTGATAGTGTCGAAGACTGCAGTATAATTTAGCTATGTTTCGGGTGTGCATTTCAATTGCATCCATTACGAACATATCGTAATGTTAATATTATCAAAGCACAATTAATGACTATTGACGAGTGCCTTAGGGGTACTCTAACATTTTTCAAACGAAAATCTCCCAAAGATATTTGGGTAGATCAACATCAAAGACATATTAGTAATTTGAAGAAAAAAAATTATTTCTATTAATTTGCGGGAAAATCTCAAATAAAGACCCAAAGTGAACCTACTTTCTCAATTAAGGACTCGAAGTGACCATTGTTCCAAATAAGGACCCGAAGTGGCTAACAAGTCTCAAATAAGGACTTGAACCCACAAGCCGGCCAAAATGTTCATTGGCCAGCGAGCGTGTGACATTTCCGGTGGCCGGAATATGGGCAATTTTGTCCCAAAAAATTATAGATAGAAATTAACAAACCCTAAAAACAAAACCCTCAAACTCTTCACGTTCTTCTTCTTCCGCTCTTCATCTTTTACATTCTCTATCCCCTCTCATTTGGAGAAACCAAATTCTCTCATGAGTTCCAAAGGTACGTGCCCTCCCTCCCCCCCCTCTCTCTCTCTCTCTCTCTCTCTCTCTCAATTTGAACGAAATTGACCTCGGTTGAACGGGAGTGTGACTCAAAATGTATGGCAAACCTAGGAAAAGATAATGAAGAATCGAGGCCCTCATGTTACACATGAGTGTCTCAATAATGAAAAAGGTGGCTTTACTCAAGATTTGTCTTCTTCGTTAGAAAGAAACGGAGACAGAAAACAAAAGAATAAAATGTGAAGAAACGAAGGTAGGGGTTTCTTGTTGTGTTTCAATTTGTGTTTCACTAACAAAAAATTTCTGTGCTCCAAGTGAGAGAGGACAAAGAGCGGAGAAGATCAAGAGCAAAAGAAGAAAAAAAGTGAGAACATGAAGAGTTTTTCTTTTTAGGTCAAAAAGAACGTGAAGAGTTTGGAGGGTGGTTTTTAGGGTTTGTTAATTTCTATCTATATTTTTTTTGACAAAATTGCCCATATTCCAGCCATCGGAAATGTCACACTCTCATTGGCTAGTGAACATTTTGGCCGGTCGGCAAGTTCAGGTTCTTATTTGAGACTTGTTAGCCATTTTGAGTCCTTATTTGGGACAACGGCCACTTCGGGTCCTTATTTGAGAAAATAGGCTCACTTTGGGTCCTTATTTGAAATTTTCCCTCAATTTGCTGATGGATTTTACTAATTAAATCTAGATTTTGGGAATTGGAGGCTGAGGCCCATCAGTGTTGTCTGTTCTTTTGTTAAAAGTCATGACCGGCAATTGCAGTGGAAATATCTATTCAAGTAAGTCAAAGCGTTAATGGAAATCAACTATCATAGAAGCGGTTTTATTGCGGGCCGATCAAAATTGAATTTTGTGGGACTTTGATGTTACATCTAACAAGAAAACTAGCAAGTTGCCCCACTAATTTATTGCGGTTTGTCTTCATCTGTTCTTATCGTTTAAGACTTGGTCCTTGTTTAAGACTTGGATGTTGATGTTAAATTGATTTGGCTAAGGACAATCCATAAGAGTAATTTTTTATTTTTTTATATGGTTGGCTATAACACTTCGTTCAGGTGCGCAACCATTCATGATAACCTCATCTAAGAGCCATGTGACTCGGATATGGTTCATGACATAAATAAATGGTAAATGTGAATTATGCAAGTAGTATTTTTATTTTGGAATTGGGGTCAACATCTTATTTTCAATGCGGCGAAGAATTGAGTAGGATAGTTAAAGTTCATGTGTCAACAAAATATATAAAAGCTTTATGTGACTGAGTGGATATATTTTAAGCCCTAACTTGAGAAGTACATGGACTCAACCCATTATTTATGTTTGCATTTATTTCCACACTTTCAAAGTTTCTTTATTGGTCTATGCACTAATGACTTGAAGCTTGACTCAAGCAAAAGAGTATGATTACTTCCGACTTAAAGAGGGGAGAGAATAGTTTTTAGATCTTTTTAATAAGAATGGTGAAAAAATAAGTAAAAAGAGGAGAGTCAAAAGGGTACTATTCATATCGATTAATGACATGAGTGAGATAGATTGAATCTGAACTCACCAAATATATTTAGAAGTAGGAATTACTAAGAAAATAGGCAATGGTCTATAAGATTTTAGAAAAGACCTTTGCTTTCAAATTTTGTTTTTTGAAATTTAAGTATTATTTAATGACAAGAGTGAGATATATTGAATCTAAACTCACAAACTTGGAATTAAGAACATTACAAGTGTCATAATTTTTGTACTGTTTTCACTTGAGTCCCCTAATGTTTTATTTTCATTGTCATTATTTCTAAAAAAAATTCACTTTAAGTGCCATAACTTTCAATCGATTACTTGCCAAAACTTTTAAAAAACGTTTACCCAATTGTCGAAAATCTGAAATGGCATGACACTTGGTAAACATTTTAAAAAAATTATGACATTTAAGTGATCAATTAAAAAGTTATATGATATTCAAGAGATTGGAAAAAAAGTAACCGCACACAAGTAAGTGCCGTACTAAAATTATGGCACTCAAGTGATTGAAAAAAAAAATGACACTCAGGTGAGCACCATACAAAAATTGTAGCATTTGTAGTGTCCTTAATTTAGTATATTACACCATACAACATCAATGAAAAGTGACCCGGACCGGAGCTGAATGGCCTCTGCAAATCCCAAAGCAAGAGAAATTCAAGAGGCGAGAAATGACACAGACGGGAGAGGAGACAGAGATTCGGAGAAATCGCATCATGCAAGCGGGATCTATGAGCATTGCCGGACACTAGGATTGAACCGCCGGAGCTGGAAGCTGCCATCGTCGAGAGAGACGGATAAGATCGAACAGAAGAAGAGAAGGTGGGGGGAATTGAGGGAGCGGAAGAGAAGGTGTTGCGCTAAGCTCAGGTGAACTTCGAGACAGGTTGGAATTCTGCTGGAAACTCGACCCGCATTTTTCCTTTTTTACTAGAAAATACACGTCAGCACGAGCCACGAGCACGATGAGCAAGCGACGCCAAGACGAAGGTCGACGTGCTTTCTTGGGCGAGGGGAGGGGCTGGAATCCGGAGAGAAATGGGCCCGCTACGTAATGGGCCTTCAGCCCGCGATTGGGCCGCCTAATAGAATCCCAGGCCCGGTCTCGTAATGGGAAACTGGCAATTGTCCCTTTACATCTGTCGGCAGGGGTGCCCAAATGAAAAAAAGAACTGGAATCGATCCATTTATTTATTATGATGTGGCTAAAACTAAGTCAAGGAACGACTTGGAAGATAAAGGGTGTTCGGCGTTTATGAGCATGTGAAACAACAGTCACATGTACTCGTAAATATATGGTGATGGACTGCCGTAGAAAGTATTTGAGAGTTGAGATTGTTGTACTTTAGCTTTTCCGAGATATTTGTTTAGTTGATTTACTCGTTTGTCAAATTATGGGTGGATAAATTAATTATATTTACAAAAAAGAAACAATAGTCAAATATATTTTACATTTGATGATTAATCGGCCTTTAATGAGGAGTCAATGCTATACAGGATAATTAGTGACTGAAGTAGGAAACGCAGGAGGAAAACGATCATAGTGCAAACAGGGAGAATAATGAGGGGGCCATATTTTTGTTTTGTTCTTATGCTTTTTGGTAGATTTCGTTTTCAATGCAAAAGCTTTTGTAGGCAACGATAAGCAATTATTTGGTGATATGTTGATATGACGAAATGGTGATACTAAATCATTTGTCTGCACACAATGTTGCCCAAACCATGTTTAGATAGTATAGGAATAACCTAAACATTCCTCGAAATTATTTGGTGAATTCAGTATATGAATTTATTAAATCTGAACTGTTAGATGTGAGGGATTTGTATGGAGTCTACTATCTTTAGTGGTTTAGATGCAACTTGATACATGCATGTTTTAGTCCGCTTCATAACTTCTCAAAAGTTCATCTTCCTTTCGAGTAACATATTCTGTCCGAACATTGCAATTTAGCTTATTTCTTCAAGTAGTAGTAAACTAGTGGCAGAGAAAGAATTCGAGGTTAGGCAAACTAGATAAAAAAAATAAATTTCACCATATAATTTTTTGGGAATTTTTTACCTATAATTAGGGAATTTTCGGACATTAGGGTCGAGGCCACCACTGGCCACCAAGGTTTGTGATATCTGCAAACTGCTTTATTGATTGCACATTGAGTAAGACTTTACACCAAGGAAGCCTTGGCCTCTAAAGTTACTTTGAGTAAGAGACAAAAACGAATGCGACATCCGCTCCGTGCTTACCACGTGTTGGACCACTCAATCACATATCAAGGCTCTTGCATCATCTTCTTCTTCTTCCCTTTTTTTGAGGGAACTTGCTTAAAATATAGTCTTACAACGTGAAGACTGGAACTTTGATTCGACGAACACGTTGGGATCACTGATAGTGGCCTATAGATGAGTTCATCTGGCAATGACTTCTTTTGAAGATTTGGCCTCATCCCTCTAGCTTTTCTTTCTGTATTCACAGTCCCACTAGGCATCACCTAATCCGGGTTTACATGTCAAAGTCTTTTGCATAATTGCGTTGCGTTTTTGGCATGTACAAACCATCTCCGCGGACTCCACGCTTTGGATGAAAGAGACGAGAAAAACGAAGTGCATTAGCACCACAGTGCTTGCATATGTCAAACGTTGATGAATTCTTACTCTCTTATCAATGGTACTCAGAATTTCACAACATTAACATGTTTCAATGATATGACGAAACGGTGGAAAACATGTAACTTTCATTCTATCAAGCAATATAATACGGATAGCTAGAGGCTGAAAAAAAGGAATTAAGTGTATGGGAAGTCCGAAAAGAAGTCCAAAAAGTTATCTTGAGGGTACAATTGAAATTTAAAACTCTCAAAAAGTACAATCAAGTCTTACTGTATATGGATGCATTCAAATCCTTTCATAAACTCTGTCCAATTTAGATAACGAAAAATGTTGACGTGACTTTTTTTATTTATTTCTCTCATGTTGATTATTTATGTTGACTAAAGTGTGCAATAATGACATAACGACCCCATTTTCCCCTTGCCCTGCGGCGTTGGGTAGGGATTGAAGTTGTGGTAAGCAAGATTAAGCAATTCCGTGCGGACCGATTAAAAAGTCCACTGTCAGAAGTTAAGGTATTGGAAAGGCAACTTACTACTGAGGTCAAAGTAGGTGATGTGAGCAAAGCAGGTGATGTGACCAGTGAATTTGTCTCAGTCCACACCGTCCCATAAGCAAACACCGTCCCATAAGCAATGGTCTCCATTACCTATCGTCGATGACCTCAATTCAAGCTTCAGATAAACACAACAAGAATATGCTATGTTGGTTCTAAAATGCCCCTTTGAATAGCACCAAGGCTAATCTTTCCTTGACATGACATTTTGGCTTAGCAAAGTGAGTATGAAAAGCGAAACATTGCGATCAAAATGACCCAAGTAGAAAAGTATAGGCAGTACTGAGGGTGGCATAATAATATTATTCTCTTGTATGTTTTCTATTAGAGCAATGTCATTGCTCTTTATATAAATGCGGTCTCTCTCTAACGACTTGAGTTTTTGGATTGGACTTTCATTATCTCACATTGCTTGACAATGAATCTTATATGTATCTATGGTTTATTATTTATTCCTCTATTTCAAATCTTATTGAACACCTTTTAGGTAACATTCCATAAAAAACTTAGAGGTTTGGACAGTGAAAACGCTTAGGATTAGGGAGATAGCCCTTCATATATCCCAAAATAAGTAGAATATATGTATTGATTTTGGTGATGCATAAATGAATATTTTTCAATAGATGGAGCATGATACTCCAAGAATCCATCTAAGCGCAATATCTAAAACTATCACACATGACGCTTTGAGTAGAGTTCCAAGAGATACAACTTGAATTGGTTAGTTCAATTCTTGATGATGTGATAATGGATTAGTGAATTGGTGAAGGAAGGACGTGGAAGATTTTTTGTTTTGTTTTGTTTTTTTTTGTTTTTTGTCGAAAAAGCATTTCATTCATTCATTCATCAGTAGAAGTGCTACAAGCGACACTAAGAGAAGATTCTGAACATAAAATATCCCACAGAGGTTGAGGGGGCAAAGATTTCCACCCTGGAGGAAGAGTCTTTGTGCGGTGTGCTTTCGCAATCCAATTGGTTGCTTGGTTGGACTCCCGCGGGATATGCGTAATGTCCTTTAAAGGTAATTGGGCCAACAGACATTTGCCTTCTTCCATTATATTGTGCAAGGTCCATGGACTTTCTTCTCGGCCCATAAACATCTCAACAGCTAAGGAACTATCACTTTCGCATTTGTACTTGCATTCTTGTTGCCCCTTTTCCTTCAAGTTCTGTCTGTAATGTTATTGAAAGAAGAATTGCTTTCTTTTGGTGGCGGCAAACTGAAGCAAAGAAGGGACTACATTGAAAAAAATGGGAAGTTCTCAAAACCAGAACAGATGAGGGGGAGTCTCAGTTTTAAAGACTTGAAAATGTTAAACATCGCCATGTTAGGTAAACAAGCGTGGAGATTATCCCAAAGTCCATCAACCTTGTGGGGAAAAATTCTTAAAAGGCATCTACTTTCCTAAATCAAAATTCTGGCGAGCAAAGAAGGGGAATTGCCCTTCATGGGGATGGCAAAGCATCCTTATGGGTAGAGAAGCCATAGAACCAGAAATGAAATGGATAATTGGAGATGGCAAATCTTGTTAAGGACGTGGAAGATTGAATGGTGTTCAATGTTTATGATTATTTGAAACGCATTAACACGTGCTCATAGATATATGATGATGGAAAAGCGACAAAAGAGTATTTGACATTGTCAAATTTTAGCTTTCTTGGAGAAATTACATTGTGGAATAATTCTATGGAGAAAATTGGATCAAAAAATCATAAATTTATTGTATAGCAGTCAATTTAGTGGACAAAATTGGGTCAAAAAATTATAAATTTATTGTACAGTAGTCAATATAGTCTTAAACTTTACAATTTGACCAATTTAATTATAAGGCTAAAAATAACAAGACGTAGGTAGTCCTTGATGAGTTCTAAGATTTAGTGCTGGTGGCCTATTTTTTTTTATCATGTCAAAGTGGTCAATTTACTATGTGCACAAAAGCTCACTCGAGATATCACCAAACATAACAAATGAAAATTCTAAGCATTTTGACTGTAAATTAAATGAGACACATTTAATTGGTCTAGCTGCAAATTTGTCGATGATTCACTATTTCGCCAGCACAACATCTTCTGATAAAGGATATCAATAATACACGTGAGAGACTGAGGGTTGACAATGTGACAATTAAGATCAAGTATACTATGAATGTCCTGCCATACAATAGTGTTGGGAGATGGGTTCATCAATAGAATTCCTAAGTCTGCCATGGGATGTTACTCTTGGGCTAATCTGAAAATACTGAACATATTGCCTCTCACTGTCTTTCTTTGTTGAAAATGATGTTGATGTTCGTAAACAAACTGGGGCCTTTTTATTTGTTTTTGCAAAAAAAATAAAAAATAAAAATAAATGGTCACACATCCACAAGGTAGAAATTCCAAGTCGAGCTCTCATGTCGTGATTGACGGTTTGGGGGCAATTATGATTGCATGGCTGGTCCATTAAAATGACATATCATTTATTTTTCCACGGATAGGCCAAAATTGAAAGACGCGCAAAAAGACTTTTGTCACTTTGAATCGGCAAGCAATAGTCATTCTACAGTTTTTTTTTTCCTTTCAAAAAGCTAATGTTTTAACATATGATTGTACTAATCATGCATGATCCATAAAATTATTGAATACAATACGTATTTGATTTTTGTCTTATCTTCTATTTAGTTGGTATAGTTGTAATTGCTACACAAAACCACCAAGGTGTCAGTTCAGATGGTTAGAAGTTTTCTACTTAACTTATAGACTTGAGTTCAAGCCTTATTGGCAGCACTCTAGAAATAAAATCCCAATTCCATTAGGTTGATATGATGGAGTGCGTCCTTAAGATCTCCCAAGAAAATGAACTAATTGAAGTGCATGAAAGTAGCTTTGGATACCACTTCACTGCTAAATTACAAAAAAAAGAATGTTACATAGAAGTGATCATTGTGGGTTTTGTTGGTAGAACTCAAAAGTCAAGCTGCAAAGCTGAAACTTAGATTAGGAGGTGAGGTACGAAAAAAAAATTGCTAAACCTTAACTTCTGTTTTTAACCAATAGATATACACAAACAAATAGAGTACTAGTATTTTTTTTTTGGTAAAGAATAGAGTACTAGTATTTTTGTTCAAGATTACATTGAAAAAGACGTGCGTAGCGTGCAAATCGATGCGTCCACCCCAGATTCTCAATTAGAGAAAGACTTGGGAGGCGACTTTTGAGTCAAGGTGCGGTTGACGACTTATGGCGAACGCAAAGTCGATGAAATGCAAACATTGACTTCACTTACACGGCAAGGATTTTGATCATATTATGGGAATTATATTTACAAAAAAAAAAAAAATCTAATATATTTTATATTTGATGAGTAATCGGCCCTTTAACTAGGAGTCAATGCCATACAAGATAATTAGCGATGGAAGTTGGAAACGCAGGGAGGAAAATGATCATAGTACAAAATAGGGAGAATAATGAGGGGGCCATATTTTTGTTTTGTTCTTACTGCTTTTTGGTAGATTTCGTTTTCAGTGGAGAAGCTTTTGTAGGCAACAATAAGCCATTCGAGCGTCGGAATTTCATTTTGCTTGGGCGATTCATGCACTAGACACATTTGAAAAGACACAGGCACTAAATTTTGTCTATAGACCTGTGCTTTGCACGGCCAAAGTCTTGAGATGTGGATTGATATTGAAATCATTATTCTGGAAGTAATAATTGATCTTTTGATATGACGAAATGGCCAAACTAAACCATTTGTCTTCATACAATATTGTCCAAACCACGTTTAGACATTACAGGAATGACCTAAACATTCCTCAAAATTATTCGGTGAATTCAATATATGAATTTATTAAATTTGAACTGCTAGATGTGAGGAATCTGTATAGAGTCTACTATCTTTGGTGGTTTAGATGCAATTTGATACATGCAAATTGTAGTCCGCTTCATAACTTCTCAAAGGTTCATCTTCCTTTCGAGTAACATATTTTGTCCGAACATTCTGATTCAGCTCATTTCTTCAAATAGTAGTAAACTAGTGGTGGACCAAGAATTAAAAGTTAGGCAAACTAAATGGAAAAACACATTTAATCGAGAGATTATTATCTATAATTTTCTAGGAATTTTTTGCCTGTAATTAGGGAATTTTCGGACATGAGTGTTGGGGGCACCACTAGCCACCAAGGTTTGCGATATCTGCAAACTGCTTTATTGATTGCACATTGAGTAAGACTTTACACTAAGGAAGCCTTGGTCTCTAAAGTTATTTTGAGTAAGAGACACTATAAAATGAATGCGACATTTGCTCTGTGCTTACCCCGTGTTTGACCATTCAATGACATATCAAGGCTCTTGCATCATCTTCTTCTTTTTCCCTTTTTTGGAGGGGAACTTGCTTAAAATATAGTCTTACAACGTGAAGACTGGAACTTTGATTCGACGAACACGTTGGGATCATTGACAGTGGCCTATAGATGAGTTCATCTGGCAACGACTTCTTTTGAAGATTTGGCCTCATCCCTCTAGCTTTTCTTTCTATATTCACGGTCCCCCTAGGTATCACCTAATCCGGGTTTACATGTCAAAGTCTTATGCATAATTGCGTTGCGTTTTTGGCATGTACAGGCCATCTCTGCGGACTCCACGCTTTGGATGAGAGAGACGAGAAAAACGAAGTGCATTAGCACCACAGTGCTTGCATATGTCAGATGTTGATGAATTCTTACTCTCTTATCAATGGTACTCAGAATTTCACAACATTAACATGTTTCAATGATATGACGAAACGGTGGAAAACATGTAACTTTCATTCCATCAAGCAATATAATACGGATAGCTAGATGCCGCAAAAAAGAATTAAGTGCATGGGAAGTCGGAAAAGAAGTCCAAAGAATTATCTTGAGAGTACAATTGAAATTTAAAACTCTCAAAAATAGGCAAAAGACCTCTTCAAGTGCCATAACTTGGCACAAGGGGACACTTAAGTGCCATAACTTACGAAATGTACACTTAAGTGCCACATTAGAAGAAAAATGGATCATTTAAGTGCCATAACTTACGAAAGGTACACTTAAGTGCCACATTAGAAGAGAAATGGATTACTTAATCCGGCCAAAACGCTGATGTGTGCAATTTCCAGCAAAGTGAGTGCAAAATGACGCCGTTTTAGATTTGATATATAATAGAATAGGAGATGGGTTATCAAGAGAATTCCTAAGTCTACCGTGGGATGTTTCTATTGGACTAATGAGAAAATGCGCAAGACATTGCCTCTCGCTGCCCTTCTTTTTTTTTTTTCTCTAATAATTTTATTAACTGCAACGAAACTGAGGCGTTATTTTTTTGTCAAAAAGGGAGAACGCGTCATGCCGTGATCGATCGTTCATGCGTAACCATCATTGCAGTTGGTTCATTAAAATGGCATCTCATATTTTTTTTTATCCACAAAAATGCCAAAATTGAGAGACCTGCGAGAAGACTTCCGCTACTTTTGGATTTCTGACGTTTTGCCCTTATTTCAGTGTGAGTGACCTACTTCCAACCAGATCAATGAGAAAAATTTAATCTGCATGTGATATCTAA
The DNA here is from genome assembly GCA_014182725.1 of Eucalyptus brandiana. Lineage (NCBI taxonomy): Eukaryota > Viridiplantae > Streptophyta > Magnoliopsida > Myrtales > Myrtaceae > Eucalyptus > Eucalyptus brandiana. The sequence continues at coordinate 11,304,166 of CM024672.1, read as the reverse complement.
CTAGAGAGATAATCTAATACAGATAGTTGAAAACTTTAGATATTTTGAGCATAAATATCAAGAGATATGGCCGCTTAACTCACTAATGGGTCACTATTCCCATAACTTCTTATAAATGAATCAAGTTATCCACATGAGAGACTGAGATACTCTCTAAGTGATCATTAAGATCTACTGTGGGAAAAAAATTAATCTGTATGCGATATCTAACTCGAGAGATAATCTAATACAAACAGCTGAAAACTTTAGATATTTTGATCCTAAGTAATAGGAGATTTGGCCGCTTAACTCTCAAATGGGCCACTGTTCCCATAACTTCTTATAAACAAATCAAGCCATTTACATGAGAGACCAAGATACTCTCTAATAATCATTAAGATCGACGATACCGTGTATGTATGTCTTGCCATAGATGATTTGCAATTTCAACATTTTGCCTAAGTCTCCCTGCTTATTATTATTTTTCCCTAAGTGATGTTGAGAGTTATGAGGAAATAGGCTTTTTTTTTTTTCAAAATGACAAAAAATAGCCATGCATCCACAAGTTACAAATTCTTGGAATTCTCGTGCATGCCATGATTGATGGCTCATGTGCAATCTTAGTTGCATGGTTGGTCCACTAAAATGACATCTTGTATTTTTTCCATGAAAAAGACCAAAATTGAGAGACCGAAGTAAAGACTTACGCCTATCTTTTAGATTGATGAACATGAGTCATTCTCTAGTTCCTAGGAATATTTCTAGTCCTTGAATCACGAAAAAAAAAACATTATCATTGATTGAAACTATCTTCAGATTTTAAATATTGTCACCTAGTTTTGTATAAAATTAAAGACAAAATATCCGTGATTACCATAAATCGCAAACAAGCAAGAATCTCTCAGGCGCTATAGAAGCTCTGATGGATGATGAACACAACGTGGCAGAGATATGGCGCTAAGAGATGGCCTCATATTAGAAGTAGCCAATAATGTTACTCATTTACACATTGAAATGGACGCCATGTCTGCTATTCATGCAATTACATGCATTCACGATCATAAATTACTGATGGAACCTCTTTTGATTGAGTGCAGGAACTTGCTCGTGGAGCGGCAGGAATACAAATTGAGCACGTATTTAGAGAAGTAGATGGTTGCACGGATGCTTTGGCCTTGCTTGGAAAGGAGCAACATGTCAAAAAATTATCCCGCATCGATTGATAACGAGTCTTATATGCTCTTTATATAAATGCGGTCTCTCTCTAATTAATGACTTGAGTTTTTGGATTGGACTTTCATTGTCTCATATTGCTTGACAATGAATCTTATATGTATCTATGGTTTGTTATTTATTCCTCTATTCCAAATCTTATTGAACACCTTTTGGGTAACATTTCATAAAAAAACTTAGAGGTTTGGACAGTGAAAATGCTCGGGATTAGGGAGATAGCCCTTCGTATATCCCAAAATAAGTAGAATATATGTATTGATTTCGATGATGCGTAAATGACTATTTTTCAATAGATGGAGCATGATACTCCAAGAATTCATCTAAGCGCAATATCTAAAACTGTCATGCTTGAATAGAGTTCCGAGAGATACAACTTGAATTGGTTAGTTCAATTCTTGATGATGTGATAATTAATTAGTGAATTGGTGAAGGAAGGACGTGGAAGATTGAATGGTGTTCGATGTTTATGATTATCTGAAATGCACTGACACATGCTCATAGATATATGATGATGGAAAAAGCCAAAAAAGAGTATTTGAGATTGTCAAATTTTAGCTTTCTTGGAGAAATTACATCGTGGAATAATTCTGTGGAGAAAATTGGATAAAAAAAATCATAAATTCATTGTGCAGCAGTCAATTTAATGGAGAAAATTGGGTCAAAAAATCATAAATTTACTGTACAGCAGTCAATATAGTCTTAAACTTTACAATTTGACCAATTTAATTATAAGACTAAAAATAACAAGACGTAAGTAGTCCTTGATGAGTTCTAAGATTTAGTGCAGATGGCCTATTTTTGATCATGTCAAAGTGGTCAATTTACTATATGCACGAAAGCTCACTCGAGATATCACCAAACATAATAAATGAAAATTCTAGGCATTTTGAGTGTAAACTAAATGAGACACATTTAATTGGTCTAGCCGCAGATTTGTCGATGATTCACTATTTCGCCAGCACAGCATCTTCTAATAAAAGATATCAATAATACACGTGAGAGACTGAGGGTTGACAAATGTGACAATTAAGATCAAGTATACTATGAATGTCCTGCCATACAATAGCGTTGGGAGATGGGTTCATCAATAGAATTCCTAAGTTTGCCATGGGATGTTACTCTTGGGCTAATCTGAAAATACTCAACATTTTGCCTCTCACTGCCTTTCTTTGTTGAAAATGATGTCGGTGTTCATAAGCAAACCAGGGCCTTTTTATTTGTTTTTGCAAAAAAAAAAAGAAAAGAAAAAAAAAAGAGGAAATAAATGGTCACACATCCACAAGGTAGAAATTCCAAGTCAAGCTCTCATGTCGTGATTGACGGTTCAGGGGCAATCATGATTGCATAGCTGGTCCATTAAAATGACATCTCATTTATTTTTCCACACATAGGTCAAAATTGAAAGGCGCGCAAAAAAGACTTTTGTCAATTTGAATCGATAAGCAAGAGTCATTCTACAGTTTTTTTTTTTTCTTTTCAAAAAGCTAATGTTTTAATATATGATTGTACTAATCACGCATGATCCATAAAATTATAGAATACAATACGTATTTGATATTTGTCTTATCTTCTATTTAGCTGGAACAGTTGTAATTGCTACACAAAACCACCAAGGTGTCGGTTCAGATGGTCAGAAGTTTTCTACTTAACTTATAGACTTGAGTTCAAGCCTTATTGGCAGCACTCTAGAAATAAAATCCCAATTCCATTAGGTTGATATAATGGAGTGCGTCCTTAAGATCTCCCAAGAAAATGAACTAATTGAAGTGCACGAAAGTAGCTTTGGATACCACTTCACCGCTAAATTACAAATAAAATAAAATAAAATGTTACGTAGAAGTGATCGTTGTGGGTTTCGTTGGTAGAACTCAAAAGTCAAGCTGCAAAGCCGAAACTTAGATTAGGAGGTGAGGTACGAAAAAGAATTGCTAAACCTTAACTTCTGTTTTTAACCAATAGATATACACAAACAAATAGGGTACTAGTATTTTTGTTCAAGATTACGTTGAAAAAGACGTGCGTGGCGTGCAAATCGATGCGTCCGCCCCAGATTCTCAACTAGAGAAAGACTTGGGAGGCGACTTTCGAGTCAAGGTGCGGTTGACGACTTACGGCGAATGCGAAGTTGATGAAATGCAAACATCGACTTCACTTACACGGCAAGAATTTTGATCATATTATGGGAATTATATTTACAACAAAAAAACAATAATCTAATATATTTTATATTTGATGAATAATCGGCCCTTTAAGAGGAAAACGATCATAGTACAAAACAGGGAGAATAATGAGGGGGCCCTAATATTTGTTTTGTTCTTACTGCTTTTTGGTAGATTTCGTTTTCAGTGGAGAAGCTTTTGTAGGCAACGATAAGCCATTCGAGCATCGGAATTTCATTCTACTTGGGCGATTCATGCACTAGACATATCTGAAAAGACACACGCACTAAATTTTGTCTATAGACCTGTGCTTTGCATGTCCAAAGTCTTGAGATGTGGATTGATATTGAAATCATTATTCTGGAAGTAATACTTGATCTTTTGATAGGTCGAAATGGTCAAACTAAATCATTTGTCTTCATACAATATTGTCCAAACCATGTTTAGACAGTACAGGAATGACCTAAACATTCCTCAAAATTATTCGGTGAATTCAGTATATGAATTTATTAAATTTGAACTGTTAGATGTGAGGAATCCGTATAGTCTACTACCTTTAGTGGTTTAGATGCAATTTGATACATGCATATTTTAGTCTGCTTCATAACTTCTCAAAGGTTCATCTTCCTTCCGAGTAACATATTTTGTCCAAACATTCCGATTAAGCTCATTTCTTCAAATAGTAGTAAACTAGTGGTGGACCAAGAATTTGAAGTTAGGCAAACTAGATAGAAAAACAAATTTAACCAAGAGATCATTATCTATAATTTTTTTAGGAATTTTTTACCTATAATTAGGGAATTTTCGAACATGAGTGTTGGGGGCACCACTAGCCACCAAGGTCTGCAATATCCGCAAACTGCTTTATCGATTGCACATTGAGTAAGACTTTACACTAACGAAGCCTTGACCTCTAAAGTTATTTTGAGTAAGAGACACTATAAAATGAATGCGACATTTGCTCCATCCTTACCCCGTGTTTGACCACTCAATCACATATCAAGGCTCTTGCATCATCTTCTTCTTTTTCCCTTTTTTGGAGGGGAACTTGCTTAAAGTATAGTCTTACAACGTGAAGACTGGAACTTTGATTCGACGAACACGTTGGGATTGCTGACAGTGGCCTATAGATGAGTTCATCTAGCAACGACTTCTTTTGAAGATTTGGCCTCATACCTCTAGCTTTTATTTCTGTATTCACGGTCCCCCCAGGTATCACCTAATCCGGGTTTACATGTCAAAGTCTTATACATAATTGCGTTGCGTTTTTGGCATGTACAGACCATCTCTGCGGACTCCACGCTTTGGATGAAAGAGACGAGGAAAACGAAGTGCATTAGCACCACAGTGCTTGCATATGTCAGATGTTGATGAATTCTTACTCTCTTATCAATGGTACTCAGTATTTCACAACACTAACATGTTTCAATGATATGACGAAACAGTGGAAAACATGTAACTTTCATTCCATCAAGCAATATAATACGGATAGCTAGATGCCGCAAAAAAGAATTAAGTGCATGGAAAGTCGGAAAAGAAGTCCAAAGAATTAGCTTGAGAGTACAATTAAAATTTAAAACTCTCAAAAATACAATCAAGTCTTATTTCATATTGGTGCATTCAAATCCTTTCATCAACCTCATCCAATTTAGCTAATGAAAAATGCTGACTTGAGTTATTTATTTATTTCTCTCATGTGTGATTATTTATGTTGACTAAAGTGTGCCATAATGACATAATGACCCCATATTCGCCTTGCCCTATGGCATTGGGTAGAGATTGAAGTTGTGGTAAGCAAGATTGAGCGATTCCGTGTGGATTGATTAAAAGGTCCATTGTCAGAAGTCAAGGTATTTGAGAGGCAACTTGCTACTGAGGTCAAAGCAGGTGATGCGACTAGTGAATTTGTCTCGGTCTACACTGTCCCATAAGCAATAGTCTCCATCACCTAGTGTCGATGACCTCGATTCGAGCTTCAAATAAACACAACTAGAATATGCTCTATTGGTTCTCAAATGCCTCTTTGAATAGCGCCAAGGCTACGCTCTCTTCGACATGACATTTTGGCTTAGTAAAGTGTGTATGAAAAGTGAAACATCGCAATCAAAATGACCAAAGTAGAAAGCATAGGCAGTACTGACGATGGCATAATAATATTATTCTCTTGTATGTTTTCTATTAGAGCAATGCCATTGCTTTTATAATTAGCAAATTTTGTGAATAGCAATTTTGGTCCTCATTGTTTTTCTTTGGATTTACCATATCATCTTCACATATATAAAAGAGGTCAGAGTCAGAGTTAAAGCCCTTTAATCTTTCCTGTTCCACAATGAGAAATCAATTAAGGTGATGACAAGTAGTGTTAGTATTAAAATAACACAACACAGGCGGTTTTTTCTTCTTTCTTTATTTTTTTTTCCATTTCGGTGCTACTTCTTAGGTCGAACCCCCGAGGAAGTAATTCTTGATGTTTTCCAAGTTTTTACTTTGATGACCTACTCTTAATTACATCAAAGAGGTAAATTTAATCTGCGAAGGAAAACTGACTCGAGATATTACCTAACACAAACAAATTAAAAAAATAAAAATCTAGATACTTCAAAAGTGAATTAAATGAGACATATCTAATCGGTCTAGCCACTGATTTGTTGATGGGTCACTGTTTCAACAACATGTTCTTATAAAACAAATCAACAATCCCCATGAGAGCCCAGGTGTAGACAAAGTGGCAACAAAGATTAAGTATGCTGTTGCTGCGTCTGTCTTGCCACAGATATTTTGCACTTTCGACATAATGAAGATTTGATACCTCTCTTTCATTAGTCTAGACTCTAGACTTCTTGATTCATGCACAAAATTTTTTCACCGTCTGAGAAAGCCAGCTGTGGATTGTGAATAGGTATGAATTTAAAAAAAAAATAAAAAATTGGATGGTTTAGATTGGATATACAATAGTATAGGAGATGGGTTATCAAGAGAATTCCTAAGTCTGCCGTGGGATGTTTCTGTTGGACTAATGAGAAAATGCTCAAGACATTGCCTCTCGCTGCCTTTCTTTTTTTTTTTCTATAATAATGTTAATAACTGCAACGAAACTGAGGCGTTATTTTTTGTCAAAAAGGGAGAAAAAATGGTCACCCATCATGCCGTGATCGATCGTTCATGTGTAACCATCATTGCAGTTGGTTCATTAAAATGGCATCTCATTTTTTCTTTTATCCACAAAAATGCCAAAATTGAGAGACCTGCGAGAAGACTTCCACTACTTTTGGATTTCTGACGGTTTGCCCTTATTTCAGTGTGAGTAACCTACTTCCAATCAGATCAATGAGAAAAGTTTAATCTGCATGTGATAACTAACTAGAGAGATAATCTAATACAAATAGCTGAAAACTTTAGATATTTTGGGCATAATTATCAAGAGATATGGCCACTTAACTCACTAATGGGTCACTGTTCCCGTAACTTCTTTTAAATGAATCAAGCCATTCACATGAGAGACCGAGATACTCTCTAAGTGATCATTAAGATCTGCTGTGGGAACAAATTAATTTGTATGCGATATCTAACTCGAGAGATAATCTAATACAAACAGCTGAAAACTTTAGATGTTTTGAGTGTAAGTAATAGGAGATTTGGCCGCTTAACTCTTGGATGGGCCATTGTTTCCATAACTTCTTATAAACGAATCAAGCCATTTACATGAGAGACCAAGGTACTCTCTAATAATCATTAAGATCAACGATACCATGTATGTATGTCTTGCATAGATGATTTGCAACTTCAACATTTTGCCTAAGTCTCCCTGCTTATTTTATTTTTTCCTAAGTGATGTTGAGAGTTATGAGGAAATAGGCATTCTTTTTTTTCAAAATGACCAAAAATATCCATGCATCCACAAGGTACAAATTCTTCGAATTCTCGTGCATGCCATGATTGATGGCTCATGTGCAATCTTAGTTGCATCGTTGGTCCACTAAAATGACATCTCGTATTTTTTCTATGAAAAACACCAAAATTGAGAGACCGAAGTAAAGACTTACGCCTATCTTTTAGATTGATCAACATGAGTCATTCTCTAGTTCCTAGGAATATTTCTAGTCCTCGAATCAAGAAAAAAAAAAGACATTATCATTGATTTGAAAATATCTTCAGATTTTAAATATTGTCACCTAGTTTTGTATAAAATTAAAGACAAAATATCCGTGATTACCATAAATCACAAACGAGCAAGAATCTCTCAGGCGCTATAGAAGCTCTGATGGATGATGAACACATCATGGCAGAGATATGGCGCTAAGAGATGGCCTTAGATTAGAAGTAGCCAATAATGTTACTCATTTACACATTGAAATGGACGCCACGTCTGCTATTCATGCAATTACATGCATTCACGAGCATAAATTACTGATGGAACCTCTTTTGATTGAATGCAGGAACTTGCTCGTGGAGCGGCAGTAATACAAATCGAGCACGTTTTTAGAGAAGTAGATGGTTGCACGGATGCTTTGGCCGTGCTTGGAAAGGAGCAACATGTCGAAAAATTATCCCGCATCGATTGATAACAAGTCTTATATGCTATTTATATAAATGCAGTCTCTCTCTAATTAATGACTTGAGTTTTTGGATTGGACTTTCATTATCTCACATCGCTTGACAATGAATCTTATATGTATCTATGGTTTGTTATTTATTCCTCTATTCCAAATCTTATTGAACACCTTTTGGGTAACATTACATAAAAAACTTAGAGGTTTGGACAGTGAAAACGCTCGGGATTAGGGAGATAGCCCTTCATATATCCCAAAATGAGTAGAATATATGTATTGATTTCGATGATGCGTAAATGAATATTTTTCAATAGATGGAGCATGATACTCCAAGAATCCATCTAAGCGCAATATCTAAAACTATCACACATGACGCTTTGAATAGAGTTCCGAGAGATACAACTTGAATTGGTTAGTTCAATTCTTGATGATGTGATAATGGATTAGTGAATTGGTGAAGGAAGGACGTGGAAGATTGAAAGGTGTTCGATGATTATGATTATCTGATACGCACTGACACGTGCTCATAGATATATGATGATGGAAAAGCCAAAAAGAGTATTTGAGATTGTCAAATTTTAGCTTTCTTGGAGAAATTACATCGTGGAATAATTCTGTGGAGAAAATTGGATCAAAAATCATAAATTTATTGTGCAACGGTCAATTTAATGGAGAAAATTGGGTCAAAAATCATAATTTTATTGTACAATAGTCAATATAGTCATAAACTTTACAATTTGACCAATTTAATTATAAGGCTAAAAATAACAAGATGTAGGTAGTCCTTGATGAGTTCTAAGATTTAGTGCAGATGGCCTATTTTTGATCATGTCATAGTGGTCAATTTACTATGTGCACGAAAGTTCACTCGAGATATCACCAAACATAACAAATGAAAATTCTAGGCATTTTGTGTGTAAACTAAATGAGACACATTTAATTGGTCTAGCCGCAGATTTGTCAATGGTTCACTATTTCGCCAGCACATCATCTTCTAATAAAAGATATCAATAATACACATGAGAGATTGAGGGTTGACAATGTGACAATTAAGATCAAGTATACTATGAATGTCCTGCCATACGATAGTGTTGGGAGATGAGTTCATCAATAGAATTTCAAAGTCTGCCATGGGATGTTATTCTTGGGCTAATATGAAAATACTCAACATATTGCCTCTCACTGCCTTTCTTTGTTGAAAATGATGTCGATGTTCATAAGCAAACTGGGGCCTTTCTATTTGTTTTTGCCAAAAAAAAAGAAAAAGAAATAAATGGTCACACATCCACAAGGTAGAAATTCTAAGTCGAGCTCTCATGTCGTGATTGACGGTTTGGGTGCAATCATGATTGCATGGCTGGTCCATTAAAATGGAATCTCATTTATTTTTCCACAAATAGGCCAAAATTGAAAGACCCGCAAAAAGACTTTTGTCACTTTGAATTGATAAGCAAGAGTCATTCTACAGTTTTTTTTTTTTTGTTTAAAAAAGCTAATGTTTTAACATATGATTGTACTAATCACGCATGATCCATAAAATTATTGAATACAATACATTTTTGATATTTGTCTTATCTTCTATTTAGTTGATACAGTTGTAATTGCTACACAAAACCGCCAAGATGTCAGTTCATATGGTCAAAAGTTTTCTACTTTCCTTATAGACTTGAGTCCAAGCCTTATTGGTAGCACTCTAGAAATAAAATCCCAATTCCATTAGGTCGATATGATGGAGTGCGTCCTTAAGATCTCCTAAGAAAATGAACTAATTGAAGTGCATGAAAGCAGCTTTGGATACCACTTCACCGCTAAATTACAAAAAAAAAAGAATGTTACGTAGAAGTGATCGTTGTGGGTTTTGTTGGTAGAACTCAAAAGTCAAGCTGCAAAGCCGAAACTTAGATTAGGAGGTGAGGTACAAGAAAAAATTGCTAAACCTTAACTTCTGTTTTTAACCAATAGATATACACAAACAAGTAGGGTACTAGTACTTTTGTGCAAGATTACGTTGAAAAAGACGTGCATGGCGTGCAAATCAATGCGTCCGCCCCAGATTCTCAACTAGAGGAAGACTTGGGAGATGACTTTCGAGTCAAGGTGCGGTTGACGACTTACGTCGAATGCGAAGTCAATGAAATGCAAACATCAACTTCACTTACACGGCAAGGATTTTGATCATAAGTGCGGCCAGTGCCTTAAATTTTCCGTAGTAATTCTATGATTATTAATTTTATTGCTTATGTTATCGTTAACGGTTGGAGATACTCCTTTTATTTTCTTACCCTTCAATGGTTTGTTAAGGGGGAGGAATTTATGCAATTGAAGAAGTTGAATCACATGATTCACTCATAGCTTAAATAAATACCAAGTATCGAGGCATGACCCCATGAGTTTAACCCAGGAATACATAATTCTATTGAGGGTCATGGTCATCCACCTTGATATTGGACTCATTTTATGGCTTAATGGGGCCAGCCGCTTGTAACTTGATTTGTTTTGTTTAATGTAATTCTATTATTCCTTGAAAGAGGAGGAGAAAAAAAGATTTTCCTCTTGTGTATAATGCCACAATACAATTGTAATGGCATTGTGGCACTCTACGCCATCCCATGAGTGGCAATATCCATGTGACCATGATAAACCCTCACATGAACACATTGAAATATATTCTGTCAATTCTGAAAACTTCTCTTGAATTCCATCAAGGTAGAGCTTTCATCCTGATGGCATGGTGGCTTAGTAAGTGAAGTATGAGTCATCATGAGAAGGACAACCGAGTAAGAAGTGTATAGAGTAAAGATGCCATGATCTCTGTCATTGTTACTGCAGTTGGTTAATATGGGAAAAGGTTGAGCCTAATTGTGATTTATGTTCATAGGCAGTTTGAAAAAAAAAACCATTTTTTGTCACCTTAGCATTAAAGATTCTGCTACTAATGTAATTGCAGGATCTTATTGAATATTGTACTTAGCAGGAGAGAGAGAGAGAGAGAGAGGTTCTTTTGGCAATGTCCTAGGGATGGACTAAAAGTTTGGTTTTTGTGTGGTATAGTGGAAAGTAGGTAGCGAAGGCAAAGTTAAAGCAAGAGGTAATTCAAAATGCAGCTGTTTATCTCTTTATCATCCTGAATTTGTAATACAATATTTGTATTGAGTATATCTCGTATTTTCCTGGCTAAAATTTTTATGTACTAGATGAGAGGGAAAGAACAACAGAACTAGTTTAGAGTCCTTTTATTGCAGAATATATGGGGAGTAAAGCTACAATTTGATTTCTAATTACAGAGTGAGCTACTAGTGGAGTTAGAATTTCACATACATAAATAGATGACATTTCTAATGATGGCGGAATTCTATTATTTTTTTTAGTTTTGGCAGCATGGTTGTATAACTAATACTCTCTAAAACTCAATTCATTTTGTGATTGTTAATTTTATGGTATCTCTAGCTTTTTGAGGCCGCAATGTTCATGTCATGTAATTATGCTAATGTTTCTTGCCATACAATCAACACGTACTCTTTTAATGTTTCTTTCCATACAATCAACACATACAATCAACACGTACTCTTTCAGCACAATATAGTACAAGAAGTTTACATTGTTTGTAGCCGGCTAAAATATAGTACAAGAAGCACTCCATGCCAGTCTCATTGATTGCAATCTTGCTTATACATCTCCTTCGCAATTCCTTCATAACCCAGTCAAATGCAAAGTTCCAGGAGTCAATGGCACGAGAAATACCACCTGGCTTCAAAACGGCGTCCTAAACCTGCTTGCTATATTGACAAGCAAAGAATAAATGGTTGTCTTGATTTAGTTTCCAAGCCAAAAGAGCACATTTATCATCCACATGAGATCATTTTTTCATCCAGTCCAACGTGTAAAGTATATCCGATCGATGAAAACTTTTTCCATCCATCAAACTTAGTTTGGAGAAGACTATTTCCCCTTCCAGTAAGAAGTTAATCACTTTCCTTTCTCTCTTGCTGTGCGTCCAAGTGAAAAGAATACGAAAATCATATATTTTTTTTTCATATATAATATTTTACAAATTTGATTTCATAGTTATTTTCCTAATTTCTTTGTAATTCTTCTTATTTTGATGTATTACAGAATAATAAGAAAGAGATGTTGATTCTAGCTCGTTATTCATGGTATATCGTCTTTAAGGATACAAGCTACCTTTAGTGGACATACTTATTTTCAAATACGACAAAACTAATTTTTTCAACTCATTTTCAACAAAAAAAAAAAAAAAAAAAACGCTAGAAAATCATTCATTTTTTTTTTTTTCTTGAAATTATCTTTTCCAAAAATCGTATTCTATGGACAATGCAATTTCACATAGACACGGGATGAATGACACAGTCACCGGAGCCATTAAACAAGATTCCATCCTCCCCCTATTTACATTTCCTTCGTCTTCTAGTGTCTCACAATCGACTCTCAAGACTGAAACCACGGGGAACCCAATTCGACACATTTGAGATCAATTCATTTGCCATGATGAGATTGTGTGGAACACCTCCGCCAAATAAATGCGCAAATGGTGAAAACTTACTGTTAGCATTACCATCATCATCGCTCGGAGAAGATAATGACAACAACCGTTCAACTTGGACTGGAGAACTATGCTGGTAGGCATTGGAATTGGATTCTCTATCGGTGTTGTGCTTGGCAATTTCATCGTTGACAAGAAGAGCAGGTGGCTCCTGCATTACTCTAACACTATATTTGATCTAGTCAATCACTAACAAGAGCATTACTCTCCAAAAATTACGATGATGCATCATAGTTTTACATTCATTTCTTGAGTTTTGTCATGTTGCCCCCATAAGTTCTGCGGGCCATTTCTTTTCTTTGAGCTGGAATTCTAGCGGGCTGTATTTTTCATTTGAAAATGTAAGTCAAATGCAAAAACGAACCAATTCACACATCCCAAGTTCAGTGATACTTTGACAAAAACGAGGACAGCCTTTTGCGGCAAATTTCGCCTTGAGATCCATCGATTCATGTTCAAATATTCTTAATGACTTGGGTAAATGCCAGAAAGCTAGAGTCGTCCTTTAAGACTTTTTGATCACTAAACGACATGACGGATCTAGCTACGACAAATTGCACTTGATTTCATTGACTGAAGATTCAATTAAACCGGTGTCCTCGGGCAACTCAACACTGGGTGGGGAAGTGTCCTGATTTTCAAGTAATGACCGGATAATAGTTACTAAACAAGACCTATCTCGTCCATTATATGAGTTGTGTTTTCATAAAACGTGACTATTCATTTAAATAATGTGTCTTTTAAAATACTTCTAAATGAATAGGGTCTTTCACATTCAATTTAAGATTTGATTTATTTATTTATAATTTCTTATAATATAAAAAATTACTAAATGTGCACTTAACTACAATTTTTTATACTAAAAATGTCCTCTATTGTCACAAGAAAAGAAAACACTCCGCCCCGTGACGTTTAATTCATATGATATAATACAATTTTTCACATTTAAGTTAAACTAAATTAAAGACACTCGTTCACATTACCTCATTCATCTCTCTTTTGAATTAACAATCTAATTATTTTAATACTAGATTACTGTCTCTGTTTCACTCTCATTCATACGCCTGGTATACCATTTTATTTTCTTCCATGCTTTCTTTTTATCTAATAAAGGAGCAGCACTTACTCATTTCAATGTCTTTATTTGATGATCGGATTGCATATCCATCTATTTCAATAATATCATTTTATCTTCTGCCTTTTCTTTTATTGTGTTTATTTCTTTTTATATTTTGTTTGTTAAGCGTGATTCTTTCTCATTTTATACTAAAAAAAAAAAAACAACGAAGTCATGAAAAGTTGAACAGATAACTAATTCCTGCCTTTTTGTTAGGATTATCATGAAAAAATAGTAGTTTACTTTTTTTCATATAGTTCGTCTTTTAAATAACATAAAAATGATTAATTTATTAACGTGAAGGTCAAATAACGAATCTTCCATAGGCTCAAGAAAATTTGAAGTTCGCGCAGTTTTTAAAAAATATGTGGCCTTCACGCGTGCATGCACGGCACATTTTACTATTATTTCAAAATATATGTTAAACATTAAACTATCCCTTCTTTTTGCCATAAAATACCGACCTATCTTACTTGATGTTGCCGGTTACACAAATTGATTCAATCAAAACATGAGATACCTTATAACTTATCCCGCTAAATTTAGGACTCACAATATACTATATACATTAAGCTAAAATATCATTAGAACACTTAAACCCATTTGCTAATAGCCATAAAATAATGGAAATAGTAAAATTACCCCAATCCTAATACTTAGGTGAGTACTGCAAGAAAGCAAGGAGATAGTTTGTGGGGAAGAATTTTGTATTTCTTTTTCTATATCAATTCAATATACAATTCTCTATATTGTAATACAAGGTCTGTATAAAGAAAAAGGAAATAATGTATCCTATAAATCAATTCCAATGTCAAATCGATCTTGATTGATTTAGTATATCGTATAGCTCGCACATATCTTCCAACAAGTACAATTGGTTTTTCATGAGGAAGAAAATTTTGTGTTGAGGTTTGTCAAGTTTGATCCCTTTTTTTCTTTTCTACGTGAAAATGATGTAAGGTGTCATTTTATTGATAGGTGGACCATGTCAATAAATACTGGCAATGAATGGTGAAGCACAACCTGAGAAAATTTACACTTTCCATGTGCATTTTCAATTAAAGCATTTGACAGATGATGCCTCTCCCTGTCATTTTTGGGAAAATATCGTATGGTCTTTGGACTAGTAGATCGAGCTCATCTTCTTATTGATCACGTAAGTACTATAGTAGAATCTGATTAATGGCTAAAATGATAATTATCTACATTTTTTGGTTGAGTTATTTCTAACAACCAATCATGCTGTTATGCAAGATTATGAAAAATCTAGAAGGGTTTAAATTTGTTACTTGGCCTTTACACAAATTGTGTTAGACGCATCATAGCACACATGATATAATTAAGAGAAAAACTTCACTACTCAAAAATCAAAATCAAACTATGAATAAGATAATAAGCCTTAAACTTGATGAATCCCAAAATATTTTAAAACAAGATATTTAGTTTGAATGTAATTATTTGATCCGTGTGAAACTACACATAATACTAAAACGTGTTTCCTCCTCCTGGTTCAAAAGACACAAAGGAAACAGTTTAAAAAATTCAAAAGAAAGTTTTGTCTAGGAAGCTTTTTATCTTCTCCCGTCGTACGGGAGGTAAAAAGAGAAGGACAAAAAAAAGAAAAAGACTTTTGACTAGAAAACTTAGGGTGTGCATGGATTTGTGCCCAAAAAGTGTTCCGGGCACACTTCTGTACGGAAAGTGTGCCCGGGAACAAAAAAGGAACAGAAACGCGTTTGGTTGCGTTTACGTTCCTTTTTATTTTTTTGTTTCTGGAACGAAATAAGAATGTAAAACGAGAAACAATAATTTTTTGTTTTTCGCTCCGGAAACACACTTGAAGAAACGTTTCTCGCTTCTCTCTTCTTCTTCTCTTCTTCTTTTTCTTCTTTTTTTTTTCTCCTTTTCTCTTTCGCCGGCCGCCGGCCGCCGAGGCTCGGCCTCGCCCAGATCCGGCGAGGCCGAGCGTCGCCGACCCCGGCGAGGCTCGGCGTTGCGGCGCGGGCGAGGCCGAGCCTCGCCTTGGCCGGGCGAGGCCGAGCTCGCCCGACCATGGCGAGGCTCGGCGTCGCCGGATCCGGGCGAGGCCGAGCTCGCCCGGCCAAGGCGAGGCCGAGCTCGCCCGACCATGGCGAGGCTCGGCATCGCCCGCGCGGCGACGCCGAGCCTCGCCATGGTCGGGCGAGCTCGGCCTCGCCAGATCCGGCGAGGCCGAGCTCGCCCGGCCCGTGGCGAGGCTCGGCATCGCCGCGCGGCGACGCCGAGCCTCGCCTTGGCCGGGCGAGCTCGGCCTCGCCCAGATCCGGCGAGGCCGAGCCTCGCCTTGGCCGGGCGAGCTCGGCCTCGCCAGATCCGGCGAGGCCGAGCCTCGCCGGGGCGGGCGGCTCGGCCTCGCCGGATCCGGGCGAGGCCGAGCTCGCCCGCCCACGGCGAGGCCGAGCCTCGCCCAACCACGGCGAGGCTCGGCCTCGCCGAGGGCGGCGAGCCTCGCCGTGGCCGGGCGAGGCCGGCGCCCCGTCGGCCGAGTCGCCGGAGGCCGGTGACCGGCCGAAAAAAAAAAAAATAAAAAGAAAGGAAAAAATGAAAAATAAAATAAAATTGTTTAAAAAATTAAAAGAAACAAAAAAAGAATAAAAATTTTTATTCTCGGACCAAACGTGTTTCGTTCATTTTTTATTTCCGACCAAACGTTACCAAACGCTTTCTTTTATTAAAAGATTGTTAGAATGTAAACACTTTTTTTTGTTTTTCCGTTAAAGGAACAAAAAAATGAACAGAAACAAATCCATGCGCACCCTTAACTTGCTTGGACTTCCGGAATGAGCAGCGCAGCGTGGTTTTGGTCCACCATATGCCAGCTGTAAAGTTGTACTTTTCCTCTGTTAATTCACCCTTTTTTTTTAAATTAATTTTTTGAACTTTTAATTTAATTAATCAATTCCTTAAACTTGCATTAAATTATAATTAAGTCTGGCACCAATTCCGATAAGCTCGATCTAATGTGGCAATCAAATGATTTAGAGTATGATGTGGAAAATAATTAGCCTACACAAACAAACCACCATGGAAATGATGTAGATGGTTTCCCTTATGGAAATGCCACGGTCAAAATTTTTGCCTCCACGTACAAGGCGTCAAGATAAAGAAAAACTTCTTTTTTAAGTCATCCTCCGACCTAATCTAAGGGTTGTGTCAATGTCAATTAATTGTAATTGATGTAATTTCCTGAAAAAATTATTCTCTTTGGGACACGAGGTAGCATACTAGTCTCTTGTGTTTTCCTTTTTGGTTTATTCTGAAAATACATTGGGGTAGTCTCCTGGAACTATTATCTTTGGGGAAGCCTTGGCCTCCTAAATAAGTTATTAGTCAGTAGACGTCAATTCTCAAGCTCATTTCTTAAAACATCAATGGGTAATTTTTTTCAGCTTTGCTTATTTGGAGACACAATGAATAAGTGAAGGTTCAATGGCGATGGCACAAATTATGTAATGAGAAAGGCCTTTTGTTTCGCTAATGTTCTTCATTCATCTAGGAATGACCCCCTTGGATTTATTGAAGGACAAGCCTAAGTACTCTAGTCTTCTTAGGTGGCCAAATTCCCTTGGAGATCCATTGACTAATGTTCAAAAATCTTCTTGACTTGGGTATATAATAGAAGGCTAGAATCCTCCTTTAAGACCTTCTTGGGTAAACGATGGGAAGTAAAATTGATTTCGTTGACTGAAGCTTCAAAGAACCTGCGTCTTTGGGCAGCTCAACACTTGATGGGGAAGTGTTATCCCAACGCCAGTGGTTAGGTTGGTACGATTGGTTTGTCGTAAGGAAGAAAATTCTTTCTTGAGGTTTGTCATGTTTGTCTTTTTCTTTTCTTTTCTATGTGAAAAAGAAATGGGAAGGGGACCGTACCAATAATACTGGCAATGAATGGCGAGCAAGGCACGACAAAATTTTCAGTTTCCACGTGAATTTTCAATTATAGCTTTTTTGACAAATGATGCCTCATCTTTGCTTGGACTTTGGAGTCTACCTGTCATTTCCAAGAAAGTATCATCTGGCCTTTGCATCAGTAAATCAAAGTCATCCCCATCGTGGATTACATCAGTCCTATAGTAAGATTCACTTAATTTATGATTGAGATAATATTTATCGATATTTTTCGGTCAAGAACCAATGGTGCTGTTATGCAAAGTTATAAAAATTCTAAATGGATTTACATTTATTACCTAGCATTTACACAAATTGTGTTAGACACGTGTAAGCACACATGATATAATTAAGAGAAAAACATCACTACTTAAAAATTAAAAATGAACCATGACTGAGAAAATCAGTGTTAAACTTGATGAATCCCAAAACAAAATCATTTTTTTTTTTCTTTTGTGGTAAGAGTAGGGAGGGGACAAATGTACAAGTGAGTTTATCGGTGAACGTCCATCCAAGCAACGATAAAAGTTAGAGAGACATGAGTCCACAAATGGGCTTGTAGATGGAAGTACGCACAGGCTATCCATATGGATGAACAAACAACTATGAACAACTTTTGTACTTGAAATTTACCCTTGAAGTTATGAGTCATATCAAAGGACATGAACAATTACATGGAAGCTTGTCACCAATTTCCAATAGGTCGCTGAAAGAAAAGAATGAATACTTTGAATAAAGTATGAAATATAGATAAAAAAAAAAGAGAATGCCAAGCCCCTGCTTCTCTCGGGCCCTATATAATGAAAGAAATGTTCATGCGCCTAACATCCTGCAGTCTTCAAACCCATACAAAAGGCATACCTAAAATCAGTTTAAAGTGTTGGGGTCAAGCACTATGAATGGCCAAGTAGCAAGATAATTCCGTTGCCAGAACCAATTAGAACATGAATTGTAGATAAAAGTTACCTCAAAATAAGAGAAATTATTTTACCCTCGGAAATTACGTGGACGCTTGCTTTTGAGTTTTGTCCGGTCAAAGAAGAACTTAATGTACTGTTTTTACTGTGATTTCTTTTGCTGGCTAATGAAAGCTTGAAGAATAGCAAGCTTTTACCCTCTTCGTAGCCCTCAGTTTAGTGTTGCAGTCTTGAATGAGGTGTACGACTTAAGATTTTTCCATAAAATCAATGTCTTCATGTTGCCCCCTTCTAGAGCCGTATCTGCTCTTTTTATAAATTTGAATCAAATAGAAAGATATACGGAACAAAGATAACACTAATGCAGCATAAAAATAAAACTAAGCCAACCTTTTTACAGAAAAGTTAATTAAAAAACAATATGGATTATAGATAGCAAAAATACATTAGGTTGTTAAGAAATTTAATCATGGCTAATATATATTTTGTTCACATACATGCACACGCACATAACTCTCTCTGTTTCTGTTCATTCGTGCACATGCGCACATACGACTTTTTTTTTTCTTCTATGCCCTGCTTTTATCTAATAAAGGTGCAGTACCCACTTATTTCAAAGTCTTTATTGGATTATTCTGAGTGCACATCCATCTATGTCAATAATATAATTTGATCTTTCATCTTTTTATGTTCTGATTGTGTTGATATTTTTTTCGATACTTTTATGTTAAATTGGGTGTTTCTCATTTCACACTTAAAACAGGTGTATAGGTGAGTTTAAAATTAGAGAGACACATGAGCCCACCTATAGATGGCTTATTGATGGAAGTCTGCACAAGCAACCCTTGTTGTTGAACAAACAACTATGAACAACATCTGTACTTGAAATTTAGCCATGAAGCTATGAGTCAAGTCAAACGACATGTACAATTTACATGGGAGCTTGTTGCCAATTTCCAATATGTCACCAACGGATGGATTCTACATTAAAAGTATGACAGAGAAATATGGACAAAAGGAGAATGCCAAGCCACTGTGCTTGTGCCCTATATAATAAAAAAATGTTTATACATCTAAGATCCTGCAGTTTTCAAACCCATACAGAAGGCATGCGTAAAATCATTTAAAGTTCTGAGGTCAAGCACTATGAATGGCCAAGTAGCAAGATAATTCCATTGCCAGAGCCAACTGTTGCTGCCTATAAAAACCTTCTATGTCACACTCTCCCTCGAAAACTCAGTTCAGTAACCAAAAGAACAGAAAGAAAAGCAGAAAATATGGCAGCCTTATCATTATATCTACTGCTTACTTGGATATTCTTGCTTTCTCTCTTTCGTACTAGGTTTGCTGAGGTACTTTGTCATGCGGACGAGAGCTCTGCCTTGATGGAATTCAAGAGAAGTTTAAGAACCAACACGACAGACTTCGGATGCATTTATCCAAAAGTCCATTCCTGGTCGCTGGATGAAAGTGGAGATTGTTGTTCATGGGACGGCGTCAAATGTGATGAAGTCACCGGCCGAGTGATCGCCCTCAACCTTAGTAGCAGCTGTCTCTCAGGCACCATGAGTCCTAACACCACTCTCTTTCGACTTGTTCACATGGAGTCGCTCAATCTTGCTTTCAACAGCTTCAACTTCTCCTCAATTCCGTACGGCTTCGGCAATCTTTCAAAGTTGCAATGCCTTAATCTCTCCTCCTCCAACTTCTCCGGTGAAATCCCTCATGATATTTCGCAACTCTCCAAGTTAGTTTCTCTCGATTTGTCCACTTCTTCGTATGAGTCACTTCATATGCCCAACATGGGCGACTTCGTTCATAACTTGACTGGGCTAAAAGAACTTGATCTTTCTCGAGTAAGCTCATTATCACCTTTCCCACCAATGCTAGCGAATTTCTCTTCCTTGACATTGCTCAGGCTAGATTCTTGTGGATTGAGTGGAAACCTTCCGGTCAACATTTTTCAGCTGCCAAACTTGGAAGTCCTTTCCGTTGCTTACAATTCCGACCTTTCTGGGTTTTTTTCCAAATTGCACTGGGGTTCTCCATTAAAATCCTTAGACCTTTCCCAGACCAACTTCTTGAGAGAAATACCCACTTCAATTGGAAATCTTAGTCTCTTGAATGAGTTAAAAGCCGAGAGTTGCTATTTCTTAGGATCGCTTCCCTCTTCAATGGGTAATCTTACCCAACTATCGGGGCTAGACCTCTCTTACAATAACTTGCAAGGTCAAATCCCTGTTTCCTTTGCTAATCTTAACCAGCTATCGGAGCTAGTGCTCTTTTCCAATAACTTGATTGGTGATTCTTTGGAGTGGATGGTTAACTTGACAAAACTCACTGTCTTGGACATTTCAGGTAAAAGTTTCTTTTTGATTATATTAAGCGCAATTGTGATGTTATGTCATCTATGCACTAACCCACTCAATGGATGACAAGTGGCATTGTGAGGGCCCACCATCATAAGTCTCTCTTTACCAGTTCGGACGGATCTCTTTCCTCCTCCATCTACAACTCCATGGAACCCAATCTTTCAAGCTTCATCGTTGCCTGCTCCCACCCCGACCACGACCAAAACCCCTGCTACAACAGCCACGAGCAAAACTACCATCGCCGCCTCAAGAGCTTCGATTCCGGTAAGGGCCTGAACCAGAAGGCCTTCTAGCTCGGCAAGTTCAGCCAGGTCTTGAGCCTCAAACAGCTTCTTCATCAACTTTTTCTTCCTCAACTTCCTCAATTTTTTGAACAAAAGAAAAAAAGAAAAAAGTTCCTCAGTTAATCCCCTTGGACATCGCGATCTTGATGGTCAAATCGACATGCATCTTGTCCTCCCGCAACCTTCTCAAATCCCTAATTTTCATATTGATGCTCCCACTATACTTGAAGAACTCGACCTACGCGCTGATCGAACACGTGAGTGGTGGCCATCGATGAAGCCCGATTTCGCCAATCAGAAGAACTACTCGACGACATAGTATGTCCTCTCACCACCATAGGCAATGAAGGAGAGGATCAGGTCCTACCCAGAGTCGAGGTGTGAGGCTCGGAGAGTGTTCACGTCCTCAACAACTAGCTCAGCTAGAAGGCCTTTCAGCTCATGCCAATGTTGGACTCAAAGCTCCTCAAGCGGCGATGGAGGGGTAGGGTTTTGGGAAGGAGGGAGGAGGATAGGATGATTTTGTGGCGTACCTGGAGATCTTAATAGCATTGTCGAGGTAGGCCTTGAGGCGGCGGAGGAAGTCCCTGTCTCTAGTTTTTCCCGTGGCCGTTGCGGCAGGGGTTTTGGCAGTGGTCCGGGAGGGAGCGAGCAGTAGTGGAGCTCGAAAGATCGGTGCAGAGAGGAGGAGAGCGAGAGAGACTTTCCAATTTTCGACGGTGGGCCCCTCCAATGCCTATTTGTCTAAGTGGGCTATTGCATAATGTCTTGGACCTAATATTTTCAGGCGATGATATTAATTTAGCCAAAGAGAAAAAGGAAATTGAAATTGATGGGGTAACTAACGCTCATTTGTCTTGTGTCTTTTTTTTTCCTTTCTGTTTGGTAGGTAATCGATTAAGCGGTGGATTTCCATCTTCATTTGAGAACCTAAAGCAGTTGACTTCTCTCGACCTTTCTGGCAATGACTTGCACGGTGATATTTTGGGCGCATTGCGGAATCTGAAGGATCTCAAACAACTTTATCTGGGGTCGCTTAATCTCAATGGCGTTCTTGATGTGAATGATCTATTCACACTCAAGAACTTGACAACCTTATATTTGTCCAAAAACATCATATCTTTCACCAAGTCATTCATCAATGACACTACATCGAAGCTCACCTACTTATATTTGGATTCATGCAACTTGATCGAGTTCCCACGGTTTATAGGCTACTTGAGCGAATTGAAGGAGTTATCCCTACGACACAACAAAATTCAAGGGAATTGGTTAAGTAGTGGATTTCCATCTCCATTTGAGAACTTGAAGCAGTTGACTTGTCTTGACCTTTCTTACAACGACTTGCACAGTGATATTTTGGGCGCATTGCGGAATTTGAAGGATCTCGAACAACTTTATCTGGGGTCGCTTAATCTCAATGGCATTCCTGATGTGAATGATCTATTCACACTCAAGAACTTGAGATACTTACATCTGTCCAACAGTAACATATCTTTCACCAAGTCATTCATCAATGCCACTACATCGAAGCTCACCTACTTATACTTTCATTCATCCAACTTGATCGAGTTCCCACGGTTTATAGGCTACTTGAGTGAATTGAAGGAGTTATCCCTACGACACAACATAATTCAAGGGAATTGGTTAAGTAGTGGATTTCCATCTCCATTTGAGAACTTGAAGCAGTTGACTCGTCTTGACCTTTCTTACAGCAACTTGCACAGTGATATTTTGGGCGCATTGCGGAATCTGAAGGATCTCGAACAACTTTATTTGGGGTCGCTTAATCTCAATGGCGTTCTTGATGTGAATGATCTATTCACACTCAAGAACTTGAGATACTTACTTCTGTCCAACAACAACATATCTTTCACCAAGTCGTTCATCAATGCCACTACATCGAAGCTCACCTACTTATATTTGGATTCATGCAACTTGACCGAGTTCCCACGGTTTATAGGCTACTTGAGCGAATTGAAGGAGTTATCCCTACAACACAACATAATTCAAGGGAATTGGTTAAGTAGTGGATTTCCATCTCCATTTGAGAACCTGAAGCAGTTGACTTGTCTTGACCTTTCTTACAACGACTTGCACGGTGATATTTTGGGCGCATTGCGGAATTTGAAGGATCTCGAACAACTTTATCTGGGGTCGCTTAATCTCAATGGCGTTCTTGATGTGAATGATCTATTCACACTCAAGAACTTGAGATACTTACTTCTGTCCAGCAGCAACATATCTTTCACCAAGTCATTCATCAATGCCACTACATCGAAGCTTGCCTACTTATACTTGGATTCATGCAACTTGACCGAGTTCCCACAGTTTATAGGCCACTTAAGCAAATTGTCGTTGTTAGACTTATCACACAACATAATTCGAGGGACCATTCCTAGATGGATGTGGAACAATAGTAAAGAATCTCTCAAGTATGTAGATCTTTCTCACAATCTTTTAACCGGCTTCGAAAACAACCAGACTGATCTTCCTTTGCCAAACTTGAGGTATTTCGACGTTAGTTCTAACTTGCTAGAAACAACCCTCCCCGTCCCACCTCCCTTGGTTAAGTTGTACAACATCTCCAATAATGTTCTATTTGGGGATATTCCAACATCCATTTGTGAAAGGAGCTCTCTCACCATGCTCGATTTTTCCAACAACGCTCTGAATGGCACGCTTCCTCCTTGTTTGGGGAGCATTGGTCCTTTGATTTTTTTGAACCTCGCGAGAAACAAGTTCGATGGCATGATTCCTCGCGTTTACCAAGATGATTGTCAATTAACGATGATTGACCTTAGAGAAAATCGACTAAGAGGGACTATTCCGAAATCCTTAGGAAATTGCGAAATGCTAGAGTTTTTGAATCTTGGTGGCAACCAAATTAATGATACATTCCCATTTTGGTTGTCGAAATTGGCCTACCTAAAAGTTATTGACTTGCAGTCCAATAATTTCTATGGTCCCATAGAAGGTCATCTAAACCAACTTAACTTCACCAGTTTACACATTCTTGACCTTTCCAACAACAACTTCAATGGTAAACTTCCTTCCAAGTTGTTACAGAGTTGTCTTGCCATGAAGGTTATCGATGGTCAAGAGTACTTGGCATATATGAGTATTCATCAACAGATTAATTTTTTTGGTTTCCCATTCAATGGAAATGAGATGACTTATGCGATGACATTGATGAATAAGGGCACGAAAAGGGATTATGTGAAGATTCCAAATACCCTTGTGGCAATTGACCTCTCCAATAACAAGTTTGAAGGTTTCATTCCTGAGCTCATTGGAGATCTAAAATCTCTTCGTATGCTCAACCTTTCAAACAACTCCCTCACCGGTGGCATCCCTCCTTCCTTGGCAAACCTGATAGTGCTCGAATCACTGGATCTTTCCCTGAACAATCTTGTGGGAGAGATTCCTCAACAACTAGCCAGCCTCACATTTCTTGCAGTTTTCGATGTCTCTCATAATCGATTATCAGGACCAATACCACGTGGAACTCAGTTCGACACATTTGGGAACAATTCATTTGTGATGAATGAGGGTTTGTGTGGAAGTCCTTTGCCAAATAAATGCACAAATGCTGATAACGCTCCATTGCCACCATCTTTCACAGTAAATAATGAAGAGGAGTCTCTATTCGACTTGGATTGGAAAATCATGCTGGCTAGCGCTGGAGTTGGCTTTTTGGTTGGCGTTGTGCTAGGGAACTTGATCATTGACAAGAAGAGTAGGTGGTTCTTGCGCTGCTCCAAAAGAATGGCAAAAGGATGGATTAGGTAAGGAAAGCTCTAGCAGACTAGAAATTTTATAGCTAGATACTCAATGCTCCGTGTCTAAGTAGTTTGTTGAGAACGGTCATACATTCATGTCTTAATATTCTAAACTATGTTTGTTTGCATGTTTTAGTAAATTACTATGAGATGTTGTTTTCTTGCTCATGAAAGTTAGTTCTTTAGGTTCCAAGAAAGCATCTCTGTCCATATATACATTAGCAATGTCATAATGTTTTGTTGAATATTACTTGCCAAATGACTCACAGGTTCTAATGTGGGACTTGGTTTATCTATCCATTTTTTCGAAAGCCTGAAGATACTGCGATTTAGAGATGTAATTGAGATGAGTGGATACTAATGAGAAGCCAATTATTATCCATGGTCGAGGATGACTGCAGAAAGTTTTGTCGTCCATGGAAATAATGTAGATTAGTGTGAAAATCTTCATGGTTCATAAGTAGAAAGAGCCTTTGTTTGGTTCAACAATTTCTTCCTTATTTGGCCGTACTATTTGGATTTGAAATTTCTTCTCGGATCTTGTTTCATTTATGAGGTCAAATTTGAGAGATATTCTCAACAATTTGAATGTATAACTTAGCAACATAGGATTAGATATTTATATCGTGTCAGAATACTAGTTTGGGTTATTTATGTCATTTTGTGTTGGAAGGCAAATGTTCCGATGTAATTAATTACAAAGTGTTTCTCATAAAAAAAAGTGAGAGAAAACGTGTCATCCCATGTCAATTTCATTTAAGTCGTATCAAGTTCATGTTTTTGTTGAAAAATTTGCATTGGTGTTCAAGTCTTCTAGAATTTTCCACTTCCCATACTCTTTTAGATATTAGCTTGCAATTTAAGCGAGCTTTGGAAACTAATTTTTTTAATCTAATGCAGTATCCTACTGAAAGATATTTTCATAGAGATTATCTTAAGTTAAATGTAAAATTGTTAGCTTAAAGAGCATATAATTTGATGAGTGATTTAGTTAAATGAGTACAAGTGTAGACACGAAATCTAACAAATAACGATTTCAACAAAACTTTCTACAATTGAACATAATAAAAGGATTATATTGGAATAAGTAGAGTAGCGAGCAAGGGCATGGAAGTCCCCATCTCCATCCTCATCCCACACCTGTGAAGTGCGGGACAAGGTTGGTGATTGGAGTGATGAAAAAAAAAGGATCATTGAACAATTTTCAGTTCTTTTAACAAGAATGACAAAAAATAAGTATGAAGAGGAGAGATAAAAGGGTTCTATTCGAACCAACTAATGACGTGACTGAGATAGATTGAATTTGAACTCACAAACTTGTATATAGAAATAGGAATTATTGAGGAAATAATTAATGATCTATAAGAATTCGGAAAATACCTTTTCTTTCAATCTTTTATTTTTTTTGAAATTTAAGTATTATTTAATGACATGAGTGATGTATTGAGTCTGAACTCACACACTTCTATCTAGAAGTAGAAATTACTAAGGAAATAGATAATGATCTATAAGAATTCAGAAAAGACATTTCCTTTCGGTGGATTATGATTCACATGGGATCATGACATTTATGCCAACCATGCTCTAATGATATGCATTGGTTTTAGATTTTTGGATTGTTTTGGAATTTTATGGGCTTGTTTGTTATTATGACTTTTGAGACAACATTTTGATAATGAATGGAAAACCCTCGGTTCCACGGCGGCCGGAGACTTTCCCTCCGATCGCTACCTCCGGAACCTGTCGGCCCGACGCGGAGAGGGCCTCGGGGTTTTCCTCGCCCCATGCTTCTCCGGCGCGCGTAGTGTCCCGATATCGGCCGTCCGGGTAAGGCGTCGGGAGCTAAGGATCCCTCCGTCGGCGACGCGGCCTCGCCGCCGCCTCATCGCGGGGCGACGGGCGAGAGCGGGAATCTCGCCGAACTGCTCCGATTGTTCCTGGCTCTCCTTTTCTCCGTCGTCTTCTTCTTCTCCTCGTCGTTCGTGATCGGCGTCGTCGCCCTCCTCGTCAGTAACTTCTCGATCCCCAGCCCTATGTCGCTGCCTGCTCAGTGCAAAATCGTCTCCAGCAGTAAGTTCCGTTGAATAATTGCTTATGCTTTCGGGTCTTGACCAATCGAGTTGGCTGAGCTAAGTTGTGGATTGTTACCGTTCTCGGCCGTTTTGTGCTACTTCAGCTGCTAGCTAATGATGAGAAATGGACAGGATGTAGTATGTGATGACTCGTTTGATCAATGGAACGTAGCGAGTTTCGTTTTCGTACTGTAGGTCGTGTTATGCGCTCGAGTGTCGTGTGCTGAGTTTTGAATTTTTTCTTGCAGGTGTGGATATAAGGTCGTCTAAATTTGCGAGCTTGGGCTGTTGAATTATAACGCCAAGATTGTCTTCAGCTCCTCCGAGAAAAGGAAATTCCGGTGCCATTATGATTACTATTGGGCTTCAGTATTTAAGGTGATTCTATGTCCTCCGAGGAGTAATTATCGTTTTTTAGTGTGCATTTCTTGTCTGTTGGGAGTTTTAGTTATCCCTGTTATCTTTCGTGGCCAATGAGGCTCGGTTTCGGTGTTTCCATTGTCGCCTTGTTTTGTCTGGAACTGCGGAATTTTCATAGTTATCTATCTGCATATTTTTCTCTAGCCTAAATCTTATTGTCTATACAGCTGCCTGATAAAATGTCTGTAATATTTGACATACATTTGTAATGCTATAGAGTACTATCTAGGATTTACTCATCTCTGTTGCGCATGAGTGCAGGAGCATGCACACCCCTGTGTGCCCATGCCATTTCAAGCTGAGTTTTAGATTGGATAATGTTGTGCATGACCAGTAGAAGCTATCTTTTCATTCATTTGAGTGCGCAATGAATCTTATGTTTCCATCACTTATTATATGGAGGTTCAACTAATTAGGAATCAAGCATGTGTCGAAGGAACTACTTGTTATGTCATTTGTCCTATTATCATAATCAATCTTTTACTGTCTTTTTTAGCTATGAATGTCAATTAAGGAAATATAGTTATATTAATTTCACTCTATGCTCATTGTCATTTTGTCATTTATTTAACAATGTCACGTGCCAATATATTTATGAATGCCATGTCATTCTTTAAGTCACAGGGGAACCTTGTGAATGAGCTGGTATTGATTCTGCAAAAATAGTGTTCAAATGTAAGAATACTATGAGCTGTTGTGAAGCTGAAAAGGCATTTGCATGTTAATTGATACATTGGATACAATGAAGTTTGAACCTGTTTAGAAATGTTCATGGAAGTGAGTATTCTTGCTGCA
This sequence comes from Eucalyptus brandiana, assembly GCA_014182725.1. Taxonomy (NCBI): domain Eukaryota; kingdom Viridiplantae; phylum Streptophyta; class Magnoliopsida; order Myrtales; family Myrtaceae; genus Eucalyptus; species Eucalyptus brandiana. The sequence goes on along the minus strand of CM024672.1, from coordinate 11,275,998 downwards.
TTTGAGATAAATAAAAGTTAAAAGAATCATTCTAGATAAAAATGAAAAAGAGATTGAAAGTTTAACTCTTCTATGATTTGGATGAAGGTGGGAAGAGGAGAAGGGGGTGGTAAAATCTGTTTGATTAGGTTAAACCTGTCTTCGGCAACTGCCCTCCTTGTGTTTAGATTTGATAAATTGTACCTTGAATGGATTGTTGAATCATTTGATGTTAAATCCGGTTTCCCATAGTATTTCTAGAGACACTTAATTTACTAATTGCCTAGTTTCACCAATCTTACTTTAATAAAGAGACTTGTTATCATAGTGAAAATGAACCAAGTCAGCTTGATCTAAACATATAGTTGACAAAATTGGCAAAAGCATCAGACATGGTTTGCTGGTTTGTTTCTATTTGTTCAGTCTTCTTATTCAAACAGTCACTCAGTTCTAATCTGATCCTTTTGATGTTCATTTAAGATTGAACATATGTTGGGGTTGTGTATGTCTATACTTTGGGTGTTTTGGTTTGTGTAGTTTGGAATTAACTCTGATAGCAATTTGTTGGCTCTTCTTAGCTTGAGTAAGTGCCTTGTTATGCTCCTTCCAAATCAGGCATTCCTGGGAATTGGTGCATATGAGTGTTTATGAACTTTTACTGTAGTCATTAATCGATTGTGCTCCATGCATAGATAGATAGAGATTACAGATGTTTTTATCAGGCTAAGTATCTTAGTTTAACTCAGAAGAGGTAAAAGAATGGCAATTACAATCATAGGAAAAGAAAGCTACCACATTTACTGACTGCCGAATTTACATTACTATTTTGCACCTTCTTACAATTGCAGGTAGAGGTAAAAGAATGGCAATTGCAGTTATAGGAAAAGAAAGCTACCACATTTACTGACTGCCGAATTTACATTACTATTTTTCACCTTCTTACAATTGCAGGTAGAATATAAGGATCATTTATCAGGTCAGACTCAATTAGCACTTGCAGAGGCCCCAAACGAGGCCCTTCCTGCTGATTGCAGACCTGGTTTTGGGGTTGCTTGGTTGACCAAAGATAAATTTAAGGTAACAAATGCACCTTTTTAACATTTGTGCTATCAGCTAAATTCGAACCATTATATGTAGGTTTTTGCAATCATCCTGAATATTATGTTTATTTCATTGGGATTGTTGTGGTTCCTTTTGTATGTGTTTTTTGATTGCACAACTTCGTTACTTATTCTCACACTGGTTTTAGGTGAATAATACTTATGACTGCTGGTATGCATCTAGCAATTCCAAAGTAAGCATCTATCATGATGACTTCTTCAGTTGTCAAGCCAAAGATCCATCTGCAATGGAGATGATGAGGAGATACTACATATTGTGAGTACTCGATTCCTTTTCTGCGCCTCCTTTCCTTTTTGTGTATTAGGAATGTCACAGCAAAAGGGTTGGCACTTCCTGTGTGCTGAAAATAACTGCACTATTTTAAACCAGACCCTGACTGGCTTGTGTCATGGTCATTTAGATGTTTCTTGGTACTGTCATTTTAATATTCTTTTATACTTTAAGTTATGACCGCATGGGAGTTTGGCTTGGTGGATGAAAGTGTTGGAAGCAATGCATGATCTACTGAGCAGTAGTTTGAACCACGTCCAGCACTGCAATTTGCATTTATTACCTTGGCTTGTGTGTAGCATGAAATGTCTCTTGTCTGTTCTGGTAACAAAGTGGAATGTGGTCTCTCAGCAAACTGCCAAGCAAGGGCTGCCTAAGTTGAATGAGGTCAACATCGGTTCAATCTGATTTCAACCACTCATGGATTGGTGGTCTGGACTGGATATCTAACCTTGGCCAATCAGTAGAACTGGCCAGTCCAATCGGACTTTTAAAATCTTGCATTAATCACGTAGTTTATAATGGTCAAATTGCCACTATTTCATTCTGTTTGGTTCAGTGTCTTTCTAAAATATGAAGGATCTTGGCATGTCTGAAATTAGTTCACTTTTGCAGTCTTAGTCCAGCTGTGCAACTATTTTGAAGTATACTGTTCTTCTCTGTTTGAATTGACCAATGACTGTTTTTCATTTGAGTTGCCTGCTAATCATAATGCTGTAATAAATGGTCACTAATACAGAACTCCCAAGAATCATTGCAGGCCAACATTGCCATGTATCATGTACATCTGATTGTGCTGTAATTTCTTCTTTTTCTGAAGCCCAAATGCAATTGAGATTACTGTCTCATCTGCTTACGGATCAATTGTTACTGAACTTGTAGAATACAATATCTGAATTTTTTCTGGTTCACAAAAGATCAGATTCGCCATTATGTGACCTTCCAAATGCCGCATTTCCATCTCCTTTCAAAGTCGCCCTTAAATTACATTTCGCTGTACATATTCATTTGTTGTGTCTCTTACTTACATTGTGGTTTCTATATTACTTAATGTGGCCCGTGCATTGTCAGGTTCTTGGAGATTTTCAAATCCTGGGTAACTGGCAAGATCAGGGCTAAATATTGGAAATGGGAAACCATTGTTGGGGTGGTTACTGGTTTCTCAACCTCCTTAATATCAATGAGTTTTATCAGACTTTTTCAACAGATCAAATCTCGGCATCGGTCACATCCAACCAGGAACCTGCCTTGCACAGTTAGTGCAAACCGATTAAAGCGTGCTTGTTTGTTTGTGGCATATGTATCTTTTACTGGTTGGCTTGCTTTACAATATGGAAAAAGGCTGGGCCTTCCCCTCATTTATATTTATAGGTAGTTTGGAAAAGCCATTTTTTGTCACCTTGCCATATAGGAATCTGCTACTAATGTAATTGCAGGATCTTGTTATATATTTGTACTTAGCAGAAAAGAGAGAAACGTTTGCTCAGCAAGTGTGTGGTTCTGTGTGGAATAGCGGGATATATGTAGTGAAGGGAAATTCAAGCAAGAGGCAATTCAAAATGCTGTGGTTGATCTCTTAATCATCCTGAATTTGTGATGTGAGATGTGAATTGAGTATCTCTCTTACATTGTCCTAGCTAATCTCATCACGTGACTAGATGACTGGGAAAGAAACAACAGAACTAGTTTAGAGTCCTTTCATTACAGAATGTATGGAGAGTGAAGCTGCAATTTGATTTCTAATTACAGTGGGTACCAGCGGAGCTAGTATTTGGCATACACAAATAGTTTAAATTTCTCATTATGGCGGACGTCTAATTTGTTTAAGCTTTGGCAGTGAGTATATACAACCAATACTTTCTATTACTCAATTCATGTTGTGATTGTTGATTTTATGGCATCTCTAGCTGTTGACGCCACATTGTTATCGGAGAAATATGCTAATTTCTATATCCAAACACACTAGTAAGGAATTGCAAGAAGTTGGCGATCAGGAATTGAATAGATTCAAATTATAACCAGTTGGAAGAGCTCAGGAACCAACTGCAATTGCCGGTGAAATCACTGGTCTTTTGTTTCATGGAAGCTGCATATAAGTTTAGTAGGATCGTTCCAACCTATCCTTGTCAACGAATAGTAAAAATCAACACACTTGGGTTCTCATCTCATCATATTAAAGTGCTAATTTGAGGGGCAAGACGCAATTGTGGATTCTTATATTGAGTCATGATGCAATTCGAGGCTCGCTTGACAGGACCATGAGATGCCTGCAATGACCGATTGCAAGTTGCAACTAGAGAAGTACAAGAGAATATGCGGAGCTTGGGAACTGGCATGATTGGATAAGTTTCAGCATAGATTATAAAGGTCATAGGATCCAAAAAATTTCGGCGTACTCCTTTTATTCTGTAAAATGTAATTAACTGTTGGGGCAATTATTGCAAGTGTTCTCTTTGGTCCTAATACTTTCATTTCATGCATTTACGTCCTAAAACTAGTCATAGTGTAGCTCTTTTAGGCTTTAGTGGATGAAAAAGTTATATTGCAATTTTTTTTTTTTAACAAAGGACGCTTAGGATTGGAAAAATAATTAACACAAGTCATATTGACATTTTCTGTCCATTTTAGACTGACATAATTAATGAAAAGACTCAAATGTATCTAGTTTTAAGACTTCAATGCTCAAAATGAAATTTTTAGGATTCGAGTTCATTATTGTGATTTGTAATTATTAATTTGCTAACTCATGTTCAATTTTTTACATTTAAATACATGAAGCCTTAGCTAACTAGAGTCTCCAGCCCCATTTCCATCCCCACTCTATCTCCTCTTCCCTCCCTTAAAGGCGCCCTCCCTTCCCCTTCTTATAGAGATTGACCATGCCAGAAGTTCAAAAAAAAAAAAAAAAAAACAGATACATTCATTCCTTTATGTTTTTATTAATTTTTTTTTCTGGCCATCTTTGGGTTTAATGTGTTAGTTTTCGATAAAATCATAGCCAATTTTTAACTTGATAAAAAACTAAAAGTAAAAGGTAATATTCGGTATAAAAAATCGAGCGATATTGAGGGTTTCAAGTTCTAATATCATTCGGAGAGCCTACAAAATAAATCTTAGATTCCGAATTCTTGAAACGGACGTCTATATTATAGGTTTTTGCAGGTAGGTGAAATCCTTCCTATCCTGAAAAACCTGCATCACTTGGTTGTAACTAGTTGTAGCGATATATAATTATTTTTGATGTGATCTGCACACATGTAGTAGCCCTATCGGACGTCTTGCGAGTGTTTTAACTCAGCAACTTTGTCAACACCACCAACTTGAGTGGCTTTTGAGGTTGACTTTGAAGGTTTCTTTGGATTTTGAAGAGTCTTAACACAGCCTCATTTTTTTTTTTTATCATTGATGGAACTTAGGTTATATGACTCATTTTACTTCTGTTTTACTATTTTTGACGAGTTTTTTAAAAAATATATTTAAATATAATTCGCCATTAATTGGTACAACTAAATTTTTATTTTTAATTTTATGATTTTCTTGTAAAAAAAATTAATGCAATAATCTCTTATTAGTCAAATTTGCAATAAAATAAAATAAAATATTATCGTGAGAGAAAAATCCTCCATCAATATCTTGTCTCTTTGAGTTTCGTATATGTTTCTCTTGATTCTCGGGAAAGAAATTTAAAAAAAGCCTCACAAATCATTTTTCAATTCTTTATATTTGTGTGTTTTTTAACCTTAATTTTTTTTTCTCTGGTCTATGGAGAAATTGCCAGCTTTTCCTAATCCAATATTATTTCGCTCCTTGATTTTGTTATTTCCTTTCACCGTGTAGAAATTGAAGAGACCTTTCTTCCCTCTCGAGAAGTGGGAAGAGTCTCACAAGAAAGATGAACCTGAACTTTTGGGTCAAACTTGAGTTTCTTAATAAATGAAACAAATCATACAATCTTCATTTAAAACTGATATAATTAATAGTCTTCTTTTATTTTAGATATTTTATTAGTTAATAGGCAATTTAATGAGGAGGATCCAAGTTTCTATGACTAAAATAATTGATGTTCTTTTTATTAAATTCAATAATTGAAATTTAGAACCAAGGGGGAAAAAGCATTTAACAAGCTTAAATCATCACATATTTCGTTTTCTGTGGGAATGAATAGCATTTTGAAAGTGAGTTTGGCAAAACCATTTAACATGTTTGGATAATTTGAATTGATAAAAAATATAGTAAGGGATTTTCATTGCATCAGGCAAGATCTTATCAATAGGCAGATGTAAATAAGCTTCTTTTCAAACAAAACATGTATTAGCAGGTCAATTTCTTTTTGGTATAATTTTTATTAGTATGTTGGATAGCATATTTTATCACATCCACACCTTTCTGTAATTGTTTTTTTTTATTTTTTATTTATTTTACCGGTGGCTAAGCCGGCCAAATGTAGCATTCGTTCTTCTAAGTGAAAAGTTAAGGAATCTCTTCGTGAAATAAATTGGTGTTTAAGAGTAACAATCCATCACTTTTTATTGTTTAATGATTAAATTGCAAATAAATGAGTTCATATTTTTCTTCTTGTCTCTACCATGTCCATGGGCTCCAATATTTAGTAGCTTTCCACAATTAGATTGTATAAGTAGCTAATGTTACAGCCAAGAAGCCGACCAAAATATATATATATATACTGCTTGGCACATAAACACAACATACATTAGAACGTGGATCGCCAATGTATATGTTGCATTATGTGACTGTATAATATGATTTTTAGGAAAAACAGATAGAAGGATAAAATAACGAACAAGAAAACAACGTTTAATATAATAACTAATGGAAAACACTCGTTTAATATTAATCAAACAAGCGAACTTTTATTTTCCTAAAAATCATATAATATAATCATAATGCAACATAACAAACAAGAAAATAGCGTTTACATATAATAACTAATGGAAAACACTCGTTCAACATGAATCAAACAAGTGAAATTTTACTTTCCTAAAAATCATATTATAATTATTTTAAGTAATTACACTAGTGGGGTAATTTTTTTTTTTACACAAGCAACATTGCACACCATTGATTGGAGAGAGCCAATGGTCATGACCCTTTAAATCAAGGATGGATGAAACTACGTATATGAAATTTTATTTATACATCGATGGTGTTTTTCTTGTGTTTAATACAAACTAGATACATGATGATTAATACTAATCCGTGTCATGTAATCTAATTGCATCTGCAACTCCTCATTGTTCAACGCCTTCTTGATGTTTTCCATCCTTTTGCCATTATCTGCGAGTAGTACAAAAACCACATACTCTTCTCGTCAATGAAAAAGTTCCCTAACACAACACCAATCAAAAAGCCAACTCCAGCATTGATTAGCACAACTTTCCAATCCAAGTCAAACAGAGACTTGTCGCCATTTTCTTCCTCCAACGGTGATGTTGGTAATGGTATGTCATCCCCAATTGTTGTGCATTTTTTTTGGCAAAGGACTTCCACATAACCCCTCATTCATGGCAAATGATCTGGCCCCGAATGTGTTGAACTGACTCCCTCGTGGTATTGGTCCAAATAGTTGATTATGAGAGACATCGAAAGATGAAAGAAATGTAAGCTGGGCAAGCTGTTGTGGGATCTCTCCTGAGAGCTTATTTCGAGAAAGATCTAGAGATTCAAAAACTCTCAAATTTGCCAAGGAAGGTGGAATGAAACAAGTGAGAATGTTGTTGGAAAGGTTAAGCAAAACAAGTGACTTCAAATCTCCAATGAAATCGGGTATGCATCCTTCAAATTTGTTGTTGGAGAGGTCAATTCGCTTAAGGGCATATGGAACCTTTGTGTATTCCCTCTCCGTGCCTTTACTCATCAATTTCATATCATAGTCCACGATTTTTTCATATGTTTCCAAGGACAGAGGGAGCCCTTGAGAAGTATTCATATATTCCAATTGGTCTTGACTAACAATCACTTTCATGGCGTGGAAACTCTGCAACAACTTAGATGGAAGTTCACCAGTGAAACCATTGTTGGAAAGGTCCATGATATGCAAATTGCTAAAGTTAAACTGGCTTCGATATGTTTCTATTGGACCATAAAACTTATTGGATTTCAAGATAATAGCTCTCAGCTTTGTCAATTTCGATAGCCATGAAGGGAACCCATCATGAATTTGATTGTAACCAAGGTTCAAATACTCTAGCATTGGACAATTTATCAAAGATCTTGGGATAGGCCCTTGCAATCGATTATTCGTGAGGTCAATAATCTTCAACACACAAACTTTTGGGTAACCATTAGGAATCATGCCCTCAAGTTTATTTCTCCCAAGATTCAAAATTGTCAAAGAATCAATATTTCCTAGACATGAAGGAATTGTGCCATTTAGACTGTTGATGGACAAATCAAGAATGACAAGGGATCCGGCTCTACAAATTGATTGAATTTCTCCGAAGAGGTTGTTGTTGGAGATATTGTAATATATTGCTAACGGAGGTGGACTAGGAAGCGTTGTTTTGAGCAAGTTAGAACTAATGTCAAGATAGGTCAACATGGGCAATGCTAGATTGATCTGCTTGTTCAAAAAGCTAGTGAATAGATTGTGAGAAAGATCCATATACGTCAACTGGGGCATTGGCAGATTTATGTGGCTACTCCCAAAGTCAGTTAGAAAATTGTGAGAAAGATCCATATTCATCAATGTTTCTTTATTACCATTCCACATCCATGTAGGAATACTCCCTTTGATTTTATTGTTTGACAAATCTACCCACTCCAATCCATTTAGGTAGCCTAAAAACCTTGGGAATTCATGCAAGTTGCACGGAACCAAACTTAAGGTTGAAAGTTTTGGAAGAGTAGCATTGACCTCAGTGTTGCTGACAAAAGATATGTTGTTGAAGTCCAAAAGCAATGTTGTCAAGTTCTTGAGTTTGTGTAAATCCACAGTGCCACTCAAATTATTGTGTCGAAGTGCCAAATATTCAAGATCCTTGAGTTCCCATAAGGAGTTTGGAATTTCACCTTGCCAGTTGTTGAATGAAAGGTCAAGCCAAACCAACTGCGTCAGGTTCTCAAATGAAAATGGAAGTGCACCACTAAGCTGATTAACTGCCAAGTGTAGAGAGACAAGACTTGTTAGTATAGCTAGCGATTGAATCATGTCGTTTCCATTTCTTTTTCTTTAGAAAAAAAAAAACCTTGCTAATTGAATATTACCTGAAAGGTTCAAATAGTTGAGTTTTGGCAAGTCAACAAGCCAATGAGAAATACCACCTGTGAAATTATTTTTAGAGAGATCTAGATATGATAGCCGGGTGAGATTAGCGAAGGAAGCGGGGATTTGACCCATAAATTTACTTCCACGTAGATCTATATAAGCAAGCTGAGAAAGGGTACTCAGTGAAGAGGGAAGTGAACTTGAGAAAATCGTGCCCCCAAGAGACAATGATTTCAGGGGATTACCCCATTGTTGTTCAGGAATAAAACCAGAAAGATTGTCATTGTAACTAATGTCGAGAACTTCCAGTTTTGGTAATTGAAAGATGCTTACTGGAAATTCTCCATGCAATCCACAATTTCTCAATACAAGCGACTTCAAAGAAGAGAAGTTTGCAAGTATATGGGGGAATGGTGATGTCATGCTTATAATAGAGAGATCAAGTTCTCTAAGCATAGTTAAGTTCTGAACAAAGTTCTCTACGCTAGGCATCTCAAGAGATGCCCACTTAGAAGACAAGTCAAGAGAAGTTAATCTTGAGAGCCGTGAGATATCTGAGGGGACTTTCCCAGAAAATTCTGAACTAGAGAGATTAAGGTACTGTAACCTGGAAAGATTGCCAAAACCGTATGGGATTGAGGAAGAGTTGAAGTCGTTGAAAGAGAGATTGAGCGATTCCAAGTGAAGTAGGTGAAGGAGGCTGGTGTTGGAAGTTATGTTACCAATGAGACAACTGCTACTAAGATCAAGGCCTGTCACATGACCACTAGCCTCGTTGCACTCAACCCCATCCCATGAGCAGCAATCCCCATGTCCATTTGGTAACCACGATTCAACCTTTGGATAAACACAACGAAATTCTGCTGTGGTGATTCGAAAACTTCGCTTGAATTCCATCAAGGCAGAGCTCTCATACGGATGGCATAGTGGCTTAGCAAGTGAAGTATGGATCATCAGGAGAAGGATGATCCGAAAAAGAAGCACATAGAGTAAGGATGCCATGACTTTTGTGCGTTGCTGGAGTTGGTTAATACGTGCTAGGTAAAGTGCCATTGAGAAGCTTTTATAGATAGCAATGGCCGGTTGCTTCGATGGAAGTTCGCGCTACTTACATCGTATGCCATGTGTGAAAAGAGGCATTGGGATGTATTTTTTTGATATCATTCGGAGATCTGAAAATAGCGTGATCGACACATGGATCTTGAAAAAGCATACGTTTTAACATAATATTGTGCAGACCACGCATTGTCAACAGAATTATTCAATATAATATTCACTTTATCTTGTCTATTATTATCATTTTTTTTAATAAGTTCGGGCGCTTGTACTTGCTACATAGAAACAACTGGTTTAGATGGTTTAAAAGTTTTCTCCTCTACTTGTGGTCTTGAGTATCAGGCCTTCCTGGAGGCACTTTACAAGTAAAATCCAAAATGCAACATGTCGATATGTAGGAGCGTGCTCTTAATATCGCCTAGAAAAATGAATTAATTGAGGCGTGCGAAAGCTGGCCCAATACCACTTCATTGTTAAATTCCAAAAAAAAATTGTTACATAGAAGTGATTAGCTTATATAAATATATTTTTGATGAAGCATACATTTTATTTGTTTGGATTGAAATTCAATTCATTTTACTTGTCTGGACTAGAATATTCTCACATCAAAACTAACATTTCCACAATAATGGTCCGCTGATGCTTAAAAAGGAAAAAAAAAAGAGTTTCCAAGAGATTTATGCTTGTCTGTAATTGATTGTAATCATCTATAATTTGTCATTAATTTTATATAATATGAGATAATGATATATAAAATCTGAAAATATATTTAGTCGATGATTACGGTCTTTTCTTTTTGTGATCCTAGGATCGACAAAACTTCTAGGAACTATTGAATTTGTCAATTTATATGATGGCCACGGTCTTGATAGGTCATCTAATTTCCTGGGATTGGGAGAAGATTACTCGCCCAACTTCAGACGTCAGAGTCTGTCCCACTTTCTTTTCTAAATAATATGGATTTTTCAACCATAGCTCAAAGACCTAGTTAAGTGCATTGACCATTAAGAGGCACGCTTCTGATCATAGTCAAAATCATGATTATGCATTTTCCATGCCGTCAAATTTGAAGTGGCCGTCATCTCATTCTCAGCTCAGTGGAAGACTTGGAAGACTTCTTTCGAGTCAAGGAGTGGTTCGCGTCTTTTGTTGAACATGGATTCAATGATGAAACGCAATATCGACTTCACTTACACGGCATGCATTTTCATCATAGGTATACCAGTGCCTCAAATTTTCAATAATACTTTAATAATTGAGCTACACCTTTTATTTTCTTAACCTTCTATGGTTTCTTCTGGGATAGAATGAATGCAATTCAAAAAATCTAATCACCTACTTTACGTAAAGTATAAACAAATACCAAGTAAAGTATAAACAAATACCAAGTATTAGGGCATGATCCAATGAATTTTAACTTAGCAGTTAAAGAATGAATATCATCTTCAAGTCACCCGCTTGGGTTTTGACTTGTCTCTTGAGTTGATCCATACATGAGCATTTCATATGTCTGCAATTTACCTATCTAAGATGGGATTTGTTGTGGTGGAAAAAGGGAGTACTAAGGCAATTGGCAAGTAAGCACAAGTTTGTTCACTTTGCTCTCTAAGTATTCTGAAGCACACTATTGTGTAGGGGTGAGTGGTTCCCGGTTCCTTACAGGTTCCGCTTGGAACTTGGAACCTACCCTCAGATACAGATTCCTCATTTTCTGGAACCTAGAACCTATCCGTCAGAACCAAGAACCTAAAACCTACCCTATCACAGGTTCCAGGGTCGGTTCTAGGTTCCAACAGATTCCAACAGGTTCCTTTTTTTTTTTTTTTTTTTTTCTTTTTAGTTTAAAAAATGGAAATGAATGCAACAATAATAAACAAACTTGTCATTCATCAAAGAGAATATAACACAAACAACAAACATCATTTTAGAAGCAATAATAAACAAACTGTTTTTACACTTATGAACAATCCAGTAGTTCGAGCACATGATGGATGAAACGTGCTCTGATAGTGACCATAATTGCACTGCAGGCATAAGAGCCAGACTTAGCTTCATCAAGCAAATCTTTCCTTCGTGAATTTTGAGTACATCATGCACACATGATTAAGCTGCTTAAGTGAAACATTTATCCTAACAAAAGGATCTAGCTACATCAAAACTGCCTTATCTTCTGGATGGAATGAAACCAAGAGCCATAGGGAATAGAAAAAAAAGACCTTCTTTCCACCCCATTTTTGACAAAAGCTTATGGCCAACATTATCAGCCTGAATCCTGGCCCTTTCAGCAGCCTCTCTAGCAGCCCTTTGGGCAAAGGCATCATTACATGAAGCCAAAAACCTTCAAGCTCTTCTGGAGGAATGAAGTCGCCCATGTGATGACCTTTCTTGGTGGGTCCTATGAAACAAAACACAAATATGTCATCTCAACTAAGATGCATATAGCAAGACACGAGAAAATAGAAATAACGCCCACTCGCAAGGAATTGAAAAGCTAACCTTGAAGAGAAGGAGGTGGAGGCATTTTGTCTTTCGATTGTCTAGGTTGTCTCCTCCTCTCCTCTTGGGCAGCCTTTTTCATGTAAAGTTCCATCATTGCTACAGGATCTGCACTTGCTGTGGAACCTGGCTCGCCTGTGTTCAACAAAACTTGATCAAACAACATGTTTAATTGTGCTCACTTAAAAATGCCAAGAAAGCATGGACCGCAAAATGTCTCTGTAGCATGTTGCAATTTAACCACAAAGTACTCACATAGATATTCAAATAATAACACCACTCACTAGTCAATGAATTTTGAGTTGTTTCAAGTAAAATAACATCATTAGATTCGAAGACAACCTGAAATCAATTTGATTTAAAGACAATGATTACATCTAACAAGTTTTTAGAATGTGATACAAGGCACCACATTGCATAATTATAACGTAAGCGAAGCAATCAACGGTTTCAGTACATTCAGCTTTTCGATCTTTGCTCCATTTTACTTTATTCTCTTACATGCTAACATCGATGATCATATTTGTCACTTATCTGGAAGGAAGTATATAAGTAAATTAAGCCAAAATCAGATGACATGGCAAGTGAAACGAATGTGTAATCACCATTCCTATCCGAAGCAACTCCAGAACCATTTGTAGCTTCATACAATGCTGAAGCAGGTGTTTGGTAATTTGAGCGGTTGGCCTGGCTGTTGATGTAAGAATTTGTGGCCCATATTATGTGATTTATTATATGGTTTAATAATGATTGAAATGCTATAAATAATTATTGGTTATGAGAAGGTACGACTCTAATAAAACGAAAGGGTATATCGCTTTGATGGAAGGCACATTTTCAACGAACGTATATATAGAGTCCGGTCCTCTCTCCACCCACATACGAACAACAACAACAGAAAGAAGTTTGGTATTCTCTCCTCCATCAATTGAATACATTAAGGTTTAGTGGGTTAAGGGAGAGAAATCGGATTTCTTCTTTTGGATCAAGTTCAAGCGTAGCACAATGGATAAAGGTATGTCTTCATCTATTTGTGAGAATCATGAAGATCAAAGATCCTTGATTTGTTATGAATTTCCGCATTAAGAATTTGTATGAATCAAACTAACAGTTGGTATCAGAGCTTTTGGTTTATGATCTCATGATTTTTCCGTTTAAAGAAATATTATGATTTATGCATGATGATTTGTTGAATGATCCTGTTCATAGTATTTGTTGTTGTTGAAATGTTTTGGAAGGTTCTGTTAAAGAAAATCCGAATGATGGAATGTTTTTCATGGACTAAAATGGTGAAGAAAAGTTACTGTGTGTGTGCGAGTGGAAAAGGACAAAAATGGAGTAATTCGGAATTTTAAGGACAAAAATGGAGGAATTCGGAATTTTGAGGGCAAGTAAGAAACTCGCCGGTTCCGGGGAAAATCCGGCAACCCACCGCTTGATTTCGGACCCACACCGTCGCAACATCATGAGGAACATTAGCCATGAGTTTTTCCGGCATATCGGTGTTCGCCGGAGGCTAATCGAGCGGCGGAAGCGGCGGTGGTGGAGGGTTTGCGTTTTGGGGAAACTTTGGTTTGATTTGGGGCCAATTTTTGGTTATTTTCTCCGAAACTTGGACCCATGTGGTCGTGCCGGCATGCTCTTCAAAACCCATTAATTATTTGTGTTTGGAATGGGCTGTCGGAGAAGAAACGGGCGGCGAAACGGCGGTTGAACGGCGAAAAATCGCGTCTGTGCGCGAGGAAGAAGGCGCGTGGGCTCCACGCGCGCGCTGCGGTTACAGGCGCGTGGGTTCCACGCGCCACGCGCCGTCACGCGCGCGCAAGCGCTGCGCGCGTGGGATCCACGCGCGCGAGGCTTCCCGCGCGGTTGCAGGCGCGTGCACCGGCGCGCCGAACGTGCGCGTGCGGGGCATGCGCCTGCCGAGGACACAGGCACGTGCCGGCACGTGCCTGACGTCCCCGCGCGGCCCTTTTTACGTTTTCGCCCCTATGTCATTTTTAAAATTCCCATTTTGTCCTTCTCGCAATTTATTTACTGTTCTGCCCTTGTTTAATTAATAATTACAGTTCTGCCATTGCTGATTATTTACCATTTTGCCCCTAGATTATAACTTTATGATTCTGCCCTTATGGAATTAGGATTTTACGATTTTGCCCTTATGCTTTGATTGCATTTTATGTCCTTGTGTGCAATTTGGTAAATATTTGTATTTTACAATATTAAAAATTCATATTATGAAAGGTTTGTTAGTCACCAAAGTGGCCGAACCTTGAAGTCTTTTGAATTTTTAATATCGTAAATTATTTTATTCAATTACCCATGATTAATTGATGCTATATATAGAATTAATGTGTTTTATATCATTATTGGAGTTATGGGTATATTGAAGTTCATTTATTATAAGAACTTAGAAATTAACCCAAAGGTTAATTATTTTCTTATAATTCATGAACATGATGGTTGATAATTAATATGACTTGTTAAATTTGTTTGTATATCCAAAGATGACAAATAAATTTTAATAAGATATATTTACAATTATCAAATAAAAGTTATTAGCATCATTATGGTTTATATATATTTGTATATCATAGGATCGCCCAAAGGAGAACTATGATGTGCATGTGTAGTTTAGTTTGAATCGATTAGGTGATATTCTCAAAGCATTAATGTATGAATATTTTCTTGCACATTTGCAGATTCGTACCTATTTCACTCCATTCGCACGCCCATCATCTGTTCCCTTATTCAATGGGATAAATTTTCCGATTGGAGTGAACAAGTCCAGTTTCACTTAGGTGTCCCTGGATCTTGATTTAGCGCTTCAAGCTGAGAAACTAGCTGCTATTACTGATGAAAGTAGCAATGATGAAAAATCTTTCCATAAAGCTTGGGAAAGATCGAACAGATTGAGCTTAATGTTCATGCGAATGACAGTTGCAAACAACTTAAAGACCTCTTTTCCCAAGACTAACAATGCTAAGGAATTTATGAAATTTGTGGAAGAGCGTTCTCAAACCGCCGATAAGTCACTTTTTGGTACATTGATGAGCACACCGACCACCATGAAATATGATGGTTCGCGTACCATGCATGAGCATATACTTGAGATGACAAATTTAGCAGCAAAGTTAAGGACTTTGGGAATGAATGTGGATGAGTACTTTTTAGTACAATTTATACTTAATTCCTTGCCTCATGAGCAATATGGGCCATTTCAAATGAATTACAACACTATAAAGGATAAGTGGAATGTAAACGAATTGGCAAGTATGCTAGTTCAAGAGGAAACAAGGATAAAGAATCAAAAGGCTCATTCTGTTTATCTCTCAAGTCATCAAGGAGTTCGAAAGAATTTTAAGAGGAAAGGTGGAGGGAGCAAGAAGAAAGGACTACACATCCTGAATCACTCTTCAAAGGCTTCTCAAATCCACAAGAAGGAACACAATCTTATTAAGTGTCATTTTTGCAACAAAATTGGACACTTGAAGAAAGATTGTCTGAAATTTAAGGCTTGGTTCGAAAAGAAAGGTAAGCCTTGTGCTTTGGTATGTTTTGAATCAAACTTTACCTGAAGTTCCTTATAATACTTGGTGGATTGATTCGGTGCCACCACTCATGTGTCAAATACGATGCGGGGATTTCTTACGATCCAAATTATAAAGCCAAATGAAAGTTATGTGATTACGGGAATAGAGACAAAGCTCTAGTTGAAGGCATTGGCACTTATCGTTTGATCTTAGATATTTTGGGCATTATTTGGATTTGTTTCGAACCCTTTATGTACCTACATTTTCTCGCAATTTAGTTTCTTTGCCAAGACTTGATGTGGCAGGATTTTATTGTAAGTTTGGATATGAATCTTTCAGTCTGTTTAAGAGTGATACTCTTATTGGAACTGGAACTTTATGTGATGGTCTCTACAAATTTAGACTTGATAATACTTTTGTTGAGACATTAATGACCTTGCATCATAATGTTGGCACTAAACGAAGTTTGGTGAATGAAAATTCTGCTTACTTGTGGCATAAACGGTTGGGTCATATATCCAAAGAAAGAATGCAAAGATTAGTGAAGAATGAAATTCTTCCAAATTTGGATTTTATGACCTTGGAGTGTGTATTGATTGTATTAAAGGTAAACAAACAAAGCACACTAAGAAAGGTGCCACAAGAAGCACAGAGCTTCTTGAAATTATACATACTGACATATGTGGTCCTTTTGATGTTCCATCTTTTGGTAAGGAAAGCTATTTCATAACCTTTATTGATGATTTTTCACGTTATGGTTACATTTATCTATTGCATGATAAGTCTCAATCAGTGAATGCACTTGAAGTGTCTATTAAAGAGGTTGAGAGGCAATTAGATAGAAAAGTGAAAATAGTAAGATCTGATAGAGGTGGTGAATATTATGGAAAGTATGATGAATCGGGACAATGTCTAGGTCCATTTGCTAAATTCCTTGAAAGACATGGCATTTGTGCTCAATACACAATGCCAGGTACACCACAACAAAATGGTGTAGCAGAAAGGCGTAACCGTACTTTAATGGAAATGGTTAGGAGTATGATGAGTTATTCATCTTTACCCTTGTCTTTGTGGATGTATGCTTTAAAGACTTCTATGTACTTATTGAATAGGGTTCCTAGTAAGGCAGTTCCAAAGACTCCATTTGAACTGTGGACGGGAATGAAATCTAGTTTACGACACCTGCATGTTTGGGGTTGTCAAGCAGAAGTAAGAATTTACAATCCACATGAAAGGAAATTGGATTCAAGAACAACCAGTGGTTATTTCATTGGTTATGTAGAGAAATCCAAATGGTATAAATTTTATTGTCCTAATCATAGTACAAGAATTGTTGAATCTGGAAATGCTAGGTTCATTGAGAATGGTGACATCAGTGGGAGTGAAAGAATGCGTGATGCTTGCATTCAAGAAGTAAGGGTAGAAGTTCCTATACCCAAAGCTTCTAAAGTTGTCAATAATGAACCTCCAATGGCTAAGTCATAATAAATAGCATTAAGGAGATCTCAAAGAGAAAAGAGGTCGGCTATTTTTGATGACTATATGGTTTATCTACAAGAGTCAGAAATTGACTTAGGAATTGGAAATGATCCAGATTCATTTTCCCAAGCCATGGAATGTGAAGATTCTACATAAAGCCAGACTTGTTGCAAAGGGTTTTACTCAGAAAGAAGGCATTGACTATAAAGAGACATTTTCACCAGTCTCTAAGAAGGATTCACTTAGAATCATTATGGCTTTGGTGGCTTCTTATGACTTGGAGTTACACCAAATGGATGTAAAAACCGTTTTTCTTAATGGGAATTTAGAGGAAGAGGTTTATATGGACCAACCCGAAGGCTTTTCAATTAAAGGAAAGGAACACATGGTATGTAAATTAAAGAAGTCAATATATGGACTTAAACAAGCTTCCCGACAATGGTATCTTAAGTTTAACGATACCATAACTTCATTTGATTTAAGGAAAACACCGTTGATCGGTGTATATATATGAAGATTAGTGGGAGCAAGTTTATTTTTCTAGTTCTGTATGTTGATGATATTTTGCTTGTTGCTAATGATCTTGGTTTGTTACATGAAACCAAGAAGTTTCTCTCTAAGAATTTTGAAATGAAGGATATGGGAGAGGCAACATATGTGATAGGAATAGAAATATTCCATGATAGATCACAAGGATTATTAGGATTGTCTCAGAAAGCCTACATTGAGAAAATTTTAGAGAGATTTAATATGAGTAAATGTTCAGCAGGAATAGTTCCAATTCAGAAAGGTGATAAATTTAGCCTTATGCAATGTCCGAAAAGTGAATTGGAACGAGAACAAATGAAAAATATTCCTTATGCATCTGTTGTGGGGAGCTTAATGTATGCACAAACTTGCACCGGACCCGGACATCGCTTTTCTTTGTCGGAATCTTTGGGCAGGTATCAAAGTAATCTTGGAATGGATCATTGGAAAGCTACAAAGAAGGTTCTTAGATACCGCAAGGAACGAAGAATCATATGCTCACTTATAAAAGATCCGATCATCTTGAGGTGATTGGATATTCGATTCGACTTAGCCGGATGTGCCGATACAAGAAAATCAACATTTGGTTACTTGTTTCTTCCGGGCCGGAGGGGCAATTTCATGGAAGAGTGCGAAGCGATCGGTTATTGCTGCATCCACTATGGAAGCTGAATTTGTGGCATGCTTTGAGGCCACAATTCATGGATTATGGCTGCGGAATTTTATTTCAGGGCTTGTGATCGTCGACAGTATTGCCAAGCCGCTGAAAATCTATTGTGATAACTCTGCAGCAGTTTTCTTCTCTAAGAACGACAAGTATTCTAAGGGTGCTAAGCATATGGAGATCAAATACTTGTCTGTCAAAGAAGAAGTTCAGAAACAAAGAGTGTCAATTGAGCACATTAGCACCAATCTTATGATAGTAGATCCCTTAACAAAAGGATTGCCGCCCAAAACATTTAATGAGCATGTTGAAAGGATGGGCGTTATTGGACGTCATTAATGTTTGTATTATGATTGTATTAAGTTTATGTATTTGACACTTTGAGCTCACTTACATGTTTCTGATATTTCCCGTTTTCTATTTAGTATACATTATGGAAATAGATGAATGTTAAACAGGATAGTTTCTAAAGAAACATTATGGTTGGACTATTACTGTACTTCTCATTTATGGATCATGTTAAGTAAAGTGCTATAGTTGTAGTACATAGAAGGGACTATGTCGATTGATGACATACAACCGCTATGACTCACATTAGTTTTCTTTACTTAATTGTGATTATTATGTAATTAGCAATTTAATGAAATTTTATAGCATAATCTTATTGTGCACATTATAGTCTTTATTAAGCCATGAAAGGAGAATCATATGGGCCAAGTGGGAGAATGTAAGAATTTGTGGCCCATATTATGTGATTTATTATATGATTTAATAATATTGAAATGCTATAAATAATTATTGGTTATGAGAAGGTATGACTCTAATAAAACGAAATGGTATATCGCTTTGATGGAAGGCACCTTTTCAACGAACGTATATATAGAGTCCGGTCCTCTCTCCACCCACATACGAACAACAACAACAGAAAGAAGTTTGGTATTCTCTCCTCCATCAATTGAATACATTAAGGTTTAGTGGGTTAAGGGAGAGAAATCGGATTTCTTCTTTTGGATCAAGTTCAAGCGTAGCGCAATGGATAAAGGTATGTCTTCATCTATTTGTGAGAATCATGAAGATCAAAGATCCTTGATTTGTTATGAATTTCCGCATTAAGAATTTGTATGAATCAAACTAACAGTTGATCCTTTGGGAGGCAGCATTCGATCTTGACTCTGGTATACCTACTCCGCCTGCAAAAGGTAAACAGGAGATTAAAACAACTAAAGAAATTTACAGCAAAGAATTCTAAATAACCAACAAAAACAAGAATGAGATAGAAAAGAACTCAGTTAGATTCTGGATGACTTGCGAAGGAATATTCAACCATTTATAGAATGGAAGATGCACTGATAGCAAATAATGTAAGCTGCAAATACAGAAATGCAAAGGCAGAGCCAAAATGAGCAGTATCAGCCTGAAACATGAAATCTAAAATGCAAAGAAACCACCTCATAACTTTCAGGAGAGGTCACTTAGACTGGTTTTCTTGACTGGTCCAATAATCCATGATAATCCGTTTACTCCTACTTGCTCTATCGTTGATATTATCATCTAAAATCAGCTCACTTGCACATCTCGTTCTTTTTCTATCCCATGCACAAAAACATTCAACTTTTGCTCTAGCAAAGATAGTACACAGACGTTCTACTTTTGCATTAGCAAAGATACAACAATTATAACGATCTGAAACTCCAGAACGTACATGATACTCCACGTGTGCTCTCTACTATATGATACATACATCAAAACAATCAAACATAAAGTGCTCGACAACATGAGATTGAACGGTTGGTCTAAGTGGGTGCTTGACGGAGCTTTTGCCCTACATAGGTGCTACAACTGCTATAGAGCGTTCGACCAGCGATTAAAGCAGAAGGTGAAAGTTGAAACACTTCAACTTGAGTTCCAATAGCAATTCCAGTATGCTTTTTGCAACTTTTGCTGTTCCAAATTTATGTTTAGATTTCATTTTCAGTTAAGTTCTTGAAATACAAAAATACTTCAAGAAAAATTCATCTTCACACATATGAAGTTAATTTTACACTTAATCACATGCTGAGATTCATGTTCTTAACCTATAAACATTGTGAAATAATATAATCTGATCTATCTACACCATTTCACGGCATAAACAGAACAAAAGCAATGGAAGTACGGAAACCAATCATTTGTGCGCATCCATGACATCAAACCAGCTAAGACAATGGAATAACATTCAAAAACAAAAAAGAAAAACATTCAAGCAGGATGGCACAAACCATTGCGAGATTTCTGGGGTTCCTTGCTCTGTGAAGAAAGGACTTTTTCCTCCTGAGCAAGCCGGTATTCATAGTACTTGTAATCAGCATAGGTTTTGTCAAATAAAAACCTGTGCATAGTATAAAACATTAGAGACATGCTGGCAAAGGCAATGGCAAATCACCATTTGCTCGTGTGCTTGAAAAAGACTTGATGGAAGCACCAGATGGAAGCCAAACAAGAGCTATGTTCTAGATGAATGTATATACTTGAATGGAGTATCCCCGGGATTTTTCTGGCGAGACATATCTTTAAGATGCCTTCCATTTTTTGCCACAAAACTGGCTAATTTGTCCGCAACTTTCTTTACTGTAGGATCTCTTGGGGAAGGTGGTGCTGCAGTGGCAAAGGCAGAGCAGCTGCGTCGCGGGCTTTGGGACACGGCGAAGGCAAAGCAACGGCGTCGCAGGATCACAGCGGCGGGGGTGAGCAGCGGCGTTAGGCAGCAGCAGCAGGCGGAGCAGGAGCGACGTCGGGTCGTCGGGGGTCGGTGCGGGCTGTAGGCAAGGTGCGGCGGGGCTTGGGATCTGCTGCAGAGGGCTTCTGGTGTCGGCGCGAGCGAGCAGGGGTCACTCGGAGACACGACGGCCGGCAGAAGTGCAGAGCAGGGATGTGCCGAGGGAATCTCAGGTGGCATCGAGCAGACTCAGCAGAGGGCGAAGAGAGAACACAGGTAGCATATGGTGAAGAGAGAACACGGGTATCTGAAGACTGAGACTGAAAGTGTCGGGGCTTTTTTTGAGCCCTAACCGGACCGGTTCCGGTTCCCAGTGCCGGTTCCGGTTCCCCGGTTCCCGGGCGGGAACCGCGCTCACCCCATGT
Source organism: Eucalyptus brandiana (assembly GCA_014182725.1). Taxonomy (NCBI): domain Eukaryota; kingdom Viridiplantae; phylum Streptophyta; class Magnoliopsida; order Myrtales; family Myrtaceae; genus Eucalyptus; species Eucalyptus brandiana. The sequence goes on along the minus strand of CM024672.1, from coordinate 11,254,526 downwards.
GCTCTGCTTGAAATGACCGATGCCAGTTTTTTATCTGAGTTGCATGTTAATCTCAAAATTTTAATAAATGGCCAACAATACAGATCCCACTCTCAAGGATCGGTTGTTGTTGAACTTCTTTCGATAATACAGAATCTGAATTTTTTATGCCATCCATGATCATATTTGCCATGATCTCACCTTCCAAACGTTGGATTTCCATCTCCTTATCAAGTAACTTTTTGGAGTACATTAAATTGTGTACATAATTATTTTTTGCGCTCTTACTTATATCATGGTTTGTCGACAACTTAATATGGCCTGTGCATCGTCAGGTTCTTAGATGTTTTCAAATCCTGGTTAACCGGCAGTATCAGAGCTACACACTGGTAATAGGAAACGGTTGCTGGGGGTGGTTACTCATTTTTCAACCTCCTTAATATCCATGAGTTTCATCTTCCTTGAAGCGTGCTTGTTTGTTTGTGGCATAAGTGCCTGTTACTGATTGGCTTGCTATACGATATGGGAAAAGGCTGGGCCTAACTGTGATTTATGTTTATCGGTAGTGTGTAAAAGCCATTTTTTTTCACCTTCGCATTTAGGATTCTGCTTCTAATATAATTGCAGGATCTTGTTCAATATTGTACTCAACAGAAAACAAAGAAACGTTTGCTTAGCAAATGTAAAATGGGAGGGGAATAGTGGAATGTAGGTAGTGAAGGGGCAGTTAAAGCAAGAGTCAATTCAATATGTTGCTGCTGATCTCCTAATCATTCTAAATCTGTAACGCAATATGTGTTTTTTGAGTCTCTCTTTATTGTCCTAGCTAAAATTTTTATGTAACTAGAAGAGGGCGGAAGAATAACAGAACTAGTTTAGAGTCCTTTTATTGCACATCATGTGGAGAGTGAAGCTGCAATTTGATTTCTTATTACAGATTAGGCTCCCAGTAAATGTGGTATTTCACATTCTTAAATAGTTTACCGTTCTCATTATTGGAAGCCTAGTTTGTATGAGTTTTGGCAGTATGTATGTACAACTAATACTTTCTATTACTCAACTCATTTTGTGATTTTTGATTTTATGGTATCTCTTGCTGTTTGGGCCACGTTAGTCGTATCACATGAATTTGTTAATTTTTCTTTTGGAACAAGGGGAGTCCAGATCAAAGGAATTCATACAATTGAAGCACTAACCTTTCAACGTATGTTATTTGGGATATGAATTGTACATAGAAGTTACCTCAAAATAAGAAAAAATATTTCACCTTCGAAAATTATGTATTTGGGTGCTTGCTTTCGAGTTATGTCCGATCAAAGAAAAACTTAGTTCTGTTTTTGCTATGATTTATTTTTGTCTAATATCTCTCAAAAATGCTACCAAAAGTTTGAAGGATAACAAGTTTTTACCCTCTTCCTAGACCTCAATTTAGTATTGCAGTCTTGAATAAGACGAACAAACTCAAGATTTTTCCATAAAATCTATTTCCGTATTTTCCTTTTTACTCCTCTTTTCCTCATTAACCCATCATAAACCTGTATCTTCTCATTAGGTGGTCTACAGTCATCGTTCCACATATCATAATAGTCTCAATCTTAGACTCCATTGACATCACTACAACTGTTTCTTGAATCCACTTATTACAAATTTTGTCTTTTTTGAAATTCCTACATGGAACTTGACATTTTCTTCCCAAACATCATGTGCGCATATTGGTACTTCACCTACCTTGTTATCATTGCATGCATTGTGTCATTCATGTAGGTGAGATATTCATCATCAACTGCAAAATGAGGATTTCAATAAATCAGAATTGCTCAGTTTCATTACTTTTGGATATCACTGATTCTCACAATTCCTAAGAATGTTTAGCTTTACGAAGTTTATATTCAAAGCACAATATCTCTCCCCAACTCAACTAGGAACCCTTAAAACAGAAGAAAAGCTTCAACTTTAGTCTATGTTGGGATTCCATCTATAAACATCGGATTTATCCTAACTATATATTTTCCTCTTTAAAGTAGAAGAGATCCATGGTTTGAATCTTGACCCCTAAGATAAAGTGAGGAAAAAGTCAACTTGTATGAAGGTCACTGGCCCTTTTCCTGTTAGTAAGATCATCTAGAAAAATGTTACTTAACAACAGAGCCCTCGATCTTGATAAACTCGTCCATTATCAAAGTCAACAGATATGAACCCTAAAGTCAAATCTTGATGTACCCTATTGGTAAGTGTTGTTAGCAATTAATCTATTGACTTTTTTTTCCTCTCTCAAGTTTGATCCTCTTTCTTCTGTGCAAAGATGTGAAAAGAATATAACATGATCTGAATTAATGGTCAAGCCGGGCGGGAGAATTCGAGCTCCAATTTCCACTCTATTTGCTCAATTTTTCTTTCAACATATTCAACTTGCTTCATTCTCTAGTAGGCCTTTATATATCTTCCGTTATTCTAGACCTTCTATTCATCTTTTTTTTTTTTCCTTCTGTGTTGATTCATCTAATCCTATGGTTAGCACTCACAAAATTTAACTATAATTAAGGCTCCATTTTTTTCTGGCAAAAAATTAATGATTTGGAAAATGATTTTCTTAAACATAATTACTTGTATCACTTAAAATAATTAGTCAATGAAAACTATTTTCATTACCTATAACAATTTAAATCTAAAAATTTTCATGAATAATAAAAATATTTTTTGTTTATTTATTTTTATTAGCAATACAAGCGATCATTTTTAAGAAAATAATTTTCAAACTAATCATTTTCCACAAAACAAATACTCTCGAGCTCTATCAATCTTTTTATTCCGTTTATCGTTTCCTCATTATTTCAAATTCCTATAAAGTGATCACCACATGAAAACTACTACGGGACTTAATTCCACACAGATTTTGAGCAATTAAGAGTACGCGTTCTTTTAACTATTTTTGTTCTTCTTCTTGCTGTTAATTTCTGTATATACAACTATAAAATTGTATAATCCCATTAGTGTCTTCTTCTTGCTGTTTATTTCTGTATATACAACTATAAAGTTGTATAACAAATTTGCTGTACTTTTCGTTAGTGTGTTTGGATCACAATCTATCATGTATTGACTGTCTGATAGCTTTTGCTGATAAGATATATCCACATCTCAGGTCCATCTCAACCTTAAAAGCTTTGTCTTTTTCTTTTTCTTTTTAGGTAAGTCATGGTTAAACATAACAATGTCGTGCCAAATGGGCACTTCAGAAAGCACTGGCAAAATTAAGTCGAGACCTGGTTTAACCAGCCTGTGAGAAAGGCTAGAAGACGCCTAGGTTATTCAACTACTTACCTAGCTATCGAAGTGAAGTGAAATCATTGGTTGCCATTCTTATTATCAGAGCATTCTGATGCTCTTTATTTTGTGCCCAGCTCGGCAAAAGAATGCTGTGAAGAATTTCCCACGGCCAACACCAGGTCCCCTCAGACCACCAGCATTATTTTCACCACATTTTTGCATATGAAGCATTGTTAATGCCCGTGTTGTTTTACTGGTACATTACTCCTAGCTGTGGTCAAAGTCACATTCGGCTATTGGAGTGGCAGGTTCCACGTAGACTTGCGTCCTTCGCTTCATTTAGCTTTTTAAATGGAACGTGGCACTTTTTTTCTAGCCTTTTCATTGTTTCATCCAGATTCTATCTGTTAAGTTGGCATGTTTTCATTTTTACTAAACATGCTTTTTTCACAAAGGTTTGGAATTACTATAGCTAGTATTTTTATGACAACGAAAACGCCTTCCCTGATTGCTCTTTCCTTCAAGGATATCCTTTTACAGTTTTCAGCATCCGGTGCAAGCCTCGTGCTTAACTTGCATTTTGCACGTCTCAGGCAGCAGGTCTCCCAAAGAAATTAGCTCCAACAATTGGAATTGCAGTTGATCATCGCCGCAAGAATCAGTCACTGGAAGGTCTACATGCTAATGTGCAGAGGCTGAAGACATTCAAGGCGAAGCTAGTTGTCTTCCCAAGACGCGCACGGAAATTCAAGGTAAATTGACTACATACAAAATTCATATCAATATTGTGCGATCCTTGGTCTTGTTGAAAGCATCTCATCTTCCTTCTCCATGCAGGCTGGTGATTCTACTCCAGAAGAGCTTGCAAATGCAACTCAAGTCCAAGGAACTTACCTGCCCATTGTAAGAGAGAAGCCAGCGGTGGAACTTCTGGAGGTCACAGATGAGATGAAATCATTCAACGCATATGCCAAGCTTCAAGTGGAGCGCATGAACAAACGTCACATGGGCGCGAGGATGAAAAAGGCCACTGAGGCCGAGAAGGAAGATAAGTAGTGAGGCCGGTTCATTTTTTGGTTAAAAGCATGTTTTTAATGAGTATTTAACGCAGTCAATTTTCAGACGACCTTGGTTTTTGAGAGTTCCATCTGTATTTTGACATTCTTTTTTTTTTTTCGTGAGTTCGAATTATTATTTTTTCTTTTGACGTCTCTTGCCATGCAGATATTAGACTGCTGTTGGAAATGGAATTTGTGGAAATCTTTTAGTGAGGCTTATCACGTTGATAGTGTCGAAGACTGCAGTATAATTTAGCTATGTTTCAGGTGTGCATTTCGACTGCATCCATTACAAACATATCGTAATGTTAATATTACTAAAGCACAATTAATGACTATTGACGAGTGCCTTAGGGGTGCTCTAACATTTTTCAAACGAAAATCTCCCAAAGATATTTGGGTAGATTAACATCGATGACATATTAGTAATTCGAAGAAAAACAATTCTTTCTATTAGTTTGCTGATGGATTTTACTAATTAAATCTGGATTTTGGGAATTGGAGGCTGAGGCCCATCAGTGTTGTCCGTTCTTTTGTTAAAAGTCATGACCGGCAATTGCACTGGCGGCCAGTGGAAATATCTATTCAAGTAAGTCAAAGCATTAATGGAAATCAACTATCATAGAAGTGGTTTTATTGCGGGCCGATCAAAATTGAATTTTGTGGGACTTTGATGTTACATCTAACAAGAAAACTAGCAAGTTGCCCCACTAATTTATTGCGGTTTGTCTTCATCTGTTCTTATCGTTTAAGACTTGGTCCTTGTTTAAGACTTGGATGTTGGTGTTAAATTGATTTGGCTAAGGACAAGCCATAATAGTAATTTTTTTTTAAATTTTTTTTACATGGTCGGCTATAACACTTCGTTCAGGTGTGCAACCACTCATGATAACCTCATCTAAGAGCCATGTGACTCAGATATGGTTCATGACATAAATAAATGGTAAATGTGAATTATGCAAGTATTTTATTTATTTATTTCGGAATTGAGGTCAACATCTTATTTTCAATGCGGGAAAGAATTGAGTAGGGTAGTTAAAGTTCAGGTGTCAACAAAATATATAAAAGCTTTATGTGACTTAGTGGATATATTTTTAGCCCTAACTTGAGAAGTATTTATGGACTCAACCCATTATTTATGTTTGCATATATTTCCACACTTTCAAAGTTTCTTTATTGGTCTATGCACTAATGACTTGAAGCTTGACTCAAGCAAAAGAGTATGAATACTTTCAACTTAAAGAGGGGAGAGAACAGTTTTTAGATCTTTTTAATAAGAATGGCGAAAAAATAAGTAAAAAGAGGAGAGACAAAATGGTACTATTCATACCGATTAATGACAAGAGTGAGATAGATTGAATCTGAACTCACGAAATATATTTAGAAGTGGGAATTACTAAGGAAATAGGCAATGATCTATAAGATTTTAGAAAAGACCTTTGCTTTCAAATTTTGTTTTTTGAAATTTAAGTATTATTTAATGACAAGAGTGAGATAGATTGAATTTAAACTCACAAACTTGGAATTAAGAACATTACAAGTGTCATAATTTTTGTATGTTTTCACTTGAGTCCCCTAACGTTTTATTTTCAGTGTCATTATTTCTAAAAAAACATTCACTTTAAGTGCCATAATTTTCAATCGATCACTTGCCAAAACTTTTAAAAAACGTTTACCCAATTGTCGAAAATCTGAAATGGCATGACACTTGGTAAACGTTTTAAAAAAATTATGACATTCAAGTGATCAATTAAAAAGTTATATGATATTCAAGTGATTAGAAAAAAAGTAACCGCACACAAGTAAGTGCCGTACTAAAATTATGGCACTCAAGTGATTAAAAAAAAAAATGACACTCAGGTGAGCACTGTATGAAAATTATAGCATTTGTAGTGTCCTTAATTTAGTATATTACACCGTACAACATCACTGAAAAGTGACCCGGACCGGAGCTGAACAGCCTCTGCAAATCCCGAAGCAAGAGAAATTCAAGAGGTGAGAAATGACACGGATGGGAGAGGAGACAGAGATTCGGAGAAATCGCATCATGCAAGCGAGAGCTAGGAGCATTGCCCGACACCAGGATTGAACCGCTGGAGCTGGAAGCTGCCATCGCCGATAGAGACGGATAAGATCGAACGGAAGAATAGAAGGCGGGGGGAATTGAGGGAGCGGAAGAGAAGGTGTGCGCTCAGCTCAGGTGAACTTCCAGACAGGTTGGAATTCTGCCGGAAACTCGACCCGCATTTTTCCCTTTTTACTAGAAAATACACGTCAGCACGAGCCACGAGCACGATGAGCAAGCGACGCCGTGACGAAGATCGACGTGCTTTCTTGGGCGAGGGGAGGGGCTGGAATCCGGAGAGAAATGGGCCCGCTACGTAATGGGCCTTTAGCCCGTGATTGGGCCGCCTAATCGAATCCCAGGCCCGGTCTCGTAATGGGAAACTGGCAATTGTCCCTTTACATCTGTCGGCGGGGGTGCCCAAATGAAAAAAAAAAAAAAAAAAAAAAACTGGAATTGATCGATTTTAGTTATTATGATGTGGCTAAAACTAAGTCAAGGAACGACTTGGAAGATAAAGGGTGTTCGGCGTTTATGAGCATGTGAAACAACAGTCACATGTACTCGTAAATATATGGTGATGGACTGCCGTAGAAAGCATTTGAGAGTTGAGATTGTTGTACTTTAGCTTTTCCCGAGATATTTGTTTAGTTGATTTACTCGTGTGTCAAATCATGGGTGGATAAATTAATTATATTTACAACAACAACAAAAAAACAATAATCTAATATATTTTATATTTGATGAGTAATCGGCCCTTTAACGAGGAGTCAATGCTATGCAAGATAATTAGTGACGGAAGTAGGAAACGCAGGGAGGAAAACGATCATAGTACAAAACGGGAAGAATAATGAGGGGGCCATATTTTTGTTTCGTTCTTACTGCTTTTTGGTAGATTTCGTTTTCAATGCAGAAGCTTTTGTAGGCAATGATAAGCAATCCGAGAATCGAAATTTCATTCTGCTTGGGCGATTCATGCACTAGACACATCTGAAAAGACACTGGCACTAAATTTGTCTATAGACCCGTGCTTTGCACGGCCAAAGTCTTGAGATGTGGATTGATATTGAAATCATTATTTTAGAAGTAATACTTGATCTGTTGATATGACGAAATGGTCAAACTAAATCATTTGTCTTCACACAATGTTTTCCAAACCACGTTTGGACAGTACAAGAATGACCTAAACGTTTCTCGAAATTATTCGGTGAATTTAGTATATGAATTTATTAAATCTGAACTGTTAGATGTGAGGGATTTGTACGGAGTCTACTATCTTTAGTGGTTTAGATGCAATTTGATACATGCATATTTTAGGCTGCTTCATAACTTCTCAAAGGTTCATCTTCCTTTTGAGTAACATATATTGTCCTAACATTCCGATTCAGCTCATTTCTTCAAATAGTAGTAAACTAGTGACGGACCAAGAATTCGAGGTTAGACAAACTAGGTAAAAAAAACAAATTTCACCAATATATCATTATGTATAATTTTTTGGGAATTTTCGGACATGAGGGTCAGGGCCACCACTGGCCACCAAGGTCTGTGATATCTGCAAACTGCTTTATTGATTGCACATTGAGTAAGACTTTACACTAACAAAGTCTTGGCCTCTAAAGTTACTTTGAGTAAGAGACTATAAGACAAATGTGACATCTGCTCCGTGCTTCCCACGTGTTTGACCACTCAATCACATATCAAGGCTCTTGCATCATCTTCTTCTTTTTCCCTTTTTTTTTAGGGGAGCTTGCTTAAAATATAGTCTTACAACGTGAAGACTGGAACTTTGATTCGACGAACACGTTGGGATCACTGAAAGTGGCCTATAGATGAGTTTATCTGGCAACGACTTCTTTTTAAGATTTGGCCTCATCCCTCTTGCTTTTCTTTCCGTATTCGCAGTCCCACTCGGCATCACCTAATCTGGGTTGACATGTCAAAGTCTTTTGCATAATTGCGTTGCGTTTTTGGCACGTATAGGCCATCTCCGTGAACTCCACGCTTTGGATGAAAGAGACGAGAAAAACGAAGTGCATTAGCACCACAGTGCTTGCATATGTCAGATGTTGATGAATTCTTACTCTCTTATCAATGGTACTCAGTATTTAACAACATTAACATGTTTCAATGATATTACGCAACAGTGGAAAACATGTAACTTTCATTCTATCAAGCAATATAATACAGATAGCTAGATGCTGAAAAAAAGGAATTAAGTGTATGGAAAGTCTGAAAAGAAGTCCAAAAAGTTATCTTGAGGGTACAATTGAAATTTAAAACTCTCAAAAAGTACAATGAAGTCTTATTTCATATTGATGCATTCAAATCCTTTCATCAACTCCATCCAATTTAGATAATGAAAAAATCATGAAAAATATTGATGTGATTTTTTCATTTATTTCTCTCATGTTGATTATTTATGTTGACTAAAGTGTGCAACAATGACATAACGACCCCATTTTCCCCTTGCCCTACGGCGTTGGGTAGGGATTGAAGTTGTGGTAAGCAAGATTAACCAATTCCATGCGGACCGATTAAGAAGTCCACTGTCAGAAGTTAAGGTATTGGAAAGGCAACTTACTACTGAGGTCAAAGCAAGTGATGTGACCGAAGCAAGTGATGTGACCGGTGAATTCGTCTTAGTCCACACCGTCCCATAAGCAACAATCTCCATTACCTATCGTCGATGACCTCGATTCGAGCTTCAGATAAACACAAAAAGAATATGCTACGTTGGTTCTAAAATGCCCCTTTGAATAGCACCAAGGCTAAGCTTTCTTTGACATAAAATTTTGGCTTAGCAAAGTGAGTATGAAAAGTGAAACATCACGATCAAAATGACCCAAGTAGAAAGTATAGGCAGTACTGAGGGTGGCATAATAATATTATTCTCTTGTATGTTTTCTATTAGAGCAATGTCATTGCTCTTTATATAAATGCGATCTCTCTCTAATTAATGACTTGAGTTTTTGGATTGGACTTTCATTATCTCACATCGCTTGACAATGAATCTTATATGTATCTATGGTTTGTTATTTATTCCTCTATTCCAAATCTTATGAACACCTTTTGGGTAACATTCCATAAAAAACTTAAGAGGTTTGGACAGTGAAAACACTCAGGATTAGGGAGATAGCCCTTCATATATCCCAAAATAAGTAGAATACACGTATTGATTTTGGTGATGCATAAATGAATATTTTTCAATAGATGGAGCATGATACTCCAAGAATCCATCTAAGCGTAATATCTAAAACTATCACACATGACGCTTTGAGTAGAGTTCTGAGAGATACAACTTGAATTGGTTAGTTCAATTCTTGATGATGTGATAATGGATTAGTGAATTGGTGAAGGAAGGACGTGGAAGATTGAATGGTGTTCAATGTTTATGATTATCTGAAACACACTGACACGTGCTCATAGATATATGATGATGGAAAAGAGACAAAAGAGTATTTGAGATTGTCAAATTTTAGCTTTCTTGGAGAAATTACGTCGTGGAATAATTCTGTGGAGAAAATTGGATCAAAAAATCATAAATTTATTGTACAGCAGTCAATTTAGTGGAGAAAATTGGGTCAAAAAATCATAAAGTTATTGTATAGTAGTCAATATAGTCCTAAACTTTACAATTTGACCAATCTAATTATAAGGCTAAAAATAACAAGATGTAGGTAGTCCTTGATGAGTTCTAAGATTTAGTGCTGGTGGCCTATTTTTTTTATCATGTCAAAGTGGTCAATTTACTATGCGCACGAAAGCTCACTTGAGATATCACCAAACATAACAAATGAAAATTCTAAGCATTTTGAGTGTAAATTAAATGAGACACATTTAATTGGTCTAGCCGCAGATTTGTCGATGATTCACTGTTTCACCAGCACAATATCTTCTAATAAAGGATATCAATAATACATGTGAGAGACTGAGGGTTGACAATGTGACAATTAAGATCAAGTATACTGTGAATGTCCTACCATACAATAGTGTTGGGAGATGGGTTCATCAATAGAATTCATAAGTCTGCCATGGGACATTACTCTTGGGCTAATCTGAAAATACTCAACATATTGCCTCTCACTGCCTTTCTTTGTTGAAAACGATGTTGATGTTCATAAGCAAACTAGGGCATTTTTATTTGTTTTTGCAAAAAAAAAAAAAAGGAAATAAATGGCCACACATCCACAAGGTAGAAATTCTAAGTCGAGCTCTCATGTCGTGATTGACGGTTTGGGTGCAATCATGATTGCATGGCTGGTCCATTAAAATGGAATCTCATTTATTTTTCCACAAATAGGCCAAAATTGAAAGACCTGCAAAAAGACTTTTGTCACTTTGAATTGATAAGTAAGAGCCATTCTACAGTTTTTTTTTTTCTTTCAAAAAGCTAATGTTTTAACATATGATTGTAATAATCACGCATGATCCATAAAATTATTGAATACAATACGTATTTGATTTTTGTCATATCTTCTATTTACTTGGTACAGTTGTAATTGCTACACAAAACCACCAAGGTGTCGGTTTAGATTGTCAGAAGTTTTCTACTTAACTTATAGACTTGAGTTCAAGCCTTATTGGCAGCACTCTAGAAATAAAATCCCTTCCATTAGGTCGATATGATGGAGTGCGTCCTTAAGATCTCCCAAGAAAATGAACTAATTGAAGTGCACGAAAGCAGCTTTGGATACCACTTCACCACTAAATTACAAAAAAAGAATGTTACGTAGAAGGGATCGCTGTGGGTTTTGTAGGGAGAACTCAAAAGTCAAGCTGCAAAGCCGAAACTTAGATTAGGAGGTGAGGTACAAAAAAAAAAAAAAAAAAAAAAATTGCTAAACCTTAACTTCTGTTTTTAACCAATAGATATACACAAACAAGTAGGGTACTAGTATTTTTGTTCAAGATTACACTGAAAAAGACGTGCGTGGCGTGCAAATCGATGCGTCCGCCCCAGATTCTCAACCAAAGAAAGACTTGGGAGGCGACTTTCAAGTCAAGGTGGGGTTGACGACTTACGGTGAACGCGAAGTCGATGAAATGCAAACATCTTGCACGGCAAGGATTTTGATCATATTATGGGAATTATATTTACAACAAAAAAAACAATAATCTAATATATTTTATATTTGATGAATAATTGGCCCTTTAATGAGGAGTCAATGCCATACAAGATAATTAGTGACGGAAGTTGGAAATGTAGGGAGGAAAACGATCATAGTACAAAACAGGGAGAATAGTGAGGGGGCCATATTTTTGTTTTGTTCTTACTGCTTTTTGGTAGATTTCGTTTTCAGTGGAGAAGCTTTTGTAGGCACCGATAAGCAATTCGAGCGTCGGAATTTCATTCTGCTTGGGCGATTCATGCACTAGACACATCTGAAAAGACATAGGCACTTAATTTTGTCTATAGACCCGTGCTTTGCACGGCCAAAGTCTTGAGATGTGGATTGATATTGAAATCGTTATTCTGGAAGTAATACTTGATCTTTTGATATGACGAAATGGTCAAATTAAATCATTTGTCTTCATACAATATTGTCCAAACCACGTTTAGACAGTACAGGAATGACCTAAACATTCCTCAAAATTATTCGGTGAATTCAGTATATGAATTTATTAAATTTGAACGGTTAGATGTGAGGAATCTATATAGAGTCTACTATCTTTAGTGGTTTAGATGCAATTTGATACATGCATATTTTAGTCTGCTTCATAACTTCTCAAAGGTTCATCTTCCTTTCGAGTAACATATTTTGTCCAAACATTCCAATTAAGCTCATTTCTTCAAATAGTAGTAAACTAGTGGTGGACCAAGAACTCGAAGTTAGGCAAACTAGATAGAAAAACAAATTTAACCAAGAGATCATTATCTATAACTTTTTAGGAATTTTTTACCTGTAATTAGGGAATTTTCGAACATGAATGTTGGGGGCACCACTAGCCACCAAGGTCTGCAATATCCGCAAACTGCTTTATCGATTGCACGTTGAGTAAGACTTTACACTAACGAAGCCTTGACCTCTAAAGTTATTTTGAGTAAGAGACACTATAAAATGAATGCAACATTTGCTCCATGCTTACCCCGTGTTTGACCACTCAATCACATATCAAGGCTCTTGCATCATCTTCTTCTTTTTCCCTTTTTTGGAGGGGAACTTGCTTAAAATATAGTCTTACAACGTGAAGACTGGAACTTTGATTCGACGAACACGTTGGGATCGCTGACAGTGGCCTATAGATGAGTTCATCTAGCAACGACTTCTTTTGAAGATTTGGCCTCATAACTCTAGCTTTTATTTCTGTATTCACGGTCCCCCCAGGTATCACCTAATCCGGGTTTACATGTCAAAGTCTTATACATAATTGCGTTGCGTTTTTGGCATGTACAGACCATCTTTGCGGACTCCACGCTTTGGATGAAAGAGACGAGGAAAATGAAGTGCATTAGCACCACAGTGCTTGCATATGTCAGATGTTGATGAATTCTTACTCTCTTATCAATGGTACTCAGTATTTCACAACATTAACATGTTTCAATGATATGACGAAACGGTGGAAAACATGTAACTTTCATTCCATCAAGCAATATAATATGGATAGCTAGATGCCGCAAAAAAGAATTAAGTGCATGGGAAGTCGGAAAAGAAGTCCAAAGAATTATCTTGAGAGTACAATTAAAATTTAAAACTCTCAAAAATACAATCAAGTCTTATTTCATATTGGTGCATTCAAATCCTTTCATCAACCTCATCCAATTTAGCTAATGAAAAATGCTGACGTGAGTTATTTATTTATTTCTCTCATGTGTGATTATTTATGTTGACTAAAGTGTGCCATAATGACATAATGACCCCATATTCGCCTTGCCCTATGGCATTGGGTAGAGATTGAAGTTGTGGTAAGCAAGATTGAGCGATTCCGTGTGGATTGATTAAAAGGTTCATTGTCAGAAGTCAAGGTATTTGAGAGGCAACTTGCTACTGAGGTCAAAGCAGGTGATGCGACTAGTGAATTTGTCTCGGTCTACACTGTCCCATAAGCAATAGTCTCCATCACCTAGTGTCGATGACCTCGATTCGAGCTTCAAATAAACACAACTAGAATATGCTTTATTGGTTCTCAAATGCCTCTTTGAATAGCACCAAGGCTACGCTCTCTTCGACATGACATTTTGGCTTAGTAAAGTGTGTATGAAAAGTGAAACATCGCAATCAAAATGACCAAAGTAGAAAGCATAGGCAGTACTGACGATGGCATAATAATATTATTCTCTTGTATGTTTTCTATTAGAGCAATGCCATTGCTTTTATAATTAGCAAATTTTGTGAATAGCAATTTTGGTCCTCATTGTTTTTCTTTGGATTTACCATATCATCTTCACATATATAAAAGAGGTCAGAGTCAGAGTTAAAGCCCTTTAATCTTTCCTGTTCCACAATGAGAAATCAATTAAGGTGATGACAAGTAGTGTTAGTATTAAAATAACACAACACAGGCGGTTTTTTTTCTTCTTTCTTTTTTTTTTCCATTTCGGTGCTACTTCTTAGGTCGAACCCCCGAGGAAGTAATTCTTGATGTTTTCCAAGTTTTTACTTTGATGACCTACTCTTAATTACATCAAAGAGGTAAATTTAATCTGCGAAGGAAAACTGACTCGAGATATTACCTAACACAAACAAATTAAAAAAATAAAAATCTAGATACTTCAAAAGTGAATTAAATGAGACATATCTAATCGGTCTAGCCACTGATTTGTTGATGGGTCACTGTTTCAACAACATGTTCTTATAAAACAAATCAACAATCCCCATGAGAGCCCAGGTGTAGACAAAGTGGCAACAAAGATTAAGTATGCTGTTGCTGCGTCTGTCTTGCCACAGATATTTTGCACTTTCGACATAATGAAGATTTGATACCTCTCTTTCATTAGTCTAGACTCTAGACTTCTTGATTCATGCACAAAATTTTTTCACCGTCTGAGAAAGCCAGCTGTGGATTGTGAATAGGTATGAATTTAAAAAAATAAAAATAAAAAATTGGATGGTTTAGATTGGATATACAATAGTATAGGAGATGGGTTATCAAGAGAATTCCTAAGTCTGCCGTGGGATGTTTCTGTTGGACTAGTGAGAAAATGCTCAAGACATTGCCTCTCGCTGCCTTTCTTTTTTTTTTTCTTTTTTTTTTCTATAATAATGTTAATAACTGCAACGAAACTGAGGCGTTATTTTTTGTCAAAAGGGAGAAAAAATGGTCACCCATCGTGCCGTGATCGATCGTTCATGTGTAACCATCATTGCAGTTGGTTCATTAAAATGGCATCTCATTTTTTCTTTTATCCACAAAAATGCCAAAATTGAGAGACCTGCGAGAAGACTTCCACTACTTTTGGATTTCTGACGGTTTGCCCTTATTTCAGTGTGAGTAACCTACTTCCAATCAGATCAATGAGAAAAGTTTAATCTGCGTGTGATATCTAACTAGAGAGATAATCTAATACAAATAGCTGAAAACTTTAGATATTTTGGGCATAATTATCAAGAGATATGGCCGCTTAACTCACTAATGGGTCACTGTTCCTGTAACTTCTTTTAAATGAATCAAGCCATTCACATGAGAGACCGAGATACTCTCTAAGTGATCATTAAGATCTGCTGTGGGAACAAATTAATTTGTATGCGATATCTAACTCGAGAGATAATCTAATACAAACAGCTGAAAACTTTAGATATTTTGAGTGTAAGTAATAGGAGATTTGGCCGCTTAACTCTTGGATGGGCCACTGTTTCCATAACTTCTTATAAACGAATCAAGCCATTTACATGAGAGACCAAGGTACTCTCTAATAATCATTAAGATCAACGATACCATGTATGTATGTCTTGCATAGATGATTTGCAACTTCAACATTTTGCCTAAGTCTCCCTGCTTATTTTATTTTTTCCTAAGTGATGTTGAGAGTTATGAGGAAATAGGCATTCTTTTTTTTCAAAATGACCAAAAATAGCCATGCATCCACAAGGTACAAATTCTTCGAATTCTCGTGCATGCCATGATCGATGGCTCATGTGCAATCTTAGTTGCATCGTTGGTCCACTAAAATGACATCTCGTATTTTTTCTATGAAAAACACCAAAATTGAGAGACCGAAGTAAAGACTTACGCCTATCTTTTAGATTGATCAACATGAGTCATTCTCTAGTTCCTAGGAATATTTCTAGTCCTCGAATCAAGAAAAAAAAAAGACATTATCATTGATTTGAAAATATCTTCAGATTTTAAATATTGTCACCTAGTTTTGTATAAAATTAAAGACAAAATATCCGTGATTACCATAAATCACAAACGAGCAAGAATCTCTCAGGCGCTATAGAAGCTCTGATGGATGATGAACACATCATGACAGAGATATGGCGCTAAGAGATGGCCTTAGATTAGAAGTAGCCAATAATGTTACTCATTTACACATTGAAATGGACGCCACGTCTGCTATTCATGCAATTACATGCATTCACGAGCATAAATTACTGATGGAACCTCTTTTGATTGAATGCAGGAACTTGCTCGTGGAGCGGCAGTAATACAAATCGAGCACGTTTTTAGAGAAGTAGATGGTTGCACGGATGCTTTGGCCTTGCTTGGAAAGGAGCAACATGTCGAAAAATTATCCCGCATCGATTGATAACAAGTCTTATATGCTATTTATATAAATGCAGTCTCTCTCTAATTAATGACTTGAGTTTTGGATTGGACTTTCATTATCTCACATCGCTTGACAATGAATCTTATATGTATCTATGGTTTGTTATTTATTCCTCTATTCCAAATCTTATTGAACACCTTTTGGGTAACATTACATGAAAAACTTAGAGGTTTGGACAGTGAAAACGTTTGGGATTAGGGAGATAGCCCTTCATATATCCCAAAATAAGTAGAATATATGTATTGATTTCGATGATGCGTAAATAAATATTTTTCAATAGATGGAGCATGATACTCCAAGAATCCATCTAAGGGCAATATCTAAAACTATCACACATGACGCTTTGAATAGAGTTCCGAGAGATACAACTTGAATTGGTTAGTTCAATTCTTGATGATGTGATAATGGAGTAGTGAATTGGTGAAGGAAGGACGTGGAAGATTGAAAGGTGTTCGATGATTATGATTATCTGATACGCACTGACACGTGCTCATAGATATATGATGATGGAAAAGCCAAAAAAGAGTATTTGAGATTGTCAAATTTTAGCTTTCTTGGAGAAATTACATCGTGGAATAATTTTGTGGAGAAAATTGGATCAAAAAATCATAAATTTATTGTGCAACGGTCAATTTAATGGAGAAAATTGGGTCAAAAATCATAATTTTATTGTACAATAGTCAATATAGTCATAAACTTTACAATTTGACCAATTTAATTATAAGGCTAAAAATAACAAGATGTAGGTAGTCCTTGATGAGTTCTAAGATTTAGTGCAGATGGCCTATTTTTGATCATGTCATAGTGGTCAATTTACTATGTGCACGAAAGCTCACTCGAGATATCACCAAACATAACAAATGAAAATTCTAGGCATTTTGTGTGTAAACTAAATGAGAGACATTTAATTGGTCTAGCCGTAGATTTGTCAATGGTTCACTATTTCGCCAGCACAGCATCTTCTAATAAAAGATATCAATAATACACATGAGAGATTGAGGGTTGACAATGTGACAATTAAGATCAAGTATACTATGAATGTCCTGCCATACGATAGTGTTGGGAGATGAGTTCATCAATAGAATTCCAAAGTCTGCCATGGGATGTTATTCTTGGGCTAATATGAAAATACTCAACATATTGCCTCTCACTGCCTTTCTTTGTTGAAAATGGTGTCGATGTTCATAAGCAAACTGGGGCCTTTCTATTTGTTTTTGCCAAAAAAAAAGAAAAAGAAATAAATGGTCACACATCCACAAGGTAGAAATTCTAAGTCGAGCTCTCATGTCGTGATTGACGGTTTGGGTGCAATCATGATTGCATGGCTGGTCCATTAAAATGGAATCTCATTTATTTTTCCACAAATAGGCCAAAATTGAAAGACCCGCAAAAAGACTTTTGTCACTTTGAATTGACAAGCAAGAGTCATTCTACAGTTTTTTTTTTTTTTTTTTTTTTTTTGTTTAAAAAAGCTAATGTTTTAACATATGATTGTACTAATCACGCATGATCCATAAAATTATTGAATACAATACATTTTTGATATTTGTCTTATCTTCTATTTAGTTGATACAGTTGTAATTGCTACACAAAACCGCCAAGATGTCAGTTCATATGGTCAAAAGTTTTCTACTTTCCTTATAGACTTGAGTCCAAGCCTTATTGGTAGCACTCTAGAAATAAAATCCCAATTCCATTAGGTCGATATGATGGAGTGCGTCCTTAAGATCTCCTAAGAAAATGAACTAATTGAAGTGCATGAAAGCAGCTTTGGATACCACTTCACCGCTAAATTACAAAAAAAGAATGTTACGTAGAAGTGATCGTTGTGGGTTTTGTTGGTAGAACTCAAAAGTCAAGCTGCAAAGCCGAAACTTAGATTAGGAGGTGAGGTACAAGAAAAATTGCTAAACCTTAACTTCTGTTTTTAACCAATAGATATACACAAACAAGTAGGGTACTAGTACTTTTGTGCAAGATTACGTTGAAAAAGACGTGCATGGCGTGCAAATCGATGCGTCCGCCCCAGATTCTCAACTAGAGGAAGACTTGGGAGATGAATTTCGAGTCAAGGTGCGGTTGACGACTTACGTCGAATGCGAAGTCAATGAAATGCAAACATCAACTTCACTTACACGGCAAGGATTTTGATCATAGGTGCGGCCAGTGCCTTAAATTTTCCGTAGTAATTCTATGATTATTAATTTTATTGCTTATGTTATCGTTAACGGTTGGAGATACTCCTTTTATTTTCTTACCCTTCAATGGTTTGTTAAGGGGGAGGAATTTATGCAATTGAAGAAGTTGAATCACATGATTCACTCATAGCTTAAATAAATACCAAGTATCGAGGCATGATCCCATGAGTTTAACCCAGGAATACATAATTCCATTGAGGGTCATGGTCATCCACCTTGATATTGGACTCATTTTATGGCTTAATGGGGCCGGTCGCTTGTAACTTGATTTGTTTTGTTTAATGTAATTCTATTATTCCTTGAAAGAGGAGGAGAAAAAAAAGATTTTCCTCTTGTGTATAATGCCGCAATACAATTGTAATGGCATTGTGGCACTCTACGCCATTCCATGAGCGGCAATATCCATGTGACCATGATAAACCCTCACATGAACACATTGAAATATGTTCTGTCAATTCTGAAAACTTCACTTGAATTCCATCAAGGTAGAGCTCTCATCCTGATGGCATGGTGGCTTAGTAAGTGAAGTATGAGTCATCATGAGAAGGACAACCGAGTAAGAAGTGTATAGAGTAAAGATGCCATGATCTCTGTCATTGCTACTGCAGTTGGTTAATATGGGAAAAGGTTGAGCCTAATTGTGATTTATGTTCATAGGCAGTTTGAAAAAAAAAACCATTTTTGTCACCTTAGCATTAAAGATTCTGCTACTAATGTAATTGCAGGATCTTATTGAATATTGTACTTAGCAGGAGAGAGAGAGAGAGAGAGAGAGAGAGAGAGAGAGAGAGAGAGAGAGAGAGAGAGAGAGAGAGAGAGAGAGAGAGAGAGAGAGAGAGGTTCTTTTGGCAATATCCTAGGGATGGACTAAAAGTTTGGTTTTTGTGTGGTATAGTGGAAAGTAGGTAGCGAAGGCAAAGTTAAAGCAAGAGGTAATTCAAAATGCAGCTGTTTATCTCTTTATCATCCTGAATTTGTAATACAATATTTGTACTGAGTATATCTCCTATTTTCCTACCTAAAATTTTTATGTACTAGATGAGAGGGAAAGAACAACAGAACTAGTTTAGAGTCCTTTTATTGAAGAATGTATGGAGAGTAAAGCTACAATTTGATTTCTAATTACAGAGTGAGCTACTAGTGGAGTTAGAATTTCACATACATAAATAGATGACATTTCTAATGATGGCGGAATTCTATTATTTTCTTTAGTTTTGGCAGCATGGTTGTATAACTAATACTCTCTAAAACTCAATTCATTTTGTGATTGTTAATTTTATGGTATCTCTAGCTTTTTGAGGCCGCAATGTTCATGTCATGTAATTATGCTAATGTTTCTTGCCATACAATCAACACGTACTCTTTTAATGTTTCTTTCCATACAATCAACACGTACTCTTTTAATGTTTCTTTCCATACAATCAACACATACAATCAACACGTACTCTGTCAGCATAATATAGTACAAGAAGTTTACATTGTTCGTAGCCGGCTAAAATATAGTACAAGAAGCACTCCATGCCAGTCTCATTGATTGCAATCTTGCTTATACATCTCCTTTGCAATTCCTTCATAACCCAGTCAAATGCAAAGTTCCAGGAGTCAATGGCACGAGAAATACCACCTAGCTTCAAAACGGCGTCCTAAACCTGCTTGCTATATTGACAAGCAAAGAATAAATGGTTGTCTTGATTTAGTTTCCAAGCCAAAAGAGCACATTTATCATCCACATGAGATCATTTTTTCATCCAGTCCAACGTGTAAAGTCTATCCGATCGATGAAAACTTTTTCCATCCATCAAACTTAGTTTGGAGAAGACTATTTCCCCTTCCAGTAAGAAATTAATCACTTTCCTTTCTCTCTTGCTGTGCGTCCAAGTGAAAAGAACACGAAAATCATCTTTTTTTTTTTTCTTTTCATATATAATATTTTACAAATTTGATTTCATAGTTGTTTTCCTAATTTCTTTGTAATTCTTCTTATTTTGATGTATTACAGAATAATAAGAAAGAGATGTTGATTCTAGCTCGTTATTCATGGTATATCGTCTTTAAGGATACAAGCTACCTTTAGTGGACATACTTATTATCAAATACGACAAAACTAATTTTTTCAACTTATTTTCAACAAAAAAAAGAAGCTAGAAAATCATTCTTTTTTTTTTTTTTCCTGAAATTGTCTTTTCCAAAAATCATATTCTATGGACAATGCAATTTCACATAGACACGGGATGAATGACACAGTCACCGGAGCCATTAAACAAGATTCCATCCTCCCGCTATTGGCATTTCCTTCGTCTTCTAGTGTCTCACAATCGGCTCTCAAGACTGAAACCACGGGGAACCCAATTCGACACATTTGAGATCCATTCATTTGCCATGATGAGATTGTGTGGAACACCTCCGCCAAATAAATGCACAAATGGTGAAAACTTACTGTTAGCATTACCATCATCATCGCTCGGAGAACTATGCTGGTAGGCATTGGAATTGGATTCTCTATCGGTGTTGTGCTTGGCAATTTCATCGTTGACAAGAAGAGCAGGTGGCTCCTGCATTACTTTAACACTATATTTGATCTAGTCAATCACTAACAAGAGCATTACTCTCCAAAAATTACGATGATGCATCATAGTTTTACATGCATTTCTTGAGCTTTGTCATGTTGCCCCCATAAGTTCTGCGGGCCATTTCTTTTCTTTGAGCTAGAATTCTAACCGGCTGTTTTTTTTCATTTGAAAATGTAAGTCAAAATGCAAAAATGAACCAAATCGCACGTCCCAAGTGCAGTTTGACAAAAACGAGGACCGCCTTTTGCGGCAAATTTTGCCTTGAGATCCATCGATTCATGTTCAAATATTCTTAATGACTTGGGTAAATGCCAGAAAGCTAGAGTCGTCCTTTAAGACTTTTTGATCACTAAACGACATGACGGGTCTAGCTGTAACAAATTGAAATTGATTTCATTGACTGAAGATTCAATTAAACCGGCGTCCTCGGGCAACTCAACACTGGGTGGGGAAGTGTCCTGATTTTCAAGTAATGACCGGATAATAGTTACTAAACAAGACCTATCTCGTCCATTATATGAGTTGTGTTTTCATAAAACGTGACTATTCATTTAAATAATGTGTCCTTCAAATTACTTCTAAATGAATAGTGTCTTTCACATTCAATTTAAGATTTGATTTATTTATTTATAATTTCTTATAATATAAAAAAATTACTAAATGTGCACTTAACTACAATTTTTATACTAAAAATGTCCTCTATTGTCACAGGAAAAGAAAACACTCCGCCCCATGACGTTTAATTCATATGATATAATACAAATTTTCACATTTAACGTAAACTAAATTAGACATTCGTTCACATTACCTCATTCATCTCTCTTTTGAATTAACAATCTAATTATTTTAATACTAGATTACTGTCTCTGTTTCACTCTCATTCATACGCCTGGTATACCATTTTATTTTCTTCCATGCTTTCTTTTTATCTAATAAAGGAGCAGCACTTACTCATTTCAATGTCTTTATTTGATGATCAGATTGCATATCCATCTATTTCAATAATATCATTTTATCTTTTGCCTTTTCTTTTATTGTGTTGATTTCTTTTTATATTTTGTTTGTTAAGCGTGATTCTTTCTCATTTTACACTAAAAAAAAAAAAAAAAAAAAAACAACGAAGTCATGAAAAATTGAACAGATAACTAATTCCTGCCTTTTTGTTAGGATTATCATGAAAAAATAGTAGTTTACTTTTTTTCATATAGTTCGTCTTTTAAATAACATAAAAATGATTAATTTATTAACGTGAAGGTCAAATAACGAATCTTCCATAGGCTCAAGAAAATTTGAAGTTCGCGCAGTTTTAAAAAAAATATGTGGCCTTCACGCGTGCATGTACGGCACATTTTACTAGTATTTCAAAATACATGTTAAACATTTTTTTTTTTTGAACAGAAATATATGTTAAACATTAAACTATCCCTTCTTTTTGCCATAAAATACCGACCTATCTTACTTGATGTTGCCGGTTACACAAATTGATTCAATCAAAACATGAGATACCTTATTACTTATCCTGCTAAATTTAGGACTCACAATATACAATATATATTAAGCTAACATATCATCAGAACAGTTAAACCCATTTGCTAATAGCCATAAAATAGTGGAAATCGTAAAATTACCCCAATCCTAATACTTAAGTTAGTACTGCAAGAAAGCAAGGAACCAAAGAAAAGGAGATAGTTTGTGGGGAAGAGTTTGTATTTCTTTTTCTATATCAATTCAATAGACAATACTCTATATTATAATACAAGGTGTGTATAAAGAAAAAGGAAATAATGTATCCTATAAATCAATTCCAATATCAAATTGATCTCGATTGATTTAGTATATCGTATAGCTCGCACATATCTTCCAACAAGTACAATTGGTTTTCAAGAGGAAGAAAATTTTTTGTTGAGGTTTGTCAAGTTTGATCCCTTTTTTTCTTTTCTACGTGAAAATGATGTAAGGTGTCATTTTAGTGGACCATGTCAATAAATACTGGCAATGAATGGTGAAGCACGGCCTGAGAAAATTTACACTTTCCATGTGCATTTTCAATTAAAGCATTTAATAGATGATGCCTCTCCCTATCATTTTCGAGAAAATATCGTATGGTCTTTGGACTAGTAGATCGAGCTCATCTTCTTATTGATCACGTAAGTACTATAGTAGAATCCACTTGATTAATGGCTGAAATGATTAGTATCTATATTTTTTGGTTGAGTTATTTCTAACAACCAATCATGCTGTTATGCAATATTATGAAAATCTAGAAGGGTTTAAATTTGTTACTTGGCCTTTACACAAATTGTGTTAGACGCACCATAGCACACATGATATAATTAAGAGAGAAACTTTATTACTCAAAAATCAAAATCAAACTATGAATAAGATAATTAGCCTGAAACTTGATGAATCCCAAAATATTTTAAAACAGGATATTTAATTTGAATGTAATTATGTGATCCGCGTGAAACAACACATAATACTAAAACGCGTTTCCTCCTCCTGGTTTTTTTTTTTTTTGCTCAAATTTCCTCCTCCTGGTTCAAAGGACACAAAGGAAACAGTTTAAAAAATTCAAAAGAAAGTTTTGTTTAGGAAGCTTTTTATCTTCTCCCGTCGTACGGGAGGTAAAAAGAGAAGGACAAAAAAAAAAAAAAAAACTTTTGATTAGAAAACTTGCTTGGACTTCCAGAATGAGCAGCGCAGCGTGGTTTTGGTCCACCATATGCCAGCTGTAAAGTTGTACTTTTCCTCTGTTAATTCACTTTTTTTAATCAAATTCTTGAACTTTTAATTTAATTAATCAATTCCTTAAAATTACATTAAATTATAATTAAGTCCGGCACCAGTTCTGATAAGTTCGATCTAATGTGGCGATCAAATGATTTAGAGTATGATGTGGAAAATAATTAGCCTACACAAACAAACCACCATGGAAATGATGTAGATGGTTTCCCTTATGGAAATGCCACGGTGAAAATTTTTGTCTCCACGTACAAGGCGTCAAGATAAAGAAAAAACTTTTTTAAGTCATCCTCCGACTTACTCTAAGGGTTGTGTCAATGTGAATTAATTGTAATTGATGTAATTTCCTGAAAAAATTATTGTCTCTTTGGGACAATAGGTAGCATACTAGTCTCGTGTTTTCCTTTTTGGTTTATTCCGAAAATACATTGGGGTAATCTCCTGGAACTATTATCTTTGGGAAAACCTTGACCTCCTGAATAAGTTAGTAATTAGTAGATGTCATTTCTCAGGCTCATTTCCTGATACATCACTGGGTAATTTTTTCAGCTTTGCTTATTTGGAGACACAATGAATAATTGAAGGCTCAATGGCGGTGGCACAAATTATGTAATGAAAAAGGCTTTTTGTTTCACTAATGTTGTTCATTAATCTTGGAATGACCCCCTTGAATTTATTGAGGGATAGGTCTAAGTACTCTAGTCTTCTTAGGTGGCCAAATTCGCCTGGAGATCCATTGACTAATGTTCGAAAATTCTTCTTGGCTTGGGTAAATGTCAAAAGGCTAGAATCCTCCTTTAAGACCTTCTTAATCACTAAACGACGGGACGTAAAATTGATTTCGTTGACTGAAAGTTCAAAGAACCTAAAAAAGAACCTGCGTCTTTGGGCAGCTCAACCCTTGATGGGGAAGTGTTATCCCAACGCTAGTGCTTAGGTTGGTACAACAGGTTTGTCGTAAGGAAGAAAATTCTTTCTTGAGGTTTGTCAAGTTTGTCTTTTTCTTTTCTTTTCTATCTGAAAAAGAAATGGGAAGGGGAACGTACCAATAATACTAGCAATGAATGGCGAGCACGGCACGACAAAATTTTCAATTTCCACGTGAATTTTCAATTATAGCTTTTTTGATAAATGATGCCTCATCTATGCTTAGACTCTGGAGTCTCCCCGTCATTTCCAAGAAAGTATCGTCTAGCCTTTGCATCTATGGATCAAAGTCATCCTCATCGTGGATCACATCAACCCTAAAGTAAAAATTTCTCTTAATTAATGATTGAGATAATATTTATCGATATGTTTTGGTGAAGTTATTGTTAAGAACCAATGGTGCTATTATGCAAAATTATAAGAATTTTAAATGGATTTACATTTATTACCTAGCATTTACACAAATCGTGTTAGACACATGTAAGCACACGTGATAATTAAGAGAGAAACATCACTACTTAAAAATTAAAAATGAAACCATGACTGAGAAAATCAGTGTTAAACTTGATGAATCCCAAAAAAAAAATCGTTTTTTTTTTTTTTTGGTTGTTTTTTTGGTGGTAAGTGTAGGGAGGGGACAGATGTACAAGTGAGTTTATCGGTGAACGCCCATCCAAGCAAAGATAAAAGTTAGAGAGACATGAGTCCACAAATGGGCTTATAGATGGAAGTACACACAGGCTATCCATATGGATGAACAAACAACTATTAACAACTTATGTACTTGAAATTTACCCTTGAAGTTATGAGTCAAATCAAAGGATATGAACAATTACATGGAAACTTGTCGCCAATTTCCAATACGTCGCTGAAAGAAAAGAATGGATACTTTTAATAAAGTATGAAATATAGATAAAAAAAAAAAAAGAGAGAGAATGCCAAGCCCCTGCTGCTCTCGGGCCCTATATAATGAAAGAAATGTTCATGCGCCTAACATCCTGTAGTCTTCAAACCCATACAGAAGGCATACCTAAAATCAGTTTAAAGTATTGAGGTCAAGCACTATGAATGGCCAAGTAGCAAGATAATTCCATTGCCATAACCAATTAGAACATGAATTGTAGATAAAAGTTACCTCAAAATAAGAGAAATTATTTCACCCTCGGAAATTACGTGGACGCTTGCTTTTGAGCTTTGTCCGGTCAAAGAAGAACTTAATGTACTGTTTTTACTGTGATTTCTTTCGCTGTCTAATGTCTCTTAATAATGGCTAATGAAAGCTTGAAGAATAGCAAGCTTTTACCCTCTTCGTAGCCCTCAGTTTAGTGTTGCAGTCTTGAATGAGGTGTACGACTTAAGATTTTTCCATAAAATCAATGTCTTTATGTTGCCCCCTTCTAGAGCCGTATCTGCTCTTTTTATAAATTTGAATCAAATAGAAAGATTTACGAAATGAAAAGATGAACAAAGATAACACTAATGCAGCATAAAAATAAAACTAAGCCAACCTTTTTGCAGAAAAGTTAATTCAAAAACAATATGGATTATAGATAGCAAAAATACATTAGGTTGTTAAGAAATTTAATCATGGCTCATATATATATTTTGTTCACATACATGCACACGCACATAAGTCTCTCTGTTCCTGTTCATTCGTGCACATGCGCACATACGACTTTTTTTTTCTTCTATGCCCTGCTTTTATCTAATAAAGGTGCAGTACCCACTTATTTCAAAGTCTTTATTTGATTATTCTGAGTGCACATCCATCTATGTCAATAATATAATTTGATCTTTCATCTTTTTATGTTCTGATTGTGTTGATATTTTTTTCGATATTTTTGTGTTAAATTGGGTGTTTCTCATTTCACACTTAAAACAGGTGTATAGGTGAGTTTAAAATTAGAGAGACACATGAGCCCACCTATAAATGGCTTATTGATGGAAGTCTGCACAAGCAACCCTTGTTGTTGAACAAACAACTATGAACAACATCTGTACTAGAAATTTAGCCATGAAGCTATGAGTCAAGTCAAACGACATGAACAATTTACATGGGAGCTTGTTGCCAATTTCCATTATGTCACCAAAAGAAACGGATGGATTTTATATTAAAAGTATGACAAAGAAATATGGATAAAAGGAGAATGCCAAGCCACTGCGCTTGTGCCCTATATAATAAAAGAAATGTTTATACATCTAAGATCCTGCGGTTTTCAAACCCATACAGAAGGCATACATAAATCATTTAAAGTTCTGAGGTCAAGCACTATGAATGGCCAAGTAGCAAGAAATTTCCATTGCCAGAACCAATTGTTGCTGCCTATAAAAACCTTCTACATTGCACTCTCCCTCGAAAACTCACTTCAGTAACCAAAAGAACAGAAACAAAAGCAGAAAATATGGCAGCCTTATCATTATATCTGCTGCTTACTTGGATATTCTTGCTTTCTCTCTTTCGTACTAGGTTTGCTGAGGTACTTTGTCATGCAGATGAGAGCTCTGCCTTGATGGAATTCAGGAGAAGTTTCAGAACCAACGCAACAGATTCACGATGCATTTATCCAAAAGTCCATTCCTGGTCACTAGATGGAAGTGGAGATTGTTGTTCATGGGATGGCGTCGAATGTGATGAAGTCACCGGCCGAGTGATCGTCCTCAACCTCAGTAGCAGTTGTCTCTCAGGCACCATAAGTCCTAACACCACTCTCTTTCGACTCGTTCACATGGAGTCGCTCAATCTCGCTTTCAACAGCTTCAACTTCTCCTCAATTCCATACGGCTTCGGCAATCTTTCAAAGTTACAATACCTTAATCTCTCCTGGTCCGACTTTTACGGTGAAATTCCTCGCGATATCTCGCAACTCTCCAAGTTAGTTTCTCTCGATTTGTCCGCTTCTTCGTATGACACACTTCATATGCCCAACATGGGCGACTTCGTTCATAACTTGACTGGGCTAAAAGAACTTGATCTTTCTCAAGTAAGCTCATTATCACCTTTCCCACCTGTGCTAGCGAATTTCTCTTCCTTGACATTGCTTAGGCTAGATTCTTGTGGATTGGGTGGAAACTTTCCAGTCAGCATTTTTCAGCTGCCAAACTTGGAAGTCCTTTCTGTTGTTGACAATTCCAACCTTTTTGGTTTTTTCCCCCAACCGCACTGGGGTTCTCCATTAAAATCCTTAGACCTTTCTTGGACCAACTTCTTGGGAGAAATACCCACTTCAATTGGAAATCTTAGTCTCTTGAATGAGTTATCAGCCTCGGGTTGCTATTTTTCAGGATCGCTTCCCTCTTCAATGGGTAATCTTTCTCATCTCACTGTACTATACCTCATGGGAAATAACTTGCAAGGTCAAATCCCTGTTTCCTTTGCTAATCTTACCCAGCTATCGGAGCTATGGCTCTCTTACAATAACTTGAGCGGTGATTCTTTGGAGTGGGTGGTCAACTTGACAAAACTCACTGTCTTGAGACTTTCAGGTAATAGTTTCTTTTTGGTTATATTAAGCGCAATTGTGACGTCACGTCATCTGTACACTAACCCACTCAATGGATGACTTATGAGGGCCCACCATTAGAAGTTTCTTTGCTGGTTCAGACGGATCTCTTTCCTCCTCCATCTACAACTCCATGGAACCCGATCTCTCGAGCTCCATCACTGCTTGCTCCCACCCCGACCTCAACCAAAACCCCCGCTGCGATGGCCACAAGCAAAACTACCATCGCCGCCTCAAGAGCTTCGATTCCGGCAAGGGCTTGAGCCGGAAGGCCTTCTAGCTCGACAAGTTCAGCCAGGTCCTGAACCATGAATAGATTCTTCATCAACTTCTTCTCCCTCAACTTCCTCAATTTTTTGACCGAAAGAAAAAAAGAAAAACTTCCTCAATTAATCCCCCTGGACGTCGTGATCTTGATGGTTGAATCGATGTGCATCTTGTCCTCCCGCAACCTCCTCAAATCCCTAATTTTTAGATTGATGCTCCCACTGTACCCGAATAACTTGGCCTACGCGCTGATCGAACACGCGAGTGGTGGCCATCAATGAAGCCCGCTCTCACCACCATAGGCGATGGGGGAGAGGATAGGGTCCTGCCCATAGTTGAGGTGTGAGGCCCAGAAAGCGTTCACGTCCTCGACAACTAGGCCAGTCGGAAGGCCTTTTGGCTTAGGCCAACATTGGACTCGAAGCTCCTGAGGCAGCAATGGAGGGGTAGGGTTTTGGGAAGGAGGGAGGAGGATAGGATGATCTTTGTGGCTTACCTGGAGATCTTGAGAGCATTGTCGAGGTAGGCCTCGAGGCGAAGGAGGAAGTCGCTGCCTCTGGTTTTTCCCGTGGCTGTTGCGGTAGGGGTTTTGGCGGTGGTCCGGGAGGCAGCGAGTAGTAGTGGAGCTCGAAAGATCAGTGCAGAGAGGAGGAGAGCAAGAGAGACTTTCCAATTTTTGATGGTGGGCCCCTCCAATGCCTATTTCTCTGAGTGGGCTAGTGCATAATGACTTGGACCTAATATTTTCAGGCGAGGAGATTATTTAGCCAAAGAGAAAAAGAAAATTGAAATTGATGGGGCAACTAACGCTCCTTTGTCTTGTGTCTTTCTTTCTTTTTTCCTTCTGTTTGGCAGGTAATCGGTTAAGCGGTGGATTTCCATCTTCATTAGAGAACCTGAAGCAGTTGACTTCTCTCCATCTTTCTGACAACGACTTGCACGGTGATATTTTGGGCGCATTGCGGAATCTGAAGGATCTTCAAAGCCTTTATCTGACGTCGCTTAATCTCAATGGCATTCTCGATGTGAATGATCTATTCACACTCAAGAACTTGACAATCTTATATTTGTCCGACAACAACATATCTTTCACCAAGTCATTCATCAATGCCACTACATCGAAGCTCACCTACTTATACTTGGATTCATGCAACTTGACTGAGTTCCCATGGTTTATAGGCTACTTAAGCGAATTGTCGTGGTTAGACTTATCACACAACAAAATTCGAGGAAATCAATTAAGCAATGGATTTCCATCTTCATTGACTTATCTCGACCTTTCTGGCAACGACTTGCACGGTGATATTTTGGGCGCATTGCGGAATCTGAAGGATCTTCAAAGCCTTTATCTGAGGTCGCTTAATCTCAATGGTGTTCTCGATGTGAATGATCTATTCACACTCAAGAACTTGACAACCTTATATTTGTCCAACAACAACATATCTTTCACCAAGTCATTCATCAATGTCACTACATCGAAGCTCACCTACTTAGACTTGAATTCATGCAACTTGACTGAGTTCCCACGGTTTATAGGCTACTTAAGCGAATTGTTGTGGTTAGACTTATCACACAACATAATTCGAGGAAATCAATTAAGCAATGGATTTCCATCTTCATTGACTTATCTCGACCTTTCTGGCAACGACTTGTGCTGTGATATTTTGGGCGCATTGTGGAATCTGAAGGATCTTCAAAGGCTTTATCTTGGGTCGCTTAATCACAATGGCGTTCTCGATGTGAATGACCTATTCACACTCAAGAACTTGACAACCTTATATTTGTCCAACAACAACATATCTTTCACCAAGTCATTCATCAATGCCACTACATCGAAGCTCACCTACTTATACTTGGATTCATGCAACTTGACTGAGTTCCCACGGTTTATAGGCTACTTAAGTGAATTGTCGTGGTTAGACTTATCACACAATAGAATCCAAGGGACCATTCCTAGATGGATGTGGAACAATAGCAAAGAATCTCTCATGTATATAGATCTTTCTCACAATCTATTAACCAGCTTCTTAAAAAACCAGACCGATCTTCCTTTGCCGAACTTGAACTATCTCGACATTAGTTCTAACTTGCTAAAAATAACCCTCCCCGTCCCTCCTCCCTCAGTCATGGTATACAACATCTCCAACAATTTCCTATTTGGGGAAGTGCCAACATCCATATGTGAAGTGAGCTCTCTTACCATGCTTGATTTGTCCAACAATGCTCTGAATGGCACACTTCCTCCTTGTTTGGGAAGTATTCATCCTTTGATTTCATTGAACCTTGCGAGAAATAAATTCGATGGCATGATTCCTCACGTTTTCTTAGATGATTGTGCATTGAGGATGATTGACCTCAGAGAAAACCGACTAAGTGGGATTGTTCCGAGATCTTTAGGAAATTGCAATTTGCTGGAGTATTTGAATCTTGGTGACAACCAAATTAATGATACATTCCCATTTTGGCTATCGAAATTGGCCTACCTAGAAGTAATTGGCTTGCGGTCCAATAATTTTCATGGTCCCATAGAATCTAGTCTAAGCGAGCTCAACTTCACCCGTTTACACATCCTGGACATTTCCAACAACGGCTTCAATGGTGAATTTCCTTCCAACTTGTTGAAGAGTTGCCACGCCATGAAGGTCATGGTTGGTCAAGATGCGTTAGCATATTTGGATGTTTATAAAGTGTATCCTAATGTTTTATTCAGCATAAGTACTATTTATGCAATGAAATTGATGAGTAAGGGCACGGAAAGGGAATACGCAAAGATTCCAGATGTCTTCATGGCAGTTGACCTCTCTAACAACGAGTTTGAAGGGTTCATTCCTGAACTCATTGGAGATCTAAAATCACTTCGCATGCTCAACCTTTCAAACAACCTCCTCAATGGTAGCATCCCTCCTTCCTTGGCCAACTTGACAGTGCTCGAATCACTGGATCTTTCTCGGAACAATCTTGTGGGAGAGATTCCTCAACAACTAGCTTGCCTCACATTTCTTTCGGTTTTTGATGTCTCTCACAATCGTCTATCAGGACCAATACCACGTGCAACGCAATTTGATACGTTTGGGAGCAGTTCATTTGCGATGAATGATGGTTTGTGTGGAAGTCCATTGCCAAATAAATGCACAAATGGTGAGAACGCTCCACCACCACCATCATATTTCAAAGTGGATGATGAAGAAGAGTGTCTCTTCAACTTGGATTGGAGAATCGTGCTGGTTGGCGCCGGAGTCGGGTTTTTGGTCGGTGTTGTGATAGAGAACTTGATCATTGATGAGAAGAGTATGTGGTTCTTGTGCTACTCCAAGAAAATGGCAAAAGGATGGAAAAAGGTGGGGAAAGCCCTTGCAGACAAGAAAATATGCAGCTAGATATTTGATGCCCTATCTTTTAAGTAGCTTGTTGAGAAAAGTTATACATGCATATGTGAAGATTCTGATCTATGTTTATTTGCTATAGTAATATGGAGATGTTGTTTTCTTGCTCATGAAAATTATAGTTCTTCTGAATATTCTAACCTATGTCTGTCCATATATGCATTAGCAATGAATGAATGTTCTGTTGTAATATACAAATCGTAATTGAGATAAGTAGATACTATTGAACAGCCAATTAATAGACATGGTGGACGACGTAAAAAATTTGGTTGTCCATGGAAACCATGGAGATTGGAGTAAAGGTTCTCTTTGTTCACAGGTATAAAGGGCCTTGCTTTTGTTCATTTGAATGTATATTAGGTCGAACTTTCATAACATAGCATTAGCAATCCGTGTTGTGTCAAGATATTCGTGTTGGTTATTTATGTCATTTTGTATCGGTAGACCAATGTTATGATGTGATTGATTACAAATTGTTTCTTATTTAAAATGAATGAAAACATGTCAATTTTGAGTGTAATTGTATCAAGTTCATGCTTTTCTTGGAAAATTTGTATTTGTGTTCTAGTCACCAAGGAATTGCCACTTCTTGTGCTCTTCCAGACATTAAGCTTGCAATTTAAGTGAGTTACCAAGAGCTTTTGAAACTATTTTTTTTTCAAGCTAATATGGTATCCTACATGAAAGATATTTTCATAGAGATCATCTTAAGTTAAATGTAAAATTCTTCGCTTAAGGAGCATATAATTTAAAAAGTGATTTAGTTTTATGAGTATAAACATAAATACGAAATCTAAAAAATCAACGATTTTAACAAAACTTTCTTGAATTGAACATAAAATCCAATTTATACAATCTGAATGAGCAGGGGCCGGGGAAGTCCCCATCTCTATCCTCGTCTCACCTTGCGAAGTGCGGAGCAAGGTTGGTTATTAGAACGATGAGAAAAAAGGATTATATATCTGCCGGTTCATTTAATAAGAAATGACGAAAAATATGGCAAAAGAGGAGAGACAAGTTTGTAATTTATTAAAGTTTGTACTAAATTAACGACAATAGTGATAGATTGAAATTGACTCACAAACTTGTATTTAGAAGTAGGACCTTTGTGCTTAATTTTTTTTTTAAATATAACTATTATTTAATACTGATTAGTCTGAATGTTTAAAAACCTACACATATGAACTCTTTAACTTTATTTCAAATCATTGGAAAGGTTCTTTTTTTCTATAGAATTTTGTGATGTTGGAATACGTTTTTATTGAATCATCCTTTACAAGATTATGGGAAAATTCATATGACTCTGATATGTCATAACGATATAGGATAATCTATTACACAAATGAATTGGAAAATTCAAATGCGACATGTCAAGTTGGTGTTATAAAAAGTTCGACAATTTCTTGAAAAGAATATTATGCCATTTCATGTTATTTATCGATATAGGGAAAAATGGTTTGAAAAGTCCTAAACTTATTATACTTTTTTCTAACTCGTTCGTGAGTTTTTAAACTCATGCTAATTGAGTTCTAAATGTTTTTCACAATTTGCCAATTAAATTCATCTGGTTAATTTTAGCTGAATATCACTCATGTGGACGTCGGCCGTCTAATATGGCATGGCTAGTGTGGTCACAGACAAATTTTTCCATGGCCTATCGATTTGTAAAGAGCATGTCACGGGCCTCTCCATGCTTAATGAAGGGCATGTCATAGAACATAAATTAATGAAAATTGTAAAGTAATGGGCTACTCCATCCCGGCGAAACTTTGGCTAGTAAACATTGGCTTCACGTTATACTAGGGAAAAAAGAAAGGAAAGGAAAAAAATAATTGATTTGAAAACTTGCCTGGAATTCCAAGACGAGCAGTGTGAATCCACTATCTCTTCCACGGAAAATTTGACTTTTCGTCTCTTAATTTATGTGCTTTTTTTGGGTTAAGGTCTTGAACTTTCGATTAATCTAATCAAGAATAGCCCCTGCCACCGATCCTAATAAATTTGAGCTGACGTGTCCATCGAACAGTTTGAGAGTACGAAGTGGGAAAAGAAGACTTGCTCTTGGGGACAAGTTAGTGCCAAAATTTCTTTCCTTCACAAATATTTAGGTTGAGTGTAATAATTCAGTCCACACGAAACTTATATAAAGTGCCAAAGTGCGCATCTTTATTTTCCACCTTCAAAAGACATAAAGGTTCGTGGAACCAATTGAAAGAACTAGTAAAAAGTTTTTTCTAGGAAGCTTTATCTCCTCCTTTTAAAAGGAAAAAAAAAAAAAAAGAGAGACAAGAAAGAAGAAAGGTTGACTAGAAAACCTGCTTGCAGTTTCAACATGAGCAGTGTACACGTTAAAGGTGATTCTACTTTTCTTCCCTTAATATACGTACTTTTTTAGTAGAGCGATTAAACTTTAACATCTCTATTCAGATCCTTTAATTTTCATAATTTTTTTAGTCAAATTTAACCATCGATACCAATTTTGATAATTTTGATCTAAAGTGGTTGCTGGATTACGTCACGGCAAGATGTGGAAAAAAATTGCCTTGCAGCCAAGTCCACGCAAAATTGGGTCATTACAAGATGTTTAGTTGACACGAGAATTTGTGCCAAAATGTCCCTCCTATATTTTCACCTCCTTCAAAAGACAGAAAGGAACTAATTGAAATAAGGGAAAATTCCAAAGGAATTCAAAGTACCCTCACTTTCTCAAATATGATCCTAAAGTGAACATTGTCTGGAGTTTGAAATACTCTTATTTTCTTAAATAAGGATTTAAAAAAACCATATCAGTTTCAAAGAAAAACCTAACCTCACTGGCAGTTCTAGGGCATTTCTGTCCTCTATGTTTGCTTATTTTCTTCCCTTTTTTTCTTTTTTTCCTTTTTCTATTCTTGCCATAAAAAAGACAAACTAAAAAAAGATTAAAACTTAAAAAAAAAAAAAAAAAAAAAGAGAAAACACAAATTTGAAAAAAAAGAAAAAAAGAAAAAAAGGCAACCCTATCGCCCGGACTAAGGGGAGGGCCGACTCACTCAAATTTGGGAGAGGGTTGCGACTCTTTCTTGGCAAGCTCATGCCTCTGGTCAACAAGGGTTGCCAACCCTCACCAAGGCAATGGTGACCCCACTAGCCATGGCGGATGCCATACGGGGATGAGGCGGCGACTAAAGGCGAGGGAGGGCTAGCAGCTCTACTTCTTGTATTTTTTTTTTCCAATTTTAGCCTTTGTCTTTTCTTTTTTTTTAAAGCTTTTCTTGAAAAAAAAAGAAAAAGGAAAAATGAAAGAAAATAAGAAAAAAAAAGATGAAATGCCCTTGATCAATCAATAAAACCAGGCCCTCGGTGTTCTAAGTGATGGTATTAGAGAGTAGGGGTGTGCAATAGGAACAATTTGAATTGTGAACCACCCGACGGTCATTTTGGGCGGTTCCCATGGGCAGCAGTCGGGTTCGTGATTCCAAGATGAGAACCAGACTGACCAGACTGATTATTACACGCACGCGCACCCACGCACCCGCGCGCGTGCGCGCGCACACACACACCTCATTGCAATCGCTATTGTAATGGAGATAGCAACTTTACATGTGTCCAAGAGACCAACAAAACTTTTTATGTTCCTCTCTACTTAAATAAGAAGCCACTTGTTAGTTTCTTCTTCTACCTGACGTGGGACTAAGACTCCAAGAGCGACGTGCGGACCCCTCAAGTGCCTTAACTTTGCCCAAAGGGACACTTAAGTGCCATAACTTACGAAAGGTACACTTAAGTGCCAAAATCGGAGCAAAAGGGATCACTTGAGTGCCAATCTGGCCAAAATCCGGCCAAATTGCATACGTGGCATTTT
Organism: Eucalyptus brandiana; assembly: GCA_014182725.1. Lineage (NCBI taxonomy): Eukaryota > Viridiplantae > Streptophyta > Magnoliopsida > Myrtales > Myrtaceae > Eucalyptus > Eucalyptus brandiana. The sequence continues at coordinate 11,219,020 of CM024672.1, read as the reverse complement.
CCGGCGATTTTCGGTGACTTCTTTTACTGATGTGGCAAATGTTTTTTTAAAAAAAAAGCCGACGTGGACGACAAAAACGACGTCGTCCATTCATATTGAGTGCTCTGAACTAAACGACGTCGTTTAGGTCATTGTGCGATGACCTAAACGCCGTTCCTCCCCGTCCGCGTTGACAGTCGATCTCAGGCCCTTCTCTCCGTCGCCGTTCACGCCCAGAGCTGGTCATCGGTCGCCGTCGTCAGTCGCCGCTGTTGGTCGCCGTCGCCACTCACCGCTCACCATCGTTGGTTGTCGTCACCGCTCACCATCATCACTCGTCCAGGTTCGACCCCTTCTCCCCCTCCCCTGTGATGAAATTAGGGCTCGATTATTTAATTAGGGTTCGATCGATTATTTAATTAGGGCTCGATCGATTATTTAATTAGGGTTGGCTGACCTAACGTCATTCCTCGCCGTCCGCGTTCACAGTAGATCACAGGCCCTTCTCTCCGTCGCCGTTCACGCCTAGAGCTGGTCATCGGTCGCTGTCGTCAGTCGCCATTGTTGGTCGCCGTCGCCGCTCACCGCTCACCATCCTTGGTCGTCGTCACCGCTCACCATTGTCAGTCGTCCAGGTTTGGCTCATTCTCCCCCTCCCCTATGATGAAATTAGGGCTCGATTATTTAATTAGGGCTCGATTATTTAATTAGGGTTCGCTCGATTATTTAATTATGGCTCAATTATTTTATTACAGCTCCGATGGAATTTGTGTTGATACACTTCAACCGAAACTTGCGACATTACACAAAGAAACCAGATTTCTTATTATTTTGGTGAATTTGTCTTTCAAGCGAATGTCAGAGTATGTGATTGTTAGACAGTGATCTATGCATCTCCTTAAGAGCATCCTAGTAAAGCAGGTGACTAATGCCATTCTGAGAAAAAAACTAAGTTCTTGAACCACCCTGCTTGTGAGAGTATATAGGGTATGTCCTTGAACCACCCTGTTTGTGAGGCTGTATAGGGTATGTCCTTAAACCACCCCTTTGTGATTCTTTGTATAGGGCATGTTTATCAATCCAAAACCCCGCTGTGATTGTTGTATAGGGTATGTTTATCAATCCAAAATCCCTGAATAAGAACATAATCCTGCGGTGATTTGATTAAGTTGATGTCAGAGTATGCTATGCTCTGATTTGCTTAAGTTAATGTACATTCTCTCACATTGCACGTTTAGTGCAGTAGACATGCTTGGGCTGTGATTACTGTGGGGACCTCTGTTTTGTTTAATATTTTAAGGAAATGGAAGGCAAATAATTAAAGTGCCAACCTCTTTTTGGGCTTTTTTGGCTGTCATGTAGGGGCATATTTTCAGTGTGGGGACCTCTATTTACTAAAGTCCATGAGAGTGGAGGGACTCCCATGTGCAATTGTCTAGTGGTCCCAAAAACTAATGATTCTTTTTCTTATTCTTGGTGCAGTAATGGCGCATGACAAGGATTATGTCGCTGTTATAGTTTGCTACAATGGGGAATTTGTGATTGGGGAGGATGAGTGGGAATATGAGGGTGGAAATGAGGGCACCATCTTTGTGGATATAAAGAAGGCATCTTATATAGGATTTCGTAGGGATATAAATACTTATTTGCCTTGTAAAGTTCAGAAGCTGTTGTATTGTATTCCTAGGAAAGACTTAAGAGATGGTTTGAGATGCTTAGAAGATGATAATGGTCTTAGGGATGTTCTATACCATTATCTTCATGGTGAAGAGGTAAAAATATTTGTTGAGTACAATAGTGAAAGTGAGGATGAAGATGATGATGGAGAGAGCGCCGAAGTAGGACAAGAAGGAGATGGTATTCAAGGTAGTACTGACGTTAGGGTCGAAGGAGGGCAGGATAGATATGATGGACATGAGAGAAGTGCAGATGCAGTTCACCAAAGTGATGATGACATAGGTGATGTCACAATCTCTAGATTAGATTGGGAAGTAGCTGAATCAAGCGATGATGATGATGGAAGGTTGCCTCGCTGAAAATTTTATAAGTGATGACGACGATGAGGAGCTTGTACAATCAAGAATACAGCGAAGGGATTTTTTGACAGCTAAGTTTGCAGCTTTGCAAGTAGCCGAGGAAGTTCCAAACAGACCCGAAGGCCCTATAGATGCTGGTGCTGCTGGCGAGGAGACTGACTATGAAGAAAGCGTCGAGAATGCTACTTCCCAGGATGAGCTTGAAGAAGATGAAGGACCTGTGCATAGAAGGAAAAGGAAAAGTAAGTTTCCTTCTTATGATCCATCCGTTGCCTCTCCCACTTTGTCGGTAGGCATGGAATTTCATGATGCTAAACAGTTTAGGGAAGCTATATTGAAGATCTCCATTGCTGCACAAAGGAACATTGACTTCATTAGAAACACTAAGACCTTTGTAAGAGCTAGGTGTTCGCAGCAAAATTGTCCATGGAAGATTTATGGCGCATTTGTTAGGAAAACTGGATCTTTCCAGATTAGAGCCTACCAAGAGGAACATACTTGTTCAATTAATTTTGAGAATAAAAGGGTAACAAGTGCATGGTTATCGAAGCACTTCTTTGAATTGATTAAGGTTGATGCCTCGATGAATACTACTCAGTTTAGGATGCTGGTGAAGGAGCAGGTAGGCATCAATATATCTAGGAATCAATGTAAAAGATCGAAGCAAAAGGTGATGAAGATACTCATTGGTCAGTACAGCGGTGAATATGGACAGTTGTGGGACTATGCTTGGGAGTGTAGGCTGCAAAATCCTGGAAGTAGAGTGTATCTCGAGATCGTGGAGAGACCACTTCCTGATATTGGGACGAAGTTTGATAAATTCTATGTTTTTTTCGATGCATGCAAACGAGGTTTTTATCCGGGCTGTAGACGGATTATAGGATTGGACGGGTGTTTTTTGAAGGGCTTGTGCAAGGGAGAATTGCTGGCCGCAATTGGAAGAGATGCAAACAACCAAATGTTTCCCCGGCTTGGGTCATGTTGTGAAGGTAGAGAACAAGGACAATTGGTCCCGGTTCCTAAAAAATTTGATAACCGATTTGGAGATAACAAATGGGGGGGGTGGGCGTTCATGAGCGACCAACAAAAGGTAATGTTTGCTTTTTATAAAATTTTAAGGTAATGTATGTTTTTTTGATATCAACATGTCATTTGCTTACATTTTTTTATATTTTCAATTATTGCAGGGACTTGTTCCCGCAATAGCCGAGCCGTTGCCTTATACTTGAACATCGAATGTGTGCGCGACACATATACGCAAATTGGGCAAAGACCTATAAAGGGGACAAGTTGCAGTCGCAATTTTGGCAGCTAGCAAAGAGCACGAATATGGCTGACTTTAGGATGGCCAAAGAAAAGATGCTTCAATTGACAAAGGATGGTTATGATGCACTGTTCCAAACAGACCCGAAGCATTGGTGTAGGGCATTTTTCAGCGAGGAATTCAAGTGCGATAACATTGATAACAACATCTGCGAAGCATTCAATGGGAGGATAATAGATGCTAGATGTAAACCAATTATCTCGATGCTTGAAGACATACGAGTTTTGGTCATGACTCGGCTGCACAGACAAAGAGATGACACTGCAAAGTGGACTAAGCAATATGGTCTTAGGATTGCTAAGAAATTGGATGACAACTTAGCTGCAAGTAGGTATTGTCATCCCATTTGGAATGGGGATGAAGGATATGAGATAATGAAGGGTTCCGATAAGTATGTTGTCCATTTAGGTACGATGAAGTGTTCATGTAGAGCATGGCAACTCAGTGGAATTCCTTGTGCACATGCCATATGTGCAATTCAATTGAAGGGCCACAACACAGAAGACTACCTTGATGATTGGTACAAGAAACCGAAATATCTTGCTTCGTATCAATTCATGTTGCAGCCAATTAGAAGTAGCAAGTTCTGGGAGCCAATAGATCGCGAAGCACCTCAACCTTTGCCACTAAAGAAGAGAATGGGAAGACCAAAGAAAAAAAGGAAAATGACGGAAGGAGAGGACTCATGTCACCGTAGGATGAATAGGATGGGTGTACCGGTAAAGTGCTCTTTCTGCCACATAGCAGGGCACAACATTAAGGGTTGTTAATTAAAGAAGCAGCAGGAACAATTGAGGCCAACCGAAGGGCCTAGTGAAGGGACAGTTGGAGAAGGAGAAACAGAAAGGCGAAGTGATTCGACTGTTCTTCAGTCGACGACAATAAACCCAGTAAGTCATGACAATTGTGTTTATGTTGCTTTATGGTTTGTTATGAATATGTACATAGATATAAGTGACATATATGTAATGTTTTTGTCTTTGTCAAGTCACGGTGACATGTGAAGAATTGGCCGAAGCCCCTGCTATACCTGAAAATGAAGGGCCTGTTCAAAGAACCGAAGGTGAAAGACAGCTAGCTGCAGGATTGGCTAAAACAACTGGAGGGCCAGTTAAGTCGACTGTTCTTCAGCAGCAACAGAGAACAAAATACCCGGTCAGTTAAATGATTTGAGTTTACTTTTCATTTACGTTCTAATATGGCCTGATCTAATATTTATGATGTCTTTTGCCTTTTTCTCGGGTTCGAAGAAGACAAGCTAGAGCTGTTTGCTAATAGAGGGCCCAACTGAAAGGCCACCACAAGATCCATCACCAAGGTCATCACAAAGGCCACTAGAAGGGTCATCACAAGGGCCACCACCAAAGCCTACCGAAGGTGTCACTGAAGCTGAAGGCGTAACTAAAAAAACAACCAGAAGAAAGCCAAAGCCAAATCAAGAGCAACCTATAAGAAGGCCATCTACAAGACGCCTAGCTGAAGAATTGGCCGAAGAAGCCCCTTTTGTAGCTGAACAGCCACAAGAGCCGAAGAAATCACATGCGAGAAGAAGAGGCAACCAATCACAAGTACTTGAAAGTGACGCTCCCCTTCGACCAAGAGGGGCTCTTGGGAAGAGGCTTAAACAATATGGTTATGGCCTTTATACAGATGACCGTTCTGGAACAGTTATTCTTAATGTAAGTTTTATAGGCTGCATTTAATTTAATTTATAGTGCAAACTTTTGTTGATAATTGAGTTTTCTTTTTGAAGCCTGGGAGAAGTTCAGAGATTCTTATCTCTCAAGGCCGAACTCAAGAATCAACGGCTGCGCCAACAAAGAAGAAGACATTACTGCGCCAACAAGAAAGAAGAGTAAGAAGAACCCGGTTGCGGGTCCATCCGAATCGGTTCGCCTACAACGGTTTGTAGCTCCTTCGAATCGGTTCGGCCTAGGACAATTGCAGCTCCATCAGACTCAACGCATCCCAAGACAGCTGAAGAAGAAGTCTCACGTCCAGTTAGAAAAAGTGCAAGGATTATGAATCAAGTGCGAAGTCCATCAAAACGAGCACGAACGGGGAGACATTGTGCATATTGATTGATGAAATGTGATATGATATGGTTTGTGGGGCTGAGGAGTCAGTTGTAAACATCTGTGGATGTTTGTTTTTCTTTTTTCTTTTTTTTATTTATAATAGTTTGTCATTGAGTTAGTTAAGTTTGTGAGACTTCATTTGTCATTGAGTTTGTGAGACAGATGTTCAAAATCAATAGAAAAACCGTTGTTGCTTATCATTTTTGGCATGCCTGTTTCTGTTTTTTTTTTTTTATTTTGTTTTTTCTTTTACTTATTGCTACTTCTGGTGGTGGATATATGGTGGTGACTGGGGTGCTCGTGTGGCTGGTGGTGGTTCCTGGTGAAAAGCCTGGTGGTGGTGGGTTGGGTTGGAGGTTTTTGCTGCACCTGATGCAAGATGTATGTGCAATATGCACAGCTTGCACCAGGTAGTGCTAGTGCAAGCTGGTGTAAGACACCTTACACTTGCAACTTATGCAGCAACATACCACCAGCATAGTGGTGGCTGGTGGTGGCTCAAGTGGATGCTTGGGATGCCTGGTGGTGATGATGGCTGGAGATGGTGGCCACTGGTGGGCGGTGGTGGTGGCTGGTAGTAGCCGATGTGTACAAAAAAAAATGCCACTTAACTGATCACATTCTAAAAACCTAGCACTTAAGTGTTCACTTTTAACAACAAGTGGCACTTAAGTGATCCTTTTAATAATAACTTGACACTTAAATGACTCTTTGTCTATCACGGCGGCACTTAAGTGATCACTTGATACAACTTATAGTACTCGAGTAATCACTCGTGTCTATTCTATGTATATGGTGGTTTGCAGCAAAACAAAGAAGCTGCTAGTTTACACATTTGTTGCTGGTTTACATTCAATTCAAGTAAAATAGTCACCACAACACATCGACCTAATCATTGATTTATATTTGAGAATAAGCAAAAACTGTCGAAATCATTCATTCATTCATTCAAAACAAGTACATTTCCCCACACATTTACAACTATGGCAGTTGGAGAAACTTCTGCTCATCTTCCAGTCCTTTACATTTCATCATAAAGTAGGATAGACAAAGAAAGAACAACACAATAAACGCTTGGTAACACTTCCGTTCAATTTTCATTTTTGCAACTTCGTTCTTCAAATGGTTAACAGAAGATGCTTGAGCTTGAGCTTGAGCTTGCATTGAGTCAACATCGTCCAAGTCGTCCACAAGCGTAGATGGAGGTTGATGACATCCATCAAGTAGGTCCAATATCACCTCTGTGGCTCGGTGAGAGAATTTCGCATCGACCCATTTGAAGTATTTGCACTTCGAGCCTTCTCTGTATCGGGCACATCCATAGAATCTTCTCCCGGGATTTGTTCGAGTCCACGATGTTCTTCTTGGACTTGGAAACCCACAGAAACAGAAATGCTCGCCTTCTCCTTCGCTTCGGCGAGAGAAATTTGAGCCGCTGCTGAAAGTCTTGCTCTCCATTTCCAATATTCGGTGGTAGAATTTGGGGCAAATCGAATTAGGGTGCGGGATTAGGGCTCCAGCGCTTCAATAGTATTTTGCCCGATTTAGGGTTTTAGATTTAGGGAAAATGGGGAAGACGACGGCGTTTCGCTGATTTAAGGGGTCTATTTTGGGCGAACACCGGAACGACGTCGTTTGGGGTTAATTCGAGCTGACTCAGCTCTCCGGCGAGACACATTGGCGAGAGATATTAATATTTTAATGCCACGTATGATTTCCGGCCAGCTTCGCCGGAGATGGCACTCAGGTGTCCCACTTTTCTTAAAATGTGGCACTTAAATGTACCTTTCGTAAGTTATGGCACTTAAGTGTCCCTTTGGGCAAAGTTATGGCACTTGAAGCGTTCTTTTGCCCTCCAAGAGCCATACTCTCATTCCTCACTCTCTCTCTCTCTCTCTCTCTCTCTTTCTGGCTCCCCTCACTTGCAAGAGACAAGGTATTCCAAGAGTCCCACATCAAGCAAATACTCAAAGAGTATAAGAGAGATTGTCTATAAAATCCAAACCAAGCATGACCTTTAGCCATATCATTCACGGCCTTTTTGAGTAAGATTGAGCATGAAATACATGAAATATGATTGATGCTCACACACACACACACCTCATTGCAATCGCTATTGTAATGGAGGTAGCAACTTTACATGTGCCCAAGAGACCAACAAAACTTTTCTTGTTCCTCTCTACTTAAATAAGAAGCCCACTTGTTAGTTTCTTTTTCTACCTGATGTGGGACTAAGACTCCAAGAGCCACACTCTCATTCTCTCTCTCTCTCTCTCTCTCTCTCTCTCTCGCTCCCCTCACCTGGAAGAGACAAGGTAATCCAAGAGTCCCACATCAAGCAAATACTCAAAGAGTATAAGAGAGATTGTCTATAAAACCCAAACCAAGCATGATCTTTAGCCATATCATTCATGGCCTTTTTTATTAGGATTGAGCATGAAATACATGAAATGTGATCAATGCTCACACAAGTGGAGTTTGAATTTTTTGCATGTGGGAACAAGTGTGATCGGTTCTTTTGGACTGCCAAGAGCCGAATTGGATCAATCGGTTTGGAGTATGGTCACTCTTTAGTGAAAAAGAAGAAGAAGAAGAAGAAGAAGAAGAAGAAGAAGAAGAAGAAGAAGGTGGAAGGCCGGTTTCGTTGGATAGGACTAGACCGGAACCGACGGTCGGGTCCAGTTCCCGATCCTGGGACCAAACGGTCTGGTCCCTGATTCCCAATTTTGGGAACCGGTTCTCTCGATTTGGTTCCCGTTTCACCTTGGAACCAGACCAGACTAGCAACTAATCACCCTTACTAGAGAGCCAATTGCTCCTAAGGTTGAGGCCAATGATGCAATCCATTATGTTGGTCTTGATCTGCCTCTTGAGTAACATCAAGACTAAGCTCTCTCCAACGACCCACGTAGAAAGCATGTGCAGCATTGAAGTTGACATGATTATGTTGTTCTCTTTGTGCTTTTTTATTAGAGCGCGTACGTTAGAGAGCAAGAAGAGATTGCAATGCCACTGCTTTTCTACTAGGCAATTTTTGTGAATAGGAATTTTGGCGCTCCTTAGCCGTACGTGCATACATGGTACCAACCATGATATCATATACTAAAAGATCTTATTATTAGGACATGGGTTTATCAAGAGCATTCCTATGTTACTCTTGGGCTAATCACAAAATGCTCAACATATTGCCTCTCACTACCTTTCCTTAAATAAAAAAAATAAAATAATGTCTAATATGTATAAGCATATTGAGGCATCATCATCGTTATTATTATTATTGCAAAAAGAGAAAGAAATGGTCACACATCCACAAGGTGGAAATTTCAAGTCGAATTCTCATGCCGTGATTGATGGCTCATGTGCAATCATGATTGCATGGTTGGTCCATTAAAATGGCATCTCATTTCCTTTTCCACAAATAGACCGAAATTGAGAGACCTGCACAAAGACTTTTATCACTTTTAGATTGACAAACAAAAGTCATTTTACAGTTTTTTTCAAAAAGCTAACAGCTTTACATATGATTGTCCTAGTCACGCATTATCCTTATTCAATATAATACGTATTTGATCTTTGTCTTATTTTCGATCTAGTTGGTAAACTTGAAATTGCTACACAAAACCACCAAGGTGTTGGAAAAATTTTGCCAAAAGTTTTCTCTTCTCCTTTTGATCTTGAATTTAAGTTTTATTGGGAGCACCCTAGGAGTAAAATCTCAATCGTACCAAATCGATATTAGGAAGTGCATCCTCAAGATCTTTAGAAAAATATGTATGATACTTCACTGCCAAATTACGAAAAAATAAAAATAAGAAATAAAATGTTACATAGAAGTTGATTTTTTCTGTGGTTTGTCGGTTGAACTCAAAAGTCAAGTTGCAATGCCGAAACTTAGATTAAGAAGCCAGGTACAAAAATATTATTATACCCTACCTTTTGTTTTAACCCTTAGATATACGTGCACAACTAAGGGTCTAGCAAATCTTCTGCAAGATTACGTTGACAAGATATGCGTACTTGCAAGTTGTAGTGGCCATCTCAGATTCTCAACTTAGTGGAAGACTTGGGAGATGACTTTTGAGCCAAGGTAAGGTTGACGTCTTATGTTGAACGCGGACTCAATGATGAAATGCAATGTCGACTTCACTTACACGGCACGCATTCTGATCAATAGGTACATCAAGTGCCTCAAATTTTCCAAAGTATTTCCGTGATTATTCCATTCATTGCTTTTAATATCATTAATCATTTTGATACACCTTTTATTTTCTTAACCTTTTGTGGTTTCTTATGAGAAAGGAACCAATTTGCAATCAAAGGGTGGAATCACTTATTTTACACATAGGATAAACAAATACCAAGTATCGAGGCATGATCCAATGAGATTAACTCAACAGTTAAAAATGAACATCTGGTATAAACAGTTTCCATCTTCGGGTTATCCACCTTAGTGTTGAATCATTTTATTACTTAGTCCATACATGTGAGTTCCATGCATCTACAAGTTAATTATCTATGACGTACGTCATTGTCATGGAAAAGGGAGTACTAAGGCAATGCTAGTCAATTCATTCTTCTCTATAAGAATTAGTGAGTTGGACTGAGACTAAATTGAAAGACTAACAACTCGTTCAAATTGTTTTAGTCCTCTTCGAATGGGCTTTATAGCTTAATGGCCGCAGAGAATCTCACAAGCCTGGTTGGCTGGTTGCTTTACCCCTACTTGGAATGGAACATTTGCAATTTGTTATTTATCCTATGTTCCAGATGTTTTTAAAGGGGTTAGAGCACACTTATATCAGACAGACAATGTAGCCTGATTTGTTTTGTTTAATGTTGTTCTGGTTTTCCTCGAAAGAAAGGGAGAAGAAAAGCTTCATCTCCTGTGTATAGGCATTCATCATTCTTTTTCATTTTTTTTTTCCTTTGTTAGATTATTATCACTTCAAATGTTAATTTCTACGTAACAATATTTTATTTCCGTTCTTCACTCCTATTGTATAACATACTAGCATTTTAGCCCGTGCAATGCTGTGATACTTGGAATAACATCTTTAAGAAGTCATAAATATTTATATATTTTAAGCATGGAAGTTTGTAAAGTATTGTCCAGTTGTAATGGCATTGTGGCACTCTACACTATCCCATGAGTAGCAATCTCCATGTGACCCCGATAAACCTTTGCATAAACACATTGAAAATCTGTTCTGTAGGTTCTGAAAATTGGTTGAATTCCATCGAGGCAGAGCTCTCATCCATATGGCATGGTGGCTTAGCAAGTGAAGTATGAATCGAAATGAGAAGGATGAATGAGTAAGAAGTGCATAGAGTAAAGACACCATGATCTCTATTTAAGTTACTAGAGTCAGTTAATATGGGAAAAGGCTAGGCTTGACTGTGATTTATATTCAGAGACAGTTTGATAAAAGCCGTTTTTTGTCACATTGGCATTAAAGATTCTGTTACTAATGTAATTGTAGGATCTTGTTGAATATTGTACTTAGCATAAAAGAGAAGAGACGTTCTTTCGGCAGTGTAAAATGGGAGGGGCTAAAAGTTTAGTTTTTGTGTGGAATAGCGTAATGTAGGTAGTGAAGGTAAAGTTAAAGCAAGAGGCAATTCAAAATTCATTTGTTTATCTATTAATCATACTAAATTTGTAATGCAATATGTGTATTGAGTATATCTCTTATTGTCCTAGCTAAAATTGTTATGTCACTAGACCAGAGGAAAAGAACAACTAAGTTCAGAGTCCTTTCATTGCAGAATGTGTGGGGAGTAAAGCTACAATGTTAGATTAGAATTCACATCAACAGTCCTAGATATGATTTTTAATTAACATGCAATCACTTAATTTTTGTTTTCGCTTATTTAATGAGAATCATGCTCAATGCAATGCATGTTACTAACCTAACATGAAGTGATATGGCAAGGCAATATGACTCAAGCTATATGACATAAATAAAATAATAAGCATGCAGTCTATCCTAAAGAAAATTATCTAAAACTATAGCTAAATAGAAAATAAAATAAACATGCAATATTACCCTAGTATGCAATGACGTGCACATAATGCCTTAATTCTAAGTTTTCCTTTTTTCCTTTTCCATGAAATTCGAAATGAAAATTGTCCAATAACTAAATGTGCAATCTAAATTAACTAAATGACCTAATTCTAATGACATGCAATTTCTAATCAAATGTACCTAGCAACAATCACTAAATGGCGTGCATGTCATAAACCTAATTCTAGATGACATGGGCATGATTTTTTTTGTATTTTTTTAATGAAAATTCGTAATTAAATTTACTAAAAATAAAAATATAATTAAAGTGAGATATTATCTATTTTAAGTTAGGAATAGACTAATCTGAATCCTACCTTAATCTAGAAAATTATCTCGTCGTGCAATCCAATCCAAAAAAATTATCTAACCTAGTTACTACATGCATTTAAAAAAAAAAAAACATTATTCTACCATGCAACTTTATCAAGGAAATCAATTCTAATCTATACAAAATGCAAATGCAATTTTTTTTTTTGTATTTTTAGGATAAACAAAATAATTAAAAGATAAACACCAAATCATCCATGGTCATCAAAGATGTCATCCATCATTCGAATTCAGATTCAAACTTGATTATTTCGCTAAATAAAATCAATAAATTGATCTTAAGCGTTAAAAATCAAGATATCAATTTTACTCCCGAGTGATTAATTATTCCGTCTAAAGCCTTATAGATGGAATAAAGAATTGGTGTGTGGTTGCGAATTAGGCAATAAACTCTAACTAGAAATACGCCTATCATTCGAATATGCACGTAAGATATTGAAAAGCATGTATTAGTAATAAAAAATCCAAATCAAATTTAAATAAGATAATTATCTAATTCCGTAAATAATATTACAAATTTGAACTCAATGGAATTGACTCGACGGATCACTAGTGGTGGCTCACAGCGATATTGAGGGTCACGGCCCAAGGGTCGATGGCGAGGGTAGTGCTCGGCTCTTGATCTCGAGGCAAGGTAGCGATAGTGGGAGGCTCAAGGAGTCGTGGCTCGCCCGAGGAATTTGTGAAATCAAACCTACAAAATAGAGAAACCGACCCCTTGGCTCGACACCGGATCCACAGTGACAGCGACAACAGCAACTTGATTCGTCGGTGGAAGCAGCAGCGAGCACGCTAAGATGTCTGTCTTGATGTAGAACATATTAGAATAAAGCAGCAGTGGTGGTGGCACGCTGCTGTCGAGCAGAGGGAATCTCGGATCACTGGCAGGTTGCTGGTCGGAGCAGCGTTGGCGGTGGGATGCAAGCATGGACAACGCAAGGACATCAACAGTGTCGTCGGAGCCGAAGGAGCTACGATCTGGCTCGGGTCGGACTCTGGGGAAGGCTCGGAGCAGATTTGCTTGGCGTCGGAGGTACAAACGCGGGTGTCGCGAGGAGTCGAGCGGCGGTACTGGTGCAGTGACAGTCCGGCAGAGGGCACGGGTGCTTGCGAGGGCGGCGAGGAGCTTGGCAAGGGGGGCGACGCGAGTGCTGGTGTCGCGGATTGGGGGCGACTTCGCCGCTGGACTCGAAAGGGAGCGAACGTCGGTGATGGTCAGTGGCTCGAGCAGGAACAGCGATGCGGAGCAATGGCTTCGCAGCGCGACAAGACAGTGGCTTCATTGGACTGGCAGAGCTTCAGCGGGCGGAGACGGTGACCGCAGTGATGAGCGTGTTGGGAAAATATGGCTTCGTATTGGGTAGAACAATGAAGTCGGATCGTTAGAGTACTCAAGTTGGACTTTGAGGCATGATATCACTTTCTTTAAGGATTTATTTGCCCCACAACGTTGTTAATGGTCACCGGCAAATTTCCTCCAGGATACAACAAAGTCTCAAATGAGAATACTAGATAGCAATTCTAGTATTTCTCCAGGATCTCTCATGGGAAACAATTAGAAACAATGGCTGTAGTTTCTCTCGAAAGAAAACGAAAAATGGAAGAAGATATATGTTTTGATCTCAAAACAAACGTACTTATATTTGTCTTTCGAATAAAGGCAACTTTTCAAAAGGTTACAAAAAACAACAAAGACAACATTTCGTGAACAAGTACGTTTCAAAGGTTATGTTGAAAAGATATAAAAATTCGGAATTAAATAAATAATAAATAAAAAATAAACGTAACTTTTCGTGAGCAGTCACACTTTGTTTCAACAAGATTTATAGTTAATTTTTATATAAATAATTCGAATTTTCTTAATAAATAAAATAATGATCGTTGGTTAATGCCAAATCTCGTCCACGTGCGCACTCACATCTTTTGATGTGGGACAAGGCACCTCTTCATTTGTTTTATAAACAAATTACCAACAATCCCCACTTTTGTTTATAAAACAAAAACAAAAATAAAACGTTAGAAATATACAGCCAAAATTTCCGTGAGATTAATATACATACATAAAGGTCTCTTTCAAGTTAAACATTTACTTAGTGCAAGTATCTCAAAGCTCTATCAAAGTGACAAGTAGCTCGGCTTTAAACTTGTACTTTTATATAATAGAACCGGACATACCGCACATACATTAACCTCTTGTTTCAGCGAGAAGTTCTATATTACTCCGCACTATTATGGCCTTGTGCTTGATCCTGTTTCATGAGCTCTCTAGAAAGCAACCCTAACTTTCGTAAGAAGCGGCACCACTTCTAAGCTCATATAGGTGAAGTATCTACCATGTGTTTTTGTTACTATCAACACATTACAAATTTGTACTATACTTCATTAAGAATTCAATTCAACCTACAAAACGTAACAGACAATATTGACTTCTCATATCAGGGCTACGTCAATATCAAACAATCACATTCAATAACTTGTTTTTACCCATTAAACCTTGTAACTAGTGATGTTCTAGAAAAGGTCGGGTTACCATTATTGGTGATTTCAATTAAAGGGTTTCAGCCCCGTTTCTTATGAGGTCATTATTACCATATCTCTTGGTAAAGCCTTTTTCAAGGAATCGGCAGGACTATTACTTGACCTCACGTAGACAATTGTTATGGTACCATCTTTAATCAATTGTCTCATATACTCATGTCTTAGACTAATATGTCTAAGACTTACCATTATAGGCTCTTGCCAAAATAGCCTAACTATCACAGTGGATAAAAATAGGAGGGATTAGGCCATAATTTGATATCCAACAACAAATTCCTAATCCATTCGACTTCTTTCCCAGTTGCTACCAAGCAATGATTCAAATTTCATAGTTGAGTGAATTATGCACATTTGTTTCTTGCTCACCCAAGAAACAACACATTCATGTAATATGAAAATCCATATAGAAGTTTCATCTCCCATACTTGTAATCCAACTAGTATCGGTATATCTTTGTAATACAACCGAATAATTATCATAGAACAATCACAAATTTTAAGTTCTCTTAAAATAACCAAAAAATTCTAATAAAAGCCTTTCAATGTTCTATATTTGGATTACTAGTATATTTACTCAACTTGCATATATAAAAGTAATATCAGGTCTAGTATAATGCATCGCATACATTAAAGACCAATATCACTCACATTAAAAACTCTCCACCAGGAATCAAATGGAGTACTTATATATTTGAAAACAAGATGTTTAAATCTATAAAACATCTTCTCCATGTAATCACTTTAGCTCAAAGAATAACCCCCACTATTTTTTTAATTTTAATACTTAAGATAGTATCTGTTTCACCCAAATCTTTCATTTTGAAAATGAAAGTCAGATACTTCTTAATCTCAATGATTCAATTTATATTAGTTCCAAAATAAGGATATCGTCAACCATGGCTCCAAAGAGTTACTTCTTTTTGTCTCAGCTGCCTCCTCCTTTTCCTTTTGCAACTTTGAAGCCTTGGAAGAACATCTTCCATAGAGACAAGAAACAAGGGGACCGGCAAATTAAGAAGCGAGCACAACCAAGCATTGTCATGAAGCATTGGTCGAAATAAGACAAGTTTTTTTTTTTTAAGTTCTTTCCACATGAAAGCCCCAAAACATTCAGAATTATCAATCCACTCATTGATGCCTGTCATGGCTATCATAACCACTGGAAGCTGTAAAGAAGCATTAATGACAGCATTCTAACACAGTCTGCCCATGGGAAGTGGACCTTTTACACTTCTCAAATCCCAATTTACGCTACACTAAAAAATTGGGACTTTGTCAATCATTAACCAAAATCCTTTGTCCACTTTGCATGCCAAGTTTTGCATATAATCCCCCTATCTTACGTCCTTTAAGGCTCTTGCACATAAAGATGTTATGACGATAACAATGTAATAAATAAACAAAATCTTCCGAAGCTATATCAAGGAACCTCCTCTCCACATGAATTTCCTACATAACAGATTTACCATATCCAATGGTCAATTAAGGACCAGCCACTCATAAACTACACAAGTGACACGATACCCACGGCTTCCTTGCCTCTTCTGCATGTCTTACGTGGCATTTGGAAAGAACCACAACTTACACAGACTGAAATTAATATCAAGTCAACCCATTTAATATTCTAATTCTAAGCTCCTACAGCAACCCAAGCAATTGTAGGATTCCTATTACACATGCACATAAAAAAGCAATGCAACCACAGGGGAATGACCACCGTTCTTATAGATATGACAACCTAATGTAAAAGTAAGAGCAGAATGATAAAAATCAGCATATAGTTTGTATTCGCCAATCGGGGAATAAAACCATACATTGATGAACCCAGATTAGAGACCAAATTTATGAAATATCTGTCAAAGATGTGTGCAATCACTGACACAAACTTGAATAGAGCCGATTCAAATCCAATCTAAAACATGCCATGTCATTCCTTTTCTCATTAAAATAGACTGTGACAAAGCAGTAGATATTACCTTCTTAATAGATTGGTAAGAGGGTCGATGGCAAAAGCTTCGGTTATCATTGACAATTGGAATCACAGCCAAAAATCTCGACCGAGATCCAGTCGCTTCAGTTTCTCGGTCGTGAAGCAGAGCAAAAATAGAGCACGCTTTATGTTTTCTCGGAACAATAGCTACACTTCCTAGTCAGTGATACTCGGCCAGTATCACGAAAGTAATTGATTCTTTCCCCGCCCCGCACTGAGTGACCTTGCATCACGCACTCGGTCATTGCTGGAGGGAAGAAGGCCCCACGGTCTGACTTCCTTCCCAAACACAAACTGACATTCAGAGATTAATGGGGAAGAGACCCGTGTGTATCCTTCAATTTTAGCAAGAGTCTGCTATCCTCCAAATTCCTCAATTTACATGATCTAACTGTGGGGGTTCCATATGAAACGTCAATCCCTGGGTCTTGAATTTCTGGCCACGAAGGATGATTCAGGAATTGCACTTCCCTCTTGCGCTACACGACGTTGGTAGCGTAGCCATGGTTGCAGTTGTTGATCTAACGAGCAAAATTTGAGTCTCCAAGACCAAGGACAAGACCAAACAGGGCATCCTTTGTGACGGTCGAGTGAACAGAAATGATACGCACTCCTATGAAGGCAACGATTGGCAATTAAGAGGTAGGAGGGAGTTTGGAGGAAATCACCGAGAAAGCCACTCCAAAGTTCCATTAGTCTAAGCCACCGATGCCGTCTACCCTGATCTCTTAGTATCTCTATAGTTCGACAAATGCCGCCAATTCTCAAATTTGGCAGTGTAAGGCCACCGTTGGAAGTTATGTGCCAATCCGGGCACTGACGTCACCGGTGGAAGATCAAACTTGAAGTTTACTCTGGGCCATCTCACACGCCTAGGTTTGCTGAGTTCGAGACCATTCGGGGTTTTCAGCGCTATGAGCGGAAACCTCTCGTACCCCCACAACTGCACTAGCCTAAACAGCCCTCAACAACCACGGTGACAAGAAAGTCGCGTGCTCGATCTTTGCTGCAGCCACCCTCTCTCTCCATGAAATGCTCAAGCCTTTCTACATGGCTAGGCATTAGCAGCCCCCGAGCAAAGATATGATAGTTATGAGTATATAACCATTTTCTGGGAATGAGAAATCTCGAGAACTTGCACTCGATCTCATGGATCAGAGTCTCGGCATTCTCGACGTTTGTTTTACGAGATGAGATGCCGGTCTCGCATGATACGTCCACGATGGATTTCGCATCGTGAGCAAGAGTCTCATTCATCACCTTTTGCTCCGGGAAATTAGCATCGTAATTCAAGACGCCACCATCTTGGTCTTTTTTCATCACGATGGGAGTTGTCAAGATTTGTTAGTGTTGAGTCCCAATCTGAACATCAAATACATAGACAAGACATGGCGTAGCATTGGGAGCATAAAAGACATAAAACACATTGTTGACACCTAAATTTTGGCAACCCATGTAGTCATTTATTGCATAAAAATTAGGGGTTAATTTTATCCCTGAAAAAAAATATTAATTGCACACTATATAAATTTAGGTACATTTAGTTTGCATATTTTGCATTTTTATTTATTGGACCAATGGTGGACGGGTTCGAATTAATGTTTCTGAGCTTAAATTGGTAGGTCGGACTAAGCCCGTGAAATGAGCAAATTAGCCCAAGCCCATTGTTTTTTTTTAAATCAATTATCTTGTGAAAAATTGAAATTTGATGCAATATTCTGATGATTTTTTGAAGATTGAGAAAACCGCATTGCAATCTCATCTTTATCAATAGGCAATAAAATCATTAGAGATATTCAGGAGATAAGGAAAATAAGAAGATTTTGGGTGATCGGGAGGTTATAGATTATCTTCGTGTATATTGAAAAAACGAGATAAAATATTCTACGGAGATTACCTATTTTCACCTATAAAAAGCAATCGGGTATGTGGAGATTAGGGGGGGGCTTCTTCCGTTTGGTTCCTGAAGAGAAAAAAAGTTCTTTCGTGCGGTGACTCTTTATTCGTGCCTTTGAAAAGTCAACACAAAAAGTGAGGTTTTGAAAGTGTGCAGGGAGAAAAAGTGAAAAAGGAGAGGGAGGCCGTCCGTGAAGGTCTTGGGAAAAGGAAAGAAGCACAAAAAACAAGGAAAGTGTGCGGCTGCAGAGGAGAGAGGAAAGGGAAAAGTAAAAAAAAGAAGGAAAAGTTTTTCCTGTTCATCTTCTTCAGCAATGCTTTCCTGGTGTCCAATCCCTTCACCGGCGCGTCTCCTTGCTCCTGTCCGGTTGATCATCCGTGTGCCCCGCATTTGAGCACTGCCCATCGCCCAACTCGACGATCCATGAAGCTCCGCCACGCCTCCGCCTTCCCCGACGCCATCAAATCCGGTGGCTGCACAGCCTCGTCACCCCGGCAGTCCGAGTAGCGCATCTCATGCTCTAAGCGACGCACGCCACAGCAACCGCCGTCCGCCTTGCCCCGCCTGCGCGAGCCAAGTTGAGCTGTCGCCGTCCAGCCGCACCGGCAATTCATCTCGCCGGAGCCCCGAACGCCGGCGACCCAAATCCCCCTCTCCGGTGTTGACGAATTGGCTGCCCCTCCATTTTCCTTAGGTTGTTTATTTTCTTATTTTATATTATCTTACTTTACTTTTAGTTAGTTTTATTATTATTATTTTAAGTTTGAATATTGTGAGTTAACTTTTAGGTTATGGATATTGTAAGCATTATCGACAAGAGTTATCCTTAAGATTATTGTAATTATTAATTTGACCCCTAAGATGTTGGGTCATTTTTTTAATTGTATTGATTCTTGGGGATTTGTTGATAATATTTTAAGTGTTGAATCAATATAACTATTAATTTGATCCGTAAGAATTCGGATCAGATTTTTAGTTATTTTGATTTTCTTGTTATGACATTCAGGATTATAGTAATCGTTAATTTGACCTGTGAGATGACAGGTTATTTTTTTCGATTATTGTAATTCTTTATTTGATTGCATATCTTGATAGTTTAGATTTGATTTTTAGTTGGTAATTGCATTGTTTTAAAAAGCCACTAAAAAATCTAAAAAATATTTGAATTAAGATTCAGTTTGTTTTGGAATATTTTTTGTTATCCGGCATATCTAGGATAATGATTTCAGTTCGGAAAATATAAAAAGCCAAAAAAACTAAAAATGCATCCATTTAGGATTTTTAGTTTCTGTTTAATTTAAATTGCATTTTTAATTACATGGCAATCTTAAATTTCGAATCTTTAATAAACACAAAAAAACATCATGCATATATCATTGTATAATTAGGGCATGCTCTGCACGTTATTGCATATTAAATAAATTGCATTTTAGATTCAGATAATGTCTTAGTTTAAATTAGGATTCGATATGACTTAATCCCTAATTTAAATTAGATAGAATCTTAATCTACTTAGATCATTTCAAATTTCATAAAATTTGTCTTAGGATAAATTAGTTGCAATTTATAGGATAGATTGCATTTTTAAAATAAAAAATGTCATTTGCATGTCATGTAAAATTAGGTCCATGAAATGCACGTCATTTTATTGATTATTGTTAGGTCCATTTTTAATTGAAAATTGCCGTCATTAGATTAGGCCATTTAATAAATATCGCGTGACATATAGCTCGCATATTAAATTGCAATGTTGCATATCATTTTAGTTGAAATAATTTTGT
Organism: Eucalyptus brandiana; assembly: GCA_014182725.1. Taxonomy (NCBI): domain Eukaryota; kingdom Viridiplantae; phylum Streptophyta; class Magnoliopsida; order Myrtales; family Myrtaceae; genus Eucalyptus; species Eucalyptus brandiana. The sequence goes on along the minus strand of CM024672.1, from coordinate 11,199,003 downwards.
ACGTCATTGCATTGCATTGCACGTCATTAGAATTAAGTCATTTTGATTAATTTAAATTGCATATAACAATTGCATGTTCATTAAGAGATCATAAAAAATTTTTATGGCTTAGGACATGTTGCCATGCCATATCATTTCATTGATTAAAAGCATTGCATTGCATATGGATTATAGCTATGCTTAATAAGTGAAGACAAAAAGAAAAGAAATTGCATGTTAATTAGAAACCATATCTAAGACTGTTGATGTGGATTTTAATTTAATACTGCAGATACTTTCATTACTTCGAAGTATGTTTTAATTGCTTTCCTGAATGTTAAATTGGTGGTATGTGCATATGTATAATCACCTCACATGTTAGGAAGTTAAATTAAAATCAATTCAATTGCCAAACATTTTCTTGAAATGAAATAAAAGGTACCGAAAGGGCACTAGGATAGTCTGGTGTAACCAAGTCCCCGAACTCATAAATCTCTGGTTCGTAGGAGTAAAGTAATTCTCCCGTTACTTTACTTGGGTTTCTAATCGACCCACCAAAAATAGATTAGTGGCGACTCGATTGAAAATCATTTGCATGTTAAGAATTCAAACCTAAGTCGCGAATTGGTATGGGCTTGGGAGAGCCCGAGCTAAGCTTAAAGACTTAGTAATCCATTAGCCTAATTTTAGGTAGTCCAAACCCTGAAAAATTGGGTCGCGACAGCTTGGCGACTCCGCTGGGGACACTTGTGCTAAAAACACTTAGTGGACTTAGGCCAATTTTTCTTTTAAAAATATTTTTGTTTGGCAGCAAGGATCTCAGGTATGTCCTTAACATTTCTAAAGTGTTAAATGTTCTTGCAGATAGGAGTTATAAGGGGAGTGGTCTTTGCTAACCCCTGTCTTGCAGGTTGGAGTAAGGATGAATGTTTGAATTAAAACTATAGAAGTGTTGCTTGCATCTAAACTGTTGTGCATGCTTTATTGCTTTAGCACCACACTATTTGCACACACAACCTGCGGTCGGACCTGGGCTGCGATAGGATTTCTAGGATGGTGTTGAGAACGATACTTCCTCCAAAGCGAGACTGCTATGTAGAGGTTGACATTCTCTTCCCCGAAATTTCTTTCATGGTGTCAAATGCGTTTTGTCCATATCCGTGAGGCTGCGTGACTATTGGACATTCCATTCGGCGAGCCGGAGTTAGGGGGATCGACACGTTAATGCGAGCGCAACGGTCGATTATCCTCTTAACTCCATCTTGTTAAGCTTGTCTAGAGTAGAAATCGAGCCTCACATCTCATGTGCATGTCTATGTGATTGCCATCGATTTTTCTTGGTGAAGTAAGTCTTCTATTCCCATATTAATGCAATTTACTTACTTTGTCAAACCCTTGGTCGGTCCATGACAATCTAGGTTAATCATTGATTTAATTCATTTGTCAATTAGAAATGAAATGAATTTGCCATACAATGAATCATTTGGAAGATAAAAAATTGGAAATTTGTTTTCAATTTATGTTTTGGCTTTTCCTAGTTCATGTTTAGGAAATTTCATCTCTCTTGGGGCATCCCATGTCTTTATTTTCCTAGTCCAATTTTAGGAAATCCTCTTCATATGTGGACTTTTCTTGACTAAAAATAAATTGTTGTCATGGACTAACTCTTTATTTACACTCCATGCTTATATGTTCCTATTTATTGAAATTAGGTGATTATGAAGCGATCTCGCTCACCCATCCGTACACGGTCGAGAGCTAAAATAGCAGATCGAAACGAGGTCTTTGGACCGTATCATCGACAATATAAACAAGCAAATTGCACACCACCAAAGTCAAGTCGATGAATTGTCTTCTACTATGGCTTTTCTCACTAAGCAAAAGGGCCGTGATGACATAGGTACTCCATCTTCAGTAAGAAGCTGCGACTCGAAGAAGAGAGCCAAGAGAACTTTTGAACCATCTCATTTTCCTGAGGTAGCTGAATTTGATGCCACCATGAAGAGATTAGTGACATATCTAGAAGGAAGAATCTCGACCTAAAGGGTTTGCATGACACGATCAAGGAGGATGAAGAACTCAAGCATACATGATTCATGGTTCTAAGTAGTTCACTTTCCTTGTTTAATTAGGGGCATGATCGGTTGCATTTCCCCTGCGTGGGAATTCTTATTGCTTTTTAGGAATCATCCTCGTTTTCTAGGAATCGTTTTTGATGTTTTCTCTTTTTAGGGGTTAGAAATCACAATTTCCATTCCAATAATGTAATTCATTTGATTTTATTCAATGAAATTACAATTTTATTTCGACTTTTGAGGACATGATGGAGTATACCAAACCAGTCCAATGACGATATCCGACCATGAAAAAGAAATATATTATCCACGGATAAATCCTGAGGGCTGGACTTTCTCATGCTTCCTCCCAAAAACTTTTTTGAAAACAAAAGCATTTCACTGCTAAAAAACAAAAAAACATTTTCCCAAAGCTTGTAGCGGATTAAACCCGTTTGTTTGTCGACTCATTTACTTCATGTCTCAGAGCATAACAGAGAGGCGTTTGAAAATAACACGTCAATTTCCAATGATAGTGGGCCCATTGATTTGGGAACATACATTCAAGAAGAAAAATAGACGTGGGGGCAAAGGATCATTTCCTAGCTGTTTGTGATGACATCTCCCAAGAGTGAAGAGGACTTTAAACACTACTTATCATTTTACTTGTCTGAGCAATTTCCTTGCACATCAATAGGAAATTGAGGACAAGTCGAAGAAGATCATTTAGATTCCAAAGTGTGATGTGTGGCACATCTCTTTACAATTTGTGTGTGATGCTATTTCCATGAGAAAATGTTGGAACAAGTCAAAAGAGAATCATCCGTCTTGGATGAAATGGATACATTGTGTTCATGAACATAATTAATTTTGGAATTGACACTCTGTTCTTTTCCTTGCAGATGATGAATTGGGACACTATGGATTTTAGTAGTGACATGACCGAGACAAAATCTCGATCCGAGCCAAAATGGTTATGCAATTTGAATTTACTTTGATGATGCATAATATCCTATTCATGCACGTTTTTTTCGTGCGGGGGCAAAAGCAAGATTTCATCAAATTAAAGATCGGATTTTCATCCTCGATTGATCAATTTGTGTGTTTGTTCCCTTTCAATAGGGGCAATCCAAGGACACCCATTGTTGAGACAGTCCCTTCATGGGACATTTCATTGAATGGATGCTTGCAATCATGTTTTCATACTTATGAGAGCATTTTCGAGTGTAGTAAATTGTTTGTTTGAAGTCACAAACGCTTTTCATGCTTAAAGTTGCTAGACTCTTTTGAAAATAGAATTTTCATATTGATTTAGCTCACCAATTTCATGTGGAGATTTATCAAGATAGACAACTCAATGGAGTGACATCAATGTTTAAGAATGCTGAATGAGACGTATCGGGATGATGAAAGGCAAACCCTATCCCATACACAGTCCCATATTCATACACTTGTGAGATGAGTGTAGGAAGGTTCATATCCATAAGGTAAAGAGTTCTCTCGCAAGAGGTACGGCAACCGAAATGATGAGAGGCAATTCACTTCTCTATCCCAAACAAAAGACAGGTGATCCATTGCTTAAACCTTTTGAGCCCATACACCTATGGATATTCTTTTCAAATTACCCCTGTCAAGAATCACCCCACATCGGGGCAACTAAGAGATAAAATGGCATCATGAGGTGAGGAAAATGAATTGAAATTTTCTTGCTCTCACTTGCATCAATCTTCAAGTCATGCTATTACATTGAATTCATGTGTTAATTTAAGTGCCTTAGGATGATGAAGAGCATTTCTTTCTCTATCCCATACACTTATATCCTTTGTATAGCCCATTTGAGCCTGCAATTTCATTTCTTTAAACCCGGTTGGTGATCATCCCCCCCCACCGGGGCAAGGCAAAAGACAGATGAAGACTCTTGAAATATTCAAGTGTCATCCAAAGTGTAATTCCTTAACGCATGTATTGTGCGCAAAAATTGAAATCAAAATAGAACCATGGGGCATGAAAAAGCTGTGTGCCTGGTAAAAGTAAGGCCAATGCCCATGAAAAAAGAAGTAAAAAAAAAAAGAATGAAAACTAGGGGCATGAAAAACGGTGTGCCTCGGTAAAAGCAAAGCCAATGCCCATGAATGAAAAAAAGAGTCAAGATAGGTGACTGTCAATTCTAAGAATTGAATCCCAATGGAGCAATAGTCAAAGAACTCAAATGCTGAGTTTTCACAATCAATGGGGCACTTCATGAACACAATCCCCGATGGTGAAAAAGAAAAGCGGTGGCAATGCCAAGATGATCAACTCACACCTCTTACACACATTTTGAGCCTAATGATCTTTTCATTTCTCAAACCATGAACCCAACCTACGTTACGTCCCTTACAAAGTCTCTTCAGATTAGGGCATTTGAATTAACGTAGGAGTTCATATGTTTATAAGCATCGCTCGAAGAAGTGCGAGCAAGATTATCTCTTTCTCATTTTGCAGGGTTCTTGACTTGTAAACCTAGAGATGAGTACAAGACTGTTCATTCAATAACCTTGACTCAAAGAGTCCCTTTGTTAAGCCGTTGACCAAGCCCACATTATGGTCCCTGTTAAAGACCTCTCGGATTGGTAAGATCGTACAATTTGCGAGAATACTCGGACCCATGTCGATATGATGAAATTGAGTGATTCGCATAAAATAGACATTCTAAATGAGAGTGAGTGAAAGTCCTTTCTAATCGAAAGTCTCTCATTTAGCATTCTTAAGAAATCCATGTCATGAGTGAAGATTGTCTTGAATGATAATTCTCTCCGGTGGAAATTTGGGTGATGCAAATGTCATTATGCATAAACCCCGATTGAGTTGATGAAAACCTCACCGAATTTTGAAATGTGCATTCTAAAGTAGCTTAGATTGTCTATCTCTTTGATGAATGCATATTAGTTTTTGCTCTAAATCATGTCGACGGATAATGTTTTCTCAAAGACCCAAGAGCTCCTAATATTCGGGAGGTGAGAGGCCTTCACGGGATATCTAAGTTCCGGAAGACATATTCCAAAGAATCGAGATATCATCGGGTAAGTGTATCTCTACCCATTCTCGACACTTGACTCGATCAAGCTGTCCTTTTAAATTGACTTGGCGTGCTTTCGTAGCCCGAGTTCCCCTCTATATTGACTGGCATGCTTTCGTAGCCCGATATCCATTTATATTGACCAGCGTCTTTGTCATAGCCTAGAGTCCCTTTTGAAAACACCGACACTCGACTGAGTTGTCCCCCAAAGATTTTCCTCTAGATTCAATCGATTAAGGCGACCGAAGAACGGTTCGGGTCGGTCGATTGACCTTTGTTGCAAGGCCGGGCGACCGAAGAATGGTTCGGGTCCTAGCCAAGCAAAACCTCGTTTAGGCGACCGTAGAATGGTACGGGTCCTAGACAACATCTATTTCCCTATTCGGGCGACCGTAGAATGGTACGGGTCTGGAAGGTAAACCCCGTTTAGGCGACCGTAGAATGGTACGGGTCCTAGACAACATCTATTTCCCTATTCGGGCGACCGTAGAATGGTACGGGTCTGGAAGGTAAACCCCGTTTAGGCGACCGTAGAATGGTACGGGTCCTAGACAAAACCTATTTCCCTATTCGGGCGACCGTAGAATGGTACGGGTCTGGAAGGTAAATCCCCGTTTAAGCGACCGTAGAATGGTACGGGTCTTAGACAACCAAACACGCCATACCGGGCGACCGTAGAATGGTACGGGTCCTGGGAAAGTAGTCTCTTTACAAAGCCATGTTACTATTCTGGGCGACCGTAAAATGTACGGGTCCTGGACAAGTAACACCAACTATCTTGAATCACTCTACCCTCTTTGAAGGTAAGATATTCTAGGTAGGTTCCTTTACCATTTGCATACAAATTGCATTCCAAAATTTCGACATCTCGATCCGGATCCGGATGTCTCAATTCTCTTCGTTGAACATTTCACTCACGGATGTGAATGTTCTTCAACTTTTCTCGTTATACCTTAGTCGGATCTAGGTATCTCGAGTACAAAAATCTTGACATTTCAGTTTGGACCGGATGTCTTGATTATTTTCGTTCAAACATTTCACTCTAGATGTGAATGTTTTGGCAATCCTTCTCATTATACCTTAGTTTGGATCTAGGTATTTTGAGTTTTTCAAAAATTTTGACATCTCAGTTTGGATCTGGATGTCTCAATTTCTTCCGTTGAACATTTCACTTTGGATGTGAATGTTCTTACCGTTACGCTTTTCAAGGAACCCGAGTGAGAGTTGGGTACTTGTAGAGTAAATAGGGACTTATCATGTACCTCAAGATGCTCTACCGCACCGACCGGTAAGTAATTGCAGGTACGTTCTTTCCTTTCACATCATGCATTTTGCATTAGCATTTCCATGCACCATATAAATTGCATTTTAAAATGGAATTCATTTTCCAAAAAAAAAAAATTAAAAAATTAAAAAATCAAAAAATCAAAAAAATCAAAAATCAAAAATCAAAAAAATCAAAAATCAAGTCACTCAATGCATGTGCATGGTCAAAATTTAGGTTTCAATTTGTCTTTGAATGCAACCTCTACGAGCTCACCTTCAAAGAGGGGCAGCTGTTGACACCTAAATTTTGGCAACCCATGTAGTCATTTATTGCATAAAAATTAGGGGTTAATTTTATCCCTGAAAAAAAATATTAATTGCACACTATATAAATTTAGGTACATTTAGTTTGCATATTTTGCATTTTTATTTATTGGACCAATGGTGGACGGGTTCGAATTAATGTTTCTGAGCTTAAATTGGTAGGTCGGACTAAGCCCGTGAAATGAGCAAATTAGCCCAAGCCCATTGTTTTTTTTAAATCAATTATCTTGTGAAAAATTGAAATTTGATGCAATATTCTGATGATTTTTGAAGATTGAGAAAACCGCATTGCAATCTCATCTTTATCAATAGGCAATAAAATCATTAGAGATATTCAGGAGATAAGGAAAATAAGAAGATTTTGGGTGATCGGGAGGTTATAGATTATCTTCGTGTATATTGAAAAAACGAGATAAAATATTCTACGGAGATTACCTATTTTCACCTATAAAAAGCAATCGGGTATGTGGAGATTAGGGGGGGGCTTCTTCCGTTTGGTTCCTGAAGAGAAAAAAAGTTCTTTCGTGCGGTGACTCTTTATTCGTGCCTTTGAAAAGTCAACACAAAAAGTGAGGTTTTGAAAGTGTGCAGGGAGAAAAAGTGAAAAAGGAGAGGGAGGCCGTCCGTGAAGGTCTTGGGAAAAGGAAAGAAGCACAAAAAACAAGGAAAGTGTGCGGCTGCAGAGGAGAGAGGAAAGGGAAAAGTAAAAAAAGAAGGAAAAGTTTTTCCTGTTCATCTTCTTCAGCAATGCTTTCCTGGTGTCCAATCCCTTCACCGGCGCGTCTCCTTGCTCCTGTCCGGTTGATCATCCGTGTGCCCCGCATTTGAGCACTGCCCATCGCCCAACTCGACGATCCATGAAGCTCCGCCACGCCTCCGCCTTCCCCGACGCCATCAAATCCGGTGGCCTGCACAGCCTCGTCACCCCCGGCAGTCCGAGTAGCGCATCTCATGCTCTAAGCGACGCACGCCACAAGAACCGCCTGTCCGCCTTGCCCCGCCTGCGCAGAGCCAAGTTGAGCTGTCGCCGTCCAGCCGCACCGGCAATTCATCTCGCCGGAGCCCGAACGCCGGCGACCCAAATCCCTCTCCGGTGTTGACGAATTGGCTGCCCCTCCATTTTCCTTAGGTTGTTTATTTTCTTATTTTATATTATCTTACTTTACTTTTAGTTAGTTTTATTATTATTATTTTAAGTTTGAATATTGTGAGTTAACTTTTAGGTTATGGATATTGTAAGCATTATCGACAAGAGTTATCCTTAAGATTATTGTAATTATTAATTTGACCCCTAAGATGTTGGGTCATTTTTTTAATTGTATTGATTCTTGGGGATTTGTTGATAATATTTTAAGTGTTGAATCAATATAACTATTAATTTGATCCGTAAGAATTCGGATCAGATTTTTAGTTATTTTGATTTTCTTGTTATGACATTCGGGATTATAGTAATCGTTAATTTGACTGTGAGATGACAGGTTATTTTTTTCGATTATTGTAATTCTTTATTTGATTGCATATCTTGATAGTTTAGATTTGATTTTTAGTTGGTAATTGCATTGTTTTAAAAAGCCACTAAAAATCTAAAAAATATTTGAATTAAGATTCAGTTTGTTTTGGAATATTTTTTGTTATCCGGCATATCTAGGATAATGATTTCAGTTCGGAAAATATAAAAAGCCAAAAAAACTAAAAATGCATCCATTTAGGATTTTTAGTTTCTGTTTAATTTAAATTGCATTTTTAATTACATGGCAATCTTAAATTTCGAATCTTTAATAAACACAAAAAAACATCATGCATATATCATTGTATAATTAGGGCATGCTCTGCACGTTATTGCATATTAAATAAATTGCATTTTAGATTCAGATAATGTCTTAGTTTAAATTAGGATTCGATATGACTTAATCCCTAATTTAAATTAGATAGAATCTTAATCTACTTAGATCATTTCAAATTTCATAAAATTTGTCTTAGGATAAATTAGTTGCAATTTATAGGATAGATTGCATTTTTAAAATAAAAAATGTCATTTGCATGTCATGTAAAATTAGGTCCATGAAATGCACGTCATTTTATTGATTATTGTTAGGTCCATTTTTAATTGAAAATTGCCGTCATTAGATTAGGCCATTTAATAAATATCGCGTGACATATAGCTCGCATATTAAATTGCAATGTTGCATATCATTTTAGTTGAAATAATTTTGTACGTCATTGCATTGCATTGCACGTCATTAGAATTAAGTCATTTTGATTAATTTAAATTGCATATAACAATTGCATGTTCATTAAGAGATCATAAAAAATTTTTATGGCTTAGGACATGTTGCCATGCCATATCATTTCATTGATTAAAAGCATTGCATTGCATATGGATTATAGCTATGCTTAATAAGTGAAGACAAAAAGAAAAGAAATTGCATGTTAATTAGAAACCATATCTAAGACTGTTGATGTGGATTTTAATTTAATACTGCAGATACTTTCATTACTTCGAAGTATGTTTTAATTGCTTTCCTGAATGTTAAATTGGTGGTATGTGCATATGTATAATCACCTCACATGTTAGGAAGTTAAATTAAAATCAATTCAATTGCCAAACATTTTCTTGAAATGAAATAAAAGGTACCGAAAGGGCACTAGGATAGTCTGGTGTAACCAAGTCCCCGAACTCATAAATCTCTGGTTCGTAGGAGTAAAGTAATTCTCCCGTTACTTTACTTGGGTTTCTAATCGACCCACCAAAAATAGATTAGTGGCGACTCCGATTGAAAATCATTTGCATGTTAAGAATTCAAACCTAAGTCGCGAATTGGTATGGGCTTGGGAGAGCCCGAGCTAAGCTTAAAGACTTAGTAATCCATTAGCCTAATTTTAGGTAGTCCAAACCCTGAAAAATTGGGTCGCGACACACATCCTTACGACAGTAAATGGACAAATAAAGAGAGAGAATTCAAGAGAGAAAAAGAGAGCCTTCACTGCCACGGTGAGTGAGGATGAATGCCATTACGACCAGAGAGAGATTTGTCCGTGGAACGAAAAAGAGGATGCCATTTGCATTTTGCACATCCCTTGCTTAACCCACCATTAACCGCATCCGTAACTCCATTGTTGCACAAATAAATCCTTAAAATTGTTGGGAAAATATGGCTTCGTATTGGGTAGAACAATGAAGTCGGATCGTTAGAGTACTAAGTCGGACTTTGAGGCATGATATCACTTTCTTTAAGGATTTATTTGCCCCACAACATTGCTAATGGTCACCGGCAAATTTCCTCCAGGATACAACAAAGTCTCAAATGAGAATACTAGATAGCAATTCTAGTATTTCTCCAGGATCTCTCATGGGAAACCATTAGAAACAATGGCTGTAGTTTCTCTCGAAAGAAAACGAAAAATTGGAAGAAGATATATGTTTTGATCTCAAAACAAACGTACTTATATTTGTCTTTCGAATAAAGGCAACTTTTCAAAAGGTTACAAAAAACAACAAAGACAACATTTCGTGAACAAGTACGTTTCAAAGGTTATGTTGAAAAGATATAAAAATTCGGAATTAAATAAATAATAAATAAAAAATAAACGTAACTTTTCGTGAACAATCACTTTGTTTCAACAAGATTTATAGTTAATTTTTATATAAATAATTCGAATTTTCTCAATAAATAAAATAATGATCGTTGGTTAATGCCAAATCTCGTCCACGTGCGCACTCACATCTTTTTGATGTGGGACAAGGCACCTCTTCATTTGTTTTATAAACAAATTACCAACAGAGCGAACTTCAGCGCTCGGGCAGGGAGGAAGGCGTGAGCCAGCACCGGGCAGTCACGGACAGCTGGCGAAGTGGCAGTGGTCAGCGAGGGCTGTAGACGCTCGGCTAAAGGCGCTGCAGAAGGCAGGTTGCCGGACACGGGCGGCGTCCGGCGCTGGGTTTCAGCCACAACAGCAGAAAAGCCCCGAAGAAGAAGAACAATTTCTTTTTTTTTTTTTTTTTTTTTTTGCTTTTGTTTTCGTTTTTTTTTTTTTCCTCTGCTACAACCTGCTGCACGTTTCTCACTTGTCTCTCTCTCCCTGCACCTCTTTTGTTTTTCGTTGACTTTTCCCTCTTTCCCTAAAAAAGAACCCCAAGAAAAAGCAAGCTTTTCCTCTCTTTTTTTTGTGTTGATTCCTTCGAACGAACCGGAAAGTCCCCCTCCAAGAACCCTAAAAAAACGAAGAAAGCAATTTTTCTTTTGTCTTCAATTTTCAACCCAGAAAACCTAGAGAAGCGCCTCAATGTGGCCGTATATTTAATGTGTGGCCTCCTTTCTCTCTCAGTGTACGACCCTTTTATAGACAAAAAAAAAAATGTAATCTTTGTGAAAATCGTCTATAATCTCTCGAACGTAATATCCCTTTACAAAAATGAATATTTCCCATCGATTTTTCAAAATTGCAATGGGATTTCTTGAAATCTCACAAAGATGAGCTCGCAATATATTTTTGTCACACCGCCCTATCTAAAAATATTCTAAAAAAATCCAACATATCTCGAAAAATTTCAAATTCCCATTTTCTCATGAAATAATTTCTGATCATAAAAAAAGGGGCTTGGGCCAACTTGCTCGCTTCGTGGGCTTAGTCCAACTAATTTGAACTTATCTGCCACCGGTCAAATAAATAAAATGCAAAAAATGCAAATTAAAAATAAATGCACCTAAATCTATATGGTATGCAATTAATTAATTTTTTTTTTCAGGGATAAAATTAACCCATAATTTTCTATGCAATAAATACATGACCGGATCGCCAAAATTTAGGTGTCAACAGCTACCAATAGAGTTAGTATTCCACATACATAAATAGTTGACATTTCTAATTATGGTGCAATTCTATTATTTTTTAAGTTTTGGCAACGTGGATATACAACCAATACTATCTAAAATTCAATTCATTTTGTGATTGTTGATTTTATGGTATCTCTAGCTTTTTGAGGCTACATTGTTCATGTCATATGAATATGCTAATTTTTCTTTCCATACAATCAACACGTCACTCTTTCAGCAAATCTTATGCCAATTAGAATTTGATTTGTTGATAAGTTACTTCAAAATAAGAGAAATTATTTCACCTTCGAAATTAAGTGAGTGCTTGCTTTAGAGATTTGTCTAGTCAAAGAAAAATTTATGTTCTATTTTTTCTTTGATTTTCGTACTCTGTCTAGTGTCTCTCAACAATGGCAAATGAAAGTTCTGAAGGATAACGATTTTTTACCCTCTTCTAGTATGGAGTATTGAAAATATTTACAATATTTACAAACTCAACATTTTTCATAAAATATGTATCCACCTTTTCTATTTTACTCCTCTTTTCCTCGTTGGCCCATCATAGAGCAGTCAATATCTTCTCATTAGATCATCTACAATCATCGTTCCATACATCACATCAGTCTCGGTCTCATCCCAGATTGACATCATTATAGTTTTGTCTTGAATCCATTCATTACTAATCTCGTCTTTTTTGAAATTCCTGCTTGGAGCTAGATATTGTCTTCACTAATAGCATGTGCGCATTTTGGTACTTCACCTACCAGGTTAGCATCACATGCATAGGTGAGATATTCACCATCAACTAGAAAATGAGGATTTCAAGGTTTGGCATTACTCGATTTGGTTACTTGTAGATATTATCGGTTCTTGCCAATATTTCGAAGAATGTTTAGCTTCACGAAGTTTATATACCGAACACAATCTCTCACCAACTCAACTAGAAACCCCTCAAACTGAAGTTTTACTCAATGCAAAGCTTTGACTTTGCTCTTTGTTGGGCTTCCAATCTATCAATAATAGATATATTGTAATCATCAGTTTTCCCTCTTTAAAGCAGAAGAGATCAAAATTGACACTAACGTGTTTTCCTCTCCCAACCCCCTCCCCCCTCCCTCCCTACCTTTCTTCGTCTCTTACACTTATGGAAGGGAGGGATTTGACCTAGATCTCTCCCTCCTCTCCTAGTTGCTTTTTTATTTTTTTCTTTCCTTACTCTCCCAAATTTAGTTTTAGATTTGAGAGCTTTGCTCTCCCGATATTATATTCAGGAGTTTTAATGAATAAGTACTCCACCTCCACTTTTAATGGTGTTCACAATGGTTTTAGTGTCAAATCTATACTTATTTAAGTTATGGTGCTTCGCATTGGCTACAAAACTTGCTCTGACAAGTGTCAAATATGATCTTCTTCCACATGTTTTGTTTTTATACAGTGATGGTGTTGGGGATGAGGAATCTAGGTGTACATCGTCGAATCTAGGTGCACGCCGTCGAAAGGCAAAGTCGTAACTATAAATGGAGATCGTGGCATGTGCTTATTACTAATGACATTGTGTAATTTTGTGATTGACCACCGATCCTTTCGCTTGGATGTAATAACAAACCATGAGCCTGTGATTATTTGTGCCAACCATGCTCTAATGATATGCATTGATTTCTGATTTTTGGTTTGTTTTGGAATTTTATGGGCTTGTCTTGTTATTATGACTTTTGAGATCTTCTATTATGTATCATTTTGATAATAAATGGAATTATTTTTACCAAAAAAAAAAAAAAGCGCAAGGGATCCATGGTTTGAATCTTGACCTTAAGATAAAGTGAGGAAAAACTAACTTGTATGAATATCATTGACCCTTGTCCTGTTACTTCTTTTGAAAACCGTAGATCCATCTAGAAAAAATGTGGACTTAACAACAGATTCCTCGATCTTGACAAACTCGTCCATAATCAAAGTTGACAGGTATGAACCCTAATGTCAAATCTTGATGCACCCTATTAGTAAATGCCGTTAATGATCAATCTATTGACTTCTTTCCTAAGAGAATTGGGGGCAAGTCTCTCTCAAGTTTGATTTTCTTTATTCTGTCAAAAGATGTGAAACGAATATAATATGACCGGAAATTAATGGTCAAGCTCAACGGTAGAATTCAAGCTCCGATTTCCACTCTATTTCCCAATTTTTCTTTCAACATATGCCCAAATATATTTTATTGTTGCCTATATATGACTTTATAAAGTTTTTCCAACATATGTCCAAATTCCATCTTTTTGTCACCATGCTTGATTTGTTCAACAATAGTCTAAACGGCACGCTTCTTCATGTTTAGCAAATACTGAGGCTTTGCTAGATTTGAATCCTGGGAAAAATGAGCTTGAGGGCATATTTTTTCATAGTTATACAGATGGTTCTACATTGAGAATGGTAGACCATAGGAAGAATTGATTGCAAAGGGTCTGTTCCTAGATCTTTGGTCAATTGTAGAGTGCTAGAATAGTGAATCTTGGTAACAATCAAATGGTGATCACTTACCCTTTTGGCTATCAGATTTGACTAAGCTAAAATTTACTGACTTGCATTCTAGTAAGTTCCATGGTCTGATAGGAACTAATTATCAGGGCCAATTTGACTTCACGAATTTGCAAATCGCGGACCTTTCCGACAATGGTTTCAATGGCGAGCTATCATCCAAGTTGTTACTAATGAATTTATTGTTGATCAATATGAGTTCATGGATATTCAGCAAGAAATTTCTTCCCTGGATTGGGAAAGGGTGACACGTGTAATGAAACTTATGAATAATGGAACGGAAAGGGAATACTCAAAAATTCAATACGCCCTTACGGAAATTGATCTATCCAATAAGAAGTTCGAGAAATGGATACCCACATAAATTTGGGATTTGAAGCCACTTCATTCATATGCTTATCCTTTCAAACAAAAATTTTCACCGGTCCGATCCCACCTTCCTTAGCAGAGCTAATGACTATGCTGGAATCTCCACACCTTTTATTAAAACATGCTCTCCGGAAAGATCCCTCAACAACTAGCTCGGCTTCCGTTTCTTTTTGTTTGGGTAAGTAACTTAGCTTGCATTCCTTAAAACAAAGCAAAGTGGAAGAGCACATCCATATTGCAAGCCGCAGTATCAAATCAGAGAAAGAATGGCAGCAAAGCCTAGAAGAAAACATACCACTAAGGCTTAATAAAGGGAAAAAAACAAGATATCAGAGAACAGACGGAGAGCAACAATAAATTACAAAGTTCAAGAATCATTCGTTATAATAAGTCTTGAGTTTAAGCCTATAATTATAGAATAGTCCAAAAGTTGGATTTTGTGGACGTCCAGTTTTGCGCTTTAGAAATCAAGATTTCCTACTCAGTGATATCAAATTGGAGTGGCGCAAGAAAGAAAAATACCACTTGCCTATTTTGACTTGGCGTAGACTTTTTTGACTCACTAGCACAGGACTTTCTCAGCCAGTGGATATATATTTATATATCTATATATATTATATAGAATTAATATCACGAAAAATCTTAAATTTGTATACTTGTAACAAATTTATCATAAATTAATTTTTTGATCATAAAAAATCTCAAAACTAGTACATTTGTAATAAATTTATTCTCCATTAGTTCCTGTTAAATTGGATTAATACTACAAAAATCACAAACTGGTAAAACCTCAAATTGATATACTCGTTAACTGTCACGTGTCATTAAACTTGGCAATTTGACAGTAAAATTGAATGGAAATTAATGGACGATAAATTTATCACAGACATATTTGTTTGAGGTTTTTGGTAGTCAAAAAATCAGTTTAAGGTAAATTTATTTCATGTGTACTAGTTTAGAGTTTTTCATAGTATTATATATAATGATTTTGCTTTAAGCTATGGTTTTGTTGAGAAAGAGAAAGGGTACAAACACAAGTCACCATTGATGTGTGCTTAGAGGGCGCTTAAATTATTACTCAAGATATTGAGAACCGGGAAAAAAACATTTAACAATCTTAAATTATTAGATATTTGATTTTCTACGGGGGTGAATAGTATTTTTAAAGCAAGTATGGCAATCGCATTTATCATGTTTAGATGATTTGATGAATTGTTGAAAAAATATGGTGAAGAATTTTCATTACATCGTGGAAGATCTTATGATATCCATATGTAAATAAACTTAGACATGTGCGGATAGACTTCTTTTCAAGGAAAAAAAAAACTTTTAGCAGTTTATATTCTTTCTGGTTTAACTTTTATTCGTACTATTAAAAATGATGAGTTTTAGGATACTAACACAAATAGCCCATAAAGTTAAGTTCGACGTGCAATTTCATCTTTGAACTCTTTTAATTCTTTCAATGTGGTTCTTGAATTATTAGAAGATGTTATGTATTTTCTATTTGATCAAAAAACGAATTAGACATTATTTGATGACATGAAATATGATATGTAAGATAGGACTTTTAAAATGATGAGTTGGCACGCTACAAGAAAATGTAATTATGAGTTTCATTTTTTAATCCATTTACTTTTATTCTTTATTTGGGAAAAAAAATATAGGGAATCAAATGAACCTCTTCCTTGACATAAACGTTTCATCTTCTTCCTCGTAATCAAACTTCTGGCGCAATGTGCTTGGAGCCTCATAAACAGAAATGGTTTGATGGGTTGAGGTTGATGCCGATGACGTTGTAGCTCTTGGAGTCGTGGAGAGTGCACCACCTAAATATGTGCATGTAGGTGAAGACGTTGAATTTGACCAAATTGAATATGAGGTTACACAAGCCGGAGAATTCTACCTTGTTAAGGCACTTCAGATCGAAGAGTTCTCCAAAGAGAGAAAGGGATCGATGGTTATGAGCTTGCTCATACCACCATGCTCATATTTGTCGTAAAGGAGCTGGCATTGTGGGTGTAGAGATCACATTGTGGTCTTAAAAAGGTGAAATTGGAATGGAAAAACAATTGGTAAGTTATTTAAGGAGCAATGTGAATTATCATTTTGGTTTTTACTTTGATGAAAGCAATGCTCCACTGCTAGAACTGCTGAATAGTCGGAGGATCAGGATCTTCAATCTATCTAGTGTGATGGGTATGAAATTACTGGTGTTTTGGAATGAGAAATTGTGTTTTAGAATGAAAATTCTTTCACTTTTCTTCTTGTCCTTTAACAGCTTTTCGAGGGACTAGAGACCCTATAACCAAAGAGTTGATGAGAGCATCGTAAAGGCTGAGGAAGGAAGAAAAGTAATTGGCGTCTTTTAGAGTGCCTCAGGTTTGAGTTGTCTTGAAATAAATATCTTATGCTGATCATCTTTCCCTATATAATGTGAATACTTGATATGTAGAAAATCCAGGCACAACTTTTTTTCTTGTCGACCATTCAAACTTAGCATGTTAAAGGCCACATCAATGGGTTCTGCTTCATCAGTTAATTAAAGGATGATATTGAACATCTTCTTATAGTCTAGTGTCATGGGTCGGTCGATTTCAATCAATCAAATACCATGCAGCCTTAGGATTTGTGATCCCAAGTCAGCCTTCTCACGCACATGCACAACACAAAGGTCGGCTGCACAAACGAGCAAGTGTTTTTCACTATGAATGAGCTGAATACAATGAGGGGGAGGAATCCCTATTTATATAAGTTTGGGTCGTATCTCAGCCGTTGGTCATCCCTCCAATCCAACGGTGGTATTCAAACTACACAGCAGGCCACTCAAAGGCCATAGCCCTTGGGAAAGCCCATGGGCGTGTGTTAGAAGCAAGATCAGGGCGGCAGGGCTGCCTGACACTAGAGCAGGTGAGCGATTGCAGGTTGCACGTGGGCTGGCCGAACATTACTCACCGGTCGCGCACGAGCTAGTCGTGCGCTAATCATGGATCGGTCATGGGCCGTTCATGGGCAGCCCTTCGTGCGTGACACGACCCGAATGGTCTTGGGACATGCTTCGTCCGTGGGCCATGTCATTCTCCCCCACCTAATCGAGCGATGCGCTCATCGCGTCTGTGGCATGGAAGGCATTGATGTGTTTTTTGAACTGCCATAGGCCCTTGGAGGGTTCCCAACTCGCTTCACTCTCGGGAAGGCCCTTCCATCGGACGAGGTACTCCTTCCTTGGTGCACAATATCTCTTCTGTATGATCCAGTCCACCATGATGCACTCAACATCCCGATCATAGGAGGTTTTCGCTCCAAGGAGCGCTCGTTGTGATTCGCCTCGATCCGGATCATTCTCATCCGCATGGAAAGATTTCAGCATACTCACATGGAACACGGGGTGTATCTTAAGCTTGGCAAGCAAGTCCAGCTTATATACTACCTTCACAATCCGCTGCAACACTCGCAAGGGGCCTTAATAGCGACGGATCAGCCTTTTGTGCATGTCCCGGTACTGAAGGACCAGGTGTAGTTTGGCCAACACCAAGTCCCCGACCTGAAATTCCATGTGCCGTCGCTTCTTGTCAGCCCACTTCTTTGTGCGCTTTGCAGCCCTATTTAGACACACCCGCGCCAAGTCCGCATGCTCATCCCATTCCTTAACGAACTTGTATGCGGAGGGGCTGCTTCCTCAATATCCTCAGGCAATCATGCTCGATGTGAGCAGTTGTTGCCCGATCACGATCTCGAACGGACTCTGGTTCATGGACTCACTCTGCTGCAAGTTGTGTGAGAATTGGTCCACGTCGATCAGCCGTGGCCAGTTCACTTGCGTGTTGCTCACATAGTGCCGGAGGTAGATTTCTAGGAGTTCATTCACCCGCTTCGTTTGTCCGTCAATTTGGGGATGCATGCTCATGGTGAAGTTGAGGTTTGTCCCCAGCAACTTAAAGAGCTTGGTCCAGAACCGCTCGGTGAATCGAGGATCGCGATCGCTCATGATCATGTGTGGGATGCCCCAATATTTGACAACGTGCTTGAGGAATAGCTTGGCTGCTTCCTCGGCTAGGCAATTCTTTGTGGCTGGCATGAATGTCACGTACTTAGAGAAGCGATCCACCACAACCATAAGTGTCCGACATCCTTCGGACTTCGGCAAGTTCACAATGAAATCCATGGAGACGCTCTCCCATGGACATTTCGGGATAGGCAACGATTCAAGGAGCCCCGCCGGTGATCGTTACTCTATCTTATCTTGTTGGCATACAAGACATGTCCGCACATAGGCTTCAATGTCGTCCCGCATATGCATCCAATAGTATTGATCCTCGATGAGTGCCATGGTGCGGTGGATTCCCGGATGACTCACCCATTTAGAATCGTGGTACTCATGTAGGACTTCCTTCTGGAGTTTCCCGTGGAGTGGCACATGGAGTCGCCATCCTTTGATGTAGAGGAGGTCATCCTCGCACCAGAAGCATCTTGTTTTGCCCCTTTGTGCATATCGAAGGAGGGCTTGGGTTGTTTGATCATGCTTCAGCCCTTCCTTGATACGATCGATCCATGGACAATCAACTTGACTCATCACGTTGGCCAGCTCCATCTTCCTACTTAAGGCGTCAGCCACGGAATTGGATTTTCAAGGCTTGTATTCCAACACATAATCAAACTCGGCCAAGAAGTCTTGCTACCGAGCTTGCTTCGGGCTGAGCTTCTTCTGGGTTTGGAAGTAGCTCGTGGCCACGTTGTCGATCCTCATGACGAATTGCGATCCTAAGAGATAGTGCCTCTAGGTATGAAGGCAATGCATCACCGCGGTCATTTCCTTCTCTTGGACTGTGTATTGTTAATCGGTATCGTTCAATTTTTGCGACTCGAAGGCAATCGGGTGCCTTTCCTGCATTAAGACACCACCGATAGCAAAATCAGAGGCATTAGTTTCTACCTCGTATGGCTTGGTGTAGTCAGGCAGCACGAGCATCGGCTCTTCGGTCATGGCCCGCTTCAACCGATTGAACGCCTCTTAACACCGATCCATCCACCCTCACGGCCTTTCTTTCTTCAGCATATCCGTGAGTGGCACGGTGAAGTTCGAATATCCCTGGATGAAGTGCCAATAGTAATTCGTGAGACCAAGGAAGGATCTCAACTCCATCACCTTGGTTGGTGGTTCCCATTCAATGATGGCACGAATCTTGGCTGCGTCTATTTGCACTCATCCGCCCCCGACGATGTGTCCAAGGAAAGGGACTTCCTTTTGCGCAAAAGCGCATTTCTCACACTTCACGTACAAGTCATTTTCCCGTAGGAGCTGGAAGACTCGTCTCAAATGCTCGACGTGTTCCTCAAGTGTTCGACTATATACAACGATGTCATCAAGGTAAACCACAACGAACCAATCAAGGAACGGATGGAGTACCTTATTCATGAGAGTGTAGAATGTAGCCGGTGCATTGGTCAAGCCGAAAGGCATGATGAGGAACTCGTATGATCCATAGTGGGTCACACATGCGGTCTTCGGTTCATCCCCTTTAGCAATCCGAACTTGGTAGTATACCGATCAAAGATCAAGCTTGGAGAACCATCGGGCTTCCCCAAGCTGATCGAACAAGTCTGCAATGAGAGGGATCGAGTACTTGTTCTTGACGGTGAGCTTGTTCAATGCTTAGTAGTCTATGCACATGAGGAGGGATCCGTCATGTTTCTTTTGGAATAAGACCGGGGCACTGAACGGGGCTTTGGATGGCCGAATATACCCTGCGTCGAGCAACTCTTTGAGCTATTTCCTTAGTTCCTCCAACTCGGGTGGGGCCATGCGATAAGGTGCCATGGCCGATGGTTGAGCATCGAGCACAAGCTCAATCCGATGATCCACTTCTCTCCAAAGAGGCAGCTTCTTGGACAACTCGAGCGGCATCACATCTTGGAAGGCATCAATGACTCGGGCCACCTCTCTCGGTACCTCACTTTCTTCCATGCCCTCCTCCTTAAATGCTGCCAAGAAGGTCACTTCGCCCTTTCGTAAGGCCTTTGTTAGCTGCATCTTCCTATCGCGGCCCGACTCGCGGTAGATCGGGACCATGCATTGGCATCGCTTATCTAGGATGCAAATACAATCCGCGAAGAGCATAACACCCGCATTGACCTGATCAAGGAATCCTAAACCGAGTATGAAGCCATAGTCGTCAAGGAGGATTATCTCGATATCTTCTTTACTGGTCCATGGACCAAGGTGCAACTCCACGTCCTTAGCCAACCGATGTCACTAGTCTCGATTGGAAGATTCAGCTTCTTCATGGCCTCGTTGAATATGAAGAGGTCGAATGCCTCGGTATCCACGAGCGTACTCATCGTGGTACCACCGATCTTCACATCCACGAATATCATCCCTTTAGGTTCCTTGGCCTTGATCGACCTAAGGATCCGCAACAATCCCAACCGTGCCTCCTCTCGCGATACATCCTCTTTGCACAAGGCTGCTAGCTTCCCTCTTTTCGGACAATCTTGGGCCATATGGAGACCGTCGCAAAAGAAGCACTTGTAGGTGCGTACCTTGCGATGATATCCTCCGCTACTCGACTCGGGTTGAGTCCTAGGAGGAAAGATGGTGGTTTGCCTCCATTCGGATGGTTGTACCGACTCCGATCTCCCCCACCATTGGCATTTTCTCTCAATTGAGGGTCTAGCTTAGCCGAGGTTGATGGTTTGTATTCCATGAGAGACTCGGCCATGGAAGTAGCTGTTGTGAGATCTGTTGCATTGCATCGTTTAAGCTCTTGCTTGACCCATGGTTTGAGTCTATTCATGAACTGATGGAATGCCTCCGTCTTAGTCATGGACGGGATTTGGAGCAACAACTCCAAGAACCGTTTCATGTACTCGCGGACTCTGCGTTTTTGCTCTAGGCGCTTGAGTTCTCCGCGAGCTTCTTCCTCCGCATAAACGAAATAGTAGGTTCGCTGAAATTCTTCGACAAACTGAGCCCATGTTGTGATAGGGTCGCCACTCCTATCATCCGACCTGCGACGCCACCACAGTAACACATCATTAGCTAAATACATGACTGCAGTGTTTACTCGAATCACGTTGTCGGTAATTCCCATGGTCTGAAAGTATCATTCCATGTACCATAGGAAGTTGTTCATGTCCTTTGCCACCTGGGAGCCCTTGAACTCTTTTGGCTTAGGTGCATCGGCACGTGGTTGCACGGTGATCACCTCGTTCATGCGTGTTGCTTCGACCTCCACAAGCTTCCCTTTGAGCTCGACGACTTTGGCGCACATGGTTGCCATTGCAGCTTCCCACGTCTCGTCCCGCTATCTTATCTCGTGGATCAGGGACCCCAGCAACTCGCCTCAAAGCTCTCCCATGTCGGCTTTCAACTCTTGCATCTCGACCCAGAGCTCTTCCTTTCCGGCTTCCGCTCCCTCAAAGGTCTGGCATAAGTCCTCGACTTGTCCTTGGATGTCCAAGACAGTTTCCACCATGACCATCACTCGGCGTTCCAAGTCGCCCATCTGATCCCTCAAACTCGAGGCACCATGGGTTTTCTTTGGCTTGGCAAGAGCCTTCTCGTTGGCTCTACCGCGCTCTTTGTGATCCTCAACCTGAGCGATCGTAACATTGGGACGCTGATTAGCCATCGCGCCCGGAACGAAGGCTCTGATACCACTTGTCATGGGTCGGTCGATTTCAATCGATCAAACACCATGCGGCCTTAGGATTTGTGATCCCAAGTCAGCCTTCTCACGCACACGCACAACACAAGGGTCGGCCGCACAAAGGAGCAAGTGTTTTTCACTATGAATGAGTTGGATACAATGAGAAGGAGGGGCCCCTATTTATACAAGTTCGAGTCATATCTCGGCCGTTAATCGTTCCTCCGATCCAACGGTGGTATTTAAATGAGTATCATCATTACAAGGCTACATAGCAGGCCACTCAATGGCCATAGCCCTTGGGAAAACCCATGGGCGTGTGTCAGTAGCAAGATCAGGGCAGCAGGGCCACCTGACACGGGAGCAGGTGAGTGATTGCAGGTTGCATGTGGGCTGGCCAAACATTACTCACCAGTCATGCACGGGCTAGTCGTGCGCTGATTGTGGATCAGTCATGGGCCGTTCATGGGCAGCCCTTCGTGCATGACACGACCCAGACGGTCTTAGGACATGCTTCATCCGTGGGCCGTGTCACTAGTGACTATATTGAATATTTAGTGATAGTACAAGTACTGCATTGAACAAATTGAAAGTCCAATGATAACATCGTACATTGGTCCATAATTTAGGGATTACTCATGTCATTTTCCATTAATTTTATCACAGCAATAGTTTTGTGAAGTTTTTGTTATTTTTCAGTGACTAAGCTTGTGAAAAGTAGCATTCATTCTTCTCAATCCAAATTTTAGGAATCTATTCATAAATTGGTAATTAATGATAACAATCCATCACTTTCTCTAGCAGTCTTTAACGATTAAATTGTAGATAATTTAGTTACATATTTGTCTTCCTGTCTCTACCGTATCTATGGGTTCCAATATTTAATAGCTTACCGCATTTAGATTTTGGAAGTAGCGAATGTTCAGAATTAGATTCTCTATCACAACTCAGAAGTGAAAATGAGTGCTGATTGGCATATAATCACAACGTACATTAGCACGTAGATTACCACCGTACATGTTACAATGCATAATGATATAATATGATGTTCTAGGAAAAATAGTCAGAAAGATAGTAACAATCTACAAGAAAACGACGTCTACATACAATAACCTACGAATCAGACTTGTTCACATGAAGCAAACATAGATTGAATTCATGGGAATTTGTAAGTATTTTTTATACAAATTAGATACATGACAATTTGCATTACTAATAAATGTTACATAAGTATCCAACTGCATGCACACTTCCTTATTGCTTAGTGCTTTCTTGATCTTTTCCACTTTTTTGCCATTTTTTTGGAGTAGTACAAGAACCACCAACTCTTCTCATCAATGATCAAGTTCCCTAGCACAATGCCAATCCAAAACCAGCCTCTAACGCCAATTAGCACAACTTTACAATCCAAATCAAATGGAGAATCTTCATTTTTTTCCTCGAACAAAGATGGTGGTAATGGTAATTTACTCCCAACCTTTGTGCATTTATTTGGTAAAGAACTTCCACATAATCCCTTATTCATCGCAAATGAACGTGTCCCAAATGTGTCGAATTGACTCCTTCGTGGTATTGGTCCCGATAGTTGATTATGAGAGACATCAAAAGATGAAAGAAATGTAAGTTGGGCTAGTTGTTGAGGTATCTCTCCTGAGAGATTGTTCCAAGAAAGGTTTAGAGATTCTAGCTTTGTCAAGTTTACTTAGGAAGGTGGGATGAAACTAGTGAGAATGTTATTCAAAAGGTTAAGCATGAGAAGTGACTTCAAATCTCCAACAAGATCGGGTAAGCATCCTTCGAATTTGTTATTGGAGAGGTCAATTCCCATAAGGGCATAAGGAACCTTCGAGTATTCCATTTTTGTGCCTTTATTTATTAGTTTCATTCCATAAGTCATTTAATACCTATCAACCACTTGCCGAATATCCACATAAATGGTAACTATTGCATATATATATAGAAGGATGGAGAGAGACCTGAAAAAAGTATATATATTCCAACCAATCTTGACCAACAATTACTTTCATGGCATGGAAACTTTGCAACAACTTGAAAGGAAGTTCTTGGAGAAATTGTAATAAATCACTAATGGAAGTGGACTAGAGAGAGCAGTTTTGAGCAAGTTTGAACTAATGCCAAAATACATCAACTTAGGAAGTGGCAGATTGAATTGGTTGTTCCCAAAGCCAGTTAGAAAATTGTGAGAAAGATCAATATACGCCAAGGTCTCTCTACTACCATTCCACATCCACTAGGAGTACTCCCTCCAATTTTATGTGTGAAAGACTTACACTTTCCAATCTACTTAGGTAGCCTAAAAACTTCAGGAATTCATGTAAATTGCAGGAATCTAAAGCTTGGATTTTCACCTTGCAAATTGTTGGATGAAATGTCAAGTGCAATCAATCGAGTCAAGTTCTCAAATGAAGACGGAATCGGACCACTTAGTTGAACATCTGGGAAATGTAAACAAACAAGACTAGTTAATTTGGCCATTGATTGAATCTCATCATCATCATCATCATCTCTCTCTCTCTCTCTCTCTCTCTCTCTCTCTCTCTCTCTCTCTCTCTCTCTCTCTCAAATAAAAAAAGCTTTGCTAGCTGAATGTCACCTAAAAGGTACAAAGAGGTAAGTTTTGTCAAGTTGACAAGCCAATGCCAAATATCACCGCTGAAATTATTGACACGTAGCTCTAGATATGATAGTTACGTGAGGTTAGTGAAGGAAGCAGGGATTTGACCATAAAATTTACTAAGCGATATATCCAAAAAAAGTGAGCTGAGAAAGATTACCAAGTGAAGTTGGAAGTGAACCCGAGAAAGCACAGTACCCAATTGATAATACATTCAAGAAAATAAGGTTTCCAATGGAAACATTTAATTCTCCTGAGAAATTCGTGCCCCAAAGAATCAATGATTTTAAGGAAAACCCCACTGTTGTTCTAGAATCGAACCAGAAAGGTTGTCATTCAAACTAATGTCAAGGACTTCAAGGTTTGGTAATTGAAAGATGCCCACCATAAATTCGCTATGCAATCCACAATCACTAAGTTTAAGCAACTTCAAAGAGGAGAAGTTTCCAAGCACATGAGGGAATGGTGATGGCATGCTTATAAAAGAGAGATCAAGTTCTTTGAGCATAGTTAAGTTCCAAACAAATTTGTCTACATTAGGCATCTCAAGACGCCACTCGGAAAACAAATCAAGAGGTATGACGGAATCCCACCTGAAAGACAAATCAATAGAAATTAATCTAGATAGCCGTGGGATATCCAAAGGGACTTTTCTAGAAAAGTGCGAATTGGAGAGATTAAGGTATTGTAACCTAGAAAGATTGCTGAAGCCATATGGGATTGAAGACAAGTTGAAGTCATTCCAAGAGAGATTGAGGGATTCCAGGTGGAATAGGGTTGCAACAAATCTAACCTGCGACCTGGTTTATCTATCCATTTTTGTTTAGAATCTGTAGATATTATGGTTTATAGACGCAATTGAGATAAGTGCATAGTAATGAGAAGCCAATTATTATACGTGGTCAAGGATGATGCAGAATGTTTTATCGTCCATGGAAACCAAGCGGATTTGGTCCAAAAATCTTCATTATTCATGAGTAGAAAGGGCCTTCATTTGGTTCAATAATTTCTTCATTGTTTGGCCGAACTATTTGGATTTGAAATTTCACCTTGAATCTTGTTGTTTTTCACGAGCTCAAGCTTGAGAGATATTCTTAAGAATTTGAATATATAACTTAATAACATAGGATTAAAAATTTGTGGTGCGACGACATACGTTTCGGTTATTTTGTCATTTTGTATTGGGAAACAAATGTTTTGACATGTTTGATTACAGAGTATTTCTCATAAAAAGTGAGGACCAACTTGTCATGCCTTGTCAATTTCATTCAAATTGTATCAATTCGTCTTTTTCTCAAAAAATTCACATTTTAATTACCAAGAGTTTTGGAAACTTTGTTTTAACCTAATGTGGTATTCTACCGAAAGATATTTTCATAGAGATTACGTTAAGTTGAATGTAATTGTTAGCTTAAAGACAAAATAATTTAATGAGTGATTTACTTTTATTAGTGTAAATGTAAACATGAAATTTAACAAAACTTTCTGGAATTGAACATGATAATAAGGATTTTATACTGGAATAAGTACTTGATTAAAAAAAAATTGGAATAAGCAGACTAGCGAGCAGGGGCCATGAAAGTCCCCATCTCCATTATCGTCCCACGTCTGCGGAATGCGGAGCAAGGTTGGTGATCAGAGCGATTTAAAGGAATGGATCATTGAACAATTTTCAATTATTTTAATAAGAGTGACAAAAAATAAGTGAAATGAGGAGGAATAAAATGGCACTATTCATATCAATTAATGACATGAGTGAGATAGATTGAATCTGAACTCACATAAGAGAAATAGGTCAAGATCTATAAGAATTCAGAAAAGGCCATTTCTTTCAATTTTTTTTTTTTTGAAATTTAAGCATTATTTAATGATATAAGTGATAGATTGAATCTGAACTCACAAACTTATATCTAGAAGCATGAATTACTCAGGAAATAGTTAATGATCTATAAGAATTCAGAAAAGACCTTTCCTTTCAGTGGACTGTGATCCACATTGGATTCTGACGACATTCGAAAGGAAAAAAAGAGGTACAAGAAAAGGCCGCACTGCAATTTACCATGGCCACAAGCAACCCAAGTCTGTTATAAAAAGTCAAGGAAGCCGCACGAATCTCGCATGCTTAAACAACTCGTGTTGTGAATTACGGATATTTGCTAAACACGTTGAGGTCGTCATATTTAGGAGTACCTGAAAGTGAATTACTCGACAAGCCTATCTTGAATATTAGGCTGACATATATTAGTGCAAACAATGTGCTGACTTTTAAAAAAGTTGTGTCGGCATTTTTCGTTAGTCAAGTTAGACATAATTAACGGAAAAACTTGATTACACCAATTTGACAAATTTTGAGATTATATTGTACTTTTTATAAGTTTTATGATTTAATTACACATTTTTGACAAGATTTAAGATTTCCGATGCACTTATCCCATAATAATTAAATAACATTTTTATATGTCTTCTTGTTGACTGTCCTGAATCCCAAGATCACAGCAAAGGTTACACTTCAAAATAGCACAAGCCTCCACCTCCTGCGGAGCTGTTGAATCTAAACTAGCCATGGTAATGCGAGGAGGCCAGGTCCATGCAATCCATCGTAATTAAATGAAAGAAAAAAGCAGAGAGAGATGACAGCAGTAGTGAAGGGAAATCGTCTAATGACTACCCGTATAGCAGGAATTGAAGAAATCCAACCTTCCCCACTCATCCCAGTCCTAACTCTAATGGTCCTGACAGCAGGCATGGCTAAGTAAAATCCCGAATGCACCATGTGAATATGGAAAGGGACAATGATGCTCATCTACACAATATCTCATTTGGTGTTGTAACAAATCTCAACTGTCGATCATTACACAAAATTAGTCAAGTTGTATTGTCTGGAATATATGTGCTACCAATGGAGTTGTCATGCAAAAGGTCTTTAATAACATCTAAAACAGAAGAATAAATACCAAACTGCAGATGTTTTTCCTTTGCAAGCAGGGCCAAAGCATCCACGCAACCATCTGCTTCTCTGAATATGTGCTCAATTTTGTATTTGCTACAGCTCCGTGAGCAAATTCCTGCATTCAACCACATGACGTTTATCAGCAAATAATGCCTGAGTGCCTGTAATTGCTTGAATAACGGACACGGTATTCATTTCAAGGTGTAAATGGGTAACATTATTTGCTAATTTTAGTCTAAGGCCATCTCATAGCGCCACAATTTTGCTGCGATTTGTTCTCCATCCTCTGGAGCTTATATAATTTTAGAGATTTATCCTTGTTAGTAAATCATCAGAATCACGTATATTTTGTCATTATTATTATATAAAACAAGTTGGTGATATATAAAATATGAAAATATTTTCAATCATTTATTTATTTATTGTTTTATTGTTTTTATTGTTTTTGTTTTTGTGATTCAAAGACTAGGAATACTTAAAAGAATTATAGAATGACTTCCGCTGGACAATCTAAAAAATGGGAAAAAGTCAATGGCCAGTCTCACAATTTTAGTCTTTTTGTGGAAAAAGCATGAAATTCCATTTTAGTGGACCAACTTTGCACCTATTATTGCACATGAACCATCAATTACGGCGTGCATGAGTAGATGTATGACCATTTTTCTCCCATTTTGAAAATGAAAAATCCTATTTGCTTGTAACTCTTTGACATTAGTTTAAAAAATAAAAGAATGGTGAGATTCGGGCAATATGTTGAGATTGCGGAATATCTACGGCAAGACATACATACATAGTAGGAAAAAGAGGCCAGTGTTGGCAGTTATGGTACCAAAGAGACAACTGTTTCTAAGGTCGAGGACTGTCACATGACCAGTGGCCTCATCACACTCTATCTCATTTCATGGGCAGCAATCACCACGTCCATGTAGTGATCATGATTCAATCTTTGGATAAAAACAATGGATAAAAACAAGGAAAATCAACTCTGTTAGTTCGAATACTTTCTCTTAAATTCCATCAGGGCAGAGCTATCATCTGAATGGCAGTGACTTGGCAAGTGAAGTATGAATCGTCAGGAGAAGGACAATACAAGTCAGAAGCGCATAGAGTAAGGATGCCATGATTTTTGTTTTTGTTACTGGAGTTGGTTAACATGTGCGAAAGGTGCGAGGTAAAGTGCGATGGATAAACTTTCATAGACAACAATAACCGGCCAAAAGAAGCTCTCTGCCTCGTCGGAAGCCACTGGAAAAAGAAGACCTCATATATTTGACCAGCGAGGCAAGGGGAGGTATAGGTACCAGAGCGTGATTTGGGCGTCGTGCGACAGGTGACAGGTAGTTGCCCCAAGCCTATTGTTGGCGAATCTTATACATATACTAAATCCTAACGGCATCCCAACTCAATTTACATGAATAGTTCACAACAATATCTTCCCAACCTTTCTATCCCGCTCCTAAAATCTGCAGCATGCTAACACGTTTGGACTCAGTTCTGAAAATCACACGAGGCTCCCTCTCTCGTATCATAAATTGCTGTTTACCAGAATGAATTACTGGACGAAGATATAATTCCTGAATTATGGTATATTATTCGGGCAGAGCTTTACAAGTTTATGTTTCCTGAAACAATGTCGATAGTGTGTGAATTCATGTTCATCACATCACAGCGCGTGATTAACGCAGAACCACGTTGAATATTGCAGATGGGCATCGAAAAGACACTTTGCCGATCCGGATAGTGACCAACCCGACGGCGGACGCGGGAATGTCACACGACCATAAATAAATATCATCTGTATACGTCCTCTTGTTGACTGTTCCGAATCCCAAGATCACAGCAGATGTTACCCTTCAAAAATAACGCAAGCCTCCATCTCCTGCTGCGCCGTTAAAGCCAAACCAGCCCATGGTACGCGAGTGCACCAGGTTCATGTGGTACATCCGAATTAAATGAGCGAAAAAGGCAGAGAGACGAGAGCGAAGGCAAAGCGCACCACGACGCATATATAAAAGCAACTAAAGAAATCCAATCCCCACTCTCATCCCAGTCCCAACTCTAGACGGTCTCTAGTTCGAGCATGGCCAAGTAAGCTGAATACACCATACTGATATGAGTAAGGGACAATAACCTTTTATCTACATAATGTCTCATTTGGTATCCTAACGAATCTCATTTTTCAATAATTAAACAAAATGAGTCAAGTCTACATTATCTGAAATGTATGTGTTGTCAGTGAGTTCAAGAGGTCTTTAACAACACGTGGAAAACAGGTATGAACAAAATTGCAGATGTTGTTTCTGTCCAAGCAGGGCCAAAGCGTCCGAACAACCATCTCCTTCTCTAAATGTGTGCTCGACTTTGTATTCCTGCAGCTTCGTGTGCAAATTCCCGCATTCAGCCAAAAAGAGGTTTCATCAGTAAATTATTCCCGTAAGTGCTTATAACTGCTTGAATCATAGACATGGCATCCATTTCGATGGGTGAATGGGTAATTCTATACTAAGGTCATCTCTTAGCGCGATTTTCTGCAGCAATATGTTCACCGTTTGTCGGAGCTTCTGTAGTTTTGAGAGATTTATGCTCATTCGTCCGTCATTGTAATAACTTTTTATTGTTATTATTTTCTTGTTGTGATTAGGGTACTCGGAGTACTCCTAGGAAATGTAGAACGATTTATGTTAGTCAATCTAGAAGACGGGTAAAAATCTCTTAGCAGGTCTCTTAATTTTGGTCTTTGTGTGTGTAAAAAGATATGGAATGACATTTTTGTTGACCAACAATGCAACTATGATTGTAATCACTTTTTTTTTTTTTTTTTATCATTAATTTAATTTTTGTGATTGGGTTACTTGGGGTACGTTTGGGAAGACTTTTGGGGAAAGTTTTTAGGAAAATGCAAAGACCTTTGAGTTAAAGGTGTTTTCCAAAATGCAAACCGTGTTTGATAAATTGTAATTTGAAAGCCCTTTGTGAATTACCTTTGAGCAAAATGGTGTTTGGGGGACAAAAGGAGTTTTATGAAAAAAAAAAAACTACCAAAAGAAAAATAAAAAAATTTGACTGGTGTGGGTCATAAATACAAGCATTATGCACTTAAAATTTTAGTTAAATTCACATCAAAATAGTTTATAACTTATAACCTAAAATAAAATCCAAATTTAGACTCTTTTTTAATGAAATTCCAGTAAAAATCAAAGTCTTATTTTGGTCATTTTCCCAAGTGCCGCACGATGCACAGCTCCTTCTTCAACCTAGACCCTTGCCGACGATCCCCAACCTCACCGCCCCCATGCTGCCGCCGCCGCTGCCGGCCTCCGAGCTCCTGTGGCACGCGGCCGCCGCCGCCTACATCAAGCTCCTCCTGGTCCCCTCCTACTGGAGCACCGACTTCAAGGTCCACCGCCACTGGCTCGCCCTAACCCACTCCCTCCTCGTCGCTTGCTCGTACTCCGACGAGACCAGCCCCTGGACCCTCGACTACCCTCCCTTCTTCGCCTTCCTCGAGCTCCTCCTCTCCTTCCCCGCCCGTGCCGTCGATCTCGTCATCGTCCACCTCCACAACAGCCTCGGTTAAGGCGCCGCCTTGACCTCCGGCAGTCGCGCGACCCCGATCGGTCGTCGCCGAGGCTACACAACCCTTGCTTGAGGTCGGGGGACCTTGGCGAGGGCCGCGCCTGGGTCGTGCGACCTCGGCGAGGGTCACGCGACCCCGATCGGCCGTCGTCTACTCCGATCTGAGTCGTGAGGACCCAGATCTGGGCCGCTGTGACTCACCGGGGCGGTCCCTCGCCATGGTCGTTGAGTCACCGCGACTCGCGATGGTCACCTGACTCTCTGACGACGATCGCCTAGGTTGTCGCGATCACGTCGGCGTCCCTCTAGCTGTCACCTGCCCCTTGCAGTCAAGAAGACCGGTGGTGAAGATGAACAGTGTCCTCACAAGGGCAAAAGACGGCAAAACAAAAAGTTCGTAAGGATAATTTCGGAAAAAAAAAAAATATGAACAGTGCCCGCGTGGGCATGTAGAAAAAGCTGAAAGCCCAAGGTAGGTGAGGACTTGCCTTGGGCTTTCAGCCTTCACAAGGCTGACATTTGGAGAATGGGGGTTCAAAATTTTTTGCCAAACACCCTTTATTTGGCCCAAGGAGCTTTGGACCCCCAAGGGGCTTTGGGAAGTGGTTCCCAAATGCACCCTTGGAATGCTACTAGGAAATGTAGAATGACTTACGTTAGTCAATCTAAAAGGTGGGGAAATTTTTTGGCGGGTCTCTTAATTTTGGTATTTGCGTGTAAAAAGATATGGGATGACATTTTTGTTGACCAATAATGCAACTATGTTTGTAATCACTTTTTTTTATCATTATTTTCTTTTTGCGATTGGAGTACTAGGAGTAATCCTAGGAAATGTAGAACAACTTATGTTAGCCGATCTAAAGATGGGCGAAAGTCTTGTGGCGGGTCTCTTAATTTGGATCTTTGCATGTAAAAAGATAT
This sequence comes from Eucalyptus brandiana, assembly GCA_014182725.1. Taxonomy (NCBI): domain Eukaryota; kingdom Viridiplantae; phylum Streptophyta; class Magnoliopsida; order Myrtales; family Myrtaceae; genus Eucalyptus; species Eucalyptus brandiana. Next base: position 11,166,882 of record CM024672.1, on the reverse strand, counting down.
GGGGTGACATTTTTGTGGACCAACGATGCAACTATGATTGCACATCAAATTCATCACGACATGCATGAGAATTTTAAGGCGAGACATACATGCTTAGTATGTCCGATCTTAATCGTCATTTTGTCATTACTTTAGCCTCTTATGTAGTTTGTTGATTCATTTACAAGAAACTAGGGAGATAATGACCCATCAAGGAGTCAAGTGGGTTTGTAATTTCATCATATTGCCTAATTCTCATCGCTTTTTTTTTTAGATTATGTTAAGAGTTATAAGCAAACAGACATTTTTTTTTTCCAAAAGGGGAAAAAGTTTCACACATCCACAAGGTACAAATTAGATTGAAGCATTCATATTAATTGCCTTTTTTTTTTTTTGGTCGAAATAGAATATATATTAGATGAACGAGGATATACAACCAGCGAGAAGTGCATCACTAAGTACAATATTTAGGAAAGCAGGAGGAGGGAAGATCAGCCAATTGCCTGTTGAACCATGGGCCCTATGGGCTTTAGCAGCCCAATCTGCAGTGAGGTTAGCTTCTCGACTAATATGATTGATCGACGCATTAGGGTACTGGGAAAGCAAATCGTCTAGAGCGGCAAAAAGGTGTTGCTCTCGCCAGGTCCGCGGCTGCTTCCGTTGAAGAACCTCCACCAGCCTGAGACAGTCGGATTCGAGCGTTACACATTGAAGCTGCAGACCCTGCTTGATGAGATGCTGGAGAGCCCTGATCATGGCGTAGATCTCTGCTTGAAACGCCGATTGCGCAGTACGATCATCGGTAAACATGTCTTAGTTCTCCTTACGGTTTCGATAGATACGGGCTATTGCCCCTTGTGAAGTTCCCGGTACAAAAGCCCCATCGATGTTACATTTGATTGTGCCGGCATCTGGTGGTTTCCAACGATAATCCATACTAACATGTGATTTTGGAACCCTAGATTTTGGGGGTTGAAGACTATTGAAGATTTTCCACTGGGTTATAGCATTCTCAACCGCTTGAATGGAATTCGGAGCTTGCTGGCGGAAAATGGCGTTGTTCCGTTGACACCATATCTCCCACAAAAGGTTAGCAATCACTTCGAAATTGGGGGAAGAGCGAGGATGCGTCGCTCGGTTAGCCAACCAGGCGTCCAACCTTTTAACTGAGGTGAGAGTAACTGGTATACTGATCTTAGAGTTTTTCCAAATGCCTCGTGTCCATGTGCAGTAGAAAAATAAGTGTTCAACAGTTTCTGGAGTTTTCTGTTCACAAAGGTGACAGTAGGGGTGGGGAATGAGATGTCTGATATAGAGATTGGCTTTTGTTGCGAGGGCATTTTTGCAGGCCAACCACAAAAAAACTTTGATCTTGGGAGCTGTGTGCATATGCCATATCCGTTTCCACAATTGATCCGGAGGTTGATAGGAAGATGAGGCCGTTGCAGGAAGGGCGTGATGAAGTGACAGTAAGTGGTGATAGCAACTCTTTACTGTGAATGATCCTGATGTTGTGGCTGTCCATACTAATTGATCAGAGTCAAGGGAGGGAGTTATAGGAGTGTTATAGATAGCTGCACTAACCTGTGCAGTAAAGAAATTGGAAATAATCTCCTGTTTCCAAGTTGCTGATGAAGAATCTAAGATATCTGCGATCGTAATTGGTTCCCCTTCATCTCGCACTTCCTCCTAATTTACCAATAGGAAGCCAATAATCATTTCTGATATTAATGTTGGCTCCATCTTTCACGAGCCATCGAGTTGTAGGAAGAATAGCATCCCTACCCTTTAAAATGCTTTTCCACCCCCATGAAGGCCTATAACCCAAAGTAGCAGTTTGAAAAGAAGAGTGTTTAAAATACAGACCTTTGAACAACCTGCTCCAAATTGCATTAGGGTGCTGAAGTAAACGCCACGCTTGTTTGCCGAGCATCGCAAGATTAAAAGTAATCAGATCTCTGAAACCCATGCCCCCATTTGTTTTCGATTGCTTGACATCCAACCATTTCATCCAGTGTATGCCTGATTCATTATGCTGTTTACTCCACCAGAAATTTGATATCTTACGTTCCATTGATCTGCAGAGGGATAGAGGGAGCATAAAAAGGGACATGGCGTACTGGGGTAAGGCCTGGATGACCGCCTTTAATAGAATCTCCTTTCCCCCTTTGGATAAAAATTTTTCCTTCGAGCCAGCTAATTTAGCATCTATTCTTGCCAAAATCCAGGAAAACATCTCGCATTTTGAACGGCCCCAATCCGAGGGTATACCCAGGTATTTACCGAATCTGCTCACCACAGGTATTCGAAGTTCTCTTTGTAAAGTATCCTGTAGTGGTATAGGACAATTGTGGCTGAAAAATATGGCAGATTTGTTTCGGTTTAGAAGTTGACCTGTGGCCTGGCAGTACTGATTTATAAGATTATTGATATTTTGGCATTCAGAGAATGAAGCTTTGAGAAAGAAAACTGCATCATCTGCATAGAAAAGATGGGAAAGCTGAGGGCATGCTCTGTTGAATTGAATCCCCCGTAAGTGGCCGATATTAATTGCTTGTTTGATAACTGTCGATAAAGCATTGGCCATTAAGATAAAAATATAAGGAGAAAGGGGATCTCCTTGACGGATTCCTCTGGAAGGTGTAAAATATGGAAGCTGTTCTCCATTGAAACGGATGCTAAAGTTTCAATGGAGAACAGCTTCCATATTTTACACCTTCCAGAGGAATGGCCAAGGAGATCCCCTTTCTCCTTATATTTTTATCTTAATGGCCAATTGCCTGGATTGAAACTCAATTCTAGCGTCATTATACAGTAAGAGTGAAGAACGGGACTAGAATATTCTCATCTCGAAATTACATTTGACAAGATAATGGTCAACTAATGATTAAAAAGACTGATGAGTAAAGCTTTATTTCTCCTTCCCCCCCCAACCCTCGGGCGATAGACAACGTTATTACATTAAAAAAGCATGTCAAATTACATATTCTGAAATTTATATGCTCCCGGCGTTATTGCATAATAGGTCTTTAATAACATCTGGAATAGAGAGGAATAAATAACAAATTGCAGATCTTGTTCCGTTGCAAGCAGGGTTAAACCATCCGGGCTACCATCTGCTCCTTTGAATATATGCTCAGTTTCAAATCCCAGCAGCTCCGCGAGCAAGTCCCTAACATTCAGCCAAAAGAGGGTCTGATAGCAAATTATGCCTTTGATCGCCTGTAATTGCTTGACTAACAAACATGGCATCCATTTCAATGTGTAAATGGGTAACATTATCAGCTAATTCTAATCTAAGGCCATGTCTTTGTGCCATTTTTCTGCCGAGATATGTTTACCGTTTGTTGGAGCTTCTATAGTTCCCGAGAGAATTATGCCTGTTTGTAATTCATCACAATCACGTATACTTTATCATTAATTTTATATAAAATGAGGCAATGATATACAAAATTTGAAAATACATTCAATGGATGATTATATTCTTCTCTTTTTGTGATTCGAGGACTAGGAGTACTCCTACGAAGCATAGGATGGCTCCTATTCGTCATTCTAAAAGATTGGACAAAAGTCTTGATAAGTCATGTAATTTCCTATTGTTGGGGGAAGATTACTTGCCCAACTTCAGATTCTCCCCTACTTTCTTGTCAAAATAATATAGATTTTTCAACCATAGCTCAAAAACCGGGTCTAGTGCATTGACCATTAAGAGACACTTTTGATCATAGTCAAATTGATTATTACGCATTTTCCATGTTGTCAAAGTTAAAGTCACCATCTCTGATTCTCGACTTGTGGAAGACTTGGAAGACTTCTTTCGAGTCATGGAGTGGTTGCCGTCTTTTGCTGAACGTGGACTCAATGATGAAACGCAACATCGACTCCACTTTCACGGAATGCATTTTCATCATAACAAGTGCCTCAAATTTTCCATAATACCTTTATGATTATTCCATCTATTGCTTATAGTATCATTAATGATTGAGATACATGTTTTATTTTCTTAACCTTCAATGGCTTCTTATGCAGAAGGAATATAATTGCTTATGTTATTGTTGACGGTTGGTGATACACCTCTTATTTTGTTAGCCTTTGTTAAGGGGGAGGATTTGATGCAACTGAAGAAGTTGAACCACTTAATTTATGCATAGCATAAACAAATACCAAGTATCGAGGTATAACCCAAGAGTTTAACTTGACGGTTGAAGAATAACATTGGGAATACATAATTCCATTTTAGGGTCATCCACCTTGGTATTTGACTCATTTAGTCCGTACATGAGAATTTCTCGTGTTTGCAATTCACCTATCTAAGATGGACTTCATTGTCGTGGAAAAAGGGAGTACCACTAGTTCATTCATTTTGCTCTGTAAGAATGAATGACTTGGACTAAGACCAAATTGAAAGACTAACTACTTGTTCAAATCGTCTTAATCCTCTTCAAATGGGCTTTTACTACTTAATAGGCACAAGTGTTGTCACGAGCCTAGTTGGCCGGTCACTTTGGCCCCACTTGGAATGGAACATATTTCTATGTTCCAGATGTAACTTGATTTGTTTTGTTTAATGTAATTATGTTATTCTCCAAAAGAAAGGGAGGAAAAAAAAATATTTATCTCCTGCGTATAGGCATGCATTCGTCATTCTTTTTTTCTTTTCCTTTTTAAAATTATTTTCCATCAAATGTTAATTTTAACATGAGGATATTTCATTCCCATTCTTCACTCCTATTGTATGACAACACTTTAAGAAGCTAGGGAATTAGTGACCCATCGGGGAGTCAAATGGCTTTGCAATTTCATCATATTGCCTAAGTCTCTCTCTGTTTTTTTTTTTTTTTTCAAAATTATGTTAAGAGTTATAAGCCAACAGGCATTTTTTTTTTTTTTTTTTGGAAAGGGAAAAAAGGTTCATACATCCACAAGGTACAAATTAAGTTGAAGCATCCATCCTAACTGTCTGGATTGAAACTCAATTTTAGTGTCATTGTACAATAAGAGTGAAGAACAGGACTGTCATGTCGAAATTAACATTTGACGTGATAATAGTCAACTAATGCTTAAAAAGAGTGATGAATAAAGCTTAATATCTCCTTTTTTCTCTGAAAATAACATGATTACATTAAAAAAAGCATGTCAATTTACATTGTCTGAAAAATATGTGCTCCCCGCGTTATTGCACATTAGGTCTATAATAACGTCTGGAACAGAGGAATAAATAACAAATTGCAGATCTTGTTCCCTTGCAAGCATAATTAAAGCATCCGTGCAACCATTTGCTCCTCTGAATATGTGCTCAGTTTCAAATCCCAGCAGCTCCTCTAGCAAGTTCCTAACATTCCGCCAAAAGAGGGTTAATAGCAAATTGTGCCTTTGATTGCCTGTAATTGCTTGACTAACAAACATGGAATCCATTTAAATGGGCAAATGGATTACATTATCAGCTAATTCTAATCTAAGGCCATGTCTTTGTGCCATATTTCTGCTGAGATTTTACTGTCTGTTGAAACTTCTCTAGTTCCTGAGAGACTTATCCTTGTTTGTAATTCATCTTAATCACGTACACTTCATCGTTAATTTTATATCAAATGAGGCAAGGATATATAAAATCTCAAAATATATTCATGGAAGATTACGGTCTTCTCTTTCTGTGATTCGAGGACTAGGAGTACTCGTACAAACCGTAGGACGGCTCCCGTTCCAATCTAAAAGAATGGACAAGAGTCCTAATAAGTCATGTAATTTCCTATTGTTGGGAGAAGATTACTCGCCCAACTTTAGGAGAAGATTACTTGCCCAACTTCAAAGTCTCCCCCACTTTCTTGTCAAAATAATACAGATTTTTCAACCATAGCCCAAAAACCGGGTTGAGCGCATTGACAATTAAGAGGCACACTTCTGATCATAATCAAATTGATTATTACGCATTTTCAACGCTGTCAAAGTTCAAGTGGCCATCTCTGATTCTCAACTTAATGGAAGACTTAAAAGATTTCTTTCGAGTCATGGAGTTGCTGGCGTCTTATGCTGAACGTGGACTCAATGATGAAACGCAACATCGACTTCACTTGCACGGCATGCATTTCCATCATGGGTATAACAAGTGCCCCAAATTTTCCATAATGTGCTTTATTCCATTTGTTGATTATAATATGATTAAGGATTGATATTTGCTTTTTATTTTCTTAACCTTCGATGGTTTCTCGTGGAGAAGGAATTGACGCATTTCAAGAAATTTAATCAACTAACTTATGTACAGTGCAAACAAATACCAAATAACATGGTATCTCCCAATGACTTTTAACTCAGCAGTTGATATCATTTTTGGGTCACCCATTAGGGTTTTGACTTGTTTTCTTTACTTGGTCCATACATGAGAATTTCATCCATTTGCGACTTACTTATCTAATATAATTTATTGTCTTGGGAAAAGAGTACTAATTTTTCAACCTCCTTAATATCAATGAGTTTTATCACTCTTTCAACAGATTAAATCTCGGCATTGGTCGTGTCCAACCAGGAACCTACCTTGCACAGTTAGTGCAAACCGATTGAAGCGTGCTTGTTTGTTTGTGGCATATGTATCTTTCACCGGTTGGCTTGCTTTACAATATGGAAAAAGGCTGGGCCTTCCCATCATTTATGTTTATAGGTAGTTTGGAAAAGCCATTTTTTGTCACCTTGGCATTTAGGATTCTGCTACTAATGTAATTGCAGGATCTTGTTCTATATCGTACTTAGCAGAAAAGAGAGAAACGTATGCTCAGCAAGTGTTTGGTTTTGTGTGGAATAGCAGGATATATGTAGTGAAGGGGAAGTTCAAGCAAGAGGCAATTCAAAATGCTGCAGTTGATCTCTTAATCATCCTGAATTTGTGATGTAAGATGTGAATTGAGTATATCAATTACTTGTCCTAGCTAAGCTCATTACGTAACTAGATGAGAAGGAAAAAACAACAGAACTAGTTTCGATTCCTTTTATTACAGAATGTGTGGAAAGTGAAGCTGTACTGCAACTTGATTTCTAATTACAGTGGATGCCAATGGAGTTAGTACTTGGCATACATAAATAGTTTACATTTCTCATTATGGTGGACGTCATAGTTTTTTTTTTTTTTGTCAGTCCTACTCTATATCTACTCTACACTCACTCTGAGACTTTTGCATTGCCTCTTGCAGGGCGTGGGAGTCGAAACCCACTCCTAAAACTTACACGTCCCCACCCCATCTCCCCCTGAGAAGGTGGGGATTTGAACCCCTCACCTCCCCCTTCCAAGTTGGAAGGGTGGCCACTGGGGCAAATCCTAGTGGTTGATGTCATAGTTTACATTTCTCATTATGGTGGACGTCTAATTTCTCTAAGTTTTGGCAGTGAGTATATACAACCAATACTTTCTATTACTCAATTCATGTTGTGATTTGTTGATTTTATGGTATCTCTTGCTGTTTGAGGCCACATTGTTCTCATCATATAAGTATTGCTCATTTCTATTTCAAACACACTAGAAAGGAATTGCAAGATGTTGGCGATCAGGAATTGAAATAGATTCAAATTATAAGCAGTTGGAAGAACTGGGGACCAACTGCAATTGCCAGTTAAATCACCGGTCTTCCGTTCCATAGAAGCTGCATATAAGTTTAGTGGAATCGTTCCAACCTATCCTTGTAAACGAAAAATAAAAATCAACATACGTGGGTTCTCATCTTGTCATATTAATATGCTAATTTGAGGGGCATGATGCAATTGTGGACTCTCATATTGAGTCATGATGTAATTCAAGGCTCGCTTGACAGGACTTTGAGATGCCTGCAGTGACTAATTGCAAGTTGCAACTAGAGATGTGCAAGAGCATATGCCGAGCTTGCGGAACTGGCATGGTCGGATAAGTTTCTGCATAGACTTTAAAGGTCATAGGATCCAAAAAATTTCAGTGTACTCCATATATTCTGTAGATTGTGGTTAATCAGTTGTTCCTGTTGGGGAATTACAACAAGAGTTCTCTTGGGTCTTAAGACTTTCATTTCATGCGTTCACATCTTAAAACTTGTCGTAGTGATCCATTTTTGTCCTTCCATTAGATCTTTTAGGCTTTAGTGGATGAAAAATTCACATGGCTTTTTTTTTTTTTTTTAACAACGGATACTTGGCATTAGAAAAATAATAAAAACAAGCCATATTGATAATTTCTGTCCATTTTAGACTGATATAATTAATGAAAAGACTCAATGTATCAAGTTTTAAGACTTAAATGCTCGAAATGGAATTTTTTGGATTCAAAGTCATTATTGTGACTTGTAACTATTAATTTGCTAACTCATGTTCAATTTTTTACGTTTAGATACATGAAGCCTTAGCTAATAGATTGACCATTCCAGAAGTAAAAATGTCAGATACTTTCATTCCTTTATGTTTTTATTACTTCTTCTTTTTTTCTGACCATCTTTGGGTTTAATGTGTTAGTTCTCGATAAAATCATAGCCGATTTTTAACTTGATAAAAAACTAAAAGGTAATACACGGTATAAAAAAAATCGTGTGATATAGAGGATTTCAAGTTCTAGGATGGTTTAGAGAGCCTACAAAATAAGCTTTAGGGTGCGTATGATAATTGTTTTGTTTCTCTATTTCTTTGTTCTCTAGAACATGTTTGGAATAGAAATCCATTTAGTAAAGCAATTTCAATTTTTTTCTTTTGAAACAGATTTTTATTCTGTAAATAGATTTGGACCAAAAATCAGAAGTTAAAATTTATAACTTTTCTATTTCTAGTGATAAATGAAAACTCTTTTGATTGTTCAATCTCGTTATTTCCTGCTATCCACTCGCAACCTATGAGACGTTGGATGCTCATCGGCCTCGGATGCTAGCCCCCCCCCCCCCTCGGCGGCGATGGCGGCAGCTGATCGTCGGACATCACCCGCCCTCCTCTTGTTGCTGATCGCTAGTCATCGGATGCCTAAACACCAATTTTGACATCCCGAATTTCAGGCTTTGCTTTCGATTTAATAAGTTGGGCTTTTTGTTGATGCGCCTATAGTTCTTTTCTCTGAGTTGGCCACTCACGGGATAACTAAACTATCAGGAGAAGCCATTAAAGAATCTAAATGCAATAAACTTGAGAATTCGATCACGAATCGACTACTTGATCGTTCTAATCTACAAGGGTCATTACGGTATTGTCAAAATCAATCAAAGACCGGAGATAGGTCGATTCAATAGAGGTATGTGATTAGTGCGTGGAATTACAAAATTTTTGTTGAACGGCACTAGATCGATTTTCTTATCATTTTCATACCTTGTGTTCGTATTTGAAACCTCGCAATTTTCACAACAACCGAGAGTCGCCAATATGTCGAAGATGTACAATGTGGCTTGAAAATAATCAACCACGGGTCAAATGCGCTAAAAATTCCTAAAAGCTACTCGGTAAATTAGGTCAAACTAAAATTGCGCCAAACTGAAATTAACCGCGAATTTGAACACGATTTCAGAAATTGAAAGTTTTGTTATGTCATGAGTCATTTTAGGACCATCAACTTATCCTCGAAGATTTTTTCTGCAAACCAAGATTTTCGGCAAATTTTCAAAGTAAGGGTATTTTGGACTAGAAAAATCCGAGGATCGTTTTGGTCGCATTTTTGGGATCTGAGTTGGACGGATTGATTAGGAAAAATGTGAATTGGAGTGTGGGCACTTTGGTGGGATTTATGAACTTCAATTTAGGTCCAATTGAAGAAGGATTGAAGTGGATTTGAGGGAAAATGTTCCAAATTTGTAGCCCCCCCATGATGTGCAACAATTGGACCCATTCAATGGCTTCTAGAGCAAGTCTTGGGTGTGAAAAGTGGCTGAGGAAGACAGCCAAGGGGGTGGGGTCTTGCGAAGGGGACAAAGGGATAGAGAGGAAGACTTTTGGAGCCCTCCACTCTTTAGCCAATTGCTTCTTCTTCCTTTTCCCCCTCCTTTCTCCATTGTTGGTGTGCCTTGGAAGCTTAGGAAACCAGAGGAACCGAGCCAGCAGCCCCCTCCACCATCGCACGCTCGTTCGACCGTTGCTAGGCCAGCCACTCGCCCACCGGTTGCTTGTTTGCTCAGCCAGCTTGCACGCTGTTCCCACGAGTCCCCTGCTCGCGTTCATGCCCTGCTCGCCGTCGTGGTCGCCATTCAGGCCGTTGGAGCCCCGCTGTGTCCCACTGCTGTAGTCCGCTGTCTCGTCTCCATCGTTTCTAGCTAATCGAGCCGCCGATTCAGCCCCTTTGGCCAACAAGCAGTAGCGAAGCTTCTGGCAAGATTTGGAACTTCGTGGCCCATTTCCGAGACCTTCCGGGCCTCGTCGGGTGTCGCTGCTTCGGAATTTGTTGTCCATCTCCATGTCGCCGTCGCCGTGAACTCATCGGAACGCTAATCTAGTGAGTTTACTCACTAAACCTTGCTTAGGAGGTTAATTATGCTTAAGGGGTGTTTAGTTTAAGTTAATTAGGGATTATGTGGTTAGTTAGATTAGATTAGTGATATAATTATTTAATTATGCATGTTAGGTGGTTAGATTAGATTAATTAAGGCCTAGATAGGATGTGCTATTTATCTGAACAGGTTTGGGAATTTTCCCGGCCCGTTTAGGTAGTTAATTTAACAATTATGGCCTAAGTTAGTATTTTTGGTATTTAAATTGAATTATTTAATTAATATTTGTAATTGTTTAATTATTTATTATTTTCCGGAAATTAGATTGGGATAGCCAGTGACCGGAATTTTGTGCTGATTACAATAGTGTGTTCAGTTTATGCAATTGAATGTTAATTTGTGCAAATTGAGTGCTGATTGGAAATTTGGTCAATTATTCCAAAATTTGTGAATTTCAATATTTATTCAGAAAATCCTGGTTGTCAGATTTAACACTGAAAATGGTTTTATATACCATATAAAATAGTGGGATTTTGAAAAGAGAGTTATGAAGTTTTTGGGTTCGATTTGACCGTGTACCTACACACGATTATTTTCACCGGTATTTTTAATACGAAGAAAATAGGCCAGGATCACTATTTTAATTGAGGCATTTGAGTGCAATGCATGGTGTCTTGGGTTGAGATTGAATGATCTTGTGTTGGTTAAGAAAACCCCTCCCAAGTGTTTACGCCAGACGTTATCTTATATGGGATTTGGGTCGCAGTAGATTCTGGACTTATACTCCTTTGGGAAAGTTGTCTTTGAGAGACATAGTCGTGCTCAATGGGGTGAGACAATGCCTAGTTACGCCAATAGACTGCCAAACTTAGGAGTAGGCTGTGCCCTAGAGGGGCGTAATTATCAATTGGAACGCATGATTAATTGAGTTAGATGCACCTGATTATGAGACAAAACTGTGTGGCACGGTATGTGATGTGTCATAATGGTTTGGCTTTACAATCGGGACTCCTGTGATTGATTGGGTTGATGAGGCATTTCAATTGTTGTGTGCTGTGATTATATGTATTGTGTTTATGAACTATGCTGATGTGCAAGAGGGAACTGAAGTGAGGTAAGTTCTTTGTATTATGTGGCTAGACCGCCCTTGGGTGTATTTCTTTTCTAATCGGGGTTTAGGGGATGAACTTGTTGAGACAATGTCTCATCCCATCGTAGGCTTAACTTTTCAGGTCCTTAGATGGTGGTTGTGGAGGACTCGAAGCCCAGAGTCTATGGAGGTGGAGTCCGACTAGTTTGTAGTAGGACAACTTCCTTTTTTGAGAGCCGACCTTTTGTAGACTTTGGACTAGACTCATTTTGTACCTAAACTCAGTTGTTTTATAAGAGTGTGGCTTTTGTGATATGTTGCTCTGCTTTTCTATCCCATGCTGTTTGCTGTCAGGAGTTTATTGTTTCACTTCTACATGTGCTTAAACGAATTAGGTCAGCGACGCGACCTAGGAACGTCGCATTTGTATTGACCACAAAGGGATATGTGCGCCCTTGAGGATTGGGGCCTGACACCAATCGCTCACCACCGATCGCTGGCGGTCTGCCACTAGATGCCTCCCACCATCACTCGAGAAAGAGAAATTTTGTGTCATTATCAAACGAATTTATATTTCAAGAATAGAAATTTCATAAGGCTATCAAATATGTATATTTTCTTAGAAATTTATCCAGAAAATAGAAATAAAAAATTAATTTTTAATCAGAAAATTGATTTTTGGAATATAATGGTTATTATGAACGTCCTTAGATTTCAAATTCTTGAAATGGACATCTACATGATAGGTTTTTGCATGTAGGTGAAATCATTTCAACCCTGAAAAACTTGCATCACTTGGTTGTAACTAGTTGTAGCGATACATGATTATTTTTTATGTGATCTGCACTCATGTATTAGCCCTATCGGACGTTTTGCGATTGTTTTAACTCGGCAACTTTGTCAAAATCACCGCTAACTTGAGTGGCTTTTAAGGTTGACTTTGAAGGTTTCTTTGGATTTTGAAGAGTCTTAACACAACCTCATCTTTTATCATTGATGTTACTTAGGTGATATGACTCATTTTACTTCTATTTTACTATTTTTAACAATTTTTTAAAATTATATTTAAATATAATTCATCATTAATTGATACAAATAAATTTTTATTTTTATTTTTAGGATTTTACTCTAAAAAATTAATACAATAATCTCTTATTAGTCAAATTTGTAACAAAAAAAAAAAAAAAATTATTGTGAAAGAAAAATCCTCCATCAATATCTTGTCTCTTTGATTTTCGTATATGTTTCTCTTGATTCTTGGGAAAGAAATTTAGAAAAAGCCTCACAAATCATTTTTCAATTCTTTTTATTTGTGCTTATTTTTTTCTTTGGTCTATGGAGAAATTGCCAGCTTTTCCTAATCCAATATTATTTCGCGCCTTGATTTTCTTATTTTCTTTCACCGTGTAGAAATTAAATAGACTTTCTTCCCTCTCGAGAAGTGGGAAGAGTCTCGCGAGAAAGAAAGCGTGAACTTTTGGGTAAAACTTGAGTTTCTTAATAAATGAAACAAATTATACAATCTTCATTTAAAATTGATATAATTAATAGTTGTCTTTTATTTTAGATATTTTATAGTTAATAGGAAATTTAATGAGGAGGATCCAAGTTTCTATGACTAAAATAATTACATGTGCTTTTTATTAAATTTAATAATTGAAATATAGAATCAAGGGGGAAAAAGCATTTAACAAGCTTGAATTATCAAATATTTCGTTTTCTGTAGGAATGAATAGCATTTTGAAAGTGAGTCCGGCAAAACCATTTACCATGTTTGGATAATTTGAATTGATAAAATTATAGTAAGGGATTTTCATTGCATCAGGCAAGATCTTATCAATAGGCAGATGTAAATGAATTTCTTTTCAAACAAAACTTGCATTAGCAGGTCAAATTCTTTTTGGTATAACTTTTATTATTATGTTGGATAGTGTATTTTATCACATCCACACCTTCCTGTAATTTTTTTTTTCAGGCGACCAAACCAGCCAAATATAGCATTCGTTTTGCTAAGTGAAAATTTAAGGAATCTCTTCGTGAAATAAATTGGTGTTTAAGAATAACAATCCATCACTTTTTATTGTTTAACGAATAAATTGCAAATAAATGAGTTCATATTTTCCTTCTTGTCTCTGCCATGTCCATGGGCTCCAATATTTAGTAGCTTTCCACAATTAGATTGTAGAAGTAGCTAATGTTACAGCCAAGAAGCTGACCCAAAAAGAAAAAAAAATACTGCTTGGCACATAATCACAATGTACATTAGAACGTGGATTGCCAATGTATATGTTGCATTGTATGATTATATAATATGATTTTTAGGAAAAACAGATAGAAGGATAAAATAACGAACAAGAAAATAGCGTTTACATATAATAACTAATGGAAAACACTCATTCAACGTGAATCAAACAAGTGAAATTTTATTTTCCTAAAAATCATATTATAATTGTTTTAAGTAATTACATTAGCGTTGTAATTTTTTTTACACAAGCAACATTGCACACCATTGATTGGGGGGACCTGATAGTCATCACCCTTTAAATCAAGGATGGATGAAAGTACGTATGTGAAATTTTATTTATACTCTGTGTTTTTCCAGTGTCTAATACAAACTAGATACACAATGATTAATACTAATCCGTGTAATGCAAGTATTTAATTGCATCCACAACTCCCTATTTTTCAACGCCTTCTTGATATTTTCCATCTTTTTGCCAGTATCTTTGAGTAATACAAGAACCACCTACTCTTATCGTCAATGAAAAAGTTACCTAGCACAACACCGATCAAAAAGCCAACTCCAGCACCGATTAGCACAACTTTCCAATCCAAGTCGAATAAAGACTTGTCACCATTTTCTTCCTCAAGCGGTGATGTTGGTAATGGTATGTCATCCCCAACCGTTGTGCATTTTTTTGGCAAAGGACTTCCACATAACCCCTCATTCATGGCAAATGAACTGGCCCCGAATGTGTTGAACTGACTCCCTCGTGGTATTGGTCCAAACAGTTGATTATGAGAGACATCGAAAGATGAAAGAAATGTAAGCTGGGCAAGCTGTTGTGGGATCTCTCCTGAGAGTTTGTTTCGAGAAAGATCTAGAGATTCAAGCACTATCAAATTTGCTAAGGAAGGAGGAATGAAACAAGTGAGAATGTTGTTTGAAAGGTTAAGCAAAACAAGTGACTTCAAATCTCCAATGAAATCAGGTATGCATCCTTCAAATTTGTTGTTGGAGAGGTCAATTCCTTTAAGGGCATACGGAACCTTCGAGTATTCTCTCTCTGTGCCTTTATTCATCAATTTCATTTCATAGTCCACAACTTTTTCATATGTATCCAAGAGAAGAGGGAGCACTTTAGAAGTATTCATGTATTCCAATTGGTCTTGACCAACAATCACTTTCATGGCATGGAAACTCTGCAATAACTTAGAAGGAAGTTCACCAGTGAAACCATTGCTGGAAAGGTCCATGATATGCAAATTGCTGAAGTTAAACTGGTTTCGATGTGTTTCTATTCGACCATAAAACTTATTGGATTTCAAGATAATAGCTCTTAGCTTTGTCAACTTCGATAGCCATGAAGGGAACCCATCATGAATTTGATTGTAACCAAGGTTCAAATACTCTAGCATTGGACAATTTACCAAAGATCTTGGGATAGGCCCTTGCAATTGATTATTTGTGAGGTCAATAATCTTCAATGCACAAACTTTTGGGTAAGCATTAGGAATCATGCCCTCAAGTTTATTTCTCCCAAGATTCAAAATTGTCAAAGAATCATTATTTCCCAAACATGAAGGAATTGTGCCATTCAGACTATTGATGGACAAATCAAGAATGAAAAGGGATCTTGCTCTACAAATTGACTGAATTTCTCCGAAGAGGTTGTTGTTGGAGATATTGTAATATATTGCTAACGGAGGCGGACTAGGAAGAGTTGTTTTGAGCAAGTTAGAACTAATGTCAAGATAGGTCAACATGGGCAATGCTAGATTGATCTGCTTGTTCAAAAAGCTAGTGAGTAGATTGTGAGAAAGATCCATATATGTCAATTGGGGCATTGGCAAATTGATGTGGCTGCTCCCAAAGTCAGTTAGAAGATTGTGAGAAAGATCCATATTCATCAATGTTTCTTTACTACCATTCCACATCCATGTAGGAATACTCCCTCTGATTTTATTGTTTGACAGATCTACCCACTCCAATCCATTTAGGTAGCCTAAAAACCTTGGGAACTCATGCAAGTTGCACGAAACTAAACTTAAGGTGGAAAGTTTTGGAAGAGCAGCATTGATCTCGGTCTTGCTAACAAAAGATATGTTGTTGAAGTCCAAAAGTAATGTTGTCAAGTTCTCGAGCTTGTGTAAATCCACAGTGCCACTCAAATTATTGTGTTGAAGTGCCAAATATTCAAGATCCTTGAGTTCCCATAAGGAGTTTGGAATTTCACCTTGCCAATTGTTGAATGAAAGGTCAAGCACAACCAACTGCGTCAGGTTCTCAAATGAAAATGGAAGTGCGCCACTTAGCTGATTAACTGTCAAGTGTAGAGAGACAAGACTTGTTAGTATGCCTAGTGATCAAATCACGCCATTTCCATTTTTCCCTTAAAAATAAAAAAACTTTGCTAGTTGAATATTACCTGAAAGGTTCAAATAGTTGAGTTTTGGCAAGTCGACAAGCCAACGTGAAATACCACCTGTGAAATTATTTTGAGAGAGATCTAGATATGATAGCTGGGTAAGATTAACAAAAGAAGTGGGGATTTGACCCATGAATTTACTACCATGTAGATCTAGATAAGCAAGCTGATAAAGGTTACTAAGTGAAGAGGGAAGTGAACTCGAGAAAATCGTGCCCCCAAGAGACAATGATTTTAGGGGATTACCCCATTGTTGTTCTGGAATAAAACCAGAAAGGTTGTCATTGTAACTGATGTCGAGGACTTCCAGTTTTGGTAATTGAAAGATGCTTACTGGAAATTCTCCATGCAATCCACATTCTCGAAGTACAAGCGACTTCAAAGAAGAGAAGTTTGCAAGTATACGGGGGAATGGTGATGGCATGTTTATAATAGAGAGATCAAGTTCTCTAAGCATAGTTAAGTTATGAACAAAGTTCTCTACATTGGGCATCTCAAGAGATGCCCACTTAGAAGACAAGTCAAGAGAAGTTAATCTCGAGAGCTGTGAGATGTCTGAGGGGACTATCCCGGAAAATTCTGAACCAGAGAGATTAAGGTACTGTAACCTGGAAAGATTGCCGAAACCGTATGGGATCGAGGAAGAGTTGAAGTCATTGAAAGCGAGATTGAGCGATTCCAAGTGAAGTAGGTGAAAGAGGCTGGTGTTGGAAGTTATGGTACCAAAGAGACAGCTGTTACTAAGATCAAGGCCTGTCACGTGACCATTGGCCTCATCGCATTTGACCCCATCCCATGAGCAGCAATCTCCATGTCCATCTGGTGACCATGATTCAACCTTTGGATAAACACAACGAAATTCTTCTGTGGTGATTCGAAAACTTTGCTTGAATTCCATCAAGGTGGAGCTCTCATTTGGATGGCATGGTGGCTTAGCAAGCGAAGTATGGATCATTAGGAGAAGGACAATGCGAGAAAGAAGCGAATAGAGTAAGGATGCCATGACTTTTGTTCGTTTCTGGAGCTGGTTAATAAAAGCTAGGTAAAGTGCCATTGAGAAGCTTTTATTTATAGCAATGGCCGGTCGCTTTGATGGAAGTTCGCGCTACTTACATCGTATGCCATGTGTGAAAAGAGGCATTGGGATGTAGACCATCAAGTAAATGTCTGTCTTTGATATCATTCGCATATCTGAAAATAGCGTGATCGACACATGGATCTTGAAAAAGCATATGTTTTAACATAATATTGTGCAGATCACACATTATCAACAGAATTATTCAATACAATACTTATTTTTTCTCTGTCTATTTTTTTTAGTTTGGGCACTTGTACTTGCTACACAGAAGCAACTGCTTTAGATGGCTTAAAATTTTTCTCCTCTACTTGTGGTCTTGAGTATCAAGTCTTGCTGGAGGCACTTTATAAGTAAAATCCTAAATGCATTATGTTGATATGTAGGAGCATGCTCTTAATATCGCCCAGGAAAGTAAACTAATTGAGTTGCATGAAAGCTGGCCCGATACCAATTTATTGCTAAATTCCAAAAAATATTGTCACATAGAAGTGATTAGCTTATATAAATATATTTTTTGATGAAGCATCCATTTTATTTTGGTTGGATTGAAATTCAATTCATTTTACTTGTCTGGACTAGATTATTTTTCACATCAAAACTAACATTTCCACGATAGTGGTCCGCTGATGCTTAAAAGGAAAAGAAAAAAAAAAAAGAAAAGAGTTTCCGAGAGATTTATGCTTGTCTGCAATTGATGGTAATCATCTATACTTTGTCATTAATTTTATATAAAATGATGTAATGATATATAAAATATGAAAATATATTCAGTCGACGATTACGGTCTAATATTTTTGTGATCCTAGGACCGATAATGCTCCTAGGAACCGTGGAATCACTCCTGTTCGTCAATCTAAATGATGGCCCAAAGTCTTGATATGTCATGTAATTTCCTGTGATAGGGAGAAGATTGCTTGCCCAACTTCAGACTTCAGAGTCTGTCCCACTTTCTTTTCTAAATAATACAGATTTTTCAACCATAGCTCAAACACCTCGTTAAGTGCATTGACCATTAAGAGGCACGCTTCTGATCATAGTCAAATTCATGATTATGCATTTTCCATGTTGTCAAAGTTGAAGTGGCCGCCATCTCAGATTTTCAACATAGTGGAAGACTTGGAAGACTTCTTTCCAGTCAAGGGGTGGTTCGCGTCTTTTGCTGAACGTGGACTTAATGATGAAACGCAATATTGACTTCACTTGCACGGCGTGCATTTTCATCATAGGTTTACCAGTGCCTCAAATTTTCCATACTACTTTAATGATTATTCTGTTTTTTTTTTTTTTGGTAAAGAACTTTAATGATTATTCTGTTTATTGCTTATAATATCAGTAACGATTGAGATACACCTTTTATTTTCTTAACCTACGATGGTTTCTTGTGGGAAGGAATGGATGCAATTCAAAAAAGTTAATCACCTACTTTACGTAGAGTATAAACAAATACCAAGTATCAAGGCATGATCCAATGAGTTTTAACTCAGCAGTTAAAGAATGAATATCATCTTCAAGTCACCCGCTTGGGTTTTGACTCGTCTCTTGAGTTGATCCTGACTCATCTCTTGAGTTGATCTTACATGAGAATTTCATATGTCTGCAATTTACCTATCTAAGATGGGATTTGATGTAGTGGAAAAAGGGAGTACTAAGGCAATTGGCAAGTAAGCACAAGTTTGTTCACTTTGCTCTCTAAGTATTCTGAAGCACACTATTGTGCTCTGCTAGAAATGAGCGATGCCAGTTTTTTATCTGAGTTGCATGTTAATCTCAAAATTTTAATAAATGGTCAACTATACAGATCTCAGTCTCAAGGATTAGTTGTTGAACTTCTTTCGATAATACAGAATCTGAATTTTTTATGCTATCCATGATCATATTTGCCATGATCTCACCTTCCAAACGCTGGATTTCCATCTCCTTATCAAGTAATATTTTGGAGTACATTAAATTGTGTACATATTTATTTTTTGCGCTCTTACTTACATCATGGTTTGTCAACAACTTAATACGGCCTGTGGTTTGTCGACAACTTAATATGGCTTGTGCATCGTCAAGTTCTCAGATGTTTTCAAATCCTGGTTAACCGGGAATATCAGAGCTGCACACTGGTAATAGGAAACGCTTGCTAGGGGTGGTTACTAGTTTTTCAACCTCCTTAATATCCATGAGTTTCATCTTCCTTGAAGCGCGCTTGTTTGTTTGTGGCATAAGTGTCTGTTACTGGTTGGCTTGCTATACGATATGGGAAAAGGCTAGGCCTGACTGTGATTTATGTTTATCGGCAGTGTGTAAAAGCCATTTTTTGTCACCTTGGCATTTAGGATTCTGCTTCTAATATAATTGCAGGATCTTGTTCAATATTGTACTCAGCAGAAAACAGAGAAACGTTTGCTCAGCAAATGTAAAATGAGAGGGGAATAGTGGAATGTAGGTAGTGAAGGGGTAGTTAAAGCAAGATTCAATTCAAAATGTTGCTGCTGATCTCCTCATCATTCTAAATCTGTAACGCAATATGTGTTTTTTGAGTCTCTCTTTATTGTCCTTGCTAAAAATTTTATGTAACTAGACGAGGGCAGAAGAATAACAGAACTAGTTTAGAGTCCTTTTATTGCACAACATGTGGAGAGTGAAGCTGCAATTTGATTTCTTATTATAGATTAGGCTCCCAGTAAATGTGGTATATCACATTCTTAAATAGTTTACCATTCTCATTGTTGGAAGTCTAGTTTGTATGAGTTTTGGCAGTATGTATGTACAACTAATACTTTC
The DNA here is from genome assembly GCA_014182725.1 of Eucalyptus brandiana. NCBI lineage: Eukaryota > Viridiplantae > Streptophyta > Magnoliopsida > Myrtales > Myrtaceae > Eucalyptus > Eucalyptus brandiana. The sequence goes on along the minus strand of CM024672.1, from coordinate 11,146,914 downwards.
TATTACTCAACTCATTTTGTGATTGTTGATTTTATGGTATCTCTTGCTGTTTGGGGCCACGTTAGTCGTATCACATGAATTTGTTAATTTTTCTTTTGAAACAATGGGAGTCCAAATCAAAGAAATTCATACAATTGAAACACTAACCTTTCAAAGTATGTTATACCATATGGGATATGAATTGTACATAGAAGTTACCTCAAAATAAGAAAAATTATTTCACCTTCAAAAATTATGTATTTGGGTGCTTGCTTTCGAGTTATGTCTGGTCAAAGAAAAACTTAGTTCTGTTTTTGCTATGATTTCTTTCTGTCAATGCTACCGAAAGTTTGAAGGATAACAAGTTTTTACCCTCTTCCTAGACCTCAATTTAATATTGCAGTCTTGAATAAGACAAACAAACTTAAGATTTTTCCATAAAATCTATGTCCGTATTTTCCTTTTTACTCCTCTTTTCGTCGTTAACCCATCATAAACCCGTATCTTCTCATTAGGTGGTCTATAGTCATCGTTCCACATATCATAACAGTCTCAATCTCAGACTCCATTGACATCACTACAGCTATTTCTTGAATCCACTTATTACTAATTTTGTCTTTTCTGAAATTCCTATATGGAACTTGACATTTTCTTCCCAAACATCATGTGCGCATGTTGGTACTTCACCTACCTTGTTATCATTGCATGCATTGTGTCATTCATGTAGGTGAGATATTCATCATCAATTGCAAAATGAGGATTTCAATAAATCAAAATTGCTCAGTTTCGTTACTTTTGGATATCCCTAATTCTCACAGTTCCTAAGAATGTTTAGTTTTACGAAGTTTATATTCAAAGAAAATATCTCCCCAACTCAACTAGGAACCCTTAAAACAGAAGAAAAGGTTCAACTTTACTCTATGTTGGGATTCCATCTATAAACATTGGATATATCCTAACTATATATTTTCCTCTTTAAAGTAGAAGAGATCCATGATTCAAATTTTGACCCTTAAGATAAAGTGAGAAAAAAGTTAACTTGTATGAAGGTCACTAGCCCTTTTCCTGTTAGTAAGATCATCTAGAAAAATGTTACTTAACAACAGAGCCCTCGATCTTGATAAACTCGTCCATTATCAAAGTCAACAGATATGAACCCTAAAGTCAAATCTTGATGTACCCTATTGGTAAGTGCTGTTAGCGATTAATCTATTGACTTTTTTTTTCCTCTCTCAAGTTTGATCCTCTTTCTTCTGTGAAAATATGTGAAAAGAATATAACATGATCGGAATTAATGGTCAAGCCCGGCAGGAGAATTCGAGCTCCAATTTCCACTCTATTTGCTCAATTTTTCTTTCAACATATTCATCTTGCTTCATTCTCTAGTAGGCCTTTATATATCTTCCATTATTCTAGACCTTCTATTCATCTTTTTTTTTCTTTTTTTTCCTTCCGTGTTGATTCATCTAATTCTATGGTTAGAACTCACAAAATTTAACTATAATTAAGGCTCCATTTTTTTCTGGCAAAAAATTAATGATTTGGAAAATGATTTTCTTAAACATAATTACTTGTATCGCTTAAAATAATTAGTCAATGAAACTATTTTCATTACCTATAACAATTTTTTTTCACCACCTATAACAATTTAAATCTAAACATTTTCGTGAATAATAAAGATATTTTTTGTTTATTTATTTTACTAGCGATACAAGCGATCATATTTAAGAAAATAATTTTCAAACTAATCATTTTCCACAAAACAAACACTCTCGAGCTCTATCAATCTTTTTATTCCCTTCATCGTTTCCTCATTATTTCAAATTCCTTTAAAGTGATCACCACATGAAAACTACTACGGGACTTAATTCCACACAGATTTTGAGCAATTAGGAGTACGCGTTCTTTTAACGATTTTTGTTCTTCTTCTTGCTGTTAATTTCTGTATATACAACTATAAAGTTGTATAACAAATTTGCTGTATTTTTCGTTAATGTGTTTGGATCACAATCTGTCATGTATTGACTGTTTGATAGCTTTCGCTGATAAGATATATCCACATCTCAGGTCCATCTCAACCTTAAAAGCTTTGTCTTTTTTTTTTTTTTAGGTAAGTCATGGTTAAATAACAATGTCGTGCCAAATGGGCACTTCAGAAAGCACTGGCAAAATTACGTCGAGACCTGGTTTAACCAGCCTGCGAGAAAGGCTAGAAGACGCCTAGGTTATTCAACTACCTACCTAGCTATCGAAGTGAAATAATTGGTTGCCATTCTTATTATCAGAGCATTCTGATGCTCTTTATTTTGTGCCCAGCTCGGCAAAAAAATGCTGTGAAGATATTCCCACGGCCAACAGCAGGTCCCCTCAGACCAGCATTATTTTCACCACATTTTTGCATATGAAGCATTGTTAATGCCCGTGTTGTTTTACTGGTATATTACTCCTAGCTGTGGTCAAAGTCACATTCGGCTATTGGAGTGGCAGGTTCCACGTAGACTTGCGTCCTTCGCTTCATTTGGCTCTTTGAATGGAACGTGGCACTTTTTTTTTTTTAGCCTTTTCATTGTTTCATCCTTATTCTGTCTGTTAAGTTGGCATGATTTCATTTTTACTAAACATGCTTTTTTCACAAAGGTTTGGAATTACTATAGCTAGTATTTCTATGACAACGAAAACGCCTTCCCTGATTGCTCTTTCCTTCAAGGATATCCTTTTACAGTTTTCAGCATCCGGCGCAAGCCTCGTGCTTAACTTGCATTTTGCACGTCTCAGGCAGCAGGTATCCCGAAGAAATTAGCTCCAACAATTGGAATTGCAGTTGATCATCGCCAATCAGTTAGTGGAAGGTCTACATGCAAATGTGCAGAGGCTGAAGACATACAAGGCGAAGCTAGTTGTCTTCCCAAGACGCGCACGGAAATTCAAGGTAAATTAACTACTTACAAAATTCATATCAATATTGTGCGATCCTTGTTCTTGTTGAAAGCATCTCATCTTCCTTCTCCATGCAGGCAGGTGATTCTACTCCAGAAGAGCTTGCAAATGCAACTCAAGTCCAAGGAACTTACCTGCCCATTGTAAGAGAGAAGCCAGCGGTGGAACTTCTGGAGGTCACAGATAAGATGAAATCATTCAACGCATATGCCAAGCTTCGAGTGGAGCGCATGAACAAACGTCATGGGGGCGCGAGGATGAAAAAGGCCGCTGAGGCCGAGAAGGAAGATAAGTAGTGAGGCCAGTTCATTTTTTGGTTAAAAGCATGTTTTTAATGAGTATTTAACGCAGTCAATTTTCATACGACCTTGGTTTTTGAGAGTTCCATCTGTATTTTGACATTTTTTTTTTTTTCGTGAGTTCAAATTATTTTTTTCTTTTGATGTCTCTTGCCATGCAGATATTAGACTGCTGTTGGGGATGGAATTTGTGGAAATTTTTTAGTGAGGTTTATCACGTTGATAGTGTCGAAGACTGCAGTATAATTTAGCTATATTTCAGTGTGCATTTCGATTGCATCCATTATGAACATATCGTAATGTTAATATTATCAAAGCACAATTAATGACTATTGACGAGTGCCTTAGGGGTACTCTAACATTTTTCAAACGAAAATCTCCCAAAGATATTTGGGTAGATCAACATCAAAGACATATTAGTAATTTGAAGAAAAAAAAATTCTTTCTATTAATTTGCTAATGGATTTTACTAATTAAATCTGGATTTTGGGAATTGGAGGCTGAGGCCCATTAGTGTTGTCCGTTCTTTTGTTAAAAGTTATGACCGGCAATTGCACTGGCGGCCAGTGGAAATATCTATTCAAGTAAGTCAAAGCGTTAATGGAAATCAACTATCATAGAAACGGTTTTATTGCGGGCCAATCAAAATTGAATTTTGTGGGACTTTGATGTTACATCTAACAAGAAAACTAGCAAGTTGCCCCACTAATTTATTGCAGTTTGTCTTCATCTGTTCTTATTGTTTAAGACTTGGTCCTTGTTTAAGACTTGGATGTTGGTGTTAAATTGATTTGGCTAAGGACAATCCATAAGAATAATTTTTTATTTTTTTTACATGGTTGGCTATAACACTTTGTTCAGGTGCACAACCATTCATGATAACCTCATCTAAGAGCCATGTGACTCGGATATGGTTCATGACATAAATAAATGGTAAATGTGAATTATGCAAGTAGTATTTTTATTTTGGAATTGCAGTCAACATCTTATTTTCAATGCGGTGAAGAATTGAGTAGGGTAGTTAAAGTTCATGTGTAAACAAAATATATAAAAGCTTTATGTGACTGAGTGGATATATTTTAAGCCCTAACTTGAGAAGTATATGGACTCAACCCATTATTTATGTTTGCATTTATTTCTACACTTTCAAAGTTTCTTTATTGGTCTATGCACTAGTGACTTGAAGCTTGACTCAAGCAAAAGAGTATGATTACTTCCAACTTAAAGAGGGGAGAGAACAATTTTTAGATCTTTTTAATAAGAATGGCGAAAAAATAAGTAAAAAGAGGAGAGACAAAAGGGTACTATTCATATCGATTAATGACATGAGTGAGATAGATTGAATCTGAACTCACAAAATATATTTAGAAGTAGGAATTACTAAGAAAATAGGCAATGATCTATAAGATTTTAGAAAAGACCTTTGCTTTCAATTTTTTTTTTTTGAAATTTAAGTATTATTTAATGACAAGAGTGAGATATATTGAGTTTAAACTCACAAACTTGGAATTAAGAACATTACAAGTGTCATAATTTTTGTACTGTTTTCACTTGAGTCCCCTAACGTTTTATTTTCATTGTCATTATTTCTATAAAAAAAAAAAAAATTCACTTTAAGTGCCATAACTTTCAATCAATCACTTGCCAAAACTTTTAAAAAACGTTTACCCAATTGTCAAAAATCCGAAATGGCATGACACTTGGTAAACATTTTAAAAAAATTATGACATTTAAGTGATCAATTAAAAAGTTATATAATATTTAAGAGATTAGAAAAAAAGTAACTACACACAAGTAAGTGACATACTATAATTATGGCACTCAAGTGATAAAAAAAAATGACACTCAGGTGAGTACCATACAAAAATGATAGCATTTTTAGGGTCCTTAATTTAGTATATTACACCATACAACATCAATGAAAAGTGACCCGGACCGGAGCTGAACGGCCTCTGCAAATCCCAAAGCAAGAGAAATTCAAGAGGCGAGAAATGACACGGACGGGAGAGGAGACAGAGATTCGGAGAAATCGCATCATGCAAGCGGGAGCTATGAGCATTGCCGGACACCAGGATTGAACCGCTGGAGCTGGAAGCTGCCATCGCCGAGAGAGACGGATAAGATCGAACAGAAGAAGAGAAGGTGGGGGGGAATTGAAGGAGCGGAAGAGAAGGTGTGCGCTCAGCTCAGGTGAACTTCCAGACAGGTTGGAATTCTACTGGAAACTCAACCCGCATTTTTCCCTTTTTAAGAGAAAATACCCGTCAGCACGAGCCCCGAGCACGATGAGCCAGCGACGCCAGGACGAAGGTCGACGTGCTTTCTTGGGCGAGGGGAGGGGCTGGAATCCGGAGAGAAATGGGCCCGCTACGTAATGGGCCTTCAGCCCGCGATTGGGCCGCCTAATCGAATCCCAGGCCCGGTCTCGTAACGGGAAACTGGCAATTGTCCCTTTACATCTGTCGGCGGGGCTGCCCAAATGAAAAACAACTGGAATTGATAAAACTAAGTCAAGGAACGACTTGGAAGATAAAGGGTGTTCGGCGTTTATGAGCATGTGAAACAACAGTCACATATACTCGTAAATATATGGTGATGGACTGCCGTAGAAAGCATCTGAGAGTTGAGATTCTTGTACTTTAGCTTTTCCCGAGATATTTGTTTAGTTGATTTACTCGTGTGTCAAATTATGGGTGGATAAATTTATTATATTTACATCAAAAAAACAATAATCTCATATATTTTATATTTGATGAGTAATCGGCCCTTTAATGAAGAGTCAATGCCATACAAGATAATTAGCGACGGAAGTAGGAAATGCAGGGAGGAAAACAATCATAGTACAAAATAGGGAAAATAATGAGGGGGCCATATTTTTGTTTTGTTCTTACTGCTTTTTGGTAGATTTCGTTTTCAATGGAGAAGCTTTTGTAGGCAACGATAAGCAATTTGAGCGTTGAAATTTCATTCTGTTTGGGCGATTCATGCACTAGACACATCTGAAAAGACAATGGCACTAAATTTTGTCTATAGACTCGTGCTTTGCATGGCCAAAGTCTTGAGATGTGGATTGATATTGAAATCATTATTCTAGAAGTAATATTTGATCTGTTGATATGACGGAATGGTGAAACTAAATCATTTGTGTTCACACAATGTTGTCCAACCCACGTTTAGATAATACAAGAATAACCTAACGTTTTCATGCTGTGACTAATGGTTCGGGTGCAATCATGATTGCATAATTGGTCCATTAAAATGGCATATCATTTATTTTCCCACATATAGGCCAAAATTGAAAGAACCACAAAAACACTTTTGCCACTTTGAATTGACAAACAAGAGTCATTCTATTTTTTTTTTTTTTGAAAAAGCCAATGTTTTAACATATGATTGTACGATCATGCACAATCCATAAAATTATTGAATACAATACGTATTTGATCTTTGTCTTATCTCTATTTAGTTGGTTCAGATGGCCAGAATTTTTCGATTTTTCTTGTAGACTTGGGCTTTTACTTGGGAAAATTACCAAAAAAGTCATAAAGCTATTACAATTGTGTCAATTCAGTCATAAACTTATTTTTTTTTACCAATTAAGTCCTAAACTTTTTATAATTATTCTCGATCAATCCATCGACTAAAATTGGCCAGCTAGCACTGACATGACAATCGGCCGGCGCCGATGAACTTCTTTTTAATAATATTTTATTTTTTGAAATATTTTATTATATATTAATTTTTTTTTCCCTTCTCCCTCCTCCCTCCTCCCACCGCCTTCCTTTGGCTCTAGCAATCGACCGAGTCGCCTCGCTAGTTGGCAAGCTCCCGCCTAGCGACGGCGGGGCGAGCCCCCACCAGATCTGGCGAGGGCTCGCCTCGCGGTCGCCAAGTGAGGCCAGACGCGATGGTGAGCCCCCCACGCCGAATCTAGCGAGGGCTCACCTCGCCCAGTGACCCCGAGGCGAGCTCATACCCAACGACAGCGGGACGAGCCCCCATCAGACCTGGTGAGGGCTCGCCTCGCCCGGCCCAGCAACTGCGAGGGGAGCCCTCAGTAGATCCAGCGAGGAGGCCTCGCTAGATGCGACGGCAAACGACCTTCGCTGGGTTTGGCAAGGGCTCACCTCGCTCGGCAACCGCAAGGCGAGCCCTCACCAGATTCGGCGAGGGCTCACCCCGCCGTCACTGGGCAGCTCGCTAACTAGCGAGGCAAGCCTGCCGGATCACCTCAGTTTGACGAAAGGAAGGAGGGAGGAGGGAAAAAAAAAGGAAAAAGGAAAAGTAAATAAATAAAATATTTCAAAAATAAAATGTTATTAAAAAAGCTCACCGGCGCCGGCTAGCTACCACATCGGCGTCGGCCGGCTAATTTTGGCCAGATGGACTGATCAAGAATAACTGTAAAAGGTTTAGGACTCAATTGGTCAAAAAAATAAGTTAGAATTGACACAATTGCAATAGGTTTATGACTTTTTTGGTAATTTTCTCCTTAAACCTTATTGGGAGCACTCTGGAAATAAAATCCCAATTCTACGAAGTGTATATGATGTTATGCACCCTTAAGATCTCCCAACAAAATGAACTAATTGAAGTGCACGAAAGCGCCTCTGATACCACTTCACCGCTAAATTACAAAAAAGGAAAGTTACGATAATGGGTTTTGTTGGTAGAACTCAAAATTCAAGTTGCAAAGCCGAAACTTACATTAAGAGGCGTGGTACAAAAGAATTGCTATACTTTGTACTTTTTTTTTTTTTAACTTTTGTTTTTAACCAATAGATATCCATAAACAAGTGGGGTACAGGCAATTTTGTACAAGATTACATTGAGAAGATGTGTGTGACGTGCAAATTGATGTGGCCGCCCCAAATTCTCAACTAGAGGAAGACTTGGAAGATGACTTTCGAGTCAAGGTGCAGTTGATGACTTACGCTAAACACGAAGTCGATGAAATACAAACATCGACTTCACCTACACGGCAAGGATTTTGATCATAGGCATGACAAGTGCCTCAAATTCTCCGTCATAATTCTACGAGTATTGCTCTAATTGCTTATGTTATCGTTGACGGTTGGCAATACACCTCTTATTTTCTTAGCCTTTGTTAATGGGGAGGATTTGATGCAACTGAAGAAGTTGAATCACATAATTTATGCACAGCATAAACAAATACCAAGTATTGAGGCATGACCCAAGAGTTTAACACGACGGTTGAAGAATAACAATTGGAATACATAATTCATTTTAGGGTCATCCACCTTGGTATTTGACTCAATTTGTCTGTACATGAGAATTTCTCGCGTTTGCAATTCACCTATCTAAGATGGACTTCATTGTCGTGGAAAAAAGGAGTACTACTAGTTCATTCATTTTGCTTTGTAAGAATAAATGACTTGGACTAATACCAAATTGAAAGACTAATTACTCGTTCATATCATCTTAGTCCTCTTCGAATGGGCTTTTACTACTTAATAGGCAAGAGTGTTGTCATGAGCCTGGTTGGGCAATCACTTTGGCCCAACTTTTTTTTTTTGTCGGTCCTACTCTTCTCCTATGCTAACTCTCACTCTCAGACTTTTGTCTTACCTCCTTGCATGGCGTGGGAGTTGAAACCTATACTTGAAATTAAATCGTTATCACCCCAACTTTCCTTGAGAATGTGGGGATTCGAACCCCCCACCTCCCTTCCATTTTGGAAGGATGGCCACTGGGCTTTGGCTCCACTTGGAATGGAACAATATTCCTATGTTCCAAATGTAACTTGATTTGATTTGTTTAACGTAATTCTGTTATTCTCCACCTTCATCCTCGTCCCACCTTGCGAAGTGCGGGGCAAGGTTGGCTATTAGAATGATGAGGAAACGGATTATATTTTTGCTAGTTCATTTAATAAGAACAACGAATAGATATGGCAAATGAGGAGAGATACATTTGTAATTTACTAAGTTGGTACCAATAAATGACATTAGTGATAGATTGAAAATGATTCACAAACTTGTAATTAGAAGTAGGAATTATTACTAAGGAAAAGTCAATGATTTATAAGAATTTAGAAATGACCTTTGTGTTTTTTAAATATAACAATTATTTAATACTGAACAGTGAATTTTTTTAAAAACCTACATATACAAAATTTTAACTTCATTTCAAATCACTGAAAAGTTCTTTTTATAGAATTTTGTGATGTCGAAACAGATTTTTACCAAATTATCAATTATGAGAAAGTCCATATGACTCAACATGTCACAAAGATATAGAATAATCTGTTATGTGCATGAAATGGAAAGTCCAAACACGACATGCTAAGTTGGTGTTATGAAAGGTTTGATGATTTCTTTGAAAAAAAATTGTTATGCTATTGCACATTGATTTTCAGTATAGAGCGGAATAAAATCGGCTCTTTCCTATTCGTTTTTGAGTTTGATAAATGCATTGCTTATCAAGTAAGGGTGATCCTCCGTGACCTATTGATTCATAAAGAGCATGTCACGGGCTTCTCCATGCTTAATAAAGGGCGTGCCTTAGAACACAAATTAATGAATTTGTAAAGTTATAGGCTAGCCCATCCACGTGAAACTTTGGCTAGGAAGCGTCGGATCCACGTTGTACCAGTGAAAAAAAAGAAAGGAAAAAGAAGAAAAAAGGTGGATTTAAAAAACTTGCCTGGAATTCCATGATAAGCGGTGTGAACATCCGTCCACTATCTCTTGAAGGGAAAGTTTGACCCTTAATTTTTGTGCTTTCTTTGGTTAAGGTCTTTTCAACTTTCAATTTATCTAATCAAATCTAGCCCCTAGAACTGACTCTAATAAATTTGAATTGACACGTCTCTCGGACCATTTTAGAGTACGAAGTGGGAAAAACAAACTTGCTTTTGTGGACTAGTGTCAAAAAGCGTTTCCTCAAATGAATATATAGGTTGAGTATAATAATTCAGTCCACACCAAGCTTCTATGAAGTGCCAAAATGCGTGTCCTTATTTTCAACCTTCAAAAGACACAAATTTTGATAACTTCAAACATAGTATTTTTTTTTTCTTTTACAGTCAAGTCCATGTTCTTAGAATTTATTTAATCAAGTCTTTAAATTTGCATAATTTTTCTAATCAACCATGCCAATGTCCGAGTACACAAGTCAATGCCAAAATATGAGTCCTTAAAGAATATTAAGTTTGAGCGTAATTATTTAATCCACAGGCGAAACTACATGAAATACCAAAACGCGTTTCCTCTGCCTTGTTCAAAAGACACTTTAAAAAATCAAAAGAAAGTTTTGTCTAGGAAGCTTTTTATTCTCCCGTCGTACAAGGGGTAAAAAGAGATGTATAAAAAAATAAAAAATAAACAACTTTTGACTAGAAAAGTACATCAGAATGAGCAGCGCACCGTTGTTTTGGTCCACCATGAACGAGCGCTAAAGTTTTGCTTTTCCTCCCTTAATTTACACTTTCTTTTTTCAATCGAGTTCTTGAACTTTTAATTCAATGAATCAATTCCTTAAACTTGCATAAATTTTTTAATTGAATGCGGCAATCAAATCATTTTAGAGTTTGACGTGGAAAAAAAATTAACCTCCACAAACAAATCACCATGATAAATACTGTAAATGCTTTCCTTTATGGAAATGCCACAGTTAAATTGTTTGCCTCCACGTACAAGGCGTTGAGATAAAGAAAAGCTTCTTATTTTAAGTCATCCTCTGACCTTATCCGAGGGTTGTGTCAACGTGAATTAATTACAATTGGTGTAATTTCCTGAAAAAATTATTCTCTTTGGGACACGAGGTTGCATACTAGTCTCTTGTGTTTTCCTTTTTGGTTTTTTCCGGAAATATATTGGGGTAATCTCTTGGAACTATTATCTTTGGGAAAACCTCGGTTTCCTAAATAAGTCATTAGTCGGTAGATGTCATTTCTCAGGTTCATTTCCTAATACATCATTGGGTAATTTTTTCAGCTTTGCTTATTTGGAGACACAATGAATAATGGAAGGTTCAATGGCGGTGGCACGAATTATGTGATGAGAGAGGCCTTTTGTTTCGCTAATGTTCTTCATTCATCTAGGAATGACCCCCTTGGATTTATTGAAGGAAAGGTCTAAGTACTCTACTCTTCTCTGGTGGCCAAATTCCCCTGGAGATCCATCGACTAATGTTCGAAAATTCTTCTTGACTTGGGTAAATGCTAGAAGGCTAGAATCTTCCTTTAAGACCTTCTTGATCACTAAACGATGGGACGTAAACTTGATTTCATTGACTGAAGGTTCAAAGAACCTAAAAAAGAACCTGCGTCTTTGGGCAGCTCAACACTTGATGGGGAAGTGTTACATCAATACCATTGGTTAGGTTGGTACAACTGGTTTGTCATAAGGAAGAAAATTCTTTATTGAGGTTTGTCAAGTGTCTTTTTCTTTTCTTTTCTATGTGAAAAATAAACGGGAAGGGGACCGTACCAATAATACTGGCAATGAATGGCGAGCACGACACGACAAAATTTTCAGTTTCCACGTGAATTTTCAATTATAGCTTTTTTGACAAATGATGCCTCATCTATGCTTGGACTCTGGAGTCTCCCCGTCATTTTCGAGAAAGTATCGTCTGGCCTTTGCATTGGTAGATCAAAGTCATCCCCATCGTGGATCACATCAGCCCTACAGTAAAATTCACTTAATTAATGATTGAGATAATATTTATCAATATTTTTTGGTCAAGTTATTGTTATATTATGCAAAATTATAAAAATTCTAAATGGATTTACATTTATTACCTAGCATTTGCACAAATTGTGTTATACACATGTAAGCACACATGATATAATTAAGAGAGAAACATCGCTACTTAAAAATTAAAAATGAAACCATGACTGAGAAAATCAGTGTTAAACTTGATGAATCCCAAAACAAAATCGGTTTTTTTTTTTTTTTTTTTTGGTAAGTGTAGGGAGGGGACAGATGTACAAGTGAGTTTATCGGTGAACGTCCATCCAAGCAAAGATAAAAGTTAGAGAGACATGAGTCCACAAATGGGCTTATAGATGGAGGTACGCACAGGCTATCCATATGGATGAACAAACAACTATGAAGAACTTCTGTACTTGAAATTTACCCCTGAAGTTATGAGTCAAATCAAAGGACGTGAACAATTACCTAGAAGCTTGTCGCTAATTTCCAATACGTCGCTGAAAGAAGAGAATGGATACTTTTAATAAAGTATGAAATATAGATAAAAAAGAGAATGCCAAGCCCCCGTTGCTCTCGGGTCCTATATAATGAAAGAAATGTTCATGTGCCTAACATCCTGCAGTCTTCAAACCTATACAGAAGGCATACCTAAAATCAGTTTAAAGTATTGGGGTCAGGCACTATGAATGGCCAAGTAGCAAGATAATTCCATTGCCAGAACCAATTAGAACATGAATTGTAGATAGAAGTTACCTCAAAATAAGAGAAATTATTTCACCCTCGGAAATTACGTGGACGCTTGCTTTTGAGTATTGTCCGGTCAAAGAAGAACTTAATGTACTGTTTTTACTGTGATTTCTTTCGCTGTCTAATGTCTCTTAATAATGGCTAATGAAAGCTTGAAGAATAGCAAGTTTTTACCCTCCTCGTAGCCCTCAGTTTAGTGTTGCAGTCTTGAATGAGGTGTACGACTTAAGATTTTTCCATAAAATCAATGTCTTCATGTTGCCCTCTTCTAGAGCCGTATCTGCTCTTTTTATAAATTTGAATCAAATAGAAAGATTTACGAAATAAAAAGATGAACAAAGATAACACCAATGCAGCATAAAAATAAAACTAAGCCAACCTTTTTGAAGAAAAGTTCATTCAAAAACAATATGGATTATAGATAGCAAAAATACATTAGGTTGTTAAGAAATTTAATCATGGCTCATATATATTTTGTTCACATACATGCACACGCACATAACTCTCTCTGTTTCTGTTCATTCGTGCACATGCGCACATACGACTTTTTTTTTTCTTCTATGCCACTGCGCTTGTGCCCTATATAATAAAAGAAATGTTTATACGTATAAGATCCTGCAGTTTTCAAATCCATACAGAAGGCATACGTAAAATCATTTAAAGTTCTGAGGTCAAGTACTATGAATGGCCAAGTAGCAAGATAATTCCATTACCAGAACCAATTGTTGCTGCCTATAAAAACCTTCAATGTCGCACTCTCCCTCGAAAACTCACTTCAGTAACCAAAAGAATAGAAACAAAAGTAGAAAATATGGCAGCCTTATCATTATATCTGCTGCTTACTTGGATATTCTTGCTTTCTCTCTTTCGTACTAGGTTTGCTGAGGTACTTTGTCATGCGGACGAGAATTCTGCCTTAATGGAATTCAAGAGAAGTTTCAGAACCAACACGACAGATTGGCCATGCATTTATTCAAAAGTCGATTCTTGGTCGCTGGATGGAAGTGGAGATTGTTGTTCATGGGACGGCGTCAAATGTGATGAAGTCACCGGCCGAGTGATCGCCCTCAACCTCAGTAGTAGTTGTCTCTCAGGCACCATGAGTCCTAACACCACTCTCTTTCGACTCGTTCACATGGAGTCGCTCAATCTCGCTTTCAACAGCTTCAACTTCTCCTCAATTCCGTATGGCTTCGGCAATCTTTCAAAGTTACAATACCTTAATCTCTCCTCCTCCGACTTTTATGGTGAAATCCCTCACGATATCTCGCAACTCTCCAAGTTAGTTTCTCTCGATTTGTCAAGGGATGAGACACTTCGTATGCCCAACATGGGCGACTTCTTTCATAACTTGACTGGACTAAAAGAACTTGATCTTTCTTGGGTAAGTTCGTTATCACCTTTCCTACCTATGCTAGCAAATTTCTCTTCCTTGACATTGCTCAGGCTAGAATATTGTGAATTGAGTGGAAACTTTCCAGTCAGCATTTTTCAGTTGCCAAACTTGGAAATCCTTTCCGTTGCTGGCAATTCCAACCTTTCTGGGTTTTTTCCCAAACCGCATTGGGGTTCTCCATTAAAATCTTTACACCTTTCCTTGACCAACTTCTCAGGAGAAATACCCACTTCAATTGGAAATCTTAGTCTCTTGAATGAGTTAGTAGCTTGGGGTTGCTATTTTTCAGGATCGCTTCCCTCTTCAATGGGTAATCTTTCTCATCTCACTGCACTAAACCTTCACAGAAATAACTTGCAAGGTCAAATCCCTATTTCCTTCGCTGATCTTACCCAGTTATCAATGCTACAGCTCTCTTCCAATAACTTGAGTGATGATTCTTTGGAGTGGGTGGTCAACTTGACCAAACTCACCGTCTTGGACATTTCAGGTAATAGTTTCCTTTTGATTATATTAAGCGCAATTGTGACGTCACGTCATCTATGCACTAACCCACTCAGTGGACGACAAGTGGCATTATGGGGGCCCACCATCAGAAGTCTCTCTTTGCCAGTTCGGACGGATCTCTTTCCTCCTCCATCTACAACTCCATGGAACCCAATCTCTCGAGCTCCATCACTGCTTGCTCCCACCCCGACCACGACCAAAATCCCCGTTGCTAACAGCCACGAGCAAAACTACCATTGCCGCCTCAAGAGCTTCGATTCCATCAAGGGCTTGAGCCGGAAGGCCTTCTAGCTCGACAAGTTTAGCTAGGTCCTGAACCACAAACAGCTTCTTCATCAACTTCTTCTCCCTCAACTTCCTCAATTTTTTGACTAAAAGGAAAAAAAAAAAAGTACTTCCTCAATTAATCCCCCTAGACGTCATGATCTTGATGGTCGAATCGACGTTCCTCCCACAACCTTCTCAAATCCCTAATTTTCATATTGATGCTCCCATTGTACCTGAAGAACTCAGCCTACACGTTGATCGAACACGCGAGCGGTGGCCATCGATGAAGCCTGATTTCACCAATCAGAAGAACTACTCGATGGCGTAGTATGTCCCCTCGCCGCCATAGGCGATGAAGGAGAGGATCAGGTCCTACCCAGAGTCGAGGTGCAAGGCCCAGAGAACGTTCACGTCCTCAACAACTAGCCCAACTAGAAGGCCTTTCGGCTCAGGCTGACGCTGGACTTGAAGCTCCTAAGGCGGCGATGGAGGGGTAGGGTTTTGGGAAGGAGGGAGGAGGATAGGATGATTTTTGTGGCATACCTGGAGATCTTGAGAGCATTGTTGAGGTAGGCCTCGAGGTGGAGGAGGAAGTCCCTATCTCTGGTTTTTCCTGTGGCCATTGTAGTAGGGGTTTTGGCAGTGGTCCGGGAGGGAGTGAGCAATAGTGGAGCTCGAAAGATCGGTGCAGAGAGGAGGAGAGCGAGAGAGACTTTCCAATTTTTGACGGTGGGCCCCTCCAATGCCTAATTGTTTGAGTGGGCTAGTGCATAATGACTTGGATCTAATATTTTCAGGCGAGGAGATTATTTAGCCAAAGAGAAAAAGGAAATTGAAATTGATGGGGTAACTAACGCTCCTTTGTCTTGTATCTTTTTATCTTTCTATTTGGTAGGCAATCGGTTAAGCGGAGGATTTCCATCTTCATTTGAGAACCTGAAGCAGTTGACTTATCTTGACCTTTCTGGCAATGACTTGCACGGTGATATTTTAGGGGTATTGCGGAATCTGAAGGATCTTAAATACCTTAACTTGGAGTTGCTTAATCTCAATGGCATTCTCGATGTGAATGATCTATTCACACTCAAGAACTTGAGAATCTTAGATTTGTCCAACAACAACATATCTTTCACCAAGTCATTCATCAATGCCACTACATCGAAGCTCACCTACTTATACTTGGATTCATGCAACTTGACCGAGTTCCCACTGTTTATAGGCTACTTAAGCAAATTGGAGGAGTTATCCCTACAACACAACAGAATTCGAGGGAATTGGTTAAGTAGTGGATTTCCATCTTCATTTGAAAACCTGAAGCAGTTGACTTTTCTCGACCTTTCTTACAATGACTTGCACGGTGATATTCTGAGCACGTTGCAAAATTTGAAGGATCTTAAAGTGCTTTATCTGAAGTCACTTAATCTCAGTGGTGTTCTTGATGTAAATGATCTATTCACACTCAAGAACTTGAGAGAACTAGTTTTGTCCTATAGCAATATATCTTTCACCAAGTCATTCGTCAATGCCACTACATCGAAGCTTGCCTACTTATACTTGAATTCATGCAACTTGACTGAGTTCCCACGGTTTATAGGCTACTTAAGCGAATTGAAGGTATTGTGCCTACAATACAACAGAATTCAAGGGATTATTCCTAGATGGATGTGGAACAATAGCAAAGAATCTCTCGTGTATATAGATCTTTCTCACAATCTATTAACCGGCTTCGAAAAAAACCAAACCGATCTTCCTTTGCCGAACTTGAACTATCTCGACATTAGTTCTAACTTGCTAAAAACAACCCTCCCTGTCCCACCTCCCTCGGTCATGGTATACAACATCTCCAGCAATATCCTATCTGGGGAAGTTCCAACATCCATATGTGAAGTGAGCTCTCTTACTGTGCTCGATTTGTCCAACAATGCTTTGAATGGCACACTTCCTCCTTGTTTGGGAAGCATTCATCCTTTGATTTCATTGAACCTTGCGAGAAATAAATTCGATGGCATGATTCCTCACGTTTTCTTAGTTGATTGTGCACTGAGGATGATTGACCTCAAAGAAAATCGACTAAGTGGGATTGTTCCGAGATCTTTAGGAAATTGCAGTTTGCTGGAGTATTTGAATCTTGGTGACAACCAAATTAATGATACGTTCCCATTTTGGCTATCGAAACTGGCCTACTTAGAAGTAATTGGCTTGCGGTCCAATAATTTTCATGGTCCCATAGAATATGGTCTAAGCGAGCTCAACTTCACCCGTTTACACATTCTGGATATTTCCAACAACGGCTTCAATGGCAAATTTCCTTCCAACTTGTTGAAGAGTTGCCACGCCATGAAGGTCATGGTTGGTCAAGAGGCGTTGGCATATTTGGATGTTTATAAAATGGTTCCTAATGTTTCATTCAGCATAAGTACTGTTTATGCAATGAAATTGATGAGTAAGGGCATGGAAAGGGAATATGCGAAGATTCCAGATGTCTTCATGGCAGTTGACCTCTCCAACAACGAGTTTGAAGGGTTCATTCCTGAGCTCATTGGAGATCTAAAATCACTTCGCATGCTCAACCTTTCAAACAACCTCCTCAATGGTAGCATCCCTCCTTCCTTGGCCAACCTGACAGTGCTCGAATCACTGGATCTTTCTTGGAACAATCTTGTGGGAGAGATTCCTCAACAACTAGCACACCTCACATTTCTTTCGGTTTTTGATGTCTCTCACAATCGTCTATCAGGACCAATACCACATGGAACGCAATTTGATACATTTGGGAATAGTTCATTTGCGATGAATGATGGTTTGTGTGGAAGTCCCTTGCCAAATAAATGCACAAATGGTGAGAACGCTCCCCCACCACCATCATATTTCAAAGTGGATAATGAAGAAGAGTGTCTCTTCAACCTAGATTGGAGAATCGTGCTGGTTGGCGCCGGAGTTGGGTTTTTGGTCGGTGTTGTGATAGAGAACTTGATCATTGATGAGAAGAGTATGTGGTTCTTGTGCTACTCCAAGAAAATGGCAAAAGGATGGAAAAAGATGGGGAAAGCCCTTGCAGACAAGAAATTATGCAGCTAGATATTTAATGCCCTATCTTTTAAGTAGCTTGTTGAGAAAAGTTATACATGCATATGTGAAGATTCTGATCTATGTTTATTTACTATAGTAATATGGAGATGTTGCTTTCTTGCTCATGAAAATTATAATTCTTTTGAAGATTCTAACCTATGTCTATCCATATATGCATTAGCAATGAATGAATATTCTGTTGTAATATACAGAACGTAATTGAGATGAGTAGATACTATTGAACAGCCAATTAATAGACATGGTGGACGACGTAAAAAATTTTGTTGTCCATGGAAACCATGGAGATTGGAGTAAAGGTTCTCTTTGTTCACAGGTAGAAAGGGCCTCACTTTTGTTCATTTGATTGTATATTTGGTCGAACTTTCATAACAGAGCATTAGCAATCCGTGTCATGTCAAGATATTCGTGTCTGTTATTTATGTCATTTTGTATCGGTAGACCAATGTTGTGATGTGATTGATTACAAATTGTTTCTTATTTAAAATGAATGAAAACATGTCAATTTTGAGTGTAATTGTATCAAGTTCATGCTTTTCTTGGAAAATTTGTATTTGTGTTCCAGTCACCAAGGAATTGCCACTTCCCTATGCTCTTCCAGACATTAGCTTGCAATTTAAGTGAGTTACCAACAGCTTTTGAAACTATTTTTTTTTTTCAAACTAATATGGTATCCTACATGGAAGATATTTTCGTAGAGATCATCTTAAGTTAAATGTAAAATTCTTCGCTTAAGGAGCATATAATTTAACAAGTGATTTAGTTTTATGAGTATAAACATAAATACGAAATCTAAAAAAATCAACGATTTTAACAAAACTTTCTTGAATTGAACATAAAATCCAATTTATAGAATCTGAATGAGCAGGGGGTGAGGAAGTCCCCGTCTCTATCCTCGTCTCACCCTGCGAAGTGCAGGGCAAGATTGGTTATTAGAATGATGAGAAAAAAGGATTATATTTTTGCCGATTCATTTAATAAGAAATGACGAAAAATATGGCAAAAGAGGAGAGACAAGTTTGTAATTTATTAAAGTTTGTACTAAATTAACGACAATAGTGATAGATTGAAACTGACTCACAAACTTGTATTTAGAAGTAGGACCTTTGTGCTTAATTTTTTTAAAATATAACTATTATTTAATACCGATCAGTCTGAATGTTTAAAAACCTACACATATGAACTCTTTAACTTTATTTCAAATCATTGGAAAGGTTTTTTTTTTTTTTTTTTTTCTATAGAATTTTGTGATGTTGGAATATGTTTTTATTGAATCATCCTTTACAAAATTATGGGTAAATTCATATGACTTTGATATGTCATAACGATATAGGATAATCTATTACACAAATGAATTGGAAAATTCAAATGCGACATGTCAAGTTGGTGTTATAAAAGGTTCGACAGTTTCTTGAAAAGAATATTATGCCATTTCATGTTATTTATCAATATAGGGAAAAATGGTTCGAAAAGTCCTAAACTTATTATGCTTTTTTATAATTTGGTTGTGAATTTTTAAACTCATGCTAATTGAGTTCTAAACATTTTTCACAATTTGCCAATTAAATTCATCTGGTTAATTTTACCTGGATATCACTCATGTGGACGTTGGCTGTCCTATATGGCAAGGCTAGTGTGGTCATGGACAAATTTTTCCATGACCTATCGATTCATAAAGAGCATGTCACGGGCCTTTCCATGCTTAATGAACATAAATTAATGAAAATTGTAAAGTAATGGACTACTCCATCCCCGCGAAACTTTGGTTAGTAAACGTTGGCTTCACGTTATACTAGGGAAAAAAGAAAGGAAAGGAAAAAATAATTGATTTGAAAACTTGCCTGGAATTCCAAGACGAGCAGTGTGAATCCACTATCTCTTCGACGGAAAATTTGACTTTTCGTCTCTTAATTTATGTGCTTTTTTTGGGTTAAGGTCTTGGACTTTCTATTAATCTAATCTAGTACAACCCCTGCCACCGATCCTAATAAATTTGAGCTGACATGTCCGTCGAATAGTTCGAGAGTATGAAGTGGGAAAAGAAGACTTGCTCTTGGGGACAAGTTAGTGCCAAAATTTCTTTCCTTCACAAATATTTAGGTTGAGTGTAATAATTCAATCCACACGAAACTTATATAAAGTGCCAAAGTGCGCATCTTTATTTTCCACCTTCAAAAGACATAAAGGTTTGTGGAACCAATTGAAAGAACTAGTAGAAAGTTTTGTCTAGCAAGCTTTATCTCCTCCTTTAAAGGGGAAAAAAAGAGAGAGACAAGAAAGAAGAAAGGTTGACTAGAAAACCTGCTTGCAGTTTCAAAAGGAGCAGTGTACCCGTTAAAGGTGATTCTACTTTTCTTCCCTTAATATACGTACTTTTTTAGTTGAGTGATTGAACTTTAACATCTCTATTCAGACCCTTTAATTTTCATAATTTTTTTAGTCAAATTTAACCTTCGATACCAATTTTGATAATTTTGAACTAAAGTGGTTGCTGGATTACGTCATGGCAAGATGTGGAAAAAAATTGCCTTTGCGGCCAAGTCCACACAAAATTGGGTCATTACAAGATGTTTAGTTGACATGAGAACTTGTGCCAAAATATCCCTCCTATATTTTCACCTCTTTCAAAAGACAGAAAGGAACTAATTGAAATAAGGGAAAATTCCAAAAGAATTTGAAATACCATCACTTTCTCAAATATGATCCTAAAGTGAACATTGTTTAGAGTTTGAAGTACTCTTATTTTCTCAAATAAGGATCTAAAAAAGTCATATCAGTTTCAAAGAAAAACCTAACCTCACCGGTAGTTCTAGGGCATTTCTATCCTCTATGTTTGCTTATTATCTTCCCTTTTTTTTCTTTTTTCCTTTTTCTATTCTTGCCATAAAAAGACAAACTAAAAAAAGATTAAAAATTTAAAGAAAAAGAAAAAAAAGAAGAAAAAACACAAATTTGAAAAAAGAAAAAAAAAAGGCAACCCTATCGCCTATGGCTGTCGCCTCATTGTTGATAGGTTGTACCATGGCTAACAGGGTCACCAGTGCCTTGGCAAGGGGTGACAAGCCTCGCCCAGACTAGGGGGAGGGCCGACTCACCTAAATTTGGGAGAGGGTTGCGACTCTTTCTTGGCAAGCTCGTGCCTCTGGTCAACAAGGATCCCCAACCCTCACTAAGGCACTAGTGACTCCACTAGCCATGGCGGATGCCCCACAGGCGATGAGGCAGCGACTAGAGGCGAGGGAGGGCTAGCAGCTCTACTTCTTGTATTTTTTTTTCCAATTTTAGCCTTTGTCTTTTATTTGTTTAGAGCTTTTCTTGAAAAAAGGAAAAAGGAAAAATGAAAGAAAATAAGAAAAAAAAATGATGAAAATGCCTTTGATCAGTAGTGTAATTCCAAGATGAGAACCAGACCGACCAGACTGATTATTACACGCATGCAAGCACGCGCACGCGTGCACGCACATACACACACACACACACCTCATTGCAATCGCTATTGTAATGGAGATAGCAACTTTACATGTGCCCAAGAGACCAACAAAACTTTTCTGGTTCCTCTCTACTTAAATAAGAAGCCCACTTGTTAGTTTCTTCTTCTACCTGATGTGGGACTAAGACTCCAAGAGCCACACTCTCATTCCACACACACACACACCTCATTGCAATCACTATTGTAATGGAGATAGCAACTTTACATGTGCCCAAGAGACCAACAAAACTTTTCTTGTTCCTCTCTACTTAAATAAGAAGCTCACTTGTTAGTTTCTTCTTCTACCTGATGTGGGACTAAGACTCCAAGAGCCACACTCTCATTCCTCACACACACACACCTCATTGCAATCGCTATTGTAATGGAGATAGCAACTTTACATGTGCCCAAGAGACCAACAAAACTTTTCTTGTTCCTTTCTACTTAAATAAGAAGCCCACTTGTTAGTTTCTTCTTCTACCTGATGTGGGACTAAGACTCCAAGAGCCACACTCTCATTCCTCTCTCTCTCTCTCTCTCTCTCTCTCTCTCTCTCTCTCTCTCTCTAGCTCCTCACTTGCAAGAGACAAGGTATTCCAAGAGTCCCACATCAAGCAAATACTTAAAGAGTATAAGAGAGATTGTCTATAAAACCCAAACCAAGCATGACCTTTAGCCATATCATTCATGGCCTTTTTGATTAAGATTGAACATGAAATACATGAAATGTGATCGATGCTCACACAAGTGGAGTTTGAATTTTTTGTATGTGGGAACAAGTGTGATAAGTTCTTTTGGACTGCTAAGAGCCGAACTGGATCAATCGGTTCAGAGTATGGTCACTCTTTAGTGAAAAAAAAAGAAGAAGAAGAAGGTGGAAGGCCGGTTTCATTGGATACGACCGGACTGGAACCAATGGTCGGGTCTAGTTCCCGATCCTAGGACCAAATGGTCTGGTCCCTGATTCCCAATTTTGGGAACCGATTTTCTCGATTTGGTTCCTGTTTCACCTTGGAACTAGACCAGACTAGCAACTAATCACCCTTACTAGAGAGCCAATTGCTCCTAAGGTTGAGGCCAATGTTGCAATCAATTGTGTTGGTCCTAATCTGCCTCTTGAGTAGCATCAAGACTAAGCTCTCTCCAACATGGTATGCTAGCTTAGCAAAGCGAGTATGAAATTGGAACACCGCGATGAAAATGACCCACGTAGAAAGCATGTGCAGCATTGAGGTTGACATGATTATGTTGTCTCTTTGTGCTTTTTTAGCAAGAAGAGATTGCAATGCCATTGCTTTTATACTTGGCAATTTTTGTGAATAGGAATTTTGGCGCTCCTTAGCCACACGCACATACATGGTACCAACCATTATATCATATACTAAAGGATCTTATTATTAGGAGATGGGTTTATCAAGAGAATTCCAATGTTACTCTTGGGCTAATCACAAAATGCTCAACATATTGCCTCTCACTACCTTTCCTTAAATAAATAATAATAATAATAATAATGTCGATATGTATAAGCATATTTAGGCATCATCATCATTATTATTATTATTGCAAAAAGAGAAAAAAAAATGGTCACACATCCACAAGGTGGAAATTTCAAGTCGAATTATCATGCCGTGATTGATGGCTCATGTGCAATCACGATTGCATGGTTGGTCCATTAAAATGGCATCTCATTTCCTTTTCCACAAATAGACCAAAATTGAGAGATCCGCACAAAGACTTTTACCACTTTTAGATTGACAAACAAAAGTCATTTTACATTTTCTTTTTTGAAAAAGCTAACAGCTTTACATATGATTGTCCTAGTCACACATTATCCTTATTCAATACAATACATATTTGATCTTTGTCTTATTTTCAATCTAGTTGGTAAACTTGAAATTGCTACACAAAACCACCAAGGTGTTGGAAACATTTTGCCAGAAGTTTTCTCTTCTCCTTATGATCTTGAATTCAAGTGTTATTGGGAGCACCCTAGGAGTAAAATCTCAATCGTACCAAATCGATATAAGGAAGTGCATCCTCAAGATCGTCTAGAAAAATATGTATGATACTTCACTGCCAAATTACAATAAAATAAAATATAATATAATGTTACATAGAAGTTGATTTTTTTCTGTGGTTTGTTGGTTGAACTCAAAAGTCAAATTGCAATGCCGAACTAAGAATAAGAAGCCAAGTGCAAAAATATTATTATACCCTACCTTTTGTTTTAACCCTTAGATATACGTGCACAACTAAGGTTCTAGCAAATCTTGTGCAAGATTACGTTGACAAGATATGCGTGACTTGCAAGTTGAAGTGGGCGTCTCAGATTCTCAACTTAGTGAAAGACTTGGGAGGTGACTTTCAAGTCAAGGTACCTCCCAAGTCAAGGTAAGGTTGACGTCTTACGCTGAACGCGGACTCAAAGATGAAATGCAATGTCAACTTTACTTACACGGCACGCATTCTGATCAATACGTACATCAAGTGCCTCAGATTTTCCAAAGTATTTCCGTGATTATTCCATTCATTGCTTTAAATATCATTAATCATTCTGATACACCTTTTATTTTCTTAACCTTTAGTGGTTTCTTATGAGGAAGGAATCAATTTGCAATCAAAGAAGTGGAATCACTTATTTTACACATAGGATAAACAAATACCAAGTATCAGGGCATGATCCAATAAGATTAACTCAACAGTTAAAAATGAACATCTGGTATAAACAGTTTCCATCTTCGGGTTATCCACCTTAGTGTTGAATCATTTTATTACTTAGTCCATACATGTGAGTTCCATGCATCTACAAGTTAATTATCTACAACGTACGTCATTGTCATGGAAAAGGGAGTACTAAGGCAATGCTAGTTAATTCATTCTTCTCTATAAGAATGAGTGAGTTGGACTGAGACTAAATTGAAAGACTAACAACTCGTTCAAATCATTTTAGTCCTCTTCAAATGGGCTTTATAGCTTAATGGCCGCAAAGAATTTCACAAGCCTGGTTGGCTGGTTGCTTTACCCCTACTTGGAATGGAACAACATTTGCAATTTGTTATTTATCATATGTTCCAGATGTTTTTAAAGGGGTTGGAGCACACTTATATCAAATAGACAATGTAGCTTGATTTGTTTTGTTTAATGTCATTCTAGTTTTCCTCGAAAGAAAGGGAGAAGAAAAGCTTCATCTCCTATGTATAGGCATTCATCATTCTGTTTCATTCTTTTTTCCTTTTTTAGATTATTATCACTTCAAATGTTAATTTCTACGTAAGAATATTTTATTTCCGTTCTTCACTCCTATTGTATAACACACTAGCATTTTAGCCCGTACAATGTTGCGATACTTGAAATAACATCTTTAAGAAGTCATGAATATTTATATATTTTAAGCATGGAAGTTTGTAAAGTACTGTCCAGTTGTAGTGGCATTGTGGCACTGTACACCATACCATGAGTAGCAATCTCCATGGACCCCGATAAACCTTCGCATAAACACATTGAAAATCTGTTCTGTAGGTTTTGAAACTTGGTTGAATTCCATCAAGGCAAAGCTCTCATCCAGATGGCATGGTGGCTTAGCAAGTGAAGTACAAATCGAAATGAGAAGGATGAATGAGTAAGAAGTGGATAGAGTAAAGACACCATGATCTCTATTTTTGTTACTAGAGTCAATTAATATGGGAAAAGGCTAGGCTTGACTGTGATTTATGTTTAGAGACAGTTTGATAAAAGTCATTTTTTGTCACATTGGCATTAAAGATTCTGCTACTAATGTAATTGTAGGATCTCGTTGAATATTGTACTTAGCATAAAAGAGAGATACGTTCTTTCGGCAGTGTAAAATGGGAGGGGCTAAAAGTTTGGTTTTTGTGTGGAATAGCGTAATGTAGGTAGTGAAGGCAAAGTTAAAGCAAGAGGCAATTCAAAATGCAGTTGTTTATCTATTAATCATACTAAATTTGTAATGCAATATGTGTATTGAGTATATCTCTTATTGTCCTAGCTAAAATTATTATGTCACTAGACGAAATGAAAAGAACAACTAAGTTTAGAATCCTTTCATTGCAAAATGTGTGGAGAGTAAAGCTGCAATTTGATTTCTAATTACAAAGTGGGCTACCAGTAGAGTTAGTATTTCACATACATAAATAGTTGACATTTCTAATTTGGGTGCAATTCTATTATTTTTTAAGTTTTGGCAACGTGGATATATAACCAATACTCTCTAAAACTCAATTCATTTTGTGATTGTTGATTTTATGGTATCTCTAGCTTTTTGAGGCTGCATAGTTCATGTCATATGAATATGCTAATTTTTCTTTCCATACAGTCAACACGTCACTCTTTCAACATAGCTTATGCCAATTAGAATTTGATTTGTTGAACAAGTTACCTCAAAATAAGAGAAATTATTTCACCTTCGAAATTAAGTGAGTGCTTGCTTTAGAGATTTGTCTAGTCAAAGACAAATTTATGTTCTATTTTTGCTTTGATTTTCGTACTCTGTCTAGTGTCTCTCAACAATGGCAAATGAAAGTTCTGAAAGATAACAATTTTTTACCCTCTTCTAGTATGGAGTCTTGAAAAGATTTACAAACTCAACATTTGTCATAAAATATGTATCCACCTTTTCTATTTTACTCCTCTTTTCCTCGTTGGCCCATCATAGAGCAGTAATATCTTCTCATTAGATCATCTACAATCATCATTCCATACATCACATTAGTCTCGGTCTCATCCTAGATTGACATCACTATAGTTTTGTCTTGAATCCACTCATTACTAATCTCGTCTTTTTTGAAATTCCTGCTTGGAGCTAGACATTGTCTTCACTAACAGCATGTGCGCATTTTGGTACTTCACCTACCGGGTTAGCATTGCATGCATAGGTGAGATATTTACCATCAACTGGAAAATGAGGATTTCAAGGTTTGGCATTACTCGATTTGGTTACTTGTAGATATTATCAATTCTTGCCAATATTTCGAAGAATGTTTAGCTTCACGAAGTTTATATACCGAATACAATCTCTCACCACCTCAACTAGAAACCCTTCAAACAGAAGTGCTACTCAATGCAAAGCTTCGACTTTGCTCTTTGTTGGGTTTCCAATCTATTGACACCAAAATTTTGGCGATTCGGTCATTTATTTATTACATAGAAAATTAGGGGGAGACAGGACCCGAAGTGCCATAACTTGGCACAAATGGACACTTAAGTGCCATAACTTACGAAATATACACTTAAGTTGTACATTCGAAGAAAAATGGATCATTTAAGTGCCACTCTAGTCAAAATATGGCCAAAACGCGACGTATGCAATTTCTAATGAAGTGAGTGCAAAAACGACGCCGTTTTGCACGCCGACGTGACCAAATAATGCAAAAATGGCATCATTTTGCACTTGATGTGGTAAAAAAATAGAAAAATTAATTAAATTAAATTTAAAATTAAATTTATTTAAAATATTTAAAAATAATAATTTTTTGGTATTAAATTTTTTTTAAAAAAGGGGGGGGGCAGGCGGTTGAGGGCGAGGGATGATCCTCGCCTACCCGCCCCCATTTTTACTTATTTATTATTTTTAATATTTTAATTTTAATTTTTAAATGTTTTAAATAAATTTAGTTTTAAATTTAATTTAATCAATTTTTATATTAAATTTTTTACCACATTAGCACCAAAATGACACCATTTTGCACTCACTTTACCAAAAAATTGACACTTCAGCGTTTTGGCCGGATTTTGGCCGGAGTGGCATTCAAGTGATCCATTTTGCTCCGATTTTGACACTTAAGTGTACTTTTCGTAAGTTATGGTATTTAAATGTCCCTTTCTGCGAAGTTATGGCACTTCAGGGGTCCTTCTATCGAAAATTAGGGGTCAATTTTATCCCTAAAAAAAATATTAATTGCATATAGATTTAGGTGCATTTATTTGCATTTTTTGCATTGAACCAGTGGTGGATGGGTTTGAATTAGTGGTTCTGAACTTTAACTTGGCAGGCCAGATTAAGCCCACAAAGCGAGCAAATTGGCCAAAGCCCTTTTTTTTTTTTTTTTTTTTTTTTATGATAGGAAATTATCTTGTGAAAATAGGAATTTGAAATTTTCCGAGATATGATTGAATTTTTTTTCAGATAAGGCAAGTGGAAAAGCAAATATTGTGTTTAGCGAAACGAATATTGCATTTCGAAAAAGAATCCTTGTGGATATGGATTTGGAAAAATTAAAACCTTAATTCATTGCCTATAAATAGGTTAAAACATGTAGGGTTTTATGAGGGCCACACATTGAATACACGGCCGCACAAAAGAGGGTTCTATTTTTCGAGTCTTTTCCTTCGTTTTTTTCATAGTTCAAAGTCAATACGAAAGGGAGCTTCTCGGTGTCAGCAGACTTTCTGCTAAAAAAAAAAAAAACAACAAAAGAGAAAAGCTTTTCAGAGGAAAGGTAAAAACCAACAGGACCCTTTTCCCTTCTGCAGAAAAGTGTAGCAGAGAACGTGCAACAACAGGAGAGAGAAAAACCAAAAGGTAAAAAAAGAAGAAGAGAGGAACAGGTCTTCTTTGTGTGGCTGCCTCGCCGGCCACTGATGCCTCCGCTTACAACATGACATCGCACCATCACCGCCTCATGCTGGCCACCAAGTCGTCCCGCCATTAGTTTCCCGCAGCACCGTCGCTACTACCCACCTTTGTAGTAGATCCCGAGCCCTCTTTGCGGCGCCTCCGCTTGCTACCCTCCTCATTGGCCGCTTTGCTTGCTCACTCGCCGCCGCACCACAGTAGCGCCTCGACGCCAGCAGATCCAAGCCGATCACCACTTCTACCACCACCACAGTGACTCGTGAGTCCGATGCTTGCAGACGCGTCACCGCTCGCCCATCCGTGACCGCCTAGCGCTCGTTCCCTGCAGCTCCAAACCTTCGCCCGCCACCATAGCAACTTGCCGTGCCGGAAGCTGCCCCATCACACCTTTCTACAACCCTTGCGAAGCCGGACTTTCCTGTTCACTGCTCATCATATCCACTCCGGCCCCGAGCTCGCCTAGCTCTGCCAACTGCCGCTCCTTTCTGAGCTGTTCCGCCCCCTTGGCCTGCTGGTCGCTGTTGCTGTCTCCGCCTTTTTCCAGTCCTCATCGGAGCTCCGGCAACCCACCATCACAGCTAACCCTAGTTTAGGAGCCCAAAATTCAGATTAGCATTGACAGTTCGATTTTCGCACCCTAAATCCGACTTGCAATCGCTTGAAAAATCGCCAATCTGATCTCACGCCCGAGATTTGATTTGTGGTTTATTTAAAATTGATCAACCCGATCTCATGCGCGAGATATGGTTCGTCAATTTTTGGATATCAATCTTATCTTCCTCTAATTTGCCGTCATGTGGTTTGAGTTGATTTCGTTTTTGTAAAAAAGAAAATTAAAAAATACTTGAATTAGGATTAGGTTTGTTTTAGAATATTCCTCGTCTTAGGGTTATCTTGCATATTTAGAATATGAGCTTTATTCCGATTTTTTTTTAAAAAATAAAAATCCAAAAATACATTCATTTAGGATGTTAGTTTTTTTTTTTTAAAAAAAAAATTTGAATTGCACGTTTAATTATTTGACAATTTTAATTTCGAATTTCATAAAAAATAAAAATAAAAAATTAGAATTAGGGCATTCTTTGCATGTTATTGCATTTTAGGGTAAAATTTCATATAGTTTAAGTCTAGATAATAGTTTTTTACTTTATTATAAGTTTAGATAATTTTTTAGATAGATTGCATTTTAGTTAGGGATTTCTAAGTTAGGATAACATTCTAGTTTAAATTAGGATTTGGCTTAACCTCATTCCTAATACAAATTAGATGATATTTTAATTTAGATAGATAATTTTCGCATTTTTATAATTTCGAATTTCATGCAAATACCAAAAAAATGCCTTAGAATAGATTGATTCTATTTTTAGCATAGATTGCATCTTATTATGTCATATAGTTAGGTCATATTGCCGTGTCATATCTTTCCATGTTAGATTAGTAGCATGCATTGCATGATTCTCATTAAATACGTGAAAACAAAAAAAAAGGGAAATTGCGAGTTAATTAGAAATCATATCTAGGGTTGTTGATGTGAATTTTGATCTAATAACGCAGATGCTTTCGTTAATTTGAGATAAGTTTTGCAATTTATTCATTGTTTTATCTAAGTGTTAAATTGGTGATTTGCGCATCCTCATAATCACCGCACATGATAGGGAGATAATTTAAAATCAATTCAAGGTGCCTGCAAAACATTTTTTGAAAATAAAAAGAAATAGTACCGAAAGGGCATTAGAGAAGTCTAGTGTAACCAAGTCCCCATACCCAAAGTCTCTAGTTCGTAGGAGTAAAATAATCCTCTCATTATTTTACTTAGGTGTCTAATCGACCTACCATAAACTGATTAGTAGCGACTCCTAGATAAAATCCATTTGCATGTTAAGAAATTTGAACCTAAGTCGCGAATTGGTATAGGTTTGGGAGAACCCGAGCTAAGTTAGACTTAATAGTCCATTATTCTAATTTTAGGTGGTGCACCCGAAAGTTTGGTCACGATAACTTGGCGACTTTATTGGGGGCTTGAGTTAAAACTCTTAGTCGACTTAAGCCAAGTTTTCTTTTCTTTTGAAAAATGTTCTTGTTTGGCAGTGAGGATCTCAAGTACGTCCCTAATGTTTAAGGTGTTAAATGTTCTTGCAGATTGGGAGATATAAGGGGAGTAGTAATTGCTAACCCTTATTTTGTAGGGAGGTGTAGAAATACATGGTTTACTTGCACATATGAAGTGTTGCTTGGTATAAACTGTTATGCATGCTTTACATTTGCATTACACTCTTGCACACACAACCTACAGTTAGACCTGGGCTGCGATAGGATTCTTAGGATGGTGTTGAGAATTATATTTCCTCCAAAGTGAGACTGCTATGTAGAGGTTGACCTTCTCTTCCCTGAAATTTTTTTCATGGTGTCAAATGTGTTTGTCCATATCCGCGAGACTGCGTGACTATTGGGCATTCCATTCAATTGAGCCGAAGTTAAGGTGACCTGATAGGTTAATGCGAGACTGCAACGGTTAAATTATCCTCTTAGCTCCACTTTGTTAAGCCGTCTAGATAGAAATCGAACCTTACATTTCACGAGTATGTCTATGTGGTTGCCATTGATTTTCCTTGGTGAAGTAAGTCTTCTATTTCTATACCATGTAATTTATTTTGTCGTACTTTTGGATCAGTCCATGACAATTTAGGTTAATCATTGATTTAATTCCTTTGTTAGTTAGAAATGAAATGAGGAAATTGCCATGCAATGAATCATTTGAAAAATAACAAAAACTTTAGAGAATTTGTTTTCAATTCATGTCTTGTTCTCATTAGGGAGTTTCAAATTTTTGCCTTTTCTAATTCATGTTTAGGAAATTTGGTTCTTGCTAGGATGTCCTATTTTTATTTTTCTAATTATTTTTAGGAAATTCCCTTCTTGCACAAACTTTTCATGAATAAATGAAAATAAAATTGAAAAAATCGATTAGATCATTGTCATGGATTGACTCTCTATTTACACCTCATGCTTACATGTTCCCATTTATTTGAATTAGGTGATTATGAAGCAATCCCGCTCACCCATCCGTACACAGTTGAAAGCTAAAATGGCAGATCAAAATGAGGTGTTGAACCGTATCATTGATATTGACAATGACATGAACAAGTGAATTGCACACCTCCAAAGTCAAGTTGATGAATTGTCTCTACCGTGGCTTGTCTCATCAAGCAAAAGTGCCGTGATGACATAGGTACTCTATCTTCAATGAGAAACTGCAACTCGAAGAAGAGAGCCAAGAGGACTTTTGAATCGCCTCATTTTCCTGAGGTAGCTGAATTTGATGCCACCATAAAGAGACTAGTGACATATCTAGAGGGAAGAATATCTTACCTGAAGGGTTATCATCACAAGGAGGGTGAAGAATTCAAGTACACATGATTCATGATCCTAAGTAGTTCAATTTCCTTATTTAATTAGGGGCATGCACCTTCCCCTGCGTGGGAATTTTTATCGCTTTTTAGGGATTGATTTTAATTTCATCTGTGCTTGAACATCACATTCCAATAAATGTAATTCGATTGGTGAATACCAATAAAATTATAAGTTTTGTTTCGAGGACATGATGGGGTACACCAAACCAACCCAGTGACGATATCCAACAATAAAAAGAAAATATCATCCATGGAGAAATTCTGAGAACTGGGTTTCTTCATGCTTCCTCATAAAAAAAAAAATTCCCCAAAAAAGGAGAATAAAAAAAATCATTTTTCAAGTCATTTCCAAAAGCATGCATTAAGTTAGCATTGTTTAATTTTCTAACTCATTTACTTCATGTTTCAGAACATTACTTTCTTGTCATGATCTGAAAATGGTGCATCAGATGACAAATTGGGGGCATGGCAGATTTTAGTAGTGACCCGACTGGGATAAAATCTTGATCCGAGCCAAAATAGATGTGCAATTTGAATTTACTTTGATGTTGCATAGTATCCTATTCATGCACGCTCTCTTGTGCAGGGGCAAAAACGGATTTTCACTTTTGATTGATAGAGACAATCCAGTGACATCAATTGCTTAGACAATCCCTTTGTGGAGCAATTCCCTGAATGAATGCTTAAAACCATGTTTTGAGTGTAATAAATTGTTTGTTTTGAAGTCACAAACGCTTTTCATGCTTAAAGTTGCTGGACTCTTTTGAAAAGAGAATTTTCATATTGATTTAGCTCACTAATTTCATGTGGAGATTTGTCAAGATAGACAACTCAATGAAGTGACATCAATGTTTAAGAATGCTGAATGAGACATATCAGAATGATGAAAGGCAAGCCGTATCCTATACGCAGTCCCTTAGTTATAAACTTGTGAGATAGTGTAAAATTCCATATCCACAAGGTAAGGAGTTCTCTCGCAAAAGGTACAATGACCGAGATGATGAGAGGCTATTCATTTCTCTATCCCAAACACAACAGGTGATCCATTGCTTGACCACTTTGAGCCTTATGCACTTGTGAATTTTTTTTTTTCAAATTACCCCCGTCAAGAACCACCCCACATCAGGGCAAATTGGAGGGCAAGACAGTACCATAAGGTGAAGAAAATGGATTGAAATTTTTTTGCTCTTACTTGCATCAATCTTCTAGTCATGCTATTACATTGAATTCATGTGGTAATTTAAGTGCCTTAGGATGACGAAGAGCATTTCTTTCTCTATTCTAAACACTTATATCCTTTGTATAGCCTAGTTGAGCCTGCAATTTCATTTCTTCAAACCTAGTTGGTGATCATCCCCACACTGGAGCAAGGCAAAAGGTAGATTAAAATCCTTGAAAGTTCGAGTGTCATTCAAAGTATACACATGCATTGTGCGCAAGAATTGAAATTAAAATAGAACTAAGAGGCATGAAAAAGCAGTGTGCCTGGTAAAAGTAAGGCCAATGCCTATGAAAAGAAGTGAAGAAAAAATGCATGAAAACCAGGGGCATGAAAAAGCAATGTGCTTGGTAAAAGCAAAGCCGATGCCCATAGATGAAAATGAAAAAAAAAAGTCAAGAGAGGTGGCTATCAATTGTAAAAAGTTGCATCCCTCATGGAGCAGCATTCAAAGAACACAAATGCCGAGCTTTTACAGTTAGTTGAGCACATTGCCAACACAATCCTTAGTGAAAAAGAAAAT
Source organism: Eucalyptus brandiana (assembly GCA_014182725.1). Lineage (NCBI taxonomy): Eukaryota > Viridiplantae > Streptophyta > Magnoliopsida > Myrtales > Myrtaceae > Eucalyptus > Eucalyptus brandiana. The sequence continues at coordinate 11,113,801 of CM024672.1, read as the reverse complement.
TGGTGGCAATGCCAAGATGATCATCAGCTCTAACCATTTACACATCTTTGAGCCTAATGATCCTTTCATTTCTCAACCCATGAACCTAGCTTACGTTACGTCCCTTGCAAAGTCTCTTCTGATTATGACACTTGAATTAATGTAGGAATTCATATGTTTATAAGTATCGCTCAAAGAAGTGCGGCAAGATTATTTTTTTCTCATTTTGCAGGGTTCTTGACTTATAAACCCAAAGATGATTACAGAATTATTCTTTCAATTGCCTTGACTCAATGAGTTCCTTTGTTAAGCCATTGACCAAGCCCACATTACAGTCCCTATTAAAGACTTCTCAGATTGGTAAGGTTGTACTGCTTGTGAGAATACTCAAACCCCTGTTGGTATGCTGATAGTGAGATGGAGTGATTCTCCTAAAATAGCCATTCTGAATGAGAGTGAATGAAAGTTCTTTCTAATTGAAAGTCTCTCATTTAGTATTTTTAGAAAATCCATGTCATGTGTGGTATCCTAAAATTTCATGACAACCCTTGGATATATTATGAACCATGAATAGGTGATGGAAGCGCCATCGGACTATGTTATGGTCAATGGCTAATAGATTACAATTTAACAAGGTCAAGCAATGAATAGACTATTGTTGTATTGGGAATATATCCTATGTCCGTGTGTGATTAGGGATTTGTATTAAAGGACAAATTGATAGGGAAAATTTTTATTATTGGCCGTGCGTTTTATAAGTTGGATTTTTATTAATTTATGTTACAAAGTTTTATGGCCATATTAATTTGTAATTAGGTATTTATATAAGTGATGATTAAATGGAAAAAAATAGGAGAAGGTTTGGGCTGATTTTCTTAAGGCCTAACTAGCCCAAAAACCAGCCCACAACCCACCGTTTCCCCCCATTTTGTAGACCAAGCCCGGCTCAAATGAGGCCCATTAGCCTTGCATGAAGATCAACAAGTGGCGTGAAGGGTGCTACAAGTGGCGAGAGGAACTTACCAAGTGTCCATTGCCATGCAACCTCATGATTACGAGTTAATCATGAGGGTGAAAGGAAGAAAAAGGGAGAGAGAAGGGGCGAATTGCACGAGGGGAGTGATCGTGCGAGAGAGGGAGAATTCGAGAGAGGGGGAGAGAAAGAGAGAAAGAGAGAAAGCCGAGGCACAGAGAGAGGGTTCGGGGGTGCTTCGGTGTGGCATTCTAGAATTTCATGTCAATCTTTAGATGTGCTTTGATCCATGATTTGCAATAAGATTAAGGCCAAGCTTTTCAATGGATAATTATTTGATAGGAAAGAAAATTCTATTCTTGGCTATGTGATTTATAGGTTGGAATTTAATTATTTATGTTGCAAGTTTTATGGCCAAGTGAATAAGTGTAATTAGGCAATTATATGATGGGTAATTAGGTGATGATTAAAGGGGAAAAATTAGAGAAGAGTGGGTTGAATTTTTAGGCCCAAGACCAACCCCACCATTCGGCCCTTTTGGCCTAGCGCGCGAAAGCCTAAAGGAAAGGAGCTGCCGTCAACCAAGGGGCGGAGGCCCGGCCCATCTTCTAGCCCATCAAGTGCATGGGAAAAACACCAAGTGTTTTTCCCTTAGAGCCAAGTGGCATTAGCCATGCAAAATCCAAATGATTGCAAATGATGAAGGGGAAAGAAAGAGAGGGAGAGTGGGTGGATTGAGAGAGAGAGAGTGAAATCGAGAGAGGGAGAGCGAGCATGTGAGAGAAGAAGGGGAAGAGGGAGGCTGTTCACTGCCATTTGTCGCTGCCGTCGAGCCACCGAGTCCCGCCTTGCCCGCCGTCTTTGCTTGCCGTGTTGTGCTCGGATTAGAGGCAAGTAGAGTCCATTAATCTACCCTTTGCTTGCTGTGTTTTGTGTGTGATGAATGGTGTATTTCAGATATGGATGAAGTGTGAAATCTCGAAGCTATAAGAGTTGTGTTCTAGCCTAGTGTTCTGTTTCTGAAAAAACAGACCGACCTTTGATGATTTCGTGAGTTGCATGCGATGTTCGAATGGGAATTTGGCTTCGACTTCTTGATGAAGGTTGTAGAGGACTTCTTTGAGAGTAATATATCAAAATTTCAGAAGAAATGAGCAAGTATAGACTGGTGAAACTATTTTTCTTTGAAGAAGTTAGATCTGGAAATTGTAATGCTGACCTAGTGTGATTCTGTGAATTTTATAAAATTATCCGGTTGAAATTTGATCTTGTGTTCTGAATAAAAGTTGAATATGACATGTTAAGGAGTGACATAATAAAATTTAGAGGAAATTGATGAGTTTAAGTTGGTGAAACAATCTTTATCCGAAATGGTTAGAACTGGAATTCGGTGCCGAGGGTTATAGACGATTATTGTTGTTATAGTTTTTAATCTATCACGAATTTGATTTCGAGTTCTTGATGAAATATTTACTTCTGGACTTTTTCTAGAACATATAAAAATTTCAGAATTTTTGGAGCTGATTTAGAATTTTTACAGAAATTGTGAATGAAACTGTGTATGGCAATATTCCGAAATTATAAGGACTGTGATGCGTGGACTATACCGAATTGTATAATGTTCGTTTGATATGGTGTTCTTCACGAAATACTTTCCTCTAGATCTTGTATATAACATGTTGAATTTTCAGAATTTATTAAGGCTGTTTACTAATTTTTCAAGAATTATTACCAAAGGAGTGAAATCTGTTTTTATCCGAAAATTTGCTGCATGTTCAAAAATAAATGAATTTGCTCCATGTGATGTAATGTCTTGAGTGGTTGATTATGCTGCGTATGTGGTGACATATGGCATGTTATATGACATCGAAAGCTGGTTGAGACCTTTGATATTGTTGCATCAAATGCCATGTTGAAATTGAGATACACATGTGAATATAAATTATGAAAATGATGATACCATCGGAGGTGTGAGCTGACGATGCCCCCGGAGTGTCGAGATGCCCGAAGTGTGGGTGTCGGATGCCCGGAGTGTGTGTGTCGGATGCCCCGAGAGTGTTGGGATGCTCGGAGGTGTGTGCCAAAAGCCCTAGAGGTGTGTGCCGGGGGGATTCCTCGTGATGCCAGTTGGGGTACGAGATGCCCGGAGGTGTGTGCCCGAGGCTCCTCGTGATGCCAGGTTGGATGCGAGCAATAAATTGTGGGATGCAAACATTGGTCCCTGGGAAGAAAAATGATGTGATCTAATTGAAAGATAAAGATGGAGAATTGAATCATGCACATGGATGTATGCATATGGCATAGGACGAACCCCATGGGAATGCATGCATGAAGTGCATGGTGGTATATGCACGTTGCATGATGATATATGCATGGCTGCTTGATGATATAAGTATAAGTGCATGGTGATATATGCACGTTGTATGGTGATATATGCATGGCTGCTTGATTATAAGTGCATGGTGGTATATGCACGTTGCATGGTGATATATGCATGGCTACTTGATGATATAAGTACAAGTGCATGGTGATATATGCATGTTGTATGGTGATATATGCATGGCTGTAAGGTGAGTTATGCTCAAATGCATGGATGATATGTGCTTTACTTGTGATATCTTGATTGTCTTGCTTATTGCATTGTGTAGTTTGGTGGATCTTTACTGCTGAGTGGTTGTACTCACCCCTTTGGGGACTAACATTTTAGATTGAGAGATGCCGATATCACCTGTCACGCGTGGTACATTTTATGGTTACCGTCTGATGTGGAGGTCAAGTGGTCGGAGCACCCCGGCGTCGGTGTTCATGGTTTCGTGTTTATCCGCGTCCATGTTTTGGTCATGTACGATGTGGGCTTACCTGATGGCCCCGTTGTACAAAAGTTTTTGTCTGTCCATGTTCGTCGAGATGGGAGGATGATGGGGTTGCTACTGCCACGACTGGCCAATGCACTAGGATAAGTGCGATAGGAGCATGTGACTAGTGAAGGTTGACACTTTTTGGAATGGCCGACACTAGCTAATAGATAGATGTTCACATTTGATGTATAGTCGGGTTTCTTTTGAGTATCGCCAAGCTTAGTTATAGTCTTGGCCCTTTTTGTTGTGCCAACTTGTGAAATCCATCTTAGTATGTAAAATATATGAAAAGTTGTAGTTGGTGTGTATTGTATCGTATTATTTAGTTTGTGTACGGGTTAGGGAGATGATAAGTATGCTTCCATTATATGAGCTGCGCTGGGACTGATCTAAAAGATGTGAACCCCTAGGTTTTATGGACCCGCTGCAATTGAGATGGTATCAGAGTGAAATGTTATATTAGGTCAAGTGATAGGTGAGTAGACTGTGGCGACCCTAGCGGATCGGGGGCCGTGTTCGAGGGGTGTCACAATTTTTGATATCAAAGCAATAGTTATAGGTGGAGTGATAAGGAGCCTCATTTGGAAATTGAGGAATATGATGACAATGCACACCATAGGATATTAAATGAAATAATCGGTTAACTTTGAATAACAGGTGATGGGTATTCACTGATAGATCCCTAGTAGTTTATTATGAGTTGTCTTTAAGTGCCAGTAACATGTGTATGTTACTTATATAGTAGTAGTTGCTTTTAAATGGAGATAGTGAGTCTCAGATTATTCCCGAGGCAAATGCTCGGATACTGCAGGAAAGTCACGGTGCGAGCTGGAAGTGCTCATCCATCGAGGGTTGAAGCCTCTACTGCAAGGGCTAAACCCCGAATGGAAGACATCCTGCAGGCATTGGCCAATATTAGAAATCTGATGGAGAGGCAGGCGCAACAACAACTCGGAGTGGAACGTCGCGCTCAAGGACTAGTGGAGCAATTTCTGAAGCTGAAGCCACCTAAGTTTAGTGGAATGGAAAGTCTTGAGGAGGCAGAACATTGGATTGATGGGATAGAACAGATTTTCCGGTTATTGAACTGCAGTGATGCTGAGAAAATAGTTTTAACGTACCAGCTAGAGGGAAATGTAAAGTTTCGATGGAGAGCTTCAAGAGATACGATCTTTCCACCAGGTACTGAGGTAAACTGGGATGAGTTTGTTAGAGCTTTTAATAGGAAGCATTTCTTTGATTGTGCTAAGGATAAGAAGATCACCGCATTTGTTCAGTTGGAACAAAGGGAGCTGATGGTGGATTAGTATGAGGCAAAATTTTCTGAATTGTCTAGGTATGCTCCCAGATTAATTGAGGATCAAGAGGAAAAAGCTAAGAGATTTCTAAAAGGGTTGAGGACTGATATTAGGAAACAACTAGTGCCTTTGAATATAGGGATTATAATAAGATTTACGAAAGGGTAAAGTTAGTGGAGCAAGAGCTGGTGAGAGATCAATCAGAGTCTAAGAGACAGTTGAGCTTTAGTGATATCAAAAGGGGTAAGAGACCCTATCCTGGTCAAGGTCAGACTTGGGATGCTAAGAAAAAGAGTAATTTTGGAAATTTTGGAAGAGCTAGAGATGGCCTGAACATAGGGAAAGCACCCTATCAGCCTGATGTTTGTCGAAGGTGTGATGGACAGCATGGCCCAGGACCTTGCAATGGACGGCTGAGATGTTATGGTTGTGGACAAGTAGGTCACCTCAAGAAAGACTGTCCACAAGAGAGGTCGCAGCTAAGTGTTGGCTCGGTGCGACAAGCACAGCAGAGTGCTATTAGACCAAATCTACCAAGGAATCCTCATAGGCCACCAGCACAAGGAAGGGTGTATGCGGTCACCCAAGAGAAAGTGGAAGCTTCCAAAAATGTTATATCAGGTACGATTTTCATAAATGGCAAGAAGGCATATGCATTGTTTGACACGGGTGCTACGCATTCATTTATATCTGAAAGATATAGGCAATTGAGTGAAATAGAAACTACGCCTCTTGGGACGCCTCTTTGTGTTTCCACGCCTTTAAAGAATATGGTATTATCTACGATGATGTGTGCAAAATGTAAGATAACTATAGAAGAGTGGGATATGAAAATAGATCTAGTTGTGATGGCTATGTATGACTTTGATGTTATCATAGGAATGGATTGGCTCCATAAGCATAGGGCTAAAGTGGATTGCTATAGAAAAGTGATCCAGTTCATGTTGCCTGGTCAGTTTAGTTTCGAATTTTTCGGAGGTCAAACAAACCCCTCTATAGCCATTATCTTGATGGTAGAGGCTTGTGAACTACTTGACGAAGGATGTCAAGGATACCTAGCAGTGATAAGAGATCTTACTAAGAAAGAGGCTGAAATCGGTGAGATCCAAGTAGTCAGGGAATTTCAGGATGTGTTTCCTGAGGAGTTACCTGGATTACCACCAGAGCGAGAGACTGAGTTTGAAATTGAACTAATGCCTGGAACAGGACCGATATCAAAAGCTCCGTATAGGATGGCCTTAGTCGAGTTAAAGGAGTTGAAGGTGCAACTACAAGAGTTGCTTGATAAGGGATTTATTAAGCCAAGTGCTTCACCTTGGGTGCACCAGTTCTATTTGTGAAAAAGAAGAACGGGTCGATGCGTCTATGTATTGATTATAGACAGCTGAACCAAGTGACTATAAAGAATAAGTATCCTTTGCCTAGAATTGATGACTTATTTGATCAGTTGCAAGGAAGTTCAGTCTTTTCTAAAATTGACTTAAGGTCAAGATACCATCATTTAAGGATAAAGAAAGAAGACATTCCTAAGACTGCATTTAGGACTCATTATGGACATTATGAGTTCTTAGTTATGCCTTTTGGATTAACGAATGCACCAGCCGCATTCATGGATTTAATAAATAGGATATTTAAGCCTTATCTGGATCAGTTTGTGATTGTTTTCATTGATGATATCCTGATATATTCTAAAGGACCTGAAAAGCATGAACAACACCTAAGGATAGCGTTGCAAACGCTAAGAGATCATAAGTTATTTGCCAAATTCAGTAAGTGTGAATTCTGGTTGGATCAGATAATATTTTTAGGACACGTGGTGTCGGGTAATGGAATTGCAGTGGACCCTGCAAAGGTTGAGATGGTAGTGAATTGGCCGAGACCAACAACGCTGAGTGAGATACGAAGTTTCTTAGGATTGGCTGGCTATTATAGAAGGTTTATCAAAGGATTTTCACATTTGGTTGGCCCTTTAACAAAATTGACCCGAAAGAATGTGAGATTTGAATGGAGTGGAGAATGTGAAAGAAGTTTTCAGGAATTTAAAAGAAAGTTGACTACAGCTCCAATCCTAACTATACCATATGGACCTAATGGATTCACGGTGTATAGTGATGCATCTCATAAAGGACTGGGATGTGTTTTGATGCAGCATGGCAAGGTCATAGCCTATGCATTGAGACAGTTGAAACCTCATGAGTTAAATTATCCAGCCCATGATTTGGAATTGGCAGCTATAGTGTTTGCTTTGAAAATATGAAGACATTAACTGTATGGAGAAAAGTTCGAAATCTATACAGATCATAAGAGCTTGAAGTATTTGTTTTTGCAAAAAGAGTTGAACATGAGACAGAGAAGGTGGATGGAGTTATTAAAAGACTATGACTATGAAATACAATACCATCCAGGGAAGGCAAATAAGGTGGTAGATACCCTTAGTTGAAAATCGGCTATGGACATGGCTAGTCTAAGAATAACAGAGAGGAATTTGTTAAAGTCAATTGTGGATTCAGACTTCAAGTTGGAAATGGATCACCTTACTGGTATGCTTACTGCATTAAGGATTGAGCTTGAAATCATTCAGAAAGTTAAGGTTTTACAAAAATCTGACCCAGAGATTTTGAAGATACGAGACGCTGTGTCTTTAGGGAAAAGACGGCTTTGTGTTCCTGATAGTGAAGAAGCGAGAAGGGAAATCCTATCAGAAGCACATAAAAGTAATTATAGTATTCATCCGGGGAGTAAAAAAATGTATAGGAATCTACGCCAACAATTTTGGTGGAATGGCATGAAAAATGATATAGCTAAACATGTTTCTCAATGTTTAACATGTCAGCAAGTAAAAGTGGAACACCACAGACCTGCAGGATTGTTGAGACCATTGGACGTACCAGAGTGGAAATGGGAGCATGTAACGATGGACTTTGTGCAAGGATTGCCAAGGACATCAAGTGGTCACGATTCTATTTGGGTAATAGTAGATCGTTTGACTAAGTCTGCTCATTTCCTAGCTGTCCGTGTAGGCTACTCGATGAGTAAACTTGCCGAGATATATGTAAGCCAAGTGATACGCTTACATGGTATTCCTGTAATGATTACATTGGGTCGAGACTCTAGGTTTACTTCAAATTTTTGGCAGAGTCTCCAAGATGCTTTAGGGACGAAGCTTCAGTTTAGGACTGTTTTTCATCCTCAAACAGATGGACAAACGGAAAGAGTGATCCAAACCTTGGAAGATATGCTAAGAGCATGTATTATTGATTTTAAGGGAAGTTGGGATGAAAAATTACACTTGATAGTTTGCCCATAACAATAGTTTTCAAAAAAGTATAGGCATGGCTCCATTTGAAGCATTATATGGAAGGAAGTGCAGGACTCCTGTTTGCTGGAATGAAGTAGGTGAAAGAAGTTTGACAGGACCTGAATTAGTTCAAATTACTACTAAGGCTGTGGAGATAATAAGGAAAAGACTTAGAACGGCCCAAAGTAGGCAGAAAGACTACGCAGATAAGCGTAAGAGACCTTTAGAGTTTAATGTGAGAGATCATGTGTTCCTTAAAGTATCTCCTATGAAAGGAATATCTCGATTTGGAATGAAGGGTAAGTTAAGCCCTAGATTTGTTGGACCTTTTGAGATACTTGAAAGAATAGGAGATGTAGCTTATCGTTTGGCGCTGCCTCCTAAATTGAGAAATTTGCATGATGTGTTTCATGTATCAATACTGAGAAAGTATCAGCCGAATCCTGGTCACATACTCGATCATGAAGCCATCAAAGTGGATGAGAAAGTGAGGTACATTGAAGAGCCTGTGCAAGTACTGGATCGAAGGGAGCAAATTCTTAGGACCAAGAAAATTTCATTAGTTAAGATATTATGGCAACATCATGATGTGGAGGAAGCCACATGGGAGAGTGAAAATGAGATGAGAGAAATGTGTCCTCACTTGTTTCAAGAGACATAAGAAATGTCTAATTTTGAGGACAAAATTCTCTAAGGAGGGAAGAATTGTGGCATCCTAGAATTTCATGTCAATCTTTAGATGTGCTTTGATCCATGATTTGCAATAAGATTAAGGCCAAGCTTTTCAATGGATAATTATTTGATAGGAAAGAAAATTCTATTCTTGGCTATGTGATTTATAGGTTGGAATTTAATTATTTATGTTGCAAGTTTTTATGGCCAAGTGAATAAGTGTAATTAGGTAATTATATGATGGGTAATTAGGTGATGATTAAAGGGGAAAAATTAGAGAAGAATGGGTTGAATTTTTAGGCCCAAGACTAGCCCCACCATTCGGCCCTTTTAGCCTAGCCCGCGAAGCCCAAAGGAAAGGAGGTGCTGTCGACCAAGGGGAGGAGGCCCGGCCCATCTTCTAGCCCATCATGTGCATGGGAAAAATGCCAAGTGTTTTTCCCTTAGAGCCAAGTGGCATTAGCCATGCAAAATCCAAATGATTGCAAATGATGAAGGGGAAAGAAAGAAAGGGAGAGTGGGCGGATTGAGAGAGAGAGAGAGAGAGAGAGAGAGAGAGAGAGAGAGAGAGATAAAGTGAAATCGAGAGAGGGAGAGCAAGCGTGCGAGAGAAGAAGGGGAAGAGGGAGGCCGTTCGCTGCCGTTTGTCGCTGCCGTCGAGCCGCCGAGTCCCACCTTGCCCCGCCGTCTTTGCTTGCTGTGTTGTGCTCGAATTAGAGGCAAGTAGAGTCCATTGATCTACCATTTTCTTGCTGTGTTTTGTGTGTGATGAATGGTGGATTTCGGATGTGGATGAAGTGTGAAATCTCGAAGCTATAAGAGTTGGGTTCTAGCCTAGTGTTCTGTTTCTGGAAAAACAGTCCGACGTTTGATGATTTCATGAGTTACATGCAATGTTCGAGTGGAAATTTGGCTTCAAATTCTTGATAAAAGTTGTAGAGGACTTCTTGGAAAGTAACATATCAAAATTTCAGAATAAATGAACAAGTATAGACTGGTGAAACTATTTTTCTTTGAAGAAGTTAGATCTGGAAATCGTAATGCTGACCTAGTGTGATTCTGTGAATTTTATAAAATCCTCCGGTTGAAATTTGATCTCGTGTTCTTAATGAAATTTTAAGATGACATGTTAAAGAGTAACATACTAAACTTTTAGAGGAAATTGATGAGTTTAAGTTGGTGAAACAATCTTTATCCGAAACGGTTAGAACTGGAATTCGGTGCCGAGGGTTATGGACGATTATGGTTGTTATAGTTTTTAATCTATCATGAATTTGATTTTGAGTTCTTGATGAAATATTTACTTCTATACCTTTTCTACAATATATAAAAATTTCAGAATTTTTTCAGCTGAAATAGGATTTTTACCGAAATTGTGAATGAAACTGTGTATGGCAATATTCCGAAATTATAAGGACTGTGATGCGTGGACTGTACCAAATTGTATGATGTTCTTTTGATATGGTGTTCTGCACGAAATACTTTCCTCTAGATCTTGCATATAACATGTTGAATTTTCAGAATTTATTAAGGCTGTTTACTAATTTTTCAAGAATTATGACCAAAGGAGTGCAATCTGTTTTTATCCGAAAATTTGTTGCATGTTCAAAAATAAATGAATTTGCTCCATGTGATATAATGTCTTGAGTGGTTGATTATGCTGCATATGTGGTGACATATGGCATGTTATATGACATCAAAAGCCGGTTGAGACCTTTGATATTGTTGCATCAAATGCCATGTTGAAATTAAGATACACATGTGAATATAAATTACGAAAATGATGATACCATCGGAGGTGTGAGCCGACGATGCCCCGGGAGTGTCGAGATGCCCAGAGTGTGGGTGCCGGATGCCCGGAGTGTGTGTGCCGGATGCCCCGAGAGTGTTGGGATGCCCGAAGGTGTGTGCCAAAAGCCCTAGAGGTGTATGCCAGGGGGATTCCTCGTGATGCCAATTGGGGTACGAGATGCCCAAAGGTGTGCGTCGGATGCCCGAAGGTGAGTGCCGAAAGCCCTGAAGGTGTGTGCCAGGGGGATTCCTCATGATGCCAGTTGGGGTACGAGATGCCTAGAGGTATGCACCGGATGCCCGGAGGTGTGTGCCGGAGGCTCCTCGCGATGCCAGGTTGGATGCGACGATAAATTGTGGGATGCAAACATTGTTCCCTGGGAAGAAAAATGATGTGATCTAATTGAAAGATAAAGATCGAGAATTGAATCATACACATGGATGTATGCATACGGCATAGGACGAGCCTCATGGGAATGCATGCATGAAGTGCATGGTGGTATATGCACATTGCATGGTGATATATGCATGGTTGCTTGATGATATAAGTACAAGTGCATAGTGATATATGCACGTTGTATGGTGATATATGCATGGCTGTAAGGTAAGATATACTCGAATGCATGGATGATATGTACTTTACTCATGATATCTTGATTGTCTTGCTTGTTGCATTGTGTAGTTTGGTGGATCTTTACTGCTGAGTAGTTGTACTCACCCCTTTGGGGACTAACATTTCAGATTGAGAGATGCCGATATCACCTATCATGCGTGGTACGTTTTATGGATTACCGTCTGATGTGGAGGTTGTGTGCTCAGAGCACCCCTACGTCGGTGTTCATGATTTGGTGTTTATCCACATCCGTGTTTTGGTCATGTACGATGTGGGCTTACCTAATGGCCTTGTTCTACAAGAGTTTTTATCTGTCCATGTTCGTTGAGATGGGAGGATGATGGGAATGTTGCCGTCGCCGCTGGCCGATGCACCAGGATGGGTGTGATAGGAGCATGTGACTAGTGAAGGTTGACACTTTTTGGGATGGCCGACACTAGCTGATGGATAGATGTTCACATTTGATGTATAGTCAGGTTTCTTTTGAGTATCACCGAGCTTAGTTATAGTCTTGGCCCTTTTTGTTGTACCAACTTGTGAAATCCATCTTAGTATGTAAATAAAAGTGATTTGGCCCTAAAATGCATATATATATATATATATATATATATATATGTGTGTGTGTGTGTGTGTGTGTGTGTGTGTGTGTGTGTGTGTGTGTGTGTGTGTGTGTATATAAAGTTGTAGTTGGTGTCTATTGTATCGTATTATTTAGTTTGTATACGGGTTAGAAAGATGATAAGTATGCTTCCGTTATATGAGCTGCACTGGGACCGATCTAAAAGATGTGAATCCCTAGGTTTTATGGACCTATTGCAATTGAAATGGTATCAGAGTGAAATGTTATATCAGGTCAAGTGATAGGTGAGTAGGCTATGGCGACCCTAGCAAATTGGGGGCCATGTTTGAGGGGTGTCACATTCGGCAAGGTAAGAGGAATACCAAGCCCCGCCGTGCGTGCGCCTAGCTTTGCCGTCGACCGTGCTGTGTTTGAAGTCCCCGAGTCGCCGTTGCTTGCTTGATTTCGTCGGATCTAAGGCAAGTAGAGTCCATTGGTCTACACTTTGCTTGCTGTGATTGTGTGTGATGTATGGTGAATTTCAGAGGTGGTGGAGGTGAGAATTTTTGAAGTTATGGGAGTAGTGTCTTAGTTTAATAATCTGTTTTCTGGAAAAACAGTCCGACCTTTGGTGATTTCGTGAGCTGGATGCAATTTTATAGTTCGAATCTCACTTCAACTTCTTGATAAAAGTTGTAGAGGATTTCTTGAAGATTAACATACTAAAATTTGAGAAGAAACGGACAACTATTGGATGGTGAAACCATTTTTCTTCAAAGATACTCGATTTGGAAAACTGATTTGTTGCTCCCTTGCGGTTCTGTGAATTTTGAGAAATTATCCAATCCGAATTTGATCTCGTGTCCTGGGTAAGAGTTGTAGACTACATCTTGAGGAGCAACATACTGAAATTTAAGAATAAACGGATCAGTATTGATCGGAGAAATGATTTTTCTTTGAAGTGTTAAATCTGGAAATCGTTACTGAGGGTTAGGGGGAGTTTTGGTGAATGTAGCTCATGATTTATAACAAATATGACTTCAAGTTCTTCACAAAACTTTTACCTCTAGGTCTTGGCTATGACATATCACAATTTCAGAATTTTCTGAGTTTGTTTAAGGTTCATATCGAATTTATGAATAAAACTGTGCAATGGTTATGTTCCGAAACTTTAAGTTGTGATGCATGGATTGTAGTGACCCGTACGAAGCTCTTTTGACATGGTGTTCTTCATGAAACCTTTTTCTCTAGATCTTTTTTATAACATGTTAAATTTTCAGAATTTATTGAGATCGTTTACTAATTATTCCATAATTTTTATTTAAGGAGTGCATTCTGCTTTGTCCGAAAATTTGCTCCATTTTCAAGAACAAATGAATTGCTTTATGAAGTGTGATACTTGGGTGTTATTTTTATTGCATATATGATGAAATTTGGCATATCACATGACATCAAAAAGGCTGGTTTAAAGCTCAGACATTGTTGCATCAAATGTTAAATTGAAAATGAGATATATATGGGAATATGCATTGTGATGATGATAATATCGTCGGAGGTGTGAGCCGACGATGCCCTTTGGGAGTGTTGGGATGCCCAGAGTGTGTGTGCCGGATGCCCGGAGGTGTGTGCCGGATGTCCTCGGGAGTTTCGGGATGCCCGGTGGTATATTGGTACGTAATTCCAGGAAATGCCTGGTGGTATGTCGGTACGTAATTCTGGAAGGCAAGGGTAACCATTTTCATAGCTAGCCTCGGCGATTCCTCGTGATGCCAGGTGGGATGCGAGATGCCTGGAGTGTGTGTGCCGGATGCCCGGAGGTGTGTGCCGGAGGTTCCTCGCGATGCCAGGTTGGGTGCGAGCGATATATGAAGGATGCAAACACTGGTCCCTGGGAGAAAAATGAGATCTTTTCGAATATCAAAATGGATATTGAATCATGCACATGTGTGTGTGTATGGCATGGGATATAATTGCCTATGAAATTGAGTTGATACTATATGGCATTGAGAATGCGATCATAAAAGCATTGAATGGATCTCATGAGAATATATATATATATATATATATGATTGTATGGGTGATATGGATCATGCGCATGTATGTGCATATGGCATGGGATATAATTGCCCATGAAATTGAGTTGATACTAAATGGCATTGAGAATGCGATCATGAAGGCATTGAATGGATCTCATGAGAATATATATATATATATATGTGTGTGTGTGTGTGTGTGTGTGTGTGTGTGTGTGTGTGTGTGTATATGATTGTATGGGTGATATGGATCATGCGCATGTATGTGCATATGGCATGGAACATGAATTGCCTTAATGAATGCATCTCATGAAGATATAAGCATGATTGCATGGATGATATGTGCATTTCACATGAAATTGTGGTTGTCTTGCTTGTTGCATTGTATAGTTTGATGGATCTTTACTGCTGAGTGGTTGTACTCACCCAATTTGGGGACTAACATTTCAGATTAGACAAGATACTTCTGCTATCACTGCCACTAGTAGATGGATCGAGTGGTTGGATATAACCGCGAGGAGGAGGATAGTAAAGGAATGAACTTTTGGACGCCGACACTGGTCGATGGACCTTAAGTATATGACTGTTGGAAAAGATGTCGATCATCTTTTGAAGTATAGTCGAGTATAGAAGACTACAGCATTTTGATATACCGATGAATGATGTCCATCTGGTTTAAGTAAATAAAAGTGTTCGGCTTTTACCTATAAATGTTTAGTTGGTGTACATCGTTTTCTGAATATAAAGAAGGGAGTTGATAGATGTGCTTCCGCCATATAAATTGCGCAAGGACCGATCTAAAAGATGTAAACCCCCAGGATTTATAAATTAACATGAAATTCCTTGGTATCAGAGTATTATATTATCAGGCCAAGTGAAAGGTAAGCGGACTATGGCGACCTTAACGGTTCGGGGGCCGTCGAGGGGTGCCACATCATGAAAATTGTCTTGAACGATGATTCTCTCTAGTGGTAATTTGGGCGATGCAAAGGTCATTATGCATGAACCATAATTGAATTAATAAAAACTTCAGTGGATTTTGAAGTGCGAATTGCTTATTTTTTTGGTAAATGCATTTTTGCTCTAAAGACCCAAGAGCTTCTGACATTCAAGTTCCTTTTAGAATGCCTCGTGAAGCCTTCACGAACATTCAAGGTGCATCCTTGATATTCCAAAATTTATTTCTACTAGGAGGTGAGAGACCTTCACAGGATATCTAAATTCCAGAAGACATATCCCCAAAATCAGAGATATCACCAAGTAAGTATATCTCTATCCATACTTCACTTTAAATACTTGTCATTGCACAGGTATTCCCTTCAAGTGCACCAACACTCGACTCGATCAAGCTATTCCTTAGATATTTTTCTCCCGATTTAGTCTGATTAAGGCGACTAAAGAAAAGTTCGGATCCTGATCAGATAGTCTATCTTGCAATGCTAGGTGACCATAGAAAGGTACGGGTCATAGATGTGTAACACCAACTACCTTGAATCACTCTCCTTCTTTAAAGGTAAGATATTCCAAGTAGGTTCCTTTACCAGTGTTTCCATACAAATTGCATTTCAAAATTTCGACATCTCAGTCTAGATCTGGATGTCTTAATTCTTTTCATAATACATTTCAATATGGATGTGAATGTTCTTCGATTTTCCTCGTTATACCTTAGTCTGGATTTAGGTATTTCGAGCTTCCAAAATCATGACATCTTAGTCTGGACTCGATTGTCTTGATTATTTTCATTGAACATTTCACTCTAGATGTGAATGTTCTTCAATCTTTCTCGTTATACCTTAGTCTGGATCTAGGTATTTCGAGTTTAAAAAATCATGACATCTCAATCTGGGCCCAAATGTCTTGATTATTTTCCTTCAAACATTTCACTTTGAATGTGAATGTTTTTCCATCCTTCTCGTTATATCTTAGTTTGGATCTAGGTATTTCGAGTTCAAAGATTTTGACATCTTAGTCTAGATCTTGATGTCTTAATTATTTTCATCTAAACATCACTCTGGATGTCAATGTTTTTTCGACCTTTCTCGTTATACCTTAGTCTAGATCTAAGTATTTCAAATTCAAAACTTCTGACATATCGGTCTGGATCTAGATGTCTTAATTATTTTCGTTGAACATTTCACTCTGGATGTGAATTTTTTTCGATCCTTCTTGTTGTACCTTAGTTTGGATCTAGGTATTTCGAGTTTAAAAATCTTGACATCTCAATCTGGATCTGGATGTCTCAACTCTTTTCGTTGAACATTTCACTTTAGATGTGAATGTTCTTCTCAGTCTCGATGTATCAATTTATTACCTGTTAGACTCCTTAAGGAACCTTAGTGAGAGTTGTGTACTTGTGGAGTAAATGGGAATTTATCATGTACCTCAAGATGCTCTACCGCACTGATTGGTCAGTAATTGTAGGTATGTTCCTTTCTTTCACATCATGCATTTGCATTAGCATTTCTATACATCATATAAATTGCATTTTAAAACGGGATTTATTTTCTGACAAAAAAAAAATCATTCAGTGCCTGTGTATAGTCAAAATTTAGGTCTAAATTTGTCTTTAAAGGCAACCTCTACGAACTCACCTTCAAAGAGGAGTAGCTATTGACACCTAAATTTTGGCGATCCGGTCATTTATTTATTGCATAGAAAATTAGGAGTCAATTTTATCCCTTAAAAAAAAATTAATTGCATATAGATTTAGGTGCATTTATTTGCATTTTTTGCATTGGACCGGTAGTGGATGGGTTTGAATTAGTGGTTCTGAACTTCAACTTGATAGGCTGGATTAAGCCCACAAAGTGAGCAAATTGGCCAAAGCCCATTTTTTAATGATCAGAAATTATCTTGTGAAAATAGGAATTTGAAATTTTTCGGGATATGATTGAATTTTTCTTTCGGATAGGGCAAGTGGAAAAGCAAATATTATGTTTAGCGAAACGAATATTGTGTTTGCAAAAATAATCCTCGTGGATATGGATTTGGAAAAATTAAAACCCTAATTCATTGCCTATAAATAGGTTAAAACGTTTAGGGTTTTAGGGGGGCCACACATTGAATACATGGCCGCACAAAAAAGGGTTCTATTTTTCGAGTCTCTTCCTTCGTTTTTCTCAGAGTTCAAAGTCAATACGAAAGGGAGCTTCTCGGTGGATGATTTCGCTTTTCCTTCATTCTTCTCGACAGAGCAATACAAAAGGAAAAAGCTTTAGAAGGAAAAAAGGTCAGTAGACCTTCTGCTACAAAAAAAAAAAAAAAAACAATAACAACAAAAGAGAAAAGCTTTTCGAAGGAAAGGTAAAAACCAGCAGGAACCTCTTCCCTTCTGTAGAAAAGTGCAGTAGAGAACGTGCAACAATAGGAGAGAGAAAAACCAAAAGGTAAAAAAAGAAGAAGAGAGGAACAGGTCTTCTCCATGCAGCTGCCTCGCCGGCCACTGGTGCCTTTGCTTGCAACACGACATCGCACCATCACCGCCTCATGCCGACCACCGAGCCATCCCACGGTTCGTTTCCCATAGCACCGTCGCTGCTACCCGCCTCTGCAGTAGGTCCCGAGCCCTCTCCGCCACGCCTCCGCTTGCTACCCTCCACATTGGCCGCTATTGCTCCTGCTCTACTCGCTTGCTTGTCGCCACACCATAGTAGCGCCTCGACGCTAGCAGATCCAAGCCGATCACCACGTCTACTACCACCACAGTGACCCGCGAGTCCGACGCTTGCAGACACATCACCGCTTGCCCATCCATGACCGCCTGGCACCCGTTCCCTGCAACTCCGAACCTCCGCCTGCCACCACAGCAGCTCGCCGCGCCGGAAGCTACCCCATCGCGCCTTGCTACGGCCCTTGCGAAGCCAGACATTCCTATTCACTGCTCATCCTATCCGCTCCAACCCCAAGCCCACCTAGCTCTACCAACTACCGCTCCTTTCCAAGCTGTTCCACCCCTTGGCCTGCTAGTCGCTGCTGCCGCCAGTCCTCACCGGAGCTCTAGCAACCCACCATCACAGCCAACCCTAGTTTAGGAGCCCAAAATTCATATTAGCATTGATAATCTGATTTTCGCGCCAAAAATCCGACTCACAATCACTTGGAAAATCACCAATCCGATCTCACACCCGAGATTCGATTCGCGGTTTATTTAAAATTGATCAACCCGATCTCATATACGAGATATGGTTCGTCAATTTTTGGATATCAATCTTATCTTGCTCTAATTTGCCGTCATGTGTTTGAGTCGATTTCGTTTTCGTAAAAAAGAAAATCTAAAAAATATTTGAATTAGGATTAGGTTTGTTTTAGAATATTCCTCGTCTTAGGGTTATCTTGCATATTTAGAATAGGAGCTTTATTCCGAATTTAAAAAAAAAAAAAAATCCAAAAAATGCATTCATTTAGGATGTTAGTTTTTTTATATTTGAATTGCACGTTTAATTATTTGACAATTTTAATTTCGAATTTCATAAAAAAGAAAAAGAAAAAAAATTAGAATTAGGGCATTCTTTGCATGTCATTGCATTTTAGGGTAAAATTTCATATAGTTTAAGTCTAGATAATAGTTTTTTACTTTATTATAAGTTTAGATAATTTTTTAGATAGATTGCATTTTAGTTAGGGATTTCTAAGTTAGGATAACATTCTAGTTTAAATTAGGATTTGGCTTAACCTCATTCCTAATACAAATTAGATGATATTTTAATTTAGATAGATAATTTTCGCATTTTTATAATTTCGAAATTCATGCAAATACCAAAAAAATTCCTTAGAATAGATTGATTCTATTTTTAGCATAGATTGCATCTTATTATGTCATATAGTTAGGTCATATTGCCGTGTCATATCTTTTCATGTTAGATTAGTAGCATGCATTGCATGATTCTCATTAAATAAGTGAAAACGAAAAGAAGGGAAATCGCGAGTTAATTAGAAATCATATCTAGGGTTGTTGATGTGAATTCTAATCTAACAACGCAGATGCTTTCGTTGCTTTGAGGTAAGTTTTGCAATTTATTCACTGTTTTATCTAGGTGTTAAATTGGTGATTTGCGCATCCGCATAATCACCATACATGTTAGGGAGATAATTTATAATCAATTCAAGGTGCCTACAAAACATTTTTTGAAAATAAAAAGAAATGGTACCAAAAGGACATTAGGGAAGTCTAGTGTAACAAAGTCCCCGTACCCAAAGTCTTTGGTTCGTAGGAGTAAAATAATCCTCCCATTATTTTACTTAGGTGTCTAATCGACCTACCATAAACTGATTAGTGGCAACTCCTAAATAAAATCCATTTGCATGTTAAGAAATTTGAACCTAAATCACAAATTGGTATGGGCTTAAGAGAGCCCCAGCTAAGTTAGACTTAGTAGTCCATTAGCCTAATTTTAGATGGTGCACCCGAAATTTTGGTCGCGACACAATCTATCAATAATAGATATATTCTAACCATCAGTTTTCCCTCTTTAAAACTAAAGAGATCAAAATTGACATTGACGTGTTTTCCTCTCCCAACCCCCTCCCCCTCCCTCCCTCCCTCCCTACCTTTCTTCGTCTCTTACACTTATGGAAGGGAGGGATTTCACCTAGATCTCTCCCTCCTCTCCTAGTTGCTT
The DNA here is from genome assembly GCA_014182725.1 of Eucalyptus brandiana. NCBI lineage: Eukaryota > Viridiplantae > Streptophyta > Magnoliopsida > Myrtales > Myrtaceae > Eucalyptus > Eucalyptus brandiana. Next base: position 11,094,109 of record CM024672.1, on the reverse strand, counting down.
GTTTATTTTTTTTCTTTCCTTACTCTCCCAAATTTAGTTTTAGATTTGAGAGCTTTGCTCTCCGGATATTACATTCGGGAGTTTTAATGAATAAGTACTCCGCCTCCACTTTTAATGGTGTTCACAATTGTTTTAGTGTCAAATCTACACTTATTTAAGTTATGGTGCTTCACATTGGCTACAAAACTTGCTTTGACAAGTGTCAAATATGATCTTCTTCAACATGTTTTGTTTTATGCAGTGATGGCATTGGGGATGAGGAATCTAGGTGTACATCGTTGAACCTAGGTGCACGCCGTCAAAAGGCAAAGTCGTAACTATAAATGGAGATCTTGGCATGTGCTTATTACTAATGACATTGTGTAATTTTGTGATTGACCAACAATCCTTTCGCTTGGATGTAGTAACAAACCATGAGCTTGTGATTATTTGTGCCAACCATGCTCTAATGATATGCATTGATTCATGATTTTTGGTTTGTTTTGGAATTTTATGGGTTTGTCTTGTTATTATGACTTTTGAGATCTTCTATTATGTATCATTTTGATGATAAATGGAATTTTTTTACCAAAAAAAAAAAAAAAAAAAAGCACAAGGGATCCATGGTTCAATTCTTGACCTTAAGATAGAGTGAGGAAAAAGTAACTCGTATGAATATCATTGACCCTTGTCCTGTTACTTCTTTTGAAAACCGTAGATCCATCTAGAAAAAATGTGAACTTAACAACAGAATCCTCGATCCTGACAAACTTGTCCATAATCAAAGTCGACAGGTATGAACCCTAATGTCAAATCTTGATGCGCCCTATTAGTAAATGTCGTTAATGATCAATCTATCGACTTCTTTCCTAAGAGAATTGGGGGTGGGTCTCTCTCAAGTTTGATTTTCTTTATTCTGTGCAAAGATGTTAAACAAATATAATATGACCGGAAATTAATGGTCAAGACCAGCAGTAGAATTCGAGCTCCGACTTCCACTCTATCTGCCCAATTTTTCTTTCAACATATGCCCAAATATATTTTATTGTTGCCTATATATGACTTTATAAAGTTTTTCCAACATATGTCCAAATTCCATCTTTTTGTCACCATGCTTGATTTGTTCAACAATAGTCTAAACGGCACGCTTCTTCATGTTTAGCAAATACCGAGTCTTTGCTAGATTTGAATCTTGGGAAAAATGAGCTTGAGGGTATATTTTTTCATAGTTATACAGATGGTTCTGCATTGAGAATGGTAGACCATAGGAAGAATTTATTGCAAATGGTCTGTTCCTAGATCTTTGGTCAATTGTAGAGTGCTAGGATAGTGAATCTTGGTAACAATCAAAATGGTGATCACTTAACCGTTTGGCTACCAGATTTGACTAAGCTAAAATTTACTGACTTGCATAGGGCCAATTTAACTTCACGAATTTGCAAATCACAAACCTTTCTAACAATGGTTTCAATGGCGAGCTATCATCCAAGTTGTTACAGATGAATTTATTGTTGATCAATATATTTTATTTTTTTTGGTCAAAAAGAGCTCATAGCATTCTCATTCAAGTAAGGATAGTGGAAGCAGGAGCTTCAGAACATAATAAGTCTAAAAGACAGGAAGGGGGATAATAAACCCAATTAGCTGGAAGGGCCTTTCTCCGGTGGGCCTTAACAACCCCATCTACCACTTTGTTGCATTCTCTCCAGCAATGGGTTATATTAAGCCTTGGAAAAGATTTCACACATGCTTGCACTTCACAAATCAACGCCTCTATTTCCCAATTGACCGGTGTACTTTCCATCAAAGACTTCGCCAGTTCCAAGTTGGCTAACTCCAACTTTATCTCCTATTCTTCTTTCCCTTCGAAATACTTTAGGGTTTGTAATATAGCTTGTGCCTCCGCTTGGATTGATGAAGAAGCTCTGACTGTGCGCGCTAATCCATTGACGAGGGCACCTCTACTGTCTCGGCAGACACAAGCCACAGCCGCTTCCCCTGCTTCTTGAAGAAAGGAGCCATCCATGTTGATCTTTATCACACTGTGCATTGGAGGCGTCCAAATCTGAGGGGGGCCGTTCGTTGGAGGGTTGTTGTGCTGGTGCCAGCCGAGCGTCGCAGTGGTCCCTGTGCGATGCGTGCTGTGCGGCCGAGCCATCTCGGTCGGAGGTGAGCTTACCGTTTGATGCGTCCCATTCTGAAGCGAGCTGAGCGGGTTCATCTCTATCCATGGCAAGCTGTGCATCGGAGGGGGCCCTGTCGGAGGCGAGCCTTGCAGCAAGGGATTCTGGGTCTGCGACAAGCCGTGCGTTGAAGGAATCAAAGTCTGAACCGAGGTAGGCATCCAGATCTGAGGTGGGTTGGCCTGCATTTGCTTTTTTTTGCTATGTTTTCCCACCCACCTATTAAAGTTTTCTTCCATGGCTGCTGTTGAGGTGATGATGTGCTGAGGACTCACTGGTTTAGCTCTGAAACACCAGTCATTACGGGATTTCCAGATCTGCCACAGTAAGAGGGCGAGTCGCTCAAAAGAAACTGAGGTATGTTTAAAATTTGCCAACCATTCCTCCATTCGAGTTATCCCATGACCATCTTTTTGTATATTCACACCAGTGCCGTCCCAGATTTGGTTCGTCCATGGACAAAGGAGGAAGAGATGCTCAATTGATTCTGGATGTCTTTTTGCAAATCGTGCATGTGGCCTCAGGTATGATATGTCTGCGATGCAAGTTCTCCTTCGTTGCTAAGGCGTTTTGACAAATTTGCCATAGGAAGAATCTAACTTTGGGCTGAATTTTGGCATGCCATATTTTATTCCACAATGCTCGTGGTGCTTGATAGGATGATGAGGCATGGTTTTGCTGCTGATTTTCTCCTTGCGCCTTGAACTTGTTGTATGCACTCTTGACTATGAATTGACCTGTTTTGGTTGGCTTCCATACTAGTTTGTTCTCTGAAAATTGGGGGTTAAGGTGGATAGGTAGAATTTCATTACACACTTCGTGGTCGAAAAGTTTTCGTATTCTATCTTCCTTCCATGTTGCAAAGTCTCTGTTTATAAGTTTTGAAACCTGAGATGGATCATCTCTGTTTTGAGGGCCTTCGATTAAACCTTTGGGTAACCATTAATCATTCCTAATACTGATTTTTTCACCATTTCCAACAATCCACTGAGATAAATGACTTATAGCATTTCTTCCTAAGATTAGACTTTGCCAACCCCATGATGGTCTTGAGCCTTTCCCTGCATGTAATACATCTGTGTGCGGGAAGTATAATCCTTTGAAAATTTGACTCCAAAGGGAATTCGGATTCTGAATTAGCCTCCAAGCTTGCCGACCCAATAATACCTCGTTGAAGTTAATTAGGTCTCAAAAGCCTAACCCACCTTGATCCTTTCTTGATTCAGAGTGTCCCAATTTTTCCAATGCAGACCTGCCCTGTTCTCATTGTTTTTCCACCAAAAAACTGCTATTTTCTTTTCAATGGCTTGGCAAATAGATAAGGGGATCTTAAAAATGGACATTGCATATTGTGGTAAAGCTTGAACCACCGTTTTAAAAAGAATTTCTTTCCCTGCCTTCGATAAAAAGTTCTTTTTTCCAGCCCTGAAGTTTCATGTTAACTCTTGCAAGAATCCAATCAAACATCTGCTTTTTAGATCCACCCCAATCAGAAGGTATTCCGAGGTATTTCCCTGTCTTTTCCAACTCCGGTACTCTCATTTCTCTTGTCAAGTTACTTCTCAATAATCTTGGACAGTCTTTACTAAATAACATCCTTGATTTGTTCAAGTTTATAGATTGCCCCGACACAAAGCAATATTGGTTTAGGGTCATTACTACATTTTGACATTCGACCACTTTTCCTTCCATGAATAAGATTAAATCATCCGCAAATAGTAGATGAGATAGTGGGAGACAAAATCTATTCAGTTTAATTCCCTTAATGCTGCCATTCTCCATTTCTCTTTTCAGCATCATAGATAGAACATTTGCCACAACAATAAATAGATATGGAGAGAGTGGGTCACCTTGTCTTATCCCGCAAGTAGGCTTAAAGGAGGCTGAAGGTTTGCCATTTACTTTAACCCTGAATGACATTGTAGAGACACATTCCATGACCCATGAGACCAGGTATCATAGAAACCCATTTTAAGTATGCTTGCTTTGAGGAAATCCCATTCCACACGATCATATGCTTTCTTCATATCTACCTTCAGCACTGCATGAAATTTCTTTTTTCGTTTCCTGATACGTAGCTGATGAAGCACTTACTGCACTGTAAGTATATTATCTTGTATTTATCTCCCACTTACAAAAGCACTTTGCTCCATTGAAATCAAATCAGGCAGCCACTGTTTTAGTCTATTCGTCATAATCTTTGAGATGATTTTATATGCATAATTACAAAGGTTGATAGAGCGAAATTGTTCCAACCTCTCTGGATTTTGTACTTTCGGTATGAGGGTGATATAGGTGTGGTTCAGCTCAGGGTTAAGTGTTCCTAAGTTAAAGAAGGACTTCACCTCTCTAAAAACTTCTTCATGAATATCCTGCCAATGATGTTGATAGAACTTTCCACACAAACCATCTAGGCCAGGGGCTTTGAGTGCACCAAGCAGAAAAGTTGTTGTAGTAACCTCTTGTAGGGTCACTTCTTCGATCAAGCTTTGATTCATCTCCTCATTTACAATACATGATACTTGGTCAATGACTGGTTGGAAGTTTCTTTGCCCTGTAGAAGTGTAGAGCTCTTTGAAATACATAGCTGTCATCTCCTTTAATTGTATGGGGTCTCAACACCATTCATTATGCTCATTTTTCAACATTACTATTCTGTTTCTTTAGCACCTTTGCACTGTGGTTGCATGGAAGTATTTACAGTTTTTATTTCCCCATTTAAGCCAATTGATCCTGGATCTCATGCCCCAATATACTTCTTCCTGTCTCCATAGCCTCTCTATCTCCATTTTCAGCCACTTCATTATGTGTGTGTCATAATGTGAATTGGATTTATTCGTGATGACTTGCATCTCTCTTTTCAGCACTACGATTTGTTTTTTCTGCATTTTTGAACTTCCTTCTACTCCAACCCTCTAGCTCATTAGCTACCTTTTTTAATCTAATTGATAGAGGTACTTTCTCCCCTCCAAAAGAATTCCAGGTTTCCAATACAATATGTTCATACTCCTTATCATCAACCCAGAAAGCTTCAAATTTAAATTCTTTTTTGCGCTTGACTTGTTGGGGAAGAAGGTTTAATAAAATAGGGCTATAACCCGACCCTATAGCTGGCAAAGCAACAATTTCTACAGAAGGGAAAGATACCCTCCAATCCATAGTACATAAAGCTTGATCCAGCCTCTTCCTAATCAGCTCACCCCCATCTCTATTGTTTGCCCAAGTATATGCACGACCCTTACTTTCTAGATCCATGAGAGCGCAAGCATTTGTGAAGTCTTGGAAAGCTTTACATTTATAGTATTCAGCCACTCTTCCCCCTACTTTTTCGCACTAATATAAGATTTCATTAAAGTCCCCAATACACAGCCAAGGATCCCGATTCAGCCTGGTCATCTAATAAATTTCCTCCCACAGCTGTACTCTTTGCTGAAAATCACTCGGTGCATAAACAAAGGTGATACGCATGCTTTGTTTTGTCTCTTCCAAATTGCAATTTAAGTCAATAAAAGACATATTGCTAGATATAATGGAAATAGTGACCTGTTCATTCTAGAAAATTGCTAATCCCCCCGCCAAGCCTCGTGGATTTTCAGTGAAGCCATGCTGAAATTTTAGTCTTTTCTGCATTCTTTTGACGACATCCTCTCTATTTTTCGTTTCCAATAAACATAGAACCGTAGGCTTTTCTTGAGCTAGTAAAGCTCGTAGAGACTGAATTATCAGGGGGGAGCCTAAACCCTGACAATTCCAGCATATAACTTTCATGTGTAACCCAATAGTTTATTTGGGCTAGCCACCAGAGCCCATTGTTGTGCTTCTTCCCATGTATGAATAGGAGTTTCCATCAATTGAGTCACATCTAAAATTTCATTATTTGATTGTTGCACTTCATATGGGGATATCTCTTCTGTTTTTTATTGACATGTGTTTTCATGTTTTTGCATATTTTCATATTCCGAGCTTCCAGAGATCCTTGCTTGGTTCCTTCTAGAAGTGCTCCTCCACTCTCTCTCAGTTCTTGTGAAGGGTTCAGCCTATCCATATTCTCTTCCCAAACCATGGGTTCCTTCATCTTGGCCTTTCGACGCTCATTTTCCCTACTGGTGCTTGTTTGCTTCAAATCTGATGGGTTGCACTTATACACCACAATAGGTGCTGCATCCAGTGGAGTTTTAGGTATAACTTCTTCTACCATCAATTCCTCTATTGACTTCCCGTAAAAGAGATCCCAATAAGGGCTGACTTCATTAACTTCCGCCTTCTACCAAGGGCCAAAGGGTAGTTCTTTCATGTTTTTAAATCTGTCCTCAGTAAAAGGAACCTCCTCACAGTATTGAGAATAATGTCCCATGCGCCCACATGAGGCAATCTTTCATATCTAAAGTCCAGCCATAATTTCTTTCCTTTATTACTGAAAATCGACCCTGAGATTAGAGGGTTCGAGATGTCTAGCTTTACCCTGGCTTTCCCTATCTTGTAGGACGTATATACCCTAGATTCAATCTTGACCTCCGAGACATTGCCTATTTCCCCCGCCACCTTTGCTATCACCCTCTCCGATATCCATTCGATTGGCAGCCCATGTATATGCACCCAAAATTCACAGGTTTCAAAGTTGTAACATGCAGGGGGTATATTAGGCTCCCATAAATTTAGCAAGAGTAAATGATTTGCAAAAGACCAGGGACCCTGTTGAAGAACCCTGTCCCTATCTGTTTCCGACCAAAATCGGAATTCCAAAATACCTTGGGCTATTGGAGATATCTCCACATTGTCCATTTTCCATACTCGACGCATCGTATTCTGAAATGCTTGAATGTTTACCTTTGGATTCTGATATAATTGGCCGATTAACGATAACCTGCATTCTTCAATCTTCTCTGGGGTTATTTCATCATCCACTGTGGTAATCTTGTTCTTTGTCCACGGCTTTCCCAGTCGCTTATAGAGGGCAGCAAGGCGGACTTCAGATTCTTTCAAGTCGTCCATTACGATTGCTCTTGACAACTCTAAACTCAAAACCGCTAGCTGGGAGCAAGCAGGTCACAAGGGGATGAAGATTGGAGAGGGTTAGGATTTTGTTGTTGAAAGGAAATGGTGATTCTGAGGGGGAAAAGTGATTTTTGGTTCGTTTTTGAGTGGGAAGGCCATGATTTCACAAAGAAACAGCGAAGACTGCAGTGTTTATGTTAGGGTTTTGGATTTCAGGACTACCCAGAGGTAGAGGAAGCTCTCCTACAAGAGAGAAGGCAATGCGCTTAAAGGATCATCTATTTGAGGGGGTGACAATATGAGTTCATGGATATTCAGCAAGAAATTTCTTCGCTGGATTGGGAAAGGCTGACATGTGGAATGAAACTTATGAATAATGGGACGGAAAGGGAATACTCGAAAATTCAATACGCCCTTACGGAAATTGATCTATACAATAAGAAGTTCGAGAAATGGATATCCACATAAATTTAGGATTTGAAGCCACTTCATTCATATGCTTATCCTTTCAAACAAAAATTTTCACCGGTCCGATCCCACCTTCCTCAGCATAGCTAATGACTATGCTGGAATCTCCACACCTTTCTTAAAACATGCTCTTCAGAAAGATCCCTCAACAACTAGCTCGGCTTCCGTTTCTTTTTGTTAGGGTAAGTAACTTAGCTTGCATTCCTTAAAACAAAGCAAAGTGGAAGAGCACATCCACTGCAAGCCGTAGTATCAAATCAGAGAAATAATGGCAGCAAAGCCTAGAAGAAAACATACCACTAAGGCTTAATAAAGAGAAAAAAACAAGACATCAGAGATTAAACGGAGAGCAACAATAAACTACAAAGTTCAAGAATCATTCGTTATAAGAAGTCTCGAGTTTAAGCCTATAATTATAGAAAAATCCAAAAGTTGGATTTTGTGGACGTCCAGTTTTGCGCTTTAGAAATCAAGATTTCCTACTCAGTAATATCAAATTGGAGTGGCGCAAGAAAGAAAAATACCACTTGCCTATTTTGACTCGGCGTAGACTTTTTTGACTGACTATCACGGGACTTTCTCAGTCAATGGATATATATTTATATATCTATATATATTATATAGAATTAATATCACAAAAATTTTAAATTAATATACTTGTGACAAATTTATCATAAACTAATTTTTTTATCATAAAAAAATCTCAAAACTATTACATTTGTAATAAATTTATTCTCCATTAGTTCCCATTAAATTAGATTAATACCACGAAAATCACAAATTGGTAAAACCTCAAATTGATACACTCATTAATTGTCACGTGTCATTAAGCTCGGCAATTTGACAGTAAAATTTAACAGAAATTAATGAAGGATAAATTTATCACAGACATATTTGTTTGAGGTTTTTGGTAGTCAAAAAATTAGTTTAAGGTAAATTTGTTTCGGGTGTACTGGTTTAGAGTTTTTCATAGTATTATATATAATGATTTTGCTTTAAGCTATGGTTTTGTTGAGAAAGAGAAAGGGTACAAACACAAGTCACCGTTGATGTGTGCATAGAGGGCGCTTAAATTATTACTCTAGATATTGAGAACCGGGAAAAAAACATTTAACAATCTTAAATTATTAGATATTTGATTTTCTATGGGGGTGAATAGTATTTTTAAAGCGAGTATGGCAATCGCATTTATCATGTTTAGATGATTTGATGAATTGTTGAAAAAGCATGGTAAAGATTTTTCATTACATCGTGGAAGATCTTATGATATCCATATGTAAATAAACTTAGACATTTCCGAATGATTTCTTTTCAAGGAAAAAAAAACTTTTATGAGCAGTTTATATTCTTTATGGTTTAACTTTTATTCGTACTATTAAAAATGATGAGTTTTAGGATACTAACACAAATAGCCCATAAAGTTCGGTCCAACGTGTAATTTCATCTTTGAACTCTTTTAATTCTTTCAACTTGGTTCTTGAATTATTAGAAGATGTTATGTAAATTTTCTATTTGATCAAAAAACGAATCAGACATTATTTGATACATGAAATATGATATGTCACATAGGACTTTTAAAATGATGAGTTGGCACGCTACAAGAACATGTAATTATGAGTTTCATTCTTTAATCCATTTACTTTTATTCTTTATTTGGGAAAAAAAATATTGGGAATCAAATGAACCTCTTCCTTGACATAAACGTTTCATCTTCTTCCTCGTAATCAAACTTCTGGCGCAATGTGCTTGGAGCCTCATAAACAAAAATGGTTTGATGGGTTGAGGTTGATGCCAGTGACGTTGTAGCTCTTGGAGTCGTGGAGAGTGCACCACCTAAATATGCGCATGTAGGTGAAGACGTTGAATTTGACCAAATTGAATATGAGGTTACAAGAGCCGGAGAATTCTACCTTGTTAAGGCACTTCAGATCGAAGAGTTCTCCAAAGAGAAAGGGATCGATAGTTATGAGCTTGCTCATACCACCATGCTCATATTTGTCGTAAAGGAGCTGGCATTGTGGGTGTAGAGATCACATTGTCGTCTTAAAAAGGCGAAATTGGAATGGAAAAACAATTGGTAAGTTATTTAAGGAGCAATGTGAATTATCATTTTGGTTTTTACTTTGATGAAAGCAATGCTCCACTGCTAGAACTGTTGAATAGTCGAAGGATCAGGATCTTCAATCTATCTAGTGTGATGGGTATGAAATTACTGGTGTTTTGGAATGAGAAATTGTGTTTTAGTATGAAAATTCTTTCACTTTTTCTTATTGTCTTTTTACAGCTTTTCGAGGGACTAGCGACCCTATAACCAAAGAACTGATGAGAGCATCACACAGGCTGAGGAAGGAAGAAAAGTAATTGGCGTCTTTTAGAGTGCCTTAGGTTTGAGTTGTCTTTGTTAGGGAAATCCCTTATGATGTTTTGAAGATAACAAAATAAATCAAAGGCTACTAACATGTTTAATGGTTAAGTAAAAGACCATGTAGATGATAGAATATGTAAAGGATATTGTCAAAGTCAGAAGACTAAACGCAACACATGTCCAAAGTATATTATGAAGATTTCCAGACTTCTGTGTCAAGATCTGAAAACTACCAGACTTTAGTGTCAAAGTCTGTTCTACATCAGAAGTCTGCTCATTCTGACAAATTCTAGACTGAACATGAATGATGAACTAAAAGACAGACTCTATGCTGAAACTGAACCAGAAGACAGACTCTATGTTGGAGCTGAACTTATTCAGATGGTGTTCAGACCTTAAAGCTAAATCTATTCAGAAGCAGAATATGTTCAGACTCAGATTGCAAAGTCTATCCCACTCAGACTCAGATTGTAAAGTCAATTGCTCTCAAACCTTACATCCAGATTTGATGAATCATAACTCAAGCCCAATCATATAACGGCTAGTAATTTTGTTTGGATTCCACATCAAAATTGATTTGATTGATTCAATCTAATTGATTGATGATTGGATCTTGAAGACAAAAACTTTCTATTCGAATAAGCTTTACTTATGGAAACCAAGATTTCGTTTGTATGGGCGATCGGAATCAATTTGGGATTCTACCTTTGTCACTCAACGGCTACCAAATCTTCTAGATACAGAGCTGTCCAATGGGTATATTGGAAGACGATTCTCTAGGATACTGTCCAACAGCTAGTTTGGAAGTGGAGAAGTATTTAAGGAGATGAAGGACCGATGAGCAAATAAGAGATAGAGCGTAGAATTTATAATTCCAAAGTCTGAGCAACCTTCGATCATACACTTGTCTTTGGAGAGCTTAAACGTTTGTGATCGTGAGAGAAATACCAAAAGAGTGACTTAGTGAGATAGTGTGATCTACTAAGTGTTTGAACTCGAAGTTGTAATCTCTTGTTGATTGCATAGTGGAATCCAGCCAAGAAGGCTGTTAGCGTGAGAGAGTGGACGTAGGCTTGGATTAAGCCGAACCACTATAAATCTTGTGTTCTTATTCTCTTCCCTAACTCATATGTTTTACTCGAAGTTTATTTTATTCTGCATATATTTGCCAAGATTTATTTTTACACCTATTCACCCCCTCTAGGTGTTCATACTAGCACTCTCAATTGGTATCAGAGCCAAGTGCTCGGTTTATAAAAGTGTTTTTACTTTTGAGCTAAAGATCTTTTATGGTTAGTATCTTGGCACCAAGACTTATGGAAGGACAAAGTAACACAAGGCCACCATATTTCGATGGAAAGGAATACAACGTGTGGAAGAACAAAATGAAAGCATTCCTAAGATCCAAATATCCCTTGCAATGGGATGTTGTGGAAAAAAGGAATCAATCCTACTGCTGCATCTACATCAAATAAGAATGGCAAAGACAGAATCCAAACCCCCCGCTCCAATGTCTCGAACGGAGATGTCCAAAAGAGAAGCGCTTGATGCAAAAGCTATTTATTCTTTATATTGCGCATTATCTCCTACTGAATATAATAGAATCTTTTTATGTGAAACAGCAAAAGAAGTTTGGGATAAACTCCATGTTACATATGAAGGGACTAATCATGTAAAAGAGATAAAAGTAAACTTCATGCTCGGCAAATATGAATCATTCAAGATGAAGCAAGGAGAGTCGATTGGAGATATGTTTAGCCGTTTTACAGAAATTGTAAATGGTTTAGCATATCAAGGTCAGCAAATTTCTACCCCAATGAAGGTCAACAAACTCTTGCGAGGTCTCTCAAAAGATTGGAATCATATTAAGACCTCAATCCGGGAGACTCAAAGGATAATGCCACTCTCTGTTGATGAATTGATTGGCACTCTTCAATCCTATGAAGTGGAGCAACTCAACGATGAAGATCCCGAAGGTAAAAAGTCAATTACTTTAATATCTAATGCTGTTTTTGATGAAACAGACTCAGAAAATGACATGGATGAATAAGAACTTGCTTTTATGATTGAGAAATTCAAAAAGTTGAGTAGAAAAGGAAGCAAATTCAGTGGAAGAAGAAAATACAAGCAGAATGGCTAGAAAAGAAGAATAAAAGAAGATGATGAGCAAGGAAATCTATGCTTGATGGCACATTCAGAATCTGAGTCTGACTCAAACATAGACTCAGAATCAAAGTCTGACTCGGACACAAACTCAGAATCCGATGAGGAAATCGAGGTAAGCAATTCAAAAATTCCTCTCAAAGTTTCAAAGTATATAAATGAGTTTTGTTCAAATCTCAAATCTTCTTTTAAAAGGATCTCCGAACTTAAAAAGGAGAATTCTCGACTTAGGCAACAGGATCTTTCTCAAAAAGAAAATTTTGAAATTTTGCAAAAAGATTTTCTACAAACAAAAGAAAATCGAGATTTGCTTGTTAAAGAAAATGATTCTTTGAAGAAAGAATTTTCAAATATTTCAACAAAATTTTCAAATGGATCAAAAACATTAGAGCATATTCTTTCTAAACAAGTTCCTTACTATAATAAATCAGGACTTGGTTTCAATAAGGAAAATAATTTTTTAATTAATTTTCCTAAAGTAAAAGAAAGACTTAGACAAAAACCTTCAAAGGCATTTTACAAAAATCATTTTCAAAAAGTGTTTGTAAAACATGTTGGTCTAAATGCCCTCAAGTGTTCAAATTGTGGAGATTTGGAACACTTTGAGAAATATTGTCCTAAAGTCTGGAGATCGGTTGAGAAAGATTGGATAAAAGCAACATATTCTACTAACTCTCGTGGACCCAAGAAAAAATGGGTACCAAAGAAAAGATGAGTTCTTTTTTGCAGGAAATAAAGGAAAAGAAGAAGTTGGTCGGGAATGTTTTTGGGCACATAATTCTCATTATGCTTGAAATTCGATATATCATTGATTGATTCAGATTTTATAATGATCATATTTTTTGATTTGCTTTATTGAAGAAAGAATCGTGTGATTTATCATTCGAAAGTTGAGATTTGATACGTGTGGTTATTTTTTTGATATTTTGCTTAGAGACAAATGAAGTTATTTGGTTTGATTTTATACTCTCAGATTTTATCATATTTTGCCAAATAAAAATTTGTTTTACGTAATATTAATTTATGATGCAAGATATTTTTAGATACTCAAGGATTTTATTCTCTCTGATTTTATCATATTATGACTAAGTGAGAATTTATTTTTCAAGATATTATTGTGCATAATATTCTTTCCTTAAATAACATGTTATGATGAGTTTAGAAAGAATATTTGATTATCTATGAGATTTTATATTTTGCTCTAACGTCAAGGAAGGATCTAAATTGATAGATACCAAAAAGGAAATGAGTTGATTGCAGTCAAGAATGATTGCAAATCTATGTAGATTTTGATGTAATAAGAAAAGAATCTCAAGCGAAGATTGGTAATATTTTTTTAATCAATGGTATATTTGAAACATATACCATGGGTAAGAGAATATTTTTCATCCCGCCTTGCAAATTTCTACATGCATTTATCATGATTTTGGATGATTGCTTATTATATTGCAAATATCTTTTGTCATAAATATAAGATATTGCAATTTTGTCACGTGACATAAATATCTATTTTCCTTTTGCAAAATGCATATATGAAATTTATACTCAAGGAAATCTCTTTGATCTCGAAAGATATTACCGCATATTCATGGATATTCTTGCTATATTCTTAAAAGATATATTCTATCTAGCAAGTTTGATATGCAAATCAAAAGAATATATTACGTGACATTTTTGCAAAGATTGTTATCCATTATACAAGATTTTGCAAGTGACAAAAGAATCTTCTATATGAATTTTGGTAAGCTTGATCTGAAAATTATGAAGATTCTATACTATCTTCTGGAGGTTCAAAGATTCTATTCCTTATGCAAAATTTTTGCAAATTATTGAAAAAATCCCTTATGCATCGAACAAAAGGTTGAATAGTTCTGAATTTTAATATTTGATAATTTTATATATGCTATTCAATTTATTTATTTGAAGAAAGGGCATTATATATTACGTGGATATTATTTGTGGAAAAAGTTTGTTAAGTTGATACAAGTTGAATTCGAGAAGAGCTTGATTGAAGAAAATAAATTTTTGCCTCGAATTTCAAAATGCAAGTGATCGTTGCAGATGTTGTCGCTACGAAGGAAATAATGGAAAAATATTCTGCTCAACGTGCACAAACAACAATTGTTTCTATCCGCAAATATTGTCATGCTCACAGGGGGAGAAAGCAAATCCAAAAGAAAAGGAAAAGAATCATGATCATCTCAAAAAGGCAACAAATTGAGGGGGAGCTTTGATTAATTATGGAAAAATCTTTTTGGATTGATCGTGATCTTATTATGAATGAAAGGAAAGGTAAATGTGTCAGAATTTGTTCTAAAAAATCCAGTTAGTGCATCTTTTTTTTTTTTTTGGTGAAAAAGTTAGTGCATCTTTTATTACATTTTGTCATTAACAAATCTTTTATTGATATTATCATTTTATTATAACAAAAAGGATAAATGAATTTTATGATGCATCCGTGATTTTTATTGGATATTTGCTGATATATATGATTGAAGTGAGCTATATTGCATATCTTTAATATTTGACTTATTTTATAAAAGCTGATTTTTGGAAATTGTGATTCATGCAAGATATTTGTTATCATTCTCTACGTAATATTTTTTCCATTATTATCGCTTTTTGATTATGACAAAAAGGGGGAGAAGATATGAATATGCAAATGTGTTGATTGGTTGATATTATTTATTGCATAATATTGAGCTACGATTATTTTTCTATATATTGTTATGCTCAATCTATTTGCTATCTTCTGATATCTTTTGATTTAAATTAATATTTTTAAAAGTGTGTTTACAGATCTGCATATTCAGAGATTGTTTTGTCATCATCAAAAAGGGGGAGATTGTTAGGGAAATCCCTTATGATGTTTTGAAGATGACAAAATAAATCAAAAGTTACTAACATGTTTAATAGTTAAGTAAAAGACCATGTAGATGATAGAACATGTAAATGATATTGTCAAAGTCAGAAGACTGCCAGAAGACTGAACGCAGCACATGTCCAAAGTATATTATGAAGATTTCCAGACTTCTGTGTCAAGGTCTGAAGACTGCCAGACTTTAGGGTCAAAGTCTGTTCTACATCAGAAGTCTGCTCATTTTGACAAATTCTAGATTGAACGTGAATGATGAACCAGAAGACAGACTCTATGCTGAAGCTGAACCAGAAGACAGACTCTATGTTGGAGCTGAACTTATTCAGATGGTGTTCAGACCTTAAAGCTAAATCTGTTCAGAAGCAGAATATGTTCAGACTCAGATTGTAAAGTCTATCCCACTCAAACTCAGATTGTAAAGTCAATTGCTCTCAGACCTTACATCCAGATTTGATGAATCATAACTCAAGCCCAATCATATAACGGCTAGTGATCTTGTTTGGATTCCATATCAAGATTGATTTGATTGATTCAATCTAATTGATTGACGATTGGATCTTAAAGACAAGAACTTTCTATTCGAAGAAGCTTTACTTATGGAAACCAAGATTTCGTTTGTATGGGCGATCGAAATCAATTTGGGATTCTACCTTTGTCACTCAACGGCTACCAAATCTTCTAGATACAGAGCTGTCCAATGGGTATATTGGAAGACGATTATCTGGGATACTGTCTAACGGCTAGTTTGGAAGTGAAGAAGTATTTAAGGAGATGAAGGACCGATGAGCAAATAAGAGATAGAGCGTAGAATTTATAATTCCAAAGTCTGAGCAACCTTCGATCATACACTTGTCTTTGGAGAGCTTAAACGTTTGTGATCGTGAGAGAAATACCAAAAGAGTGACTTAGTGAGATAGTGTGATCTACTAAGTGTTTGCACTCGAAGTTGTAATCTCTTCTTGATTACATAGTGGAATCTAGCCAAGAAGGCTGTTAGCATGAGAGAGTGGACGTAGGCTTGGATTAAGCCAAACCACTATAAATCTTGTGTTATTATTCTCTTCCCTAACTCCTTTGTTTTACTCGAAGTTTATTTTATTCTGCATATATTTGTCAAGATTTATTTTTACACCTATTCACCCCCTCTAGGTGTTCATACTAGCACTCTCAGTCTTGAAATAAATATCTTATGTTGATCATCTTTCCCTATATAATGTGAATTCTTGATATGTAGAAAATCTAGGCACAACTTTTTTTCTTGTCCACCATTCAAACTTAGCATGTTAAAGGCCACATCAATGGGTTCTGCTTCATCAATTAATTAAAGGATGACATTGAACATCTTCTTATAGTCTAGTGTTACAGGTCAGTCGATTTCGATCGATCAAACATCGTGCGGCCTTAGGATTTGTGATCCCAAGTCAGCATTCTCACGCACACGCACAACACAAGGGTCGGCTACACAAAGGAGCAAGTGTTTTTCACTATGAATGAGCTGAATACAATGAGGGGGAGGGATCCCTATTTATACAAGTTCGGGTCGTATCTCAGTTGTTAATCGTCCCTTCGATCCAACGATGGTATTCAAACTACACAGCAGGCCACTCAATTGCCATAGCCCTTGGGAAAGCCCATGGGCGTGTGTCAGAAGCAAGATCAAGGCAGCAGAGCCGCCTGACACGGGAGCAGGTGAGCGGTTGCAGGTTGATGTGGGCTGGCCAAACATTACTCACCGATTGTGCACGAGCTGGTTGTGCGCTGATCGTGGATCGATCATGGGCTGTTCATGGGCAACCCTTCGTGCGTGACACAGCCCAGATGGTCTTAGGACGTGCTTTATCTGTGGGCCATGCCATTCTCCCCCACCTAATCAAGCGACACCCTCATCGCGTCTGTGGCATAGAAGGCATTGATGTGTTTCTTGAACTGCCATAGGCCCTCGGAGGGTTCCCAACTCGCTTCAATCTTGGGAAGGCCCTTCCATCGGACAAGGTACTCCTTCCTTGATGCACAATATCTCTTCCATATGATCCAATTCGCCATGATACACTCAACATCCCGATCATAGGAGGTTTTCGCTCCAAGGGGCGCTTGTTGTGATTCGCCTCGATCTGGATCATCCTCATCCGCATGGAAAGATTTCAACATACTCACATGGAACACGGGGTGTACCTTGAGCTTGGCCAGCAAGTCCAGCTTGTATGCTACCTTCCCAATCCATCGCAACACTCGAAAGGGGCCTTCATAGCAACGAATCAGCCCTTTGTGCACATCTTGGTATTGAAGGATCAGGTGTAGCTTGGCCAGAACCAAGTCCCCGACCTGAAATTCCACGTGCCATCGCTTCTTGTCAGCCCACTTCTTTGTGCACTTCGCAACCCTATTTAGGCACACCTGCGCCAAGTCCACATGCTTATCCCATTCCTTAGTGAACTTGTATGCGGAGGGGCTACTTCCTCGATATCCCGAGGCAATCACACTTGATGTGAGTATTTTTTGCCCGATCACGATCTTGAATGGACTCTAGTTCATGGACTCACTCTGCTATAAGTTGTATGAGAATTGGGCTACGTCGATCACTTGTGCCTAGTTCACTTGCGTGTTGCTCACATAGTGCCGGAGGTAGATTTCTAGGAGTTCATTCACCCGCTCCGTCTGTCCGTCAGTTTGGATATGCATGCTCATGGAGAAGTTAAGGTTCGTCCCAAGCAACTTGAAGAGCTCAGTCCAAAACCACCTGGTGAATCAAGGATCACAATTGCTCATGATCATGTGTGGGATGCCCCAATATTTGACAACATGCTTGAGGAATAGCTTGGCTGCTTCCTCGGCTAGGCAATCCTTTGTGGCTGGCATGAATGTTGCGTACTTAAAGAAGCGATCCACCATGATCATAAGGGTCCGACATCCTTCGGACTTTGGCAAGTTCGCAATTAAATCCATGGAGACGCTCTCCCATGGACGTTCCAAGATAGGCAACGATTCAAGGAGCCCTACCGGTGACCGTTGCTCTATCTCATCTTGTTGGGACACAAGACATGTCCGCACATAGGCTTTAATGTCGTCCCACATATGCCGCCAATAGTATTAATCCTCTACGAGTGCCATGGTGCCGTGGATCCTAAATGACTCGCCCATTTAGAATCATGGCACTCGTGTAGGACTTCCTTCTAGAGTTTCCTGTGGAGCGGCACATAGAGTTGTTGTCCTTTGGTGTAGAGGAGGTCATCCTTGCACCAGAAGCGCCTTGTCTTGCCCTCTTGTGCGTACCGAATGAGGGCTTGGGTTGTTTGATCGTGCTTCAGCCCTTCCTTGGTACGGTCGATCCATGGACAATTGGCTTGACTCATCACGTTGGCTTGCTCCATCTTCTTACTTAAGGCGTCAACCACGGAATTGGATTTTTAGGGCTTGTATTCCAACACATAATCAAGCTCAGCTAGGAAGTCTTGCCACCGAGCTTGCTTTGGGCTAAGCTTCTTCTGGGTTTGGAAGTAGCTCATGACCACGTTGTTGATCCTCACAACGAACCGCGATCCCAAGAGATAGTGCCTCCACGTACGAAGGCAATGCACCACCACAATCATTTCCTTCTTTTAGACCATATATCGTTGCTTGATATCATTCAATTTTCGTAACTCAAAGGCAACCAGGTGCCCTTCCTGCATTAAGACACCACTAATAACAAAATCAGAGACATCAGTTTCTACCTCGTATGGGTTGGTGTAGTCATGTAGCACAAGCACCAGCTCTTCGGTCATGGCCCACTTCAATCAATCAATCGCCTTTTGACACCAATCTGTCCACTCTCACGGCCTTTCTTTCTTCAACATATCCATGAGTAGCATGGTGAAGTTTGAATATCCCTAGATGAAGCACCGATAGTAATTCGTGAGACCAAGGAAGGATCTCAACTCTGTCACCTTGGTCAGTGGTTCCCATTCAATGATGGCACTGATCTTAGCTGCGTCCATCCGCACTCATCCGCCCTCGATGATGTGCCCAAGGAAAGGGACTTCCTTTTGCGCGAAAATGCATTTCTCATGCTTCACGGACAAGTCATTTTCCGTAAGAGCTGGAAGACTCATCTCAAGTGCTCGACGTGTTCCTCAAGTGTCCAACTATATACAACGATGTCATCAAGGTAAACCACAACGAACCGATCAAGGAACGGATAGAGTACCTTATTCATAAGAGTGCATAATGTAGCCAGCGCATTTGTCAAGCCGAAAGGCATGACGAGGAACTCGTATGATCAATAGCGGGTCATGCACGCGATCTTCAGTTCATCCCCTTTGGCAATCTGAACTTGGTAGTATCCCGATCAAAGAACAAGCTTGGAGAACCATCGGGCTTCCTAAAGCTGATTGAACAAGTCTGCAATGAGAGGGATCGGGTACTTGTTCTTGACGGTGAGCTTGTTCAATGCTTAGTAGTCTATGCACATGCGAAGGGATCTATCATGTTTCTTTTGGAATAAGATTGGGGCACCGAACGAGGCTTTGGATGGCCAAACGTACCCTGCGTCAAGCAGCTCTTTGAGCTGTTTCCTTAGTTCCTCCAACTCAGGTGGGGCCATGCGATAGGGTGCCATGGCCGGTGGTTGAGCATCGAACACAAGCTCGATCAGGTGGTCCACTTTTCTCTAAGGAGGCAGCTTCTTGGGCAGCTCGAGTGGCATCACATCTTAGAAGGCATCGATGACTCGGGCCACCTCTCTCAGTACCTCACTTTCTTCCACGCCCTCCTCCTAAAATGCTGCCAAGAAGGTCACCTTGCCCTTTCGTAACCCCTTCGTCAGCTACATCTTCCTATCGCGTCCTGACTTGTGGTAGATCAAGACCATGCATTAGCATCGTTTATCTAGGATGCAAATACAATCCACGAATGGCATGACACCCGTATTGATCCGATCAAGGAATCCTAACCCGAGTATGAAGTCATAGTCGTCAAGGAGAATTATCTCGATATCCTCTTTGCTGGTCCATGGACCAAGGTGCATCTCCACGTCCCTAGCCATGCCACTAGTCGGGACTTCATTGGAGTTCACTGTTTTAAGCCAACCAATGTCACTTGTCTCAACCGGAAGATTCGGCTTCTTCACGACCTCGTTGGATATGAAGAGGTCAGATGCCCCGGTATCCATGAGCGCACTCATCGTGATACCACCGATCTTCACATCCATGAACATCATCCCTTTAGGTTCCTTGGCCTTCTTGGCCTTGATCGACCTAAAGATCCTTAATGATCCCAACCGTGCCTCCTCTCGCGGTACATCCTCTTTGCACAAGGCCGCCAACTTCCCTCTTTCCAAACAATCTCGGACCATATGGGGACCATTGCAAAAGAAGCACTTGTAGGTGCGTACCTTGTGATGGTATCCTCTATTACTCAACGCGGGTTGAGTCCTAGGAGGGAAAGATGGTGGTTTGCCTCCATTCGGATGGTTGTACTGACTCCAATCTCCCCCACCATTGGCCTTTTCTCTCAGTTGAGGGTTTGGTTTAGCCAAGGATGATGGTTTGTATTTCACAAGAGACTCGGCCACGAAAGTAGCCATTGTAAGATCTGTTGCATTGCATCATTTAAGCTCTTGCTTGACCCATGGTTTGAGTCAGCTCATGAACTGATGGAATGCCTCCGTCTCGGTCATGGGCTGGATTTGGAGCAGCAGCTCCAAGAACCATTTCATGTACTCACGAACTCCGCCTTTTTGCTCTAGGCACTTTAGTTTTCCACAAGCTTCTTCCTCCGCATAAGCAGGATAATAGGTTCACCGAAATTCTTCGACAAATCGAGCCCAGGTTGTGATAGGGTCGCCACTCCTATCATCTGACCTGCGACGCCACCACAGTAACACATCATCAGCTAAATACATGACTGCAGTGTTTACCCGAATCATGTTGTCGGTCATTTCCATGGTCTGGAAGTATCGTTCCATGTACCACAGGAGTTGTCCACGTCCTTTGCCACCTGGGAGCCCTTGAACCCTTTCGGCTTGGGTTCATCGGCACGTGGTTGCACGGTGATCACCCTGTTCACGCGTGCCGCTTCGACCTCTGCAAGCTTCCCTTTGAGCTCAATGACTTCGTCGCACATGGCCGCCATTGCCGCTTCCCACGTCTCATCCTGCTGTCTTATCTCATGGATCAGGAGCCCCAGCAACTTGCCTCGGAGCTCTCCCATGTCGGCTTTCAGCTCTTGCATCTTAACCTAGAGCTCTTCCTTTCCAGCTTCCGCTCCCTCGATGGTCTAGCACAAGTCCTCGACTTGTCCTTAGACGTCCAAGATGGTTTCCTCCATGACCGTCACTCGACGTTCTAGGTCGCCCATCTGATCCCTCAAACTCGAGGCACCACGGGTTTTCTTTGGCTTGGCAGGAGCCTTCTCGTTGGCCCTATTGTGCTCTTCGCGATCCTTGACTTGAGCGATCATAACATCGAGACACTGATCAGCCATGCGCCTGGAACGAAGGCTCTGATACCACTTGTCACCGGTCGGTTGATTTCAATTGATTAAACATCATGCGGCCTTAGGATTTGTGATCCCAAGTTAGCCTTCTCACGCACATGCATAACACAAGGGTTGGCCGCATAAAAGAGCAAGTGTTTTTCACTATGAATGAGCTGAATACAATGAGAATGAGGGACCCCTATTTATACAAGTTCGAGTTGTATCTCGGCCGTTGATCGTCCCTCCGGTCCAACGGTGGTATTCAAACGAGTATCATCATTAGAAGGCTACACGGTAGGCCACTCAATGGCCATAGCCCTTGGGAAAGCCCATGGGCATGTGTCAGAAGCAAGATCAGGACAGCAGGGCCACCTAACATGGGAGTAGGTGAGCAGTTGCAAGTTGCATGTGGGCTGGCCGAACATTACTCACCGGTCATGCACGGGTTGGTCGTTCACTGATCATGGATCGATCGTGGGCCATTCATGGGCAGCCCTTCGTGCATGACATGGCTCGGACTGTCTTGGG
Source organism: Eucalyptus brandiana (assembly GCA_014182725.1). Classification (NCBI taxonomy): domain Eukaryota; kingdom Viridiplantae; phylum Streptophyta; class Magnoliopsida; order Myrtales; family Myrtaceae; genus Eucalyptus; species Eucalyptus brandiana. Next base: position 11,072,097 of record CM024672.1, on the reverse strand, counting down.
ACATGCTTCATCTGTTGGGCCGTGTCACTAGTGACTATATTGAATATTTAGTGATAGTACAAGTACTGCATTGAACAAATTGAAAGTCCAATGATAACATCGTACATTGGTCCATAATTTAGAGATTATTCATGTCATTTTCCCATGAATTTTATCAAAGAGTTTTTGTTATTTTTCAGTGACTAAGCTTGTGAAAAGCAGCATTCATTCTTCTCAATCCAAATTTTAGGAATCTATTCATGAAATAAATCGGTAATTAATGATAACAATCCATCACTTTCACTAGCAATCTTTAACAATTAAATTGTAATAATTTACTCCCAACCTTTGTGCATTTATTTGGTAAAGAACTTCCACATAATCCCTTATTCATGGCAAATGAACGTGTCCCAAATGTGTTGAATTGACTCCTTTGTGGTATTGGTCCCAATAGTTGATTATGAGAGACATCAAAAGACGAAAGATATGTAAGTTGGGCTAGGTGTTGAGGTCTCTCTCCTGAGAGATTGTTCCAAGAAAGGTCTAGAGATTCTAGCTTTGTCAAGTTTACTAAGGAAGGTGGGATGAAACCAATGAGAATGTTATTCAAAAGGTTAAGCATGAGAAGTGACTTCAAATCTCCAACAAGATCGGGTAAGCATCCTTCGAATTTGTTATTGGAGAGGTCAATTCCCATAAGGGCACAAGGAACCTTTGAGTACTCCATTTTTGTGCCTTTATTCATTAGTTTCATTCCATAAGTCATTTTATACCTATCAACCACTTGCCGAATATCCACATAAATGGTAACTATTGCATATATATAGAAGGACAGAGAGAGCCCTAAAAAAAGCATATATATTCCAACCGATCTTGACCAAAAATTACTTTCATGACATGGAAACTCTGCAACAACTTGAAAGGAAGTTCGCCATTGAAACTATTGTTGGAAAGGTTCATGATATGCAAAGCGCTAAAGTTAAACTGACTTTGATATATTTCTATTGAACCATGGAACATATTAGATTTCAAGATCATAGCTTTGAGTTCGGTCAATATTGATAGCCACCGTGGGAACTCATCAAGAATTTGACTATACCCAAGGTTCAAATACTCTAGCTTTGCACAATGCCAAAGATCTTGGGACAGAACCTTGCAATCGATTTTCTGTGAGGTCAATAATCTTCAACGCACAACCTTTTGGGTAACCATTAGGAATCATGCCCTCAAGTTTATATTTCCCAAGACTCAAAATTGACAAAGAACCAATGTTTCCAAGACATGAAGGAATTGTCTCATTCAGACTATTGATTGACAACAAGAACTACAAGGAATCTTGCTTTAAAAATAGATTGTATTTCTCCAAAGAGGAAGTTCTTGGAGAAATTGTAATAAATCACTAATGGAAGTGGACTAGAGAGAGCAGTTTTGAGCAAGTTTGAACTAATGCCAAAATACATCAACTTGGGAAGTGACAGATTGAATTGGTTGTTCACAAAGCCAGTTAGAAAATTGTGAGAAAGATCAATATACTCCAAGGTCTCTCTACTACCATTCCACATCCACATAGGAGTACTCCCTCCAATTTTATGTGTGAAAGACTTACACTTTCCAATCGACTTAGGTAGCCTAAAAACTTCGGGAATTCATGTAAATTGGAGGAATCTAAAGCTAAAGTGGAAAAAATTGAAAGAGTGGCATTGATCTCGATCTTGCTAACAAAAGATATGTTGTTGAAGTCCAAATATAATGTTGTCAAGTTCTTGAGCTCATGTAAATTCACCATACTGCTCAATTTATTCCAACTAAGATCAAGATACTCAATATCCTCGAATTTGTGTAAATCCACTATGCCACTCAAATTATTCCTACTAAGACGAGATATTTAAGATGCTTAAGTTCCCCTGATGAGTTTGGAATTTCACCTTGCAAATTGTTGGATGAAATGTCAAGTGCAATCAATCGAGTCAAGTTCCCAAATGAAGACAGAATTGGACCACTTAGTTGAACATCTAGGAAATGTAAACAACCAAGACTCGTTAATTTGGCCATTGATTGAATATCATCATCATCTCTCTCTCTCTCTCTCTCTCTCTCTCTCTTAAACAACCAAGACTCGTTAATTTGGCCATTGATTGAATCTCATCATCATCATCATCATCATCATCATCATCTCTCTCTCTCTCTCTCTCTCTCTCTCTCTCAAATAAAAAAAAAAAAGCTTTGCTAGCTGAATGTTAACTGAAAGGTACAAAGAGGTAAGTTTTGTCAAGTTGACAAGCCAGTGCCAAATATCACCGCTGAAATTATTGACATGTAGCTCTAGATATGATAGTTACCGGTCCCAGGTAAAGTGTGATTAAGAAGCTTTTTATGGACAGCAATAACCGATCCCATTCTATGGAAGTTAGCGCTACCTTTTTTTTGGTCGGAAAGTTAGCGCTACTTGCATCGCTTGTTATATGTGAAAAGAGGCATTCTTACATAGAACTTTGATAACATCTCTTCTTTGATAGAAATCGTGTACCAAAAAATAGCACGACCCGGACATGGATCTTGAAGAAGCAAAATCACACATGTTCCAATCAAATATCCAATACATCCTCCTTGTCTACTTTTCTAGTTAAATCATGCACTCGTAATTGTAACACAAAAACAACAAGCTGTTGGTTTAGATGGTAAGAGGGTTTGCTCGTCTCCTTGAGATGGGTATCAAGCCTTGCTAGGAGCACTCTAAAATAAAATGCCGAATGCACCGAGTCAATATAAGATAGGGCACCCTTGTGGTCACCCAGGAAAGTCAACCAATCAAGTTGCGCAAAAAGTGCCCCCTCCCATATACCACTTCATTGCTAAATTTAAAATAAATAAAAAGTTGCATAGAAGTGATTGGCCCGGATAACTTATACCCAAAATGTTATGAATGAATGGATAATTATAATATGTTTATGTACGTATTCATGTAAGCTTTCATCGTTACTTAGCCATTTTTAATACAACATTGATCAATTAATCAGTTAGATGAAACGATCATTTTAATTGTCTAGATTGAACTCCATTGATTACAAATGACTTGAGCTAACTTAATACCATGCCCATTGAATATCATACTATACAATTTACATTTCCTATTGAACAGTACTATATGGACTCCATGCAAAAATGAATAATTATTCATGATTTTCAAAGATATTTTTGTCATTATTTTTAGGTAAAACGAGGTGAAGATACGAAATCTAAAAATATTTTCAATCGGTGACAACGATATTTTAATTTAGTCACTCTTACTCATCAATCTAAAAGATGAGCAACGGTCTTTTGCAAGTGTCTCATCTTGGTCTTTTATGTGGAAAAAAAGAAAAAGAAAAATGCTAAGCTGACCATCCTCCATCAAGTGACGGAGTGACGATCAACATTAGCACCGCTCATTTTGTGAGGAAATCGGTTGACATTTTCAACCGGTTTCCTCTCACCCAATTTACTTATTTATTTTAATATTGCCAACGAAAATTAAGAAATAAAATCCTAAGAGAGCCTATACAATCAATTTTCTTGAATATGATGAAAAAATAAATTAGATACTAAAATATAAATATTACAAGTAAAAAAATATTATCACCTACTAAAAAGAAATCGTTAATGTCATTATATAGATCTATTAAATTTAAAAGATGAAAAAAAATACTTGAGACTAAAATTGATTTTGTAACGTTTTAGGTCGGTAGAAGTACATCAAAAGTACTAAAACTTGGCATGGGGGGATAATTAAATGCTAAAAGTTATGAAAGGTACACATAAGTGAATTGAGACATCAGAGTGCTAAGTTCGACGAAGGCTCCCAAAATCCTATGTGGCATTTTTTTTGTTAATAATATAACTCGAGTTGAGTCAGCAAAAAAGATCCAAAACAACGTCGCCTCTTGTTTGCATTTTAATATAAATATTAAATAAATTAAATTTTAAAACTTTAAAAAAAAAAAAAAAGTTGCAGAAGGCATTGGACAAGGGCTGTGCAAGCCCTCATCACCGCCTCCCCACCATTGTTAGGTGGCAAACTCAATCGACCCCCCCCGTCGCCAACCCTTCTCAACGACGAGTGTGGAGGCAGCAGCAAGGGCTTGCATAGCGCTTGACCAACACCTTCTCGCAACTTCTTCTTCTTCTTCCTTTAAAAAAAATAATAATTTAGTTGTAAATTTAATTTAATTAATATTTATATTAAAATTCCAATCTAAAACAAAATGACGTCGTTTTTTTTGCTTAGCTAGCCATGTCGCATGTAAAACGACGTCGTTTTCAAGTTATGTGGTCATGTCAACATGCAAAATGACATCGTTTTGTATTTGTCTCGTCGGAAAAAAAAAACGTCAACATTTTAGCCAGATTTTATCGCTATTGGTACTTAATTGATCTATTTTGCTTCGATTTTAGCACTTAAGTGTAACTTTCTTAACTTTTGGTACTTAAATATCCCCTCATATTAAGTTTTAGCACTCTAAGTATCCATGTCTTGTTTTAGGCCAAACACATCTTCATCTATGAGATTTGGATCAACTAGGTAAACTTTTTTCTCTACTAATTCATTATTCTTATTTTGGTTTTTTTCTTTACTTCATTCGTTTTATGCATAAGTGATATCACTGGTCTTAATTTTAGATCACCAAAAAGTCCTTTTAAAGTAATTTGATTTTGGTGAAAGGACTAAAAAGCCAGCAATGAATTGTTATTAATTGCAAAGCCAATATCTCAAGTGTTTTTTTATCTTTTAAATTTACTAGATCGATATAATGACATTAACGATTTCTTTTTAGGATGTGATAATATTTTATACTTGTAATTATTTATATTTTAGAATCTATTTTTTTATCATATTTATGAAAATTGATTGTGTGGGCCATCTTAAGATTTTATCTTTTAATTTAAGCTTACAATAAAAAAAAAAAATTGGGTGAGATGAAACTGGTTGAAAAAGTCAACCGATTTCGCCACAAAATCAGCGATCATTAGTTGACCATCACTCTGTCACTGGATGAAGGATGGTCAGCTAAGCCGCACTCAGACCAAAAAAATAATATATGAGTAGCTAAGTAACTTTTTGTACAAGATCAATACATAATCCTTTCCTTATAAAAAAAACTAACATCGACATATTTGGTGAACGATTTTCACTTTTTGAGTGAAACAGCATGTATGGAACATAAAGATCAAAATGACCAAAGGCTGAACGATGTACACTAATGAGGGTGACATGATATGGTCTTTCTATCGTAATATAATTTTCGCATTTGTTATTTCAGCACTTATGTCATAGAAGAGACAAAGGAGACCGTAATGCCGTAGCCTTCATGTTTAGCAATTTTATGGATCGGAATTCTAGGGCGTCTCCTTAGCCACTCCATAGTTTGATGTGGAAGGATACTTGGGGTGACTGAAGGAAAAATGCCAAAGTCTTTCGGGCTCAATGTTTTACGTTGGATGGTTTATCACCTTCAGTTTCACTATCAATGGCCTACCTAAAATGGGACCAAAGAGGCAAATTTGATCTGTCTGGGAAGTCGGACTCAAAATATCACCTAATACAAGCAAGTGAAAAATGTAGATATTTTCGATGTAAATAACGGGCACATTCAATTAGTCTGGCCACTTATTTCCTTGGTGGGTTATTGTTTTTGCAGCTTCTTATAAATGAATTGACAAACCACATAAGACATTGAGGTATTGACAAAGTGATGATTAAGATCGACCATAGTATGCATATTTGTCTTGCCTCAAATGTTTTGCATTGTCAACACATTGCGTATGTCTCATTGCCTATTTTATATTTTTTATTTTAATATAATGGTACGGGTTATAAGCAAATAGGCATTTTCCTTTTCGAAAGGGGAAAAATGGTCACACATCTACAAGGTACTTATTAGGTGAAAACAGAAATTACTACTCATGGGAAGGCAGTGGAGTGCAACGAATTCAATGATCACATTGCCAACCTTGACCTCAGCAACACTTGTCCCTCTTAAACCATACAATAATGGTCTTTTCATAAAGGGAAAATACCACCAAACTTTGCTCAAAGTGACAAATTTACCCCCAAACTTTTTTTTATGAGGTGAAAAACCCCAAACTTTTCAAACTATGACACATTTACCCCATCAAAGGCATTTTTGTCTTATTTTTTCTATTTTTCCTTTTTCTTTTTTTTCTTTTTTTCTTCTTCTTCCCTCTGCCAGCCATGGCAAAGCCGGCGGAGGGAAGCCGGCGTTCAACGAGGGCTACCCTCGTCGACGTCAGGCCAACCCAAGCGAGGGTTGCCCTCGCTTGGGCTGGCTAGGGCCACCCTCACTAGCGTCGGGCAAGGGCAGCCCTCGACTGGGCTAGCCCGACACCAGCAAGGGCCTCCCTCGCTCGACGTCAACGAGGGCACCCCTCCCCTGGCATCGGGCAAGGGCCTAGCGAGGGATGCCCTCCCCCGACTTTGGGCGAGGGGTGCCCTCACTGGTGTCAGGCGAGGGGTGCCCTCGCTAGCATCGGGCAAGGGTGCGAGGGAGGTCCTCGCCCAACCCGGCCCAAGGGTCGCCCTCACCCTTGCCAACATCAAATGAGGGTGGCCCTCGCTGAACTCTAGCTTCCCTCCGCCATGGCCGGTGGAGGGAAGAGAGAAGGAAAAAAAAAGAAAAAAAAATTAAAAGTAAAAAGACCAAAATACCCTTCAGTTTAAGGTAAATGTATCACATGACAAAAGTTTAGGATTTTTTATGTCACAAAAAAATTTTGGGGTAAATGTGTCACGGTTGGCAAAATTTAGGATTTTTCACGTCATAAAAAAAAAAATGGAGTAAATCTGTCACTTTAGACAAAATTTAGGGTTTTTCGTAATTTCTTTCCTTTAATAAATCTAATTTGTAATTCAAATTTAACGCTAGAAGAAGATGTTATGGGATGCTAAGTGTGAATCATTCCCAATCACCAAATCTTTGACCAATCATCTTTTCTTAAACATATTTAGTTCTCTCTCTCTCTCTCTCTCTCTCTCTTTTTTTTTTTTTTTTTTTTTTTTTGGTCGATCCCTACTCTATTCCTACTCTACACTCACTCGCAGACTGCGCGCCCCGCCTCTTTGCGGGCGAGCCGCAACCCATTCTCGAAACTTACACGCCCCTATCCCCATCCCCCCTGAGAAGGTGGGGATTTGAACCCCTCACCTCCCCCTTCCATGTTGGAAGAGTGGCCACTGGGGCGAACTCCCAGTGGTTTCCCTCTCTCTCTCTAATGTACTAATAAAGGGAAAAATCTCAGCCGCACCACCTTATCGGGCCTTGGGCTTTTGGTCCATGACGCGAGTCCAAAAAGAGCTAAAAAGAATCGGGTCAGGCCCAAGGCCCGTTTTTCTTCTACTTCTTCGGATCCAATATGTAAGCCCTAGGGTTTTGTGTACGAAGCTATATAAATCTCTCAGTCAAACCAGCTTCCCTCCGTCCGACTATAGCACCGCTCGGTTCCCAAGGCCTGACGCAGGTACCGTTTGAGCTCGATTCTCTGAAATTTTCGGTGCTGATTATTGCGTGATCGTGTGTGTTCCGCTTCCGTGTCGATCTTCGGCCTCTTAGCCGCTCCCTTTTTCCGGTTGATTCGCGTTGGATTCGCTTCGATTCATGTCGGGTTCGAATCTGTTTGCTTTCGCTCTGTTTCTGTCCGCTTGGTCGGTTGAGTGTTTCGGCATCATTGTAGTCGTCGTTCCGGATTTGCCGACTTCGAGCTCAATCTGTTGTTGATTCGCGGTGTTTGTTTTCCTGCCGAATGCTGTGTTTTGTTTTCGCTCGATCGGATTCTTGTTTATGTGGGTTGACGAAAGGTTTCTGGTGATGCATTGTCCGAAGTAGCTGTTTCTTCTTTTTCTGGGCTGAGGAGGTAGGAATCGAGTCTCGATGGTTCTGCTTGTCGAGATTATTTGCAACGTAGCATTTTGTTGTCTAGTGTGCAGTGGGAGTGTGGAGGTTCAAGAATGTCAATGCCCTGAGTGGGGATTTTAATTGTAAATTCAGACATGGTTCTTGTACTGTGAATGAGATTTACTTGGATTTCTGCAGTCTAGGAATATATCCTGATTTGAGCTCAGCATGTTTCAGCTTGTTTAAGCTGTTGGTCGACAAAACTTAAAAGTGATGTCATCTAACGCGATATTGTTTGGTTTACTCCCTTATTATGTCATTCTTTCTCTTTTGCGAAAATGGTTATTCCGGATTGAAATTATCACATCGGCAATGTGGCAGATTGTGTGCCCCTGATATTTTGTTTTCTGAATTTCTATCTAGGCACTGAAAACCACTTTTAAAATTTCATAGTGAAATAACAAATTTGCTGTACTTTTCTTTAATGCGTTTGGATCATAATCTGCCAAGTATTGACTGTCCGATAGCTTTTGCTGATAAGATATATCCACATCTCAGAGCCATCTTAACCTTAACAAGCTTTGTCTTTTTTTCCCTTTTTAGGTAAGTCATGGTTAAACATAACAATGTTGTGCCAAGTGGGCACTTCAGAAAGCACTGGCAAAATTACGTCAAGACCTGGTTTAACCAGCCTGCAAGAAAGGCTAGAAGACGCCTAGGTAGTTGAACTACTTACCTAGTTATTGAAGTGAAATCATTGGTTTCCATTTTTATTATCAGAGCATTCTGATGTTCTTTATTTCATGCCAGCTCGGCAAAAGAAGGCTGTGCGGATTTTCCCACGGCCAACAGCAGGTCCCCTCAGACCAGTCGTCCATGGTCAAACCGTGAAATATAATATGAAGGTCAGGGCTGGGAAGGGATTTTCTCTTGAAGAGCTTAAGGTATAGCAACAATGAGTAATTTGTTTGAATGGGTTCTTTTGTCATGAAGAATCTTCTTATCTTGTCAAAATAATATGTCTCAGTGTTGATAGAAGTAATATGAATAGATTGGGTCATCCAGCTTGTTCAAACTCTGTGCCAATAAGATTTAACTATCATTTCACTTGCTGCTCAACTTATATTTCTGTCAGCTACAAAACTGTGCTCTGCTCCTTTTGGATTTTTCTATCCCAAATTACAATGCATCATGAGGAGATTAGCTATATCCACTAAACCGGCATTATTTTCACCACTTTTTTGTATATGAAGCATTGTTAATGCCCTTGTTGTTTTACTGGTATATTACTCCTACCTGTGGTCAAAGTCGCATTTGGCTATTGGAGTGGCAGGTTCCAAGTAGACTTGTGTCCCTACTTTCATTTAGCTCTTTAAATGGAACGTGGCACTTTTTTTTTAAGCCTTTTTATTCTTTGATCCAGGTTCTGCCTGTTAAGTTGGCGTGCTTTCATTTTTACTAAACATGCTTTTTTCCACAGAGGTTTGGAATTACTATAGCCAGTATTTTTATGATGACAAAAACGCCTTCCGTGATTGCTCTCTCCTTCAAGGATTTCCTTTTACAGTTTTCAGCATCTGGTGCGAGCCTCGTGCTTAACTTGCATTTTGCATGTCTCAGGCAGCAGGTATCCCAAAGAAATTAGCTCCAACAATTGGAATTGCAGTTGATCATCGCCGCAAGAATCGGTCACTGGAAGGTCTACAAGCTAATATGCAGAGGCTGAAGACATACAGGGCGAAGCTAGTTGTCTTCCCAAGACGGGCACGGAAATTCAAGGTAAATTGAGTACTTACAAAATTTGTATCAATATTGTCCAATCCCTGTTCTTGTTGAAAGCATCTCATCTTCCTTCTCCATGCAGGCTGGTGATTCTACTCCAGAAGAGCTTGCAAATGCAACTCAAGTGCAAGGAACCTTCCTGCCCATTGTAAGAGAAAAGCCAACCGTGGAACTTGTGAAGGTCACGGATGAGATGAAATCATTCAATGCATACGCCAAGTTGCGAGTGGAGCGCATGAACATACGTCACGTGGGCGCAAGGATGAAGAAGGCCGCTGAGGCTGAGAAGGAAGATAAGAAGTAGTGAGGCCGGTTCATTTTTTGGTTAAAAGCATGTTTTTAATGAGTATTTAACGCGGTCAATTTTCTCTGCGGGTAGTAAACATTTTAGCCAGCCGGGAAGTTGAAAATTGAATGAGTGTCGTTTTGCTTTACAGTTTCATGCTTTTTTGGTACCATGTTGAGCAAGATTTTCAGACGACCTCGATTTTTGAGAGTTCCATCTGTATTTTGACATTCTTTTTTTTTTTTTTTCTGCAAGTTCTAATTATTTTTTTTCCCCTGGCGTCTCTCCCCATGCAGATATTAGACTGCGGTTGGAAATGAAATTTGTGGAAATATTCATTGAGGCTTATCACTTTGATAATGTGGAAGACTACAGTATAATTTAGCTATGTTTCTTGTGTGCATTTCGACCGCATTACAAACGCATCGTAACCTATTGGAATCTCTTTTACCAGCATCGCCTGGCAGTCTCATCCTAAAACAGGAGCACAACCCCTAATCGATTTTTAAGATTCCACTTCTCTCTTGCATCGTTTCGTAACGTGTTGTCAAGTGGAATGGTAATCGATTTTGGAGAGAGGCAAAGGCTACGTTTCATGTTTTTCGTTACTTACCAAAAATACGAAAAATACACACCTTGCTTTTTGATCTAACAACTAATTGTGTGCCCCCGTTTCTGCAAATGCCTTTCACCTACCTCTAAGCATAAACCCCAACATTCAAACGGCCAAGTTGTCCTTCCTTGCAAATTTATTTCAGCATATTGCTTAAGGTTTAGGTGATTCAGTTTTCGGATGCTTCTGAGTGTTTTTTGTTGAAGTGAGTTTTGGGTATTTGAGGATGGGTTTTTTTGGGAAGAAAATGGCATTTTCATGAAAAAGAACACTAAGATAATTGATGCAAAGGTGTAAAATGGTCTTCAAAGGTTAAACTCTGATATGTGTTTGGTACCTTTGAAAATAGAGATATGTATATAGTCATTAAGTGAAAGGTAGAGGTATGCTTTTGGTATTTTATTATTTTATTAACCATGCGGACAATGGGTATGGGTGTAAATACATAGATCATAATATAATTTTTTTTTTTTTTGGGTCGGAGATCATAATATAGATTGAATTGGTAACTTTTATATGATAAGAACATCAATACGTAAACTTTAATTTACGTATATATAGTAATTTCAATTGATAAAATCTACTGATCTTACTCTCGCATGGTGGGATTCGTTCATATTTCTCCACTCCTGCTAACCAAACGAGCCTTTAATCTAACAGTAAAAAGTCGGCTCCTCCTTTTAATTAGGCCTGTAAACATCTAACTAAAAAGCCTATGCAAATCGTTCGTCTCTAATCCCAAAAGCTTCACTGCCCGCGGCTGAACAAGGCTTTTTCTTCTTTTTTTCAAAATTAGCCAGAGAAGCCTAATGCTCGATCTTCGTTGGTTGATCTTACCTTCGGATGTTTAGCACATATACATTTCCTTGGATTATGAACTAGAAAATTGGCACTGTGCGTTTTCTACAGGAGAGATCACGTATCCTGGCATTCAAACTTGTGCTTATGGACCATGGTAAGGGAAGCTGCCATCAGTTTCCCTAGGAATGTCGAGTGAACAATGAACAGAACTGGCGCTTGCTCGAAGGGTCGAATTGGATCGCCTCATCGCGCAGTTGCCTCTTCCCCCACGGCCCGGCCGCCTCTCCCTCTCTCCCTCTTCCACCCCTTTCACTTGCTGAATCATTGCCTCCCTCCGTGGATTTGCCCCCGCCGATCTCTTCTTGTCCTGCCCACCCCCTTCCTCCTCACGCCACCGAGTGGTCCTCCATCCTCAGCCATTCTCCCCGTCGGCGGCTCCTTGGCCACTGACTAGCCCTGCAAGGTTGTGGCCATGCACAAGGGCCAAATTCCCCCGTGTACCGCACCCTGGAGACCAGAGGGGAGGAAGACTCGGACTCAGAATCGACCCCATGCGAATCTCGGCCGACATCGGCTGCTTGAATTGGACGCTATAATTCCCATTTCGTGGCTCTACTTCTTTCCTTTTGATTTGCGTCATTCTAACGAGCTAAAGTTTATGCGATTCTTTGATAATTCCACAAGAATTTGGTATTTCTTGAGTCTCATGGCATTTGAATGTGTGGTGGAATCTCTGGAGATAAGGAAGAACTTTGTTGCATCACAATGTTCCTTCGAAACGTCTTTTGCTCATTTGCCTTTTGAAAAACCAAAAAAAGATGCAAAGCATCTCAAGCTAAACATCCTCGTTTCGATTCTTTTGAATCAACACGGGCTATAAGAAGTCCATTTAGATTTGATATTCTCCGGTTTTCTAGAAAGGTTTATGTTAGACTCGTGATTATTCTGATGGACCTTGCCAACAAATGACCCCGAGTGTTAATTAAGTTAACTAAAAGTGAAAATAACACTCTTCAAGGCGCCTTAAAAGTCAATGAATTATATATTTTAATATAATCATTACTGTGGATAGAAAAATTTACATTTTCAAAATATTTTCAATAAGACTTAACGAGCAGCTTGAGAGAACCTCTTAAAATATTTTTTATACGCATATATCGTGGTCACCTTTAAAAATTTTGCATTTTTCGTATGCTTTTCACTTAGACGCCGAAACCATCCACAATTCTCCCCTTTTGGCGAGCTGGACTTTTTAGCCATCTTATAGCTCTCACTTATCAAGAAAAAAAAAATTCACTTTTATTGTTGTCATTCATTTTCATAAGGCACAACTTATTATATGGAAAATGTTTTCAAGAAAATCATTTTTCAGAAAAATAACAATACTTTTCCCATATTTGGCTAAAATTTGAAAAAGAATCTGAAAATATTTTTAATGTTTTTTAAAAAATGAAAATCTGATTTAATTTTCTTTAATACACATACATTATTAGAGCGCTAACGAGTTGCAAATGGGTAGCCAAGCGTAGGCACTAGGATCCCAAATCCAGCCTCGATGGACCCCAACCCATGTGTCAAGGACCCAAGCAAGGCATAAGCATTAGATTTCTAGGCTCGACCTCGATGGATCCAAGCTCAAGCACAAGGGATCCGAACATGGGCACTAGGGGCCTAAGCCTAAGCACCATAGACCCAAGTCTAAGTGTCGAGGACTTGGGCATGGCCTTTGTGGACTTTGGCCCAAGTGCTGGGGATTTGTGCTCGGCCTTTATGGACTTGACACTTGGTTCAGGGCCTCAAGCCTAACCTTGATGGACCAAGGCTCATGTGCTAGTTAGGGGTGAGCAGCAGTCTAGGGTTGACCCTGGACTGACCCTGGACCGGCCCAACCCTGCCGGTCCTGGTCCGGTTCCCAAGGGGACTGGGTTGGTCTCGGTCTGAAATCTCGGGACCAACACGTGTGTGGGTTGGTCCCTGGTCCCAGAAGTTTTGGGTCGGTCAACCCCTGGACCAACCCTATATATTATATTATATTATGTATAATTCTTTTATATATTCAAACCTAAGTAAAATGTCATTTATATTATATTATATTGAAATGTTCTATCAATAACACTAATAGTAATTTCAATTTAAACTTTTGTTGAGTATTAATTATGTGTCGTTTGTTTTGTTTTTAGGTGTTTAGAAGTTTAAGTGAATTAACAAGATGTGAAGTTATATATTCATGATTTATATTAAGTATTTTGAACTTTTTATAGTTTAATTGTATTTTATTAATAAATTTCAGCTGCACTTTGCTTTTCAATTTGTGTCAAATGGTAGAAGTTTTTGAAGAGTAGAGTAGTATTACAGTTGCTATGGTAATTTGCTAATCAAATGGTGTGAAGCTTATTTTTTGGTTGAGTGGACTCTACATGATCAAATGCAGGAAAACGCTTTTGCATATGATGTTATGAATATTAAAGATAGATGATTACAAGAACTTTTCATCTTGTCCCATATCTCGATGAGCGGTTAGCAAGTACGAAATTTCTATTGTGTCATCTTAAATTTGCTAAATATGTATTGGTATTTATAATTTAGTTGCACAATGCCGCATTGTCAATGGATGTGTACTTTGAATTTGTAGGTTTGCTTTTTTAGGAAGTATAAAAAATAAGACGAAAAAAATTATCGATCGGTCCCGGGTTGACCCTGGAACCGGACCGAACCCATTGGGTCGGTCCGGTCCCTTGGTCCCAGGCTCATAGGGTCGGTCCCGGTCCAAAAATTGAGGACCAACATTGCACTGAGTTAGTCACAGGGTTAGGGGGTAGCCCGGACCAATCCGGACCATGCTCACCCCTAGTGCTAGTGCACTAGAGTCCCAAGCTTGACCTCTATGGACTTAGACGTAAGCACTAGGGTCCAAGCCTGGCTCAATGGATAGGGAAAAACAAAAGTATTAGGGTTCACATGGTTTGATCTAAGCCTCATTATCTAGTAATATATTAAAAAAATACTTCCGATTCTTATAAATATGAAATCATTTTCTTAAAGTTAATCACAGATCGTTGACTAGGAAAATATTTTAGTCGACTTATTTTTTGAAAAATGAGAAAAATATTTATTGGAGAAATGTTATCCCTTAGCAAGGATCCATTTTCCAATAACTTTAAGTTGATCGGTTGTCAACCTTTGGAGCCTCCCAAGATCCTAAATCTGAAAATACACATATTGGAAGCCGTTAATGGTGACCGAGCTCGACATGGTGTACTTCATAAGTTTTTCATATATGTCAATCAAACAGATGTCACCAAATTGCACAAGGTGAATTAGTAATCGAATTATATTTTCCAAGGCGAATGATCTCACGATTATGTTTATGAATATTTTGTTAGAGACCGAGGCATCCTGTCCAAATTATTTAATTAAGTCTACTAATACTGCTGCGCTGAAAAACAACTAAAAGCAAATTCTTTTTATTTCTCTAAAAGTAGACGAAACAGAAAAGGTCGGTACTGAATCTGAATCCAGTAAAGACTAAGCCAAAAAAACCTAGCAAATGATATAAAGGACTGCCGATGATCGACATCATAGGCGTATAGCAATATTAAGGAGAGAATCCATGCGCATTTCACTTGGCTGGTGCTGGCGCCAGTACAAGTGCCGATTACGGGTTTGGCGTCGGTGTTGGTTCCTCTATTGGCAATATTGGTGTCAGCCCCGGCACCGGCTCCTCCGCCGGAGGTGTTGGCCCCTCAATTGGGGTAGTTGGTGTCGGTCCTGGTGCCAGACCTTCGATCGGGGTTGGTGGTGTCGGCGCTAGTGCTGGTCCCTCAATTGGTGGCCCCTCTGTCGGCGGTGTTGGTCCCAATGCAGGCCCCTCGATCGGGGTCGGTGGTGTCACTCCTGGCTCCGGCTCTTCAATTGGGGTCGATGGTGTCGGCCCTAGCGCCGGCCCCTCAACCGGGGTCGGTGGTGTCGCTCCTTCTCCCGGCTCCTCAGTTGGTGGTGTGGGCTCCAGTGCCGGCCCCTCAACTGGGGTCGGTGGCATCGCCCCTTCTCCCGGCTCCTCTGTTGGTGGTGTGGGTTCCAATGCCGGCCCCTCAACTGGGGTCGGTGGTATCAATCCTACCGCTGGCCCTCCCGCCGGTGGCGAGGGTATCGGCTTTGGTCCTGCTGGCCCTTCTACCGGTGGCAAGGGTATTACCGGCTTTGGTTTGGCCTCCGGGGGCGGTGTCGAGGGTATCGGCTTCGGTTTGGACGTCGGAGGCGGCATCTTCGGTGCTTGTGGCGGAGGAACAGGGCGAGGGAGCCACGGGAAAGGGAAAGGGCAAGGGTAAGGAGGACGCAAGAAGGGGGGGAGAGGAGGGACAATTGGGAAGCGGGGGCGGGGAAACCACCGCCAGCAATCGGTCCAGAACGATATGGCGCCGCTCGACCAGGTCGAGTCTTGGCTCTTCTCCTCGAGCTCTCTACCATTGCAAAGCTCGCCAACCGAGCAGCAAACTAGGAAAACAATGAGAAATGTGGACGCGACGTTCTTGAGACTTGACTTCCCCATCTTTTTCCCCTTTCTCCTCTTTCTCTTCTTCTCTAGTTATAAGCTGGTCGTCGTGAGAAATCCTTATATAGAACCCAGGAGATGAGGATCGCGATCATGAACTCTAAATTTGAAATCGATATGAAAAAATCTGAACTTCTCCATTTTTTCGTGATTTCAAAGTGATTCCTTCTTCGAATTTTATCTTGAAACGAGTTTGTATTTAGATCCACATTCTTCTCATTTTATTGGATTTTGTTGGGGTTTAGATTTGAAAATGGTGCAACCGTCCTTGCACCCGAACAAGGTCGTCTTATAGATCAAATCATATCATGGTAGTTCTAAAAAATGCTTGCAAAGAATAACATATGTTGTTCAGAAAACATTTTGGTTGTACAAAGGATAACTTAGTGAGCAAAGGATAAATTGCAATTAAAAATCTTCAAATTTCTGGGGGGAGAGAGAGAGGAGAAAGAGATATGAACAAGATCATTTGTTTAGCTCGAATGATCTTTCAGAAGCTTTTCATATATACGTATATGTTTATTGGTGTTGACAACTATAATTTGAACTGTTATACTTAGTATAATTGACGTATAGGTGCGATTACGGATTATCTTTGTTTTCAATGGGCCAATTAGGGATAACGTCCAGGTGTTGATTAGCTGGATAAAACAAAATCAAATGTTTGATTCCTAATCATTAACGATTATTATCTTATCCTAGATTTATTTGACTCTTCAGATAGAAATGGAAAAGAAAAGGAGAAATGGAATCAAGGTGTCCCCCATCTATAGTATGAGGCTGAAGTTTATCTTTTGGAGTATTTGAACATGATGTTCGCGTAATGCATAGTACATGTGCTATACGACGATTAATTGGGTTGAAAAGTTCGGATATCATGTGTTATAGAAAAGGTATATAATTAAATTAATAAAGCATTGTTGGGTCTCCTTTCGCATCAGTTTTAAAATCTAAAAACAAATTAAGTTCATCAAAAAGGAGAAAGAAAAACACTCATGAAGAATTTATGGCGATGTAAATAATTAGAACATTGATAAAATAGGAAAGCTGGAACAATGTGATGTTCATTAGGTAAAACAATGGCTATAAAAAATTATTAAAGATCAATTGCACATGTCAATATGTTGGTTTAAACTTTAAAGGAGTCAATCCATTAAGCATTACTTATGCAGTCAAAGGAAATTAGAAAATGTGGATATGGCGTCGGTAATTTCTTTAAGAATTTGAAATCAAAAGATTGGGAAAGTAATTTTTGATTGTGAAAACGAAGATTTTGTATTTTCAAACTAGTGAAATATTATTCGATTTCCACTTTTTGAGATAAGAACTTCCAGTCATGAATCATGATAATCCAAAACATTGCCAAATACAGTTGTCCATCATGAAAACAAGATTGGTTCTTTTGTTTTCAAACGAAACTAAAATTCTTACCTTAGCACTCAAAATTAAATTATCTGCTTGGGGAGTAAAACCCACCTATAGGCCTAGGAGGCCAATTTCGAGTTTTACGTAAATTGCTTTTCCGTTTCAATATACAAATTATAGATTAAACATAATATGAGAAAAAATTGTGTATTAAACATTATGATTTTTTTCTCTAGCAAGTAAGTGTCCCTGCACGATCCTTTTCTTTGGTTGCTTCATAGAAGTTTTTCTCAAACAATATAAATTACCCAAATTTATTTCTTTATGCGGGATGCCGACGTTCTTATTTCTTTATCTGAGATGCGCTCTAATGAAATAAAAACTCTATATTATGGAATTTATTCATGTATGTCTTTAATACCAAAATATGCTAGCAATACACAATAAAACGTACTTATTGGGATAGTTAACATGTTATACACATCTAATTAAGTTATGTAAAACACTACAACTATTGAATCATCCAAGCCCTCTCGTTTTAATACAATTCCTAGACGTATAATGTTCATTCGTTTTGCAATAGTGGTTGTGCTATTCAAGAGGAATCATTTACTTTATCATTTTATCAAAAGAGTATAAATAGCTATTGCCATGAAATAGTCATTCGATCAAAATCAGAAATAGTTATTTCATGAGGGCCAAAAGAACAGCTAATTCTATTCAGGTTGGAATAGTTTTTGTCTTCGTGGTTCGAATGGTTGTGCATTTTCAGTAATTGAAAATTTGCTAATAATTGAAGCTCAAATTGAGCAAAGTTAGGATCGGATCGAATATGGATCTCTAAAATCATATTACATAAGAAAATATTAATACATATTAAATGGATTACTTCAGGTTTTTTTTTTTTTTGAACACCTACTCATTTGACAGGCTTATTGTTTGTACTCAATTTTATTTTGGGAAAATGATAAAAATTATCCTTGAATTTTGGCCAAATTTACAATGTTGCTTTTAAGTTTTTGATTTGTTCAACGTGACCCATGAACTTTAACTTAATAAATAGTGTCGTCCTTAATTTTTTATTTGTTCAATATAGACTTCGAACTTTTAATATATGTTCACTTCAACCCATGGACTATATGAAATGCTTAATATTGTCATTTCATTAATTCAAGTGAACAATATTTATTGATTCGATTTCAAATCTAACGTGTTTGAATGGTGGAACAAAGAAACATTACATGTGAATTATCCACGCAAGATATTCAAGATTCAACTTACAAAATTGATTATCCATGTTATGTGACAACATGAATTATTATATCTCGCTTTGAATTGAACTATCTTACGTGGGTAATTCATGCATAATGTTGCACCATTCAAATTTGCGGAATAAAAATCTAAAATCAGCAAATTCCATTAACTTAAATTAATAGAAAAATAACATGGGGTATCTTTATATAACCCGAAAAGTATAATGAATATTCACTAAAAATTGAGGGACCACATCAACATATGAACTCAAAGTCCAAAGGGATTATAAACGTAGCTACCCCTTTTATTTTCCAAGGAATAGTCATTTCTTTCTTAGCTTCTTTCATTTAGCAAATTAGGTGTGTTTAGGCCCCAACAACCAACCGCCCAAATTACTCCACCTGTACGGCGGTCCCAGGGAATATCCAAACTGGAAAATGGGAGCACTCATCTCTCTCTCTCTCTCCCTTACTTTTTTTTTATTCTTTTTACATCCGACGGATCTCGGCCGTTGAACAAATCAAGATCCCAATTTTTCAAAGATGGTACACCCCTAAGAAACGAGAAGCCACAGTAGAATCGCCTATTTAATTGCCACCCCATCCCCATCCACTTGTGCACATATCTGACGCTTCCCCACGTTATTACGCTCCCCACATCGACGAGTTACCCCGGAGAAACCGAGGCAGAGGATCGAGCGAGCAAGATGGGTTTGAAGGTCGCCTTCTCGAATTCTTCTCTCTGGTCTTTTTTTCTTTTCTAAGTTGACGATGAGATCGTTCTTTGTTTCTGTCGTTGTTGAGCAATGGAATCTGCGTGCTCTGGCTTTGTGGGGTGTTTGATTTACCTGAACTGAATAAAGGGTCGGATCTTTCTTTCCCTTTTTTCTCCGCGCGTTGTTCTTTATTGGGTGCATCAGATCGGTTCTTGATTGAGCTGAAGTTTGGTTTTTTAACAGATCGCGTGTCCTTGATTCGACTTGCGGAGAAACCCATGATGTGCAGTTTTTTAATTTAGTTTCTTTACGGATTTTTCGGTTCATTATCCTGGATTTGCTCTTGTGCGTATCTGTTTTATCCACCATGCGATTAGTGTGATCTTCTCTTGATGTGAGTGAATCTGTAGCTTATGTCTGTTTGATTGTAAATAGCTGCTGCCAGAACTGCTCAATGGGCTCCACTAGTAAGCTACTAATGTGCATGCAAGAGGGAGTAATCCTCTTTGTGCTTTAACGAAGTATCTTCGAAGAGATAGATTCATAATTGGCGTAGTCTTAAGTCTAAGGAAAGAAAATGAGGAGATTGAATTGAATTTTACTGGGCAGATCGGCCTTTTCGGTTATTGCCTTTGTTAAGTGCA
This sequence comes from Eucalyptus brandiana, assembly GCA_014182725.1. Lineage (NCBI taxonomy): Eukaryota > Viridiplantae > Streptophyta > Magnoliopsida > Myrtales > Myrtaceae > Eucalyptus > Eucalyptus brandiana. The sequence goes on along the minus strand of CM024672.1, from coordinate 11,052,220 downwards.
ACGTTTAAAGGTACATCCTGTTGCTAAGGTTGAGTTGGATGATCCTTATGTATCAGTCCAGGCTCCTCCAGTGATGAATCTGTACGTTTTATACTTTTTAGATTTGCATTCAGAAGCAAATGATCTCTTGTATCTTCCCTTGCACTCTCTAAATTTCAATGGGAAAGCTGTTTCGCGAGTTATTTTGTGCACAGTCATTTCCGTTCCATGTGTTGCCTAAAATACCATTCTTCTTCAGAATATCATGCGCTTTTTATTTTCTTCTTTTTCTTTTTTGTGGTGACCGCATAGTAAACGTTTTACTTTATTTAATTCATGTTGGTTTTCGTACTTCTTTTATTAACTTTGCGGACTTGTTAGTTGTTCTCTTCTTGTGTGCTTTTATAAAGCTTTGAGGGAGTTGATGTGTACTTTTAGTGTCATCCTTGTTAACGTCATCACCTAGTTGATTTATGCAGGAGGACTTTGAAGAATATGCTGAGAAAGCCAAGACCTTGCCAGAGAGTACAACCAATGAGAGCAAGCTCATCCTCTATGGGCTTTACAAGCAAGCCACGGTTGGACCGGTGAACACCAGTCAGTAACTCACCCTCATCTAATGGGTTTTGGATTTGCAACTTGTCATGCTTCAACGCTTTGTTTCTCAACCAGATCCATCTCCAAGATAACTATTGCCTGTTTCACGTTACTTGCAGGTCGCCCTGGAATGTTCAACATGAAGGATCGGGCAAAGTGGGATGCATGGAAGGCTGTTGAAGGTAGAAACATAAAATAGTAGCACTTATCTTGCAACTTATCTTGCAACTTACTTTTTTTGTAATGATTTGTGTTGGACTTTGCTATTTCTAAGATTGATATTTTTGCTTGTTGGCAGGGAAATCAGCGGATGAAGCAATGAACGATTACATCACAAAGGTGAAGCAGCTGTTGGAAGAAGCTGGTGCCACTGCTTGATGTCTGTGACTATCTATCCTCTAGGGACTTCATTATTGCTGTGTTTGAAACTCGTACCCTATGAAAATTAAGAACACTATGTGATTGCTCTCTTTTTTACTTTTCAGAATTTCATGTGTCCCAGCAACTTTCGTTATATTTCCCGCACTTCACTTTTTGTGTCTTGCCTGTAGCAAGTTCTCGAAAATGGAAGGTCTATTCAGAAATTTCTGATCCGCAGATGTGAGCTATTTTCTGGAATGTGATGGATGTGTTGCCTGACGCACAGTGTTTGTAATGGTGAATGTCGCATAAAAGTAAAGTGGTAGCGCAAATGTAGTTCCATGTTTGAACATGGTGAATCTCTTGTTGCCAGCTTCACAGTTTTAGAGCAAGTGATGGAGCAAATATGACTCCATGTATGAATGTTTGGGTTGAGTCGTTCCAGTAGGATGACATTAGGAATGAGGCATAGCTTTATGGGCAAGTGATTTTGAACCTTCTTTGTTTCATTCGATTAGGGAATGTGTTATTCACAATGGCAGAGGTTATAGCTGAGAGTATTATCTTGGAAAGTGACCTTACAGGATGACATCGATGGTAGCTTCATATCCTGCATATGTTTTTATTGCTTGAAGAAAGTTGGGAAGGTTGTTGGGAGATGATGAGAACTTTGATGATGGGTAGTTGTTGAATTCTTAAGTTGTCAATTCCCAGTGTACCAGCGCAAGGATGTATCTTTAATGCTTGCGTCCTTGGCTGTCTTGGAGGCTAATGGGTGGCGGTAGGTGGTTGGTCACGGCTCAGGAGTGAATGATATCGCGTGTTCTGGAAATGGACTTGTGATTGGTTTGGTGATTGCGAAAGCAAGTCGCTCTGTAGGAAAGCAATGTCTTTTCCGCTTAGAAGGGACTAAGATAGTGTGAGGAACAGACCCGGTTCCCTATGAGCAAGAGGAAAAGATGGACTTTTATGGAAGGTTTCATGTTCTGTACATGTATAATCGTTAATAGGTATCGAGAGCAAGCTTCTGAGAAGGCCACACCCACGGGGTTATGTTTCTGAATTCCCGTCGTGAGTGTAGCTCTAGGCTTACACGGTGCAAGCAGCCACCTACAATGTGAAAGAAACAGGCTTCAATTGCATTTACAGAATCGACTCAAGGCAGTCCATGGCATTTGCGTTCAGCAGGAGGAGGCTCTTGAGAACCTCATTTGTTATGGTTAAGAGTGGTTGATGAGGGCAAGTTGAGTTATCTGTGATCAATGACCGTAGGGCCTAATGCTGCAAAAAAGTTTCCCTGTATTCCTGAAAGTGAGTGGTAACTTGTAAAATGAAATGAATGTCAGCAGAGACTATCGACAACTTTAATTCCATTTCTGTGAGATCAGGAACATTTACGTGGGGAAAATTACAGATTGTGGCCTCTGAGCCACTTGCTTTTCTTGCCCAAAGCATGCTCCTTTTCAAGCACGAAGAGTGACATGACATGACCAAAAAGAAAAGGCAAGTTCACCCTTCCTCTTCTTTTGTGCACAAATTTCACACCCCCTGAAGATTTTCACGTTGGCAACTCACGTCGAGCGAGTTAAGCAGGCAGGACTTCTTGCTCACCAGTATCCAGTTTCTTGGTCTTTTCCACCTCGAGGAGATACAATCTCTCCGCTTCAGGTATTGCCGATACGACCGCCTGTAACTTGATGTTGAGCTCTTGGATCTTTTCCATGAGCCTGTTGTTTGTGAACATGCCGACACAGACGCTCTGGATAGTCTGCCAGCTCTCAATCACCGGCAGGGCGATGATGACCGCAGAGCCGATGGTTCCCCACGCTATCGCAATGACAGCCCAGAATGTAAAATACCCTTTACTGAACTCCCCTGCAGACAAGCAAAGCAACAAGAAAGTTTCAGAAAACATAAAAAGTTGTCTGCAATTTGTCAGGCAGTCTAAGGCTTAGGAATTTGACTTACTTGCTGGGAGCGAGAGAACTGGCCATAACACGACGATGACGAGGGTGAACCCAACCCCCCATCTCACGATCCATGCCTTCGCCCTCATCAGCTTCTCTTCCTTGAACTCCTCCGACAGCAGGTCGGTCTTATCCTTTTCAACCATGGTGATCTCCTTGGTGGTTTCCCAATCATAGTTTTGAGGCCACTGGAAGCTACAGATGGCATGGATTGCCCCGCCGGCAAGAATCGAGACGAGATTCCCTGCGAGCATCGGCGCATTCCTCCCTGTGGTGTCCAGATTTACCTGGCCATACTCAACGCTCGTGACCACCAACCAAGTTATGATTCCCAGGACGCACCCACAGATCGTCCCTAGAATCGCACCGAGCGCATTTGCTTTCCTCCAGAGGAGCATGAAGGCAATGGGAATGACAGCCGAGCCAACGATCACTCCCGTCACAAGGTACATCCAGCCGAGTGAGACTCCTGCCTTGTTCAAGATCACCGCAAGCACTCCCATGAAGCACCCGAACCCAAGGATGATGCCCCTTGAAACCTGGAGGATTTTCTGCCCGCTTGCGTTTGGATTGATGTAAGTGCGGTAGATGTCATATGTGCACAATGAAGACACCGCTATTAGTTCGGAGGAACCGGCGGATGTCACAGCCCTGACACATAAGAACAGAGCAATTCTAAGTTCGCTATTTGATCTTAGTTTGATGCCGATGTACCATTTTTCAGCCCGACAAATGCGAATCAAATGATAAAATCGTCCTGTTTAATTTGTGTCCCTTACAGGAGTATTGACAGACGCAGAACTTACATGAAGAGCATAGTGAGAAGGAGGACAGCTCCTCCTTTCCCCATCAAAGCAATAACTGTAGCTGGGGGAACAAGTCCATGGCTTGCTTCACTGGCTGTAATTGGCAAATCGAGCGCAAGTGCTCCTAGGCCGAGGGACGTGGCCAGCGAGAACGGCACAGCAAACCACACCAGTCCGCCTAACAAATAGCCCTTGTGTGTCGATGAGGGTCTCGCAGCTATGGCACTCACCCAGTATCCCTGCAATGTTTCAGTCAAAACGTGACATTGCGGTTAATGAAAGGGAAAAATTTATGCCCACATACAGCGGAACAGACCATTCTCAGTGACGAAACTCACATTGTCGACAAAGACGGTACCAAAGTTGCCGGCAATGTTGATAATACCAAACACAAGCCCTCCGGAGCTTAACATTGTCAAGTAAGATCCATCATAGTTCCCACTAACAGGACCGCAAGATTGCCCACTGTGGGAAATCGGCTCCTGACATGATCTTGATTTACTCGCTACCTCCAAGAGATGTCTGTAAACGACGCTGGGGCTACCGAGCTCGTGGCTCGCTGTGTATACCAAGTAGACGAAGATTACTAAAACCACGTGCACTGTAAGTGAAAACATCACCCAGTTAGCGCTTGCATTCCACATCAATACAGCTTACATGAAAACTACGAAGCTTATGCAGCAAAATACCTATAACAGAATGTATGTAGCTCGCCAAGAAGGTGGCTTTTAGGCCTCCGGCCAATGTGTAGACAATCACTCCGAGGGGGATCAGGAAGCTAGCAGCATATATGTTCATTCCGGTCAGAGCATTTACGACAGCAGAGCCACCGAGAAGCAACATGGCAGTGACGATTATGTTGGTCATGAAGCAGAAGACGAGGAAAACAATATGCGCAGCAGTTCCCCAACTGAAATTGAAACTTACTGATATTAGCATAAGAGAGTTCATCACGACCTGAGTTAAACCAAAAAAATAGAAGTGTTACGTCTTGGGCCAGTTGACACATACCGAGCTCTCACGATTTCGCAGACAGTGTGCGCGTGAGGAGCTTTTCTTTTGATCTCTATGGCCATTATACCGAATAAGAGTACCTATTTTAAAGCATTTAGTGACTCAGCTGTGAGAACTCCAGTGTCTATTTTCTCTTGGAAGTTAAAGTCAATAAACACGAATGAGCAATCAGATGGAAGTTTTGCGTACCTGGATTGTAGCACCGCTGGCGTACCAGAACGGCCCACTAACTCCATATTCCCAGGCGACATTGGAGCTTTGCAAGATTGTAGCGGCCCATGTCCACTTCAAGAGTTCAAACCGAGAAATATGAGTTGTTTGAGCTGGTATTCTGTCTAAGCTGCCTAACTAACCATGCAGAAGGAATACCTGAGAAACGATCACACTGGCTATTAGTCCAGTTTTGACATTTCTTCCTGCTGTGTTGAACCATTCAGAAGTGTGGTGTGATCCAACATAACGCTTCTCCAGCCAGACCTGGCATCACAGGAAATTACTAATCACCAATCAGAATCACAATTAAGCTTCCATACCATGCCACTGATTCATTCGATTCTGTAAGGAAAAGAATGAGCAACTAGCATCGGTCTGGGATGCTAGAGATGTAGAAATACAGTTTTCCGACTAGAATGAGGTAGCAAAGCAATCCTACTGATTAAATTGATCGGCTGGTGTCTCATGGTTATTGGATAGTGAATACAGGCTTGTCTGAACGATTTTCATGTCACCAATTTATGGTACGGAATAGACCTGATTGCACTGATAGTTAAGTCGGAACATTCTGCAATTCATGAAAGGACTTATCATTGTCTCGTGGTATTAACCGAATGTTCAAATATCCAGTCCTATTGAATATGATGAGTAACTCCCATAACCTTGGAAAGAACATAGACAAGAAAACGACAGCAAAAGAGAGAGACGTGATACATCTAAGACCCAGCTTGATCATCAGGTGAGATAGGATCATCGACTATCAAGAGAGACACTGCAGATTTCAAACTCTCCTTAAGAATCTGAGGTTATCTGCAGATGGTAGCAATTCTATGTCAAAGTGTGCAACAAGTTTCTTCAAAGATCAACTTAAGGTCCCTTCATCAAGCAACCAATGAAAACAACGGATCGTAATGACCCACCCTTAATGAAAACCTTGTCATGAAAATCAGGAAATCATCATATAGTGCCGCAGAAAATTCTAGTCCCACAACCGAAGAAAGAGCCATGGAACTCTCTATGGCACTTTGCCTGAATCTTGTCATGCATACCAAATGGTCAAAACCGAAACAACCTCATCATCGTTGAAGAGAAATGCTTTCTTCCAACCAAAAGCACCACGATTCATAGAGTGAAACGAAAAAAAAAACAGAGGCCGAAAGCCAACAAAAGAAGAAGTCTGCGCAAGGGGAAAAGAGCGAATGAGCTGAATGAGTACCAGGAAAGAGGTGAAGACAGCGAAAAAGGCACCGAACCCAAGAACGACCGAATACCCAACACCCTGATTGAGCACAGCTTTGCCTCCGAAGAAGCTGCTCTGCCTCACGCAGCTTCCTCCATCCGCAGACACATGGTAGTACTTCCCGCCGAATCCCAACGGAGGACACTGCGTCAAAGAACTGGTGGCCATCAACAATGATGGTGAGGAAGAAGATGAAGGAGGAGACGCAAGGACGCAGTTGCGTTCAGTAATATGGCATGGATCGATGAATCGCAGAGTATTTATAATTGTTCTTCAAGGCTGACATCTTCTAAGCAGAGAGATGGGAGAGGGTACGGATTTACGGATGGGTTGAGTGTGCGTTTTTCGTTCCTCGTTGCTCTCGCTCACGACCAAAGGCCCCGATGGTCTCTAAAAGTCCACACGAGAGGGTATAGCTCTCTCAGTGAATGGGGAATCTCCACCAATCATCATCACTATCTCTGACTAAGCCACCACCATCTTCTCTCAAACTCATCTCACTAGATTCAGGGAAACTTGGGTAGATTCAACCATCACTGCCGGAGCAAGGAAACTGAATTTCTTGGACAAGGTCGGATCGAACTGCATGAAGATGAATTGAAAGGAACTTGCCTTGTGTTCGTAATCTTTGGGAAAGAAAAGAAATGATTTCGCGGGCAAAATGGATTGTCCATAAATACATATAAACGTAGTGATCCACCTTACCAATCGTAATTTTACTCTTCATCAAGGATGGAGGTAATAAAAGCCCTCAGGTTACTTCTAGTGATTCGAATCGAATTTCATCTCCTCTTCTTCTCCCTTCAGTTTTCTTTTACTCGTGTAAATGGTTAAAATGTTAATCCATTATTTTCTCTTTTCTATCGTCTATGACTATCCACAAATATGGTCTAAGGACTGAAATAGTGTATGTGAATCTTTGTGAGCCATTTAAAACTCCAGGATAAGAGTTAGTTTGCAAAAGCTCAGCGCGTGTCCTATCATTAAAAAAATGCATGGAAAATCTTGTTCACAATAATGTTATCCTATAGTAAAATTTATATTAAAATATGGAATATTCTCGTCAATGTAAGCCCGACATAATTGATAGCGACAAACAAGAATATATTCATGGTTTCGAGGTGTGCCATTGGCCCGCTTGCATGGCTTCATTCGTCTCTCGTCATCTTGAAAAGTCTTTCTTGGAATGATCTAATTGACTTTTATACATCTCGAGAAAATAACATAGCAGGCAATTAGAAGGCATTTAGAACCATTTTATTAGAAAATAATTTTTGATTAGAGATTATTCTTTTTTATTTTGCTCCCGAGAATAATTTCTAAGTATTTTAATACGTTTGGTAATTTTCCAAAATTTTTATTTTTGAAATAGAATTGCGTTTGCACCTTCATCAAAATTTCTATTCCAAATCATTTTCTTTATAATTTTTAAATAATTTTATCGCTTTTTCCCTTTTTCTTTTCTTTTTTTTTTTTTTTTTTTCCCTTCTCCTTCTTCTTCAAGCTCTGGTCGGTGACCTCGCCGGAGTGTTGTTAACCCTTGGCAAGGCCGCACCTCATCAACCAAGCCTCGCCAACAAATGGGCGAGGCTTGGCCAAGCCTTGGCTAGGCGAGCTCGGCCTCGCCGGATTTGGGTTGAGCCTCGCCCGGCCCAACTAGGGCTCGGCCCGTGCCTTGGCCAGCTAGGCGGGGCGGCCGGGCGAGCCTTCAACGAGCTCACCCAACCGGTCACCTGCGATTGGCAGCGGCAGTGGCCAATGGCTGCAACGGTGGAAGAAGAAGAGAAAAGAAAAGAAAACATTTTGGTTGGCTTAATTTTGGAATTGTTTTCCGAAACAAAGAATCAACTTTTTTTTACTTTTTATTTTTGAGAATAAAAAATTTACTAAACGGAGTTCTATTCCAAATCTACTTCCGGGAACAAAAGAACAAAATTAAACATTATTTGGCCAATTGCCAAACGCACCCTTATTCAACAAGAGATTAAAAAATTACTGAAAATTCATTTGTGCAACGTAGAGAGGAGGCTCTGATCAGCATTTTCTGCGACGTGCAATGCAAGGCTACATTTGCCAACGAGAATCTTGAACTCAAAAAGCTTTTGACTTTTGGTTATGCTTAAGTAAAGGTTTAGGATTCTCTTTACATCCATGACCTATTATTTTGCAAATTAATCTGACGAATTAATACTAATTGTACGACATATATGTGATCTTTTTTATATGGATACATGACATTAATCCGGCGCGTGATGGATGGAAAAGAGCTTGAATTAAACCTTGAAAGTTAATGAGAGCTCTTGTTTATTAGCATGTCTCCCCAGCGAAGTTCAAGATAATGGGGACGAAGTATTATGAACTCATTCGCATCGAACTATTATTATATGTTAGAGCAAGTCGCGTACTTGGGTGTATGGGTGTCCGCCGCACGGTCGTGTTGCAAGAGCTGTCAGGGAGAGCATAAGCAGGAGCTGACCATGTACTTTGCTGCTTCACCTTCTTCCTTCTTCTAACGTACTCTAGCAAGTTGTGTACAAGAGGGATGCTATAAGCAAGAAAGAACTTGCCAAAACCCACTGAAATTAATGAGTGACGGATTCCCTTCTTTCGTTTTTCTTAATTTTTCTAAGCAACATTTTGCGACATGATTCGGAGAAAAGAATACCCCAGTTGCTGCTGCTGCTAACATCAGTACGGACATGACACCCTCCATTTCTTGAAGCTACCTTTTCAGCATCATATCGAGGTAGTTGTGAAATTTTCGTGAGGATCAATACCAATTTTTCTAAAAATTTAAGTTATTGGATGAAAAAAAAAATTACGTTTAGTTTAGTCTTTTTGCTTAGTACTAAGCGTTGACATATTTAATTAGAAGGAAACAAATGGGATCAAGAAATATTTGAACTTAGGATCTCCTACTCTAATACTATGTGAGATTTTTGTGAAAATCACTGTCAATTATTTTAAAAACTTAAGCTGTCATATGAATGCGTGATTTATTTTTTAAATATTTTAATATTAGTTTTGTATTCTTGAAACCAAATGGAAAAAAAAAAAAAAAAAATCCAATCAAGAGCCGGCCGAGTGCGTCTACTGCGTGCACGAACACTTTTGAGCGCCCGGCCAAAACCTCATCTGTGATTTTCTTTTTTTCGTTGGTGACTGCATAATTCACCTGTGTTTTTACATCGTGGTCCTAAAAGGATTTTAACTCTCGATGCATTTTGAATCTTAATATATTACTTTGATTACGATATTATGCAAGCATTGTAGAGATTAGCATAGGGGCTTGACTCAAATGTGCAGTGAAGTGCCTACATTCACTAGGAAAATCATCAAGAATGAGCTTAAATCCAAGACCACACATATCCATTTAGGTCTATCTTCACTCAAAAGTTTAAGTTAATGAGTAATTTGCTAGCTAGGATTGTCAATCGCTCCACGTCACACCAATTCTCGAACGTAAGACTTTTCTAATAAAATTCATACGTGCATCTCAACATACTTCATGACAGTTGATCACACTCCGTGTTATAATAAGTAGGAAGCAAGGATAAAATGCTGTTGTATCAAGTGGCCAAGAGTAAAGAAAAAGAACGCTCAGTTGTATTGAAGTATACGAGAGGGAAATACTTCCTTGAATGGATCTTTGACTCAGCCCCCGCGGAAGCGGCGAACGGCGCAGTTCATCGTCCCTAAGGCTCATTCGCATGGCCTCTTTGCACTGCCCCAAAGGCCGTCTCTTGGCCATTATTTTTGAAAACGATGATGTTTATATAGCTGACTTTTGCGATTCTTGCCTCTGTTCTACTAATCTTGAATTCAACTCTCTAAACTATCCATTGAAAATTCCCAATTTGCATTGCAGAAAGAGTTCTTCCTCATCTTACAGTTTCAATCCCCATCCGACAATATGTAACTTATTGACTTCGTTCAGTATTCATTTAGAACGGGTGGAGTTTTCGCAGTTCGATTTGGCTCAAATTTGAAACCTCGAATGGAAGGAGACATTTTGAATTTGGAAACTTTAGGAGAGCTATATATATATGTATGTATTGATTGGGAGACCTTACGTTACCTTGCAAAATTCTTTTTTGGCAAACACATCATCTTGTACAACTTCTGTTAAGATTTCCAATCATAACATCGACAAATTAATATATGAGTGTAGTATATCTACTAGGGGGAGCATCGGCTCTAGGATCTATAGGAGTTCTTGCACTTCTGGAATGGTGCTTATTTGTCCTAAAATTCCAAAGTCACAATCACTTCCCTGAATAAATGATGTGCACTAAAACTTTTTGCGGTATCCAATCTGTCTCTGACTTGGTGAAAGCCAACACATTGGACAAACTTTTCCAGGACATGTACCACTACAACTTTTTGCGGTGTCCAATCTGTCTCTGACTTGGTGAAAGCCAACACATTGGACAAACTTTTCCAGGACATGTACCATTTGATCTCCACCTCCTTTAAAGAATTCAATTCTTTCAAGCCATCAATAGCTCTCAACACTTCACAATAACATAGCTAAAGATATTGTATTTTTTTCATCTTTTTTATGGATTGCTGCTTTTGGCGAATGAGAATTTATATTGTTGTTTTAACTTTAATTTTGCTTGACTAAGGATGAGCTGAACTTCCCAATCGTATTATATTTTTGTTTGTTTTGTACTGTATTCCTTGGCATATTGTGATTCTACTATTTTGATGTAACCATTATTTGTCTCGATGGTAAATTATAGGATGTTTTACTAAAGTTTGTCTTTTCAAGGAATAAAAAAATAAAACCCCAAACTTTACCAAAAAATAAATAAATAAATAAAACCCCAAAAAAAAAAGAGAGAAGGAAATTGACCGCTTCTCCAATAGACTTGGAACTAGACCGAACTGATAGAGTCAGTTCCTAGATCTACAAGGTAAGTTTTTAGTTCTAAAAATTGGGAACTCATCCCAACAAGGTAAATTTCAAGTTATAAGTCTAGATCATATCCACCCCAACGCAGTCCATCCCTATTTTATATATATATTAATCTGAACTGATATGAACCATTGGAAACGCTATTATCATATGGCTCCCATCGAGAGGAGATTAAGGGGCAGGCAAACCACTTAGCCCCCCAAGTTCACGAGATAAATGGGCGAGCTTGTACTTGGGCAAGGCTCTTACATAAGCAAGCACGACCCGTCCAACTTTACAAACTCAGGCGAAGCTCGAGAATTTCTATGGCAATTTCATATTATAGACGGGCTCAGGCAACAAATTAGGCCCAATCTAACCGGAGCTTGCTTGGTGCTCACCTTTAGTCCCACTAGATGTGACTATCCAAATTCTATTCAATACATGTATGCACCATATTCACTAAATAATTTATTGATAGCCTCACTCAACTATGTCAGAAATCTTGTTAGTAGTTAGATGAGTATTCTTTCACAAGTATACCCATGATTTCAAAGTTTAAAAGCTAATTTCACCATTTTTAATAATGATATTCCAATAACGTATGACAAATATATCATGTTTTGTGGAAGGAAAATTTAAAAACAATCTATAGCAAAAAAAAGGGGAAAAAAAGCATGTTGGATAATACTATTCTATTACAGTTGTGCCTGAGAATACTTTTTCCTTCAACATGTTTTCCTCCATCTCGCTATAGGAGATTTCTTCTTATCAAGACATTGCTTATTGAAGTACAAACATATATCATCATCTGTATTCACTTTTAGTCAAGTTCGCATGTGGCTGATATTCATATTTATACACTCATCACAAAAGTCTGGAGCAATATATGGTTTTTTCCAAAAATACCCTAATCGTGTCAAGGACTATACTCAATCTCGTGAAAGTCCATTTTCCACATACACAACCTGGTTCCTATACCCTCCACTACAAATAATGGTGAGCCCTAAGAAGGCTCGGAGCTTTTGGTGTTCACATTATCTTAAGGCAAAGACATATCGTCTCCATGACCTGCAAAAGCCACTCATTCAAGTGGTCAGAAGCGAAGCCGGATGACGTCCTCGAAACTTTTGGATTGGGCTTTCTCTAACATGATGTTGACCCAGTTAAAACAATAGTGATCGATTCAGTTCCTTCATTTCTCGATTTTTCTACGCAAGATTATGCAGCATAATTCGGAGAAAAGAATTCCCAGTCGCTGCTGCTACTGACAAGATGGGAAAGCTTCTTGCATGGATCTTTGACTGGCCCACGAGGAAGCGGCGAACGGTAGAGCACGTTGTCCCTAAGGCTCGTTCGCAAGGGCTCTTTGCTCTGCCCTAGAGACCTTTCGCCATTATGTTCGAACACAATGATGTTATGTAGCTGACTATTGTGATGCCTGGCTCTATTATTCTAATCTTCAGTTCAACCTTCTAAGCGGCGAATGTTATGTGCTTTCTCATCTTTGACAACTTGCAACCCCATCTGATGACATCTAAATTCTGCTTTTCTTACTTATTCATCGTTGACATCTGGTGGAATTTTCATAGTTTAATTTGGCTCATATTTGGAACTTCAAATTGAACTTGACATTTTGATATTGGGAACTTTCCTTCGTACAACTTATGTTCTGTTGAGGTTTCTGATCGAGATGTCCTCTATCATAGTGTTGATAAATTTTTACATAGTATATCTACTAAACTGAGTTGAACACGAACACAAATTATTGGAATCGTTGGGTCCTTGTGAGTCCCGTCAAGAGGTGATCGATGAGCGGGCGGGGGCTGAGAGGTAAATGGGTGGGCTTGGACTTGGGCCACGTTCTTTCACAAGTAAGCCCGGCACCTCCAACTCTATAGGCTTGGCCCAGCCTGAGAATTTGTGGGTAAATTTTTTATTATAGACAGGCTTAGGCATCAAATTCGGCCTAACCTCTGGGCCCAACCTATATAGAGCCAACTTGGTGCTCACATTTAGTCGCACTAGAAATGATGATCCAGGTTCAATTGGATACATGCTTGCACTATATTCATTAAATAGTTTCTCATAGCCTCACTATGCTGCAGCCGGAAACCTTGTCTGAAGTTGGTTTAATGAAATATTATATTGATGGGTATACCCATGATTTCAAAGTCTAGGGGCTAATTTCACCGTCTTTATATAGGATGTCCCGATAAATATACTATAGATATATCTTGTTTCGTGGAAGGACAATTTAAAAAAAAAAAATACAATGAAAAAAAAAGCATATCAATTAATAGTTCTTTATCACGGTTCATGCCTAAGAGTACTTCTGTTAGCGTGTTTTCCTCCATCTCTTCATAGGAGATCTCTTTCAATCGAGACTCTTATTAGTGGAGTGCAAACAAGGACCATTGTTCACTCAATTTTCCATACAAGCAATATTCATTTTTTCGCACGCATGATGATGTCGTTTTCATTCCCTCAACTCCAAGTAATGGCAAGTCCTAAGAAGGTTCCAAGCTTTTGATGTTCACATCATCTTATGGTCAAGCTATATAATCAAGATTCAATTCTATGTTCGCATTATCTTATGGAAAAGTCCAAAGGATAACTTTTTGAGTGTTCACATTCAAGTGGGTCGAAGGCGAAGCAAGTTGACCTACTTGAAGCAGCTTCCTCACACGTCCTCCTGTTCCTAATCCCACCAGAAATTAACATTTAGAAATATTAATGACTGCTTAATCAATCACGCGCCTAATTATGTCTATAGATGCTGACAAAAATTTGACGTCTTTGAATGGATAAAATCGTGACAAAACGTTCCAGAAATCGCAAATAAACTTTCTAGGAATCTCGTAGAAACCCTGCTTAATGAATTCATAATTGCTCTGAGATCGCTCTAGAGAGATGATGATTTTATCATCACTTGGACATTCTTATGCTAGACAATGAACCAGGCAATCTCCAAGGTCCCGATGAGTATAGAGCGGCAAAAATTCAGAGAACGGATCTTTCGTGAACTGATCTCATCCGGATCGGATCGATCTAGGCCGATAGCTAGAGCAGAAACGCCAGCTACGCGAAACTCATTCTCAACAGGAAAACAAGTGGAGAAGGAAAAACGAGATTTCGAATAGTAACGAGAAGTTTCTAATAAATATATTTTGAAATATTTTTTCTTCTCGGGAGTTCAAGTGAGTTATCACGTCACGCCACCAACAAAAGCAATCACTCACAATCGATCTGATCAATTCTTTGTTCTTTTTATAATTATTTCAAAGTTCTAATTGCAGTTGCAAACTAGGGAAAGCACACTCTAGTTTCCTCCTCAAGAATGCATAATTTCTGGGGCCAACTCTCTCGACCAGTCAACACAAACGTTCCAAGAACTTTGCTGATGTCGGGTCAAAGCAGGACGCTGACTATTCAAACTGAATTCTCGTTTCAATCTTCTCGTCTCCGCCTCTGCTCTTTCCTTCGACTATCGCAGGATGGAAAGACAATCGATCAGAGCCGTCTAGCATCTGCACAGGCATCTCTGTTCCGTGTTTTGCCTAAAATACCGTTCTTCTTCAGAATATCATGCGCTTTTTATCTTCTTCTTTTTCTTTTTTGTGGTGACAGCATAGTAAACGTTTTACTTTATGATGGTGTTTGTGATGTTGAATGTCGCATAAAAGTAAAGTGGTAGCGCAAATGTAGCTCCATGTTTGAACATGGTGAATCTCTCGTTGCCAGCTTCACAGTTTTAGAACAAGTGATGGAGCAAATGTGACTCCATGTATGAATGTTTGGGTTGAGTCGTTCCAGTATAATGACATTAGGAATGAGGCATAGCTTTATGGGCAAGTGATTTCGAACCCTCTTTGTTTCATTCGATTAGGGAATGTGTTATTCACAATGGCAGAGGTTATAGCTCTGAGTATTTTCTTGGAAAGTGACTTTACACGATGACATCGATGGTTGCTTCATATCCTGCATATGTTTTTATTTCTCGAAGAAAGTTGGGAAGGTTTCTGGGAGATGATGAGAACTTTGATGATGGATAGTTGTTGAATTCTTAAGTTGTCAATTTCCAGTGTACCAGCGCGAGGATATATCTTTAATGTTTGCGTCCTTGGCTGTCTTGGAGGCTAATGGGTGGCAGTAGGTGGTCGGTCACGGCTCAGGAGTGAATGATATCGCGTGTTCTGGAAATGGACTTGTGATTGGTTTGGTGATTGAAAAAGCAAGTCGCTCTGTAGGAAAGCAATGTCTTTTCCGCTTTGAAGGGACTAAGATAGTGTGAGGAAAAGACCCGGTTCACTATGAGCAAGAGGAAAAGACGGACTTTTATCGAAGGTTTCATGTTCTGTACATGTATAATCGTCAATAGGTATCGAGAGCAGGCTTCTGAGAAGGCCACACCCGCGGGGTTATGTTTCTGAATTCCTGTCGTGAGTGTAGCTCTAGGCATACACGGCGCAAGCAGCCACCTACATTGTGAAAGAAACAGGCTTCAATTGCATTTACAGAATCGATTTGAGGCAGTCCATGGCATTTACGTTCAGCCGGAGGAGGCTCTTGAGAACCTCATTTGTTATGGTTAAGAGTGGTTAATGAGGGCAAGTTGAGTTATCTGTGATCACGAAGGGCCTAATGCTGCAAAAAAGTTTCCCTGTATTCCTGAAAGTGAGTGGTAACTTGTAAAATGAAATGAATGTCAGCAGAGACTATCGACAACTTTAATTCCATTTCATTGAGATCAGGAACATTTACGTGGGAAAATTACAGACAGTGGCCTCCGAGCCCCTTGCTTTTCTTGCCCAAAGCATACTCCCTTTCAAGCACGAAGAGTGACATGACATGACCAAAAAGCAAAGGCAAGTTCACCCTTCCTCTTCTTTTCTGCACAAATTTCACGCCCCCTAAAGATTTTCACGTTGGCAACTCACGTCGAGCGAGTTAAGCAGGCAGGACTTGTTGCTCACCAGCATCCAGTTTCTTGGTCTTTTCCACCTCGAGGAGATACAATCTCTCTGCTTCTGGTATCGCCGATACAACTGCCTGTAACTTGATGTTGAGCTCTTGGATCTTTTCCATGAGCTGGTCGTTCGTGAACATGCCAACACAGATGCTCTGGATAGTCTGCCAGCTCTCGATCACTGGCAGGGTGATGATGACCGCAGAGCCAATGGTTCCCCACGCTATTGCGATGGCCGCCCAGAATGTAAAATACCCTTTACTGAATTCCCCTGTAGACAAGCAAAGCAACAGGAAAGTTTCAGAAAAAGCAGACATAAAATGTTGCCTGCAATTTGTCAGGCAGTCTAAGGCTTAGGAATTTGACTTACTTGCTGGGAGCGAGAGAATCGGCCATAACACGACGATGACGAGAGTGAACCCGATGCCCCATCTCACGATCCATGCCTTCGCCCTCATCAGCTTCTCTTCCTTGAACTCCTCCGACGGCAGGTCGGTCTTATCCTTTTCGACCATTGTGATCTCCTTGGCGGTTTCCCAATCATAGTTTTGAGGCCACAGGAAGCTACAGATGGCATGGATTGCCCCGCCAGTAAGAATCGAGACGAGATTCCCCGCGAGCATCGGTGCATTCCTCCCTGTGGTGTCCAGATTTACCTGGCCATACTCAACGCTCGTGACCACCAACCAAGTTATGATTCCCAGGATGCACCCACAGATCGTCCCGAGAATTGCACCGAGCGCATTTGCTTTCCTCCAGAGGAGCATGAACGCAATGGGAATGACAGCCGAGCCAACGATCACTCCCATCGCAAGGTACATCCAGCCGAGTGAGACTCCAGCCTTGTTCAAGATCACCGCAAGCACTCCCATGAAGCACCCGAACCCAAGGATAATGCCCCTTGAAACCTGGAGGATTTTCTTCCCGCTTGCGTTTGGATTGATGTAAGTGCGGTAGATGTCATATGTGCACAATGAAGACACCGCTATTAGTTCGGAGGAACCGGCGGATGTCACGGCCCTGACACATAAGAACAGAGCAATTCTAAGTTCGCTATTTGATCTTAATTTGATGCCGATGTACCACTTTTCTGCCCGACAAATGCGAATCAAATGATGAAATCGTCCTGTTTAATTTGTGTCCCTTACAAGAGTATTGACAGATGCAGAACTTACATGAAGAGCATAGTGAGAAGGAGGACAGCTCCTCCTTTCCCCATCAAAGCAATAACTGTAGCTGGGGGAACAAGTCCATGGCTTGCTTCACTTGCTGTAATTGGCAAATCGAGCGCAAGTGCTCCTAGACCGAGGGACGTGGCCAGCGAGAACGGCACAGCGAACCACACCAGTCCACCTAACAAATAGCCCTTGTGTGTCGATGAGGGTCTCGCAGCTATGGCACTCACCCAGTATCCCTGCAATGTTTCAGTCAAAACGTGACATTGTGGTTAATGAAAGGGAAAAATTTATGCCCACATACGGCCGAACAGACCATTCTCAGTGATGAAACTCACATTGTCGACAAAGACGGTACCAAAGTTGCCGGCAATGTTGATAATACCGAACACGAGCCCTCCAGAGCTTAACATTGTCAAGTAAGATCCACCATAGTTCCCGCTAACAGGACCGCAAGATTGCCCGCCGTGGGAAATCGGCTCCTGACATGATCTTGATTTGCTCGCTACCTCCAAGAGATGTCTGTAAACGACGCTGGGGCTACCAAGCTCGTGGCTCGCTGTGTATACCAAGTAGACGAAGATTACTAAAACCACGTGCACTGTAAGTGAAAACATCACCCAGTTAGCGCTTGCATTCCACATCAATACAGCTTACATGAAAACTACGAAGCTTATGCAGCAAAATACCTATAACAGAATGTATGTAGCTCGCCAAGAAGGTGGCTTTTAGGCCTCCGGCCAATGTGTAGACAATCACTCCGAGGGGGATCAGGAAGCTAGCGGCATATATGTTCATTCCGGTCAGAGCATTTACGACAGCAGAGCCACCGAGAAGCAACATGGCAGTGACGATTATGTTGGTCATGAAGCAGAAGACGAGGAAAACAATATGCGCAGCAGTTCCCCAACTGAAATTGAAACTTACTGATATTAGCATAAGAGAGTTCATCACGACCTGAGTTAAACCAAAAAAATAGAAGTGTTACGTCTTGGGCCAGTTGACACATACCGAGCTCTCACGATTTCGCAGACAGTGTGCGCGTGAGGAGCTTTTCTTTTGATCTCTATGGCCATTATACCGAATAAGAGTACCTATTTTAAAGCATTTAGTGACTCAGCTGTGAGAACTCCAGTGTCTATTTTCTCTTGGAAGTTAAAGTCAATAAACACGAATGAGCAATCAGATGGAAGTTTTGCGTACCTGGATTGTAGCACCGCTGGCGTACCAGAACGGCCCACTAACTCCATATTCCCAGGCGACATTGGAGCTTTGCAAGATTGAAGCGGCCCATGTCCACTTCAAGAGTTCAAACCGAGAAATATGAGTTGTTTGAGCTGGTATTCTGTCTAAGCTGCCTAACTAACAATGCAGAAGGAATACCTGAGAAACGATCACACTGGCTATTAGTCCAGTTTTGACATTTCTTCCTGCTGTGTTGAACCATTCAGAAGTGTGGCGCGATCCGACATAACGCTTCTCCAGCCAGACCTGGCATCACAGGAAATTACTAATCACCAATCAGAATCACAATTAAGCTTCCGTACCATGCCACTGATTCATTCGATTCTGTAAGGAAAAGAATGAGCAACTAGCATCGGTCTGGGATGCTAGAGATGTAGAAATACAGTTTTCCGACTAGAATGAGGTAGCAAAGCAATCCTACTGATTAAATTGATTGGCTGGTGTCTCATGGTTATTGGATAGTGAATACAGGCTTGTCTGAACGATTTTCGTGTCGTCAATTTATGGTACGAAGTAGACCTGATTGCACTGATAGTTAAGTCGGAACATTCTGCAATTCATGAAGGGACTTATCGTTGTCTCGTGGTATTAACCGAATGTTCAAATATCCAGTCCTATTGAATATGATGAGTAACTCCCATAACCTTGGAAAGAACATCGACAAGAAAACGACAACAAAAGAAAGAGACGTGATACATCTAAGACCCAGCTTGATCATCAGGTTAGATAGGATCATCGACTATCAAGAGAGACGCTGCAGATCTCAAACTCACCTTAAGGTTATCTGCAGATAGTAGCAATTCTATGTCAAAGTGTGCAACAAGTTTCTTCAAAGATCAACTTAAGGTCCCTTCATCAAGCAACCAATGAAAATAATGGATCATAATGACCCACCCTTAATGAAAACCTTGTCATGAAAATCAGGAAATCATCATATAGTGCCGCAGAAAAATTCTAGTCCCACAACCGAAGAAAGAGCCATGGAGCTCTCTATGGCACTTTGCCTGAATTTCATATCTTGTCATGCATACCAAATGGTGAAAACCGAAACAACCTCATCATCGGTGAAGAGAAATGCTTTCTTGCAACCAAAAGCACCACGATTCATAGAGTGAAACGAAAAAAAAAAAACAGAGGCCGAAAACCAACGAAATAAGAAGTCTGCGCAAGGGGAAAAGAGCGAATGAGCTGAATGAGTACCAGGAAAGAGGTGAAGACAGCGAAAAAGGCACCGAACCCAAGAACGACCGAATACCCAACTCCCTGATTGAGTACAGCTTTGCCTCCGAAGAAGCTGCTCTGCCTCACGCAGCTTCCTCCATCCGCAGACACATGGTAGTACTTCCCGCCGAATCCCAACGGAGGACACTGCATCAAAGAACTGGTGGCCATCAAGAATGATGGTGAGGAAGAAGATGAAGGAGGAGCAGAGACATGAAAGCTTAAGAAGGCAAGGGGATCATTCTTAAGCTTTCATAATATTTTATTAGTCTAAATAAAAAATAAACTTTTCCCGATTTTGAAGAGGCAAGGACGCAGTTGCGTTCAGTAATACGGCATGGATCGATGAATCGCAGAGTATTTATAATTTATCTTCAAGGCTGATATCTTCTAAGCAGAGAGATGGGAGAGGGTACGGATTTACAGAGGGGTTGAGCGTGCGTTTTTCGTTCCTTGTCGCTCTCGCTCGCGACCGAAGGCCCCGATGGTATTTAAAAGTCAGCACGAGAGGATCTCGCTCTCTCAGTGAAAGGGGAATCTCTTGTTATAGATAAAGCCAAATATTTATTTTTAGGGGCTCTTTTATCTTTTCTATTAGATTTCCTTTTAGGTTAAAAGTGGTACCTATATATTAGTAAT
This sequence comes from Eucalyptus brandiana, assembly GCA_014182725.1. Lineage (NCBI taxonomy): Eukaryota > Viridiplantae > Streptophyta > Magnoliopsida > Myrtales > Myrtaceae > Eucalyptus > Eucalyptus brandiana. The sequence goes on along the minus strand of CM024672.1, from coordinate 11,031,895 downwards.
GGCAAAATCCTAACCGTCAATACGTTTGAAAAAGGAAATAGAGAGCCAAGAAAAAGAGAGAAGAAAAAGTGAGTTTTTTTTCGACGGGGTTCTCGATTTCTTTGTCCGATCTTGAGAGAAGATTGTCGTTGTATTTCAACTTTTTCGAAGTCTAGTGGATTTGCAGAGTGCCTCTGCGTGGAGACGTAGCCTAGGTTTGGGTGAACTTCGATAACAAATTTTCTAGCGTATTCATCTGATTCTGTTCTTTTATTATTATATTCTATCTGGTGAATTGTTTGCGAGCGTTATTTTTCTGGAATCGACGTCCGATTTTGTAACAACTGGTATTAGAGCCTGGGTTGGCTAATCGAGAACATCGAGGGTTTTTCGGTGACGTTCGATTGAAAGCAAACAGGATGGCAGAAGATAAAATCAGAATCGATAAGTTCAATGGAGAGGATTTCGGATGGTGGAAACTAAAAATAGAGGATTATCTTTATCAAAAAGATCTCTATAAACCACTTGAGGATTGGAAACCCGAGATGGCAGAAGTGGATCCGACAGCAGAAGCCGGATGAAAAATTCTTAATCGAAAGGCATTAGGTGCGATTCGTCTGGGGTTGACGAAAAAGACAGGGTACCACATCGCAAAAGCAAAAACTGCAAAAGAAGCCATGGATATTCTAACGAATATTTATGAGAAGCTATCCACATCAAATTAGGTATTTTTGCTGAAGAAACTGGTTAATATGAAGTTATCTGATAGCAGAGCATATTAATAGTTTCACGCAAGTCACGGGTCAATTAAAATCCGCAGGCATAAATTTGGATATGAAGCTTCAAGCTTTATTATTTTTATGTTCTCTTCCAGAAAGCTACAATACCGCAGTGCAGGGAATTTCGAGCACCATGAAGGATGATTTAACTCTTGATGATGTTGTGAGTAGTATCATGGATGAAGAGATGCGAAGGAAAGTCTTAGGTGGAGATAATTTTTCTGCATCTACATCTTCAACGGCACTTGCAGTGGAGAATCGTGGAAGAAGTAAAAGTAGAGGAAATTTCAGTGGTTGTGGCAGATCACAATCAAGGGGTAAGAGACAGGTTGCAAAAGATGAGTGTTGGTTTTGTCACAAAACCGGACATCGGAGGTTTCAGTGTGAAGCCTACAAAAAGAAGCAGCAAGATGAGAATCAAGGTGCTAATGTAGTTAGCGATGAATCTTTGCCAGATAACTTGTGTTTGTCTGCAGGGTTTGACTTGACAACTGATAAATGGTTTATTGATTCTGGCGCTTCTTTTCATTGCACCTCGCAAAGAGACATATTTGATGATTATGCTAGTGGAGATTTTGGACAAGTGGTTGTGGGAAACGGCCACATGTGTCTCATTGTTGGGAAAGGAACCGTGATTGTGAACATCTCAGGTGGAGGACGTCTAGTTTTGCGTGAAACTAGGCATATTCCGGAATTAAAGAAAAATCTGATTTCAACTAGTAAACTTGACTAAGAAGGTTTGGTAATAACCTTTGGATGCGGAGAGTGGAAGATAACCTCAGGGGTAAGAGTAGTAGCAAAGGGAAAGCGTATAGGTACACTTTACCTTCTCCAAGGAGATAATATCAGTGATATGGTTGCAACTACAATGGCTACAGGTAATTTATCTACTCTTTGGCATTATCGTTTGGGACATCTTGTGAAAAAGGTGTAAAGCAGTTACACTCGAGGAAATTACTTCCGGGTTTACAAAAAGTTGAGTTAGATTTTTGTGAGAGTTGCATTTATGGAAAACAAAAGGCTGTTAGTTTTCAATTGAATTGGCGACAAAATAAAGGCCAGAAGTTAGAGTTGGTTCATACTGATGTATGGGGACCTGCTCAGGAACTCTCTTATGGTGGTAAGAGATATTTTGTCACATTCATTGATGATGCAACAAGGAAGACTTGGGTTTATGCTCTTAAAGAAAAATCAGAAGTATTCGGGATGTTCAGAATGTGGAAGACCATGGTAGAAAAAGAAACAGGTTATCATATTAAAGCTCTGAAGTCTAATAATGGTGGTGAATACACAAGTAAAGAATTTGCAGAATATTTGAGTCGAGAGGGCATACACGGGTTAAAGACTGTTCCTAGAACTCCTCAAGAGAACGGTGTAACTGAAAGGATGAACAGGACTATTCTAGAACGTGCGAGATGCATGAGACTACACGCGGGTCTCCCGCTACACTTATGGGCTGCCACGGTTGATGCATTTGTTTATCTTATCAACAGAAGTCCATCTAGTGCGTTGGATGGAGAAATACCACAAGAGCGGTGGTCAGGTAAAAAGATTAATTATTCACATCTAAAGGTGTTTGGTTGTATTGCATATGCTTTGATTGACAGGGATGATAGGAAAAAGCTTGATGCTAAGTCCTAGAAGTGCGTCTTTATCGGATACGGTGGCGATGAGTATGGCTATAGGCTTTGGGATTATGAGAATAACAAAGTCATCCACAGTCGCAATGTGGTATTCCATGAAGAAAAGATGTACGAGGATTGTCAGACAGAGACAGAGCATGAGAAGGTAGTACAACCAGAATATGTTGAATTAGACACAATGCCCGTGAAGATGTTTCCAGTAGATCAAAGTTCACCTGAAAGAGAGGTTCAAGATGAGCCTATTATCAGTGAAGAGGTAGTTCAAGAAGGACGGAGTGATTCAGAGCAAACGAATGACCCTGAAGTACCTATCTTGAGAAGGTCTACACGTGTGAGAAAGCCAAAGGTAATTTTTGATCCATCAGCTAATATTGTTTTGAGCCATGTCTTATATACAGATTCGGGAGAACCGGAGACTTACGATGAGGCAAAGGCAGACACGTCTCACTTGCAGTGGGAGTGTGCTATGAAAGACGAGATGAGCTCGTTACTTCAGAACAAAACTTGGGAGTTGACCAAGTTGCCCATGGTAAAAAGCTTTATTAAACAAATGGGTGTACAGGGTTAAGAATGAAGTAGATGGTAGTATTAGATACAAGGCAAGACTTGTAGTCAAGGGCTTTTCTCAAAAAGAAGGGATCGACTACTCCAAGATATTTTCACCTGTAGTGAAAATGACATCAATTAGAGTTCTGCTGAGTATAGTTGCAGTGGAGGATCTTCATCTTGAGCAGTTAGACGTAAAAACAGCGTTTTTACATGGTGACTTAGATGAAGAATTATACATGACACAACCTAAGGGTTTTGAAGTCAAAGGTAAGGAGCACATGGTATGTCGCTTGAAGAAAAGCTTGTATGGCTTGAAACAAGCTCCGCGGCAATGGTACCTAAAATTTGATGGTTTCATGCAAGAAAAGGATTTGCACACTTTGTGAGTCGATCACCTTTGTGTTTATTTTCGCAAATATGATGATGGTGACATTGTGTATCTCTCTTTATATGTGGATGACATGCTTGTGGCTAGTTCCAATATGAAGAGAATCGTAGAAGTAAAAAAGATGTTATCATCACAGTTTGCTATGAAAGACTTGGGAGAGGCCAAGAATATTTTAGGCATGAAAATCATCAGGGATGGGAAAAATAAGAAATTATGGTTGTCGCAGGAAGACTATGTGAACAAAGTGTTAAAGAGATTTAACATGGACAAAGCAAAACCGGTTACGACTCCTCTAGCGAGTCATTTCAAACTTTCCAAGGATATGTGTCCAAGCGCTCAGGCTTTGAAAGATGAGATGGCGGTAGTTCCATATGCATCAACAGTGGGGAGTTTGATGTATACCATGGTGAGCACGAGACCAGACATTGCACAAGCAGTGGGAGTTGTGAGTCGATATATGCAGAACCCAGGTAGAAAGCATTGGAATGCTGTTAAATGGATATTGAGATATCTAGTAGGTACTTCCAATTACTCACTTTGTTATGGTGGTACATCTTTACAGTTGCAGAGTTATGTAGATGCAGATCATTCAGGTGATCGAGATAGTGGTAAGAGTACCACTGGATATGTCTTTACAGTTGCAGGTACAGTAGTGAGTTGGATATCTCAACTACAAAAAGTAGTGGCTTTATCGACAACAGAGGCAGAATACGTGGCGATCACAGAAGCCTCCAAGGAAATCATGTTCTTACAAGATTATATGGAGGAGTTACATCGAAAACAGCCAGTCAGTACACTTTGGAGTGATAGTCAAAGTGCAGTGCACTTAGCAAAGAATGCAGCTTATCACTCAAGAACTAGACATATCAAGAAGCGTTATCACTTTATCAGGTCAGTATTGAAAGATAATGAGTTAAAGCTACAGAAGATTGATGGCTCGAAGAATCCAGCTGACATGATGACCAAGGTAGTAGACAGAGAGAAGCATATTTTATGTACTACTACTATTGGTATTACTCCATATTGATTGATGAGAAGTATCGCAGAGGCACAAGTTTTTCAACTACTATTTTTTGAAGAAGATGGATGCAAAGTTGCTTGGTCCTTGGGTATATTTGTCTTCAAGTGAGAGATTGTTATAGATAAAGCCAAATATTTGTTTTTAGGGGCTATTTTGTCTTTTCTATTAGATTTCCTTTTAGGTTAAAAATGGTACATATATATTAGTGATGGCAAAACCCTAGCCGTCAAGACGCTGAAAAAGGAAATAGATAGGCAAGAAAAGAGAGAAGAAAAAAGTGAGTTTTTTTTCTTGATGGGGGTTTTCAATCTCTTTGTGCCCTGATCTTGAGAGAAGATCGTCGTTGTATTTCAATTTTTTCGAAGTCTAGTGGATTCGCAGAGTGCCTCTGCGCGGAGACGTAGCCCAAGTTTGAGTGAACTTCGATAACAAATTTTCTGGCGTGTTCATCTGATTCTGTTCTTTTATTACTATATTCTGTCTTGTGAATTGTTTGCAAGCGTTATTTTTTTGGAATCGACGTCCGATTTCGTAACATCTCCACCAATCATCATCACTATCTCTAACCAAGCCACCACCATCTTCTCTCAAACTCATCTCACTAGATTTAGGGAAACTTAGGTAGATTCATGATGGGAGAATAGTAACAATTCGAACAATATCGAATTAACGCAACGAAATAAAATAATCTCCCCTCTTGTGTAAACCTAATAGGAATCGATATAGTATAGTAAAATAAATACCAAGCACGCGAACACAAGACGATATTTTACGTGGAAAACCTCCTCAATGTGAGGAGATCAAAAACCACGGGACTAGAATCCACCCGAAAATCTTTACCATCAACAAAATTGGATGGACAATATTCTTCTCTAGCAAATACTAAAGATACATAGCAGCAAAGACCTCAAGAACATAATTTTTGACAATACACATGAATTTCACAAGAGATCAAGGATAAATCTGACCAAAAACGCAGGTTTTGATTAATCCACGAAAAACCTGATGTAGTGAGTTTCAAACCGTTCAGATTTGAGAAGATTGTGCCACGAACATGCTGACAAAATTTCAACGCAATTGAACCACGAATCGATCTCTAATGTTAGCTTGATGTAAATTAGATATTACCCCAACCCCTAGATTTTCTGGTTTCTCTTTTTCTCTTGTTACTATGTCTTTCTGCGGCTACCACTCTAAAGATAGTAAGAAACCTTATTTCTCCATATAACTTATTATATGGGCTCAAGCCCTTTTTAAACTTGCAACTCATTGGACTTCCTCCACGAGTGAACCCATCTAACAAATCTCCCCCTTCACGACAATGTGGAGGGATTCACCATCCCTACTATCAATTGACAATATTCAAGCTTCTCTCTTGGTAGAATCTTCGTCATCATATCAGAGCCATTATGATCCGTATAAATTTTCTCAAGTTCCAACAACTTTTCATCTAGAACATCATTTATCCAATGATATCTAACATCAATATGTTTCGATATATAATGAAAATATGAATTCTTACCAAGATGAATTGTGCTTTGATTATCACAAAATAGCACATACCTCTTTTGCTTGAACCCAAGTTCTTCTAAGAATTTCTTCATCCATAGCATCTCTTTACTAGCTTCAGTCACTGCAATAAATTTAGCTTCGGTTATAGAAAGTACAACACACTTCTACAATCTTTACTTCCATGACACAGCTCCACCAACAAAAGAAATCAAATAACCAGAAGTAGATTTACGAGTATCAATATCTCATGCCAAGTCAGAATCTGTATATCCAACTAACTCAAGTTTCCCGGTCCCGAAACTGAGTTTCAAATTTGAAGTTTCCCGAAGATACCTCATAATCCACTTCACTGCATTCCAATGCTCTCTGCCTAGATTTGACAAATAGCGACCAACAACGCCAACTGCGTGCGCCAAGTCTGAATGTATACATACCATCGCATACGTTAAGCTTCTTACAGCTGAGGCATATGGAACACTTTCCATATCTTTCTTCTCTTTATTAGTCGTAGGACTTTTCTTCATATTTAACTTAAAGTGGACAGTAAAAGGAGTACTAACCACTTTAGCCTTGTCCATATAAAATTTCTGAAGGATCTTCTCGATATATTTCTCTTGCGACAAAAACAACCTTTTAGCATTTCTGTCTCGAGTAATTCTAATGCCAATAATCTGCTTCGCCGAGCCCAAGTCTTTCATGGCAAAAGACTTGCTCACTTGTTTCTTCAATAACTCAATTCTTCAAGCATTCATGCCAACAATCAACATGTCATCAATATAAAGCAAGAGAATAATAAAGTCATTATCAAAAAAAATTTTGACAAACACACAGTTATCCAATGAAGTCTTCTTATAACCCTGTTCTGCCATAACTGACGCAAATTTTTTGTACCATTGCCTCTGTGCTTGTTTTAAATCATAGAGACTTTTCTTCAATTTGCACACATAATCATCTTTCCATTTCACTTTAAAACCCTCAGGTTGTTTAATATATATCTCTTCCTCCAAGTCACCATGTAGGAAGGCTGTTTTGACATCTATTTGCTCAATTTCCAGATCTAGGGTATCTGCCAAGCCTAGTATAACACGGATAGAAGACATTTTCACTACCGGAAAAAATATATCATCAAAATCAATACCCTTTCTCTGACCGAACCCCTTAACAACCAATCTAGCTTTGTACCGGGGTTGTGAAGTATGTTCTTCTTGCTTCAACCTATATACCCACTTGTTCTTCAAAGCTCTTTTACCTTTAGGTAACTTTACCAACTCAAAAGTATGATTATCATAAAGTGGTTGCATCTCATCTCGCATAACATCAAACCAATTACTTTTGTACTCATCTTATATTGCTTCTGCATAGAACTATGGTTCACCTGCATCAATCAATAATACATACTCATCTTCAGAATACCTGGTGGAAGGTCGTCGATCTCTAATGGATCTCCGAACTGGAACATCCAGTGGAACATCTAATTGAGCCTCTAGTTCAGGAATAGTATTATCTGTTTAAACATGTTCAGGAACATGACATTGACTTCTTGCTGCTCTTCATCAACCTGTGTATAAATATTTGTAAGAGGAACTGGATCCAAATCAACCAAATTATCACTAACCTGTAGTGCTGAAATCATCTCTGCTTTCTCAATATCCTCTATTGTTTAATCTTCCATAAACACAACGTCTCTGCTTCTTACAATTTTATTTTCAACCGGATCATAAAATTTATTGCCAACCATATCCTATCCATAACCAATAAATATGCACTGTCGTGTTTTCACATCAAGTTTAGACCTCTCATCTTTGGGAATAATCATAAATGCTTTGCACCCAAAGACATGCAAATAATCATAAGAAACATCTTTGCCTATCCAAACTCTATTAGGAACATCAAACTCTAAAGGAACGCATGGAGTAAGATTTAATACATGCACAACTATACTTAAAGCCTCACCCCAAAAGGATCTAGGTAGCTTTGACTGTGAAGGTAAGCATCTTACCCTTTCAATCAGTGTTCTATTTATTCTCTCAGCTAAACCATTTAACTGAGGCGTCTTGGGAGGTGTCTTTTGATGTCGAATACCTTGTTGTCTACAATATTCATCAAAAAGTCCAATATACTCTCCCCCGTTATCAGTTCTGATACACTTCAATTTCTTTCCGGTCTGTCTCTCATCTAATACTTGATTTTTAGTTTTCAAAGTTTGAATTCAAATTTTTCTTGAAAAATCATCTATAAAGGTAACAAAATAAAGAGAGCCACCAAGTGATTTTATTTTCATAGGACTGCAAACATCAAAATGCACTAAATCCAATATACCTGACTTTCTTGAAGGAGTGAAGCTTTTAAATGCAACTCTGTTCTGTTTTCCTACTAAACAGTGATCACACTTCTTTAGCGCCAAACTTTTCAATCCTGAAATGAGCTTCTTCTTGGCCAATATTGACAAACACTTCTCATTGATGTGACTGAGCCTCTTATGCTCGCTGTCTACTGCATTAATTTTGTCAGTGGACAACTTTGCCTACATAATGTACAGCGAAAAAAAAAATTCACCTCTAGCCACAACAAAAGAACCTTTGGTGAGTTTCCATTGACCATTACTGAAGGTGCTGCAATACCCCTCATCATCCAACTTGCCTGTAGAAATCAAATTCAAGCGGATATCAAGTATACGTTTAACATTATTCAATACTAACCTTGTGTCATTGCTGGTTTCTAGGCACACATCACCGATGCCTATAGCTTGAGCTAGCCCATTGTTTCCCATCTTCATAGATCCGAAGTCACTTGACCTGTATGATGTCAAGAAATCCCTACGAGACGTAGCATGAATAGATGCACCACTATCAATTATCCAACCGGTCTCATGAGATACAAAATTCACCACATCACCATCAAAAACAATGAAAAAGTCTTCTTTAAGTGCAGCAACACGATTGTCATCACTATCATTATCACTTATCTTCTCTTTACCTTTCTCCTTTTGTTTCTCCATTTTTAATTGGCAAGAAAACCTCTGAATATGTCCCTTCTGATGATAATAATGGCACTCAACATTAGCAAATTTATTATACTTACCTATGCTTTTATCTCGACTTTTATCTCTATTTCTCGGACCTCAAGACTCACTTCTTCCCCTTTTCTCAACAACCAAGGCATCAGAATGTAAAGAGGACGATCCTTGTGTCTTCCTTCTCATCTCTTCATTCAAAATACTACTCTTGGCCAAATCCATGGTAATCGTACCATCCGGGGCAGAATTAGACAAAGATGTTCGAAACGTCTCCCATGAGTCCGGCAAAGTACCAAGCAACCATAATGCTTGTATCTCATCATCAAACTTGATTCCCATCGCAACCAACTGATTTATAATTCCTTGAAAATAATTTAAATGATTAGTCTAACGAGTACCATCTTGATATCTCAGAGCCATCATCTGTTTTATCAAAAATAACTTATTATTCCCAGTCTTTCGAGTATATAACTATTCGATCTTATCCCATAAACTGCGTGCATGTGTTTCCTCAATAATATGGTTCAAAACATTATCATTCACCCACTGCCTGATATAACCACATACTTGATGATGAAAAATAGACCATTCAACATCAGTTTTATTCTCCGATTTCTCCTCGGCAAATACGGGCAAATTAAAATCTTTCACATATAAAAGGTCTTCCATCTTCCCTTTCCAAATATGATAATTTGAACCATTTAGTGTAATTATTCTACTCGTATTCGTTTCCATTGTTTAACACAAGGAAAAAAAATCAAGCAATAACCAGATGCTCTGATACCACTCTGATGGGAGAACGGTAACAATTCGAACAATATTGAATTAACGCAGCAGAATAAAATAATCTCTCATCTTATATAAACCTAATAGGAATCGATATAATAGAGTAAAATAAATACCAAGCACGCGAATACAAGACGATTTTTTACGTGGAAAACCTCCTCGATGTGAGGAAACCAAAAACCACGGGACCAGAGTCCACTCGAAAATCTTCACTATCAACAAAATTGGGTGAATAATATTCTTCTCTAGCAAATACTAGATGTATATAGCAACAAAGACCTCAATAACATAATTCTTGGTAATACACATGAATTTCATAAGAGATCAAGGATAAATCTGACCAAAAACGTAGGTTTTGATCAATCTATGAAAAACCTGATGTAAGGAGCTTCAAACAAAAATCAAACCGTTCAGATTCTAGAAAATTGCGCCACGAACATGCTGATAAAATTTCAGCTCAATCGGACCACGAATCGATCTCCGATGCCAGCTTAATGTAAATCAGATTTTGCCCAAACTCCCAGATTTTCTACTTTCTCTTTTTCTCTTGTTAAGTCTTTCTGCGGCTACCACTCTAAAGATAGTAAGAAACTCTATTTCTCCATATAACTTATTATATGGGCTCAAGCCCTTTTTGGGCTTGCAACTCATCGGGCTTCCTTCACATAGGAGTGAACCCAACTAACAATTCAAACATTGCTGCTAGAGAAATGAAACTAAATTTCTTGGATAAGGTCGGAGCGAACCGCATGAACATGAATTGAAAGGAACTTGCCTTGTGTTCATAGTCTTTGGGAAAGAAAAGAAATGATTTCGCAGGCAAAATGGATGGTCCATAAATACGTACAAACATAGTGATCCACCTTACGTAATTTTACTCTTCATCAAGGATGGAGGTAATAAAAGCTCTCGATTACTTCTAGTGATTCAAATTGAATTTCATCTCCTCTTCTTCTCCCTTCAATTTTCTTTTACTCGTGTAAACGATTAAAAAGCTAATCCATTATTTTCTCTTTTCTATCGTCTATGACTATCCACAAACATGGTTTAAGGACTGAAATAGTGCATGTGAATCTTTGTGAGCCTGTAAAAACTCCAGGATTAGAGTTAGTTTGCAAAAGCTCAGCGCGTGTCCCATCATTAAAAGAAGGCATTGAAAATCTTTTTCACAATAATGTTATCCTATAGTACAATTTACATTAAAATATGGAATATTCTCGTCAATGTAAGCCTGACGTAATTGATAGCTACAAACAAGAAAATATTCATGGTTTTGAGGTGTGCCATTGGTCTGCTTGCATGGCTTCATTCGCCTCTCGTCATCTTGAAAAGTCTTCTTTGGAATAATCTATTTGACTTTTATACATCTCGAGAAAATAGAATAACGGGCAATTAGAGGGCATTTGGTAACCATTTTATTCCTGAAAATAATTTCTGATTGGAAATGATCATTTTTTATTCTACTCCCGAGAACAATTTCTAAGCATTTTAATATGTTTGGTCATTTTCCGAAATTTCTATTTTGGAATAAAATTGCGTTTGGCACCGTTATCAAAATTTCTACTCCAAACAATTTTCTTTTATTTTTTAAATAATTTTATCGCTTTTTCCTTCTTCTTTTTTCTTTTTTTTCTTTTCTTTTTTTATTCTTTTCTTTCCCTTCTCCTTCTTCCTCAAGCTTTGGCCGGCGACCTCATCGGAGTGTCGCTAACCCTTGGCAAGGCTGCACCTCGTCAGCTAAGCCTCGTTAGCAACTGGGCGAGGCTCGGCCGAGCCTTGGCAAAGCGAGCTCGGCCGAACCAAATCTGGGTCGAGCCTCGCCCAACCAAGCCAGAGCTCGGCCGCCGATGGTGGCAGTAGTGGAAGAAGAAGAAAAGGAAGAGAAACAAGAAGGAAAGAAGAAGAGAAGAAAAGAAAAATTTTTAGTCGGCTTGATTCTGGAATTGTTCCTAGGAACAAAGAATCAACTTTTTTTGACTTCTCAATTCTACTCCAAATCTATTCCCGGAAACAAAAAATTTATCAAATGGATTTCTGCTCTAAATCTACCCTTGGGAACAAAATAACATAATTTGTTGGAAGATCTTAGAGTCGATTCTAATTATAATTGATTCTAGTAGATCTTTGATTAATACAGTAAATAGGAAATTATAAGTGATGTATATTTCCTTTCCTAGTTTACTTTCTCATTCTTTCATTATTAATGTACAATGTACTAGCATACAAAAATATACAGAAAAACACTTTTTACCAATCTTCTCTTTTCTGTCATGGTATCAGAGTCCTTGCTTCCTGCCTTAGCTCCCGCAATCTCCTAAATTGCCATCGTTTCTTTCTAATTTGTTACTGTGCATTCCTTCCTGCAGAACAGATTGAAAAAACGATTAGGAATTCATTCTTGGTACCATGGCAAAAGACAAGAACGTTATGAATCCCTCAAAAGAAGATTCATCAACCTAGGATCAGACGATTTCATCTTCTGATCGAGACCGATCTACTGGAGAAGAGCAAGTGACCAACGTCTCTGCCCCTACCCTTACTCCAATACAAATTCCTAGGCCGACTTATTGGCCACCATCCCCGTGGTACCCCGCATAATGTGCCACTGGGCCAGGACAAACGTGGGGCCAGTATCCATATGGAACTGACCTGACTGGTGAGTCGGGTCAAACGATTGCGGGTCACAGACCCGAATTCATGCCGGGTCAGGGAATGGAACCCTACCCAGTTCCACACGGACCACCATACCTGTTTCCGTTTAACGGCAGCCGGCCGGAGCTTGAAGATCCGCTTTACACGTCGCCAGTAGACGGGCCGGAGTTACGCCTAATCACCCAACAGCTTACCGAACCGGCAAACTACCATTATTGGGCTTGCGATTTCCGGCGAGCACTTGTTACTAAGACTAAGGAAGAATTCATCGAAGGAACCATACCTTACCCAACGGATGAACGACTGCAGAGACATTGGCCGCGCAGCAATCAATTGGTGCGCACCTGGATCAGGAATTGCTTGGCACATGATATCGCCACCGGTCTTCCTCCGACAGAAAACCCGAAGAAATACTATGATAACATACAAGAGATGTATGGAAAATCATATAGGGCGAGACTTTTCTCGTTGACACAAGTCCTAACCGAGCTAAAACAAGGGAACCTCTTGGTCACCGCCTATTTCAACCTGTGGAACGAAATTGAAGACGAATTGAAGGGGCCAAAGGCCACTCTCTGACAATACTATGCAATTAGGGAGAAAGAGCAAGCCACCAGATTTATCCTTAACTTGAATGATTCGTACGCCATTTTTCGATCGCAGATTCTTGCGATGGATCCCCAACCACCGCTCGGCCGGATCTTCCAGTTGACCGTGCAGGAGGAAAACTAGAGGGCCACCGCGACTGAATATGCTCAGGTCAGAGAAGGAACAGGCTTCACGGCGTTCCCTTATGGCTTCATTTCAACGAAAACCATCACCGAGACCGGAGGGAACCTCGAAGGCACAAGACAATCGAAAGGAAGGGGCTTCACGGCTACAGCGTCGAGAAGTGACGAAGACAACCCTAGGTCTTCGCGAATGGACGGCTGGGATCGCAAATCTAGATCAGACAGTCTAGATAAAGGCGTTGGATCTGACGGTCGTGGGAGACATGCCGGATCGGACGAGCTAGATCAAATCTTCGGAGCGAATGGCTGGGATCCTCACACGCAATCGGACGGCTTCAGATTGATGAACTACCCGGCTGAATCGAACGCTCAGCATTTTGCCACGTCAACGCTAATATACAAAGCTTCGTACGGCGCACGAAATGCCACGTCAGCATGGAAGATCAATGGGCAAAATTCAAAAATTAAAAATAAATATTGTGAATATTGCAAATGTCCACACCACACTATAGATACATGTTGGAAATTACATGGGAGACCCAATAATAAAAAGGAAAGGGAGTCTTCAATCTATCAGGTCTCTGTACAGAAGAGTGGTGGAACATCTCAGCAGACTATAACCCAAGAACAATATGAAAATTTCGTGCAAGCTTTGAGCCAACTCAAGACTGGTGACACTGGTGCAAGATTCTCAAGTACTTTTTTCCATGAAAGGAATTCATTATCTATTGATGCATGGATTATCGATTCAGGATCTAGTGACCACATAGTTTTTAAATGAGTCCCTATTTTCCCATGTCCATCAAAACCCACAATCTCCTGTTACGGTACGTCTTCCAAATGGGAGCATTACATATGTCACTAAAATTGGTACCGTACATCTTGGTCAGAATTTTGTTCTTAAAAATATCCTATACATTCCAGAAATTTTGAGTTTAATCTCCTCTCTATCACAAAAGTATGTATGGACAATTCCTGTAAAGCCATATTCAATTCCGAAAATTGTGTCTTTCAGGACCTTTCGACTAGCAAAGTGATGGGCTTGGGTAATGAGGCACAAGGACTTTACTTTTGGGTCAATTCTCTAGGAGATTTAGAATTATTGAATAAAAGCATTTATTGTAATGCAATTAGTTATAATAAAAATCTTCTTTTGCATCAATGATTGGGTCACAGTGCTAGATTTTCTCATCCAAAATGCTCCATTTGTCCTTTAGCTAAACAAACTCGAGCATCTTTTCCAGTTAGTACATCTCGAGCCAAAAATCATTTTTCTTTGCTTCACATGGACATCTGGGGACCTTATCATACTCCCCATCGTGATGGATTTCGCTAGTTTCTTACCATCGTTGATAACTACAGTCGTGCCACTTGGTAGGGGTGTCAACGGTTCGGTTCGGTTCGATTTTTTTTTAAAAACCGAACCGAACCGAACTGTTAGAAAAAACTTCCGAACTAAACCAAATAAGACCTAAACCGAATACAAATCGAACCAAAATTTCGGTTCGGTTCGGTTCGATTCGATTGATTCAATTTTTCAGTTTTTGATTTTTTTTTTTTTTTTTTTGAAAATTCACAAAAATCCCCCAGCATCGGCATCGAACTTATCGAACTTGAAGACGGTGAGCCCTTCCTCCAGCTTCGCGCCATTCTCCTTCATCGGCGTCCCCCACGATTGCGCCGCCTTTGCCGTGGCCATCCTCGATGGAATCGCAGCGTGAGCATTGGGCTCCCGTTGATTGATGTCTGGTTCCTTTCTTTCATTTCGCTTCTTTGGGCTGACCAGTCTCAAGAAACTTCGTAGCAAGCGCGCACGGACACATCGCATCTTCCACATTCGATTCCATTGCCCCCAAAAACCTCCCCTGCCTCAAATCGAATGGTCCGAATTCCGATCAACTGACGTAACAACAACAACAGGGGTCCATGACTCGAAGAGCAAGAACCCGGGCAGATCTAAAGCAAAGTAATGATTTGAGCAGTTGGTGGCGAGAGAGAGAGAGAGAGAGAGTTGGTGGGGGAAGAAGAGAGAGGGTCGAAGAAGGAAACATGCTTGTTCGAGCAGTGAAAGCTAAGAATTGAAGTTGGCCCAAAGCCCCGTGGGAGAGAGAGAGCCAGAGGAGACAGGAGTTGAGAGAGAATTTTGTTTTTATCGGTTTGTGGTTCGGTTCGATTTGGTTAACCAATAAAAAAAATATCGGTTTTTAATGATAACCGAACTGAAAAAATCAAATTTTTCGGTTCGGTTCGGTTCGGTTCCTAACACCCCTACCACTTGGCTATATCTTATGCAATCAAAGAGTCAAACATTTACTTATTTATCAAATTTCCTTTCCTTAATAATGAATCAATTTGATAAATCTGTACATTAAATTCGTACAAATAATGGGCGAGAATTTTTTACTTCTGATTGCATAACGTTGTTGTCTACTCATGGGATACTCCATGAAAGTTCTTGTACTTCTACTCCATAGAAAAATGGAATTGTTGAAAGAAAACATAGACATCTCTTAAAAGTAGCTCGTGCACTCAAATATCAAGCCTCAATCCCTGAAGAATTTTGGGGAGACTGTGTGGTCACAGCTGCCTATCTGATTAATCGCATGCCAAGTCGAATTCTTCATGTTAAAACTCCATTTGAGATGCTTTACAAGAAACATCCAAATAATAGTCATTTTAGAGTTTTTGGTTGTTTATGTTATATAACAAATGTGGGTCCTCGAGATAAAATGAGTCCCCATGTAACACGATGTGTTTTTATGGGATACCCTTCTCTTCAAAAGGGTAATCGTGTCATGGAGTTTTCTACGGGGCATTTCTTTACCAGCAGAGATGTTATTTTTCATGAAGAAACATTTCCTTTCAAAGAGAAGCTGCCTTCATCACAAGATACTTTATCATAAAACAATCGGTTTCTTCTGTCTGATGAAGATTTATCATTAGCACCTGGTTTTCTTATGGCGCCTCAACCCTCTATGACACCAGCACTAGTGGAATTTTCACATCCAGAGACAGAATTACCAGCTTCATCTGAGGCAGTTCCTCCCTTAGTGGACACAACAGAAGTAGCTATTGACTTATCCGTGGCCCCTGTGCATATGGTTGAGCTATCTCGTCGTTCTGGAAGATAGAGTCGCCCACCTACGTGGACGAAAGACTATATATGTTCTGCTGAAAACTCTTCAGGTACACAATATCCCGTTTCCTCTTATGTTTCCTTCAATCAGTTATCAACAGAACATATGTGTTGTATTAGTCGAATTTCAAAAGAGCATGAGCCATCTTCATTCAATGAGGCAACAAAAGATCCCAAGTGGCAGCATGCAATGGAGTCCGAACTTACTACACTCATGGAGAATCATACTTGGGATGTTGTTCCCTTACCACCGCATCGAAAACCAATCGGATGTAAATGGGTTTACAAGATCAAGTTCAAATCAGACGGTTCCATAGAACGCTACAAGGCTAGGTTGGTAGCCAAAGGTTTCACACAAAGAGAAGGTTTTGATTATCACGAGACATTCTCTCCAGTCGCGAAGGAAGTTACCGTCCGGTCCTTTTTATCCATTGCAGCAATACGCAATTGGTCCTTACATTAGATGGACGTCAACAACACCTTTCTTCATGGTGCTTTAGATGAAGAGATCTACATGGACCTTCCTCAAGGATTACGCAGACAGGGGGAGTATCAGGTATGTCGTCTTCGCAAATCCTTGTATGGATTAAAACAGGCATCTAGACAATGGTATGCCAAGTTTACTGTTGCATTAACCAATGCAGGTTTTCAGCATTCTAAGCATGATTATGCTTTATTTACACGAAATGTGGGAAAATCATCGATTTATTTGCTGATATATGTTGATGACATATTGGTTATGGAAAATAATGATTCTCACGTTGCAAGATTCAAGGAATATTTACATTCCACTTTTCACATCAAGGATTTAGGACATCCCAAATACTTTCTTGGCATTGAAATTGCCAGGTCTAATAAAGGATTTTTTCTCAGTCAGAGGAAATTTGTCTTGGATATCATTTCTAAAGCAGGGTTATCAGGTTGCAAGCCAGCAGTAATTCCCATTGAACAGAATGCCAAGTTGACGACACATGAGTATGATCTCAATTCTCCTTCATCAAACAATGATTCATTGCTTAGGGATCCATCAAGGTATCAGCGACTTGTTGGAAAATTGATATATCTTACCGTGACAAGACCTGATATATGTTAGGTACAAATACTCAATCAATTCATGCATATGCCAAAAGAGTCACACATGAATGCAGCTTTGAAAGTTGTAAGATACTTGAAGGGATGCCCGGGGCTTGATTGAGTGTGATATGGGGATGACAGCATTTTGTGACACTGATTATGCTACTTGCCCGATGACTAGGCGATCCATCACTGGCTTTTGTATTAAATTGGGAAAGTCGTTGATTTCATGGAAAACAAAGAAGCAATCTACCGTGTCATTGTCATCATCTGAGTCAGAATATCGAGCCATGGCGAAAACAACCTGTGAAATAATCTGGATACGAGGACTTCTTTCAAATTTGGGAATACAAGTCAGTGGACCAAGTAAATTGTTATGTGATAATGATGCTGCACTTAAATTAGCAGCAAGTCCAATTTTTCATGAGAGAACAAAACACATAGAAGTTGACTGTCACTTCACTCGTGACAAGATCAAAGAAGGAGTTCTCATAACAAAAGGCATTGGAATAGTGGATCAACCTGCAATTATTTTCACTAAGCCACTATGCCAAAGACAACACAAGTTTCTATTGAGCAAGCTAGGTGTCCTCGACATATATAGGCCACCAGCTTGAGGGGGGTGTTGGAAGATCTTAGAGTCGATTCTGATTATAATTGATTCTAGTAGATCTTTGATTAATACAGTAAATAGGAAATTCTGATTGATGTATATTTCCTTTCCTAGTTTACTTTCTCATTCTTACATTATAAATGTACAATGTACTAGCATACAGAAATATACACAAAAACTTTTTACCAATCTTCTCTTTTCTGTTATAATCAAACACTATTTAGCCGGTTGCCAAACGCGCCCTTATTCAACTAGAGATTAAAAAATTACTAAAAATTCATTTGTGCAACGTAGAGATACAGTAAGGACCTTATACAGGCTCTGATCAGCATTTTCTACGACATGCAATGCAAGGCTACATTTGCCAATGAGAATCTTGAATTGAAAAACTTTTGGCTTTGGTCATGCTTAATTAGTGGTTGAGGACGTTTTACATTATCACATCCATGAACCATTAGTTTGCAAATTAATCTAACAGATTAGTACTAATTCTACGACATGTGTGCGATGATCTGTTTTGTATGGATACGTGACATTTATTCGATGCATGATAGATAGAATAGAGCTTGAATTGAACCTAATGAGAGCTCTTGTCGATAAGCATGTCTTCTTAGCGAAGTTCAAGATTCTCATAATTAGGTTTTTTCATTTCTTTCATTTTGCTGATGGGGACGAATTATTATGGAGAAAAGTGTCTTAAAAGTCATAAACCGATTGTATTTGTACTAATTTAATTCTAAACCTTTTAATGATGTCAATTTATTCCTAAACCTTTTGACATGATGTCAATTAGTCATTCCAAATAATTTTGATCAGATATTACTAATGAATGCTAACCAATTTACATGATATCACTAGCCTGTGATGTAGACAATTTTTAGTAATATAAATAAATTTTAATTTTTGATTATTTTTTCTGATTATTTTTTGTTTTACTCTCCTTTCTTCTTCCTTTTTTCACTCACCAGCCACCAGCCATGGCCATGGCGAGGCCGTGCCCTAGTAATGGTCAACCTCACTAGATCTAGCCTAGGCGAGAATCTGGCGAGGCCGGCCCTCGACCTCGCCAAATTTAGGAGGGATGCCCTCACCGAGACTGCCCTCGTGGGAGCTTGCACTCACCATGGCTAGGTGAGGCTAGCCCACCCGAACATGGCTAGTGGCCGATCACCGGCAAAAAGAAGAAAAAATGAGAGAAAAAATAAATTATAAAAATATTATTTAAATTGTCGACATTAGCGCTAGCAATACCACATAAACCGGTCAACATCCATATTAGCAATGTTCAATTAAAATTAGACGAAAAAACTTAATATATTTTGGACTAAATTGATATCAATGTTTATAACATTTTTTACACTTTTCCCAATTATTATGAACTGTTATTATTTGTTAAGGCTAGCCGCATACTTGCTTGTGTATGCACGTCGTACGGTTGTGTTGAGAGAGCTGTGGGGTAGAACATGAAACCTTCCATAAAAGTCCATGTCGCGACCAAATTTTCCGGTGAACTACCTAAAGTTTGGCTAATGGGTTGTTAAGCCTAGACTTAGCTCGGGCTCTCCCAAGCCCATACCAATTCGCGATTTATGTTCAAATTCTTAACATGCAATTGATTTTCAATTAGGAGTCGCCACTAATCTATTTTCGGTAGATCGATTAGACACCTAAGTAAAATAATGAGAGAATCATTTTACTTTTACGAACTAGAGATTTTGGGTACGGGGACTTGGTTACACTAGATTTCTCTAATGCCATTTCAATACCATTTCTTTTATTTTCAAAAATGTTTGGCAAGTAACTTGAATTGATTTTAAATCTATTTCCCTAAGGTGATTATGCGAATGCACAATCCATCAATTTAATACTCAAGAAAGCAATGAATAAATTACAAAACTTACCTCAAAGCAACGAAAGTATCTGCAATGTTAAATTAGAATCCACATCAACAACCCTAGATATGATTTCTAATTAACACTCAATTGTTTTTTTTTCATTTAATTAACAAGAATCATGCAATATGCAATGCAATATAACTAAATGACATAATTCTAATGACATGCAATTTCTAATTGAATGGACCTAGCAACAATCATTAAATGACGTGCACATAATTTTTTTATTTTTTTCTTAAAAGTATGCAATTTATCCTAGAAAATGAAACTAATTTATTCTAAGACATTTTTCTTTGTATTTTCATGAAATTCGAAGTTAGGAAAATATGCAAAAATTATCTAGCTAGATTAAGATTCTATCCAACTTATATTAAAGATTAGGTCAAACTAAATCCTAATTTAAATTAAGATATTATCTTAACCTAACAACATTTAACTAAAGATGCAATCTATTTAAAAAATCAATCTACATTTAAAATAAGACATGCAATTTTATCTTAATGTGCAATGACATATAAAGAATGCCCTAATTCTACATGACATATGTATGATGATTTTTTGTTGTTTTTTTTTATTAATTTCAAAATTAATAATTGCTAAATAATTAAACATGCAATCCAAGTTAAAAAACTAGCAACCTAAATTAATTGCTTTGATTTTTTTTTTTTTTTTTTTGAAATTCAAAATAAAATTCATATTCTAAATATGTAAACCCTAAAACATGCAATATTCTAACTCAAACATATCTCAAGATAAATAATGCAATCAAGACGAGACAGCTCATTCGAAATCATCAAAATATCACATCAAGAGATAATATTTCGCTAATAAAATCGATAAATTAATCTTAAGCCTTAAGGATCAAAATATCAATTTTATTCCCCATTGATTAATTATTTCATCTAAAGTCTTATAGATGAAATAAAAAACCTTGACTGACAGGTGATATATTGAGATTTCCAATTATGCATAGATAGGTATTTCAAATAAAGGAAACAAAATATAAAAAGATAATAATAAGGAATAAAATAACATAAACTTGCCTAATAAAATAAAGCAAAAATACCTAATGTAATTTTTTTCCTTTTAAAAAAAAAAATCTTGGCCGCTAGTTTTTGGGGCGCCGACGAGGGTTCCGGCCAGCTTCAGGGCGCCGGATCTAGCGGGGGCGTCGCGGACGGCGGATCGTGCGGCGAGGGGCTCGACGCTGGCGGTGGTGACTCTGGGTCAAGCGAATCAGTGACGGGGCGGCACGGCGACGCGGGGAATCGGATCGTGGCTACTGCGGGGACCTCGGATCTGCAAGCGGAGAGGCCTCAGCGTCTGGATCTCGGCTCGGCGGCAGCGGCGACTTCACGGGCGGAGCGAGGCGTCGCTCGGAGAGGCAGCGGCGCGGCGGTGCTGCACGCGGAGGCGTGTGACCGCGGTGGAGACGGATCGGCGATGGTGCGGCGAACGGCTCCAGCGTCGGGGGGCTAGCTACGACCGGACGCGGGGGCTCTGCGATCGACGCGGCGGGATCGCAGCTGCGGCGACGAGCGGGACAACGACGCGGCGGCGCGGGGAAGGGCGGCTCGGCAGCGTCAGGACAGGGGCGTCGGGGCTTCGGGCGCCGGTGACACGGCGCCGGTGCGGCGCCGGCGGGGGTGGGGGATCCTCGGGGAAGACAATTAGGGTTTCGCCCCTTTCTTTTTCTCTTTCTTTTTTTGTTTTTTTTCTCTCTCTTACCGGCCACCGGCCACCCGTCCTTCGAACGAGCACCATCATTTCCTTGAACCTGCCCTAGGATTGGTTACCTGGGGATCGGCTTAACAAGGATCAGGTGTGCTAGCCATGTCCCTTAAAGGGATTGTGGCCGGTCCAGCAATGGTATTGGGAATCTTTTTCAATGCCTCAACATTGCCTTTACATAAGACAGCACGGGAGACTCTCACCCCAAGGCGGTTCTCTCACCTGTTTCTTCTTTGAGCAGTTTAAGGACCTGCTCAAGTCCATCCCAACTCACTTTTCACTTTTTGCTTTTTTGTGTACTTTTCACCCCAACGGAAAAGAACCCTCCATTCATTAATTCGCGTACCATGTTTTTTATAAGGCAAAAAATGCATCTTCGTGACACTTTTTTTTTTCCTTTTTTGTTTGAGCATGATACCCCTAAATATATCGTTGAAATATTTTTCGCATATTGCATCAAAAAATTCCCCTTTTGCGCAAAAATGCATCCCCCAGTATATATTACATAAATATGTGAAAAATCTTAATGAGTTAACAAAAAATAAAATTTTCCTAAACTATATGTCATGTGATTATTATTTTTTTATTTTTTATTTAGCAAAAACTAACCCAAAATATTTAGATGTCAACAGTCCACATTTTCCTCTTGCTCACAGTGAACCGGGTCTTTTCCTCACACTATCCTAGTCCCTTCAAAGCGGAAAAGACATTGCTTTCCCTGTATCTCTGAAACTGAGTGGTAAGTTGTAAAATGAAATGAATGTCAGCAGAGACTATCGACAACTTTAATTCCATTTCATTGAGATCAAGAACATTTACGTGGGGAAAATTACAGATTGTGGCCTCCCAGCCACTTGCTTTTCTTGCCCAAAGCATGCTCCTTTTCAAGCACGAAGAGTGACATGACATGACCAAAAAGAAAAGGCAAGTTCACCCTTCCTCTTCTTTTCTGCACAAATTTCACACCCCCTAAAGATTTTCACGTTGGCAACTCACGTCGAGCGAGCTAAGCAGGCAGGACTTGTTGCTCACCAGCATCCAGTTTCTTGGTCTTTTCCACCTCGAGGAGATACAATCTCTCCGCTTCTGGTATCGCCGATACGACTGCCTGTAACTTGATGTTGAGCTCTTGGATCTTTTCCATGAGCCGGTCGTTCGTGAACATGCCGACACAGACGCTCTGGATAGTCTGCCAGCTCTCAATCACCGGCAGGGCGATGATTACCGCGGAGCCGATGGTTCCCCACGCTATCGCGATGGCCGCCCAGAATGTAAAATACCCTTTACTGAATTCCCCTGTAGACAAGCCAAGCAACAGGAAAGTTTCAGAAAAAGCAGACATAAAATGTTGCCTGCAATATGTTAAGCAGTCTCAAGGCGTTAGGAATTTAACTTACTTGCTGGGAGCGAGAGAACTGGCCACAACACGACGATGACAAGAGTGAACCCGACGCCCCATCTCACGATCCATGCCTTCGCCCTCATCAGCTTCTCTTCCTTGAACTCCTCCGACGGCAGGTCGGTCTTATCCTTTTCGACCATTGTGATCTCCTTGGTGGTTTCCCAATCATAGTTTTGTGGCCACAGGAAGCTACAGATGGCATGGATTGCCCCGCCAGTAAGAATCGAGACGAGATTCCCTGCGAGCATCGGTGCGTTCCTCCCAGTGGTGTCCAGATTTACCCGGCCATACTCGACGCTCGTGACCACCAACCAAGTTATGATTCCCAGGATGCACCCGCAGATCGTCCCCAGAATCGCACCGAACGCGTTTGCCTTCCTCCAGAGGAGCATAAACGCAATGGGAATGACAGCCGAGCCGACGATCACTCCCATCGCGAGGTACATCCAGCCGAGTGAGACTCCAGCCTTGTTCAAGATCACCGCAAGCACTCCCATGAAGCACCCGAACCCGAGGATGATGCCCCTTGAAACCTGGAGGATTTTCTTCCCGCTTGCGTTTGGATTGATGTAAGTGCGGTAGATGTCATATGTGCACAATGAAGACACCGCTATTAGTTCAGAGGAACCAGCGGACGTCACGGCCCTGACACATAAGAACAGAGCAATGCTAAGAACGCTATTTGATCTTAGTTCGATGCCGGTGCACCATTTTTCAGCCCGACAAATGCGCATCAAATGATAAAACCGTGCTGTTTAATTTGTTTCTATTACAGTAGTATTGACAGATGCAGAACTTACATGAAGAGCATAGTGAGAAGGAGGACAGCTCCTCCTTTCCCCATCAAAGCAATAGCTGTAGCTGGAGGAACAAGCCCATGGCTTGCTTCGCTCGCTGTAATCGGCAAATCGAGCGCAAGTGCTCCTATACCAAGGGACGTGGCCAATGAGAATGGCACTGCGAACCACACCAGTCCACCTAACAAATAGCCCTTGTGTGTCGATGAGGGTCTCGCAGCTATGGCGCTCACCCAGTATCCCTGTAATGTTTCAGTCAAAATATGACATCGCGATTAATGAAAGGGAAAAAATTTATGCTCGCATCTGGGCAGGCAGATCACTCTCGGTGACGAAACTTACATTGTCAACAAAGACGGTACCAAAGTTGCCGACAATGTTGATGATACCGAACACAAGCCCTCCAGAGCTTAACATTGTCAAGTAAGATCCACCGTAGTTGCCACTGACAGGACCACAAGATTGCCCGCTGTGGGAAATCGGCTCCTGACATGATCTTGATTTGCTCGCTACCTCCAAGAGACGTCTGTAAACGACGCCAGGGCTACCGAGCTCGTGGCTCGCCGTGTATACTAAGTAGACGAAGATTACTAAAACCACGTGCACTGTACGCAAAAACATCAGCCAGTTAGCGCTTGCATTCCAAATCAGTAGAGCTTAGATGAAAACTAAAAGCTTATGCGGTAAAATACCTATAACAGAATGTATGTAGCTTGCCAAGAAGGTGGCTTTTAGGCCTCCGGCCAATGTGTAAACAATCACTCCGAGGGGTATCAGGAAGCTAGCGGCATATATGTTCATTCCGGTCAGAGCATTGACGACAGCAGAGCCACCGAGAAGCAACATCGCAGTGACTATTATGTTCGTCATGAAGCAGAAGACGAGGAAAACAATATGCGCAGCAGTTCCCCAACTGAAATTCAAACTTACTGAAATCAGCATAAGAGAAATCCTTGCGACGCGGGTTAAGCCGAAAAATATGAGTGTTACGTCTTGGGCCAGGTGATACATACCGAGCTCTCACGATTTCACAAACTGTGTGCGCGTGAGGAGCTTTTCTTTTTATCTCTATGGCCATTATACCGAACAAGAGTACCTATTTGCAAGCATTTAGCGACTTAGCTGTGAGAACTCCAATGTCGACTTTCTCTTGGAAGTTAAGGTCAATAAACACGAATGAGCAATCAGATGGAAGTTGCGCGTACCTGGATTGTAGCACCGCTCGCATACCAGAATGGCCCGCTAACTCCATATTGCCAGGCGACATTGGAGCTTTGCAAGATTGTAGCGGCCCACGTCCACTTCAAGAGTTCAAACCGAGAAATATGAGTTGTTTGCGCTGGAATTCCGTCTAAGCTGCCTAACTAACAATGCAGAAGGAATACCTGAGAAACGATCACACTAGCTATTAGTCCAGTTTTGACATTCCTTCCCGCAGTGTTGAACCATTCAGAAGTGTGGCGTGATCCGACATAACGCTTCTCCAGCCAGACCTGGCATCACAGGAAATTACTAATCACAATTGAGGTTCCATACCATGCCGATTCATTCGATTCTGTAAGGAAAAGAATGGGCAGCTAGTGCCCGTCTGGTATGCTAGAGAAGTAAAAATACAGTTCTTCAACTAGAACGAGATAGCAAAGACAATTACATTTTTCTCTCAAAGACGAGAATATTGGCTCTCTTATGTTTATGTTTGACATGATATATCTGATAAGTGGATGAAAAGATGAATCCACTGTAGTGATTCAGCTATGTTGCAGAAGCAAAATATTCTTTTCTCAACAAAAACAGAGGGAAAAGAAGCGAAGCAATCCTACTGATTAAATTGATTGTCTAGTATCTCACGATTATTGTATAGTGAATACAGGCTTGTCTGCACAATTTTTGTATAGTCAATTTATGGTACAGAATAGACCTGATTGCCTGATTGCACTGATAGGTAAGTCAGAACAGTCAGCAATTCATGAAAGGACTTATCGTTTTTCGTGGTATTAACCGAATGTTCAAATACCCAGTCCTCTTGACTCTATGATGAGTTTCTCCCATAACTTTGGAAAGAAAATCAACAAGAAAATGACAACAAAAGAGAAACACGTGATACGCTGCAGATTTCAAACTCTCCTTAAAAACCTGAGGTTATCTGACGATAGTAGCAATCCTATGTCAGAGTATGCAACAAGTTTTTCAAAGATCAACTTAAGGTCCTTCATCAAGCAACCAATGAAAATAATGGATCATAGCAACCCGCACTTAATGAAAACCTTGTTATGAAAATCAGGAAATCATCAAATAGTGCCACAGAAAATTCTACTCCCACAACCGAAGAAAGAGGGATGGAGCAGCTATCTTTGCACTTTGCCTGAATTTCATACCTTATCATGTATACCAATTAGTCAAAACCGAAACAACCTCATCATCAGTGAAGAGAAATGCTTTCTTCCAACCAAAAGTACTATGATTCATTGATTGAAACGAAAAAAAACAGAGGCCAAAACCAACAAAAGAAGAAGTCTACGCGAAAGGAGCGAATGAGTACCAGGAAAGAGGTGAAGACAGCGAAGAAGGCACCGAACCCAAGAACGACCGAATACCCAACACCCTGATTGAGCACAGCTTGGCCTCCGAAGAAGCTGCTCTGCCTCACGCAGCTTCCTCCATCTGCAGACACGTGGTAGTACTTCCCTCCGAATCCCAACGGAGGACACTGCGTCAAAGAAGTGGTGGCCATCAAGAATGACGGCGAGGAAGAAGGAGGAGGAGGAGACGGGAGACGGGAGACGCAAGGACGCAGTTGCGTTTCAGTACTATGGCATGGATCGATGAATCACTCAGTATTTATAAGGGATCCTCAAGGCTGACATCTCCCAAGCAGAGAGATGGAAGAGGTTACGGATTTACAGAGGAGTCGTGCGTGCGTTTTTCGTTGCTTGTTGCTCTCGCTCACGACCGAAGGCCCCCGATGGTATCCTAAAAGTCAACACAAGAGGGTGTCTCTCTCAGTGAAAGGGAATCTCCACCAATCATCGTCACTCTGTCTGACCAACCCACCATCTTCTCTCGATTCAAACATCGCTGCCGGAAAAAGGAAACTGAATTTCTTGGATAAGGCCAGATCGAACCGCATGAACATGAATTGAGAGGAACTCGCCTTGTGTTCGTAAACTCTGGGAAAGAAAAGGAATGATTTCACGGGGCGAAATGGATTGTCCATAAACGTGTGCAAACATAGTGATCCACCTTACCAGTAGTACTTTTATTCTTCATCATCAGGGATAGAGGTAATAAAAATTCTTGATTATTACTAGTGATTCGAATCAATTTTCATCGCTTCTCTTCTTTATCCTTTTGATTTTCTTCTACTCATTTGAACGGTTGAAAAGTTAATTTTCACTTGTTCATGGTCTATGGACTATCCACATCGTGGGTTATGGACTAAAATAGTGCATGTGAATCTTTGTGAGCCACAAGAAGTCCAGGATTAGACCTACTTTGCAAAAGCTCTGCCCATGTCAATGCCATCAATAAAAAACTCATGGAAAATATTTTTCACAATAATGTTTTTCTATAGTACAATTCATATTAAAAAATGGAATATTCTCGTCAATGTAAGCCTGACGTAATTGACAGCTACAAACAAGAAAATATTTTTGGTTTCGAGGTGTGCCATTGGCCCACTTGCATAGTTTCATTCGCCTCTCGTCATCTTGAAAAGTCTAGCTTGGCGTGATCAATTTGACTTTTATATATCCCGAGGTAATAACAGAGCGGCCAATTATTCAACAAGAGATTAAAAAATTACTGAAAATTCATTTGTGCAACGCAGAGATACAGTAAGGAGCTTATACAAGCTCTGATCAGCATTCTCTGCGACGTGCAATGCAAGGCTACATTGCCAACGAGAAACTTGAACTAAAAAAGGCTCTTGGCTTTTGGTCATGCTTAATTAGTGGTTGAGGATGTTTTACATGATCACATCCATGAACCATTAGTTTGCAAATTAATCTAACAGATTAGTACTAATTCTACGATATGTGTGTGATCTGTTTCGCATGGATACGTGACATTTATTTGCCGCATGATAGATAGAATAGAGCTTGAATTGAACCTAATGAGAGCTCTTGTCAACAAGCGTGTCTTCTTAGCGAAGTTCAAGATTCTCATAATTAGGTTTTTTCGTTTCTTTCATTTTGCTGATGGCAACAAATTCTTATAGAGAAAAGTGTCAAAAAAAATCATAAATCTATTATATTTGTATTAATTTAATTCTAAACATTTTAATAGTGCCAATTTAGTTTTATTACTTTTGACCCAATGCTAATTAGTTATTCAGACTAATTTTGGTAGAATATTACTAATGTGAATGTCAGCCCGCTTACGTGGCATCACTGACTATGACGTGAACAATTTTTAATAATATTTAAATATATATTTTTTCTCTCATTCCTTCTTCCTTTTGCCTGTGACCAACCACCGGCCATGACCATGGCAAGGCCAAGACCCAACAAGGGTCGGCCTCACCAAATCTAGCTTGGTCGAGGAATTTGGCTAGGCCAACCGTCGGCCTCACCAGATTTGGTGAGATGAGCCCTTGTTGGGGCTCGATCTCACCATGGCTAGGCAAGGCTAGCCCGCCCAAACATGGCTAGTGGCTGACCATTGGCAAAAGGAAGAAGAGACAAGAGAAAAAAATAATAAAAAATAAAAATATCAAAATGTCATTTAAAATTGTCCACATTAGAGCCGACGATACAATATAAGCTGATCAGTGTCCACGTCAGTAATGTCCAACCAAAATTAGTGGAAATGGCGGAATAAATTTTAGACTAAATTGATATCAATATAATAGGTTTATGATATTTTTTACACTTTTCCCAATTATTATGAAGGGTTAATACCCTGAAAAACCTCAAACTGGTACATATGTGACAAATTTACCCCAAACTATTTTTTTAATCATGAAAAACCCCAAACCGGTACACATGTGACAAATTTACCCCGACTGACCATAAAAAACCATAAACTAGTACATTTATGACAAATTTACCCTAAACTAATTTATTTGACCTAAAAAAACCCAAAACTGGTAAATCTATAACAAATATACCCTCCGCTAAATTAGATTTAATACCACAAAAAAATCACAAAAACTGTAAACTATGATAAATGACGCGTAAAATTTTAAATCAGTATACCAGTCAACTGTCACGTGTTATTTAACTTAATAATTTGACAGTAAAATTTAACGAAAACTGATAGAGGGTAAATTTGTCACAAGTGTACCAGTTTGGGGTAAATTGTCAAAGATATACCAGTTTGGGGTTTTTTGTGGTCAAAAAAATAGTTTGGAGTAAATTTGTCACATGTGTACCAGTTTGGGGTTTTTCAGGGTATTAACCCTATTATGAACTCATTTGCATCAAACTATTATTATTTGTTAGGGCTAGTTGCATACTTGCTTGTGTGTGCGCCGCACAGTCGTGTTGTGAGAGCATAAGTAGAAGTTGACAATGTACTTCGTGTACAAGAGTGATGCTATAGGTAAGAAAGAACTTGGCAAAACCCAGTTAAATTAATGAGTGATGGAGTCCCATCTTTCATTTTCTTGATTTTTCTACGCAAAATTCTGCAACTTGATTAGGAGAAATGAATACCCAGTTGCTGCTGCTGCTAGCATCAGTCACACCTTCCATTTCTTGAAGCCACCTTTTCAGCATCATATAGAGTCTTGCTGGTTTTGCTTTCTTAAAACGAAATGATGAAAAATAAAAAATAAAAATAGAAAATCCAATCAAGAGCCAGTCGAGCGCGACTATCACGTGCAGAAACACTTCTGAGCGCCCACAGTCGACAGCCAAAACTTCGTATCATGATTTTTTTTTTCATCCTTGACTGCATAAATCAACTGTGTTTTTACATCGTGGGCCTAAAAGGAATTTAACTCTTCAATGCATATTGAATCTTAAATGATTACTTTGATTACAATATTGTGCAAGCACCATAGAGATTAGCATAGGGGCTTTACTCACACGTGCACTGACGCGCCTATATTCGCTAAGAGACCATCAAGAATGAGTTCAAATCCTAAAATGCACATATTTATTTAGGTCTATCTTCACTCAAGAATTTAAGTCAATGAGTAATTGGCTAGCTAGGATTGTTAATTGCTCCACGCCACACTAATTCTCAGATGTGAGATTTCTCTAATATAATCCATATGTTCGTCTCAACATACTTTGTGATAATCAATCACACTTTGTGTTTTAAGAAGTAGGAAGTATAAAATGTTATTGTATCAAGTGGCCAAGAGAAAAGAAAAAGAAAGTTCAGTTGTATTGAAGTATACAAGAGGGGAATACTTTCATGAATGGATCTTTTGACTTAGCCCACGTGGAAGCGGCGAACGGCGCAGTTCATCGTCCCTAAGGCTCATTCATATGGCCTCTTTGCACTGCCCTAAAGGCCGTCTCTTGGCCATTATTTTTGAAAACGATGATGTTTATATAGCTTATTTTTGCGATTCCTGTCTCTGTTCTACTAATCTTGAATTCAACTCTCTAAACTATCCATTGAATATTCCCAGTTTGCATTGCAAGAAAAGTTCTTCCTCATCTTTGACAGCTTGAATCCCCATCCGACAATATTTAACTTCTTGCCTTTGTTCATTACTCATTGAGGACGGGTGGACTTTTCGTAGTTCAATTTGTCTAGCATTTGAAACTTTGAATGGAACTTGACATTTTGAATTTGGGAATTACAGGAGAGCTCATATATATTGATCGGGAGATATAAGGGTACCTTGCAAAATTGGTCTTTGGTGAACACATACTCTTGTGCAACTTCTGTTAAGATTTCCAATCATATCGTCGACAAATTAATAGATGAGCGTAGTATATATACTAGGGGGAGCACCGATTCTCGGGTCTACAAGGTAAATTCTAGATTCCCAAAATTGGGAACCGGTCTCGAGAAGGTAAATTCCAAGTACCAAGCCTAGAACCTTCCCGATCATCCCTTGCACCTATCATACTAGTCCAATAGACTGACCCAAAAAAAAAAAGAAAATACTAGTCCAATAGAAGTTATTGCACTTTCAGATGATGTTTATTTGTCCTACAATATCAAAAGTCACAATCGCTTCCTTGGCTAAATGGTGTGCGCTACAACTTCTGGCAATGTCCAATTTGTCTCCAGCTTAGTGAATCCTGACACATAGGACAAACTTTTTGGGGACATGTATTATTTGATCTCCACCTCCTTCAAAGAATTCAATCCTTTCAAGTCGTCAGTGGCTCTTAACACTCCACAATAACGTAGCTGAAGATGCCACACTTTTTTCGATCTTTTGTGGACCGTTGCTTTTGGCAAAAGGGAATTTTTATTGTTGATTTTCTTTCATTTTGCTTGACTAAGGATGAATTAGACTTCCCAGGTATTTTAAATTTTTTTTTGTTTTGTACCGAACTCTTTGCCGTTTTGTGATTCTACTATTTTGATGTAGCTGTTATTTATCTCAATTGTAAATTATGAGATGTTTTACTAAAGCTTATCCTTTCAATGAAAAAAAAAATGAAATCCAAAATGAACAAAAGGAACTGGTTGGTTCTTCGATAAACCTTAGAACCAAATCGAATCAATAGGGTCGGTTCCAAGATATATAAATTAAGTTTCAGATTCCAAAAATCAAGAACTAATCCTGACAAGATAAGTTTCAATTTGTATATCTAGAACCTATTCATATATACTAAATTTGAACTGAACAACTGACCAAAAAAAAAAAAATTTGAACTGAACATGAACCATAGGAAACGTTGGGTCCATATGGGTCCCATCAAGAGGATATCAACGGGCAGGCAACCCGCTCAGCCCCCCAGGTTCACGAGATAAATGGCGAGCTTGTATTTGGGCAAGGTTCCCACATAAGTAAGCTCGACACCTCCAACTTTACAAGCTCAGCCCAGCTCGAGAATTTTTATGTAAATTTTATATTATAGATGGGGTTAGGCAACAAATTAGGCCCAACCTAGCTGGAGCTTGCTTGATGCTCACCTTTAATCCCACCAAATATGACGATCCAAATTCATTTTAATACATGCATGCATATTCACTAAATAATTTCTCAATAGCATCACCCAATTATGTCAAAAATCTTGTCAGACGTTAGTTAGATGAGTATCCTTTCTCATGTATACCCTTGAATTCAAAATATAGAAGTTAATTTCACCATCTTTAAATATGATGTCCTAATAATATATTATAGATATATCGTTTCGTGGAAAAAAAAAAAAAAAACCTTTATAACTATAAAAAAAAAAAGAAGTAAAAGCCCGTTGGGTAATACTTCTCTATTGCAACCATGTCTAAGAATGTTTTTTCCTTCAGCATGTTTTCCTCCATCTTGGTATAGGAAATTCTTTTGATCGATACCATAATTAGTGAAATACAAACATGGACCATCATCTGCATTCACTTTTTGTTAAGTTTGCATGTGGCTGATATTCATATCTATAATAGGTCAGAAAGGCACGGAGGAAAATATGGCTTTTTTCTTGGGAGACCCCAATTGTGATAAGGACTACACTCAATATAGTGAAAGTCCATTTTCCACGTACGCGACGTGGTTTCTACACCCTCCAAGTAATAGCTAAGCCATAAGAAGGTTCGAAGCTTTTGATGTTCAAATTATCTTATGGCAAAGCGAAACCGGTTGATTTTCTCGAAATTTTTGAGTTGCACTTTCTGACATGGTATCCACATAATTAAAATATTAAGTGATGGATTCACTTCTTTCATTTCTTGATTTTCCTACGTGCAATCCTGCGGCATAATACGGAGAAAAGAATTCCTAGTTGCTGCTGCTGCTAACGAGAGGGGAAAGCTTCTTGTCTGGATCTTTGACTGGCCCACGTGGGGTGCGTTTGGGAGTGGCTTTGCCAAGCCACTTTCGGCATCTAAAGCCCTTTGGGCTAAAAAATTGGTGTTTGGGAAATTATTTTGCAAAGATGATTGAGACAAAGCAGGCCTTTGGAAAGCTGAATGCTGAGGAGGAATAGATGACAAATTTTCTTCCATAAATATCCTCATTAACATTTCATTTTTCCAGTTTTGCCCTCGTAACTGTTCACCTTCTTCTTCGTTGAAATTGGCAAGCGAGATTGCGAGGGGCCGACGACGAGCTGGACGGAGGTCGGCATGAGGCCAGTGTGGTCGCGGCAACCATCCCCAGCCAGTGGCATGACCTCAGCGACCCCCACAAGTCGCGTCATCGGAGGTCGCGTGACTCAAATCTGGGTTGCGGCAATTTAGGCAACCCGGATCTCAGTCGTGATGAGGTCGTGAACCTCCGACTCTAGGTCGCCTAAGTAGTTGCCGAGACCCAGATCTTGGTCGCGCGACCTCTAACGACCCAGATCTGGGTCGCCCAATCTCCGACGAACCAAATCTGGGTCGCCGTGAGGCCGCATGCAATCTCCAACTACTGGGTCGCTTGAGTTGCCGCAACCCAGCAACTTAGTAGCAGTGAAGAAAGGGACTTGGAGAGGTCGAGGGAGCGGAGGGCGTTCCCACAAGCGAAGACGACAATGGTGAGGGTGGCATTGGTGAGGCGGGGCAGAGGGAGAGGTCAAGGATGGTGGCGTTGGGGTGAGACTCGACGGCGGTGGATGGAGCGGTAGATGAAGGAGAAGGACTTGTGGTCTCCGACGGCCGCATGAGGTCTTGCAACTTGAGACGTCGGCCACTGGCGACAAATTTCAATCACCGGCAGCCCCTACCCTTTGCCGGCTAACCATTTATTTTTCCTTTTTTTTATTATAAAAGTTCTTTGTAAATGTAAATTTTTCCAAACACCATTTTGCTTAGAGGTACTTCACACTGGACTTTTAGATTATAATTTACCAAACGCAATTTGCATTTTAGAAAACTCCTTTCACTCAAAATATTTTGTATTTTTCCAAAGACTTTCACCAAAAGCCCAACCAAATGCACCCGTTGTCCCTAAGGCTCATTCACAAGGGCTCTTTGCTCTGCCCTGGAGACCGCCTTTGGCCATTATATTCGAACACGATGATGTCATGTAGCTGACTTTTGTGATGATGCCTGGCTCTATTTTACTAATCTTCAATTCAACTCTTTAAAATGTCCTTTGAATATTTCCCAGTTTCTGTTGCAGAACAAGTTCTTCCTCACCTTTGACGACTCGAACCCCCCATCTGACAAAATCTGATTTTGGCTCTTTTCTCTTTATTCATTGACATTGGGTGGATTTTTCATAGTTCAATATGGCTCAAATTTGAAACTTCCAATATAACTTGACATTTTTTTAATTTGGGAAGTTGCCTTGGTACAATTTCTGTTGAGGCTTCCAATCGAGATGTCTTGTATCATAGTATCGACAAATTTTTGCATGGTATATCTACTAAACCGAGTTGAACACAAACACAAACTATCATAACGCTGGGTCCTTGTGATACAATCAAGAGGTGATTGACGAGCGGGCGAGGGGCTGAGAGGTGAATGGGCGGATTTGGAGTTGGGCCACGTTGTTTCACGAGTAAGCCCGATACCTCCAACTCTACAAGCTTGGCCCAGCCCGAGAATTTCAGTGTAAATTTTTTATTATAGACAGGCTCAGGCATCAGATTTGGCCTAACCTTTGGGCCCAACCTATCTAGAGCCAACCCGGTGCCCACATTTAGTCCCACCAGTTCCAGATTCAATTGGTTACATGCTTGCACCATATTCATTAAATAACTTCTCAACAGCCTCAGTAAATTGCAGCCGGAAACCTTGTCTGAAGTTGGTTTGATGAAATATTATATTCACAGGTATATCCATGATTTCAAAGTATAGAGGCTAATTTCACCGTCTTTATATAGGATGTCCCGATAATATATTATATCTTGTTTCATGGAAGGACAATTTAAGAAATATTTACAATGAAAAAAAGCATGTCAAGTAATTGTTCTCTCTTTAAACCCAAAAACAAGTAATAGTTCTCTCTCACGGCTCATGCCTAAGATTACTTCTTTCTTTAGCGTATTTACTCTACACTCACTCTCAGACTTTTGCCTTGTCTCTTGTAGGGCGTGGAAGTCGAAACTCACTCACGAAACTTACATGTCTCCACCCTATCCCCCCTGAGAAGGTGGGGATTTGAACCCCCCACCTCCCCTTTCCATGTCGGAAGGGTGGCTACTGGGGCAAATCCCAGTAGTTTCCTCCATCTCATTATAGGAGATCTCTTTTGATTGAGACTCTGATTAGTGGAGTACAAAGAAGGATCATTATTTACTCAATTTTGCATACAAGCAATATTAATTTTTCGCACACGTGACAACGTCATTTTCATTTCCTCGACTCCAAGTTATTAAATTATGTCTCGAGTTTGAGCGTTTGCAAAACGCGATTCACTTAAATAAATTTTTTTATTATTTAATCACTGCACAAAGGATAACAAAAAGAGGAGATAAAAAGAAGATACAAATTTCTTCTTTTTTGCATAAGTTTGCCGAAGGTTGTTATTCAGTGGGGCCCAAAAGTCAAGCGCACACGTATAAGAACCCTTTGGCGTGAAGCTGCAGCCTCTGCACGTGAAACAGAAGGAGGTGGGGCACACGTATATGAAAGGGAAAAGGAGCCCCCACGTGGAAGAGTGAAGCCGCCGAAGCCTACAAAAGCAAAGAAAGAAAAAGGAGCCGCAAGCCGCACAGGTGAAGCTGTAGAGAGCCGCGCACGTTTTTGTTTTGAGCTGGAATGCGCGGTAATTTTTGTACTGTGAGTTTATATTTAAATGAGTTATTTATTTATAAACACTTTGGATTTTTGGTTAAATTTAAGTGTGAAAAACACCCGAGAGTGTGAGCGATTGTAAATTCTAATTCTTCAATTATAGTGGATTATTTACTGATGGCTCTCCCCGTGGATGTAGATACCGATATTTGAACCGAACTACGTAAATTTCCAGGGCCCATATTATTTTTCGTTTATTTCTATGTTGATTTCGCATTAACGTAAATTATGAGATCCTATCGTTTCCGCGTATTATATTTCAACACAAGTAATAGCAAGTCCTAAGAAGGTTCCAAGCTTTTGATGTTCCCATCATCTTATGGTAAAGCTATATAATCAATTCTATGTTCACATTATCTTATGGCAAAGTCCAAGGGATAACTTTTTGAGTGTTCACATTCAAGTGGGTCAAAAGCGAAGCAGGTTGACCTATTTGAAGCAACTTTCTCACACGACCTCATGTTCCTAATCCCACCATAAGTTAACATTTAGTGTTATAATATAATACACGAAAACGATAAAATCTTGTAATTTACGTCAACGCGAAATGACTAGAAAAATAAACAAGAAAAATAAGGACACCGGAAATTTACATGATTCGGTTCGAGTATCGGTACCTACATTCACGAAGAAGAGCCAACAACAAATAATTCACTATAATCGGAGAATCAGTATTTACAATCACTCACACGGTCAAGTGTTTTTCACACCTAAATTTAACCCCAAATTTCAAAGTATTTATAAATAAACAACTCACTTGACATAAACTCTCGGCATAAAATTACCGTGCATTCAAGCTCGAAATAATACGGCTTACAATGAATCTCGAGTTTTCGCGATTCACTACCCAAATAGAATCGTTACCTTTTGACTCATCGGTAATCCAGTCACGAAATCCATCTTGATGTGCTCCCATTTCCACTCTGGGATCTCGAGGGATTGCATAAGTCCTCCCAGCTTACAATGCTGAGCTTTGACCTGCTGACACATCAAACACCTGACGACATGCTTGGCGATGTCTGCCTTCATACTTGACCACCAATAGTATTGACGCAGATTCTGATACATCTTGGTACTACCAGGATGAATGCTGTAACTGATACGATGTGCTTCTAACAAGATATCCTCTCTAAGCACCACATCATCAGGTACAACCAATCGTGCTCGGAACTTCAGTGTTTCATCCTCAGAAATCTGAAAGTAGCTTTCCTCTTATCAGTATCCTCTTGCAAAATCTTCTGAACATCTGGGTCTATCGGCTGAAGTAGCTTCATCCTAACTGCACATCCGGCTCAATTCTGAGGATAGCCATAAGATTCGAAAGGTGGCCTACCTCAAATTTGAACACCGAATCTCGAGTTTTCTCGATTAAGTTCCACTCTTTCACCAGCAGATAAGCAACTAAAGACTTTCAGCTCAAAGCGTCGACAACATTATTCGCCTTTCCGGGGTGATATAGGATATCACAATCATAATCCTTTAAGAGTTCCATCCATCGTCGCTTTCTCATATTCAACTCCTTCTGAGAGAATAAGTACTTGAGACTTTAATGGTCCGTGAAGATCTGGAACATTTCTCCACACAAATAATGTCTCCAAATCTTTAACGCGAAAATGATAGCTGCGAGTTCCAAGTCATGCATCGGGTAGTTCTGCTCATGAGGCCTCAACTGACGGGAGGCGTATGCAACCACTCTACCATGTTGCATCAGCACGTAACCTAATCCTCTAAATGACGCATTACTATAGATCTCGTATCCTCCAGGACTAGATGGAATGGTCAACATAGATGCGGTAGTCAACTTCTGCTTCAGTTCTTGGAAACTATGCTCGCACTTGTCTGTCCATACAAACTTCTCTTCTTTCTTCAAGAGTCGAGTCAACGCGACGCTAAAGCTAAAAACCCTTCCACAAACTGTCTATAATAACCTGCCAAATCCAGAAAACTTCTAATCTTTGTCACTGTAGTCGGTCTCGGCCAGTTGATCACAGCTTCAATCTTGGACGGGTCCACAGAGATTCCTTCGCCTGAAATCACGTGACCTAAGAAGGCAATGCAAGTCAACCAAAACTCGCACTTGCTGAACTTAGCATACAATTGATGGACTCTTAGAGTCTGCAATACTAATCTCAGGTGACCCTCATGTTCTTCATCACTTCTTGAATACACCAAAATATCATCGATGAACACGATTACAAACAAATCTAGGTATTCCTTGAATATTCGGTTCATCAAATCCATAAACGCAGCTG
This sequence comes from Eucalyptus brandiana, assembly GCA_014182725.1. Taxonomy (NCBI): domain Eukaryota; kingdom Viridiplantae; phylum Streptophyta; class Magnoliopsida; order Myrtales; family Myrtaceae; genus Eucalyptus; species Eucalyptus brandiana. The sequence goes on along the minus strand of CM024672.1, from coordinate 10,994,149 downwards.
GAGCATTCATCAACCCGAACGGTATTATAGTAAACTCATAATGACAATACCAAGTACGAAATGCTGACTTCGGTATATCATCTTTCCTGATCCTCAACTAATGATATCATGTCCTCAAGTCAATCTTTGAAAATATCGACACTCCTTGTAACTGATCAAACAAGTCTTCCGGTAAGGATTGGGATATATGAATCCCTTATCCAACAACTCCTACATCTGCACATTCAATTTTTTCAACTCAGATAAAGTCATCCGGTAAGGAACCTTAGAGATTGGCTCTGTCCCGGGGGCTAACTCAATCACGAACTCTATCTCTTTTTCTAGTGATAAGCCTGACAATTCCTTCGAAAACACATCTAGAAATTTTTGTACCACTGCAATGTCTTCCATCTTCAGCCCCCCAATTGTCGTATCCACGACAGTCGCCAAGTAACTTTGACAACTCTTGTCTAACAAACGGGTTACTTCAAGCAACGAGATTAATGTAATCGAGGGTCTTCCTCAACTTCCAACAAACTCAAAACTTCCACCCTCTAACGGGTTAAACTGAATCGATTTACGATAACAGTCCATCTTAGCATGTTGCTTGGTGAGCTAGTCCATGCCAATTATCAAATCAAAGTTATACATGGTTAGGACTAACAAGTTTATTTTCCCCTCTCGCTCACCAATCGCTAGCTTGCAACCAAAACAACCCAATGCAGACAACACATTATCCTTCAACGGTGTAGATATGCTAACCACTAACTCCAATAATACAAAACTCAATCTTATTAGCTTAACATATTACTCAACAATAAAAGAATGAGTCGCTCCAGGATCGAATAAAGTATAAGCAGCATGGTTGTTCAGCGAAACCGTACCTGTAATCACGTTAGACGCGTCCTCTGCCTGACCTCTGGTGATGGCATATACCATTCCTTGAGCTGGGGGTCTGAGCTGTCCACCCTGCGGTGCATTATGCGGCGTGAAACCTCTTATTTGACCCAACGATGGCGGCGGTGGCAAACGCAATTGTCCTCTTGGCCTTTTAGGACAATCTCTAGCCAAGTGACCCTGCTGGCCACATTCAAAACAAGCACCCATTCTTCGAGGGCACAGGTTCGACCCATGTCGCCTTCCGTAAAAGCGACACAATTCATTCCGACTTGGCCTAGACTTACCAACTTCACCCTTCCTATTAGGCGGAATTTGAAACCTTCCTCCGGTCATGGGCCTCTTCCCATGACGGATTGCATCCATGTTTGAGTTAAACCTCAATCCAGATAAGGCGGTTGCTCGTTCAGGCTTCTCTCCAGTAGCTGGGCTCGATTATATACCTCACGGTAATCCTTTAAATCGAACGGCACCAGCAGCTACTTCAACTCATGCTGAAGGCCATTCTTGAACCTTCGTGCCTTATCTTCAGGGTCCTCAATCAATCTCGAAGCATACTAGGAAAGCTCCGCAAATTTGACCTCATACTGGTCAATGGTCATGCTTCCTTGGCGGAGACGCTGGAACTCCATTTTTTGTTCTCGAGCACTTCCTGAAAAGTACTTCTCATTAAACGCCCTAAGAAAAGCATCCCATAGCAGGACTACTCCTCCCGGAAAAACTATGTCTTTGACAGCTCTACACCAAGTATTGGCATTGTCTTACAGTTAATAGACCGCCAGTACTACTTTCTCTTCTCCATTACACCTCAAGAGTGCAGATGCCTTATCCAAGTCCTAAATCCAAAGGGAGGTAGTCTCTGGATCTCCAGTACCCGTGAACCTCAGCAAGTTCAGCTTTAAGAATTGCTCTACCAACTTATGGATCGGTCTCTCCCTATCCACGACTATGTTACTAGTTGGAACATCGGCAGGTGCGGCGATAGGTGCAGTAACAGGTGTGGCAGCGGCTGTGGCAGCAACGGCAGCATTGGCAACGGTAGTGGTGGTGGCTTCAATGACAGCGGTAAAGGCGGCAGCTTGATTCTAGGCCTGCTGCCCCAACATTTCTCTCATTGCATCCAGAGCTTGCGTTAACCTAATAGTTCCTAGCTCACCTGGGGCTGCTACCTCAGCACCAACAGGAGGCGGTGCTACTCTACTCGCGCTAGCTTCAGCTGGCGCTCTACCTCGGCCTCCTCGGGTACCAACTCTCGTTGGCATTCTACCCTGAGTCACGGGCCCCATCGAATGCTTCCTTGGAGTCCTATGCTCCTGATCACTCATAGTTCAGTTTTCTATTGAAATTTGCCTTCCAATTCCAAACAGAATTAGAAGTTGAGCGATCCACACAAATAAACAATTCTACCAAACAACTATCATAGACATGCACCAACATGAATTTAAATGTCTTTCGTACTACTATACCAAAGACCATTGCACCTTATCACTACAATGTCTAAACTTGGCTTTGATACCATTAAATAGGGATGTCACGCCCCAATCCTCCGAGCACATGCACATCTCTCCTTAGTCAATTTATAGCGACGTCCTAAGATGCATCGCCGACCCATTTGTTTTAATACGCATGCAGAAGCAGATAAATAATCCCCAGACAATAACATAATGGTATAGAAAAGTAGGGCCATAAGTTTTTCAAGCTGAAACACAACCACACTTATATATATAACAAACCAGTCAAGTCTTACACCTTACCATACAAACTAACAGGTAACTATATATACATAAGGTCTGTCAAATAGGGGGTTTTCAAATGGCTACAGGTCCTTGTCCTCCTCTTCATCATCCTCCACGGTTTCACCTTCATTTACACTCTAATTGGAGCCTTCAGCAGACTGCACCGGGGACTCTTGTACTGCAAGAGTCGGGTCTATTGCATCTACGATTGAGCCTTAAGAAGGATCAGTTGTGCCCTTCCCAAAAGCGACCTCTAGAATGTACATAGGTATCTCAAACTCTGGCATGGGACCCTCTCTATGGCCATTTTGAGCATGGCGGTACCACAGTCGGTATCGGTGGGGCACCTTGTGGGTGAGACCCGCACTAACCTAGACTGTGGATCTCACCAACTCATAGGTCCAGCCCCTAGGGCTCCCAGCCAATGGAATATAAGATGTCTGCTCTGTAATATTCTTAGGTTGTCCAAAAAACTCAGGAGCTGCCATCTAAGAACCTGAAATGTTATCCCATAATAGGGTGAGATAACTTATCAGCGAGTACTACCCCCTAAGACCCAATTAGGAAGAAAGTACGCTCTAAGGATGGCTACGCACAACATAGGTCGGAGGACTTACCTTGGCCTCGGTCTTTTCCTGCAAGTCAGTTTAATTCAACACTCCACCAATCAATTAAATCAAAACATCGATCAATCAACTCCGTTGATTACATGTCATAGGACCATTACATGGTCAATTCAATCAAGACTATCTATAAGACCGGCCTCATCAAGGACTGCTCACCTTTAAGCTGAAATTAGACAATAGCTTGCCTCAAAGGCTAATAAATAGTATACTGTTCCTTCTCTAAAATGACATATTGAGTCATCGAGCTAATATAGTATACTAACGATGCTCACCAAAGCTATGCGAATCTTATTTGCTCTTTGAAGCTGTGTGAACTTTAATTGCTCACCAAAATTGTGCGAATATTAATATATACTGCCACTCTAAGTTGAGGTATCAAGCCCGCAAGCTGATATAGTATATCATTTTAATCAACCGATGATTTCTCAACTTTTATCATACCTGATAAAAATACTCGTGTGTGGGTTCACGGCCGGCCTTAACCAAAATATCATAATTTCCTTTTCATAAATCCCACCATTTTATATGGTCCGCCAAAATATTTTTGGCGTTGTAAACCGACGTTCAGTTATTTTCCAATTAATTACTGAAATTAAATAAATTTAGGAATAAATTCTCAAAATCACAATCACTCACAATCAGCACAAATTCAAACTCAATTAAATAAACAAATCACACCACTGCAATCAGCAAGAAATTCCGATCACCGACTATCCTGATCTAATTTCCGAAAAATAAATAAATAATTAATTAATTAATTACATAAAATAATAAATAAATACCATTAAACGCAACTTAGGCCCGTAAAGCCTTATTGGAAGCCGAGACGGGCCCGAAAAATTACCAAACCACTTTAGTTAAATAGTAGAGCTTGTCTAGGCTCTAACTACACTACTTTAACCACCTAACATGCAATAACGGTTAATTAAATTGTTAATCTACTCTAACTATCCACATAATCCATGCTTAACCTAAATTAATCAACATTTAAACGTCATTAACCTACTAAGCGAGGATTAGTGAATTAAACTCACTTGTTCAATGATCCAATCGGATCAAACTGACGAGGGCACGACGAGAGACGATCTTCTCCAAAGCGGGCTTAGCTTTTGGGGTCCGAATCAACCAGAAAATGGGCCTAAACAGTGCTGGAAACCCACTAATTTCAGCCTCTGTTCAGTGGGTGAAAAGAGAGAAAATGAGACTGGTTTGGTGAGGCAAGACCAGCGGTGGACCGGCGGAGGCTTCAGCGGCTCGGGCGGGTGGTTCGACGACTCTAGGGGCAACAAGACGGCTACGATAGGCTTGGGTGAACCTCTTGGGCTCACGGTGGAAGCAGAACGGCGGTCCGAGACAGTGGGGGCGCGCGCGCGGGCAGGAAGCATCGTGGGGACGGCAAGTGGTGTGAGGACAGCATTGCGATGGTCCAACAAGCGGCAAACAGTTTCGATGAGCTGCTGGCTTCTTCTTTGCAGAATTTTGGAGTCCTCAAAGCACAATGAAGAAGAAAGAAGGGCTCGCCGATGATTTGAGGGGGAGAGAGGGGGCAAAGGGTCCACTTCTTTCTCTTATCTCATCTCTTTGTGCCCCAACTTGTCCACCCTGCATGGCTGTCTTCCACCACCCAATTCCAGCCCTCAAACCCTTCTAGAAGCCTTTTGAAGGGGTCCAAATGTTGTGAGTGGTGGGGGGCTACGAATTTGCTTAGATTTTTCTCCAATTGGACACTCAAACCTTCTTAAATCAACCCAATTTGGCCTCTATAAATTCAACCAACACCTCAATGATCCAATTGGTATTTTTCCTCACCAATTGATCCCACTTGCATCCCAATTGCGCAATCAAAAATGGTCCCTGATATTTTCTGGACAAAAACGACCCTACGACAACTTTTTTTCAAAAAGTCTCGATTTGCCGAAAATTTTCGGAAACTGAGTTGACGTTCCTAAAATGATTTGTGACATAACAGGACTTTCAATTTCTGAAATTGGATTCAAATTCGCGGTTAATTTCACTCTGGCATGTTTTTAGCGTGACCTAGGCTACCGAATAACTTTAAAAAAAATTTAGTGCAAATGACCCGTAATCGATTTTCTTCAAGCCACAATGAACCTACTCGACACATTGGCGGCTCTCGATTTTCGTGAAAATCTCAAAGTTTCAAATACGGACACGGAGTACCGAAACAACAAAAAAATCAGTCTAGTGCCGATCAACGAGAATTTCGCAATTTAATGGAATCACCCACGTTTAGCCACACATTTCAGTCGAACCGACCTATCTCTGATCTCTAAGCGATTTTTAACTGTGCCATAATAATCTCTATAGACGAACACGGTCGAGTAGTCGAGTCCTAATCGAATCCTCAAGTCTATTGCATTAAAATCCATTAATAACTTCCCCAAATAATCTAGTTATCTTATGAGTGATCAGTTCTGAGAATAACATTATAGGTGTGTCGATGAAAAGCCCAATCAATTTAATTGAAAGTAGAATTGTAAAATTTAGGATGTCATAATGACCATGGCAAGACCAAGACCCAACAAGGGTCGGCCTCACCAGATCTAGCCTGGGCAAGGAATTTGGCTAGGCCAGCCCTCAACCTCACCAGATTTGGTGAGGGGAGCCCTCGTTGGGGCTCGATCTCACCATGGCTAGGCGAGGCTAGCCCGCCTAGACATGGCTAATGCCCAACCATTGGCAAAAGGAAGAAGAAATGAGAGAAACAAAATAATAAAAAATGAAAATATTAAAATATCATTTATAATTGTCCACATTAGCGTTGACGATATAATGTAAGCCGACCGGCATCCATATCAATAATGTCCAACCAAAATTAGTAGAAATGGCTAAATAAATTTTGGACTAAATTGATATCAATATAATAGGTTTATGACATTTTTTACACTTTTCCCAATTATTATGAACTCATTTGCATCAAACTATTATTATTTGTTAGGGCTAGTTGCATACTTGCTTGTGTGTGCGCCACACAGTCGTGTTGTGAGAGCTGTTGTATAGAGCATAAGTAGAAGTTGACAATATACTTCGTGTACAAGAGTGATGCTATTGGCAAGAAAGAACTTGGCAAAACCCAGTTAAATTAATGAGTGATGGAGTCCCATCTTTCATTTTTCTTAATTTTGAATGCAAAATTCTGCAACTTGATTAGGAGAAATAAATACCGAGTTGCTGCTGCTGCTAGCATCAGTACGGACATCACAACTTCCATTTCTTGAAGCCACCTTTTCAGCATCATATAGAGTCTTGCTAGTTAGTTTTGCGTTCTCAAAACAAAATGATGGAAAAAAAAATCCAATCAAGAGCCAGTCGAGCGCGACTATCACATGCAGAAACACTTCTGAGCGCCCACAGTCGACAGCCAAAACTTCGTATCATGATTTATTTATTTTTTCATCCTTGACTGCATAAATCACCTGTGTTTTTACATTGTGGGCCTAAAAGAAATTTAACTCTTCAATGCACATTGAGTCTTAAATGATTACTTTGACTACGATATTGTGCAAGCACCATAGAGATTAGCATAGGGGCTTTACTCACACGTGCACTGATGCGCCTACATTCACTGAGAGATCATCAAGAATGAGTCCAAATCCAAAAGTACACATTCGTTTAGGTCTATCTTTACACAAGAGTTTAAGTCAATGAGTAATTGGCTAGCTAAGATTGTTAATTGCTCAACGCCACACTAATTCTCAGATGTGAGACTTCTCTAACATAATCCATATGTTCGTCTTGACATACTTTATGACAGTCAATCACACTCGTGTTTTAAGAAGTATGAAGTATAAAATGTTGTCGTATCAAGTGGCCAAGAGAAGAGAAAAAGAAAGTTCAGTTGTATTGAAGTATACAAGCGGGGAATACTTTCTTGAATGGATCTTTTGACTTAGCCCACGCGGAAGTGGCGAACGGCGCAGTTCATCGTCCCTAAGGCTCATTCATATGGCCTCTTTGCACTGCCCTAAAGGCCGTCTCTTGGCCATTATTTTTTAAAACGATGATGTGGATATAGCTTACTTTTGCGATTCCTGTCTCTGTTCTACTAATCTTGAATTCAACTCTCTAAACTATTCATTGAATATTCCCAATTTGCATTGCAGGAAAAGTTCTTCCTCATCTTTGACAGCTTGAATCCCCAGACGACAATATGTAACTTATTGCCTTTGTTCATTATTCATTGAGGACGGGTGGACTTTTCGTAGTTCAATTTGTCTAGCAGTTGAAACTTTGAATGGAACTTGACATTTTGAATTTGGGAATTACAGGAGAGCTCATATATATCGATTGGGAGATCTAAGGGTACCTTGCAAAATTGGTCTTTGGTGAACACATACTCTTGTGCAACTTCTGTTAAGATTTCCAATCATATCATCAACAAATTAATAGATGAGCGTAGTATATATACTAGGGGGAGCACCAATTCTCGGGTCTACAAGGTAAAGTCCAAATTCCCAAAATTGGGAACCAGTCTCAAGAAGGTAAATTCCAACCTTCCCGATCATCCCTTGCACCTATCATACTAGTCCAATAGAAGTTCTTGCGCTTTCAGATGATGTTTATTTGTCCTACAATATCAAAAGTCACAATCGCTTCCTTGGCTAAATGGTGTGTGCTACAGCATCTGACAATGTCCGATTTGTCTCCAACTTAGTGAATGCCGACACATTGGACAAACTTTTTGGGGACATGTATTATTTTTTTTTTTTTTGGTAAGAGGGACATGTATTATTTGATCTCCACCTCCTTCAAAGAATTCAATCCTTTCAAGTCATCAGTGGCTCTTAACACTCCACAATAATGTAGCCTGAAGATGCCATACTTTTTTCGTGCTTTTGGCAAAAGGGAATTTCTATTGTTGATTTTCTTTCATTTTGCTTGACTAAGGATGAATTAGACTTCCCAACTATTTTAAATTTTTGTTTGTTTTGTACCGAACTCTTTGCCATTTTGTGATTCTACTATTTTGATGTAGCTGTTATTTGTCTCAGTTGTAAATTATGAGATGTTTTACTAAAGCTTATCCTTTCAATGAATAAAAAAAATGAAATCCAAAATGAACAGAAGGAATTGGTTGGTTCTTCGATAGACCTTACAACCAAATTAAACCAATAGGGTCAGTTCCAAGATATATAAATTAAGTTTCAGATTCCAAAAATCAAGAACCAATCCCGACAAGGTAAGTTTCAAGTTATATATCTAGAACCTATCCACCCTAGAATTGTTCATCCCTGATATATATACTAAATTTGGACTGAACATGAACCATAGGAAACGTTGGGCCCATATGGGTCCCATCAAGAGGATATCAACGAGCAGGCAACCCGCTCAGCCCCCCAGGTTCACGAGATAAATGGCGAGCTTGTACTTGGGCAAGGTTTCTACATAAGTAAGCTCGACACCTCCAACTTTACAAGCTCAGCCCAGCTCGAGAATTTTTATGTAAAGTTTATATTATAGACGGGGTTAGGCAACAAATTAGGCCCAACCTAACCGGAGCTTGCTTGGTGCTTACCTTTAATCCCACCAAATATGACGATCCAAATTCATTTTAATACATGCATGCATAGTCACTAAATAATTTCTCAATAGCATCACCCAATTATGTCAAAAATCTTGTCAGACGTTAGTTAGATGAGTATCCTTTCTCATGTATACCCTTGAATTCAAAATATAGAAGTTAATTTCACCATCTTTAAGATGTCCTAATAATATATTATATATATATCGTTTCGTGGAAGAAAAAATCAAAAAAAAAAAAACCTTTATAACCAAAAAAAAAAAAAAGGAGTAAAAGCCCGTTGGGCAATACAGGTGCGTTTGGAAAGGCTTTGAGGAAATGCAAACACCATTGAGTTAAAGGTATTTTTCAAAATACAAATTGTGTTTGGTAAATTATATTGTAAAAGTCCATTGTGAAGTATTTTGAGTAAAATGGTGTTTGGAAGAATTATATTTGCAAAAAGCTTTTGTTATTCATAAAATAAAAATTTTTTAAAAATTTTAAAAAAAATTTTAAAATTTTAAAAAAATTTATTAAAAAAAAAAAAGGAGCGTTGGTCAGCCAAGAACAAGTAGTCGCCGGCGAGGAGTAGGCAGTTCAGTGAAGGGCAGGCAGTTCGATGCATGTCGTCCGACAGAGGTAGGCAGTCCGGTGAGGGTTGCGCGACCCTCCGGCAAGCGTCACGACGATCAGATATGATCATCGTGCCGCTCGTTGAAGGGTCACAGGCGACCGGATCTAAGGTCGCGACCCATCTGATGTAGATTTGGTCGTCGCTCGAGCCTCCGGCACTAGATGTGGTCGCGACCAAACTTGCGACTAGGTGGGTCGTGCGGCCCTGGCGACCTCCGTGCGGAGGTCGCAGTGTGGCAAGTGAAGGTCGTCGGCAATCGCATCTAGTCGCAACCAGATCTGCGACCTTTGTGAGTGATTGCTTTTGTTGGTGGCGTGATGTGATAATTCACTTGAACCTCCGGAAAAAAAAAAAGAAATTGGAAATATATTTACTGGAAATTTGTCATTACTATTCGAAATCTCGTATTTTCCTTCTCTACTTGTTTTTCTATTGAGAATGAGTTTCGCGTAGCCGTCGTTCTACTCTAGCTATCGGCTTGGATTGATCCGATCCGGATGAGATCAGTTCACGAAAGATCCATTCTTTGAATTTTTGCCACTCTATAGTCATTGGGACCTTGGATAATACCTGGTTCATCGTCTAGCATAATAATATCCAAGTGATGATATAATCGTCATCTCTCTAGAACGATCTCAAGTAATTCTAAATTCATGAAGGGGGTTTCTACGCGATCTCTAGAAAATTTATTTGCGATTTCTAGAATGTTTCACCACGATTTCATCCATTCAAAGACATTAGATTTTTGTCAGCATCTGTAGACATAATTAGGCGTGTGATTGATTAAGCAGTCATTAATATTTCTAAATGTTAATTTATGGAAGGATTAGGAACAGGAGGACTTGTGAAGAAGCTGCTTCAAGTAGGTCAACCTGCTTCGCCTTCGACCCACTTGAATGTGAACACTCAAAAAGTTATCCTTTGGACTTTTCCATAAGATAATGTGAACATAGAATTGAATATAGCTTGACCATAAGATGATGTGAACATCAAAAACTTGGAACCTTATTAGGACTTGCCATTACTTGGAGTTGAGGGAATGAAAACGACGTCGCATGTGCGAAAAATGAATGTTGCTTGTATGCAAAATTGAGTGAACAATGGTCCTTGTTTGCACTCCACTAATAAGAGTCTCGATTGAAAGAGATCTCCTATGAAGAGATGGAGGAAAACACGCTAAAGAAAGAAGTACTCTTAGGCATGAACCGTGATAGAGAACTATTAGTTGATATGCTTTTTTTTCATTGTAATTTTTTTTTTTAAATCGTCCTTTCACGAAACAAGATATATCTATAATATATTATCGGGACATCCTATCTAAAGACGGTGAAATTAGCTCCTAGACTTTGAAATCATGGGTATACTTGTCAATATAATATTTCATTAAACCGACTTCAGACAAGGTTTCCGGCTGCAGAGTAGTGAGGTTGTGAGAAATTATTTAATGAATATGGTGCAAGCATGTATCCAATTGAATCTGGATCATCATTTTTAGTGGGACTAAATGTGAGCACCAGGTTGGCTCTAGATAGGTTGGGCCCAAAGGTTAGGCCAAATCTGATGCCTGAGCCTGTCTATAATAAAAAATTTACACTGAAATTCTCGGGCTGGGCCAAGCTTGTAGAGTTGGAGGTATCGGGCTTACTCGTGAAACAACGTGGCCCAACTCCAAACCCGCCCATTCACCTCTCAGCCCCTCGCCCGCTCGTCAATCACCTCTTGATGGGACTCACAAGGACCCAGCGTTCTGATAGTTTGTGTTCGTGTTCAACTCGGTTTAGCAGATATACCATGCAAAAATTTGTCGATACTATGATACAGGACATCTCGATTGGAAGCCTCAACAGAAATTGTACCAAGGCAACTTCCCAAATTCAAAATGTCAAGTTATATTGGAAGTTTCAAATTCGAGCCATATTGAACTATGAAAAATCCACCCAATGTCAATGAATAAAGAGAAGAAGAGCCAAAATCAGATTTTGTCAGATGGGGGGTTCGAGTCGTCAAAGGTGAGGAAGAACTTGTTCTGCAACAGAAACTGGGAAATATTCAAAGGACATTTTAAAGAGTTGAATTGAAGATTAGTAAAATAGAGCCCGGCATCATCACAAAAGTCAGCTACATGATATCATCGTGTTCGAATATAATGGCCAAAGGCGGTCTCCAGGGCAGAGCAAAGAGCCCTTGTGAGTCCCACCAAAAATGATGATCAGATTCAATTGGATACATGCTTGCACCATATTCATTAAATAATTTCTCAACAGCCTCAGTAAACTGCAACCGGAAACCTTGTCTGAAGTTGGTTTGATGAAATAATATATTCACAGGTATACCCATGATTTCAAAGTATAGAGGCTAATTTCAACGTCTTTATATAGGATGTCCCGATAATATATCATATATTGTTTCGTGGAAGGACAATTTAAGAAATATTTACAATAAAAAAAAGCATGTCAACCACCCACTGCAGTGGCGTAGTTGGCTTGAGTTTTGTGCCTCCCACGAAAGGTGACAAGTTCAAATCCCAGCGGCGTTACTTGATAACTTAACCGCTGGCGTGAGTGTGGTGGCCAAGCTTACGTCAGCCCTAGGTTCTTCCTGGGTTGTCGACTTTCGGCCAGGCCATCAAAAAAAAAAAAAAAAAAAAAAGCATGTCAAGTAATTGTTCTCTCTTTAGACCAAAAAAACAAGTAATAATTCTCTCTCACGGCTCATGCCTAAGATTACTTCTTTCTTTAGCGTATTTTCCTCCATCTCATTATAGTAGATCTCTTTTGATCAAGACTCTGATTAGTGAAGTACAAGTTTACATACAAGCAATATTCATTTTTCGCACACATGACAACGTCGTTTTCATTCCCTCAGCTTCAAGTTATTAAATTATGTCTCGAGTTTAAACGTTTGCAAAACGCAATTCGCTTGAATAAATTTTTGTATTATTTGATCACTGCAAAAAGGATTACAAAAAGAGGAAATAAAAAGAAGATACGAATTTCTTATTTTTCTGCATAAGCTTGGCGAAGGTTGTTATTCAGGTGGGGCCCAAAAGTAAAGACCTTTGACTTTTGGGCGCACACATATAAGAACCCTTTGGCGTGAAGCTGAAGCCTCTGCACGTGAAGCAGAAAGAGGTGGGGCACACGTATATGAAAGGGAAAAGGAGCCCCCACGTGGAAGAGTGAAGCCGCCGAAGCCTACAAAAGCAGAGAAAGAAAAAGGAGCCGCAAGCCGCACAGGTGAAGTTGTAGAGAGCCGCGCATGTTTTTGTTTCGAGCTTAAACATGCGGTAATTTTTGTAATATGAGTTTATATTCAAGTGAGTTGTTTATTTATAAACATTTTGAATTTTAAGTTAAATTTAAGTGTGAAAAACACTCAAGGGTGTGAGCAATTATAAATTCTAATTCTTCAATTATAGTGGATTATTTACTGCTGACTCTCCACGTGGATATAGATACCGATATTTGGACCGAACCACGTAAATTTCTGGTGTCCTTATTATTTCTCGTTTATTTCTATAATGATTTCGTGTTAACGTAAATTACAAGATCCTGTCGTTTCCGCACATTATATTTCAACACAAGTAATAGCAAGTCCTAAGAAGGTTCCAAGCTTTTGATGTTCACATCATCTTATGGTCAAGCTATATAATCAATTCTATGTTCGCATTATCTTATGGCAAAGTCCAAGGGATAACTTTTTGAGTGTTCACATTCAAGTGGGTCAAAAGCGAAGCCGGTTGACCTATTCGAAGCAGCTTCCTCACACGACCTCATGTTCCTAATCCCACCATAAGTTAACATTTAGTGTTATAATATAATACGCGAAAACAACAAGATTTTATAATTTACGTCAACGCGAAATCACCAAAAAAATAAACAAGAAAAATAAGAACACTGGAAATTTATATGATTCGGTCCGAGTATCGATACCTACGTCTACAGGGGAGAGCCAACAACAAATAATCTACTATAATCGAAAAATCAGTGTTTACAATCACTCACACACTCAAGTGTTTCTCACACCTAAATTTAATCCAAAATCCAAAGTGTTTATAAATAAACAACTCACTTAACATAAACTTTCGGCATAAAATTACCGCGCATTCAAATTCGAAACAATTAGGCTTCGCGTGGCTTCAAGGGAACATGCGGCTCTTTCCCAAGCAGAGTGAACGTCCGACTCTATGTAGGTTTCGGCGGCTTGTTGCTTCGGCGGCTTCGTTGGTAAAAGGAAAAGAAGACCTGCAATTTTCTTGCTTTTATACATGTGCCCAAGTTAAACTTTGACCTAGGCCCACCTACGCTTTGGTTCACGTGCAGAGGCTTACATGCAGGAGTTTCCCACTCTTTTTTTTCTTCCTTTGTTTCCATCAGCTAAAAGAAGAAAATCCAGGCGTGAAAGTTGTGTGCCCAAAGAAGAAATTCTTATTTTGTCTTTTATTTCCTCTTTTGTAAATTTTTAAGAGCCCATCAAATTTCTTCTACTTTGAAAATGTTTATTAACAAAATTTGGTATAATAAATCATTATCCGAATTCAAATTCGATATATTAATTTAACATTTAGAAATACTAATGACTGCTTAATCAATCACTGCCTAATTATGTCTACAAATGCTGACAAAAATCTAACGTCTTTGAATAGCTGAAATCATGGCGAAATGTTCTAGAAATCGCAAATAAATTTTCTAGAGACCACATAGAAACCCCACTTAAGGAATTTATAATTGCTCTGAGATCGTTCTAGAGAGATGACGATTATATCATCACTTGAATATTATTATGCTAGACAATGAACCAGGTAATTTCCAAGGTTCCAATGAGTATAGAGCGGCAAAAATTCAAAGAATGGATCTTTCGCGAACTGATCTCATCCGAATCGGATCAATCCAGGCCGATAGCTAGAGTAGAAATGCCGGCTACGCGAAACTCATTCTCAATAGGAAAACAGGTAGAGAAGGAAAATACAAGATTTCGAATGATAACAAGAAGTTTCCAGTAAATGAATTTCCAAATATATTTTTTTTCCGGAGGTTCAAGTGAATTATCACGTCACGCCACCAACGAAAGCAATCGCTCACAATCCATCTGATCAATTCTTTTTCCTTTTTATAATTATTTCAAAGTTTTAATTGCAGTTGCAAACTAGGGAAAGCACTCCCTAGTTTCCTCCTCGAGAATGCATAATTTTCTGGGGTCAAGTCTTTCGACCAGTCAACGCAAACGTTCCATGAACTTCGCTGATTTCGTGTCAAAGCAGGACGCTGGCCATTCAAACTGACACGTTTCAATCTTCATGTCTCCGCCTCTGCTCTTTCCTTCGACTTTCGAAGGATGCAAAGACAATCGATCGGAGCCTCACGGCATCTGCAAAAGGCCCCCTCGTATAAATACAAACCTTCCTTGAACCCAGGAAGCCATAGTAACACCTACCACAGAAAGACAACAGACACGTTTCAACCCACGACAAACCATCTTCAACAGCTCTCTTTCTTTCCATCTTCTGCATCGAACATCTCCCATTTCTCTTAAGTCCCACCACACCTGATGAACACCGGGGCCGCCTCCAAAATGTCCGGACTGCTGCTCAGGCATCTCGGCCAGAGGGTGCTCTCAACGTCGGCCTGCCGGGGTCTCATGCTCGAGGCAACAGCTAACTTGAGGCATGTCGGGGGGGTCCGGTACAAGAGCAGTCTGGCCACCGATGCCGCAAATGATGAGAAGGGGGAGAACACCAAGGCCATTACTAGCTACTGGGGGATCGCTCCGGCGAGGATCACCAAAGAGGACGGTTCGGCCTGGAAATGGAACTGCTTCAGGGTATGCAATTGTCGTATAAGAACATCTCCCGTCTAGGATTTGATGGAACTTTGTATGGTCGGTCAGATTTCAGTGCTCTGAGTTCTTATCTGGGTCAACGCGTGATTTGCTTATTTCATCATCTTCTTCTTCTTCTTTTCATGGACAGCCATGGGAGGCTTACACAGCAGATGTTTCCATTGATGTGGAGAAGCACCATAAACCAAACAATCTGATGGACAAGTTTGCTTACTGGACAGTTCAGACTCTCAAAATCCCTGTTGGCCTCTTCTTTCAGGTTAGCACTTCCCAAGTTCTGACTGCTTAGGAAATCTTTCAGTCAGAACAATTTGGACGCCCGACACGTAAATCTGGTGTACCCATCATGAGTTCTTGTGGTTTTAGATCAAACTGCCCGGATCGATGCTCATTCACAAGACCAAAATTCCCAAATCAACTATACTTGATTTGTTCTTAGGCTGCATGAATTTATGTTGGTGAAGCTTCTGTGGAACAAGCGAACGGTCCCGGTTTAAATTTCTGTGACGTTCTGTTTTCCTAGTTCTGAGTCAATGTGATCTTCTGCAGAGGCGGCACATGTGCCACGCCATGCTGCTGGAGACGGTGGCCGCTGTACCAGGCATGGTCGGCGGGATGCTCCTGCACTGCAAGTCCCTCCGGCGGTTCGAGCACAGCGGCGGGTGGATCAAGGCGCTCCTGGAGGAGGCCGAGAACGAGCGGATGCACCTCATGACCTTCTGCGAGATCGCGGACCCCGCGTGGTATGAGCGCGCGCTCGTGTTCGCCGTCCAGGGCGTCTTCTTCAACGCCTACTTCTTGGCCTATGTTGTGTCTCCAAAGCTGGCGCACAGGATTGTTGGGTACTTGGAGGAAGAGGCTGTGATCTCTTACACCGAGTTCCTCAAGGACTTGGACAACGGCAGTTTCGAGAACAGGCCCGCGCCGGCGATCGCCATCGATTACTGGAGGTTGCCCCAGGACTCGACGCTGAGGGATGTGATCGTGGTGATCAGAGCCGACGAGGCTCATCACCGGGACCTCAACCACTATGCATCGGTAAGGCCTTTTACCCTGTTCGATTTGCATGTTTTTGGACGTGTGCATTTTGCAGCCTAGGTTTAGTCCCAGCATATTATCTCAAAAGTTTAGGGTCAAAACATGTGCAGTGACCATAACACGAGATAATATAGTAAGTGATTATCACACGTTGTATCATCAGTTGACATAACGTAGTGCCATTAATTATAAAATTGACGTGCACAAAAAAATCATCCATCCATCTTCGTCATGACTTTTAAGTACATGCTTTGTCGTATTTTGTGCCCGATACATCACAATTGATTGTCGCACATCACATTATATCCTAATTTTTTTAAGAATTGTTGTTTAGGGACTTACAGAAGATTTTATTAATTGAATTTTGCAGGACATACAATGCCAAGGACATGAGCTGAAGGAGGCCCCTGCCCCAATCGGATATCATTGATTCATACATAATACATTTATATGAGAAGTTCCATTAATTGATTGAAGACCATCGTCTATCACTATTTGTTATAATGTAAAATCTCGGATAATGTAAAAGAAAAAAAGAGGTATTTAAGCCTACATATTGAATGCAAGCATGTACGTATTGAAGCCTTTTAGAGCATCCGATTAATCTCATTGGTCAAGCAGCCAATTTAATCTGGATCCAATGTCACATTCTAACCATTGATTAAAGATGTATTATATGGTTTTGCGATCTAATTGATCTGATAGTGATCAATGTCCAAGCCCTGCTTCTTGTGAATACCTTTCAACGAAAATTCAAAAGGAGCTCAAACTCTTTTGTGAGAGATCTTTGAAGTCGTACATTCGTTCGTGCACCTTATGTACGATCATGAAGTACATTCATGGATCCGACCCCAAAAAAAGTACATTCATGTACTTCCGCATATTTTCATGAAGGTTTTCCTAACGGCTCCAAAATTCCGTTCAAAGTCGGCTTCAAAAGAACACTTTTCTTTGGCTTCCCCTAAGAATTTAAAAATGAAATTATATTTCAAATATTAAAAAAAAAATTCCTAATAATGATCGCTCGTGTTATTTTACAAAATTTTGTATATTCGAGTTTTTAAAGATCACACGAACTCTTGGTCAATTTCTAGTGCTCATGAAATGGTAACATCTCCAAATTCGATAAGATCGAGTCTCGTAGTCGACAACCACTAGAAGTGGTCAAAGTGGACTCTTCTTCCTCTAGTTATTAGACAAAAAAAGTCCAAATTTATTTAAGTTAATATTACGAAAAATTGCAAACGAGTAAACTTGTGATAAATTTATCACAAACAAGTTCATAAAAATTTTAAATTTATATATATATATATATGATAAATTTACTTAAAACGAATTCATTTATTTTTATTCTTGGTTGAACGCTAGAAGTTAATCCGCTACTAGGCGCGCAAAATGTAAGCGCTTACGTGATCACGGCCAATGGAGGAGCGATTTTTTTTTGTCCCTTTTTGAGGACACACGAGGAAAAGTTGAACACGTCCAACGTGGACCACACATCTTTAATTCCGTTCCTACGACGCAACCTCTTCCATTAATTAACTCCTTAATTAATTAATTCTAATTAAGGTAAACCCTTGCTGACTCCCAAATTGCCTTTTTTTAGAATCTCTTTCAATTTATGCCCCTCTCCGCAGTCAATTACGAAATTGCCCGCTGAACCTAGGAAACGGTCCATGTACACACGCCACCAGCCAACAAGCGTGATCGGTTTCCTAGTGTGACAATTCCTAATATGAAACCAGATCAAATAGGTTTGGTTCCTAAGAACCAGCCCGCCGAGTCTTGGAAATGGTTATTCCTTTTTCTTTTTTGTTTCTTATATTCCCTATACGTAGGAGCTTCCCATGGTCAAAAGAAAATGGTTCATTTACTAATTAGGGCTCATTTCAACATAAAAATTTAAAAACTAAAAATTAAGAAGTTCCGGCAAGTTTGTTGATTCGGTTTGATTCCTAATATGGAATCGGAAACCGGTCAGTCACAAATCTGTCCGATTCAGTTCAATCCGATTCTCGGACTGAATTCACATCCCTGGATAGCGCCAATGCATGCCATATTAAGGGAGGGCATTTCGGTCAGAACGGCATACTTTCCATATAAACCTAAATTTCAAACGGTCCCGAAGAAAAAGTCCTCGCTGGCTTGCCTTGCCTTGCTCCCCACGTATTGGGGCCGCCATCATCATCGAACCTTCTCTCCGTGGGCCCCACAATGTGTGGTAACCCAATCACCGCCCGACACGCGTCGCATAACGCCGCGTCCACGTAGGCAGCCCGACCGCCAATCCCAACTCGCGCGAGCGAAACAGCGCGAAGCGCGGGCGGGCCAGCCTCGCCGGAGTCCATTTACGAAAGTACCCCCGGAGCCGTCACTATATAAAAGAAGGACCGCCACCTAAAACCTCCCTGTCACGCCTTCGACGTTGAACTCATAAACCCCAAACCCCCCCACGACGAAACGCGGAAACCGAATCTCTCCCTTCCCCAAACTCTCGCGTAACGGTCGATCCTCCTCCTCCTCCTCCTCCTCCTTCGCTGATCACGATGATGATCGGACGGCACCACGGCGGCAAGCTCCTCCCCGGCGCCGCCCTCGCCGCGCTGGGCCGGAGGACGCTCGCGACGGCCTCCGTCGCCGCCGCGCGTGGCTTCGCCGGCGAGGCGGCCGCGGCGGCGCAGGGAGCGAAGTACTTCTACTCCGGCCCCGCGCGCGGTGGAGCGGCGGCGACCGCGTGGCTCAGGGCTCCGGCGATCGGGATGCGCCGCGAGAGCACCCTGGCTCTCGGAGAGAAGGAGGCGCGGCCTCAGCAGCAGCAGCAGCAGCAGACGGCGGAGGAGGACAAGCGCGCGGCCGCCGGCGGGAAGGCGATCGCGAGTTACTGGGGCGTGGAGCCTTCGAAGGTCACCAGGGGCGACGGCACCGAGTGGAGGTGGACTTGCTTTCGGGTAACGTGCGACTTTTTTTTCTGTGGCGATTTCGTCTTTGCCTTGTTTGCGTCAAGTCTGCTTTTGTTGCTGATGCGTGTTTTGACGGTGGATGAAGCCGACGGAGACGTACAAGGCGGACCTGTCGATAGATCTGAAGAAGCACCATGCGCCGCTGACGTTCCTGGACAAATTGGCCTTCTGGACGGTCAAGTCCTTGAGATACCCCACGGACATATTCTTCCAGGTACGCCCTCATCTTCAGTTTATGATCCGGCGACTTCCGCACATCTGGCGGTTCGACGCCTGGTTCTCCATCTAGTCCTAAAGATCGGAAAGTTGTATCGTTGGCCGATCTACACGTACACCAGCCCTAGGCGTGTCGAGATCTATTAGAACATATAACTTAGAACGCGCATGATCTTGGTTGGTGTTCCATCGAGCATGGACTAGTCGATGTTTGATATGGAGTTGTACCTGTGGAGACAGAAGGAGTCACGGTGACCTCGCTCTTTGAAATGGACGGAGATTTCTTGGACAAAAAGTTTTAGGTTGCGTTTGAAATTGCTGATTGTGCTTTCGGCCTTTTCTTTTCCATTTTTTTTCTTTCTTTGTTTTTCGAGGGGGGTTTTTATATTTGGTTCTGAATTTAAAGATTTAATTTTTATTTTAACAGTACCTCGAATTTTATAAAATCATGTGAAGTTGATGTTGGACTTTTTTTAAATTAAATATCAAAATATGAATCCTATTTCCATTAACCTTACTTTGATTTTTTTTTTTCGATATAGAAAGAATAGTTATAAATAGATAGTGCTCTTATACAAAATAAATAAAACTTTTTAGCTTTCACCTGCCTTCAAATGAATTTTTATAACAAAAAAAGGAATTAAAAAAAACGCATTTTTATTTCTTTTTATATCTTCGGATTCAAAATTCGAATATTCAAAAAATATTCGAAATGGAAATCGATTTTTTTATTAAAAATTTATTTATTATAATTAATATAGTAGTTTTTTTTTTTTGTCGTATTTTAATATACTAGTTATTTTTTTGTCGTATTTTAATATACTAGTTAACGAAACTATTCTATTAGTTAGAATAAACTATAATATTATTCTTTTTCTTTTTCATCTTATATATAATTTAAAATACGAGTTTATGCGTCTAATTGGTAATTAGGGGTAAATTGTCTTCTTTCCAGCCACTGTCCATCGTGGGAGCTAGACTTTTTTTTTTTTTTTATGTTAAATTTTATCTTTGATATGTAAGGGCGTAAGAGGCTAGACACGCGCGATTCGCTCCCGAGAGTTTTGACATGAACATTTATTTCTTGTGAACAGAGAAGATATGGCTGCAGAGCGATGATGCTGGAGACCGTGGCAGCAGTGCCCGGCATGGTCGGAGGACTGCTTCTGCACTGCAAATCGCTGAGGCGGTTCGAGCACAGTGGTGGTTGGATCAAAGCCTTGCTAGAAGAAGCTGAGAATGAACGCATGCACCTGATGACCTTCATGGAGGTTTCGCAGCCAAGATGGTACGAGCGCGCCCTTGTGTTTGCAGTCCAGGGCGTCTTCTTCAACGCCTACTTCCTGGGCTATCTGATCTCTCCCAAATTTGCCCACCGGGTGGTTGGCTACCTTGAAGAAGAGGCCATACACTCCTACACCGAGTTCCTGAAGGAGTTGGACAATGGAAGTATCGAGAATGTCCCGGCTCCGGCCATTGCCATCGACTATTGGCAGCTCCCCGAAGGATCCACTCTGAGGGATGTCGTGCTCGTGGTGAGAGCTGATGAGGCACATCACCGGGATGTGAACCACTTTGCATCGGTAATGATCTCATTCACAGCACCTCTCAAATTTTTATAGCACTTGTGCGATTTATCAATCGGACTGTATACTCGATCTGATCCTGACTGGTTTAAATGGATGAATTGTTGCAGGACATACATTATCAGGGACGTGAGCTGAAGGAAGCCCCTGCTCCACTCGGGTATCACTGAAATATTCCAGGTCACTAAAGTGCTGTGAAGGATGAAAAGTTCGTTATATGCTCGAGGACTATGTCTTTTACTATGAAATAATTTCGGTACTCATTACAGTGTTTAGAATCCACTGTTGTGTTCATTAAAATGATTCTGGCTACAGGAGTTCATCGTCGTGAACCTCATGGTAATTGTAATTCGATTCCTTTTCCCCCTTGTGAAATAACCCCATCTTGCTGTTGCTGAATAAAGAACTAATGTTTGACCAACATCATCCGTTCTAATTCACGATGGTACTTTCCAAATGGCAGATTTATGAGATAGAAAAGGCACTGGTTTGCGGTTGATCGAAGAATTGGAGTTCGTCTGGGGAGAAGCTTTCTGCTTGAAGCGAATGATAAAATGTTCAAGCCATGTCTTCTCTCCTGCAACTCCAAGGTAGCCCAAATGGTAATTGCAATACAGGGTGCTATTCTTAGGCATAGCCAATTTTAGAGTCGAACCTTTTAGAAGTTGAGAATTGGAGAATAGCAGTCACTGACTGACTACTATCATGTCAACTAGGATGGGTTTAGAAATTACAAAATCTAGCAACATCTTTACAGCAAAATGTAAATTTATGTTAGTTCCTTCAAACGGAAGGATAGATTCAATTAAATTGAAGCAAGTACTATGCGAAACGGCAAGATGGTTATAGTGACAGCGATGATTCAATATGGTGGTGGTAGTTTCCATGAACAATAGGCAACTACCTAAATTTCAAGACATCTCTCACGATTGGGAGATGTTGAAAAATCACGAGGAAATATGATCAATCTTAGTGTAAGAGTATGAGTATTGGCCCCCACTATGGTTTTGCATGAAGGTTATAGGGAAATGTATACAAATAATTCGTGAACTTTAGCATATTGTGCAATATCATTCCTAAAGTTTCAATTTGTTCAATGCTATCCTTGAACTTTATCCTGGCATGTAATATCATCCATATACTTTTAATTTGAACTTTTTGTGCATATTTAATCTAGTCACTGAATTATATTAAAACTTTCAATATTGACCATAAATTTGAATTAATGAAAAGATAATATTAAATATTTTTATATACTTCAGGGACTAGATTAAACCTATCCCATAAATTGAAAGACCACATTAGACAAATTAAAAATTCAATGGCAACATTACATATTAAGTTAAAGTTCATAAAATATATTGAACAACTTAAAAGTTAAGAGACGAAATTGCTAATTGAATCAAAGTTTGCGGATCGTTTGTATCATTTTTCCTAGGTTATAGGACAAATGTTTTTGGGTTGCACTTTCTGACATGATATCCACCTAGTTAAAATATTAAGTGATGGATTCACTTCTTTCATTTCTTGATTGTCCTACGTGCGATCCTGCGGCATAATACGGAGAAAAGAATTCCCAGTTGCTGCTGCTGGGGACGAGAGGGGAAAAGCTTCTTGTCTGGATCTTTGACTGGCCCACAAGGAAGCGGCGATCGGTAGAGCACGTTGTCCCTAAGGCTCATTCACAAGGGCTCTTTGCTCTGCCCTGGAGACCGTCTTTGGCCATTATATTCGAACACAATGATGTTATGTAGCTGACTTTTGTGATGATGCCTGGCTCTATTTTACTAATCTTCAATTCAACTCTTTAAAATGTCCCTTGAATATTTCCCAGTTTCTGTTGCAGAACAAGTTCTTCCTCACCTTTGACAACTCGAAACCCCACATCTGATTTTGGCTTATCTTCGTGTTATTCATTGACATTGGGTGGAGTTTTCGTAGTTCAAAATGGCTCGAATTTGGAACTTCCAATATAACTTGACATTTTGAATTTGGGAAGTTGCCTTGGTACAATTTCTGTTGAGGTTTCCAGGTTTTCCAATCGAGATGTCCTGTATCATAGTATCGACGAATTTTTGCACGATATATCTACTAAACCGAGTTGAACACGAACACAGACTATCAAAACACTAGGTCCTTGTGAGTCCCATCAAAAGGTGATTGATGAGCGGGGGGGAAGGGGGTTGGGTGGTGGAGGTGAGTGGGGCCAGGTTTCACGAGTAAGCCTGACACCTCCAACTCTACAAGCTTGGCCCAGCCCGAGAATTTCAATGTAAATTTTTTGTTATAGACAAGCTCAGGCATCAGATTCGGCCTAACCTTTGGGCCAACCTATCTAGAGCCAACATGGTGCTCACATTTATAGTGCGTTTGGTTGGATTTTTGAGGAAAGCTATTAGGAAAATGCAAAGAATTTTAGGTTGAAATGAACTTTTCAGAATGCAAATTGTGTTTGGTAAGTTACAATTTAAAAGTCCATTGTGAAGTATCTTTGAAGCGAAAATGATGTTTGGGAGAATTATATTTACAAATGACTTTCGTGATAAAAAAAAAATTATCAAAAGAAAAATAAAAATAAAAAAATTGACCAGAAAGGGCAAAAGTCGGGAAACCCTCGATGAGGGTTGCCGGACGTTAGGTGACCCCCGGCGAGGGCTGCCGGACGTCGAGCGACCCCGCCACAACCCAGATCTGGGGCAGTGAGGTCCCACGACCTCGGCGGGGTCGTGCGACCTCGCCACCACCCCCAGATCTAGGTCGCAGCGGGGTCGCGCGACCTCGCCACCCCGGATCCGGGTCGCGGCGAGGTCGCGCGACCTTCAAAGAACCACCGCGACCCAGATTTGGGGCGACAAGGTCGTGGGAGGACCTTGTCGCCCTTGGATCCCGGGGCGGCAAGGTCGCGCGACCCCGCCACAACCCAAATCCAGGGGCGGCAAGGTTGGCAACCCAAACCTCGCCACGACCCAGACAGGGCAGCGATTGCACCACTTCCCGGCGACGGTCACACCACTCCCTAGTGACGGTCTCCTAGGCCACCGCGACCATGCCGAGCCATTAGTAGCCGCTCACAACTTCGAGCAACACATCGGCCAACCTCAACGGAGAAGAAGATGAACAGTACAATGACGATGGCAAAACTGGAAAAATCAAGAGTAAGTGAGGATCTTTTTGGAAGAAAAAAAAATGAATAGTGCCTATTGTATGCCGAGAAATATGCTAAGAAAACTAAAAGCCCAAGGCACCCTCACACTTGCCTTGGGCTTTTAGCCTTGAGAAGGCCAACTTTGGCCTAATGGGAATTTCAAAGTTGTTCCCAAACACCCAATTAGTCCCGCCAAAAATGATGATCCAGGTTCAATTGGATACATGCTTGCACCATATTCATTAAACAATTTCTCAACAGCCTTAGTAAACTACAACCGGAAATCTTGTTTGAAGTTGGTCTGATGAAATATTATATTCATAGGTATACCCATGATTTCAAAGTATAGAGGCTAATTTCACTGTCTTTATATAGGATGTCCCAATAATATATTATAGATATATCTTGTTTCGTGGAAGGACAATTTAAGAAATATTTACAATGAAAAAAAGCATGTCAAGTATTTGTTCTCTCTTTAGACCAAAAAACAAGTAATAGTTCTCTCTCACGGCTTGTGGCTAAGGATACTTCTTTCTTTAGCGTGTTTTCCTCCATCTCGTTATAGGAGATCTATTTTGATTGAGACTCTAATTAGTGGAGTACAAACAAGGATCGTTGTTTACTCAATTTTGCATACAAGCAATATTCATTTTTCGCACACCTGACAACGTCGTTTTCATTCCCTCGGCTCCAAGTAATGGCAAGTCCTAAGAAGGTTCCAAGCTTTCAACGTTCACATCATCTTATGGTCAAGCTATATAATCAACTCTATGTTCACATTATCTTACGGCAAAGTCCAAAGGATAACTTTTTGAGCGTTCACATTCAAGTGGGTTGAAAGCGAAAGGAGGTTGACCTACTCCAAGCAGCTTCCTCACACGTCCTTCTGTTCCTATTCCCACCATAAATTAAGATTTAGAGATACTAATTGCTGCTCAATCAATCACGCACCTAATTATGTCTAGAGATGCTAACAAAAAATCTGATGTCATTGAATGGATGGATGGAATCATGGCGAAATGCTCTAGAAATCGCAAATAAATTTTCTAGGGATGCGTAGAAATCCAGCTTTATTAATTTAGAATTGCTTTGAGATAGAAAAAAGAAATAGAAAAAAGAAAATACAATATTTTGAAGAGTGACGAGACAGACACTACATTATAAATTTAGGAAATTTCTGGTAAGTGCATTTCGAAATGTTTTTCCCTAAGTTAAAAGGAAGGTTCGTGTGAATTATGCTGTCACACCACCAACAAAAGCAATCACTCACAATCAATTTGATCAATTCCTTGTTCTTATTATTATTTCAAAGTTCTAATCGGGTTGCAAACTAGGGCAAGCACTCCCTAGCGTTCTCCTCAGGACTGCATAATTTTCCGGGGTCAACTCTCTCGACCAGTCAACGCAGAGATTCCAAGAACTTCGCTGATGTCGGGTCAAAGCAGGACGCTGACTATTCAAACTGAATTATCGTTTCAATCTTCTCGTCTCCGCCTCTGCTCTTTCCGTCGACTTTCGCAGGATGGAAAGACAATCGATCAGAGCCGTCTAGCATCTGCGAAAGGCCCCCTCGTATAAATACAAACCTTCCATTAACCCCGGAATTCATAGTAACACCTACCACAGAAAGACAACAGACACGTTCTAATGCTCCTGAAATGGATTGATCTCCAGATTCGATAAGATCGAGTCTCGTACTCGACGACCGCTAGAAGTGGTCAAAGTTGACTATACCTCTAGTTAGACAAAAAAGTCCAAATTTTTTAGAGTCAGAGTCCGTTCATTTCGCAGAAAATGACTTCTAGAAAAATATTTTCCAAATTTTCCAGCGTTCTTTCACGGATAATGAACTAATCAAGGAAAATATTTTCCATCATTAGAAAAAAAAAAAAACAACAACAACATTTAAAAGTGAGGAAAATATTTTCTACTTACATTTTCCATAACTTCTTCCATCTTGCTTCTTTTTACCAATACATTTTTGTTTTATTTTTATGCTTTCTTTTTTTTTTTTAAAAAAATCGAGTTTTAAATTTTTTTTTTTTTCCTTTCTTTTTCTTTTCTTTTTTTCTTTTCTTTCTTTCCTTTTCATCTTCTTCTTTGGCGGCGGCTAGTGACCGGCCACGGCGGCGCCCGGCAATCGCCCGCAAGCCAACTCGAGCCTCGCCACGAGGACCGGCGAGGCTCCACCTAGCCCAATATGGCGAAGCCAAGCTTGGGCCTAGCCGGATCGGGCGAGGCGGAGCTCTTGCTTCGCGACTCGCCGATCCGGCGAGCTGGGCGGGGCTCGGCCAACCTCGCCTGAGCTCGCCAAAGGTTCGCCGGGCTCGGTAGGCCGCGAGCTCGCCGAATTTGGCAATGAAGCTCGGGCTCCCGATCCAAGCAAGCCCGAGGTCCACCGCCGATACGACGAGCTTGCGGCTCGCCAAAGCCCGGTGAAACTCTGGCGAGCTCGAGCGAGATCGGCAGAGTCTCGAGCTTGCAAAATCCGGCGACCGAGTCTTGGTCGGTCGCCAAGCAGCCGGCAATCATCAAGCATGCGACGACGGAGGAAGGAAGAGGAAGGAGGAAGGAAAAGAAAAAGAAAAAATAAATAAATAATAAAAATTTCGATTTTTTAAAATACAAATAATTAAAATTTTATTTTTTAAAAAATATATAAAGTAAAAATAAAAATTTCGATTTTTTAAAAATACAAATATTAAAAATTCATTTTTTAAACAAATATAAAAAGATAAAACTAATTTTTGGTCAATTAAAATATTAAAATTCAATTTTTGATAATTTTTCCCAAACAATTAAATTAACTAACGAACAGTGAAAAGCGAGTATGTAGAAAATAAAGTCATTTTCCTGGAAAATGATTTTTAGAAAAATGTTTTCCAGAAACACTTGTGATATTTTTAGTGAAAATGACTAATCATTAATATTACGAAAAACTTCAAATGAGTAGACTCATGACAAATTTATCATAAATAAGTTCATAAAAATTTCAAATTGATATACACATTGATAAATTTACTCAAAACGAATTCATTTTATATTTTATTCTTGCTTGAAGACTAGAAGTTAATCCGCTACTAAGCGCGCGAAATGTAACGTGATCGCGACCAATGAAGGAGCAATCTTTTTTCCCTATTTGAGGCACAAGAGGCAAAGTTGAACACGTCCAACTTTTGGCGGACCACACATCCTTAATTCCGTTCCTACGACGCAACCTCTTCCATTAATTAACTCCTTAATTAATTAATTCTAATTAAGGTAAACCCTTGCTGACTCTCCCCAAATTGCCTTTTTAAAATCTCTTCCAATTCATGCCCCTCTCCGCAGTCAATTACGAAATTGCCCGCTGAACCTAGGAAACGGTGCATGTACACGCCAGCCAAACAAGTGTGATCGGTTTCCTAGTGGGATAACTCCTATTATGAAACCAGACATATAGGTTTGGTTCCTACCGAGTCTTGGAAATGGTGATTTCCTTTTCATTTTTGTTTCTTATATTCCCTATAAGTAGGAGCTTCCCAACGTCAAAAGAAAAGGGATAATTTATTAATTAGGGCTCATTTTAACATAAAAAATTAAAAATTAAGAAGTTCTGGCAAGTTTGTTGGTTCAGTTTGATTCCTAATATGGAATTGGAAATTGATCAGTCATAAATCTGTTCGATTCAGTTCAATCCAATTCCCTGATGGAATGCACATCGCTGTACAGCGCCAATGCATGCCATACTGAGGGAGGGCATTTCGGTCAGAACGGCAAACTTTCCATATAAATCTAACTGTCCCGAAGAAAAAGTCCTCGCTGGCTTGCTTTGGCTTGCCTTGCTCCCCACGTATTGGGGCCGCCATCATCATCGAACTTCGAACCTTCCCTAAGTGGCCCCCACAATCGGCAATCCAGGTGCGGTAACCCAATCTCCGGCCGACACGCGTCGCAACCCCCCCGTCCACGTAGGCAGCCCCGACAGCCATTCCCAACTCACGCAAGCGAGCGAAGCTTTGGCCAGCCTCGCCGGAGTCCATTTACGAAAGTACCCCCCCGAGCAGTCACTGTATAAGGGAGACCGCCACCTGAAACCTCCCTGTCACGACTTCGACGTTGAACTCATAAACCCCAAAACCCCTCGACGAAACGCGGAGACGCGGAAACCGAATCTCTCCCTTCTCCAAACTCTCGCGTAACGGTCGATCCTCCTTCCCTTCCTCCTCCTTCGCTGATCACGATGATGATCGGACGGCACCACGGCGGCAAGCTCCTCGCCGGCGCCGCCCTCGCCGCGCTGGGACGGAGGACGCTCGCGACGTCCTCCGTCGCGGCGCGCGGCTTCGCCGGCGAGGCGGCCGCGGCGGCGCAGGGAGCGAAGTACTTCTACTCCGGCCCCGCTCGCGGCGGAGCGGCGGCGACCGCATTGCTCAGGGCTCCGGCGATCGGGATGCGCCGCGAGAGCACCCTGGCTGTCGGAGAGAAGGAGGCGCGGCCTCAGCAGCAGCAGCAGAAGCAGACTTCGGAGGAGGACAAGCGCGCGGCCGCCGGCGGGAAGGCGATCGCGAGTTACTGGGGCGTGGAGCCTTCGAAGGTCACCAGGGGCGACGGCACCGAGTGGAGGTGGACTTGCTTTCGGGTAACGCGCGACTTTTTATCTGTGGCGATTTGGTCTTGCCTTATTTGCGTCGAGTCTGCTTTTGTTGCTGATGCGTGTTTCGACGGTGGACGAAGCCAACGGATACGTACAAGGCGGACGTGTCGATAGATATGAAGAAGCACCATGCGCCGCTGACGTTCTTGGACAAATTGGCCTTCTGGATGGTCAAGGCCTTGAGATACCCCACGGACATATTCTTCCAGGTACGTCCTCATCTTCAGTTTATGATCCGGCGACTTCCGCACATCTGGCGGTTCGACGCCTGGTTCTCCATCTCATCCTAAAGATCGGAAAGTTGTATCGTTGGCCGATCTACACGTACACCAGCCCTAGGCGTGTCCAGATCTATTAGAACATATAACTTAGAACGCGCATGATCTTGGTGTTCCATCGTGCATGGACTAGTCGATGTTTGATGTGGAGTTTGTACCTGTAGAAACAGAAGGAGTCAGGGTGACCTCGCTCTTTGAAATGGACGGAGATTTCTTGGACAAAATGTTTTAGATTGCGTTTGAAATTGCTAATTGTGCTTTCGGCCTTTTCTTTCCCATTTTTTTTCTTTCTTTGTTTTTCGAGGGGGGTTTTTATATTTGGTTCTGAATTTAAAGATTTAGTTTTTATTTCTACAGAACACCTTGAATGTTTATAAAATTATGTGACGTTGATGTTGGACTTTTTTTAAATTAAATACCAAAGTAATTTCTTCTTTTTTTCTTTTACATTTTGTATATGGATTTAAAATACGAGTTTATGCGTCCAATTGGTAATTAGGGGTAAGTTGTCTTCTTTCCGGCCACTGTCCATCATGGGAGCTAGACTTTTTTTTATGTTAAATTTTATCTTTGATATGTAAGGGCGTAAGAGGCGAAACACGCGCGATTCGCTCCCGAGAGTTTTGACATGAACATTTATTTCTTGTGAACAGAGAAGATATGGCTGCAGAGCGATGATGCTGGAGACCGTGGCAGCGGTGCCCGGCATGGCCGGAGGACTGCTTCTGCACTGCAAATCGCTGAGGCGGTTCGAGAACAGTGGTGGTTGGATTAAAGCCTTGCTAGAAGAAGCTGAGAATGAACGCATGCACCTCATGACCTTCATGGAGGTTACGCAGCCAAGATGGTACGAGCGCGCCCTCGTGTTTGCAGTCCAGGGCGTCTTCTTCAACGCCTACTTCCTGGGCTATCTGATCTCTCCCAAATTTGCCCACCGGGTGGTTGGCTACATTGAAGAAGAGGCCATACACTCCTACACCGAGTTCCTGAAGGAGTTGGACAATGGAAATATCGAGAATGTCCCGGCTCCGGCCATCGCCATCGACTATTGGCAGCTCCCCGAAGGATCCACTCTGAGGGATGTCGTGCTCGTGGTGAGAGCTGATGAGGCACATCACCGGGATGTGAACCACTTTGCATCGGTAATGATCTCATTCACAGCACCTCTCAAATTTTTATAGCACTTGTGCGATTTATCAATAGGACTGTATACTCGATCTGATTCTGACTGGTTTAAATGGATGAATTGTTGCAGGACATACATTATCAGGGACGTGAGCTGAAGGAAACTCCTGCTCCAGTCGGATATCACTGAAATATTCCAGGTCACTAAAGTGCTGTGAAGGATGAAAAGTTCGTTATATGCTCGAGGACTATGTCTTTTAGTATGAAATAATTTCGGTACTCATTACAGTGTTTAGAATCCACTGTTGTGTTCATTAAAATGATTCTGGCTACAGGAGTTCATCGTCGTGAACCTCATGGTAATTGTACTTCGATTCCCTATACCCCTTGTGAAATAACCCCATCTTGCTGTTGCTGAATAAAGAACTTATGTTTGACCAAGATCATCCGTTCTAATTCACGATGGTACTTTGCAAATGGCAGATTTATGAGATAGAAAAGGAACTGGTTTGCGGTTGATCGAAGAATTGGAGTTCATCTGGGGAGAAGCTTTCTGCTTGAAGCGAATGATAAAATGTTCAAGCCATGTCTTCTCTCCTGCAACTCCAAGGTAGGCCAAATGGTAAGTGCAATACAGGGTACTATTCTTAGGCATAGCCAATTTTAGAGTCGAACCTTTTAGAATTTGAGAATTGGAGAATAGCAGTCACTGAATGACTACTATCGTGTCAACTAGGATGGGTTTAGAAATTACAAAATCTAGCAACATCTTTACAGCAAAATGTAAATTTATGTTAGTTCCTTCAAATGGAAGGATAGATTCAGTTAAATTGAAGCAAGTACTATGCAAAATGGCGAGATGGTTATAGGGACGGCAATGATTCAATATGATGGTGGCAGTTCCCATGAACAATAGGCAACTACCTCAATTTCAAGACATCTCCCATGATTGGGAGATGTTGAAAAATCACGAGGATATATGATCAATCTTAGTGTAAGAGTATAAGTATTGGACCCCGCTATTGTTTTGCATGAAGGTTATAGGGAAATTTATACAAATAATTCGTGAACTTTAGCATATTGTGCAATGTTATTCCTAAAGTTTCAATTTGTTCAATACTATCATTGAACTTTATCTTGATGTGTAATATTTTTCATTTACTTTTAATTTGAACTTTTTGTACATATTCAATCTAGTCACTAAATTATATTTAAAATTTTCAATATTGACCATAAACTTGAATTAATGAAAAGATAATATTGGATATTTTAATATAATTCAGGGATTAGATTGAACCTATTCCATAAATTGAAAGATCACATTAGACAAATTAAAAGTTCAAGGGCAACATTGCATATTAAGCTAAAGTTCATGAACTATATTGAACAACTTAAAAGTTAAGAGACGAAATTGCTAATTGAATTGAAGTTTGGGGACCATTTATATCATTTTTCCTATGTTATAGGGCAAATGTTTTTCTCTAATCACACACCACCATGCTTAGCAAAATAAAAGGACAGGATGAACCAGCATCAACGCGAGTCGAACCAGAAGAGAAGCCATGTGTTGTGCTATGGTGCTTATACTACAATAAATTTTTAAAAATAGGATCACATTTGATTTTTGTCGAGATCACCTGCGATAAAGCAGCATATTAGCTTCTTCGATAGAAGCTCATTCATTGGAAGGAATCGGCCCGACATTTTGTAGATGGGCCCGTGAAGACGCTGGAACTTCGCTAGGCGACTGAAAGTATAACCAACGGCAAAAGCTGATTGAGTGCTTAGATTGGCTAAACCTGAAATGAGTAGATTCGCTACTGCTATAATTTGTTTAACTGATTTATGTATGTTTTGGTGAAACTTAGTGACACGTTAACAAAGATACATACTCCTTTTTTCTTGGCTAATTATGATGATTCTGCTGATTTTCCACTGAATTTGTAGTTGACATGTTGCTCGAAAAGATGCAAAATTTTGGAAGCATAAACAGTGATGGTAACAAGACTTGGCCATCCAATGGTCATAGATGAAAAGCAAGATTTGTGCAATTGTAACAAGCCTGTGATTGAAATTCAGTGAAAATGACCAGAGACAGGCGATAGACGGAGCCTTAGCATAGCGCACATAAATTCACTTTCTCCTTCGCGATAATGCTCCTGTTGTTCAGTCAAAACACTGCGACAACATGATTTTCTAGACGTGCGGCTCGACAACCAGAGCAAGCTCAAATATTTATTCAGACTTCTCAGTTTTCTTAGCGTCATAGTGGAATATGGAAAATTCAGGACATTCTTACAACCTCATATTCATGGGACACCTTCAAAGGGGACTCTTTGGAAACGGGCCGCTCTTCTGACCACAGCTCCAGATTAACCGTTCCAAATCCCCAGTGGATCAAACACTTGAAGACCTCATTGGCATTGAACCGATTGACTAGTCCCACACCAAGGCATTTGTCCCAAAGCGACCATTCACCTGAAAAAATAAGGACCATTAGGCACCAAGATAAAGAACATCCTCATTTGTTAGGGAAAAAAGAAAAACGTCAAAAATGACTGGGTGCTGGTTCGATGACCAATTAATGGTTTTTCTATCAAAAAGGTCATCATCCTTAAGGAATTTTTCAAACACAAGGAGAAAAATACGTTAATGACAACAAACTAAATTTGGGTTAATCAAGTTCATTTGAGTGGATGCTATAGTTAACGACATCTAGGTTAGGTAATCAAAGAAGAAAAGATTCCACAGAGGACAGGAAAATAGAAGCTGGAAGTGTTACAGAGCACGAAGTGTTGTAAACAGTGGAAGGAAGTTTGCCGACAACAGAAGTAGGACATTCTGTCACAGGAGCAAGATGTGCTTAACAAACCTGCAACTTCAAAATTCGAATTGAGTTTTGAATGATTCAATCTGAAGATCTGACACTTGATTGATGAAATTATACTCAATCAAATATAATTTAACCCAACCTAAAACTAGATATTCATTTATCATGGAAAAGAATGAGAAAATTTATGCCAAAGCACATGTATGGATCTCTCAAAAGATGTACAGAAATTATCTATGGTAACTGGAGATCCACTTGATGAAGATTTTAAGCATATGTAGGTATAAGCATCTGAAGAAAGTGAAGTACATCGCCATTCTCAACCTATTGATGAAATGGAACGTCCAGATATGCAGTAACTAATTGAATGAAATCGGATATCGAAGGAATCAAAGCTGATAGGTGCTTTCATGGAAGGAAAACTCACGGACCTATCAATTGACATTGATTAATGCAAGGCCATATGAAGATATACACAAGGATGGAGAAGGAAGACAATGATGGCTGGCCAAGGGACCTCTGGCATTTGGGTCAACGAGAATTGAGGACTGGAATTCGAAGCAGGAGATGAGAATAGGCTATAACGAGAATACTACCAATATGAAGAGCCTACACCTTGATTCTTGTACTTCCACTTGGGCTGAACTTAGAAAGACCTCAAGTGTATTTTGAACTGTCTTTGTATCATCTCATCCCTAGTAAGAGCTGTGGAGTGTGTTTACAAATTGATATGAGAGGGAGAGGCTTAACTATATGGGGGCATTGATAGGAGACCACTGTTCCGTTCTGTAGGAGCAGCTGGTTCTGTACAAGGTTTTACTATAGAAGCGACAGATGCTGAAGCAGTGTGGAACAGATGGTATGAGTAGTAAGATATTTAGAGGAAGTGAACTCAGCCTTGATTGGAGGCTGGGCTGGTAGTACTTGAAGAGAGGAGTATACTTAGCTCAATTTTGTTACCTCAGCTCTTTTATTTCTTGTTAATCACTTAAAGCATCAATGGTTTCTGGAATATTTCTGTTAAACTGATACCAGAGTGTTAAAAAGTCGATGCAAACCAACTTTGGGTGATCCAAGATGATAGAAGTACCAAAATCTTGAACAATGCACTTGAATCTTGGATTACTAAGGTATTTGTAATCCCGTGCAAGTTTTTGACAACCCAGTGTAAGAGTTCCAAAAAGTGGAGTGATGCAACTGGATCTTGGTTTATTATGGAGTATAGCTCTCCAGTTACCCAGGCCTTTGCAGCAGATAACAAAATGCAGAACCAAAAGAAAAGGTAAGAAAAAACAATTACCATTAGGTAGAAGATTCCCTTCAAAAGTCTGCTCGCCAGAATCGGGCAAAAGTTCATGCTTAGAACCATCAACAGCTGTAAATGAGATAAAAGATTCTGTAGGGTGCAACAGGGCGAATGTGGGGTGCACTCTCAAGCAGACCAACCTACGGCAGAATATAAACAACCATTATAGGTGATCATCACCAATCTGAAAGTTTAGGGTGCAAAAGGGTGAATATGGGGTGAATATCTGACAATAAAAAACAAAAAGCATAAAATGCAGTTCTCTAATGATATCTCCATTTAATTTTCTGATTATATTTATTCACTGTAAGAAAAATGCAGGCTCAACTTTAAGCATGTACTCTCAATAGTGACGAGCAATGAGTTTTTCATAACATTTTCTTAGCATTAACAAAATTGCTCATTTCATAAAGGCCTGTTATCAGAAGTCCTTTGTAGTTGTGTAACTTTCTCCAAGACTGTGTTTGGGCTGACCTTGAAAATCCACCAGAACCAGCACCAACTTTCCTGGCTACAAGGCTAGAGTCAATTCGAAACACCTTAGGGTTGTCCTTTCTGATAGATATGAGTCGTTGAATAGCCAGTCCACCACCAATTTCACCTTCCATCATAAGAGATTCCTCCTCTCCAGCGTGCTCAAGATTTCTCCTACAGGGAATGCAGAGCACACGCGAGGTAAATCTAGTGCAAGAAAATAAAATTCCTATGTTTTGCAAAACAAAAGACAACGATGTTGATAAATAAATAATTCAGCAGATTACAAGTGGTCAAACGCTTCTACATAATTGAAAAGTCAAGTTCTACTCTGGTCCAATTTGCAAACTGCTGGATTTACTAAGAAGTATTCTGAGGCCTATTGAAAATACTGATGCAGACATACACAGACTAGAAGAATTCTGATTCACTTCCTATTGTACCAAAGCCATTAAAGGATGTAGTATAACTCATGTTGTGACAAAAAGAACCCCTGTTACAAGTGTAAATATTCAACAATCTTCAATAGAGAGTAACAGAGAAAATAAATAAAGACTACACCTTTCCTCAATTACTAAATAACAAAGTAAATAGATGGCTCTATTTATAGATCATTAGAGACACTAGCAAAACCTTAATTTCCTTATATATGACCACCTACTAACTACTAGCTAATAGTCTAACATTATAAATGTATTTCAACAATTCCCCTCAAGCTGGAGCATCCGCCTTGCATATGATAGTTGCAACTCTCATCTGAAGTTTGTGACTAAAACACTGTGTAAACTGGACCTCGACTAGAAAATGGATGTTGTTTATATCAAACCGGATTTGAGGTAATGACAATTATGTCCAGACCTTACAGGACAAACTGAATATAATCCACGTTAACACTACCTTTGATGAAAGCGCTGAAGAAACAAATTAAGATCAAAAAATTGAAACCTCTCTTTCTCATATAACAAAGGTTAAACGTGTGAAAACTCGACTTGAATTGCAGCAAACTAAACTCCATCACCCCACAACGCTTGACTTTGGCAGCTCAATGAAAAGGTATGCTAATATCCGGTGCTCACAGCTTTTGCTTGGAAACTTGACAACAACCTCACTCGTCGATGACGCTATCAATTGAAGATGAGTCTCACAATAAATAACATCTACAGTAGGCTTCTTAAGATTTCAAAGGACCACAATTGGGGAGGTTGTTAAAGATGAGTTGCTACTGGATAAAGCCTTTTTCTTGACTCATTTTTTTTATAAGTGAGAGAGATCTGTTAAAGAAACAAAAGCACATGAACCGGAGCAAATGTGTAAAGCTTGACTGATACACAAACCAGAAACGACAGAGGACAACAAAGGAGACGAAGACAGCTACTGGAATGAAGGACTTGACGGAACCCTATATTAGAGAACAAAGGGACTTGATTGAGAGTTTCCACTAGCCATGAAGACAAGGAAGAGTGACAAAGAACAGCGACAGTGGCTTGAGAAAAGTTTGTGATGGTAGACTTCAGCTCACTGGAAAGACAAGATCAATGGCGAAAAATTGAGACGGGTGGTCAATAGACAGCAACTCAGAGGAACAAAGGAGCAGCAACTCCTTGATGGCAACAAAAAAGCCGACAAAAACGACAAGTTTACTTGATCTGGACGAACAGCGATTCTCCTTGATGACAAGCAGCGATTGATGGAAAGAAGAAAGATAAACCTTGGGTCCCTTTCTAAAATTTTAATAAGTTACTTGAAGATGTAGACTAATATTTAAATACTTTCCCTCATGCGTAGGCTGGACTTTGTGAAATATATGATAAAGATGGAAAATAAGGCCCGAAAAGATTTAAACTTGGGACCTCCTCAGGAAAACTTGATGAACATGCGTTGATAGATTTGACTAAAAAAATTCTTCAGTATTTGTGAGATTCAGCAATAATACCCTTGCAACTACCATGTTTGGCTCATGCTTCGCAATTAATGGTCCGACAACATACTCAGACCCAGAATAATAAGTCCAAACAAAGACGAAATTAAATCTTTCATTAACTCAAGCAAACTATTTGTTCCTAATAATCGATACTGCTATAATCCAAACTCTTGTTTCTTCCTCCTAATACATGAAATATCTTAAACAACTATTTGGCTCATTTTCTTCATGCTGCAGAGAGGCAATCACCAAAACTGAGACAGAAGTTGAGAAACTTACTCGATGACAGTATAGTCCTCAGTACATCCAGCAGACCTATACTCTCTTCCACTATACTCTTCATATCCATTGATTTCAATTCTGCTATGAAGCCATTGTGTACCTGCCATACAGCCAAATAAAATTTGAGGTTCTATCTTAAATTCTGATACTTATATATGTTTTCACATATCTTATAGCATTTGCCTTCATGCTTTACTAATCATCAAATCAACCTCAACCTTCCTCAGCGTAGAGCGATATAGAGGATCAACTGTAATGGTCATAATTGTCGTGGCAGTGACAGCATACAGGTCACAGTTGTGTAGATCATACAAGTATGAAATAGGAAAAAACTCAATGATTAACCAAGTCTCAGCTTTTGCATACTATAATGATGCTAGATTACTTCATCTTTGCTTTTCATGAGAAAATACCAATTGAAGTGGCTGTCTTACCAGTGATGGCATAATTATAATTATGGCCATGACACAATCCGGAATTGCCTATAACATCAAGAAATATCTGGTCTATGACAAGCTGCTTCATGGCCAGTGTAAGTTAACGATAAGCTGTCATGTCCATCCCTTCTTAGATTGAGCAAGACAAGATGTATCCATGTTGATATAGATGTGATAGGAGTTATGCAAATGTTGTGGGCAATGCCAATAAGTCTCTCCAATAACTTAATTTACTACCAATCAAAGTAAAAAGAAACACCTACCAGTCCATAGTTAAATAATTCTATTTCCATTTGAATTGAACTTCTTATGCGCCAAATTGTCACATATGTAGAGAAGAAGCATCACACATATCCCGATAAAAAAGGAGGGACAAAAGTAAGCAAAGCTTTGTAGACAATACTAACCCAAAATCTATTCAAGCACATATTTACTTCTTGAGCAAAGAAAAAAAAATAGATACGTGTGATCAAGTGCAAAAAGAATCTCTGCGGAATTGAACTGAACCTCTCATATATCTGATTGTCAGCTATATAGCTACCAAAAAGCATCACGCATGTCCAAACAATTCAACTTTTGCAGAACTGGTTTTTGCTGAAGAGAATGCGCATTTAGTTTAAACTTACTGATAAGGAAAATCAGCACTATCGCTGCATGAACTCTTTAATATATCAGCAAGCTTTCACTTTCAAAAGTTGGAATTCAAAAACGTTTAAATAGTTGTAGTGGTATCAGGATGGTTAAGAACCCAGTCAAATCACCTGAAGGGACATGCTCCATTGATATGATCCTTCCCCCAATCCAAGGAACAATTTTGGCTATCCATTCCCCACTTTTTAGCTCAATAGGGGTCCTCGAAAGTTCTACACCCTTATGGCTTGAGATCTCTTCAACGTCTGGAATGCGCTTACAGCTCTCTGCATGCAAGAATCACTTGCATCAATAAGGGTACATGGAGAAGATGCAGAAGACATAGGCAAAGTCGCAGCATGATATCAACAAAGGCAGTGATTTTCAAACATTCTTCTTTGGAGCCCATAATAATCCATGAGGAAGAATGACATCCCCAGTCAAGGAGGAGCCACCTTCCTCAAATATCAGCAAAAAGTTGGAAAAGCTGCTACAGGATGTGCAGTAATGTTCATGGATTTACCAACTCTCTCCTTCCCACAGCAAAAAGTTTTTAAAAGATGTCCTGGAAATATCATCCATGTAAACTTTTTAAAGTTGATGCATGGTAATCAATAAGAGTTGAAACAAGTGTAAGCAGTCATTAAGGAGGCAACTTTCCTCTGTGTGGATATGAATAAGCACAAAGTATCTCTACCAAACCATGGTTCTTGATTTCACTTTGCATTTATGACTATAAATCTGATAAACAAACATTAAAGTTCCATGTTGTTAACATGTTCACAGAATGAATCAATCCTTATGGATAGCATATTTACTATACCAATGTGAAAATGGGAATTTGTATCCGTTTTCCATCGAAAAAAGCCAATTAACCCACAAATTGCTGCAGCTAGGGATATCTCACCAGCACGTTTTCCAGGATAAAAAACTGTGAAAAGAAGACGTGGCCTAATGAATATTAATCTTCGGCTCTAATTATCACAAAAGGAATAGGTAGTATCAAGACAAAAAAAAAATATAGATATGAACATAAACTTATGAAATCAGTTTGATAAGAACTTGATAATGAGAGAGGTCCAGCCACGTTCACAGCAGAACACGATTCCATTTTGCCAAAAAAAGTAACGAATTCATCCTCAGAGACGTAGACACATCATAGGGTTTCCAACTTGCAAACTAGCATTACCTAAGCGTGCATTATATTTCTTCTCACTTGCAGCTACCATCTTAGACACTTCGTCCTCTGAAGGCAATGTTATTTGGATAGTGTCGCCATCCATGCCCCACACATCAACCTGTGTATGATCATATTTGCTCACAATTTCCAAATAACAACTCCAGTGGTGCTTAATAACAAATTCTTAAATCAGATAAAACAAGCGCCCTTCCTTATGAAAAGGAATTTACCATTGCCCCTCCACCTAGTAACAACATTACATGCACACGACGTTTTGGCCTCTTCCATGAACCTTCTTCTGTGTACACTCTTATGGTAACCAGTGAAGATTCACGTTCTGCAATATAGTGAGTTAGCAGATATTCTCCCTCCAAATACTTATATCCATCACCATCATCTTCAAAAAGAATGCCCTTCGCGGTCCCTGATTGGCAGAAAAGATACAAATCAAAATATGGATAAAATTAAACCAGTCTTCTTTACAGCAGGAAAAAAGAATGGTATGGATGAAACACTCGGTAGTCACATGCTATTTATCATATATTCAACCATCCAATTTTTCTTGACAAAAAGATCCTCTTGCAAGTGCTCTTTGACTTAAGCCTAATAGCAACAAAAATGTAAACCGATTGCCTCACTTTGCTGTCAACTTACAGTATCGATTAAGAACTTTTGTGGAAAAATTTTCGATGCTTGTCAACAGTAGTGTGTGACAAAGAAGCATGCCATAGACTCACGAGATAGGAAAATACAGAATTAGACAAGCTTAATGATTGGAAAGACGGAAAGAAAACAATCGGACACAATTTAGCACGTACATTTAACAAGATTGAGAAATTAATTCACTTAATGACATGCTTAAGTTGTTCTAAGCTTGAGCAACCCGAAATTATCTATTAAATAGACATCTGGCATTAGCAATCCTGTCAACAAACTACATAATGATAAATTATAAGAATCCATAGAGGAAACAGTAAATTTTTCCAATTGAAAGCGATGGACAATGATAATTAGACTTCTAATCAGCAACTTGACGCGTTCCAAAGATGAATTTTTACAAATTATATATGTTCATGACCTGTCTATAATCAAAACCATCAATGCAACACTACCCAAGAAAAATTCAAGTCAAACAAGAAAATTCAAGTGGAAGAGATATACCGTGCTCATTCAAAGCCACAAGGAGTGTCAAGTCATCTGAAAGATTAGCTTCACCAACATGTTGGTGGGGAGGACCCAAAGGAATGATTGAACCACCTTGTAGAAATAATAAGGGCAGATCCTATCAAGTTAAAGCAAAATAACATTAACTGCCGGCAAACCATTATCATGAAGAGCATTACAGAGAAACTAAGAACTTGTGGTACCGGGTGTGCATCATCGAAATCAAAGGTCAGCCAAATACCCTTGGGCAACACATGCTGCAAGTCATTTGATTCTTGATGGGGCATAGAGCTGATCAAGATTAAATGACATTAGCAGATGCATATGGATTTATGTTCGGCTTAAAGCCTTTTTAAACGCATTCTATTAAACCCTTGCAGAACCATCAATAAGGCCAAGAAACTTAGGCAAAAGAATCCAAAGAATCATCTGTTATTTTGAGGACTAACAAGAACAGTCTCAAGATTTAATAACCATCACATCTTTTGCTCACTATTCCCATTAACTTACCAGATGGCATATCTTTATGATGACAATGCTACAAAATGCAAAAGACCCTTAAAAGTAAGACATAACATTGAAGGTACTGATACATTAACTCAATCAATCTCTCATTAATAGGGATTTTCCTCTCACAGTGGGACATGTACACTCAAACATTAATAACATAGATATGTAGGAAATCTATGTAATTTGTAAGCGGCGATGGCTACTGAGCCTAAGGGGATGAGGGCCACCACCAGCCCCTCCAGGTCCGCTAGTAGTGAGAACATTGATAGAATACCACATCGCATAAGTGCAGAAACATGCATACGTCATGTGATCACACTACATAAGGCGTGGACAGCAATTATACCTAATGACATGATTAGACTACAGTATATTTAAGTTGTAATCTCAAAAGTTGAAAAAATATATTCTCTTTCTGAAACTCCGAGGAAGATACTAACTAGATCAGCAAAGACAAAAGAAAAAGGGAAAGACACTAGTAACTGCAATACAATATGGAGAAGCAGCAAGGAGCTCACATTGCATGTATCCTCATGACATGTGCAAGGTCAAATTTTTAATTTTATAGTGAAGAGAGGATAACCTTGCACAAACCAAGAGAGGCCCTAATAAAAATGAGTTTTCCAGTGTCCTTAACCTGGGATCTTTGGGATCTGCACAAGAACTTGTTTAGCTTAGATACCTATGCAAATAAGAACAGTAATACATGTGGTACGAAGGCAAGAATGCTATCCAACACCATGCTAACCCACCAGCAAAAAAGGTCGGACTTGCCACAAGAGTGCCTGTTTTATGAGCCATGTAGAAAAGAGTATATATGTGGGGAAGAAAGCGGTAGCGCCGCTTCAGTGCCAGGCGACAGACTTCCTCACACTAGTGCAAGAGAGACAAAAAAGAAAGTAAAAGATCAATTCTGTAAAATCTTCCAAGGGAACCAATAAATTAACAAAATAAGCGCCAACAACAATTAGAGGAATCTATACATTCCAGCAATCTGAAGGTAGAGAATCTGATACTAAAGAGTCAGCATGCTAAATTGGTCATGATTTCATATATTTTACAAGAAAGGAAGGTCCAGAGGTTCTCTAAGGACTGAGAGACATGATTTATTTCACATGTTTCATAGCCATTTAAGAAATTTGGAGTCTTTCTGATGACGGGTCTATCAGTAACAGAAGAGGGAAACCTTTTCTTTCAAAACACTGGGAGCAAGGTCAGCGGACAGAAGTGCTTTAGATTTGAGAGAATTTAATTCAAATGAGTGAAATAAAAATCATCAGGACAAAGTTCGTGCGCATGACATGAGCACGTCACCAAGGAAAGCAGCACAAACCTCCTCACCAAATGACCAAGGCTCATGGTCAATGGTGTCCATTTCAGAGTGTCCACGACAGAATGGAAACATTGCACCTATACCCATCCACCTTCCAAAAAGCTTGGGTGTCGCATTTCCTCCAAATCCACCGATATCAGGTCCTGAAAGTGGTTGACCACTGAGACCCTGAACAAAATTAAAATTAGTCAGGATGGATGATCTGTACATATGTGAATTATGTGAATTATTCTCAAAAACACCGCATCAAATTTGTAGACGGGAGTCAAAAATCTGTACATAAAAGCTAGGAACTTTGGGTTGTCCAAGACCCACCAGAGCATGAAAGCTAGGATCTTTCAAAAAAATGGATTCCTATTCAAAGAGTGCATAAACGCATGGATAAGCTCATAGTAAACTGTCAATTTGGAATCAAAATATGATGAATATCGCAGTTAAAGTCATGGCAAAGAAAGGGCAAACAAAACCGGATCCGGTGCTTGAAAGGGTCTAAATAACTTCAAATACATTAGAGAATTAAGTCTGCAAAGAAATGCCCACAAACAATAGAACTCAATTATTTAGAGTTACTGCTTTGTCATGCCTTGTCAACCGCAAGCTTACTTATTTAAATCAAAGTGTCAGCATGGCATACAGCAACTATACCTATCCAATATTAGAGCATCACCTATGTAGGGAAATAGAAATTAAGGTTACCGCTTGCTCATTCTCTTTGATGATATGCACAATGATTACCACGTGATTGATGATGAAAACCAAATTTCTATGTCCATGCTGCACACTGCAGTTACAATATCATAATTACCCTGATATTTACAGACACTTGAGCTCCACCTTGAGTACACAAGCTAGGAAGGAAAGACCTAAATTTGCTACTGTCATTCCCTTGAAGTAATCCATCATAAGTTATAAAAGATGAAAGTTGGACAGGAAAATGCAATAAGTTCAGTGAAAACCAAAAGTAAACGGAATTTCTTCAAGCAAAAACAAGCAGCATAGCCTCCATAATTCACTTACCAGCTGAAGAACCATTAAGATGCTCATGTGCAGGTGCTCCCAGTTTGAAAGGTTATCACCAGTCCAAGTAGCTGCATACCTCTGGCTACCGACAAATCCAGCTCTAGTAAGGACAAAAGGACGTTTGTTTTCATTAGATGATTTCATGCCCTCGTACGTAGATCTAGCCATCAGCATTCCATAAACCTGTAACAGGGATGGTAAAATTGAGTAACCAGATCTTAGTGGACAAAAACAAAAGTACCAGCTACATGAGCAATGGTTACAAGTCACCAAGATATTTAGAATGTACCATTTGCAACCAGCATCTATAACAAGGAAATTCTTGGGAATTATCACCATAAAATTTGATCTCTCGCAATAATGTCACTAGATAAAGGAGAAGAGTAAAACTACTTATTTGTTTGTCTAATTGCGAGTACATTCAAAGTATCTTTTCTGTCTTCTTCTCCGCTACACTAGAGCAGCAATAACTCTAATTTGGTAAATTGCCGATCATTTTCAGGCCTTGAACTACTGTAATTTTTCCTTTGGTCTCCCTCACTTCTTTGCTTTCTCCATAAAGGTTCAAACTAGAGCTATAGCTAAACAGAAGCCTTCAAAATTTACCTAGTGAGCACCAGAGAAAAAAACTGAGCACCAGAGAAACAAACCAAGCAATGTGGATTGCACATGCAAGCCAAAATTACAAAATTGACCCTTTCCATTTCACTTTTTCCCTTTGTGATATTGATAGGATTAATTTTTTACTGTTTTCTCTCCAAATGCTTGGAAGTTATGGATTAGCTGTTTGGCTCTTCATCCAATCTCAGAACCTGCACAGGCTATTGTTTGATAAAGATGAGACCAACCAAAGCCTCTATACTTTTTAATCTCCA
Source organism: Eucalyptus brandiana (assembly GCA_014182725.1). Classification (NCBI taxonomy): domain Eukaryota; kingdom Viridiplantae; phylum Streptophyta; class Magnoliopsida; order Myrtales; family Myrtaceae; genus Eucalyptus; species Eucalyptus brandiana. The sequence continues at coordinate 10,949,969 of CM024672.1, read as the reverse complement.
ATACTGTGGTTCTTTTTCGAATCTTACATGTTTAAGGTTGAAGTTTGTAACTCATGCCACTGTCGGATTATTGCAAATAAATCACTTGATTTCAATCTCCATATCACTGGACTGCTGTTTAATGCCATCACAAGCCACATATGTATATTCTAGAGCTACGAAAATGATAATTTTCTTCAGTCCTTTTATCCTTCAGACAGCAAACTTATTGATGAATGAAAAGCTTACGATTATTTGCTGATCTCTTCACACCGTTGGTCCTGTAGTTACAGAACTGCTAACTTTTGTGTGGGAATTTCAACCCACTCATGTATGTGTTTTATGAAGGACAAGGCATGCAACCCTTATAAATGATGAGTTGAAAGACAAAAACTAAACTGAATGCTTAGTTAGATCAATCTGACCCCAAGCTATCTATTTATAGTAAAGTCAAAAGGTCAAAAATTACAGTGTCGCCCTTATTGCCCATTCATAACATAATAAAGTAAATTGACAAATATACCCCTATTAGCAAAATACTCTCAACTTGATGAAAGTACCAAATGATCAAAGATAAACCTATTGCTCAATATTGATGTTAGAGTAATTAAATATTAAACCATGCCTTCATCTAACAGCTTAAGCTTTTAAAATATTTGGCAGTGGTTCCACAAAATGCCACACTTGCGATGGTGGTATTGCTAATGCTTTACAAAGATAGAACTCTTCTTCCACGGCCCAGTCTCAATTTTCTTAAATCTAATGGTTTGATTGTGATTTTAAACAATGAAGAGAATACTTAGGTCATGGAAGAGAAGGTTCTCAAAGCACACAACGCAAATTTGGCAAAGAAGATCCTCAGACAAGGAGGTGGAAAGCAAGGCACTATCTTATTTTGCTAGCCTCACCATTCATTTTGGATGAAGCCAAATGTACAGGTAGGATAAACTAACCAAAAGTTGAAGCATGACATTGCTTGTGCTAAAATGTGGAAAGCCAGAAGTTATCATATTTTATCCTACTATATTCAATAGAAAGCATTTAGCACTTGACCCCAAATCAACAGCTCATTCTTTAACTCTTAACCCCCCTTGCTTTTCCAGTACAAGCACAGTGGATACATTACAAAATTGCTTAATATCTATTTTTATCTAACTCAAAAAGATGAAACACAAACTACAAATAGCAAAAGGTTGGAAAACATACATTATGATAGTGTGAGTGATTCTGGACACCTCCAAGTTCATCGTCTCCCCTATGAATGTTGCTCTCAGGCATGGTCTTCGTCGCAGACTGAAAGAGAAGTTGTAAGCCATAGTCCAACAAGAGAAAATGACAGAAACTAAAAGTACTAGTTACCTTAAAGACAGCCGGTTCATTCATATCATTCCATATACCATCAACTCCATTAGAAATGAAATCCTGAACTAACTGAGCCCACCAGTGACGGACTTTTGACTGTGTAAAGTCGGGGAAAACACAAGGCCCAGGCCACACCTCCCCTGACAAGCAAACAGTTAATCAGCATCGTCTGATCAATTTCTGCCTTCCAGAATTTTGATTATATACATACATATACGTAGGTTTATCTTCAGCTGAATCCAAATGAATGAGAATGTCTACATTTGTATGTTTTGAAAGATCTTAGGGATTACTTACATTTCAAATGCTACAAAAAAGAAAAAGATGAAAAGGAAAAAGCAAAACCAAATAGACAATGACAAAGATTAGCCAAAACCACAGTAAAAGACAGCAAAGTACCAACAAATGGAGTCCCATCTGCTGCTTTTATCCAGACATCACTTTTGCAACCACTGTCAAAGACAAAATACCCCTCTTCCCGTTTGATACCAGGATCAAGCATCCAGATGGCTTTAAACCCGTCTCGGTGGAGACTATCTACCAAAGATTTTGGATCAGAGAAGCGGTCCTGCGAATAAATACTTTGTCTCAGTTTCCATGCTGAAAATAGCACTCTTTATTTAGTAGAGGTGTCTACTGTTGACTAAGCATTGAACCTAAGTCCTTTTACTATTAGACAAGTCAGCGAGGCAAAAAGTCCTAGACATGAATGCGCTTAGGAGGATTCAAACATTAAGTGAATACCAATCTCAAAGGACTTGGTGGATTAAACATATGGAAGCAATGGACAAAACAGAAATGCATGGCAAGTCTGCATCAAGAACCATACCTAAGGTTGAGATTAGAATATCAAAGGAACATTGATCATTGCAGTGCCTACAAAGTGAATTAATCGACAACATATTCTACCTCACTTCCAAAATGAATAACACCATCTTCCTCAAGATTATTTCTAGATGGAAAACAGATCTTCATTCATATTTGACAAAATTCTCACACCTTACATGTAGATGTAGATATATGCTTCGCTTCAGGTGAACTTTCATGATGTAGATATGTAGTTATGCTTTGTTTTAAGTGAATTTTCATGATATGTATGTGACGTCTTTTTGAAATTGGCTAAAACTGTGAATTTTCATCCGGACATAAGTTGCAAGTGGCTTCATACCTATTGAAAGTGAGGTAGATGATGTAAATTAAGACCTATTTAGAGGAAGGTAGTCCGTAATTTTTTTTAAACAAGGCAATAAGAGCGTTAAAACAAAACAGGAGTCCATGCCTTGTCAAAAGTGAAGCAGCGAAACCCATCCATATAATCTATATCCATCCATACGACATCACAAGGAATCTTCTTTTCTCTGAATGTACTCGTGATCTGCAATAAGTGGACAAAAATTAGAGCTAAAGAACTGTCATGCATCAACTCATGAATGACACGCCGACAGCATACAGTGAAAGTTAATCATTGTTATCAAATCAGGTAGAAGGAAACGAGGGTTGAGGAGGAAAGATCGTAGAATCAAGCAAGATGCATCAAAAGGGCCAACCTCTCTAACTCTGTTATCAGAGTCATAGCTCCAGCGGCATTGATGATAGCCTAAGGACCACTTTGGTGGCATAAACACGGTTCCTGACAATATATGCAAGTTATGTTGTTAATTCAAGCAATAATAGTAATAAACAAACTATCAAGAAAATTGTCTAATCATTCTGGTGGTCTTGTAAAGTCCATTTAGTACTAAACTAAAAATCCACAGATGGATGTTTCCAGAGAAAAGAAAAGTCATAGAATGACAGAAAAATTTATTCTGACAACTTCATTCATTAGCATGAAGCTTTTTCTTCATTTAAAGACGAGAAAAACAGAGAGTTCATGGTAATAAGAAGTATGCATGATATCCTGATAAAATTAATACATTCAACTTTTCTGTGTCTGTAATTCTAACAGCATAACATGCATACTCCTCAGGAAAACCAATTAGGTGAAGCCTATATTTGCAATAAAAAGCCAATGGTCAAAAAAAGCAATAGACATGCCTTGAGTGTTTTAGCATCAAATGTCAAAATCAAGATCTCAAAGTTTAGAGAGCATCTGTAGAAAAGATTCTAAGAATTTGAAGTATCACTTGTCCACAAAACGAAAAAGACCAGATAAAAGAGGCAGTAGAATTCGCAGTATAGGAAGCACAAAAGCCTTGCTTCTAAACTGAAGTATCTGGTCAGCTAACAAAATGGACTTCTTGCATGCTCTTAGGGATTTTTGGTAAATTTGTTTTGAGGTCAGCTCATTCATTGACACGCTTTCCAACATAGTGAGTAGCATCTTCAAAAAGCGGCCACGCATTAAAAATGATTGGGAGAATAGAATTAAGCAGAATAGCACACATGCGGAAAGAAGCTGACATGCACAGCATTATTACCACTTGCATGAGACAAGGATGTTAAAACTGCGCCAGGTGAAGCAAATGGACCAAATGTAATGACAGGGTATGAGGATGGAGCCGTGAACTGTATTATTGACTTGTTTCTCAGATCAATCTGCCCATGAGAAAGTATCACTCGTAAGCTTAAAACAAGTTTGAATCGGATCTTTCAAGAAACTACTCAAATATGTGATCACAGTCATGAGTTCACAACACCTCACAACGTCGTGTCGTGTCAGCAAGAATCCCCAGTGACTCTCCACTCGGAAGAACAGCTAGCACCCAAGGATGAGATTGGTACAAAGATGTAGTACTGGGACCATAACCATATGCGTCTGTGTTCCATGTAAACACCTAAGACAAGAGAGATCATTGAGAATTCAAGGAGAGAAAACACATATGCTAGCATGCAAAGTCGAGGAGAGAGAACCAACTCTTTTTCCTGAGCGCTCAAGCTGTCCACTGACTTCTCCAGTCCCGTAAAAACTGGTCCCAGCAGGTAGCTAAATCGTATGTAAAATAACGTTATTAAGGCTTCGACAAATACATACACACTTGGAAAACAGAAATCAAGCAGATGAAGCTCCTAGAAGTATTGGAAATGTCACAGTCCTGGGAGCGCAACAAAACCAACCAACAAGTGATTCAACTAATTCAAGAGAAAGAAATAAGAGCATGCGGTGACTGACCTCAAGTTTGACAATCTGCTGGCCAAAGAGACATTGGTAAGTCGGGATATAAGATGGGACATGATGAATTGTTATCGGCGTGTCCCTATCCTTGCCGTTGACAAAAGAAAGGCTAGGAAACGCCGCGGCTCTGTCATTCGCAGAACAATCAAAGCGGAAAACTCCTTCCTCCAGAATAGGCTCGAAAATCATATCCCCCGCAGCAACATCCGCAGCCACTGCCTGACCTTCTCGAATAGTCATTTTAGTTTTCAATCTCGACCCGTCTCTGCATGCCACAAATTCGCACAGGCATTAGATCAAAAAAAAAAAAAATTCGCACAGGCATCACACTGCTCTTACACCAATTTATCATTTTTCCAAATGCCAAGAACCAAAAATGCTAAACGCCATCAAAGAGTACTGATTATAGTGTAAGAATCAAGATCTACAACCTCGCGTGCACATCAGAGAAACATCACGCATGTTACATATGAAAGTATATAACATAGGCAGGAGAGCTTGTGACACGCAGGGACTTCCACATCAGACAAGCATCGCGCATGCTGCGTATCGAAATCTGCCGCAGCACAACCAATCTGATACTCGGGAAAAAAAAAATTGATCTCGCCATAACTCGAATTTCGAACACACGGTCGTGATCGCGAGGAGATTTTCATGTTACGGTCCAATTACTCGTCTAATCTCATCGCAACTTCAGATTAAGAATAAGAAGCGTCGATGCTCCGAAAAGGCAGCACAGCACAGCGCACGCACGCAATCCTCTCGACTTCACCCATCCTCTCTCGCAAGCAATCAAAAGCGCGCCACAACGAGAATCGCAAAGCCCGATCACTCGCTCCAGTACGGACCTCAAAAATGCGCGACGAAAGACGCACGGCTCCACTTTTCCCCACCGGTGACGTGAACTCGCCGTGCAGAAACCAAAATCGGTCGCCGACGAAAGCACGCACGATCGGACGACGCACCGGAGCGCAGGCGAAGGCGGACGTACCTGATCGGAGACGACGACGACGGAGCTGCCGCTGCTGCTGCGGCGGCGGAGAAGACGCGATCGGGCGGAGGACGGAGAGGACGCTTTAAGAAGCGCGAGCGGCGGAGCGACGCGGCTCCCGACGGAGGCGCGCGAAGGCGAGAGCGACGACGGGGCGGGAGCGACGACGAAGAAGACGCTGCACGTACTGGGACGACGACAGTGCTAGTGCGACTGAGCAGGAGCAGGTCCTCCATTTTGTCCGCCACAGGGGGAGTGAGTATTTAAAGAAAATTAAAATAAATAAATAAATAAATAAATAAATATTGGCAATAAAAAGGAAATGTATAAAATTAAAATGAGAGAGAGAGAGAGAAAATGGTGGGGGAGGTGCGGGGACGTGGCTTGACTTGAGTTGCCTTTTTGCTGCGAATCGCGTGCAGCAGCAGCAGTAACTGGCTTTGTTCTTTTTTAAAGGCGGAAATGGATAGAGAGAGAGGTTCCTACGTCTCTCCCTTCTTTTCGGCCTCTCTTTCGAGGAGAGAGAGTGTGAAAAGCGAGGGGCTCGAATGATTGAGGAGAATCGGAGATGCAGGGGAGGTGAGAGGTGGACACGTGGGGGGGGATTGATTTGGTGGTGGGACTGGGACTTGGCCCTTTCGTCGTCACGGGTATCATGCGGGGCTTCGTTCTGACTTCCAGTTGGAGGTTGCTCATTTGAGATCATATTAGATTTCATGGAAGAGGTAATTTGATATTTAATTATTTTAATATTTTTCCTCATGATTAATCTAATTTTTTATCTATGAGATTTCATGGAAGAGGTAATTTAATATTTAATTATTTTAATATTCTTCCTCATGTTTAATATAATTTTTCGTTTGCTTAAGATTTGAACTCAAAACTCGTAACTCTAAAATTAAGTGAAAATTTATAATATAACTACTAATTATTCTAAAAGCTCAATGGCCCTATCAAAATTCTCATAAAAAAAAAAAAAGTCTTTTCAATTTGATTCGGCATTATCCCCTTATTTTAGAAGGGTAGATTCTGTAGCGTGAATGCAAGTTGGAGTAAAGTAGGAATTATTCGGAAAAAAGATTTCTTGCAATTGAGAAGCGATCGGAGAATTCAAATCTATAAGTAAGAGAGAGATTCTGAACCACCTGAGACTATAGTGTAGGAATTATTCGGAAAAAAGATTTCTTGCAATTGAGAAACGATCAAAAGAATTCAAATATGTGAGTAAGAGAGAGATTCCGAACCACTCGGGACTATAGCTGCACTTACAAAAGTCGTCCTTCATCCATGCAATTGCTTTGCCCATTTGGCATTGGGCAGTCCTATGCATCACATCTATAATAGATATAATAAAACACCATAGGGACGAAAACACAACAAAAACACCGTAGGGATAAAACAAAACAATCACTTAAATGTTATACCTAATATGACAAAACATCTTAAACTTACAAATGTGCCGTGAGACCATTCATTCTCAAATTTTTCACGCATTTCTTTGGTCAGAGGAAACGGGACAATCGTTTTTGGACAATAAAGTGCTCACAAACCGACCATATCGCCTCTCTGTACTGTGTGAATCTCGTGATTATTATTCTAGACGAGAGTCATAGTCATAGATGATTTCGTGCATTGGTTGGACGTGCATAACATCATATACTAAATCGAATCTCTATTAAAGTGATGCTCCTTTCGATACGAGCCAAAAAAAGACACATCAGTGTGCGGCCCCATCAGTCCGTAACGATGCTGACGTTGCCTGCGCTTGCGGACATAAACAAAAGCAACTTATCTCAAACCATATACATTCATCCACTAGAAAGAGTGGCTGAATAGCCCATCATTTGATTTTGCTCATGTGATCTTTCACCGACCCTGATTAATTCCATATGATCAATTAGATTCCGCAGGCATATATGGGGGCGGCCGGTGGCAAATCACAAGAGTGAACTTGGCTCTAAATAACGATCTCGCCGATGTTATTTATTCAACCAACTCCATGAGTAATAATTTAAGACCTATGAAGTATCGACACTCTCTAAAAGTCTTTATATCATATTAAACACTTCAATATGTTCGATACTCGATCAATACATGTCAAAAAATTTGACACTTTATCAACTCTCCCGATACTTGAGTTTGAAATTCCAACATACAAGTTTAGAAAATTTGACACCTGATCAACTCTCCTGATACTCGAGTTTGAAATTCCAACATACAAGTCCGGAATTCCAACACGTAATACCAAGTCACACGGGATCAATTTCAAAATTTTTCAAAAAACGATAAAAATAATAAATGAAAAAGTAAGAAAAACATAGCCTTTTGTTCTATTCCAACTCTCGTTTCCGTAACACACAATTCATTCCCCCAATTTTTTTTACCTCTTCTTTTCCGACACACTCTGACATACAAATCTCGAATGTAAATTGCTTGTTTTTCTCTTCCAAATTGTATAAATTATTGGAATGAAATTGAATTTTTCAAATTGAAATAATGAATAATATTAACAAATAGCAAATTAATATTTTAGTGTAAATTCATTCGAGGCTCTTTTTTATTATTTATTTATTTGTGAATTTAAATCAAATTAATTTAATTAAAATAACATAAAAATGATCATTTATCATATATATACATATATAACAATATATAATTAATGTATCCCAACATATCCAAATTTTCAATTTTTTAAGAAATATATCAACATATCATATCTTATGTCACGTGACGATGTCGATGCTACTTAAATTAAGACATTTATCAAAGGGGGAGGGGCCATGACCAGCGGTTCGACAATCAGCCGCTCTAATTCAAGCATCATCTCTAGTCAGAACGCTGAACGCTTGCCGGCCCGCCCCTACCTTAACAAAACCACTGAAAAGGGGGAGACCCAATTGGGAATGTCGCATCCGAGTTATGGCAGAGTCGCTGCTTGGTCTCTTAAATATGAAACCTTCCAAGGAATCGAATTAAATCCACTCGGCCCTTCTAACAAGGAATTGAGAAGTGCCTAACGTAATACATGACTACCGGGAAGCCGAGAAGCAGCACTAGTTGGAAACAACAGGGAAAATACAACCTCCGAGTCATCAAACCAGAGTCGCAGCTACGTCGGGAAAACAAGCGCGATATACAGGATATTCGCCATGGACAAACTCGATGCATGTCCAGAACGAACGCTGGATAAAACCGTGCCGCAATGCTCACAGAAGCAGATATTGTGTCTGCACAGTGGAGGAAAATACAGCAAACCTCTTTCTCCTCTAGTAAGGGACCCTGGAAAAGAGACAGAAAAAAGGGAGGCAAGAAGCTCTTCACTACGATCACCTGGAAGTAATCTGGACTAGTTACATAGCAGCCTGCAGTCGTCTCATTTTTATGGCAACCTGGATGTCAGTTGTGCTGAATCTGCTGATCAAAATAGGCTGAACATCCAACTTTTGATAAGATGTTCCATCACGGAGCTACGCACACAAGTGAATTACGGAGAATTGTGGATGTCAAGATCCAAACACAGATGGTTCAATGAATATTTAGGAAGTATCTGTATCAAATCTTGGGTGGTCATCTGCTGCTCCTCAGAACATTTTAGGCGTTCAGCAAATGTTTGCCATGGCCCTGTGATTCAATTGAATCATATACCCATCCCCGCAGAGCAACAGATCCAACTCTCCATGAGCAAATACTAGCGAGAACCCTGATAATTAGATATGAAGCGTAAGAAAAAAGCGGTGAGGTATGCAGAAAAGCAATTGTGTGGCGAAAGTCAAGTATTGTAGGGAAAAAATTACTATAGGAAAGTAAAACGTAGACACTGGACAAAATTTGCAATTCCTTCCCTTGTTTAGATGCATAATGGAGAAAACTATGCGGAGGAAAATAAAATTGACTGATAGACTTGAGTAGCCTTTTTCTTTCTCTTGCTTCTTGCTTACCACTTTCACTAAGTATATTCTTGTGATTATATTTATATGTATCAGACACAAGTCAACTTCCATCCATTTACCTCTGACTTCGGAGAGACCTTTTTTGGGTCCACCAGTAAGTAAATGAATTTCCGTCCATTCCGTTGTAGTTAGCCAGATAATAGAATCATTGCGAGCAGGTTCTTTTTTTTTTTTCCTTCTTGTCCTTTCAATGTCTTCCATTCAAGATAAAAGAGCAAAACGCAAACACTCATGAGTAAGCAAGAAAAAGTGGGCACTAAAAATAGAGTTGAACTGCATTAATATCAATTTGTTTCAACTGTACTTAAAAAAAAAAAAAATAGAATATCGCATTTCCTGTTAACAAGGATGTTTATGGTTCGTGGGTCTGTTTGGAGTATACTTTAAATTAAAAACAAAAAACAACGAATTTCAGTTAGAAATTTCACCAAAATCAATTTAATAAGGTTTAAAGTCAAACCAAACCATGAACTTAGTTCATTTAAAAGATATGGCTCTAAAGCAATAACAGCTAAGAAGCTAAGTAGTGAGTTTCATTTAATTGCTAACATCAAGCTAGAAAATTATTTCCATTACAGAAAATCATAAAGGAAAAATGCAAGCTGCAATTACATAGAAAATTCATTAGCTATGACAATTTTCATTAGGTGCGAGAAAGAGGGATCATAGTCTTACTGTTGATGACAAAATTATTTCCTTAACAAATACTATCAATTTGGTTAGGTTTATCAAGTTAACACAAGTAGGGGAACCCCAACAAATAAGTTTAACAGAAAACTTCTCGACAACCTGAGACCAAATAAAATCAGCCTTAACAGATAGCAACTTCATCAGTTTTTAAACTTTTGCCACCACTTCAACCCCAAAAAATAAAAAAAATAATTAAAAATAATTAAAAATATAAATATTCGCCACCACTAGAGCTCATCAACCATGCCAAAGAGTTACAAAATCCCAACTTAACAAACTAATTCATATGCCTATCTAGCAATGATTTGCCAGCCACCAAGCACATGGAGAAACTAATTGAATGGTTGATCGGTTCAATCCAGAGATACTAATTGATTGCACCAAATCCCCCAGCTAAGAGCAGAAACGTTAAGTAATTCAGCATTGCCTCACTTAGTAAGCAGATCCTCTAGGCTCTTGACTCAACTCATTAGTGCCTTTTGACACAAATAAATAAAATCACGACCAAGGGATTGGAATTTAAATTTCGCTGTATAATGAAAATTTACTGCTTTTTTTTTTCATATATTTGTATAATGACAATCATAAGACTGGGACAAGATATCATAAGTCAACCTGCACCATCTTCAGAAATCCACGCTCTCTACTTCCACCATGCAGTATGCACAACATTTTACTGGGGCGTGGAGCCTTCGAAGGTCACCAGGGGCGACGGCACCGAGTGGAGGTGGACTTGCTTTCGGGTAACGTGCAACTTTTTTTTCTGTGGCGATTTCGTCTTGCCTTGTTTGCGTCGAGTCTGCTTTTGTTGCTGATGGGTGTTTTGACGGTGGACGAAGCCGACGGAGACGTACAAGGCGGACCTGTCGATAGATCTGAAGAAGCACCATGCGCCGCTGACGTTCCTGGACAAGTTGGCCTTCTGGACGGTCAAGTCCTTGAGATACCCCACGGACATATTCTTCCAGGTACGTCCTCATCTTCAGTTTATGATCCGGCGACTTCCGCACATCTGGCGGTTCGACGCCTGGTTCTCCATCTAATCCTAAAGATCGGATAGTTGTATCGTTGGCCGATCTACACGTACACCAGCCCTCGGCGTGTCAAGATCTATTAGAACATATAACTTAGAACGCGCATGATCTTGGTTGGTGTTCCATCGAGCATGGACTAGTCGATGTTTGATATGGAGTTGTTGTTAGACGCAAATTGCGCAATCCCAAGATCTCCATAACCAGAACAAGAACATGCATAATTGAGTAGAAAGATTAACGCACCTGTTTTGGGATCCATCAAACATAAAGCGGAAGCAGAAAAAGGATTACCCACATATATCAAGGGGATCCACGCATCAAGTCTTTTCTCCTCTATCGCCCTCCGTATCACCGGCTCAATGAGGCGGCCCTCCCTCACGTGTAGCGTTAGGTAAACGCCCTTAGGTGAGGATACATGTGAGAATTAGGGTTAGAGGAGAGACTTGGAAGACTATTTATAGAGTTTGTGGGGGCCCCTCTCATTACGGGCCAGCTCAACTCGGCCCACACACTAAATTACCCCATATTAGGACTAATTAAGAAACCTTCTATCTCACCTTAGACCAACCCCTGTTTTACGGTAACCGTAAAAACAAGTAAATTACAATATCAATTAATTTAGTCCACATTAGGAAAAACTCTTACATTCTCCCACTTGGACTATATTAATTGAAATCGTACCGTATGTGCGCACATTTGGTCCGGAGATAATTCTTAATAGTCAATCCTATCCCATAAAGTCTTAAACACCGAATCATGGCGGTAATCGCATGTATACACACAGAGCCTTCCATGGTCACAAATGTTCTCAACTTTATTGATATGGATTCAATATGGTAGTGTGTCAAATGGATAACATCTCTCATAGAGAGATCTCATTTGTCAGTCACCATTCTCTTTCCTTAGGTGTCACAAAAAACTTGTGTCACAAGAGAATGCTTTATGGTTCCAATGAACCCACATATGTCTTGTCCTTATGGTTAACCTTTCTTTATGTATCATAAGACATATGCACAAGGCTAATAACCGGATGCCCGGATGCCCCTAGCCTTCACTCAAGGTTTATACAATCCTTTGAGACTTTATCAATATGTATTCAACATAATAACAACACATTCAAAATATTATATTGAATGCAAAAGTTGATACATATCAAACCGTTACAAAGGGTAACGAACACAGATGAAACCTTTATCAGAGTAAAGCCAAAATAGCTCCCACTAAACAACAGTATCCGAAGATACTCCTAGGCCCATGCTAATGACATGTCACTCAAATACATATGGGCGTAGGCCTTTAATTAGTGGATCTGCAATCACATCATCTGTGAAAATATATTATATTAAAACGTCACCTTTCTGTACCGTTTACTTTTGGTCAAAAATTTTGACCACCATATATTTAGACCCATTGAGACCTCTGTAGTAAATAAATAATACTACAAATTTGTTATCTCAATATAACCGTATGGATTTATCCATAAAGTTAAAACGATTAACTCCTTCATGAGGTTCTGGAGCCTAAAAGCCCAAGTAATGACCCTAAAAGAATGTTACTAACACTTTGCTTACATAGTAGAAGATGACATAAAACTTTATTTACTGCACTTACTGCTAACATAAATATGTATTCCGTTATTAATATTATATCATCCTAACAGCCAGCAAAATTTACATCTAAATACCATACTAACTACAAGAATTGAACATGTCTGTAAATTAGCATATAATCTCTTGTTTTCTTTAAGTACCTTATGACAGCAACCCAGTGATCATGTCCTGGATTTAACCGATATCTGCCTAGAAGTCCCGTCACAAAGACAACATTTAGTCTAGTGCAAATTCGAGCATACATTATACTTTTAAGTGCACTAACACAAGGTACTTACTTTAATTAGATTTTCTCAATATTTAAATAAGGACAATGTGATAGATTTAGTCCATCACCCTTAACAATAGGAGCAATTCCTGGCTTGCAATAATGTATATTGAATATTTCCAATATACAATCAGCAAATGTCCTCCGAGAAAATCTAATATAATCCAATATTTATATGGCGAGAACAATCCTTACAAACCTCAGTACAAAGGATAAAAGATGTCTCAAGGTCACAACTTGTAAGCAAAACATCAAGTACATAGAGTATGAGAAAAAATAAATTTCTTCCCACTGACCTTGCAGTATATTGAATTACTTTGTTCCCAATTGAACAAAATAACAATACTATGAAACTTTAAAAATATTGTCGGAAATTTGCTTAAGACTATAAATAAGACTTTTCAGTCTACACACAAGTTTACTTGAAACATTTATTGCAAAATTCTCCAATTGCACAATATAGATTTTGTATCTATTTGGCGTAACTCCAAATCAAAAAGAGTTATTAATGCCACATTCACTCGAAAGAATCTTTAAAAATACTTTTGGAAAGAAATAGTTATTTCTTCACTATAAACAATCCACCCCTCTTTGAGTGAAAACTTTAGTTACTAATTTGGCTTTAAATTCCACAATCTTTCTTTGAAATTCTTTTAGTTTGTACACCAATTTGCAACTAATAAACTTGTGATCTTTAAACAAGTCAGTAAGTTTCCAAACATGTTTCATAGATTGTATATCGCCTTTTTATGGCATCTAATCACACACTTGATTGAGGATAAGAAACAACATTTATTTATGTCGCTAAATCAACCGTGTAGTGGATATTATAGTCATGCTCTTACAAATAGACTATATAGTTTAATGGAATAAGCGATCGTCTTCCCCTAACAAATCTCCTTAATAAAGTTACCACCACTTCATTCGCACTTGAGAGGTTTAAGAAATTTCATTATAAACTATATCAAGAATAGTACCTTGAACCTCAACAAGTTTAGTCTATGGTACAGGAGATTCCATAATTATCTGTATAGGTAAAGACAAAAACATAGTAACCTCCATCATACTATTATCTTTAATAATCTGAGAGCAGCTATCCTCTACAATTACGTCAATATTTAGAAACTTTAGAGTATGTGATTTCATAATATCAGCCCACAAAAGACCAAATAAATTAGTCTTACTAATCATACTCATCACCATGTTCAATATGGTGCAATTATGCCTTTCGCCCAAATCTTTTTGTCAGAATTTTCAGGTATAGTAATTAAGTTACCACCCTAGAATCTACAAAGTATTTGACAAATGACCCTTTAAGCTATTTCGCATTGTCATACTTGCCAAAATACTCATGGCCACTGTTAAACTTGACAACTTTTAAATCATATACGAGATGTATATGTCATTAGGACTTAAACAAAATTTTTGCAGATGTGTCCTAATTTCAATATCAAGCAAGACATAATTTCAAGCAACTAAGGCTTCCTTCATCTTATATAGCGGTGCGAGTCCGCGAGGCAAACCTCTTTTCAAGTGTTCCAGAATGGAACGCTTCATGGACAATAAGCAAATTCAATTGCTCTTTTCTCAAGCAACAAATCATATGTCCACAACTTAAAATTTGAAGCGGTAAAAAACCTCAATGATGACGGAATTACCATTTACGAAAATGTGACTGAAAAACAAGCAATATATATAATTAGCATCATGTGAGTACCGTGTAACTTGACGTACAAGTACACATCCAGGAGAGTTACACGCATAATCATATAATCACCTTTGGGCGAATACATGATATGCAATTGTACACTCCCCACATGATAAGGGTTATGAGAATATATTTCAATCTTCGTGAATTCATCACCTTTGGGCATATGAACCATTAGGATTGGTCACTCCTCCACCACACTATCATATATCCCTCCATGAACTAATACACAATTACCTCCTTTGGGAGTATGACTACGCATTAGACCAGGAGACATCCCAATCAAATATACGAGACCGAAATTTCTCAAACCCAATCAAGCGTGCCACTTTGGCGGTCACAACTCAATTGAATCATTGAAATTCTCTCATACCGGGGATATAAACTTTACTCATCACATACACCATATACATGTGATTTTAACTTTAGTGATAGGGGCATGTAATCACTAAAATCACATATCATGCTAATTACATTACTTTATCCATTAATAAAAATTAATCATACATATATATAAATATATATACGAATCGAAAGATAGATTCCAATGAGATCATTGATCACGGTAACACAAGAAACTTCCCATAACAGAGAATAAAACATCTCTTATGCACCCCAATTACATATTACGTAACAACATAAAAGAATGCTGATCTAAAATATCTCTCATAAATTAACATCAATAGTAATACAGGGTACACCATATCGACAAGAACTATTGCTCATGAGTTTCATAAGGCAAAACATGACTCCAAGGCCAACAATTGATTTATTAATCAATTTAAGTAACAAATATCATTACTTCAATCA
Organism: Eucalyptus brandiana; assembly: GCA_014182725.1. Classification (NCBI taxonomy): domain Eukaryota; kingdom Viridiplantae; phylum Streptophyta; class Magnoliopsida; order Myrtales; family Myrtaceae; genus Eucalyptus; species Eucalyptus brandiana. The sequence goes on along the minus strand of CM024672.1, from coordinate 10,934,452 downwards.
GTAGCCTATAAATTGAGTCAAACCACGTAACTAAATATCTAAACTATAACAGTAGATACTATTGCTCTACATAAATATTGCCATACTCCTTAACCATAAAAATATTCAATTTGATAGATATTAACAAGTGACCGAGATAAGTTCATGTACAATATGCAGTAACTTAATCGACATGCATTACCTACATACAGCGAGATATGTCAATCGGTACAATTAGTTTAGTCACGAGTTCTTAAGACATCCATCATTCAAAGATTATCAGCGTGTCAAGGAGTATGCATGAGCAACAAAAGTTTCATAATCTTTTTTTGTTTCTTATCATTTCAATACATAGCTCAATTACTATCCCATATTGATTGTATCTCATCAAGCCAGCTTCAGTTCACAATAAAGTTTGATTTTTATTGATGAATCACACCATTATGATGTTTATGTGATAACATACCCGTAACCCAACACTTATATTTCCAATTTTCACAGAAAATATAAAAAAATACGCAAAAATACACTAAAAATACACGTATTTAGGGTTCCGTATGTATTTTCACATCCATAAAATTATCAAATATGTAAAATAAATACACCACGACGTAGAGGACGGCCATACGAATCCAACGCCGCCAGCCACGCGCCGATCCGACGCTCCACGCGGCCTCACGCGCCGCCTAAGTGCGCGGCGCGTGGAGCTCACGCGCCGCGCGTTCGACGCCCGGGCGGCGCGTGGCCGCGCGTGGGGGCGCGTGCGGCCTCCCCCGGCGACGCGCCGCCGACCGTCTTGCTTGTCTCGTCGAGCCCATACCGAATTTGTGATTTAATGTTATTTTTATTGAACAAAAAATCTCGAAAATCACAAATTAGGCCAAGATCCGTACGAATTAGGGCTAATCCGTATAAATTAGGGCAAAAACTTTATGCGTTCAAGTTCGAGGGTTATGGTTGCTCTGATACCACATGTTAGACGCAAATTGCGCAATCCCAAGATCTCCATAACCAGAACAAGAACATGCATAATTGAGTAGAAAGATTAACGCACCTGTTTTGGGATCCATCAAACATAAAGCGGAAGCGAGAAAAGGATTACCCACATATATCAAGGGATCCACGCATCAAGTCTTTCTCCTCTATTGCCCTCCGTATCACTGGCTCAATGAGGCGGCCCTCCCTCACGTGTAGCGTTAGGTAAGCGCCCTAGGTGAGGATACGTGTGAGAATTAGGGTTAGAGGAGAGAGCTTGAAAGACTATTTATAGAGTTTCAGTGCGTCCCTCTCATTACGGCCAGGCTCAACTCGGCCCCATGTAAATGGCCCATATTAGACTAATTAATTAAACCTTCTATCTCACCTTAGCCAACCCTTCGTTTTACGGTAACCGTAAAAACAGTAAATTACAATATCAATTAATTTAGTCCACATTAGGAAAAACTCTTACAGTTGTACCTGTAGAGACAGAAGGATTCAGGGTGACCTCGCTCTTTGAAATGGACGGAGATTTTGGACAAAAAGTTTTAGATTGCGTTTGAAATTGCTGATTGTGCCTTCGGCCTTTTCTTTTCCATTTTTTTTCCTCTCTTTGTTTTTCGAGGGGGGTTTTTATATTTGGTTCTGAATTTAAATATTTAATTTTTATTTTAACAGAACACCTCGAATTTTTATAAAATCATGTGAAGTTGATGTTGGACTTTATTTAAATTAAATATCAAAGTAATTTCTTCTTTTTTTCATCTTATATATGAATTTAAAATACGAGTTTATGCGTCTAATTGGTAATTAGGGGTAAATTGTCTTCTTTCCAGCCACTGTCCATCGTGGGAGCTAGACCTTTTTCTTTTTTATGTTAAATTTTATCTTTGATATGTAAGGGCGTAAGAGGCTAAACACGCGCGATTCGCTCCCGAGAGTTTTGACATGAACATTTATTTCTTGTGAACAGAGAAGATATGGCTGCAGAGCAAGGATGCTGGAGACCGTGGCAGCGGTGCCCGGCATGGTCGGAAGATCGCTTCTGCACAGCAAATCGCTGAGGCGGTTCGAGCACAGTGGTGGTTGGATCAAAGCCTTGCTAGAAGAAGCTGAGAATGAACGCATGCACCTCATGACCTTCATGGAGGTTACGCAGCCAAGATGGTACGAGCGCGCCCTCGTGTTTGCAGTCCAGGGCGTCTTCTTCAACGCCTACTTCCTGGGCTATCTGATCTCTCCCAAATTTGCCCACCGGGTGGTTGGCTACCTTGAAGAAGAGGCCATACACTCCTACACCGAGTTCCTGAAGGAGTTGGACAATGGAAATATCGAGAATGTCCCAGCTCCGGCCATCGCCATCGACTATTGGCAGCTCCCCGAAGGATCCACTCTGAGGGATGTCGTGCTCGTGGTGAGAGCTGATGAGGCACATCACCGGGATGTGAACCACTTTGCATCGGTAATGATCTCATTCACAGCACCTCTCAAATTTTTATAGATAGGACTGTATACTCGATCTGATTCTGACTGGTTTAAATGGATGAATTGTTGCAGGACATACATTATCAGGGACGCGAGCTGAAGGAAACTCCTGCTCCACTCGGGTATCACTGAAATATTCCAGGTCACTAAGGTGCTGTGAAGGATGAAAAGTCCGTTATATGCTCGAGGACTATATCTTTTTACTATGAAATAATTTCGGTACTCATTACAGTGTTTAGAATCCACTGTTGTGTTCATTAAAATGATTCTGGCTACAGGAGTCCATCGTCGTGAACCTCATGGTAATTGTACTTCGATTCCTTTTCCCCCTTTTGAAATAACCCCATCTTGCCGTTGCTGAATAAAGAACTCATGTTTGACCAAGATCATCCGTTCTAATTCACAATGGTCCTTTCCAAATGGCAGATTTATGAGATAGAAAAGGGACTGGTTTGCGGTTGATCGAAGAATTGGAGTTCGTCTGGGGAGAAGCTTTCTGCTTGAAGCAAATGATAAAATGTTCAAGCCATGTCTTCTCTCCTGCAACTCCAAGGTAGCCCAAATGGTAAGTGCAATACAGGGTGCTATTTTTAGGCATAGCCAATTTTAGAGTCGAACCTTTTAGAATTTGAGAATTGGAGAATAGCAGTCACTGACTGACTACTATTGTGTCAACTAGGATGGGTTTAGAAATTACAAAATCCAGCAACATCTTTACAGCAAAATGTAAATTTATGTTAGTTCCTTCAAACGGAAGGATAGATTCAATTAAATTGAAGCAAGTACTATGCGAAATGGCGAGATGGTTATAAGGACGGCAATGATTCAATATGGTGGTGGCAGTTCCCATGAACAATAGGCAACTACCTCAATTTCAAGACATCTCCCATGATTGGGAGATGTTGAAAAATCACGAGGATATATGATCAATCTTAGTGTAAGAGTATAAGTATTGGGCCCCACTATTGTTTTGCATGAAGGTTATAGGGAAAATATACAAATAATTCGTGAACTTTAGCATTTTGTACAATGTCATTCCTAAAGTTTCAATTTGTTCAATATTATCTTGAACTTTATCTTGATGTGTAATATTTTCCATATACTTTTAATTTGAACTTTTTGTGCATATTCAATCTAGTTACTGAATTATATTTAAAATTTTCAATATTGACCATAAACTTGAATTAATGAAAAGATAATATATAGTTCAAGGACTATATTGAACTTGTCTCATAGATTGAAAGACCACATTAGACAAATTAAAAGTTCATGGGCAACATTGCATATTAAACTAAAGTTCATGAACTATATTAAACAACTTAAAAGTTAAGAGATGAAATTGCTAATTGAATCGAAGTTTGGGGACCATTTATATCATTTTGCCTATGTTGTAGGGCAAGTGTTTTTTTCTAACCACACACCACCCTGCTTAGCCAAATAAAAGGACAGGATGAACCAGCATCAACGCGGGTCGAACCAGAAGAGAAGCCATGTGTTGTGCTATGGTGCTTATACTATCAATAAATTTTTAAAAATAGGATCACATTTGATTTTTGTCGAGATCACCTGCGACAAAGCAACATATTAGCTTCTTCGATAGAAGCTCATTCATTGGAAGGAATCGACCCGACATTTTGAAGATGGGCCCGTGAAGACCCTGGAACTTCGCTAGGCGACTGAAAGTAAAACCAACGGCAAAAGCTGATTGAGTGCTTAGACTGGCTAAACCAGAAATGAGTAGATTCGCTGATGATATAATTTGTTGAACTGATTTATGTATATTTTGGTGAAGCTTAGCGACACATGTTAACAAAGATGCATATTCTCCTTTTTTTTAAGGCTAATTGTGATGATTCTGCTGATTTTCCACTGAATTTGTAGTTGACATGTTGCTCGAAAAGATGCAAACTTTTGGAAGCATAAACAGAGATGGTAACAAGACTTGGCCGTCCAATGGTCATAGATGAAAAGCAAGATTTGTGCAATTGTGACAAGCCTGTGATTGGAATTCAGTGAAAATGACCAATGACCACAGACAGGCGATAGACGGAGCCTTAGCATAGCGCACATAAATTCACTTTCTCCTTCGCGATAATGCTCTTGTTGTTCAGTCAAAACACTGCGACGACATGATTTTCTAGACATGTGAAACGACAACCAGAGCAAGGTCAAATATTTAGTCAGACTTCTAAGTTTTCTTAGCGTCACAGTGGAATATGGAAAATTCAGGACATTCTTACAACCTCATATTCATGGGACACCTTCAAAGGGGACTCTTTGGAAACGGGCCGCTCTTCCGACCACAGTTCCAGATTAACAGTTTTGGTTCCCCAGTGGATCAAACACTTGACGACCTCATTGACATTGAACCGATTGACTAGTCCCACACCAAGGCATTTGTCCCAGAGCGACCATTCACCTGAAAAAATAAGACCGTCAGGCACCAAGATAAAGAACATCCTCATTTGTTAGGGAAAAAAGAAAAACGTCAAAAACGACTGGGTGCTGGTTCGATGACCAATTAATGGTTGTTCTATCCAAAAGGTCATCATCCTTAAGGAATTTTTCAAACACTAGGAGAAAAATACGTTAATGACAACAAACTAAATTTGGGTTAATCAAGTTCATTTGAGTAGATGCTATAGTTAACGACATCTAAGTTAGGTAATCAAAGAAGAAAAGATTCCACAGAGGACAGGAAAATAGAAGCTGGAAGTGTTACAGAGCAAGAAGTGTTGTAAACAGTGGAAGGAAGTTTGCCAACAACAGAAGTAGGACATTCTATCCCAGGAGCAAAATGTGCTTAACAAACCTGCAACTTCAAAATTCGAATTGAGTTTTGAATGATTCAATCTGAAGATCTGACACTTGATTGATGAAATTATACTCAATCAGATATAATTTAACCCAACCTAAAACTAGATATTCATTTACCATGGAAAAGAGTGAGAAAATTAAAATTTATGCCAAAGCAGATGTATGGATCTCTCAAAAGATGTACAGAAATTATCTATGGTGATTGGAGATCCACTTGATGAAGATTTTAAGCATATGTAGGTATAAGCATCTGAAGAAAGTGAAGAACATCGCCATTCTCAACCTATTGATGAAATGGAACGTCCCTAATTGAATGAAATCGGATATAGAGGAATCAAAGCTGATAGGTGCTTTCATGGAAGGAAATCTCATGGACCTATCAATTGACATTGATTAATGCAAGGCCATATGAAGATATACACAAGGATGGAGAAGGAAGACAATGATGGCTGGCTAAAGGACCTCTGGCATTTGGGTCAACGAGAATTGAGGACTGGAATGCGAAGCTGGAGACGAGAATAGGCTATAACGAGAATACTACCAATATGAAGAGCCTACACCTTGATTCTTGTACTTCCACTTGTGCTGAACTTAGAAAGACCTCAAGTGTATTTTGAACTGTCTTTGTATCATCTCATCTCTAGTAAGAGCTGCGGAGTGTGTTTACAAATTTATATGAGAGGGAGAGGCTTAACTATATGGGGGCATTGATAGGAGACCACTGTTCCGTTTTATAGGAGCAGCTGGTTCTGTACAAGCGTTTACTATAGAAGCGACTGATGCTGAAGCTGTGTGGAACAGATGGTAGTAAGATATTTGGAGGAAGTGGACTCAGCCTTGGCTGGAGGCTGGGCTGGTAGTACTTGAAGAGAGGAGTATACTTAGCTCAATTTTGTTACCTCATCTCTTTTATTTCTTGTTAATCACTTAAAGCATCAATGGTTTCTGGAATATTTCTGTTAAACTAATACCAGTGTTAAAAAGTCGATGCAAACCAACTTTGGGTGATCCAAGAAGGTAGAAGTACCAAAATCTTGAACAATGCACTTGGATCTTGGTTTACTAAGGTATTTGTAATCCCGTGCAAGTTTTTGACAACCCAGTGTAAGAGTTCCAAAACGTGGAGTGATGCAACCGGATCTTGGTTTATTATGGAGTATAGCTCTCCAGTTACCCAGGCCTTTGCAGAAGATAACAAAATGCAGAACCAAAAGAAAAGGTAAGAAAAAACGATTACCCTTAGGTAGAAGATTCGCTTCAAAAGTCTGCTCGCCAGAATCGGGCCAAAGTTCATGCTTAGAACCATCGACAGCCGTAAATGAGATAAAAGATTCTGTAGGGTGCAACAGGGTGAATGTGGGGTGTACTCTCAAGCAGACCAACCTACAGCAGAATATAAACAACCATTATAGGTGATCATCACCAATCTGAAAGTTTAGGGTGCAAAAGGGTGAATATGGGGTGAATATCTGATGATAAAAAACGAAAAGCATAAAATGCAGTCCTCTAATGATATCTCCATTTAATTTTCTGATTATATTTATTCACTGTAAGAAAAATGCAGGCTCAACTTTAAGCATGTACTCTCAATAGTGACGAGCAATGAGTTTTTCATAACATTTTCTTAGCATTAACATAATTGCTCATTTCATAAAGGCCTGCTATCAGAAGTCCTTTGTAGTTGTGTAACTTTCTCCAAGACTGTGTTTGGGCTGACCTTGAAAATCCACCAGAACCAGCACCAACTTTCCTGGCTACAAGGCTAGAGTCAATTTGAAACACCTTAGGGTTGTCCTTTCTGATAGATATGAGTCGTTGAATAGCCAGTCCACCACCAATTTCACCTTCCATCATAAGAGATTCCTCCTCTCCAGCGTGCTCAAGATTTCTCCTACAGGGAATGCAGAGCACACGGGAGGTAAATCTAGTGCAAGAAAATAAAATTCTTATGTTTTGCAAAACAAAAGACAACAATGTTGATAAATAAATAATTCAGCAGATTACAAGTGGTCAAACGCTTCTACATAATTGAAAAGTCAAGTTCTACTCTGGTCCAATTTGCAAACTGCTGCATTTACTAAGAAGTATTCTGAGGCCTATTGAAAATACTGATGCAGACATACACAGACTAGAAGAATTCTGATTCACTTCCTATTGTACCAAAGCCAGTAAAGGATGTAGTAAAACTCATGTTGTGACTAAAAGAACCCCTGTTACAAGTGTATATATTCTACAATCTTCAATAGAGAGTAAAAGAGAATATAAATAAAGACTACACCTTTACTCAATTACTAAATAACAAAGTAAATAGATGGCTCTATTTATAGATCAATAGAGACACTAGCAAAACCTTAATTTCCTTATATATGACCACCTACTAACGACTAGCTAATAGCCTAACATTATAAATGTATTTCAACAATTCCCCTCAAGCTGGAGCATCCGCCTTGCGTATGATAGTTGCAACTCTCATCCAAAGTTTGTGACTAAAACACTGTGTAAACTGGACCTCAACTAGAAAATGGATGTTGATTATATCGAACCAGATTTGAGATAATGACAATTATGTCCAGACCTTACAGGACAAACTGAATATAGTCCACGTTAACACCACTTTTGATGAAAGCGCTGAAGAAACAAATTAAGATCAAAAAATTGAAACCTCTCTTTCTCATATAACAAAGGTTAAACGTGTGAAAACTCGACTTGAATTGCAGCAAACTAAACTCCATCACCCCACAACGCTTGACTTTGGCAGCTCAATGAAAAGGTATGCTAATATCCGGTGCTCACAGCTTTTGCTTGGAAACTTGACAACAACCTCACTCGTCGATGACACTATCAATTGAAGATGAGTCTCACAATAAATAACATCTACAGTAGGCTTCTTAAGATTTCAAAGGACCACAATTGGGGAAGTTGTTAAAGATGAGTTGCTACTGGATAAAGCCTTTTTCTTGACTCGTCTTGTTTTATAAGTGAGAGAGCTCTATTAAAGAAACAAAAGCACATGAACCGGAGCAAATGCGTAAAGCTTGACTGATACACAAACCAGAAATGACAGGACAACAAAGGGGATGAAGACAGCTACTGGAATGAAGGACTTGACGGAACCCTATATTAGAGAACAAAGGGACTTCATTGAGAGTTTCCACTAGCCATGAAGACAAGGAAGAGTGACAAAGAACAGCTTGTGAAGTGATGGGGAGCAATGCAGACTCGTGACAGTGGCTTGAGAAAAGTTTGTGATGGTAGACTTCAGCTCACTGGAAAAGACAAGATCAATGGCAACAGATTGAGACGGGTGGTCAACAGACAGCGACTCAGAGGAACAAAGGAGCAGCAGCTCCTTGATAACAACGAAAAAGCCAACGAAAACAACAAGTTTACTTTATCTGGACGAACAGCGATTCCCCTTGATGACAAGCAGTGATTGATGGAAAGAAGAAAGATAAACCTTGGGTCCCTTTCTAAAATTTTAATGAGTTACTTGACAATGTAGACTAATACTTAAATACTTTCCCTCATGCGTAGGCTGGACTTTGTGAAATATATGATAAAGATGGCAAATAAGGCCCGAAAAGATTTAAACTTGGGACCTCCTCAGGAAAACTTGATGAACATGCGTAGATAGATATGACTAACAAAATTCTTCAGTATATGCGAGATTCAGCGATAATACCCTTGCAACTGCCATGTTTGGCTCATGCTTCGCAGTTAATGGTCCGATAACATACTCAGACCCAGAATAATAAGTCCAAACAAAGACGAAATTAAATCTTTCATTAACTCAAGCAAACTATTTGTTCCTAATAATCAACACCGCTATAATCTAAGCTCTTGTTTCTTCCTCCTAATACATGAAATTTCTTAAACAACTATTTGGCTCATTTTCTTCATGCTGCAGAGAGGCAATCACCAAAACTGAGACAGAAGTTGAGAAACTTACTCGATGACAGTATAGTCCTCAGTACATCCAGCAGAGCTATACTCTCTTCCACTATACTCTTCATATCCATTTATTTCAATTCTGCTATGAAGCCATTGTGTACCTGCCATACAGCCAAATAAAATTCGAGGTTCTATCTTAAATTCTGATAACTTATATATGTTTTCACATATCTTATAGCATTTGCCTTCATGCTTTACTAATCATCAAATCAACCTCAACCTTCCTCAGCATAGAGCGATATAGAGGATCAACTGTAATGGTCATAATTGTCATGGCAGTGACAGCATACAGGTCACAGTTGTGTAGATCATACTAGTATGAAATAGGAAAAAACTCAATGATTAACAAAGTCTCAGCTTTTGCATACTATAATGATGCTAGATTACTTCATGTTTGCTTTTCATGAGAAAATACCAATTGAAGTGGCTGTCTTACCAGTGCTGGCATAATTATCATTATGGCCATGACACAATCCAGAATTGCCTATAACATCAAGAAATATCTGGTCTATGACAAGCTGCTTCATGGCCAGTGTAAGTTAACGATAAGCTGTCATGTTCATCCCTGTTAGAAAATTTTGAATGTGTGCGTGCGGAAGTGTGGTTTTGATAGTAGTTATAGTTTTTGGTTAGTGATGTGTGCAAGTGTATGGTATATTTTGTAGAGAATGGACAAAGGACAAGATAAGATAATTGAAGGACAAAGAACATGGGATATGGGAAATAATTTCATTAGTTGGATAAAATAATTTTACAATAGTTGAAGTGTTGGTGAGGGAGCGTGTGGTTTTTATGGTTAGCTCCCTTACCCAAAATATGGAGCACTTGCTCCTTTATATAGCTTCCAAAGTTGGTGGAGGAAGTCTCTAGACTTCTCTAACATAAGATGAAACTTCTAGACACATGAGGTTGTAGACAATTCTAGAGACTTCTCTTACACATTTTCCTCTTTCTTCTAGAAAATGTTTTCTTCTTTCTTCTAGAAAATTCTTCTCTTACCAACTCTAGAAAATTCTAGAAAATGAATCACCATTTCCAACAATCCCTTCTTAGATTGAGCAAGACAAGATGTATCCATGTTGATATAGATGTGATAGGAGTTATGCAAATGTTGTGGGCAATGCCAATAAGTCTCTCCAATAACTTAATTTACTACCAATCAAAGGAAAAAGAAACTCCTACCAGTCCATAGTTAAATATTCTATTTCTATTTGAATTGAACTTCTTATGCGCTAAATTGTCACATATGCAGAGAAGCAGCATCACATATATCCCGATAAAGAAGGAGGGACAAAAGTAAGCAAAGCTTTGTAGACAATACTAACCCAAAATCTATTCAAGCACATTAATTTACTTCTTGAGCAAAAGAAAAAAAAAATAGATACTTGTGATCAAGTGCAAAAGGAATCTCTGCGGAATTGAACTGAACCTCTCATATATCTGATTGTCAGCTATGTAGCTACCAAAAAGCATCACACATGTCCAAACAATTCAACTTTTGCAGACCTGGTTTTTGCTGAAGAGAATCGACATTTAGTTTAAACTTACTGATAAGGAAAATCAGCACTATCGTTGCACAAACTCTTTAATATATCAGCAAGCTTTCAAAAACGTTTAAATAGTTGCAGTAGTATCAGGATGGTTAAGAACCCAGTCAAATCACCTGAAGGGACATGCTCCATTGATATGATCCTTCCCCCAATCCAAGGAACAACTTTGGCTATCCATTCCCCACTTTTTAGCTCAATAGGGGTCCTCGAAAGTTCTACACCGTTATGGCTTGAGATCTCTTCAACGTCTGGAATGCACTTACAGCTCTCTGCATGCAAGAATCACTCGCATCAATAAGGGTACATGGAGAAGATGCAGAAGACATAGGCAAAGTTGCGGCATGATATCAACAAATGCAGTGATTTTCAAACATTCTTCTTCGGAGCCCATAATAATCCATGAGGAAGAATGACATCCCCAGTCAAGGAGGAGCCACCTTCCTCGAATATCAGCAAAAAGTTGGAAAAGCTGCTACAGGATGTGCAGTAATGTTCATGGATTTACCAACTCTCTCCTTCCCACAGCAAAAAGTTTCTAAAAGATGTCCCGGAAATATCATCCATGTAAACTTTTTAAAGTTGAAGCATGGGAATCAATAAGAGTTGAAACAAGTGTAAGCAGTCATTAAGGAGGCAACTTTCCTCTGTGTGGATCTGAATGAGCACAAAGTATCTCTACCAAACCATGGTTCTTGATTTAAATTTGCATTTATGACTATAAATCTGATAAACAAACATTAAAGTTCCATGTTGTTAACATGTTCACAGAATGAATCAATTCTTATGGATAGCATATTTACTATACCAATGAAAATGGGAATTTGTATCTGTTTTCCATCAAAAAAGCCAATTAACCCACAAATTGCTGCAGCTAGGGATATCTCACCAGCATTTTTTCCAGGATAAAAAACTGTGAAAAGAAGACGTGGCCTAATGAATATTAATCTTCAGCTCTAATTATCACAAAAGGAATAGGTAGTATCAAGACAAAAAACAAAAATAGATATGAACATAAACTTATGAAATCAGTTTGATAAGAACTTGATAATGAGAGAGGTCCAGCCACGTTCAAAGCAGAACATGATTCCATTTTGCCAGGAAAAGTAAGGAATTCATACTCAGAGACGTAGACACATCATAGGGTTTCCAACTTGCAAACTAGCATTACCTAAGCGTGCATTATATTTCTTCTCACTTGCAGCTACCATCTTAGACACTTCGTCCTCTGAAGGCAATGTAATTTGGATAGTGTCGCCATCCATGCCCCACGCATCAACCTGTGTATGATCATATTTGCTCACAATTTCCAAATAACAACTCCAGTGGTGCTTAATAACAAATTCTTAAATCAGATAAAACAAGCGCCCTTCCTTATGAAAAGGAATTTACCATTGCCCCTCCACCTAGTAACAACATTACATGCAGACGACGTTTTGGCCTCTTCCATGAACCTTCTTCTGTGTACACTCTTATGGTAACCAGTGAAGATTCACGTTCTGCAATATAGTGAGTTAGCAGATATTCTCCCTCCAAATACTTATATCCATCACCATCATCTTCAAAAAGAATGCCCTTTGCGGTCCCTGTTTGGCAGAAAAGATACATATCAAAATATGGATAAAATTAAACCAGTCTTCTTTACAGCAGGAAAAAAGAATGGTATGGATGAAGCACTCGGTAGTCACATGCTATTTATCATATATTCAACCTTCCAATTTTTCTTAACAAAAAGATCCTCTTGCAAGTGCTTTTTGACTTAAGCCTAATAGCAACAAAAATGTAAACCGATTGCCTCACTTTGCTGTCAACTTACAGTATCGATTAAGAACTTTTGTGGAAAAAATTTTCGATGCTTGTCAACAGTAGTGTGTGACAAAGAAGCATGCCATAGACTCACGAGATAGGAAAATACAGAATTAGACAAGCTTAATTATTGGAAAGACGGAAAGAAAACAATCGGACACAATTTAGCAAGTACATTTAACAAGATTGAGAAATTAATTCACTTAATGACATGCTTAAGTTGTTCTAAGCTTGAGCAACCCGAAATTATCTATTAAATAGACATCTGGCATTAGCAATCCTGTCAACAAACTACATAATGATAAATTATAAGAATCCATAGAGGAAACAGTAAATTTTTCCAATTGAAAGCGATGGACAATGATAATTAGACTTCTAATCAGCAACTTGACGCGTTCCAAAGATGAATTTTTACAAATTATATATGTTCATGACCTGTCTATAATCAAAACCATCAATGCAACACTACCCAAGAAAAATTCAAGTCAAACAAGAAAATTCAATTGGAAGAGATATACCGTGCTCATTCAAAGCCACAAGGAGCGTCAAGTCATCTGAAAGATTAGCTTCACCAACATGTTGGTGGGGAGGACCCAAAGGAATGATTGAACCACCTTGTAGAAATAATAAGGGCAGATCCTATCAAGTTAAAGCAAAATAACATTAAGTGCCGGCAAACCATTATCATGAAGAGCATTACAAAGAAACTAAGAACTTGTGGTACCGGGTGTGCATCATTGAAATCAAAGGTCAGCCAAATACCCTTGGGCAACACATGCTGCAAGTCATTTGATTCCTGATGGGGCATAGAGCTGATCAAGATTAAATGACATTAGCAGATGCATATGGATTTATGTTCGGCTTAAAGCCTTTTTAAACACAATCTATTAAACCCTTGCAGAATCATCAATAAGGCCAAGAAACTTGGGCGAAAGAATCCAAAGAATCATCTGTTATTTTGAGGACTAACAAGAACAGTCTCAAGATTTAATAACCATCACATCTTTTGCTCACTATTCCCATTAACTTACCAAATGGCATATCTTTATGATGACAATGCTACAAAATGCAGAAGACCTTTAAAAGTAAGACATAACATTGAAGGTACTGATACGTTAACTCAATCAATCTCTCATTAATAGGGATTTTCCTCTCACAGTGGGACACGTACACTCAAACATTAATAACATAGATATGTAGGAAATCTATGTAATTTGTAAGCGGCGATGGCTACTGAGCCTAAGGGGATGAGGGCCACCACCAGCCCCTCCAGGTCCGCTAGTAGTGAGAACATTGATAGAATACCACATCGCATAAGTGCAGAAACATGCATACGTCATGTGATCACGCTACATAAGGCGTGGACAGCAATTATACCTAATGACATAATTAGACTATAGTATATTTAAGTTGTAATCTCAAAAGTTGAAAAAATATATTCTCTTTCTGAAACTCCGAGGAAGATACTAACTAGACCAGCAGAGACAAAAGAAAAAGGGAAAGACGCTAGTAACTGAAATACAATATGGAGAAGCAGCAAGGAGCTCACGTTGCATGTATCCTCATGACATATGCAAGGTCAAATTTTTAATTTTATAGTGAAGAGAGGATAACCTTGCACAAACCAAGAGTGGCCCTAATAAAAATGAATTTTCCAGTGTTCTTAACCTGGGATCTTTGGGATCTGCACAAGAACTTGTTAAGCTTAGATACCTATGCAAATAAGAACAGTAATACATGTGGTACGAAGGCAAGAATGTTATCCAACACCGTGCTAACCCACCAGCAAAAAAGGTTGGACTTGCCACAAGAGTGCCCATTTTATGAGCCATGTAGAAAAGAGTATATATGTGGGGAAGAAAGCGGTAGCGCCGCTTCAGTGCCAGGCGACAGACTTCCTCACACTAGTGCAAGAGAGACAAAAAAGAAAGTAAAAGTTCAATTCTGTAAAATCTTCCGAGGGAACCAATGAATTTACAAAATAAGCGCCAACGACAATTAGAGGAATCTATACATTCCAGCAATCTGAAGGTAGAGAATCTGATACTAAAGAGTCAGCATGCTAAATTGGTCATGATTTCATATATTTTACAAGAAAGGAAGGTCCAGAGGTTCTCTAAGGACTGAGAGACATGATTTATTTCACATGTTTCATAGCCATTTAAGAAATTTGGAGTCTTTCTGATGACGGGTCTATCAGTAACAGAAGAGGGAAACCTTTTCTTTCAAAACACTGGGAGCAAGGTCAGCGGACAGAAGTGCTTTATTGAGAGAATTTAATTCGAATGAGTGAAATAAAAATCATCAGGACAAAGTTCATGCACATGACATGAGCACGTCACCAAGAAAAGCAGCACAAACCTCCTCACCAAATGACCAAGGCTCATGGTCATTGGTGTCCATTTCAGAGTGTCCACGACAGAATGGAAACATTGCACCTATACCCATCCACCTTCCAAAAAGCTTGGGTGTCGCATTTCCTACGAATCCACCGATATCAGGTCCTGAAAGTGGTTGACCACTGAGACCCTGAACAAAATTAAAATTAGTCAGGATGGATGATCTGTACATTTGTGAATTATGTGAATTATGTGAATTATTCTCAAAAACACCGCATCAAATTTGTAGACGGGAGTCCAAAATCTGTACATAAAAGCTAGGAACTTTGGGTTATCCAAGACCCACCAGAGGATGAAAGCTAGGATCTTTCAAAAAATGGATTCCTATTCAAAGAGTGCATAAACGCATGGATAAGCTCATAGTAAACTGTTAATTTGGAATCAAAATATGATGAATATCACAGTTAAAGTCATACCAAAGAAAGGGCAAACAAAACCAGGATCCGGTGCTTCAAAGGGTCTAAATCACTTCAAATACATTAGAGAATTAAGTCTGCAGAGAAAGTCCCACAAACAATAGAACTCAATTATTTAGGGTGTGCATGGAAACACTCCAAAAAAGTGTTTCCGGCACACTTCTGTACGGAAAGTGTTCCCGGGAACAAAAAAGGAACAGAAACGCGTTTGGTTGCGTTTCTGTTCCTTTTTTGTTTTTTTGTTTCGAAACGAAATAGGAACAGGAAAAAAAAGAAACAACAATTTGTTGTTTCTTGTTTTGAAAAAAAAAAAATGAAAGAAACGTTTCTACTCTCTCTCTCTTCTTCTTCTTCTTTTTCTTTTTCTTTTCTTCTTTTTTTTTCTTTTTTTTCTTTCGCCGGTCGCCGGCCTTGGCCATGGCCGGCGACCGGCCGTTGAGGCTCGGCCTCGCCGGATCCGGGAGAGCCCGAGCTCGCCCGGCCAAGGCGAGGCGAGGCGTCGCGGCGCGGGCGAGGCCGAGCCTCGCCATGTCCGGGCGAGCTCGAGCTCGCCGGGGCCGGCGACGCTCGGCCTCGCCGGATCCGGGCGAGGCCGAGCTCGCCTAGCCGAGGCGAGGCCGAGCCTCGCCCGGCCACGGCGAGGCTCGGCCTCGCCGAGGGCCGGCGAGCCTCGCCGTGGCCGGGCGAGGTCGCCGGCCCCGTCGGCCGAGTCGCCAAGGCCGGTGACCGGCCGAAAAAAGAAAAAATAAAAAGAAAGGAAAAATGAAAAATAAAATAAAAATGTTTAAAAAATTAAAAGAAACAAAAAAGAATAAAATTTACCAAACGTGTTTGTTCATTTTTTATTCCCGGACCAAACGTTACCAAACGCGTTCTTTTGTTCAAAAATTGTTTAGGAATGTAAACACTTTTTTGTTTCGTTCCCTGTGAACAAAAAGGAACAGAAACAATTCCATGCGCGCCCTTAGAGTTACTGCTTTGTCATGCCTTGTCAACCGCAAGCTTACTTATTTAAATCAAAGTGTCAGCATGGCATACAACAACTATACCTAATCAATATTGGAGCGTCACCTATGTAGGGAAATAGAAATTAAGGTTACCGCTTGCTCATTCTCTTTGATGATATGCACAATGATTACCACGTGATTGATGATGAAAACCAAATTTCTATGTCCATGCTGCACACTGCAGTTACAATATCATAATTACCCTGATATTTACAGACACTTGAGCTCCACCTTGAGTACACAAGCTTGGAAGGAAAGACCTAAATTTGCTACTGTCATTCCCTTGAAGTAATCCATCATAAGTTATAAAAGATGAAAGTTGGACAGGAAAATGCAATAAGTTCAGCGAAAACCAAAAGTAAACGGAATTTCTTCAAGCAAAAACAAGCAGCATAGACTCCATAATTCACTTACCAGCTGAAGTACCATTGAGATGCTCATGTGCAGGTGCTCCCAGTTTGAAATGTTATCACCAGTCCAAGTAGCTGCATACCTCTGGCTACCGACGAATCCAGCTCTAGTAAGGACAAATGGACGTTTGTTTTCGTTAGATGATTTAATGCCCTCATACGTAGATCTAGCCATCAGCATTCCATAAACCTGTAACAGGGATGGTAAAATTGAGTAACCAGATCTTAGTGGACAAAAAAAAAAGTACCAGCTACATGAGCAATGGTTACAAGTCACCAAGATATTTAGAATGTACCATTTGCAACCGGCGTCTATAACAAGGAAATTCTTGGGAATTATCACCATAAAATTTGATCTCTCGCAATAATGTCACTAGATAAAGGAGAAGAGTAAAACTACTTATTTGTTTGTCTAATTGCGAGTAAATTCAAAGTATCTTTTCTGTTTTCTTCTCCGCTACACTAGAGCAGCAATAACTCTAATTTGGTAAATTGCCAATCATTTTCAGGCCTTGAACTACTGTAATTTTTCCTTTGGTCTCCCTCACTTCTTTGCTTTCTCCATAAAGGTTCAAACTAGAGCTATAGCTACACAGAAGCCTTCAAAATTTACCTAGTGAGCATAAGAGAAACAAACCAAGCAATGTGGATTGCACATGCAAGCCAAAATTACAAAATCTACCCTTTCCATTTCACTTTTTCCCTTTATGATATTGATAGGATTTATTTTTTACTGTTCTCTCTCCAAATGCCTAGAAGTTGTTAGAAGAAGGGTAAATGGGTCTTTATCACTTTTAGGGTTTATTTGATCTATATATATTAAACTTTATTAAATAATACGATGTACGTTTTCCGCACATGGTATCAAAGCCTAGGGATTAACTCTAGTTGACAGAGTAGCCACTTGCCGCCGTCAACTTGCTGGAATAGTCGGCCGTCGCCGCCGTGGCTTGTCACCGTCGAGTGTCTCCTTCTTTCTCTCTTTCTTGCACGATTCTTTCTTGACCTTTCGTGCGGTTCCCTCACGCGGTTTGCGCGGCTCACGTGCCTTGCGCGACTCGTGCGACCTGTGCGGCTCGCGCAGCTCCATCGCGCGACCCACGTCGCTCGCGCGGCTTGCACGGCTGGTGCGGTACCCTCGCGCAGCTGGTGCGGCACCATCTCACGGCTCCATCGCGTGACCCACACCACTCGCTGGGTCACTGATTTTGGTCGCACAGCTCCATCACGTCTCACACGGCTTGCTGGGCAAATTTTGGTTGTTAACTTGCTTGATTCGCATGAGGACAGACAACATATAATGGAGCGCAAAGCACAGGCACTAGTGCCCTCATGCAGGAAAGGATTCTGAGGTGTTTTCTTTGCGACTGAAAGGAGAAATTCTTTTTTGTCCCTTTACATTGATCTTCTGGAGTTTCTATGGCTTGTGTTGCTTCGGCTTTGATGGCTGGGAAGTTTACTGACCATTTTCAGATTATAAATTTGTTAATTTGAGGGTCTGTGAATTAGTGGCAGTCTCTATTACTTTATGTGGGTTGTGGAGATCTTGTGTGGTAATATTGGGTTATTAAATTATTGAGGCTGAGTTGTTTGGGAGAAGTTAAGGTCAAAGTTTGCTTATTATTATTTGAAAAATAGGCGATCACTCAAAGAGTATAATTGAAGTAGATCCTGAGAAGAATAATACTATGATGACTAAGGTGATTTCCTCTTTGTCTAATCGAATTACTGATAAGAAGCTCGCAGGTAGTGCTAACTTCCACCAATGGAAGAAAATCGTGAAACTTACTTTGATGGGCAGGAATCAACATAGACACTTAACTGAGTTCAAGCCCAAAGATGATGTAACTTGGGATGGTGTTGATGCACGTATTCTTGGTCAGATGCTGAATTCTATGAAGAGTAATGTAGTTGACACGGTAAGTCATATTGATACAGTCAGAGAACTATGGGAGTATTTGAATGTGTTGTATTCTGGCCAAGATAATTTCTCATGGATTTATGAGCTATCGCAAGAGTTTTATCGATTTGAAAGGAAGGAATGCTCTATTACCCAATTCTTTGCAGACTTTAAGAGATTGTATGAGGAGTTGAATACCATTCTCCCTATTTCAGCTGATGTTCAACAAATGCAACGTCAGAGGGAACAATTGGTTGTAATGGGATTCTTAGGAAGTCTTGGTTCTGAATATGAAACTGTTAGGTCTTAAATCTTTGGAGGAGAGTATATAGTGTTACTCACAGATACATTTGCTCGAGTTCTTCGAGTATCTCGTGAATCTTCTCAGGATATTACATCTATGGTGGGGAGTTTAGCTCGTGTCCCAAACTCGAACTGGTAATGGTAATAGGAGTGATGGAGGAAATTGTGGCGGATATAGTGAGCGTTGTGTCCGAGGAGGCCGAGGCATAGGAATAGGGAGAGGTCAAGGTCATCAGCATCCTTTATGGACAATTCCACATATCTACTGATAAGTCGGGGACTACATGAGTTTATTATTACTGTGGCAAACCTGATCATATTCAAAAATTTTGCTACAAGCTACATGGGAGACCAGGGTAGCAACACCAGTTCGCTAATCGACGTCTAATATTAACTCTACTCCACAGTCATATGAAGACAAAGGTAGTGGTTATGTCTGGTGAGGAATATGCTCGGTACAAACAATCTCAAATCTCACAGCCTGTTTCTTCCACTGCTACTTTGGCACGGACAGGTAATGCTACTGCATGCCTTTCAGCTACTCCTCGTCCTTGGATCATTGATTCAGGGGCTTCTGATCACATGTCAGGTCTTTCAAGTATATTTTCCTCTCTTTCTCAATCTTTGTCCATAGTTACTCTAGCCAATGAATCACCTACACATGTTAAGGGAATTGGCATAGTTAACCCAACTCCTTCATTGCCGTTGTCTTCAGTGCTTTATCTTCCACAATTTCCATTTAATCTCATGTCCGTTAGTAAGTTAACCAAAAACTTTCAGTGTTCAGTAACTTTTAATCATGATTCTTGTATTTTTCAGGATCTGGCTACGAAGAAGACGATTGGTAGAGGACATGAGGAAGAGGGGCTATATGTACTTGAAGATGCTTCTTTAATTGCTTGCTCAAGTGTTGCGTCCCCACATCAAATCCATCGTCTCAAATCCATTGTCATCTTGGTCATCTTCTCTAAGTAGTCTTCAAAAGTTGGATTCTAGTTTTCAATCTCTTTCTAGTCTAGAGTGCGAGTCATGCCAAGTTGGCAAATTACATCGTGTTAATTACACACCTCGAGTCATTAAACGAACAGTATCTCCGTTTTTATTAGTTCATTCAGATATTTGGGGTCCATGTGGTTTCTAATTTGGGTTTCAGATATTTTGTTATTTTTGTCGATGACTATTCCAGAGTTACTTGGTTATATTTAATGAAAGATCGTTCAAAATTATTTTCTATTTTTCGTGCATTTATATCTGAAATTTATACTCAATTTGGCATGCGTGTTAAAGTTCTGCATTATGATAATGCTAAGGAGTACTTTTCCACATCTTTTTCTGATTTTATGACTCAACACGGTGTGATCCATGAATCTTCCTGTCTTGATACTCCCCACAACATAATGGTGTTGCTAAAAGGAAGAATAGGCATTTATTGGAAATTACTAGATCCATGTTATTTGAGATGAGGGTCCCGAAAACTTTTTGGTCTAATGCTGTTCTAACTGCATGTTATCTCATTAATTGCATGCCTTCTTTTGCTCTGCAATGTGGTATTCCTTTTTCCACTTTGTTTCCTAATGAACCACTATTTGTCCTACCACCTCATATCTTTGATTGTGTCTATTTTGTTCGTGATCATCGACCTGGAGTATCAAAACTTGATCCCAAGGCAAACAAGTGTATGTTTATGGGTTATTTTCGCACTCAAAAGGAATATCGTTGTTATTCTCCATTAGAGAGAAAATATTTTATAACAGCTAATGTTTCATTTTTTGAATCCACTCCTTATCATAATGTTCCCATTGATGTGTCTGAATTGGATGAAGACTTGTATGTGACCACCATTCAATCTATTATTCTAATTGTATCACCAGTATCTATAGAGAAACCACCTCATCTCCAGGTTTATACTCGATGTCCTCATGTCACTATGTGACTGCTCCCCCCGCTCCTCCCATTGCTACTACGTCATCTTTTGCTCCAGATCCGCCATTAGCTGACCCTCCTCTTATATCTAATCTTGATCTTCCTATTGCTCATCGCAAAAGTACATGCACTTGTACTCAACATTTTATTACAAATTTTATTTCATTCTTCTGTGTCTCTTACTTTTCGAGCTTTTTTAACTACTATTGAACAATATCCTGTCCCCAAGTCTGTCGCTGAGGCATTACAAAGTTCTAGCTGGAGAACAGCAATGAAAGAAGATTTAAAGGCTCTCAAGACTAATCAAACTTGGGACTTAATACCACTTCATCTAAGCAAAATTGCTATTGGTTGTCGATGGGTATATGCGGTAAAAGTCAACCCCGATGGTTCTCTTGCTCGTTTAAAAGCAAGACTTGTTGCCAAAGGATATGTTCAGGTGTATGGGGTTGACTATCTAAACACATTTTCTCCTGTTGCCAAACTTACTTCTGTTCGTATTTTGATCTCTCTTGCTGCAACATACAACTGGCCTTTATTTCAGCTTGATGTTAAGAATGCTTTCTTGTATGGCACTCTTCATGAAGAAGTTTACATGGAGCAACCTCCGAGGTTTGTTGCTCAGGGGGCTGGACTAGTTTGCAAATTAAAAAAGCCTTTATATGGTTTGAAACAATCTCCATGGGCATGGTTTAGAAGATTTTCTGAGGTTGTACTGTCTTTTGAGCTATCAAGATGTGGAAATGATCATTCTTTCTTTTATAAACAATCAAGGGGAGGCAAATTATTCTTGATTATGTATATTGATGATATATCGAGAGATGACTTGGTTGGTATAGCTGAGCTAAAAACCTATCTTCAACAACAGTTTCAAACTAAGGACTTAGGAAAATTGAAATATTTCCTAGGAATTAAAGTGGCACTGTCACAGCGAAAATATGTCTTGGATTTGCTCACTGAGACAGGTATGTTGTGATCAAAGCCTCTCTATTCACCCATGGAACAAGAGGTTAAATTAGTTGCTGATGGAGGAGAAATTCTTAATAATCCTGAGAGATATAGAAGACTGGTAGGTAAGCTGAATTATCTTACAGTTACTCAACCAGACATTGCTTTTCCTGTTAATGTAGTAAGACAAAAACCGTCTTCCCCTCATACACCTTATTGGGATGCAGTTATTCGGATATTAAGGTATTTTAAAAAAGCTCTAGGGAAAGGAATTGTCTACCAAAACCATGATCATATCAGGGTTGAAGGTTTTTCTGATGCCGATTGGGCTGGGTCTCCAAATGATAGAAGATCAACTACTGGGTATTGTATCTTAGTCAAAGGAAATCTGGTTTCATGGAAAAGTAAGAAATAAAGTGTTATTGCCCGCTCCAGTGCTGAGTCAGAATATAGAGCCATGGTACAAGTGACATGTGAATTAGTGTGGATTCAACAGTTATTGATTGAGTTAGACTTTAAAAATTTAGTACCCATGATTCTATGGTGTGATAATAAAGCTATAGTGCACATAACTTCCGACCTCGTGCTTCATGAGAGAACAAAACACATTGAGATTGATTGTCATTTTATCCGAGAGAAGTTGCAAAGTGGAATAATTCTTCCCAGTCATATTCAAACCACGAGAACAACTTGCAAACATCTTCACTAAATCCTTGGGTAATGGGAGGATAGAACATATTTGTAACAAGCTGGGCATGATTAATATTTATGCTTCAACTTGAGGGGGAGTGTTAGAAGTAAAAAGGGTAAATAGGTCTTTACCACTTTTAGGGTTTATTTGATGTATATATATTAAACTTCCAACTTGAGGGGGAGTGTTAGAAGTAATAAGGTATTTAACACTTTTAGGGTTTATTTGATGTATATATATTAAACTTTATTGAATCATACGATGTACGTTTTCCTCACAGAAGTTATTGATTAGCTATTTGGTTCTTCATCCAATCTCAGAACTTGCATAGGCTATTGTTTAATAAAGATGAGTCCAACCAAAGCCTCTATACTTTTTAATCTCCAATATTGTGGTTCCTTTTCGAATCTTACTTATTTAAGGTTAAAGTTTATAACTCATGCCACTGTCAAATTATTGCAAATAAATCACTTGATTTCAATCTCCATATCACTGGACTGCTGTTTAATGCGATCACAAGCCACATATGCCTATTCTTTTTTTTTTTTGTCGGTCTTACTATATTCCTACTCTAACACTCACTCTCAGACTTTTGTCATGCCTCCTTGCAAGGCATGGGAGTCGAAACTCACTGCTTAAACTTAACCGTCCCCACCCCAACCCCCCACCTCCCTCTTCCAAATTGGAAGCTACAAAAATGATAATTTTCTTCAGTCCATTTATCCTTCAAACAGCAAACTTACTGATGAATGAAAAGCTTACAATTATTTGTTGATCTCTTCACACCATTGGTCCCATAGTTACAGAACCGCTGATTTTTGTGTGGGAATTTCAACCCACTCATGTATGTGTTTTATGAAGGACAAGGCATGCAACCCATATAAATGATGTGTTGAAAGACAAACTAAACTAAATGCTTAATTAGATCAATCTGACCCCAAGCTATCTATTTATAGGAAAGTCAAAAGGTCAAAAATTGCAATGTTGCCCTTATTGCCCCCATACATAAAATAATAAAGTAAATAGACAAATATACCCCTATTAGCAAAATACTCTCAACTTGATGAAAGTACCAAATGATCAAAGATAAACCTATTGTCCAATCTTGATGTTAGAGTAATTAAATATTAAACCACGCATTCATCTAATAACTTAAGCTTTTAGAATATTTCGCAGTGGTTACATAAAATCTCACACTTGCAATGGTCGTATTGCTAATGCTTTACAAAGATAGAACTCTTCTTCCACTGGCCCAGTCTCAATTTTCTTGAATCTAATGGTTTGATTGTGATTTCACACATGGAAGAGAATACTTAGGTCGTGGGAGAGAAGGTTCTCAAAGCACACAATGCAAATTTGGCAAAGAAGATCCTCAGACAAGGAGGTGGAAAGCAAGGCACTATCTTATTTTGCTAGCCTCACCATTCATTTTGGATGAAGCCAAATGTACAGGTAGGATAAACTAACCAAAAGTTGAAGCATGACATTGCTTGTGCTAAAATGTGGAAAGCCAGAAGTTATCATATTTTATCCTACTATATTCAATAGAAAGCATTTAGCACTTGACCCCAAATCAACAGCGCATTCTTTAACTCTTAACCCCCCTTGCTTTTCCAGTACAAGCACAGTGGATACATTACAAAATTGCTTAATATCTATTTTTATATAACTCAAAAAGATGAAACACAAACTACAAATAGCAAAAGGTTGGAAAACATACATTATGATAGTGTGAGTGATTCTGGACACCTCCAAGTTCATCATCTCCCCTATGAATGTTGCTCTCAGGCATGGTCTTTGTCACAGACTGAAAGAGAAGTTGTAAGCCATAGTCCAACAAGAGAAAATGACAGAAACTAAAAGTACTAGTTACCTTAAAGACAGCCGGTTCATTCATATCATTCCATATACCATCAACTCCATTACAAATGAAATCCTGAACTAACTGAGCCCACCAGTGACAGACTTTTGACTGTGTAAAGTCGGGGAAAACACAAGGACCAGGCCACACCTCCCCTGACAAGCAAACAGTTAATCAGCATTGTCTGATCAATTTCTGCCTTCCAGAATTTTGATTATATACATACATATACGTAGATTTATCTTCAGCTAAATCCAAATGAATGAGAATGTCTACATTTTTATGTTTTGAAAGATCTAAGGGATTACTTTACATTTCAAATGTTACAAAAAAGAAAAAGACGAAAAGGAAATAGTAAAACTAAATAGACAATGACAAAGATTAGCCAAAACCACAGTAAAAGATAGCAAAGTACCAACAAATGGAGTCCCATCTGCTGCTTTCATCCAGACATCACTTTTGCAACCACTGTCAAAGACAAAATACCCCTCTTCCCGTTTGATACCAGGATCAAGCATCCAGATCGCTTTAAACCCGTCTCGGTGGAGACTATCTACCAAAGATTTTGGATCAGAGAAGCGGTCCTGAGAATATATACTTTGTCTCAGTTTCCATGCTGAAAATAGCACTCTTTATTTAGTAGAGGTGTCTACTGTTGACTAAGCATTGAACCTAAGTCCTTTTACTATTAGACAAGTCAGCGAGGCAAAAAGTCCTAGACATGAACGCGATTAGGAGGATTCGAACATAAAGTGAATACCAATCTCAAAGGACTTGGTGGATTAAACGTATGGAAGCAATGGACAAAACAGAAATGCATGGCATTTCTGCATCAAGAACCATACCTAAGGTTGAGATTAGAATATCAAAAGAACATTGATCATTGCAGTTCCTACAAAGTGAATTAATCGACAACATATTCCACACAACCTACCTCACTTCCAAAATGAATAACACCATCTTCCTCAAGATTATTTCTAGATGGAAAACAGATCTTCATTCATATTTGACAAAATTCTCACATCTTACATGTAGATGTAGATAAATGCTTCGCTTCAGGTGAACTTTCATGATGTAGATATGTAGTTATGCTTTGTTTTAAGTGAATTTTCATGATATGTATGTGACGTCTTTTTGAAATTGGCTAAAACTGTGAATTTTCATCCGGACATAAGTTGCAAGTGGCTTCATACCTATTGAAAGTGAGGCAGATGATGTGAAATTAGACCTATTTAGAGGAAGGTAGTCTGTAATTTTTTTTTTAAACAAGGCAATAACAGGGTTAAAACAAAACAGGAGTCCATGCCTTGTCAAAAGTGAAGCAGCGAAACCCATCCATATAATCTATATCCATCCATACGACATCACAAGGAATCTTCTTTTCTCTGAATGAACTCGTGATCTGCAATAAGTGGACAAAAATTAGAGCTAAAGAACCGTCATGCATCGACTCATGAATGATATGCCGACAGCATACAGTGAAAGTTAATCATTGTTATCAAATCAGGTAGAAGGAAACGAGGGTTGAGGAAGAAAGATTGTAGAATCAAGCAAGATGCATCAAAAGGGCCAACCTCTCTAACTCTGTTATCAGAGTCATAGCTATAGCGGCATTGATGATAGCCTAAGGACCACTTTGGTGGCATAAACACGGTTCCTGACAATATATGCAAGCTATGTTGTTAATTCAAGCAATAATAGTAACAAACAGACTATCAAGAAAATTGTCTAATCATTCCGGTGGTCTTGTAAAGTCCATTTAGTACTAAACTAAAAATCCACAGATGGATGTTTCCAGAGAAAAGAAAAGTCATAGAATGACAGAAAAATTTATTCTGACAACTTCATTCATTAGCATGAAGCTTTTTCTTCATTTAAAGACGGGAAAAACAGAGAGTTCATTGTAATAAGAATTATGCATGATATCCTGATAAAATTAATACATTCAACTTTTCTGTGTCTGTAATTTTAACAGCATAACATGCATACTCCTCAGGAAAACCAATTAAGTGTAGCCTATATTTGTAATAAAAAGCAAATGGTCAAAAAAAGCAATAGACATGCCTTGAGTGTTTTAGCATCAAATGTCAAAATCAAGATCTCAAAGTTTAGAGAGCATATGTAGAAAAGATTCTAAGAATTTGAAGTATCACTTGTCCACAAAAGGAAAAAGACCAGATAAAAGAGGCAGAAGAATTTGCAGTATAGGAAGCACAAAAACCTTGCTTCTAAACTGAAGTATCCGGTAAGCTAACAAAATGGACTTCTTCCATGTTCTTAGGGATTTTTGGTACATTTGTTTTGAGGTCGGCTCATTCATTGACACACTTTCCAACATAGTGAGTAGCATCTTCGAAAAGTGGCCACACATTAAAAATGATTGGGAGAATAGAATTAAGCAGAATAGCACACATGTGGAAAGAAGCTGACATGCACAGCATTATTACCAATTGCATGAGACGAGGATGTTAGAACTGCGCCAGGTGAAGCAAATGGACCGAATGTAATGACAGGGTATGAGGATGGAGCCGTGAACTGTATTATTGACTTGTTTCTCAGATCAATCTGCCCATGAGAAAATATCGCTCGTAAGCTTAAAACAAGTTTGAATCGGATCTTCCAAGAAACTACTCCAATATGTGATCACAGTCATGAGTTCACAACACCTCACAACATCGTGTCGTGTCAGCAAGAATCCCCAGTGACTCTCCACTCGGAAGAACAGCTAGCACCCAAGGATGAGATTGGTACAAAGATGTAGTACCGGGGCCATAACCCCATGCGTCCGTGTTCCATGTAAACACCTAAAACAAGAGAGATCACTGAGAATTCAAGGAGAGAAAACACATATGCTAGCATGCAAAGTCGAGGAAAGAGAACCAACCCTTTTTCCTGTGCGCTCAAGCTGTCCACTGACTTCGCCAGTCCCGTAAAAACTGGTCCCAGCAGGTAGCTAAATCGTATGTAAAATAACGTTATCAAGGCTTCGACAAATACATACACACTTGGAAAACAGAAATCAAGCAGATGAAGCTCCTTAAAGTATTGGAAATGTCACAGTCCGGGGAGCGCAACAAAACCAACCAACAAGTGATTCAACTAATTCAAGAGAAAGAAATAAGAGCATGCGGTGACTGACCTCAAGTTTGACAGTCTGCTGGCCAAAGAGACATTGGTAAGTCGGGATATAAGACGGGACATGATGAATTGTTATCGGCGTGTCCCTATCCTTGCCGTTGACAAAAGAAAGGCTAGGAAACACCGCGGCTCTGTCGTTTGCAGAACAATCGAAGCGGAAAACTCCTTCCTCCAAAATAGGCTCAAAGATCATATCTCCAACAGCGACATCCGCAGCAACCGCCTGACCTTCTCGAATAGTCATTTTAGTTTTCAATCTCGACCCGTCTCTGCATGCCACAAATTCGCACAGGCATCACACTGCTCTTTACACCAAATTATCATTTTTCCACATGCCAAGAACCAAAAATGCTAAACGCCATCGAAGAGTACTGATTATATTGTAAGAATCAAGATCTACAACCTCGCGTGCACGGCAGAGAAACACCATGCATGTTACATATTAAAGTATATAACACAGGCAGGAGAGCCTGTGACACGCAGGGACTTCAGCATCAGAGAAGCATCGCGCATGTTGCGTATCGAGATCTGCCGCAGCACAACCAATCTGATAATCAGAAAATAAAATAAAAATTGAAGCAGTAGGAAGCCAATACAACAGCAACCGAGCTCGTTGACTTCGGCGCTGTTTGTTTGTATTTGTTTTTTCTGTTTATGAATAAAAATTCTGTTTTTTTTACGGGAATAAAAAAGAATGTAAAACACGTTTGTTACATTTTTATTTCAAATCTATTTTTTTTCCTAAAACAAAATTGGAACAAAAAAAAGAAAAAAAAAAAAAATTATTTCTTGTTTCTGGAACAATTTGAATAAACAAATTTTCTTTTCTTCTTCTTTTTTTTGGGCCGGTCCTCAGCCCGGCAACCAATGACCGGCCAAAAGAAAAAAAAAAGAAAGGAAAAAAAAAAGGAAAATATTAAAAATATTAAAAAAAAATTTAAAAAAAAAAAAGAACACAAATTTACCAAACATGTTTCGATTCTATTTTTATTTATTTTCGGAACAAGTTTACCAAACACGTTTTTCTGATAAAAAATTGTTCCCCGTCTATTTCTGTTCCCTGGAACAATTTTTGAATAGGAACACAAACAAACGCAGCCTTCACACATGTACCTACTTTCGTCAACGGTCCAATCTCGTGACTCCAATTACACGCAGATTCATCTCGCCATAACTCAAATTACGAAACACAGGTCGTGATCGCGAGGAGATTTTCATGTTACAGTCCAATTACTCGTCTAATCTCATCGCAACTTCAAATTAAGAAAAGAAGCGTTGATGCTCCGAAAAGGCAGGGCAGCGCACGCACGCAATCCTCTCAACTTCACCCATTCTCTCTCGCAAGCAATCAAAAGCGCGCCACAATGAGAATCGCAAGCCCGATCGCTCGCTCCAGTACGAACCTCAAAATGCGCAACGAAAGACGTGCGACTCAACTTTTCCCCTCCGCTGACGTGAACTCGCCGTGCAGAAACCAAAATCGGTCGCCGACAAAAGCACACACGATCGGACGACGCACCGTAGCGCAAGCGAAGGCAGACGGACGGACGGACGGACGACCTGAATGGAGACGACGACGGAGTTGCTGCTGCTGCTGCGGCGGCCGCGGCAGAGAAGAAGCGATCGGGCAAAGGACAGAGAGGATGCTTTAAGTGTTGGAAATATATGGCTTCGAAATGGATTGAACAATGAAATCAGATCGAGTAAAACAACTCGGACTTTGAGGCATGATATCACTTTCTTTAAGAATTTATTTGCCCCCACAACGTTGCTAATGGTCACCGGAAAAAATCCTTCAGGATACAACAAAGTCTCAGATGAGAATGCTAGATAGCAATTATAGTATTTCTCCATGGTCTCTCTAGAAAAACAATCAAAAAATTGGCTGCAGTTTTTTTAGAAAGAAGACTCGAAAATGACCATATTTTTCTTTTGAAAATTGACAAGTATATATATGAAACAGTCTTGCAATTCTTCGTGAAAATTGCCAAAGAATGAACAATCGCGTCATTTAGAAAAATTGTTCGAATAAACAAATGCGACTCTTCGAAAAAAGTCGAAAAACGAACAATTGCAACCCTTCGGGAAAAGTTAAAACCGAATAAGTAATTTTCCAAAAGTTGTCTTGAAAAGACACAAACAAAATTAATGAACAATCATGTCATTTAGAAAAATTGTTCGGATAAACAAACGCGACTCTTCGAAAAAAGTCGAAAAACGAACAATTGCAACCCTTCGGGAAAAGTTAAAACTGAATAAGTAATTTTCCAAAAGTTGTCTTGAAAAGACACAAACAAAATTCGGAATAATAATAATATTTTTTTAAATAGAATTTCGAATGTTTTATTTCCGAAATTCTCAAAATAAAAGACCCGCAAAGTGCTAAGTGCGCCAAAATCGCACACCCGCACGCGGGTATGATGGGGTATAGCCCCACCCAATCATTCTTTTAAGTATATAAAGAAAAACCCACACTTTTAAATTAGCCCACTCCCTCCCACTTTTCCTATGTGGGACAAAGAAAAAACACTCTATTTGTTTTAACAAACAAACCTCCAACAATCCCTCATTTTGTTTGTAAAACAAAGATTTCAAAATTAAAATTTTAAAAACCATACAGCCAAAATTTCAGTAAGATTAATATACATACATAAAGGTCTCTTTCGAGTTAAACATTTACTTAGTGCAAGTATATCAAAGCTTTATCAAAGTGACAAGTAGCTCGGCTTTAAACTTGTACTTTTATGTAATAGAACCAGACATACCGCACATACACTAAACTCTTGTTTCAGTGAGAAGTTCTATATTACTCCGCAATATTATGACCTTGTGCTTGATCCTGTTTCATGAGTTCTCTAGAAAGCAACCCTCACTTTCGTAAGAAGCGGCACCACTTCTAAACTCATATAGGTGAAGTATCTATCATGTGTTTCTGTTACTATCAACACACTACAAACTTGTATCATACTTCATTAAGAATTCAATTCAGCCTACAAACGTAACAGACGATACTAACTTCTCATATCAGAGCTACGTCAGTATCAAACAATCATATTCAATAACTTGTTCTTATCCATTAAACCTTGTAACTAGTGATATTCTAGAAAAAGGTCGGGTTACTATTATTGGTAATTTCAATTAAAAGGTTTCAGCCCTATTTCTTGTAAGGTCGTTATTACCATATGTCTTGGTAAAGCCTTCGTCAAAGGATCGGTAAGATTTTTACTTGATCTCACATAGACAACTGTTATGGTATCATCTTTAATCAATTGTCTCACATATTCATGTCTTAGACTAATGTGTCTAGACTTATCATTATAGGTGCTACTATAGACTCTTACCAAAGTGGCCTGACTATCACAGTGGATAGAAATAGGAGGCATAGGACTAGGCCATAATTTGATATCCAACAACAAATTTCTAATTCATTCAGCCTCTTTCCAGTTGCCGCCAAAGCAATAAATTCAGATTCCATTGTTGAGTGAGTTATACATGTCTGTTTCTTGCTCGTCCAAGATAGAGTACCTCCAGCTAGTGTGAAGATCCATCCAGAAGTGGAACGCTCATCTCCCACACTTGTAATCCAACTAGCATCAGTGTATCCTTCTAATACAGCCGGATAATTATTGTAGAACAATCCTAAATTTTTAATTCTCTTAAGATAACCAAAATTCTAGCAATAGCTCTCCAATGTTCTGTACTTTGATTACTAGTATACCTACTCAACTTGCATACAGAATAAGCAATATCGGGTCTAGTACAATGCATCGCATACATTAAAGACCCTATAGCACTTGCATACTCTAGTTGTGCCACCGCTTTACCAGTATTATAATTTAATTTAATATTGGAATCAAATGGAGTACTTATTTCTTTAAAACTAAGATGTTAAAATTTATTTAATAATTTTTCAACATAACTACATTGGCTTAAAGAATAATCCCCACTATTTTTCTTAACTTTAATACCTAAGATAGTATCTACTTCACCCAAATCCTTCATTTTAAATATGGAAGTTAGATACTTTTTAGTCTCATTAATTCTAGTCATATTCGTTCCAAAGATAAGCATATCATCAACATACAAACACACTAAGACACCATAGTCTTTAGTGAATTTAGAGTATATACACCTATCGGCACTATTATTGATGAAACCATTTGACAATATGACCGAATTAAACTTTTCATGCCACTGCTTAGGAGCTTGCTTAAGTCCATAAAGAGACTTAATCAATTTACATACTTTTCTTTCATTTCCAGGAAGAACAAAACCCTCCGATTGTTCCATGTAAATCTCCTCATTTAAGTCTCCATTTAAGAAAGCAGTCTTAACATCCATTTGATGAACACAAAGATCATAAATGGAAGTTAGAGCAAAAAGAACTCGAATAGAAGTTATACGTGCAACAAGAGCATATGTATCAAAATAATCTATTTATTCTTTTTGTCTATATCCCTTAACTACAAGCCTAGCTTTAAAAACTTGAATAGAACCATCAGAATGATATTTTCTTCTAAAAATCCATTTGCATCCAATAGGTTTTGATCATTTCGGTAAATCTACTAATACCCAAATATTATTGGACATAATTGAATCCATTTCGTCATTCACAGCTTCTTTCCAAAAAGAAACATCTCTAGAAAACATAGCATCATCAAAGCTTCCAGGATCATCTTCTAAATTTAACACTAAAGGGTATTTATTTACCACATTATTATCTTTATCTCCTTCAACAAGAAAAACATGAGTAATAAAATCAGGACCTAAGTCTTTTATTTTCCTAACTCTAGTACTTCTCCTTAGTTCAATCATGTCTTTAGAATCATTCGTTTCTTTCTCTCGAAAATCACTTTGAGTTTCCATAGATCTTAAATTATTTTCAATAATTTCAGAACTTGTAAAACATTTATTCTCAAAGAATTCAACGTCTCTCGATTCTACTATGACATTAGACTCTAAATCAAGAAGCCTATAAGCTTTACTATTTTCAGCATACTCAACGAAAACACATTTGATTGCTCTAGAACCGAGCTTTGTTCTCTTAGGATCTGAAGCTCAGTAGTATGCCAAACACCCCCACACTTTAAGATATGACAAATTTGATTTTCTACCTTTCCATACTTCATAAGGATTTATGTCATTTTTCTTGAAAGGTATTATGTTATGAATATAGCATGCAGAAAGTAATGCTTCTCCCCAAAGATTAATTGGTAGCTTTGAATTTGAAAGCATACAATTAACAATTTCTCCAAGAGATCGATTTTTTTTTTTTTCAGCTAAACCATTTTGTTGTGGAGTATATGGTGCTGAAGCTTGATGAATAATACCATGTTCTTCACAAAATGAAGAGAATTCATTTAAGAAATATTCTCCACCTCTATCTGATCGTAGAACTTTAATTTTCTTTTCTAATTGATTCTCTACTTCAATCTTATATTTCTTAAACATGGTAAATGCTTCATCCTTTGATCTCATGAGATAAACATATAAGAACCTACTGCAATCATCCACAAAGGTAATAAAATACATTTTGCCTCCACGTGTTAGCATACCATTAAATTCACATATATCACTATGAACCAAATCCAATAAATTCGAATTTCTTTTAACACTAGGAAATGGCTTCTTAGTAAGTTTTGACTTAGCACATATTTCACATTTATCAAATTCGCTATTAAAATTTATCAAGTCTAATTTTCTCATATTCTTCAAATAACGAATATTTACATGTGCCAACCTACTATGCTATAAAGTTGAAGACTCGACAATGTAAGCAGAACTAGAAATATTATTATTGATACTTAGTTGATACATGCCATCATTGGCATAACCCTTCCCAACAAACAGCCTATTTTTCGACAGGATAACCTTGTCAGATTCAAACAAAACCCAAAACCCCATCTTACAAAGTAAATCAATAGAAACTAGATTCTTCATAATTTCAGGTATAAATAACACATTAAAAAGAGTTATCTTCTTTCCAGAAGTGAAGTCTATCTCCACTGTGCCTTTTCCAGCAACTTTTGCAAGAGCATTATTCGCCATCAGGACATCTTGAACATTTGAGTCAACAATCTCTTCAAATTGCTTGAACATGTACTTGTCCTTACACACATGGACTGTTGCTCCAGAATCTAACCACCAACCGGATTGGACAGTGGTAGAATTAATTTCAGAAACCATAGCCATTGCATCATTGATTTCAGAAATTTCCATGTTCGAAAACATGTTCGAAATCATGGCTACATAATTTTCTTCAACCAGATTTGCATCTGCTTTCACCATCGAAATATTCTTATCCTTTGAAATGCTCTTGCGGTGAATGCAATCATTAGCGTAGTGTCCTTGTTTGCCACAAACAAAACAGCAACCCTTTTGCTTCTTTTGTGTTCTCTTGAATTTATGCCCCCCGCTTTTTACTTTGAAGTTCTGGCCGAGTTTCCATTTTTTATCCACAGCATTCACCTTAGAATTGTACAAAACAAAATTATCACTTAAACGTGACTCTTCCTCAATGCGAAGATGTTTCTGTATTTGTTCCAGAGTAAAGTCCTCCGACTTGTGAATCAGCCTTTTTCCATAGTCTTTCCAACTTGGAGGCAATTTCGCAATAATTGCTCCAACTTGAAAAGTTTCTGGAATATCAATCTTAAGGGCACGAATCTTATTCACAATCACTTGCAATTCATGGACTTGTTCCAGCAAGGGTTTAGTATCAATAAACTTGAAATCAAAATACTTTGCGATTAGATATTTGTTGGTACCTTGCTCCTCCGCTTTGTACTTGAATTTCAGTGCATTCCAAATTTCTCTGGCCGACTTCATTTCAGTGAATAAGTCGTACAGACGATTGGAGAGTGTGTTCAAAATGTGTCATCGACAAAGTAATTCATCCTCCGCACGTTTCTTCTTTTCCTTATTAACCCTCTCAATGACTTCCGCACTTGGTTGTCCTCCCTCGGCAGTAGGCTTAGGATCTTCTATAGGCGCCAAGTTAGGATCTAGCATATAGGAAATCTTCAGAGCAGTGAGTAAGAATATCATCTTGTCTCTCCAGCGAGCAAAATTGTTCCCATCGAACCGGTCCAGTTTGACCATATCTTGATTCATAACTTTGATTGTCTCCGACTCCATTGTAGCAAGATAAATCTTTAAAATTGTTGGAAATATATGGCTTCGAAATGGGTTGAACAATGAAATCAAATCGAGTAAAACAACTCGAACTTTGAGGCGTGATATCACTTTCTTTAAGGATTTATTTGTCCCACAACGTTGCTAATGGTCACCGGCAAAAATCCTCCAGGATACAACAAAGTCTCGGATGAGAATGCTAGATAGCAATTCTAGTATTTCTCCAGGGTCTTTTTAGGAAAACAATCGAAAAATTGGCTGCAGTTTTTTCATAAAAAAGACTCGAAAATGACCATACTTTTCTTCTGAAAATTAACAAATATATATATGAAACAGTCTTGCAACTCTTCGTAAAAATTGCCAAAGAATGAACAATCACGTCATTTAGAAAAATTATTCGGATAAACAAATGCGACTCTTCGAAAAAAAGTCGAAAAATGAACAATTGGAACCCTTCGGGAAAAGTTAAAACCAAATAAGTAATTTTTCAAAGGTTGTCTTGAAAAGACACAAACAAAATTGGGAATAATAATAATATTTTTTTTAAATAAAATTTCGAATTTTCATTTTATATTTTATTTCCGAAATTCTCAAAATAAAAGACAACCTTTGAATTTACTAAAAATTAATAATAAATAATAATAAATAACCAATGGATTAATGTTAATTAAACTGCGGGCGCGCAGGCGTGCGCCAAATAATCGCGCACCTGCATGCGGGTATAGTGGGGTCTAGCCCCACCCAATCATTCTTTTAAGTATATAAAGAAAAATTCACACTTTTAAATTACCCACTCTCTCCCACTTTTCCATGTGGGACAAAGAAAAAACCTTCTGTTTGTTTTAACAAACAAACCTCCAACATTAAGAAGCGCGAGCGGCCGAGCGACGCGGCTCTCGATGGAGGCACGTGAAGGCGCGAGCGAGATGAAGAAGCTGCACGTGCTGGGACGGCGATGGTGCTAGTGCGATTGAGCAGTAGCAGGTCCTCCATTTTGTCCGCCACAGGGAGAGTGAGTATCTAAAGAAATTATATTTTAAAATATATATATATATATATATATATATATATATATATATATATTAGCAAATAAAAGGAAATGTATAAATTAAAATGATAGAGAGAAAATGGTGGTGGAGGGGTGGGGACTTGACTTGATTTGAGTTGCCATTTGCTGCGAATCGCGTGCATGTGCAGCAGCAGCAGCAGCGCCTGGCTTGCTTTTTTAAGAGGCGGAAATGGAGAGAGAGGTTCTCTCTGTCTCTCTCTTCCTTTCGTCCTCTCTTTTTCCCTTTTGAGGGGGAAAGAGAGAGAGAGAGAGAGAGTGAAGACTCAAGAGTGAGGGGCTGGAATGATTGAGGAGATGGAGGGGAGGTGATTGAGTTGGTGCTGGGACTGGGACTTGCCCATTTCGTCGTAACGGGTCTCATGCGGTGCTTCGAACTGATTTCCAGTCGGAAGTTGCTCATTTGATATTCCAGAGATTTTGTGAAACTTGCGTGATTTGATATTTAATTATTTTAATATTCTTCATTACGTTTAATCTGATTTTTTTTTGCTTAATATTTGAACTTACAATCTGTAATTTTGAAATTAAGTAAAAATTTATAATACCACTACTAATGATTCTAAAAATTCAATAATCCTATCCAAATTCTCCCGAAAAAAAAAAAAAAATATTTTCAATTTGATCCAGCATTACTCCCTTATTTTTTAAGGAGCCCGTTATCATTAGCATGAATACAAGTTGGAGTAAAGTCAAAATTATTCGGAAAAAAGATTTCCTACAATTGAAAAACGATCGGAAAATTCAAATCCATGAGTAAGAGAAAAATTCCAAACCGCTCGGGACTATAGTTGCACCTACAAAAGTCGTCCTTAGTCCATGCAATTGCTTTGCCCATTTGGCATTGGATAGTTCTATATACCACATTGTAATAGATATGATAAAACACCATAGGGACAAAAACAAAACGATCATTTAAATGTCATACTCGATATGACAAAACATCTTACAGTTACAAATGTGCTGTAAAACCATTCATTCTCAAATTTTTCATGCCCTTTTTTATTAGAGGAAATGGGACAATCGTTTTTGGACAATAAAGTGCTAACAAACCAATCATATCACATCTTTGTAACGTGTGAATCTCGTGATTATTATTTTAAACGAGAGTCATAGTCAAAGATGATTTCGTGCATTGGTTGGATGTGCGTAATATCAAATACTAAATTTAATCTCTATTAAAGTAATGCTTCTTTCGATACGAGCCAAAAAAACCAGATCAAGTGTTTGAACCCATCAGTCCGTAAGGATGCCGACATTGCCTGCGCTTGCGGACATAAACAAAAGCAACATAGCTCAAACCATATATTCATCCACTAGAAAGAGTGGCCATATCCAAATTTTCTATTTTTTAAGCGACATATCGACATATCATATCTTGCGTCACATGACGATGTCGGTACCTTTTAGATTAAGACTTTTATCAAAGGGGGAGGGGCCGTGACTGGCAGTTGGACAATGAGCTGCTCTAATTCAAGCATCATTTCTAATCAGAACTCTTGCCGGCCCGCCCCTACCTTAACAAAACCACTACAAAGGGGGAGACCCATTTGCGAATGTCGCCGTTCGTCGCATCCGAGTTATGGCAGAGTCGCTGCTCGGTCTCTTAAATATTAAACCTTTCAAGGTATCAAATTAAATCCACTCGCCCCTTCTAACAAGGGGTTGAGCAGAGCTAAAGGCAATACATGACTACCGGGAAGCCGGGAAGCAGCACTAGTTGGAAACAACGGGGAAAATGCAACCTCCGAGTCATCAAACCAGAGTCACAGCTAGGCCGGGAAAACAAGCGCGATATACAGGATATTCGCTGTGGACAAACTCGATGCACGTCCAGACTGAACGCTGGATAAAACCACGCCACAATGCTCGCAGAAGCAGATATTGTGTCTTGCACAGTGGAGGAAAATACAGCAAACCTTTTCTTCTCCTCGAGTAAGGGACCCTGGAAAAGAGACAGAAAAAAAGAGGCAAGAAGCTCTTCACTTCGATCACCTGGAATTAATCTGGACTAGTTACATAGCAGCCTGCAGTCTTCTCATTTTTATGGCAACCTGGATGTTGGTGGTGCTGATCAAAATCGGCTGAACATCCAACTTTTGATGGGATGTTCCATCACGGAGCTACGCACACAAGTGAACTGCGGAGAATTGTGGATGTCAAGATCCAAACACAGATGGCTCGATGAATATTTAGGAAGTGTCTGTATCAAATCTTGGGTGGTCATCTGCTGCTCCTCAGAACATTTTAGGCGTCCAGCAAATGTTTGCCGTGGCCCTGTGATTTAATTGCATCATATACCCATCCCTGAAGAGCAACTGATCCAATTCTCCATGAGCAAATACTAGCAAGAACCCTGATAATTGGATATGAAGTGTAAGAAACAAGCGGCGAGGTATGCAGAAAAGCAATTATGCGGCAAAAGTCAAGTATTGTGGGGAAAAAATTAATATAGGAAGGTAAAACGTACACACTGGACAAAATCTGTAATCCTTCCCTTGTTCAGATGCAAAATGGAGAAAACTATGCGGAGGAAAATACAATTGACTGATAGACTTGAGTCGCCTTTTTCTTTCTCTTGCTTCTTGGTTACCACTTTCACTAAGTATACTCTTGTGATTATATTTATATGTATCAGACACAAGTCAACTTCCATCCATTTACCTCTGACTTTGGAGAGACCTTTTTTGGGTCCACCAGTAAGTAAATGGATTTCCTTCCATTCCGTTGTAGTTACCCAGATAATAGAATCATTGCGAGCAGGTTTTTTTTTTTCCCCTTCTTGTCCTTTCAATGTCTTCCATTCAAGATAAAAGAGCAAAACGCAGACATTCATGAGTAAGGAAGAAAAGGTGGGCACTAAAAATAGAGTCGAACCGCATTAATATCAATTTGTTTCAACTGTACTTAAAAAAAAAAAGGAATATCGCATTTCGTGTTAACGAGGATGTTTATGGTTTGTGGGTCTGTTGGGAGTATACTTTAAACCGAAAACAAAAAAACAACGAATTTCAGTTAGAATTCACCAAAATCAATTTAATAAGATTAAAAGTCAAACCAAACCATGAACTTAGTTCATTTAAGAGATATGGCTCTAAAGCAATAACAGCTAAGAAGCTAAGTAGTGAGTTTCATTTAATTGCTAACATCAAGCTAGAAAATTATTTCCATTACAGAAAACCATAAAGGAAAAATGCAAGCTGCAAAGACATAGAAAATTCATTAGCTATGACAATTTCCATTAGGTGCGAGAAAGAGGGATCATAGTCTTACTGTTGATGACAAAATTATTTCCTTAACAAATACTATCAATTTGGTTAGGTTTATCAAGTTAACACAAGTAAGGGAACCCCAACAAATAAGTTTAACAGAAAACTTCTCTACAACCT
The DNA here is from genome assembly GCA_014182725.1 of Eucalyptus brandiana. Taxonomy (NCBI): domain Eukaryota; kingdom Viridiplantae; phylum Streptophyta; class Magnoliopsida; order Myrtales; family Myrtaceae; genus Eucalyptus; species Eucalyptus brandiana. The sequence goes on along the minus strand of CM024672.1, from coordinate 10,895,304 downwards.
GAGACCAAATAAAATCAGCCTTAACAAGATAGCAGCTTCATCAGTTTTTAAACTTTTCCCACCACTTCGACCCAAAAAAAAACTTTTGCCACCACTAGAGCTCATCAACCAAGCCAAAGAGTTACAAAATCCCAACTTAACAAACTAATTCATATGCCTATCTAGCAATGATTTGCCAGCCACCAAGCACATGGAGAAACTAATTGAATGGTTGATTGGTTCAATCCAGAGATACTAATTGATTGCACCAAATTCCCCAGCTAAGAGCAGACACGTTAAGAAATTCAGCATTGCCTCACTTAGTAAGCAGATCCTCTTGACTCAACTCATTAGTGCCTTTTGACACAAATAAATACAATCACGACAAAGGGATTGGAATTTAAATTTTGCTGTATAATGAAACTTTACTGCTTTTTTTTCATATATTTGTATATTGACAATCATAAGACTGGGACAAGATATCATAAGTCAACCTGCACCATCTCCAGAAATCCACACTCTCGACTTCCACCATGCACAACATTTTGGAACCACTGCCACTGATCTGGTCCACTATCAAAGGGTATATCCATACATGTCCTTCCCAAACAATTTAAATTCAAAATTGTTTAAAGCAAAATGCTTTTGGAGTGTCATCAGAATAAGTTCCTGTTATGAGGTTGAGGTCTAACTAGTCAAGCCTGCAGTTCGTTGTTACTGCCATTACAGCTCAACATATGAACATCCAATTATTTAGTACATTTCAAAGTGAAAAAATAAATGAACAAAAAACTGTTTTCTCCGTGCTCTATCTTCTTCTTTTGATCTCTGTTACTTCTCGACTTTTTTCCTTTTACTCTCATCAACTTTATGTAACTTAGCAATAAAATAGACCGACGACGAGAATAACAGAAGAATACTAAAACAAAACCTTAATATTCTTATTTGACAAAGGAATCGCTTCAGCTGGTAGAACTTACTTAATATCTCAAAATGTACATAACATGAATCTAATGGACAACAGAAAAATTTACTTAATGCCATCACCATAAATGCCATCACCATCACCTCAAGCAACTGCTAATACCGAATGCGTCAATCAAATGTGACCTCAAGCTGCCTAATTACTAAATAGGAGACATGTCAAACAGGAACACCTACCATCCTTTTCACACTGTTGTGGCATGGAGCAAATCAATATCCAATTAAGCTTGGATCTCCAACGTACTCAGCAATTTGATCAAGCCGCACATTGAACAACTCCTGACTGTCAGCATCGCGGACTACACCAGTCTCTCTGTCAGAATCCCTGTCCACTAGACTCCCATGGACACCCTTATAACGACCAGACAAAACAAAAACCGGACCCCCACGCTTGGGTAATGCAGTCTCGAGATAATCTTGATCTACACCTTGAATAAGTTCTTTGCTCTCATCCATCAATATATCACAAATCTTCGGTCCAACGACATCAACCACCCTTCCCTTCTTCAGATACAATCTCCCAGCTTTCAAATTCTTGCTTATCACTCTAACTCTAATGTGACTCATCAGCCACCCAACTTTACCACTGTCACCCCTCTTATCTCCACCATTTCGAACATCTCTCTTCACTTCATCTCCACTCTTTCTACGACTTCCAGAGCTATCATTCTTAATACGAAGCTCCTTCATCTTCCTCAAAAACTTTTCTTCCTCAGCAGAACCCAACTCAGCGAGATCCTTGATCCTGACTTTGACTTCCTCTTCTCTCCTTGAGAGATTCAGAATCACCGATTCGCCGCCGCCCACTACTTCCACAATTGTCCCCTTCAATCCAAACAAGTCCTCTCTACTTCCCCCAACAATCCTCATCTCTTTACCCACTCGAAACCTCCCATCGCCTCCCCGACTATCCCTCCCGTTCACCTCCACTTCTGGCACTGGCTTCTGGGGCTCAAACCCCAGCCCAAACCTCTCTCGGCCCCTCTTCTCAATCTCCCTAATCGGAACATCCTCCTTGGCATTCTTCCCCACCCCTTTCCCCTCTTGCCAGCCATAACCCCTAAGATACGCCGCCGCAAATTCCTCCACAGGCATGTCCTCGTACCCCGGATCATCCCCCAACTTCGCCAGCTCCTCCCTCAGTTTCAGCCCGGAATCATCCAGCCTCCCCGATTTCTCGGGCGCCTCGGGCTTGACCTCGACCTCACCCTCACCCTCACCCTCACCCTCCACCGACATCTCGTCACCGTTCTCTCTCCGACGGACGGTGAGGCCGTACGACACGGCGCCGGCGTTGGCCTCCTCCTCGAGGGACCTGGACTGGGACTGGAACCGGGAGAGATCGCCGGCGGCGCCCTCCTCGGGGCGGAAAGGCAGGTCGAGGTTCTTCATCTTCTTGGAGGGGCGCCACTCGTTGGGCTTCGGCGGGATGACCAGCCGGCTCCTGCCGTCCGCCGCGACATCGGAGGGTTCGAACTGGGTGATCTCCTCGCGCCGCGCCGACGAGGACGGCGTCTCCCCGCGGCCGTCGCCGGCGTCGGCGAAGCCGAAGGGGGCGGAGAGGGGCTTGGCGGCGGGCTTCGGGGGCTTCTTGGAGGCGTTGAAGGAGAGCTTCATGGTGATCCCTAGAGCTTCGCCGGAAACCTAACCGGAGCAGAAAGAGGGGCGAGGGGAGCGGCGACGATGTAAATCGAAGGAAGACGATGGGGGAACGATCGAGGAAAGACGGGGAAGCGAAAGGTCGTTGGGCATTACAGAATTTTTATGACTGAATGATGTCAACATCAGACTGCATTACAGAATTTCTAAAAAATATTACTTCCTTTTATTACATTAAAAATAGGGATGGCTTAATCAGATCTTGCTCAACCCCTTCTCATGTGAGAATGAATAGATGGAAGTCCGAATCCCTACCTTTGGGGTGGGAATAATTTAAATTTAGGTGTGGGTTTCTAATTCTCACACATTATAAGGAAGTTGGGCACAAATTTAAGAATGAGAATTAAAGTAAAACAGAAAAAAAAAAAAATCAGATCTTGCTCATTGATTTATCTCAATTCTCCCTCTTCAATTAATGATGCGAGCCTATACGAAGTTCTTGAGCTCAAGACTGCTCGGGGTAAGGATATTATAATTTAGGGTTTAATATCATATAAAAACTTCAAATTATTATCAACTACGACACAAATATCTGAAACTTTTATTTGTATCATTAAAAATTCTTAAATACCCTAGACCCCCTTTTTTGTTATAAAAAACTTAAATTTATACCAATACAAAAAATATTATCTAAATAGAACTAAAATAAAGGGTGTCACATTATAATCCGGATATTATAATTAACACGAAACTCAGAACATCGCCCATTAACAGTTCCTCTCGTGTTGATTTTGGCGTTGCAATGAGTTTCACTTAATGGCCTGGAAATAGATTTCCTCTTTGATTTGGGTAAGTTGTAGTTTGTCGTTTGAGTTAAAAACAAAACCAGCGGCTCCAAGGTAAGACTCAACAGAACTTGCTAATGGAGTGCGACAATGAAGCCAAACCGGTTCCCTCCAGAACCAGACCGTCCATACCAATTTCAGTTTATTGGCAACCTGAATCGAAACCCCTGCCAGTCCGAAGAGGACCTTCGAGTTCCTTTTCGGATGTGTCGCATTGGACGATGATATCTGCACTTGGATTAGTGAGTCATAGATGTAACCAGGCAAATGAAGCTTCCTTTCGGAGTGCGGACCTGCATTTGATTTGAGTACATATGTAGCAGGGGATACAAATAGATTCAGAAGAAAAATATAGTTTTAAGGTAAGGAGGACACGAGATTTCTAGGTAAACAATTTCTAGGTAAACAAGCTTGAATGAATGCTCGATGAAATCCGCAAATATCAGTAGTTCACCTTACACCAAAAGAAAACTACGTCCTTCGAGCAGCTGCTACGCATTTGCCATGATTTTGGAAGATCGGGCAGTGGTGTCATTGGCCGTGCAATAAAACTATGTGACCCCAACTTCAGGATGATCATCGACCGTCGCAATATTAAGTACAGTACCGGAGAGAGAGAAGCGAGGCTAGCAAGCAAGAATTTTCCGGCGCATCCTCGGCTAATTTGAAATTCCCTAAACAGCCAAGGAGTCACAATTTGAGCCCCAAAAATACAACCAAGCTAAGTAAACTGATCCACCGCCTGCCCATCCTCCAAAAGAGGAGGACGAATATATACTGTATAGATCAAAATTCACCTGTTTGAGGCAAACTACAAACAGGACCATAGCGTGCAAATCTACTTCGCATATCAAATTCCCATCCGTTTGAGTAAATTCACGGTACTTCAACAAAATGGCTCCAGAGATGCGAAAGAATTTATCATTCTTCATCTTCACTTGTCTCTATAAGAACAAGAGGTTTTGTCTTTGGTCTCTTGGATGCTCTACGATCAATGCTTTGGCATTTACGTGACGAATTCTTGTCAGGCTGATCAGAGCCTTCGTACTTCTCGACTTCTTCAAGAATTCTACTCCCATACTTCCCTGCCTTGAGCTTCCCAATTATGCTCTCCAGCTGCCAGAACAATTAATGGTGTGGTAAGTCCTCGTCCAAGTGACAACAAATACCCAAAAAGAGAAGCAGTGAAATTGTCTCATTCATTTTTTTGGCAGTACAAACCTCTTTTATACAATTAATGAATTACCAACATTACTGGATTTAGTAAATTAGTTAAGAACTAAAAATTCTCTGAGCTATGTAGCGTGAATTTCAAAGGAGCTCTGAACAAATCATGTTTTCCTCAATCGCACACAGGTCCATAAACTGATTGTTTAGATTTGGATGCATTCAGAAAAATGAGCTCAGTTGATGTGATTAACACTTGACTTTCAAGATTTCCAAAATATGTGTTCCATAGGCTTTCCTAATCTTCATGAAAACATAATCAAGTAAACTCTTCTTGACGAAGAAAGTAAGCATATTTATGCTACACTTTGAACCAGAAGATATTTATTCTCAGTGCAAAATATAGTCAACACTTGCCTCTTCTATTGAGCTGGGTTTTCTGGCGCTAATCATGCTTATATGTTGAGTTGTCAAGACTGAATGCGGTAATATCCCCCCATGGATAGAAGAGAGTTCCTTTCGCAGCTCATCAAGTTTAAACTCCAAACCAGAGGTGGTCAGGCCACGCTTAGTATGTTTGATATTGTCGTTCATTCTTTTCTGATCGCTTAAAACCTCAAGCTTAATCATCATCTTTCCTGCGTGAAAATAAGCATTGTTGGTGTTAGAATACATCCCATTCTCTCACACAAGCTGTTGGACCTACAACATAGGCATATCACTTGCAACCTTAAACTAAGATAGAGCAATAAGCAAATGTTCATGTGAAGGTTGAACGCAAAAGCTTAATAATTATTCTGACTAACAAGGAGTAAAAATTATCAGTGCACAAATCCCTTGTCATGAACCAGCATGAGAATAGTAGCCATGTCTGCAGTATGAACTCAAAAAGATTCACAAACAGAGGAAAAGCAAAGGTGTCAACTGCCCCCTTATCTTCGGTCATAAGCATGACTTCAGAATTATTCCTTTGTTCATACCTCAAAATAAAGTCCTCAAATAATCTGAAATTGCAGTTACCTTTTACTTGATGGGTAAGCATTAGCTATTTCTAAGAAATGTGAAGCAGCATTCAGTATAAACATGCACTCCCTTCTCAAGTGTCCAAGTAGGGAGAGGTTTGACAAATGGACATTAATGCTTTTGTCAAGATGGACAGCGAGACCCATATGGATAGATTAGTACAAAATCAGATCGACACAATTTTCGTGTCATTCAATTGCATGGAAAACCAGTGAATTATAAGAACAGAAATTCCTAGCCATAGTAAATGTAGGCCACCACTTATTCTCCTTTTAATTATCTGGACAGATTAGGAAGTTGATGACGCAGTGGTGGAAAAATATTGGCTTTAAAAAAATATGATGCCAGTGGTCAAGCTCCCCAGAGCACTGGTGTATGGCCAATCTCAAGATCGGCATTGGAAAGCTCTGATCAGAATTTCGCCAACCACTGACTTGCTTAGCAATAAAGAGGCACACTGATGGAATTTGCAAAACATGCTGCTCCACTTCCTGAGATATGTGAAGACATATCCATTGCAGGAAGATGAGATTAAAACACCAATCTTACATCACACAACTACTTAATTTTTAGTGCTATCAACAATGGACAAGTGACTGCTCCAAGGTGACCACATTCACATTATCTCAAACAACGAAACAATTTAATCAAGGATAAGCAATCTCAACAGGCGTCTGCCGCAATTAAAAATAATCGTAGGTTACATAAATCTCAAGAACTAGAAGAAGAATTCTTCATACTACAAGTTTTGAAACGTGTGCACATGATGCACAAGATACTAGTTTTGATTTCACAAGAAATATGCTAAGATATTCATAATCTATTAAACAGATTGAAAAATCAGCAAGTGAAAAATCCTTGAAAGATGAACCTCAAGGGTATGCCCCTAAGGGAACTTCATTAATAAAAAAAGGCATGCCAAATGCAGATATTCCAGAAACAAGAGCATCCTGGCCATTGCAAACTTCACTTAGTAGTATTTAGAACACAAGGGAATAAGATGTTAATGACATGCAATAAAACTAAAAAGTGAGACATGCTGTGAAGATAGAATCTTTGTACCTTGCAAAACTTGCTTTGTCAATGGTCCAAGTGTCACATAAGCATTTGTAGCATAAGCTGTATGCTGATATTCTTCTTTCTACACAATCAAAACAAGACTTAGAACTCACCAAGAGAGTTTGAACATTTAACTAGCAGGTGTATATATCAAGGAAGCTCTTCACAGGAAAAAAAAAGAACTCTAGAATGAGGAAATCACACAGGTGTAACCTCTTATTTATAGTTCTAAAAAGATATAAAATAAAATTATAATTCAATTATGTCTTCACCCTTGTGAAAATTAACCACATCAAAAGACCGTTATTTGGCAAGAGTGATTAAAAATTTCTCTTGCATCCACCACGGACACAGATCCAAGTACTCATTCTCATCCCAGACAAACTGACAATAATACAGCAGAAAAATCACAAAAATAAGTTAAAAGGTCAGGAGAATCTAAGTTCTTACCAACACTCGATCCAGTATCAACTGTATCACCAGTTGCTCTAATTGCTCCTTCTTAAGATTAGAACCTGGAGAAGATACACAGCAGAAAAGATAACATGAAAGAAAAATTAAAGCTGGAAGAAGGGACAATTGCAAAAGGGAGCTACAAACTCCTAGAGTGGCATTATTAAGAAAGAAAAACAGATCATTCAAAATAAATGGATAGCATCTCATAATAGGAGATTTATCAGTATTAGAACAAAAGGAAAACCCATTTACAGAAACCTATCCATTTGTAGCCAACTGCCGAAACTGTATGATTGATACCAAATAACATTGTCTCTAGGAAAGACTCAGGACAAACTTAATTGCTTTGTCCCATGCAGATGTATTTTTATCTATAATAACTAAGATTTAACCCGATCCTTCAAGTATCTTTATACATATCTTATATCATTTATCACTTCAACATGAGTCTCCTTGCCGCAATCTATATAAGACTGCCACAAATTTGGAGACAATTGGGTACAAATAACATAGCTGGACTACTCTATTTATTTGCTGTCTGAATATCATGTTAAACTAGAGGATGAAGCCATCAAGTTTAAGGGCCAAAGAACTACATTACAGGTTCTATACCACAATGTATATTTACAAGAGAAGCAATCAAATCACTAGAGAATTTCACAAACAAACCCAACAAGTACGCATTCATTTTAATGTTACATGCATTTATTATATAATATTAATATGCACAAAAAGCAACCTAACTCCTTTTGCATTGTCTTTATTTTATCAACCAGCTGCAACATGGTCAATCTCTGATCCTTCTCCCGTACATCTTGAAGCAAAGAAATGACAAGCTTTGCATGGCCTGCAGACAAGATCAGTCAAAGCTGAATTATTGATCATCCTAGAAGGCAGCTTTAAACTACTGGCATCGAAAGCTAAAAAGAAATGAAATAAAGCTAGTAGGAAGCTTGATGCAAAGAATATAAAAAAAAAAAACATGTCATTCTTTAGAAAACAAAAAGACACGAGAGAGGTGGGAAAATTTTGTAGAGGATATATTCTAGTGCATGATATTTAAGCCATTGCACTTCCATTTCTAAAGGAATGGCCTTGGGAAGGAGCTTTGGGTGTCCAAAGCCCATTTGGCCAAATATTGGGTGTTTGGTAAAATTTTTGAAAACCACCTTGAGGGAAAGTTTGCCTTTGAAAGGCTGAAAGCCCTAGGTAGGTCCTAGGCTGCCTTGGGCTTTTAGCACTCTTGGAAGGCCCTCTCTAGGGTTTAGTATAAAAATTTTGTTCCAAAACTATCCTCACTCAATTTTTGTTTTTCCGGTTTTGCCCTCATGATTCACTGTTCATCTTCTTCAACCTTAGATGTCAGCCGGAATGGTTGCAATGGGTCGGCAACGGGTTGGAAAGAGGCCAGCGTGGTCGTGGCTACACTGGCAACTGTCACCGGTCAGTCGCACAACCTCGGCGAGCCATGGAGACCCCCCACAAGTTGCGTTGCTGCGACCCAAATTTGGTGCGCCACCTCCATGAAGGGCCACCTGAGGTCGCGCGATTGTCTCTAAGGGCCGCCTGAGGTCTTGCAACCTCAGATGTTGGCCGCCAGCAACAAATTTCGATCACCGGCGGCTGCCTTCCCTTGCCAGCCAACTTCTTTATTTTTTCTTTCGACGAATTTTTTTTCTTTTTCTTCTTTTAATCACAAAAGTCCTCTATAAACATAATTCCTCTGAATACTATTTTGCTCAAAGGTATTTCACAATGGATTTTCAAATTACAATTTGCATTTTGGAAAACCCTTTAAACTTAAAGTCCTCTGCATTTTCCCTAATATTTTCCCCAAAAGTCCAACCAAACGCACCCTAAGTCTGTCCACTCCAATTATTTGGATGCACTTTATTCTAAGTGAGGCCTTAGTTCCACACCACATTGGTTCATTAACAAATTTGACCAGAGCCAAGGTTTAATAATCAGAAAGGGGAAATTTACATCTAAAAAATGAACTCACAAATAAGGGACGTGTATGGCCATAGAAAGGAAAAGAAAAACATAAGAGAAAAAAGATAAAATCCAACGCCTTAATCTTTATCAAATTTTTGTTAAAAGCTAAATGCACATATCAGATGAAGATTGAAAGTCCAAGGTAATGTACCAGATACGTCTATCTCTTTGATCTCATTAGAGAAGGCACAGTTGTCGCACATTCCTATGGCAGGGAAATCATGATTTAGTCATTAAACAATTTTAAGACATTGAACTAAAACAATGCCATTTATAAAGAGAAAATCTACTAAAATCAAATTACTGAGTGAAGTGACAAACTGCAATGGAAGCTAAACAAGCAAGACCTCTACAGGAGATAATTTGCTTGTGCAAATATATGATTCACCTCACCCAGTAAACAATCTTACTAGAAATTTATAGCATCTCTAACATTATATATTGAAAAAACTATCATAATAAACAGATATACCATTGCAGTCTTGCACTGCTTCAGCAAAATGCCTGAAAAAAGCACTTCGGCGACATTGTCTTTTACTCTGTAACACCAGAAACAACTTAGAAAGAGTTTCATGAAAATGACAAGTTAAATGATCTTTAAGGCTATAATAGAAAAAAAAAGGTTATTCAGGTAGAAGATTTTATTCTCCCAAACATCCACAATATCACAAATAATGGTAATTAAGGACAGAGCAGAAAAAATGTTAGAGCTTTTAGTCTGCCCATGGACAGCATAAAGCAATTAATTAGTAAGGACAAAAATGAAAAATTCTAGAAGAATGAGTAAGAAATTTGAAATTTATTTAGCAAACATACATTACCACATCCACCAACGGAATGCGTGAATGCAGAGGGAACTTATCCATTTACTTATGTTAAATACACTAGGGAACAAGTGTTGGGTGAGGTATGATTCTGATGTCTGATTTGGCAATTTATAAACATTAAGGACGTGGGACCTTGGCAAAGTGTCCAAACTTTGCACCATGAGTTAGAGGACACTTTCATGTAGTAAGGATTGGAGCGTAACATTTCAATATGATTACAGATACCTGTAATGCGGCATTTCCAATTGTAGTAAGAGTAGGAATAATCCAGCACACTGGATATTAAACTCCATAGTCTTATGGGCACATACTCTTAGCATCATAAGTTTGTCATGCTCAAATTGATTTTTCCACCAAAATTACCAAAACCAGCAATGCGGTGCCCTTCTACACAGGAACACCCCATTTAAATGACATGTATACTGCATGGCTTTACAAGGCACCCTATATTTAAAACTGAAAACTGCTAAGATCATCAACCTGTGCAGTGCTAGGAGGGCAAAAAAAGGACAGTACCTGACAGTACCGTACTATGTCATATAGGTTTTGCAACCCAGAGTTCTCGTAGAAGACCATTGAACTCTGTCCAAGAAAGAATGACATCTCATGGATGAACAGTACACTAGAATATAAAAATTAGTAACCAAAAGAAAATTTATACCTGCCTAGGAACATCTGCAGCCCTATAATATAGTAAACATTCTGAAGGAAGTCCATCTCTTCCAGCCCGCCCACTTTCCTGAAGTAATTGGTGTTACAGAAAGAAAGATTTTTATTGAAAACAGTTCAGAAGGAAAAGTGTGAAAACCTGGTAGTACGTTTCCATTGATTTACTCAGACTGTGATGGATGACAAACCTGACTACGAGAAATAATGATGTTAAGTACACAACCAGACGGAAATAGCAGTAACACTTGACATCAGATTAAAAATAGAAGTGCTTCGACAGGTATATGCATAAACCGAAAAATTAAATATTTTGGCTGCTAAGGGTTCCACAAATAAGGCCACATACAGGAGAGCCTCTCCACACAGGCACAGTAAAGCACGCACACAGGAGACAGGCATGGCGCTCCAGTACTGATAATCTATAATGCATTCGAGGGTTGGGATTATTTCCTCTTCACAAATTCAGAAATTCAGATGTGACACAAGGTACTCAATCTTGAATGTCCATTCTTGCACAGACTGTGCATTAATTCCGGCGGTAGATCTCTTCAATGTGTTTCATTTAGTAAGAAGCTAAATTTAGTTAACCCTGGAATAATAGAAGGTGATGACAACGGGTTTTACTTTCCCTGAAGGGTAAAAAAGGAATCTACTAGCCTTCTCACAAGTCCATCAACATCAGATGCTCTATCAGATGAATTACACAGCAACCTAAATTAGTGAAAAGAACTCTAAAATGAGGCAAATCTGGCAGATGACTTTATCAAAGAGTATGTTTAGTAAAAAATTTCTAATGCTCAGAAATGGAGCTATGAATGTTAAGACTGCTTTAGATTAATAAGCATGACCAACTAATTCCTATTCAAAGAGTAAGAGACATTTGAGAAAGAAATCCACACATATACATAGCATTTTGCAATACTAACCATCAGGTTTGTTAATTCCCATTCCAAATGCCACCTACAACCATGAGGAAAAAGAATGGTAAAGTGACTTAGATAAAAGCATACAATTTATTTGCATACACATACCGTCCCTATAATTACTTGTAGCTTGCCATTGCTCCACCTGCAACAGACAAACATTAAAGGGTCAAGCACATCTATGCGGGAAGAAAAATGTCCGAGAGTGCGTAAATGGACCTTTAGCTAACTATCTCTCTCCGTGGCAGGGGAATGGGCATTGAAGCATAGTTGAGAGCTGTGTGTGCCTGTGCATATCTGTGTGCTCCATCATTTCTTTCTTATCAATGTTTGAGCATTTTGAAATCTTCTTTCTGTAGTGTGATTAAATATGCATACCACAACTTTGCAGGTCGAACACATTGTCAAGATATCACACTAGTTCAGCTACAGTCAAAAGATTGCTCTACTTCAGGTTAATGTTCTTTTAGCAGCAGATAAAGCTCATGTAAAACTTAGAGACCCTCCGTTTGATTAAGATAATGAAATAGCACAGTTGGACAGAACAAGACTGATTTATCACAAATACATAAGGGCAGCCATCATCATTAGTAATTCTGCTGGTGATTATGCCATTGGTCTCTGTTTCAGTCAAACCTAGGGTAGAATGGCACCAAAATCTTGCAAGTGAACAGTCACAGAGAGAGAGAGAGAGAGAGAGAGAGTCATGGACCTTATTGACATACAAAGTGAGCATGCAAAAGCCATGTTTACCTCAGATGAACTTTCTCACGAGCATTTACATCCATATCTGCATGATAATAATCTGCTGAAATTCCTCTATCACGTAACTCCTTTGCAACCTGTTCTACACCATACATGTCAGAAATGAGTGTATAATATTAGTTACAAAGAAAGTACAGATATGTAAGCATAGAAAAGTAATTCAGTGACTTCACCAATTGTTGTAGTAAAAACAAAAATAAATGTGATTCTAAGAACAAATGGTATGTGGCATCCTCAACAGAAAATAACATTGCCCTTTTCACTAAATCAACACAAAGACCTATTTATTACTATGAAGCCAGCAATCCTAGCAACTTTAGGAAATTTCCCATACTTTGTTCCTATGGGTGCACCATATCACAGTATATTAGATATATTTGATCCATTCTGTCAATTCTGTGACATTATTGTCAATACTATCATTTTCACTTGTGAACCAAAAATGTGAGCTGACACCTAAGGAGAAATCAAGAAATGCCCCACATAAATTCTTGACCTTCTTTTTCTAATCAACTGTTACAAGGAGATAGTCTAACAAGTAACAATTTAGTGAATTAGTCATGCAAATTAGTTAGTGAATTTATAATACTGAACCATGAATAACTTGACAAAAATTGAAAATCATAAAAAGAGTACATAATGGCGAAAGTAAAAGAATTGATGAAAGGATGTTATGAGTCGATGATCTAAAACACTAGTATGAGATATTAAATTTAATCTCAGTTTGCAGCCCCACTTGCACGCGAATTGGAAGAATGTCATCTAATGAAAAACACTACACCAGCCGAAAAAGAGAATGCAAAGGAGTTGACAGATGGACTTAACCTGTTCACACTCCTTCCTAGAGAAGCAATAAACTATCCCAGATTCATTATTGGGATAAGATTCCCGTATAAATTCAGCAATTTCGTCAATAACCACTTTAGCAACAGATGACTTCTCTCGTACCTGCAGTGCATCCATAATAGACATTGGCTATCTGGTATGCAGCATATAAATTAAAGATTCAATAAATCAATCAATGACATACCATATAAAAGAGATTTGGCCTGTTAACAGTGCTGACGAACTTAACGCACTTGGGGATCTGCAGCATTTCCATCAGATCAGTTTGTACTTTCCAAGTAGCAGTTGCCTGTAAAAATAAGATGACCGATTCATGAGATCGCAAATTCTTTAAATTAGTACATTTAACTACATAAGTAGCCATGTCATCCACAAAATCAATAGAAAGAAGAAATGAGAAGACATACAGTTAAGGCAACCACGGGAACACTGGGAAACTGAGTCTTCAAGATACCAAGGTTTTTGTAGTCGGGCCGAAAGTCGTGACCCCACTGACTACAGCAGTGTGCCTCCTGCAGTTTACAGACAAGCAAGGACTTAGTACAACCAACCACATGACCGTATTCGGCCTTACGAAGATGGGCATTGACGTCAAGATTCAATTAGTTGAAGTGGCATTTATTAGTTTGTCAAAGCATGTTTAACCTAATGGTCCATAGGTTATGATCATGAAAGACAAGTGCCTAAAAGGCAGCGTTGATGTGCACGATTAAGGGGAAGAAGACACAATGACATTTCCTTCTACTTCTTCCTCTTTTATCGCCCTCTATAGATAAGCAAAGTCACATCTTGACAAATCTATGATGTTTTTTTTTTTGCTGTGACAAGTCTAAGATGTTGACCAACTATAAGTTCGCTAAAATTACTATCTTTCTAAGTTTTTCTACTTAATAAACAATCCTGTGCAAGCAGTTGTCAAGACTAAACCTACTTCAAAGACGATCAACAGAAAGGAAGCAGCAGAAGAAAACAAATCAAAGTTGGACAGTGCTATCCAGTAACTTCGGCAACTAATCACATGCGTTCGAAATACTCATTGTATCCAAAATATGATAATCGTACATCATGTTTCCAGCTTTTAACGTAAGTCACACGTAAACTGGATCAAACATCCTTGATCATTTGACCTTCATAATGAAGTCCTCGATTTGAATCCTAGGTGCTGCTCCATAAACAATGTAATACAAAAACTAGTTAGCTGATTCTTCCAGGTTAGTCAAAACCAGTTTTAAATGCTAAGCCTTAGGTGCAGTTTCAACTTAAGGCAGCACAACTGGCAACCAAACTTAGATCAACAGATCAGTGTAACTACATTTCTTAAGCTTGTTATCACTTGAAGCAATCTAATTGGCCCACCATCCTTGGTTTAAGACATTATGATAATCTTGTCTATCTATCATTATGAAGTAGCACAACTTTCAAGTTCGAAGTGGAAAGTTATATCACCTAGCTACATACACAGAAACATAGGCTGCTCAAAACCAAAATTTACCAACACTAACCAACACTGAAGCTTAGAGATCACTTAAGGCCAAAACCAGAAAGAAAATTCAGATATTTACATCAATTGCTATCAAAGAAAGATGCCCTGCATGGTGGCATTTCTCCAGCTTTGACATGAACCTCTTGCTCTTGGATATCTTTTCTGGAGTAACATATAGTATTTTCAGCTCTCCTTCACCCTTTTCAAGCGCCTTGTATATAAACTTTTCATTGTCCTTGCCAGTTGTTGACGTCAACATATGTGCTGGAATGCCCAATGCAGCCAGACCCATCACCTAAGCAATGGTAATATCACATAAGTTTATGTCACTAACAAACTTCACAAAGTATAACATATTCTCAAGAGAACAGAAGATAGGAAAACACCTGATCCTGAATCAAAGAAAGCAAAGGACTGACAACAAGGGCAACTCCTTCCTGAAGAATGGCAGGAAGCTGGTAGCAGAGGCTTTTGCCACCACCAGCAGCCATGATGACCAGGACATCCCTTCGACTCATAATGGCATTTATGATCTGGAAACAAGGAACAGGCAATTCTCGGTAACATGTTGGGTTAAGGCAACAAATGGAAGACATGCCCATTACAAATACATCAAGCTAGGCAGATATTTGTACGAAAGTAATGACAGGAACCCCAGTCAATAGATTTAAAAGAAAACATGGCAATGAGTCTGACTTTCAGCAGACAGAGTCAGAATAGGAGTATATGAAACTTTCAATTCATTGCTATCACTCTGAAGAAATATTTATGTGGATAAATACATTTGGCAATTACTCTGATATGATTGTAAAAACTTACATTTACAAAGGGAGTGCATTTATATGATTTCAAATGGGAAGGCAAATCAAAGGGTGAACATGAAGTATACAGAGCAAAATACCAATTTAAAAGATCCCAAAATTAGGCAAGAACTTCAGCTCCACCTATTAACCCCCAGCATAACAACTAAAACTGCAACAGGCCTATTTCCAGCACTAACCTCCCGCTGATTCGCGCGATACTTGCGTATCCCAAAAATGTTGAATTTGACATCGTCAGCTCGAGCATCCCAGTCGAAAGTGCCCGACCAATCTTCCATGGACGTCGAAGCACCATCCTTCACTGGGCTGCCAACATCCTCGCATGCCTCCAACAAAGACTTCAACTCAGACTGCCGCTCATACAGCTTCTCTTGCCGATCAAGCAAGACCTTTATCTGGTCTGCACGACAGTCGGCAAAGAATCAAAACAAACGGCAACCCCAAAACGCGGCCAATCATAGAGAACAAAGCGGCCGACGAAATCGACCCCCAAGCTAATTAAACGAGCAAAATGCGCAAAGCCGGGGACTTTCACCGGTCCCATTTTAGTTCTTTTCTGAAACGAAATTCTCAGCATGAGCAGAACGATTCAGTTCCTGCAAAACTATCCAAGCATACTCAAGCCGTTCCTGATTTGCTACATCAAAAACTTCACTCCCGACATCAATTGCAGTCCTCGCGCAACAAGGAACAGCTAACGGCGACCATCGTAGAGAGAGACAGAGACAGAGACAGAGACCTTGGACGTCTTGAAGCTCGACCTCCACGCCCAACAGCTCCTGCAGCACGTCGCCGACTTCCATCGCCTCCCGAGCCGGCGACCACGATCGCGACTCCGATTGCTCCCCCGGCGCCAGAAACCCTCCCGCCGGAATGGGGACCGCGAAACCCTAGAAGAACGTCGGTGCCGAATATCGCGCCGGCGATCCGCTCCTCCTTCCTTCCTTTTCTTTCTTCCCGCCGGAGGAAGCGAAGAGCGCTCTCCCTGCTTCGCACCTTCGCGCCGCCGTCGGGCTCGCCAGCGGCCCCGTGCTGTTGGGCCTAAATGGGCCCAAGACGTAGGCCCAACACGAAAAGGCCCATCAACAACTTCCGCTTGCAAAATGGGACCACGCAATTAGACGCAATGATTGATCTTGAAGTTAATTTGGATGTACGCAACTTAGGTTTCTAATTCTAAAGCTTATGATTTGACATCTTTACTTCTTTTCTTTAGGCATTTTTTTTATCATTATTTTTTTGGCGAAGCCATGGCTTCGGCAGACGACTCGCTTATTATTGGAAATTAAGTATCGAGATGCTTCCGAGGTTGACTCGAGGTCAAGGGACATATTCAATATCTCACCTACCAAAACCAAAAATTGGAGACTTTTTATTGTCCTCTGCCGTAACGAGAGCGAGAATGGTACTTAACATATCACCGTACATGCTGCAAATACTATTCCAAGTCATGAATAAATATTATTTTGCCTTAGTTTTTAGGTTGGGAAAAGAATAGTTGACTCACTCCGTTTACTTATAGAGTGCTTTAACTATGTACTTTAATGGAGACTGTAGATCAAATGAAAAATTGGTAATCCCTAGTGCACTAGATTATTTTGTGACATTCAAAAGTTGGATATTTTCTTATCGAACAAATTCCATCGATGTTCCAAGAATGCCCGATAAATGCAAACTTTTCAATGTTCAATGCCCAAAGTTTGGATACACTCTCTCAATTTGCTTATTGAAACGCATTTAGCTAGCCCATATACGATTTGTCTATAGACTCTTAAGCTGTGTTTGACATTCAAGATAAAATTTAGAATATGATAATTTTATTCTATCTAACATTTGGTACCTACTCAAAATAGGATGAAGTTGGATATAAGAGGATATAGACCGGATAAAATTATCTCGTGGGGAAGGTAAAATAAAGGTAGATAAAATTTCTAACATTCATAATATGAAAGTAATTTTTCTTGAATAATAAATTTCTTAAATTAAAAAATTAAAATTATATTTCAATATAAATAATATTTGAATTCTAGTATACAAAATTCGAAAGAAAAAAATAACACTTTAGTTATTCCAATTTAATCTTATTTTTATATATTTATCAGAATTTAATCTATTTTATAATATAAATATATATATAATTGTTTATATAATTACATATTTTAGGTTTATGAGTATAGTTTACTATTTAATAAAATTTTATTAGAGAATGATGGAATGAGAAGAAAGAGATCAAAAAAAAAAAAAAAGAAGAGGAAAATAAAATGAAAAAGCAAATAAAAGTAAAGTAAGCAAAAGTGTCGCAAAGGATTTTTATCATCTTCCTTTATAAAATTTTAATATTATACTAATATACTGTTTATACTAAACAATATACTGTTTATGATGTAAATATATCCAAATTAATCACAACAATCACCAAATAATGGATAGCATATAGCAAAATTCATAAATTTCGCATATTATCATATCCAGTCTTATTTTAATTTAAAATTTAAATGACCAAATGTAATCCGTAGGGTCGGCTCGGTTTGATTGGGGAGGTGAGAGATTTCTTCCGTCTCGGAACCGTAAGCCGGATCCCGCTGACCGCAGCTACCGCACACGGATCGACCTTTTCATGAGCCTCCGGAAAAGGCCTTTCTAAATATACATAACGAATAGGGAAGTCGTCGTTCACCCATTTGCATCAGCCAGCCGACACGAAGACAGAGATGAAGCTGGTCTTACTTTCTCCCCACTACCTTCTCTCTCTCTCTCTCTCTCTCTCTCTCTCTCTCTCGCAATAAATGCAGAGCTGCCCATCGAGTCGGGACCGCTCGACAGCGTGAAAGATACGCGAGACTTTTTATTGTCCTCTGTCGTAACGAGAGCGAGAATGGTACTTTAACCTATCGTCGTACATGCTGCAAATACTATTCCAAGCCATGCATAAAAATTATTTTACCTTAGTTTTTAGGTTGGGAAAAGGATAGCTGACTCACTCCGTTTACTTAGGGCCTGTTTGGCAACCGCCCAACAGCAGTGTCAATTTTCGATTTTTGTTAGAATCGGTTTGGGACGAGAATCGCGTTTGGCCAGAACTTTTTTGTTTCCGAGAACAAATTTGTTCCCTAACGATTTTGGACAAGATTTGAGAATAAAAAAATTTGATTCTACGTCCGAGAATCGAAAAGAATCAAAATGATAAAACCCTTGTTCTTCTCCTTCAACATCTCGGTTACCGTTCGCCATCGCCCGCCGCCGTTCGCCGCCGGTCGCCGGTCCGCCGCCGGTCGCCGGTCTGGCGAGGTCGCCGGAGGCTCGCCAGGCCACGGCAAGGTCCGGCGAGCTCGCCGGAGGCAAGCCCGCCCACCGGCGAGGCCCGGCCTCGCGGTGGGTGGCCGGCCGCCCGCCCGGCAAAGACGGCGAGGCCAACCCGGCCACCGACGGCCGGGCGAGCCTCACCGGCAGCCGGGCGAGGCTCGGCCCGCCAGACGGGCGAGGTCGCGCCTCGCCGGTGGTCGGGCGAGCCTCGCCCAGTGCCGCCGGTGAGGCTCGCCGGCCACCGACGAGGCTCGGCCTCGCCAGATCCGGTGAGGCCGAGCCTCACGGGCCGGGCGAGCCTCGCCAGCCGCCCGGCCGAGGCTCGGCCGACGAAGGCCGACCTCGCGAGGGCGGCGACGCTCCGGTGAGCGTCGCCGACCCTCGCTCCGGCCGGTCGTCGGTCCGGCGACCGGCCAAATGAAGAAGAAGAAGAATAGGAAAAAAGGGAAAAAAAAAAAAGGAAAAAGTAAAGAAATTATTTAAAAATTATTTAAAAATCAAAAGAAATTATTTTGGAATGTAATCAATTAATACGGTACCAAACGCAATTCTATTCAAGAATCAAAAATTTTGAATAGTTACCAAACGCGCTTTTTTACTCGTAATCGGTTCCTAGGGAATGAATAAAAAGAATCGCCTAGAATCGAATCGCCCAGGAAATGAATCGTTACCAAACGCGCCCTTATAGAGTGCTTTAACTATGTATTTTAATGGAGAGGGTAGATCAAATGAAAAGTTGGTAATCCCCAGTGCACTAGATTATTTTGCGACATTCGAAAGTTGGATATTTTCTTATTGAACATATTCAATCAATGTTCCAAGAATGCCAAATAAATGCGAACTTTTCAATGTTCGATGCCCAAAGTTTGGATACACTCTCTCAATTTGCTTATTGAAACACATATAGCTAGCCCATATACGATTTGTCTATAGACTTTTAGGCTAGGTTTAACACTCAAGAAAAAATTCAGAATAGGATAATTTTATCCTATCTAGCATTTGGTGTTTGCTCAAAATAGGATAAAGTCATATATAAGGGATATAGACCTGATAAAATTATCTCATGGGAAGGTGGAATAAATATGGATAAAATTTCGAACATTCATGATATGAAAGTTATTTTTCTTGAATAATAAATTTCTTAAATAAAAATTAAAAATTAAAAAAATTAAAAAAAAATCAATATAAATAATATTTGAATTCTAATATAAGAAATTCAAAATAAAAAAATAACAATTTAGTTATTCTAAATTAATCTTATTTTTATTTATTTACTAGAATTTAATCTATTTTATAATATTAATATATAAATATAAATATCTATAAAATTACATATTTTAGATGTATTAGTATAGTTTACTATTTAAGAAAATTCTACTGGAAAATGATGAAAGGAGAGAGAGAGAGAGAGAGAGAGAGAGAGAGAGAGAGAGAGAGAGAGAGAGAGAGAGAGAGAGAGAGAGAGAGAGAGAGAGAGAGAGAGAGAGAGAGAGAGGAAAATAAAATGAAAAGGCAAATAAAAATAAAATAAGCAAAAGTGTGGTGAGAGATTTTTACAATGTCCGTTTGTAAAATTTTTAGTTTATTTATACTAATATACTGTTTATATCAAACGATATATTTGATATGATGTAAATATATGCAAATTAATCATTACAATCACCAAATAATAAATAGCATATAGCAAAATTTATAGGCTTCGTATCTTATCACATCCAGTCTCATTTTAATTTAAAATTCGAATGACCAAACGTAATCCGCAGGGTCGGCTCGGTTTGATTGGGGAGTTGAGAGATTTCTTCCGTCTCGAAACCGTAAGCCGGATCCCGCTAACCGCAGCTCCCGCACACAGATCGACCTTTTCATGAGCCACCGGAAAAGGCCTTTCTAAATATACATAACGAATAGGGAAGTCGCCATTCACCGATTTGCATCAGCCAGCCGACACGAAGACAGAGATGAAGCTGGTCTTACTTTCTCCCCACTACCTTCTCTCTCTCTCTCTCAATAAATGCAGAGCTGCCCATCGAGTCGGGACCGCTCGACAGCGTGAAAGGTCCGCGAGGCCAAAACCACTGGCGATCGACAGGCGGACAGGGAGAGAAAGAAAGAGGGAGATACGTTGAATTTAGGACAGGAGCTCGTTTTGGCTCCTGGGAAGAGGGAGAAGCTAAAGGGGCCGGTGCATAAAGTATGGGGCCATTCAAACTTTTGCAGGGAAAGGTTGGAGATTAGGGAGAGAGAGGGAACAGGAAAAGGGAGGAGACATTGAATGCGTAAAGGTGGGGCGTGTCCTTGTTCTCCTCCTCTCTCCAGCTTTGCTATGTTTGCTCATGGGAGATGCCTTTTTGTCTTCCATCCCAGCAACTTGCCTTTTCTTTTCTCGAATGCTGGAGAGAGACTTTCCTCTAATTTTTTTTTTCTGTTTTTAATATTCATGATAAGGGATTGGGGGAACTCGTGTTCTCGAGAACTACATTGACTATTTCGATGCACGATGATCGTGCCATCGACAGTAATAATAAGTAAATGTGCAAATGTAATGATCCTAAGCCGTAAGTAAGTAAGAGGGTTTCACCACGATGTTTAAGGGGGGAGAGTGATAATTATGGTGTATCAATTGGAAATGAGCGAACGAACCCGTTCAACCCAAGGACAAGCCTAAACTAGCTGAGATTGGTTCATAAGGGGAGTAGTGCAATTTCTGGTTCCAAAAATTAAAAATTGAAACGTGGAATTGAACTGATTTCAAATCAGTTTATCCACAACTCTAAGCAAATTCTTTCACTCATTATTTGTCAAAATTTAATACATTTGATAAAACATCCTCAAGTGAAAATAATTGTATTCATGTTTCACACGTGCATATTATATCGATAAGAATACCAAACAAAAGAAGACAAAAGAAAAAGATCTAGCGATTCCAACATCAAGAGAGCTTCTTTGAGAACCAACTATAACAAATTATTAGCTTTCAAGTCCCAAACTTATCTACTCTGAGTCCAATCACCCTCAATATTAACTTGGTAAGAAAGTGATTTTGATCATTTAACTTTTTCATAATGCATGACACTGTTGCTCTTTAATCCCATGATTCCTACTTATTTTCACCTACAATTGAGAACAGAGATCTATTGAAAGAATTTAAAAAAAGAAGAAGAAGGGGATTAATGCCGTTGCAAGCCCAATAGTAATTTAGAAATGGATAACGCGACTTACATATCACATGATCTACGACAAAATCATTTATCATTGTCCTTTTCGTGCTCCAAGAACTTTATCTCGAACGTCTACTTTCTACTTTTTCACGGTGAGAAGCAAAAGCAGACGCACGGGTTTCATCATTTCTATCACATCAAGCGCAACAAAAAGAAAGCATTCAGAGCCAGGACAATGAATGAAATGCCTTTTTGTATTTAAAGTGATCTATTATGATTGTAACGACACAATTACATGAATTGACGCATCATCCATCATCGTACAATATTTCGCACGAGAAGCGAGACATGCAAGCGTGGCCTCACCTCGATCATGAGCAT
This sequence comes from Eucalyptus brandiana, assembly GCA_014182725.1. Classification (NCBI taxonomy): domain Eukaryota; kingdom Viridiplantae; phylum Streptophyta; class Magnoliopsida; order Myrtales; family Myrtaceae; genus Eucalyptus; species Eucalyptus brandiana. The sequence goes on along the minus strand of CM024672.1, from coordinate 10,873,021 downwards.
GCTGCCTAAGCGGGTGCATGACCCTCATCTTTTAAGAGTACGGTTGAGTCAAAGACAATTCAATGCTCGAATTAGGGTTTTGAGCAAGTGGGTTTTCATCCGTGGATAAATTTGAATAATGGGAAGGACATATCCAAAAGGAAAACAGCAAATTCATGTATAGAGCAAAACTCGAGGTGCAACTAAAGAATGTCAATTGTATATTTCCAACAACAAAAATGCAAGTGGATGAGCACGCAAAATGCGAGAATACTTTTTGATAATTTCCCATTAAAATATGAACAATCCTGCATGGTTATTGTTCATACCAATTTATCTTAATAGATTTATAAACGATTAAAATAAATAAAACATGTACTTATTAGAAACGCGTGCAAATAATCAAACCCATCGCCTGAGTGTGTGCATGGATCGAGGGAAGGGGTGGAGTTCCAACGAAGATCGCCGGATGCGGGCCCCACGTGATCAGCAGAACACGACAAAATTGCCTTTTTGGGCCATTCGCCCGCCACGTGCTTATGTGTGCGGGCGTGGCGCGCGGCGCGGCGTGGCGCGGGTCGGCTGGGGGAGCAAGTGGAGAAAAGAGCTCGGGACCGCACGCGCGTATTTTGCAGCTTTTTTATTTTTATTTATTTTTAATTCACGCCATTTTTCGATTCCCACCTACTGCATTTAATAATGACGACGATCGGCTTTTCGCGTGGGGCCCGACTAGAAAAACCCCAATTTTTTTTTATATATATATTTATGGTGCGATTTGTTTGGGAATGAATTTCTTTATTTTCTTTCTTTCTTTTTCCTTTTTTCATAATGGGGTCTTGATTGATCATCGTAAGTCGTTTGTAGGTAGCTTTGGCTTTAAATTTGATGCTGATGAGACACGTCTTAATCATATCAAGGGATTTGTACACGTGAAAATTATGGTTTATAGCGATGGTATGCCGATTTCATTGTCGAGCATCAAAGGACTAGGAAAATAAGTTCCGCAAGCCCCACTCTAGAAGAAATATCTTACACATCATTTACACGATTGATGTGGTGGTGATTTGTTGGTTGCCTTGCATGGTCGATGCACATCTTGAATTGACTTTTGAGGCTTATAATTAGAAGGTCTCTCTTGAAGTTCATTCGGGTTTATATAACTTACGTTTCTAACTTTCAAGCTTATAATCTGGTTTCTTTAGTTCTTTTCTTTAGGCTCCTTTTATCTTTGGCGGAGCCACGATTTCGTTACATGTGTCCACTTAATATTATGATTATCGCCATGTATCTACTCGCTCAGCATAAGAAATAAAGCATTGAGATTTTTCCAAAGTTGACTTGAGTTTAATGGGACGTTTTCCATATCTAACCTACCAAAACCAATATTTTGAGACTTTTCTCACTTCTTCTTATAAAATGAGTGCAAGAACAGTACTTAACCCATTTGGGTCAAACCGCTGACCCAACCTAATTTTCGGGGGTCTGGATCAGAATTTTCAGTTGGTAGAACAGAAGAAAGTTTATGCATCTCCTGTTGTTTTTCGACAAGATCACCTGCATTGTCAAGGTAAATTTACCTTCTTTATTTTTTCTTACCAATTAAGTTTTATAATTGAACAGAAGTTAAAAGTAAGAAGTCAAATCAAGCTCCTCACAAATTCAAAACCGGTCAAATTCGTATTTTACAATATTTTTCTAGCTGGAAAAAGAAATTCACAGCTACAGTGTACTTTAATTATGTATCTCAGTGGAGAATTACCGAAAAACACTCATCAAGCAATCAAACGAAAAAGTTTGTAATCTCTAATGCACCGAGTTATCTTGCGACACACGTAATTAATGCTTTGAAAGTTGAATATTACTAATATTGCAAGAACACCCAATGAAAGGTGAAGCTTTTCACTCTTTTTGGTACAAAAATTCTGGATATACTCTAACTCTTATCAATTTGCCCATTAAAATACATACATATTGCCGAGCCATATATGGATTGCCTATTAAGCCCCGGCCAGCTCGATTGATTGGGGGGGCGATGGAGGGTTCCTAGATTGGGAGTTGAAAGTCAAAATTCCACTGCCGCGTGTGAAACATTGATGAGTCATGGCCCCTTGTACAGATCAAGAGCCCGACCTCAACTGACTCACGAAAATCGCAACGCGTTTCCTCAGTCTTCAGATAGCATGGTCTCCGTGTCTGCATTAAAAAGCCGCAGATGAAATTGGGAAATTGTATCACCTTCTCTCTCTCTCTCTCTCTCCACCTTCTTTCTCTCGTGGACAGTTCTTCATTTATTGAGAGAGAGAGAGAGAGAGAGAGAGAGAGAGAGAGGAGCTCATGTTGGCTCTTGGGAAATGGGTGGGGATGTGGATGAAGTAAAGCAGGAGAGAGAGAGAGAGAGAGGGAGGAAAAAGAGGAGAGAAGCATTGAATGCGTAAAGATGGTAGATGTCCTCCCGCTCTCCATCTTGCCACTCCTCGTGGGAACCTTTTTCTCTTCCCAGCAACTTCTTCTCCTTCTTATTTATTCTTTTGACAAGTCTTTTCTCCTTTTTCTTCTGTTTTAATAATAACAATAATAATAATAATAATGGTAGGGCCCTCTTATTCTTTTTTCTTGGCCTTTATTTTTTGAGCTCTTCGAACAGGGTTGGAGCCAACTGCGAGACGCGGAGATCAGGGGATCTCGTCTCCTCACACATTACATGATTATCTCGATGGACAATATTGATACCATAGGACGTGATAATGATGGATCAGGATCATTGGTATTCGGTTAATAGGTAACCCCACCAAGACCCGAGGACTTCTCCCTATGAGAGCTTCTACGACTATTCGTTTGATATACAAGGACAACAAACTATCAAGATGTGGTCCTACACGCCTTGTACCCCTAATTCCATTTATATCTTTTTCTTTCTTGGTGAGAGGGAATAACATTTGTGTGTTTTTACATCCCAAGAATCTTCAAGTCCAGATGAGGCCTAAAATGAAGCCTTTCAAGGGACTTTTATTTATTCTTTTGGCAAGACTCTTCTCTTTTTAATTATGTTTTATTAATGATAATGGACCCTCGTTTTCTTTTTATTTCTTTTTGCGAGCTCTTTGGATACGACTAGAGCCAACCATGAGAAGCAAAGATTGGGGATCTCGTGTTCTCACACATTACATAAATTATCTCGATCCGCAATATTGATGCCTTAGGCCTTGATAATGAGATGGTACGCATACAATTATTTAACTTGACCCCCTTAGTGAGGATGATAAATTAAAATCTTGAATGAAGACTTGCTGCTGCTCGCTGTCACGGCAAGGTGGATTATTTAAGGAGTTCTTTCTTTTCAGAAATTTGTTTGAGAGCGTTTCACCATGATAATTGACAAGTTATAATTACAAGGTATTGACTCGTTATAGTACGATTTGCATGTTCAATTTTCTTGTAATGAATGAAACGATGGCACTTTAAGCCATTAATTCCCCTCTTTTACCCTATAATTTATAGAGTTTTGCTGAAAAAAAGTCGAGTAGTGGATTAATCCGGCTACCAACCTATTAATAATTTAGACGTCCAAAACCCAACTGTATATCACATGGTTTATGACAAAGTCATTTGACATTCTCCTGTCACATGCAGCATGGGGTTACATAGAAAGCATCCAAAGCCTGAACTTCAGTGGAAGTTACCTTTTTCTATTTATAGTTACCTGTGGCCGAAGCAAAACTTTACCAACAGGGAGCATCAGATGTGAATGAAAACCGCATGAGACAATGACACTTCAGTATAATATTGATGAATTGCATGAATTGATGATGCATCGGTCATTGTGCTCTCTCTTGCGCTGGGAAGTGAGAGACGTGAGCGATGGCTGCACATCGGTCACGGCGTCCAGGCGAGGTTCATGAACCTCATCTTTGAGGAAATGATTGAGTCGAGTCGAGTGTTTGAGTTTGACTGAACTTGAATATTCAAGATTGGATACTCAAGTGAGTTTGATTGAAGCTGATTTTGGAGTTCGACCTCAGATTAAAATGGGTTTTTCCAGCTTGACTCACCTTGTTCAGTTAATAAGGATTAGTTGAAGCTTAGATGGCACCATAAACTCGAGCTATGATGATTCAATATAAGTCAAAAAGAAAAAAATTCAAAAGCAATCTCCTCTTTTCATGTCAATAACGATTTCCATTTTAGATTTTATAAAATAGCAAATAGGGGTGAGCATGAGCATCGATCTAGGGTTGACCCTAGGCCGACTCTAAACTGGCCCAACCTTATCGGTCCTGATTCAATTCATAAGGAGATTGGATTAGTCCTTAGTCCTAAGACCCTTGGATTCCGTACTGTGCGAGTTGGTGTTCGATCCTAGAAGTTTAAAATTGATCTAACCCGGACCAACCTTGTAGATATCGTACATTATATATAATATATGTTTTTAATATGTTATATATAATATTATTTTATCTATTATAAATTCTATAACCCTAACTTAACTTTAATAGTGTTAACGGGTCCTCCTTCAACATTCTGTTCTATCATCTTCTTTCTTTTTTGTCTTTGCCAAGTAAATCCAAAAGAATAAAGCCCTAATTAGAAATTTAGAAACCCTCTTCATGAGCAACACTGGACACTTGCCCCACTCTCGCTTGTTGCTCACCACTAGCCCCGCTTCTGCTCGTCACTCACCCCTCGCCTAGCTCGCCCTATTACTTTGAAAATCATAGGCTATAAAAGGTCAATCAGCATCACGTTAGCCCGAAAAGAACCCTTCTCAACTGCTACTTTAAGTCGTTAGTGTCATTCATCAATGTTGGAACTTGGATGCTTATTTTTGTTTTAAGTATGATTTCCACAAATCTTTTCGTGGAGTATTAGTAGTGTGAATCTGGTATATAATTCTATATTTGAGAAGCGGTACTTCCTTAGTAATGGTAAATTTTTTCTAGTGATGTTGAGGATACTAGATAGGGGTTCCTTTCTCTGATTGAAAGAAAAAAGCAATGTATAGATAATTATGTTCATCAAACTTTTTTGCTCCACTGCGATTTTGCTTTGAAATACTCTTTGAACTGTAGAATTGCCATGCTGAGTATTGGATGAAGGTGCATGGCTTAAACTCATGCTGCTTTTGGCCTTTTTAAGTTTTTCACTTTACATTTTCTTTTCTTTCAAATAGAAATTCATGAAACAATGCTAGTTGGGCTATGTAAAATTATATTATTATATTATCTAAAATTTATATTGGATATGTACTGTGTTTATAGTTTGGTTGATCAACCATGCATTGTTGATGGATATATAATTTCAAATAATAGGTTTGTCTTTCAAGGAATACGAAAAATGAAATGAAAAATTTGTTGGATGGTTCTAGGTTAACCTTGGAACCGGACCAGACCCATAGAGTCAATCTAGTCCTCGATTCCAGGCTCAATAGGGTTGGTCCTTGGTATAAAAAATTGAGAACCAATATTGTGTGGGTTGATCCTTGGGTTAGGTGCTGGACTGACCCAATCCGGGCCATGTTCACTTCTAATAGCAAATCACATTCCAAGCATAATCCCAAATTCAAAAATACCAATCTACCCTCAAACTCCTTTAAACCCTAAACCATCTCTCTATTTCTCTCTAGATCTAACTCAAGTTTGATGGCGATGGAGCCTGACGAGTCGCGACTTGACTGGGGTGGCAACCCACGATGATTGGCAACAATGGCCTATCTGTTAACGTTTCCACTTCTTTGTTCTTTTGCTCTTTTGTTCCCTGAAACAAAAAAAAAAAAATGACAAAAATCTTTTTGGTAATGTCAACTAATTTTTTTATTCTCCGGAATAGATTAGTAGTTGGGGAATGAATTTGGAATAAAAATAAGAAGTAGAAAAAAAGTAGATTCTTATTCATAGGAATAATTATTAGAAATAAACCTATTTTTTCTTTTCATTTTTTTAAAATTTTCTTCTTCTTCCTTGCTGCTAGTGGTTGCCTACCATCGTTTGCCACCTATCGTTGTCATCCATTGCCGCCTACCATCTGCCATTCGTTGGCCACCATCAGCCGCCTACCATTCGCCATCGTCATCCCGTTGTTCGCCACCATCGCCAACCATTGGCGGTAGCGGCAGGCAAATGGCAAAGAAAAGAAAAACAAATCTTAAAAATATTAAAAATTAAAGGAAATATTATGTTACACAAAAAAATTATGAATTGTACCAAATGTATTCCTATTATTTTTCTATTTCAATAATAATTTTTTTATAGTTACCAAACACGTTTTTTTACTTAGAAATTATTCTAGAGAATATGAATAGAAAAGATTATTTCTAAAAAAAAATTGTTTCTTAGAACATAAACTTTACTAAACAGACCCCATGCAGCTGGTGTCAATATCACCAAGAGGGAAAGGGCAGAGCAGTGGATAGTCAAGGCTTCGAGCAAGTGAGATTTAAACGCTGGTGGATTTGAAAGAGTGGAAGGGACAAAATTGGAAGGAAAATTTAAAAAAAATCCATAAATAGGACCACATGCTAGACGCGACTCGAAATATTAATTAAGGATCTTTTAATGTGCAAATTGATATGGAGATAAAGCACGAGAATGTTTTTTCGGGTATTTTCTCATTATTTCAAAATCAACAACCTCACGCGTTCGCTTATTCTCATCCAGACCTCAGATATATTTACTATTTAAACATAAAGCATGCATTCTTACTATTAAAGTAAAATATGCATCCATTACAAACGCAAGCTAATATTCAAACAATCAACCGATCATCCAGATCAGCGACACGGGAGATATCCGGCGCGTTCCGGCAGGAGCAAAAAGCGCGGACCGCACGTGATCGGAGACAGAACGCGACAAGACCGCCTTTTTGCGCGACGGCCGCGCCACCGGCTTTGTCCGGGCGCGCGCCAGCGGGGAGTGGGAGCAGAGACGTTAACAAACAAAAGCAGCTCGCGACCACCGCGCGCATGCGCTGTCTGCTTTTCTTTTCTTTTTGAATTACGTAATTCCTTTACCTACTGCATTTAATATTCACGACAAAGGGCTTTTCGCGTGGGGCCCGGCCGGCGCACCCACCCCTACTTCTTTTTCTAGGTGCGGTTCGTTTTTGGGGTTAGAATTTCCTCCTCCTTTTCTTTCTTTCCTTTGGCCGGCCAAAAGGGGATTTTGGCCAAGTATTTTGGCCGAGCATAGAGGCGTCGCATGATTAGATGTGGAGTCCTTGATGAAGGATCATTTAAAGTTGTCTTTATAGGTCGCTTTGGCCTAAGGTCGAGGGTAACTTGGAAATATGCTTGGATGGAAAAGCATTGCCCATCGCACGGGACGAGAAGTCAAACAGTTATGGCAAGTCACACGTCTGATCAGCTTTAATAAAAGATAGTTCAAGATTCGGCTCTTGTGACCCTCGGCTCCTCCTCGGTGTGCACTATGGTCTTTGTCAAGATCTTAGTAGCCCATGGACAAAGGCAGTAATCCTATGAGATGATGTGTCGATTTGATTTTTTCCAATGATTAAGGGATATTTTATAGATACAGATTACGCGATCGATATAGCGTGATTCTGTTCATTGTCGTGTTGCACGATGGATGCACATCTCAAATCAACTTGAAATTGAAAGGGTCCTTCCTTCTTTATGACAAGAGGAAATAAATTGATCCGATAAGAGTTGGGTGGAAGCGAAAGTAGTGAAACATGCATATTTCTTCTCTTATGTTTAATTAAAATTAGGAGGAAAAATGCAATAGAAAAATTGAAGGGAAGGAAAATTATTACCATTTTTTAAAGAGAAATGACTTGTGGTGTTTCTTTTCATTTTCCTTCACTTCGGTCTGAACATCCACACAATAAATGGATTTTCCTCGCTCTTTCTTTATAATGGAATTTGCTGTGTAGAGATCCAACTCTTAAAAGTGAGGTATTGAAACTCTTTTTTAGTCGGCTCGATAACAGATTAGCCCATTTCAAAAAGATTTTTGAGATATGTCTACTATTCACGCATGAAAATCTAATTGCAACGATGGCACATTAGATTTGGTGAACCTACAAGCAAAACATTTTATAGTAAGATATATAAAGTCTCTGTTCTGACATATAGGAGAGACGGTTAAATTGACCATCGTTCTCACTCTTCTTTGTTAAGAATAAAGAGAAGGACACAACATATAGATTATTTGCACGAGTCGCTTTTAACATTGATGGAAGGGTATTTTTGGATCAAAAGTCAACTAAAAAATGACTTAATAATTAAATTAATACATGTTTAAGAAAACCCAAATCCGGCCAGCATCTTCACTCGATCATAAATAGAATTTAAGTTTTATTTTGAATCCACACTTGTTGTTACATCATACTCCAAATAGGCACAAAAAAAAAAAACTATCTTCATTGAAGTGGCTACAAGCCTATAACCCCAATCATGTTCACAAGGGATGACCAGGTCAGGATTTATTCACGTAAAATTAAAAAGATTCACAATCTGATTGAAATTCACATTAAGAGAAGATTTATGGTATACAATTTCCGAATGATATTTACTGTGAACCCAACTTAAATCACAAATTTTCGGGTACCTTTTCTATCCATTATGAAATCATGGTAATGCCCTCTTCGAGCAAATTGCCTAATAATGCCTTCAAATAGCAACCAAAATTTTCCTTATCGTTCAAAAAGGAAGCAAAGCAGCTCCTTCCCAAACAAAATCGTTATCAAATGGTCCCCTACCAAAAAAAAAAAAAAAAACGAAAACACCATTATAAAATGCCTCACAATCTCAGCCATGCTTCCTTCCGCCCTTCCCCACACATGGCGAACGCCGTCGCTCCCGTCACCAACTCAACCCACTCCACCACCCATGCCTCCTCCGCCTCCGCCTCCTCCTCCGCCTCCAAGCGCCGCAAAGCGGCCGACCACCGCGACGGGGACCGCCCCCACCAGCCGCCCTTGCTGCCGGGGCTCCCCGACCACATTGCCCGCCTCTGCCTCGCCGGCGTCCCGCCTCCCCTCCTCTTCTCCGTCTGCAGCTCGTGGCGGCGCGTCATCTACACCCCCTCCTTCCCTCCCTTCCTCTCCCTCTACGCCCTCCTCTCGCCCTCCTCGCCCCAGGACGCGCACCCCCCGTCCTCCCTCTCGCCGCCGTCGCGCTCGCGCCGGGCCGATCCTCACCACCTGAGCAACGTCGAGTTCGCGACCTTCGACCCGATCGCCGCCCGGTGGCGCGCGCTCCCCCCGCCGGCCCCGGGCGCGCCGCTCCGCCTCCTCGTCAACCACCCCTCCTTCCTCTCGTGGCGCTTCCCCATCCAGACCGTCTCCGTCGCGGGCAAGCTCGTCCTCCTCGCCGCCACCGCCCGCGACTTCTTCCCGGCGATATCGCGCCCCCTCATCTTCGACCCGATCACCAGGAGGTGGGCCTCGGGCCCGCCGTTCACCGCCCCCCGGCGGTGGTGCGCCGCGGGGGTCCTCGGCGCCGCCGTCTACGTGGCGAGCGGGATCGGATCCCAGTTCAGCACCGACGTGGCGAGGTCGCTCGAGAGATGGCATCTTAGCACGTCCGGCAGCAGAAATCCCGGCACGAGAAGGAAAGACGAAAGCGCGAATTGGGAGTGGAGGAAACTGAACGGGCTCAAAGACGGGCGGTTCTGCAGGGACGCCATCGAGGCCGTCGGGTGGAGAGGCAAGCTGTGCATGGTCAACGTGAAGGGCCACGCCGCGAAGCAGGGCGTCGTCTACGACGTCGCCGCCGACGCCTGGCGGGACATGCCGAAGGGGATGATCGGGGGCTGGCGAGGCCCCGTCGCCGCCATGGACGAGGACGTCCTCTACGTAGTCGACGAGGTCCAGGGCGCCCTCAGGCGGTACGACGAGGCGCGCGACCGCTGGGAGGAGGTCATGGCCTCGGACCGGCTCCGCGGGGCCCAGCACGCCGCCGCCGGGGGCGGCCGGGTCTGCGTCGTGTGCGGCGGCGACGGCAGGATCGCGGTGGTAGACGTCACCGCCGCCCCGGCGAGGCTCTGGGTGGTGGACCCCCCGCCGGCGGCGCAGGCCGTGGCCGTCCACGTCTTGCCCCGGATGAGCAGCAGCGGCGATGAGCCGGAAGATCTGTGAATCAATCGAGGACCGGCGACCGGCGATCGGCGAGCGGCTTTGCCTTTTCCCTGTGTTACCGGGGCAAAACGGTAATTCCAGGTCATAGTTTCTTTTTTTTTTTCCCTCTTTTTTCGCCTTTCTTTTCCTCTTATAGATTTTTCTTCAATTTTAAAAAAAATATTTGGTGCCCCATTTCTTAGGTCAAAAAAAGGAAGATATTTTGTAAAGCCGAAAGTGAATATTTGTCGTCTTCCCGGGCGCGTCCCGGAGAAGGAAAATGTATAGTATATGTAGCAAAGATGCGATGCGACATGATATCGATGTTTTCGAATTCTTCAATGGTCGGGATCTTTTTTTTTCTTTTCTTTTGACGTGGCAGTTTTGATTTTGTCGAGAATCCAGCGCTTTCGGACGAGTAAATACCGTAAATGAAATTTTAAATTATGCTCACCGTAATTTTAATTCTTTTATTTTTTCCTGCGTCGCTGAAAATTGTAAATTTGTACTGGCATGGCAAGTGGCCGGCAACCGTCTGCAACTTTGCGGTTGAAATCTGGATAACTACCTGCGGTCGGTCCGTGAAAGCTACTTTTCAGCATTTGAGTGGGGTAAAAGCAAGCGTACGATGACCTGAATTATTATTCGAATTTAAAGTTTTTTTTATCGATTAATTGTTTCAAATTATATAAATTATGTATTTTTTTAAAAAAATTAAGTCGTTTATTTTAAAAGGTGCAAAATAGTTGGAAGAGGGAGAGGGTAAAGTACTGGTGGTGGAGCAGTTGCTTGCGTGCTTGCGAAGGATAATGCTGTGTGGCGGGATGATGCGGGATGTGAATGGGGCGGGACAAAATTAGGGCTCTTTTTTCTTTTTAAAATAAGAAAAGGCCACGCATTATTTTGATTTAAAAAAATGTTTCCCCTTCTTTTGACTTGGATAAGGGTCGAAAGATGGAGAATGTTTATCGGACATAAATCCTTATCTTTTTTTGGTTGGAAAGACATAAATCTAATTTTAGCGATATATCATCAGCATCTTATACATGCCATAATTTTTTTATCCAACGTCTACTTTAATTCTCTTACTTTTCAGTCGATCATATGTGACATCCACACAACTTTCGCTTTGGTGTTGTAAATTTTCGACTAATCATTTAAATGTTGAAATATTTGAGACGGCATTAAAACTTATCACACTTTTGATGAACCTTTTTTTGGAAAATTATGGCATCCAAATGATCAATCGAAAAGTTATGATACCAAAGTAAAGTAAGTCGTGCAAAAATTAGAATATTTTAAATATTTTCCCCGTGTGCTCTATAAATATTTATTTTTATGGTGGAAGATTCTAGTTTTTATCGTTGGATTCTTTATATATATATTTGCTTTACTATAAGGACGCATCTGTTCACGAAAAATAAATGATCTTGAAAGTATTTTCCGACAAGAGATTGCTAGAATCACTTATAAAAATAATTGAACAAAAATATTTTCGTCATCTTTTATGAAATTGTTTAGACATATATTATTATTGATAGTAAAAATATTATTTATTGACTAATTACTTTAAATAATACAAGCGGTCATTTTTTGCTAAATGTTTTTCAACATTCAACTTCTGCAAAACAAAGGAAACCCGACACCTAAACATGCTCACCCTTAGGTCTCCTGAGAAGTCAAGAAAAAAGTTTTGATTCCCCACCTCTCTTTTCCTATGTGAAATGGGTGATCACTAGGACAATTCCATGTGCATCATTTAATTCAGCATCTCGGAAGTCGCTTACCTTCAAAGACGCGCAATATTTATGTGACTCGACTTCTACTCTATAGTCACGAAATCGCATTGCTATATTGTCCTTTCTCACTTCAAAATTTCACTCTATTTTTACTCAGTAGGAGGGAAAAAAATCCCCTCTAATGTTTCACTTCTTCAATCGCCTCGAGTTGCTTTTAGCAATGTTTTCCTACACCGCATGGTACGTGTAATTAAAAATAAAAAATTCGCAAAAAAAATGTTGAACAAAAAGTCGAGAAAAAAAGAAAAGAAAAGACTGAATATGAAGTAAATAGCTATGCATGGGCCACCGTTTTCCGAAGTAGTTCGGAAAGCCGATATTTTTCCTGACTTAGATACCGTTCTATTGAATTGAAGGGTCACATGTTTCAGGCGACAGAGCATTTAAATTATAGCTCTAGTGGTTGAAGACTCTTCCGCAATCAATGGGCGTGGAAACTAGAATGTTCGTTTATTCTAATAATGACGTCATTATTAGGGTCGAGATTGGACTGCACCGTGGGATGGAAAAAATCGGATGGAGCTAATTTCACGTCGGATGGAAAATCGCGCGGCCCTTGGCCGCGACGTGAAAATTAAGACCAGATGACGTAATTAAAAGCGACGCGAAAATTACAAGCGCACGAAGAGAGGGCGACATTCAACTGCCCTAATCTGGTCAAATCACTTTGTCAACCAGTTTCGTCAATTGATTCTGTCAATGGAACCGCTGCCGATTTATTAGCTCATGTGAAGACGGGCAATAATTGGAAGATGTGCTTACTTTTGTTATTCGCATCATTCATGTGTAAATTGGTGTGGGCGTGTTCAATTCAACTTAGCTACTAATCTAGCATGATCCGTGAAAATGACATGGAGCTCGCGAGTATTGAATTCATAACGTAAGTTTTAAGCTATAATGGACACATCAAACGGTCAGATCTGGGTCGAATCGAAAATAGTATGACTAGAAGCGACGTATTTGACCTATTTTAACTTATTTCTGTGCAATACAAATTTAATTATCCATATTTGACCAAAATCCATACTTGACTTGACTCATATTGTTAAAATACTTCATTTTTAACCTAATCTAGGAAAAATCATATCCAAATAAAGATGAGAGTATGTAGTGAGCAAGTGCAAAATTAAATGAGGACGGGAGAGAGAGAGAGAGTCATCAAGATAAGTTGAGAATTTATTTAATGATAATATTTTTGGCTTTACCATTTGTAACTCACTTATGATTCATATTTCCAAGATAACTAACCCATATAAAAATTATATGAATTAAAAAATGGGTCCATGACCCATTTCGACAGGTCTAATCCATAGAATTTTCTTTTCCTCCCTAATCCATGGGAACCGTCAAAACCCCCGATAATCCTTATCGTCTAAGGTCAATTATTGTGGCCTGACCGACCTAGGGAGCCCAGACGTCATTTTGGACCGTACTACAAAAGTTGGCTTCAATTCAACAGAAGATGTTCGTGAAGCCCGAGGCCTCAATTCCCGTCTCCTATTGCAAAAAGCCTCTCGACATCGAAAATCTTTTTATTCTTTGATGACAATTTCGCTAAAAGACGATAAGTTCACTCAAAAAGAGAGAATTGGAGATAACGATGATTGACTTGGGCCCGTTTAGTAACGTTCAGATTTTTTTAATTTTTTTTTTCTAGTATGATCTATTTGTGCATATTTTTATTCCTGAAAATAGATTTAAAACATAAACAAAAAACAAAAAAAAAATTACTTATTTGTTCTCAAAAATAATTTAAAAAACAGTTTTTTTTTTCTCTTTTTCTATCCCTCATTTTCTTCCCTAAGTTGATCATTAGCCTTGGCAATGGCTAGCGCCTAGCTAGTAAACGCTTGGCAAGGCTTGACCTCACCCAGGCACCGCAACGTCACCGCAACATCACTGCAACATCAACGTCGCTTGGTTGGAGGAGGTTGACTTGTGGTGGGTGAGCGAGGTCAAGCTTTGCCAGTGGCTATGTAAGGTCGCCTTGCGTGGCAAAGCTAGGTAAGGTCGCCTTGCCCACCCAAAGCGAGGCTTGAGGGGACCTCATCAGTGGCCGACAAGGCTCCTCCGAGGTTGGCAACATTGCCATCTCTTGTATGGCCGGTCACTGGCTGGCCATGGTCGAGGTCAATGATTGTCTAGAGCAAGAAGAAGAAAAGGGGAAAGAAAATTGTAATAAAAATATTACAAAATCAAAAGAAATTCTAAATCACAAAAATATTTGGGGGTCGTAGCAAATGCATTTTTATTTCGAGAATAGAAATTTTGTATAATTACCAAACGTGTTTAAATGCTTAGAAACTCGTCCAAAGAATAAAAATAGAAAAAATTATTTTTGAATAGAAATTATTTCCGAGAACAGAAAGATTATCATATGCTCCCTTGGTGGCCAAGAGTGAGCGATTTCAAAGTCAATTTAAGTTACCCCTGAAGCCTATCTTGTCTGAACCGGTTTTCCGGTTTTTGAAACTTAGAACTTACCATGTCAATATGTTTTATGGTTGGTTCCACAATCTATTCATGAATCGGCTAATTTCTTTCTTCTTTTTCTTTTTTTTTTTTTGTTTCATTTTTAGTTAAGCAAAATAAAAGCAAACTCAACAACAAAAATCCTCATTTATCAATAGCAAATTCATAAAGTATGAACACACAAAAGAATAATAATAATAAAACTTCAAAACACGAAACAGAAAAATGAAATAAGCCAGCATTGAGGAGGAAAGACCTATTTGGTGGTATGCTGACAGTGATTGGATGAGAGCTACTATTTATGATGCGGCAGTCATCCTACCGAGTAAAGGGTCGGGCGGGCTTTCATTTCCCAGAGGTAGATGACGAAGGCATCATCGTGCTTGGTATGTATTTCAAAAATTTATATTTGTTAGAAAATATATTAACTATGGTCCTCAAATTATTCTCTAATAGCCTAACTTTTTTTGAACAATTTGTACCCTAAACGCCAGCTTCAAAGCATTCAACTAATTTTAGGTTGGCATCATGCTTTAGTCACTGGTTCTCATTTTGAAACAGGCAAATGTTGTGACATTTTCTAACCACACCGGGGCAATTACTACCATATCTTTTTTTTTTTTTTTTTTTTTTTTTTGGGAATGGGTACTTCCTTGAGGTATATGTTCCTGGTTTGGTTCTTACATAGTAACCAGAAAAACAAAACCACACAATACCAATTTTACTTTTTTTGGAATTGAGGATCGAATCAATGACTACAGGAATTAAGAATTGGATAGGTTTCTATGGTTGGTTCGGTTCAATTCTTGATTCTACCCTGAACCCATGTTTATTCCTATTGGTGGCGATTGTTGTAATGATGGTAAGGACTAGAGAGGGTGACGGTGAAAAATGGGTGGCAATAGAGGTCGATTACAATTGGCGGTTGATGACAGCAATAGCCACGGGGAAATATCAATGGTTGTTGGTGGTAATCGATGCATCTCAACCATGGCGGTGACCGTCAGTGACGGTGGGAGGAGCCGGTCAAAATGGGAGTGGTGGGGACAATTAGTGATGGTAATGATCACGCAACGACTCACGATGGTGTTCGCTTCGAGCGAAAGAGCTGTCCAGGTGGTGCGGGCCTAGAGAAAGTCGTCTTAGGAAACATTCGGCACGACTTTAAATCAACTTTAGGCCTCCAAAATCCATTTTTTTGGTCAAAAGTTCTAGCGTTACTGTTTAGTATAACCTTTTGGACTATTTTGAGTCAAAGCTAGCATCGGTAATGCTTAGGGTAGATTCTCCCTGACTTTGGCTTTGCAGCATTTTCGGAAAATTCACTCCAAAAATGAACGAAAATTTGCAGTTCCTTTCTTGCCCTCGGAAATTCAACACAATTCCGCTTTTACCCCCGAATGCCTTTATGGTCGGTCGTCACCGCCCAGGCGGTCGTCGACTTGGCCATGGATTATCCCCCGGGCGGGCTTGACAATATGAGAGAGAGAGAGAGAGAGAGAGAGAGATGGTGGAGGCCAGCCGCCACGAAGGACCCGCGAGTGTTGCCTGGAGTAGCACAATCTCGGCGACGGCGATGCCGTGGTTGCGCGACCTCAAGCGACCCGATCGCCGGCGGTGGAGCATTCCAGGCAGAGTCGCGACTCTCCTTTACAGCCACGGTACTCCCATCCTCCCGTCGTCTTCTTCAAGGAGATAACGAAGTGCCACCGTCGTGAGCTTGACTTCGCGCTTGAGCGAAGGCTGCGGCAACAATTGCAAGGAGATAACGAAGTGCCACCGCGGTGGGAATGACGATGGACCGACGAGGCAGAGAGCAAGGGGGTTTGGAGAGTCCCTCGGACTGCTTTGTTGTTCGGTCCAAAAATTCCACGAGGTCGGAACGAACAAAATCGTCCGTGAAGTCGAACGATGGCTTGGCCGTGGAGCGAGAGTTTAGGGCTTCCAAAGATCATTTCCGGCCGCCGGTGCTCGTCCCTTCTTCCCTTCATGCGAAGGTAGCCCAGCTCCGTGACGTCCGCCAGGTGTTTGTGATTTTGCCCAGCTGAATCCAGCTTCAGACCGCCCTCCTCCTCCCGAAAATAAAAATAAAGGACAACCCATTGTTTATTTCACTGGTTTAATCCTTCGGCTTCATTAATTATGGTTGAAAAAATTATCCAAATTTCAACTTCAGTAAGTCCATCCATAATAATATATCATATAACAAACATAAATCGACCCTAGTCGAAAGACTTGCGATTGCAAATTTATCTAACAACAATCGCATGAAAAATCTTTAATATCGATTGCCAACCATCTTTTCGATTCTCATAGTGGAGGTCCTTTATCCCGACGAAAAAGTCATTCCCCTGAAATTCTCCCAAATGGCATGTTGGCCACTTTGAATCCATTGACATTTTCTCATGTGCTGTCGATCTCTTCCGAAAGTTAGGAGGGGAAGGGGGGGTGCCACCGCAAAAAAAGTCTAATTCGCTGAACCAATCTTTGCCATGGGCGCCCAAAAAGTCAACCCCTACCGACCTCTTTGACCTTTGAGGCCTCCCCCGACCAAGACCACCACCATGGCTGCCCTCGCGTTTTCACCGTTCTGGCCCCCGCCACGTGTCGTTTCGGCCCCCACAAAACGACAGCCCGTCGCCTAGGCTGAAGCGTAGAGAGGGAGTTAATACGAGAGGGAGCCAGTGGCATAACTATAAATAGGCGCGAAACCGCCTGGGCTTTCCGACAAATCCCCCTCTCCACGCGCAAAACCAACGGGAATTTCCCCCGGAAGCCGCGAAAAACCCTAACCACCCCCGCGATCGACGACGTCGACGGCGACGGCGGCGAGCTCCGATTTCCCGGCGATGTTCGCCGGCGAGGACGACGACGGAGAGTCCCTCGGCCGGATCAGCATGATGGCGTCGTCGCTCCTCATCCCGGCGGAGGCGGCGGCGGCGGCGGCGCCCCAGCAGCAGCAGCCGCGGGCGCCGCAGCAGCTGCAGCAGCATCAGCCGCAGTGGAGCCAGGAGGAGACGAGGGAGTTCATAAGGATACGGGCGGAGCTGGAGAGGGACTTCACGGCGGCGAAGCGGAACAAGAACCTGTGGGAGATCGTGAGCGGGCGGATGAAGGAGAGGGGCTACCGCAGGACGCCGGAGCAGTGCAAGTGCAAGTGGAAGAACCTGTTGAACCGCTACAAGGTAGCTTTTGCGTGTTGTTCGTGGTCGTGGAGGTGCGCGGCGCTATAATTTAGTTGAATCTGTTGAATCCTTGCAGAATTCCATGATATGCCGAGTTCAATTTGCGAAAAATGATGCTTTTTGTGACTTGATAATGAGTGTTTTGCTTGCCCTGTACCTCTGAAATGAATCAATTTCTCAGCTTCCTGTGATTCATCTCTAATTTTGAGAGTTTGAGAAAGTGGCTTGTCTTTGTGGGATCTTCCCCTGGTATCAGTCTGATCGCTTTGCAATATTAGCTAATCAAGCAGGGCTTTAGAACTGCAACTGAATTAATCATGCTTCTTGGAAATGACTATGTCAGCTAAGCTGTGCATTCTTTCTCTGTAGCTCGTGTTTTCAAGTTCTTGTCTTGCCCTCTGCTTTTAGGTGATCCTATGAATGTGGGTTTCGATTAATTATTAATTTGTTGAAGGTGATCGAATGAGTGAGTAGCCCTTTGGATAGAGTTTTCAGCTCATTGTATCAAGTGCCTGCTTGACTGTTATTTCAGGGGAAGGAGACGTCGGATCCTGACAATGAACGGAAATGTCCCTTTTTCGAGGAACTGCATGCGTTATTCATTGAAAGAGCGAAGAACATGCAGCGGCTTCATCTTGAGTCTGAAGGGACTTCTGTCCAAGCGAAGAAAAAATTGAAAAGATACGGTGGCAATCAGTCTTCTGATGAGCTTTTGGAGGCTGATGATGAAGATGAGGATGATAGTGACGAGGAGAGGCCTTCGAAAGTCGGTTCTCGTAAGAGGAAGGCCAAAGAGGTCACGATCAACAAGCATATGGGGGGGACCAGCGGAGTATCTGGCAGGAGTGGTGGTGCTGATACTTTGGCAATGCTCAGGGAATTCTTCAATCAGCAACAGGTGATGGAGATGCAGTGGAGGGACATGATGGAGAGGCGTGCCCGTGAACGCCTTTTGTTCGAGCAGGAATGGAGACAGTCGATGGAGAAGATTGAGAGGGAGAGGCTGATGGTTGAGCAGGCTTGGCGGGAGCAGGAAGAGCAAAGGAGGTCGCGAGAAGAGCACCGGGCTGAAAGAAGGGATGCTCTATTAACCACCCTCTTGAACAAGCTTCTTCACGACAGCGACTTATGAAGTGGCTGGATGGATAGTTTACTGACCTAATTTTGTTTGCAACGATGTTCACATCTCTGGTGTGGATAGGCCGGAGAGATTACTAAAGGTTCTCATTGATTTGGAGGTACGTTTTGCACAGATGACGATAAACATTTTGAAGAGAAAGTATGGCAATGCAAAATTACATGTAGAAATCTTAGTCTGGTGTTTGTGTAGAGAGAAAAGGGTTTTCCTTTATTGATTTGTAATGGTTGTAATTGTATGTATTTATTATACATTTGTTCAAATGCTTGTCCTCTGAAGTTTGTTCTACATATTCTGGTTGAAATATAATACAAGCTCATTACTTCAAACGATGAAGAGTCAGTGTAGATGGCACCGTGTGTTCAAGATCTGGTTTGCACAATGTCTATAATGGATTGCCTCATCTTTCTGATCCAGTTTATGCTCGTTGCTCATCTCAACTTCGTTCGGCACTTTTCTTCTATCTTCTTCCATTGTTACTGAGAGTAATGTTTATACCAGAATTAGCTCCCGTCTTTGTAGACATCAAACTGTTCTCTTAACTAGGTTTAAGGTTGTACCACGGACCATAATACTTCAATTACACAATTTGTTACTTGGGTTTACGTAATAACCATTATGCAGAACTCAACAAAAAGAAAACGTTGAATTTAACAGAACTCAACAAAAAGAAAACATTGAATTTAATTTTTAGTACATCGTAATTTCGCCTGTGCGTCTATTGTTGCACTTGAAAAGCTATCTGTGGTCTGACGTCATGCGCACAGCAAACTCAACCGGGATAAAGGTTACCATTAGCTATCAAATATACTGGTTGCCACAACAACCTGGCAAGGATAGGCTGAAGCAAGGTGTGCATGTTCAGGAAGAGGGCTAGAGCTCGAGCCAGTCAGCTACCCCCCCCAACTTTTCATGATTCATGTTCTAACAACCAGGTATTTGAGCAGCAGAGAAGTTGTTAAGAGATTAAATGTACCTACAGTTTCTCCAGAGATCATCACTTCAAAAGTCATACATATGAAATTACCGTTGTAGATGACATGAATACCGATTCGAAGCAACCGGGAAGAAGTGACAATGTGAGAGTTCAAATGCAGTTGCAATACAGACTTGCTGAAGCAGCACCGAATTACACGAGTCAAATTATTGTGCTTCACATAGAGCCTTAATACATGCGGATCAATTTTTTCTCCACAGTTTCCAGAATTCTCTACAAATGAAAGGTGCCATCAGCTGGAGTCACTAGGTGGCTTTTCCTTTGGATGTTTGGAGGTATAATGATCCCCAAGTTGATTCTGATTTGCTAGTTGCACCTGGTAAAGAGACAAAAAGAACAATGAAAACAATTTGCTTCATTGTAGTTAACCATTGCCATAAAAAGAATATGGCTAAACAAAAGGTACAAGAACAAGTACCATGGAAAACAAACAAAGAAGCTTGTGGAATTGAAGGCTTGAATTGGCATAACATTGATCCCCAAATGTGGGACGACAGACATACACGTACGACTCTCAAAGGAATATATAAAGTTTGTGAAAACTTATCCTAGCAGCTGATAAACTATAGAAGATGCATCAAAACTATCTCCTCCACTTAAGCAGCCATACATCTGAATTGTAACCAGATATTCCAACAAATCAGTGTCAAATGCCCCAGGTTTAGAAACCCATTCTCCAATTCGCGTAATAACCCTTGGACCCCCCACGAATAGGATAACTAAATTGATTCTTTTACTCATATTATGCCAGCATTGGGGCCAACATATCCAGCTAACTTCATTATTTCATTTCAAAACAGTTAAACTAAAATGAAAATAATGTTCCTCTAAGAAAAAGTGATACGGAAGGCAGAACTTGGAAGTCTTTTACTTCCAGGGGCCTCTTGAATCCATAAAACCAAGTACAGTAGACAAAGCCTTCCATTCCCTCATTCACTGGGATTGAATACGGGGAAAGTCTTACATAATCGAGCAAGGTCCATATATTTCAGGGTCCTCATGGAACCCGCCGCATCGAGTATTCTCAAGTCACCTATTCCTTTTTGATTGGCATCCCGCCATAAGTTTTCTGTAACGTGTTCACTCAGTTTACTCCAAGGATTTGTCTACCCAAGATTTTACCTTTCCCTTGTCCTAACACAGCATGTAGTATCTGATTTGCATTCTTCATCTGGGGGAGAGATCGAGCTTCAAGAGATAGTGAATGGTCTAATCAATACCCAAACTTGCAACTTCCCAGGAATTTTAAGCAAAGATCAAAATTTCAGCAACCCAAGCATTGAATATGCTACAGAAGAGTAATTAATCTTTGCAATGCCAGCAAAAGGACATCAGACAATTTCACTGTATATCCTAAGTGAACCTCATAATATGTCAAAATGATGCAAGTAACAAAATGCCAACTATGAAGGTCATTAATCAGGAAAAGAAAAACCATACTAGGTGCATACTTAGAACCGTTCATCCCTGAAAAAAGCTGTCATTTATAGCGAAAAGCAGCAGAATTATAACACCTAAAACAAATGATCTTCACACCATCCAAATGGAGTGTCCATCTACTGCTGTGAGAGCACCCCTAAATTGCATTTCTCAAGCGTGCATTCCTCAGCTACCGCCATATTGTTCCACAACATCCAACCACCAAAAGTCCTCCAATTCATCCAAATCATCATCCTCTCAGCTTGATGACGATCAACGAGCTCCGATCAGCGCGACTATGCCATAGATTCTCACAACACCTCGTTCACGAGGTAAAAGGAGGGGAATCCCACCACAGTCAAAAAACTCCACCTCCTCATATCTCCAAGATCACGCACGAACAGCCTCTCCAAAGAAACTTCCGAAACACTCACTCACTCACATACCCAACACTCTAACCGTAAATTAACCACCGCACGAGTCAGGACAGCAACAAACGATTTAGCTTCCTTATCAAAATTCGCACAGCAACCCAATTCGTACTCCCAACTCAAACGCTTCCAGCTCACGAAGACGATCCATAGCCATAATAAAGCCGGAACCTTGGACAAAAGGGAACGAACGGTAAAACGAAACCCGGAAACCCAGGTCGACAGCGCGATAAAAACGACGCCCCCTCGCCCGATCCGATCGAACCGAGATTCGTCCCCACGCACGCGGAGAAATTTCAAAGCGGGGGGGAAGAAAAGAGGAGGAGGAGGAGGAGGAAAGCGAAGAGGAGAGACCTTGCAAATGGGGCAGGTGACCTTGAGGCCGACGACCCGGGCCTCGAGCTGGGACCCCTTGGCCTTCTGGTTCCGCTCCGCGTTCTTCTTCTGCGCCTCGATCTTCTGCTTTCCCCTCGTCATCTCTCCCTCTCTCTCTCTCTCTCTTTCTGTCTGCGTGCGAAAGGAACAATGAAGAAGGAAGACGAGGAGGATCAAAAGACGATGATATGTCGGGGCTGCTACTGGTTGCGTTGGTGGTGTAAGTAAAAGCGTGCGCAGGGGGGGTAGGCGGTCGCGATTGATTGGTCGGTTTTTTCCTTTCCTCTCTCTCTTTCTTTCTTTTGGTGATGTAGATATATACGTCCGTACGCCTTTAAGCATCGACTTCTCTCTGTCTCTCTCACTCGATTGGAGATGAAAATATTTCGGCCGGTCACTCTACTGCATCTTTTGCAGTTGAAATTTGAGAGATGTATTCACATGTTAGAGAGATTTAAACCATCGTTGCATTTGATTGCTTTTGCATTTCACATTTGTTATCGAATTCATCTGAGTGATTTGCTACTTTTAGCATGTTGAAAGAAAATTAACAAAAAATAATTTCAAACCTTTTACATATACCTCAATTTCGTTCTAAACATTTTAATTTAGCCAATTGAATTTTAAAATTTTTTTAAAAATTTTGATAATTTGCTGATGTGATCAATTTAGTCAATTCTAATCAGAAATCACTGTCGTGGATGCATCGTCGATGCTAACTAGGCATTTTTTGCAACTTTTGAATTATTTACCAACAAAAAAGGCTTTTGCATGTTTTGCAATTTTCTTAAATCCAGCACAAATTCTTAACTAGAAAGGCTTCTTGAAATAAAGGCAGATTAAGTTACCAACTAGTAACACCAAAAATGAGCATTAGTCACCCTAGCAATAAGCTGCTGGCTAAAAGCCGAAAACATTGACATCACATACATCAAGATTTCCCTTCTTCCCAATGAAACTCTCACAAAAGGAGTTACAAGAGTAGCTCAATTATAAACATGTCATTTCTTAACATTTACAGTATCCCGTACACATGGTATTGCCCAGATAATAATTGGTAAGTCGACAAAGTTTGAATCCAAATAGAAGCATTTTCTTATGCATATGACTAAACATAAGATTATCTATTGCATTTTTCAGAGAATCAACTTCCATTTCCTTAAAGTGGCCTTCAAGTCAAAGGCCACTCCTTTCTAAACAAAATTTGTGCTCGTGTCTTTTTAAGTCGAAGGAAGAGAAAACTACTTCACTTATTAGCTGATTACATAGGCATCTTATGACTCAGCATCGTCTCAACTTATCTTGGCATGTAGCTTGAGCTGAAGAACCTGTATCACCATAGACGTCTTATGCTGCAAACGCTCAATAAAGCCAGGACCAGATTTCTGCATACTTCTTATCAGCCACTCATAATCAGAGACTGTAGCATCAGGCAGTGGTTCCAAAAATTCGCACCTGTCAAGTATGTGAGGTGGAGGTACTCCAGCCACAAGGTTTGTATCTAGCTTCGGCCTATTAACCTTGATGAGCTCTTTTGGAATTTCAATGGTTGGACTATCAAGGGCCTGAGGAACAGCACCTGGAAGTACTCCCTGTTGGAAAGGCAGTGCTCTTGCAGATTGCAAGCAGAATTCAATCCATTGATGGATTAATGGAGATGGTCCCCTAATGCGGCCTCCAATTTGGTCGGTGCCTATCTTAGAGGCAGCAGGGACGGCCTATCACAAGAAGAAAGTACCATCAGGACATGATGCTGATGGTGACGAAGAAAGATCCTAGAGCTACGTTCAACAGTGTATTACTCTTTCTAGTACAGTAGCTTCCATACATTGCTAGTGCTCAGTCACAGCAAGTGAAATCACATGAATATGGAGAGGAGATAAGGCTCCACAAATACATACCCACAGATCTGCCCATAAGCTTGCTCCTGATTTTGGCACAATGACTGCAACATTGCGCATCTTTATGGCAACAGGAAGGACGTCACTGCTCCAACCAACAGCCACCCATACATCATCCACCCCAAAAGCTTTTAAATAGTGTGTATTGTCAAAGAGTCGAACCTGCATGAAGTAAGACCTAAGCCTTAAACTTTTGAAAGATAAGAACCTATACAAGACGCATCAAATTGTTCCCTTTTTCCCATATGAAAAATTGAAAGATCAGACGTTTTCAATAATTGCTGGAAGATCCATTCATGGCCATAAACTAATAATGGAAATGTAAGATGATTCTCACCATCTTCAGAAAATTACCAAGCTACCCCATCCTCACAAGCAATCGAACAAGTGTCACTTTAGTTTTGGAAAATCAGGTCGAGTTCTCACCTTATATTTTCTTAAAAGATTAGGCTAACTCATTATGAGGGAATGGGTGTAGTTACTGTACTTTACCATACCTGCTTCACAAGTGATGCCAGATTTTGCCTGACAGCATTCTTTCCACCAACTACTTTTGAGTCAATGTCATCTGTGTTGTATGATGCTCCCATGTACTTCAGAACAGCACCGATAACCTCTCTAGGACTATCAACCATTGAAATTCTCCCAGCAAGCTCAGGCCTCCACAAATCCTCCCAGTCCTGCAATACACCAATGATTGTTTATCCTACAATCTTACATGACAGCTAAAATTATTCTATGCAATTAATATATGCAAAACATTTGTAGATGATGACAGTTCAACATATCTTATGATTATCTAACTCATGCGACTTCAAGTTGAGCAAAATGGAAGCTAGTTTTGCCTGCTTGGTTTTTGGGGGAGTCAAGGAATGCTCCCAAATCTTAAGAACATGATCCGTCCAAGTCATTCAGCAGTTTGATTGAAAGAGAACCCTACTAGATTAGTTTTACAGTGGCCAGCTTTCATGAATTTGATGGAATTTTTGACTAAAAAGATATGCGCTAGGTAGAAAATCCTTCACCTAAGGAAAAACTGGAGAGGTACTTTAAGAAAAGCCCTTGTTTTTCACTAGAAAATTTCTACTGCTTACTTTCTTCTCATAGATCAACACAGTCTCACAAAGTATAGATATGAAATGAGAGGCACAGGGTGTTGAATCTGAAAGAGTCCATCTTTATTGAAACACAAGCTGGAAAGATAGATAGCACTCATATCCTATTCAGGGTTGCTTGTGAGTTGTCTTATGTCCTTTGGTATTTCTAAAATTGCATACTCTATTCAATTGGTTGCTTGGACATCATGAGCCGAAAGATGATTAAGGCAGTTGATCAATACAAAAATAAATAAATAAATAAATTTAAATTATATTATCCTTCATGAGAATTTCCAATTTATACATTGATACCTGCAAGCTCCATCCAAAGTTTTGTCTTCATTGGTTTTTGCCCATGAACAGGAAAGAAACCAATTTACACAGAAGAAAACCATAAATTCTTTTTCCAGTTTGAAATGAATTTTCATAGATCACATACCATATTAAACCATTTCTAAATTTGATTCATGAGGTGCAAGAGCAACCTTTATAGTTTGGGTAGGTTCCTTTTTCCTTATCTGGACTAACCAAGTTGTTGACTGTCTTCTTACCAAAAAAAAAAAAAAAAAAAGTTGTTGACTGTCTAGATTTTGAGAAGACAAGCTTGATCTACTTCATTGCAAGGAATTTAAGACAATACGTATAAAATTTTCCTCTAATATATTAATTGGGTCAGCACTTTGCTATTCTCTGCCACAGGTTTCAACATGAGCTTGGCCCATTGGTATGGTATAGATCCAAGATGAGATACTTGATTTAAAGGGCTATGCTATCAAATTACAGTTAAGGAATCTATATTACACTATTAGAAAAATGCGCTCATGTCTTATCGTGCACATGCTTTATTGATCTTCACCACCTCCTTGTTATTGGCTTCTACTTATGATCCTTGCTAAGCACAAATTCACAACCTAATATAAATTTGGACTGATATTGTAGGACTTCTTACCTGTCCAATTCACTTAAGAAGGAGATCCACGCAGGCCGTCAAGCCCAATACTAGAAACAAACTGGTCTCTAAGACCACCAGAAAGTTTGGAGGTATATTTATTTAATAGGAAAATCCCATCTACGATTTTTGAGTTCTCCATGAACTTAATTTCCATAACGGGGCCTTGATGCAATGGTATGTTCTCACTGTGTGACCTGGAGGTCATGGGTTCGAGCCAAGGAAACAGCCTTTAGGAAACATTGCAAGGTAAGGCTGCATACCTTAGACCTAAGGGACCTGACCACAGTTGCAGCTCAAATATTGCAGTAGCAGTTACCGTTACCAAACTAACCATAACATACACCGTTACAAAGTGATCAGGACCATTCCAGGATTTACCCAATCTTTTAAACAGATCAACATCAACCTGCAAGTGATTACCTCTATCGGAGCCATATTAAGCTTTTTGAATTTGCTTTTTTTGTAAGCTATCACCATACTTCCCCAGCGATAGGGAGCTGCCCATACTTTACTGCCTGTATCAGTTGCCCCCTCAGAATTCCTGCGTAAATGTACCTGAGATCTTTTCAGTGAAAGTGAAAATTATTAAACTACAAACACATCAAATCAATGGCTCAGGTAAGAAGCAAGCGCAGTTATCATATCAAACTCAAATCACGCACAGAAATTCAGCAAGCAGTTGTTTGACTAATTACAGCATTGTCACACTTCAATAACACCATTTTCTAAGTTTTATTGGCTTGTAATCAATGCAAATTAGCACTTTTTCACAAATGTTTGATGTTTCCAGGCTCAAGAATGCCGCCCATGATCCTGAACTTTTAACTTCAGTTTCGACCAAAATCTTCTAAGCTTGTCTGCAATAAACCACGCTGTCTGTCTTCTTGAGAGCAACAAACCCCCTAGCGTTTTTGCCCTTCGCTTATACTGCATCAACATTATACATTTTTGCATTTCCATCCCCACTCGCTCCTACATTAACCACATGACATGCCCAGCCCTCATCTAAATCTTTTGTAATTCAAAATTCACCAATTAAGTGGTTTAGAATAAAAACAATGGACTTAATGGACAAATGTATCGTCTTCAAACTTGTTGATTGGATTCTGCATCTCACAACTAGGAAGAGAATATTTTGCAAAACTTCCCAAGTATTTTTTTATTCAGTTGCAAGATTACATAGACATGAACATCCAGGCATTAGAGTATATTCACAGCACAAAATTCTAGAAAGGACTGCAGTGCGTGACTGTCTGCATCTACTATTTCATGTTTACCTTCCATTTGTCATTTAAGCCAGAAAACCAATCCTGCTCTTCTGCCCTTTCTATAGGCTCGATCAAGCCTTTCTTTATAGCTAGATCAAGCCATGAGTCACCAACAGTGACAATATCAGCTGCAGCAGTAGACGCGGGCTTGACATTGCCTTTAGCAAAAGCAGTCGATACATCCGAAAATATGCTGTCAAGACTCTCGCGCAACTTAAGTTGTAGCCTTGCCCTCTTCCCTTGGGACTGCATAAATTCCTACACATCAAGCAAGAAATTCTTCACAACACTGTACACACTAGGCAAATTCGCCCCCATCATCAGGAAAAATACCGTATCAATTCCCATTTCTCCAAATTTGCACCCGAGAAATTGAAAAGGCAAAGTCCAAAACAGGAAACCTTAATCCAAGGAGGAGGCACGGAACCGCGAAGAGCGACGACCCTCAGCGGAACGGTCAGAGCGTACGACTTTGACTTCCATTTCTCAAACGCTTCCTCCAATTCCTTATCTTCCTCTTCTTCTTTTGCTACATCTCTCGTTCCACGCTCTCGTTCCTCGTCCCCGCCAGCACCATCTGCGCTCACATTTTCAAGCATAAAAACAACAAAGCACTCGCAAATCAACCAATCAACGATCCAGCAATACAGCAAAAGTGACAGAATCAGTTTTACTCCTCATTCATGCTCGAACAACAAAATCACCATCCCTCAACAAACAAAACGTACGGCACTGCACGAGCGAGAAAACGATAATCATCATAACATCAAAAAAGAAAAAAAAAAAAAAAAGGACCTCGAGTTTGGCCTTCCTCTCGCTGAACTGCGGTGGAAGTGCCGGAATCAGAGGCGAGAGCGACGGGAGGGAGAGAGAGAGCGACGGAGCCGAAGCCGAAGCCGAGAGCCAAGAAGACGGCGGCGCAGCCGAGCGATTCGAGCGCGTCGCGACGCGGAGGCTCCGGCCGGAGGTCGAGAGAGCGGCGGCGAGAGCAGAGAGTGCGCGCCGCGCGACGGAGCCCATTCCGGTCGGGGAGGCGACGGCGGAGGCGAGGGAAGCTGGG
The DNA here is from genome assembly GCA_014182725.1 of Eucalyptus brandiana. Lineage (NCBI taxonomy): Eukaryota > Viridiplantae > Streptophyta > Magnoliopsida > Myrtales > Myrtaceae > Eucalyptus > Eucalyptus brandiana. Next base: position 10,844,874 of record CM024672.1, on the reverse strand, counting down.
AGGCCGGTTCTTCGGAGCCGGACGGGAGTCCAGCGGCGGAACTGGGAAGGGGGACGAGAGAGAAGACGAGCTCATTGCTAGAGAGAGAGAGAGAGAGAGAGAGAGAGGACTGGTATGCGTCCTTTTGGTTAGAGAGAGATTTTTTTTTTTTTTGGCTCCATAAATGAGGAAGAGGAATTCGGAAGTACTTTTTGGTTTGCTCGAATAAGAGCTACGTCATAGGATCCTCGATAATGTGGGTACATACTTGTAGTATAAATGCTTGCCACACCATGATGTCATACTAGCGAGACTTGGGACGCGTTTGATTTAGGGAAAATTTTGTTTTTGAGAAACATACTCTTCAAGAAATCATTTCATCGAAAAATGTTTTTCTTGATTTGGAAATTTTCTCACTTCAATAATTGAAAGACACTTCTCAAGACTAATCTCCAATTTTAGCGAAATAAGATCAAAAGCAAATTTTAATGTAATAGAAGTTAATGGGGCCTTGAGGGTTGCTGGCCACTGAATGGGATTTGGCGACCCTTACGGAACATTTATGAAGCACTGACACTCTTCAAGAGCTTTTGTGTCGTGTCGAATACTTCGATACGTGTCCGACACTTTTTGACACTCTCGAACACTCTCCGACGTTCGGTCAACACGTGTCGGAAAATCCGACACCTGGTCAACTTTCTTAACACTCTTTGATACTCGAGTCGAAATTCTAATATACAAATTTCCGATATGTGATTTCCGATATCGATGTCAATTTTAAAAGTTTAATAAATAAGATATCAAAATATATATATGAAAAAATAAAACACAATAATAAAAATAATAAATGGAGAAAGAAGAAAACTCAATATTATCTTCTCTCTTGATTTCCACTTCCCATGATACGCAATTCACCCCTTAAATTTTTTTTCTCCTCTTTCAACATATCTAACATATTCTCCAAGTTTTATGAATTATTGAAATAAAGTTGAATTTGTCAAATTGAACTAATTAATGATATTAATAAATGGAGGATTAATGTTTTTTTGTGTATATTCATTCTAGGCTTTTAAATTATTTATTTATGAATTTGATTGAAATAATCATAAAAATGATAATTTATTATGTATATATAAAAATACATATTTAATATACAACGTGTCTCAACATATCGAAATTATTTGTTTTTTTTATAAATGACGTGTCGACGTGTCGTGTCGTGTCATATTGATGCTACTTAGTTGACCACTAGCTGGCCATCCCCATTTGTTGTTAGCCCTTTTTCAAAATGATGGGGCAGCCACAGCAAAAGCTCTTCATTCACTTTTCTTTTTTAAATGTAATATAAAAAAAATTAATATTTGAACCAAAACACTGTTATGTTAGTCTTATTCTTTATGCTTTAGTCACGTCAGCATAATGAATAAGTCACGTTGACATTCTCAATAAAATTAAGATAATAAGTTAATTCCATCAATTTGACAAGTTTTAATATTTATTTACATATTTTATAATTTTTAGAACTCAAACTGTATTTTAATGACAGGCTTTAAGACTCCAATGAATTTGTCCCTTCATATTCTAATACAAATGTGTTGATGGCCCGACAATTATTTTAAGGGGAGAGCACGCTTTCGAAAAGCAAAGACTAACTTCCACAATTTTTTATTTGATAAATTCATGCAATCGGTTCAAGTCGGTAGCCGTCAAGCTTCGACGATCGATCATCTGATGCATGCTTATTCTCAAAGAGGAACATGTGATTCTGTCATTATTACAGCAATCAGCTATTCAAGCTGACCAAGTCACGCTTTATCGGATGCGATTTACTTTCCTTCAATAATTCGAATAGACAGAACAACCAAAAGGGCAACAAATTTATTCACCAATAAATAATTTACAAAAATGAAATAACAATTTATTCAACTAAACCCAACCCAACAATAATTAGGCACCACATTATACAAGGTAAAACGGCATGAACAATTTCCTCCAGATTCTATTTCACAAGATTGTTTTGCATCAGATTCTTGAGCTCTTGTTTTGCATCAGATTCTTGAGCTCGTCGTTTCCAGTACTTTTTTAGCCGGCGCTTTCTCTTGACGTTCCACATAAGCAGAAGGAAACCACCCGGCATTTCCATTACATTCACCTTCCGACCATCCGTTGGGAGCGACCTTGTGAAAACCCCGAAAAAGAGAAATGGAATAGCAAAATTATGATGGGAACGGAAAGGTGTAATTGCTATTAATAGATAGAGAACCGAGATTGTTTTTCTTTTTCTCCTCACATCCATGACAAAAGACAGGGCCGACAGAGCGAGATTGTTGGAGAAAAAGAATAAGTCGCTCAGTTTAACAGCAGTGCCAAAAATGATAGATGGCAAAATCCATTTCATCAGAAATGTGCAAACTTGTTCCAATGTAGCTGTTGGTTGGTAGCAAATAGAAATTGCAGAGATGAAAAGAGGAGTACCTGCCGGACAATGACATAATCATCAACAGATAGACTCAACTCTCCTTCTGCTTGAGCATCAAATGAGTGTATGACCTGAAGCATGAAGTATAGGCTATAAGCTAGAAAAGAAAAAGGAAAGAGAAGACGAGGAAGTGAGAATGGTAGCTAATGTAACAAGAGAAACTCCAATTAAATGGGTCCCCCCCCCCAAAAAAAAAATATAAAATAGTGGTGTCAGTAATGGACTTATGAAGCACAAAGTACTCTGGTTAAGCAAAGTCAAATCTGAAATGCAAATGATGGCACACGAAAAAAAAAATGCGATCACATGAAAGTATGTGAAGACTGAAAAGAGAAACTGAAAAGGTTTATGACCAGCTTAGATGACAAAGCAATCTGTTCCCATCTGCAAATATTCTAAAATTTCCAGTAATTTTAGAGCTTGGAGACCTTACTTTTCCAATGAAGTAGCTCTCATACTGATCAATGTGTCCATGATCATCTGATATGCTTGATTTATCATCCTCATGAGCAAGTGGAACTTCCCCATCTCGATGCAACGTCGTTGATGTCACTGAAGGCTCACTTGATTGCTCTTCCTCTATCATCTACTCCAGGAGACAACATATTCAGCCTCACCATAGGAGCGCAACAACTCAATATACTAAGAAATAAAATGAAAGAGAGAGCACTATTATTGGTTAAATGTAGGATTTTGGGAAGAAGTCTAAAGGTGGTTTTCTGAGAGCATGAGAAAGTACGTCGATAAGCTACCTACCTCAGAATGTAACTTCTCTAAGATGGCAACAACTCTTCGGTGATAGTCTCTCTCCACATCCACCTGCATGGAAAGTTCACTACCAATTCAACAACTAATGCAAGCAAATGGAAGCAGGAAAATGCAATCTCTGCATTTAAATCTTACAACCAATCTAAAGCAGTTGCATTTGCACAATCCGCTATAGAATACGTCACATACTAAAATTCCTCTGCTCAAACTGATTTGCTAATTTGCTATAGTTGGTTCTTTTTTTGCCAAATTTCTTTTATAGTTGGTAGATTAGGAAGAAGTGTTGCCTCAATCTTTGTTGAACCATAACATAGAAGAGTATGCCAAGTACTCAAAAGAAGCTGCACCCATAATCCGAGGAATTTTGATGTCATGAACTATGGAAACTAAGGCATACTTCAAATTGGCTACGACAAATTGCACCTAAAGCTACATTACACAGCCAACTTTCCTATCACTAACTGAAAGAACAGTATCAGCATAAAGTCATTGCCATAATCTTCCAGGTCTTTAGTTGACAATTTTGCTTGACTTTTATAATTTAGCCAGGAAATTTAGAATGGCCAGAAAAATAATTAATTTTAGGGGAACGTATTTAGACCTAAAGGATCAAAGAATTACTACCTTACATGCTTCTACAAAAATACTGCCCAGAAAAAAATTCCCTGATCGGTCCATCTAAGTCAGCTAAATCCTAAAGTATGTTCAGACAGTAGCTAGCAAATTTGTTCAAGCTATATCGAACTCCCAATTAAGAGAAATGCAATGGTGTAAAAGGATCCATGAAGTAGAGTTGCATCAGTAGGAAAGCTGCATCGCTAATTTTTTTTCATAATACGCAACCCAAACCTGGAAGCCAACCCAATAAAACCAGTTCAGCAAAGGTGAAAATACCAAAAATTGACACTAAAATAGTCATGATATAACCAAAATCCCATCTGCCAATTGTTGACCAACCTCCTCCTCCATTTAGAGTTTCACTATTCAACATACATACTCAAACTGCATCACCATGACATAGGGAAACAGGTATGTAAAGAGCACAAACCAGAAAACTGCTTAATCATCAACTCTAAAACAATAAAAATACAAAGGAAGTACGCAGACTACCATTTTAAGGAGACGCTGGAAAGTGATCTGCTGCTGTTGATTCTCAACTGATAACATAGCATCAGTTGCTTCTCTACCGAGTGCCATCATTGCTGATTTAAGCTCAGTCAATCTTGCTTCTGCACTTTTAAGTTTCAGGGTACTTTCTGCAGATTGAGTCGAATCTCTAGATCTTGATCGCCTTCTCAGAACTTCAGCTGCCTGAGAGGGGAAAAAACAATTTTACCATACACTTACTATATCTCTAACACCATCTTGATGAAGATGTGATCTAAATGATTACCTGGTTTTCCACCTCTTGCCGGAGCTTGTCATAGCGGCGAGTTAAGTGGCGTGCATCTTCCAAAGGAGCTCCATTTATAACTACCCGTAGAGGCTCGGAAACCTATAAATAATATCTGTAACATGATTAGATGAAACCTAAAATTACTAAAACAGCTGGTTAAGCTCGATTAAAACTTTCTAGCAGCAATTAGTGTAAAGGACCATTTATCATCACAAAGGACGGAAGACTTAAATAGAATTACCTGATCACTTAAGGTTCCAAGCAAGTTTGCTCGCTCGCTTTCCATTGAATTATGCGAAGTACCAAATGAAAGAGCAGCTCTTGAAAGAGCAGCTCTCGAAAGAGCAGAACCAGAGCCCTGGTTCTCAACTCCATAATTGCGGCAGTCATCAGCCAACTTCCTTACTACCACATAGAAACAATATACAGACGTCAGCAGTGGAAAGGGCATGGAGAATGAGAAAGAAAATCTATCTTCACCTATCTCCATTTGCTTTGAGCTTATGGATATGAAACCTTCGACGCCTCGAACAATATTCCTCTGTAGATGCTGTGCAAGAAAACATAGTTTTAGACTTTTCTCAAGAAAAATCATCATCTCCATTTTGCTTGCATCAGTCTCCTCTTAGTGAGAAAATGTACCCCATTGGAAGACATGAGATTAGTCAAAGACACTCGATAATTTCACCTTGGCTACCCTGGTAGAATTGTACAGATTCTGGAGTTGCCGGTAACACCGAAGCTCGTCTTCATCAACCATCAGCGCATCAGCATCAAAGTGCCCCAGTTGTTTCAATATTGCCTGCCGAAACACGAAAACACAATATTGCAGGATTCCTCAATCACCACACAATCTTTGGTTCACTTAACTCCACGAAGAGATTGATCAATGCCTCTCCTACTAATTCTCACGCAGACCAAGCCCAATGGCTAGTAGAGCCGGTTCATAAGATTCATAGTCCCACAGACACCACATATGTTTGCCGCCACGAACATTTGCAACCAAACGTTCAAACATAATCGACGAGAAGACAAGCTAGTCGAGTAACTCCAGATAACTGCATTATCTCGATTTCCGCAGCATAACAAATCAACGCACACGAACAGAACCTTTCCAAGTCCACTATTCAAAACACACACTAACAAATCCCGGATCATCCAACCAAAACAGGACCAACGACAGCAGCAGCAAACGACAACAACAGAAGCCGCACGAAAAAACTCGAACATCAGACGATTCGCCACAGGAGCGGCGACAATGCCCGCGGCGAACTCAGTCGAGAGAACAATCGGAATCACCTGCTGCTGCTTGGCGACTTGCTCCCGCAGCTTGCTGGCCTGCTTCTTGATGGCCTCCATGCTCCCGACGCGCGCGCGCGCACGGGCCGGAAAGCCCGATTCGCCGCCTCTCTCTCGGGACTGCGATCGCCGATCGCGAGGAACCGCCGGAAGCGGAGGCGGCGGGAGCAATGGCGGCGGTGGGGCGGCGGCGGCGGCGGCGGTTGGAGGAGGGAGGCGGGGAGAGGAAGAGGAGGAGGGGGTGGGTTTTTGCGGTTATCTTTACAGGTAACGACAGAAGAGAGAGAAAGAAGAGAGAGAAAGAGGGGCTGGCAGGAATGATGAAAAAGCTGGGGGGGAGAGGAGAACGGAAATGAAAAGTGGGGAGAGAAAGTGGAGGGGAATCGACAGGGAAAGGCGAGAGGAAGGAGGAGGAAGAATTTCGGAGAAAGTGTATTGACTCTATTCATCGCGTAATTGAGGGCGCACGTGGCCTACGCCATGTGGTCGGTCGGGCCCTTCTTCCTCTTCTTCGATTAAATTAAGGTAGAAAACAAAACTAGGATTTAAAAAAGAGAATATAACACCGATAGTCCACTAACTTTGCCGTCATGTATAATATAATCCGCAAATTTTTAATTTATTTAATGTGATTTTTGAGTTCTACCCAACATGACCTTTTAGTTTGTTCAATTTGATTATTGAATTTTTGATACATGCTCAATAGAGACTAGATTGAATTTAAAAAAAATTATTAATTATATTGAATATTTATTAAAAGCTCAGTGATCATATTATATGTCGAATTAAAGTTTAAAGACTGCATTAAACAGATTAAAGTTTAGAAACTAAATTATACATCGAGTTAAAATTCATAGGTCGTTTGTGTAATTATACTATTAAAAAATTTGAAAGAGTAAACTTTCGATAAAAAAGACTGATTGTAATTAAAATTCCTTTTAAAATAAAATTTTATCTAGTGACTAAATTGTAATTATCACCGAACATCTTTAGTTTTAATTCTCAGCAATTGAAATGGTCATATTTTAAGATTGATTAAAATTGTTAAAAATTTAATTTCTCAATCTCATAAGTAAGCTCTTGGGCTTCTCAATTTGCGTCGCAAAGCGGAAAGTTTGTCGGAAAATTATATGAACTTATTTCTGGAAAAAAGAAAACGAAACGCAACTCGGTCGGTGTGGTTCTTGATTTGTGTGTTTTGAGATAACAAACATACATATTAAAGTCCAAAAATATAAGAAAATGTCAAACTTGCCGGTTCTTGAAGCAAAACCCCAATTAAGAAGCAGCCCTTTTTCGTAAAAATGAAAAAAAAAATATATATTGAAAGAATGTATTGAAAACGAGAGCACGAATGAAGCCTCCGGAGTCAAAGGGGCAACTAAACCTTATGAAATTAAAGCAGTGGCGGCCACCGAACATTTGAATATTGTACTTTGCCTTTCGCAAGCGAGAGCCATGTTTTCTCGTGGTGTTTTACAAGTCTAATTACAGGATTCCTGATGTCACGTGCTACGGCACGTGAGGTAATCGATGCCGTTTCGATTCGCCATGGCGCTAAGAAGTCGATCTGAATCGTGTAAAAACAACCGGGGGGAGGTACCTAAGTCGAAGGAAATAAGCGGAGCGATGAAACATTGAGTACATGGAATTTCGACTTGAATGTCATGAATGTCGAATCCAATCGTGTGCTAGGCCATGAATGTCGAAGACCCCCTTCTCTGGCCTCCAGGGTGCAGTACAGGATGAACTGGCGCTTGTACACGGCCATGGCCACGACCTCGCAGGGCAAGTGGGCGGCTGTGGAGTTGGCGGGAGGCAGGTGGAGGATGGAGGACCGATCGGCGTGAGGGGGGATGGCAAGGACGAGAAGATCATGTGAAATCCAAATGACCTGACCGCCGCAATCTCAGCTGCGGACATAACAACGGCTTGTCCTTGACGCGCCCACGCCCGGGAGCGACAATGACGATGACTTGCCCGCCTTTCAAACCCGGAAAAATAATGTAAGGTAGAGGAAGGTGGATGAGATAGGTCTCGTCTATTAACTATTACCAGATCATTACTCGAAGATCAACACAACTCCACGGGGAGAGGGAAGCGTAAGGACTTTGGGCCGGGGCTTGACAGCAGCATCTAGCAACTCAGACGTGGCCTAACGACGATGATTAGGCGACAACGGGTGGACAAGCCTTTTGGCCCACGATCGTGGGTGAGATCAATGTTTGCGTGTCGCAACCCACGGAGTGCTAACCTGGCACGAATAATCCTCTTGCGGGGGGTGCTTATGCTTCGTACTTATGCTTTGTGTAAGCTTTCTTAAGCCTTACTGGTTACAGTTTGATTTCTCGTTCATTTATCAAGTTTGCCTAAATTGCCATTAACATATTCTGGTCCGTTATGAGATTTCTGCAGACTAGGGATATTGGGGGTTTGGGGCCTTGGTTATATAAGTTTTACCTAATGCTCATTACCTCACTCTACTTTTCTCATCTAGTAAAATGTTCTTTCACTTGATCTTCATTGAATTTATCTCTAAACATGCAAAACCTGGGGAAAATTATCTTATGATATTTTGAAGTTGACAAAATTATCTTCTTTTTTTTTCTATCCATCAGGTGTATTCCTAGACTTTGAAGCTCCTTTACAAGGAGCTCGGGGAGCCTCTAATGAGCCTACCTAATGAAACCCCATAAACCCACCTATATGGAGGAGAGGAGTTTCAAAATCCCCACCTCCCCATTCCCATGTTAATATAAGTGCATATGTTTTTTAATTCAAGTAATGTTAATATAAGGAATGGTTTGTCACCATTAATGGCATCAAAAGTACATAAGAGTAATGACGCCATAAAGCTGAATGGACCTTGATTAAGGGGCAAACAATGGACCTTGATGGAGAGTGAACAAATTTAGAAAAACAAGTAATTTGTGAAAATTTGGAGATATCAAGATAAGATGACAGCCAAGTGAAGTCTAGACTGATAATATATTAAAAAAGATCAATGGAATCAGAAGATTAATATGGTAGTTTCTTAGTTGATTCCAAGCACGCAACTTGAATAGACTCATTGGATTGTTGACAAATGTAACTCCTATATCAATTGTAATGAAGATGATTATCGCATGATTTGGATACCGAGACTTAGATATTCCTTAGACTAAATTATAAGTCAAAAATATTAACAATTAGCGCCACGGGCCTGGAATTCTAAAAGGACAAACTAAAGATAAATTGAATTAATTCTTGCCTATTTTATTCTCTCCATCAAAGGAACAAACAGTTACCAAGAATAGCTGTTTCTATTTAGGGAAATCACAATATTGCTAGAAGAATCTGATTGTACCAGCGATCAGATATCAAGAATCGTGTTGTCATTTCCAATGACTTTTTGATTCTCATGGAGATTCTCCATGACTAGTTTGGAGATTAAAAATTATATAGGAGACTCAACACAAGCTGAAGGAAGTACAAAAAATCAAGAAAGCTACAAACACTGAAATTATCACCCTCTCCGTAATCATGATTCTATTCACTTGTGTTCCTCTTTATTAAGAGTTATTGTTACTCATTATAATTTGTGATTTGAGAAGTGTACAAGTGCATAAGCTGTGCTTGTTTATTGATAGTGACATCTATCATTTTCGGATGGAAGCAGCACTTGCTTCGTTATAACTATTCACGAGTGCATAAGTGAGTTCTAGGCTTTTGGTCTATGCTAAGAGGATGGATATAAGCTTGATCTAAGTTTGATTATGTACATTGTCTTCTATCCATATTTATATAACAGAAGAATCTTGCATATGATATCATCAAATAGTTTTTGCATCTATCTAACTTGAGTATTTTGTGAAAAATTGTCATCAACCTATTCACCCTCTTTAGGCACTATGCATAAGTGCGCAACAAAAGAAAAAAAAGAGAGAGAAAAAAAGAAAAAAGATGAGACAAGCGATAGCTAAAGAAAGCAAAGCAAATCAACCCAAGCCATACAGGCTAAATTTACACCTGTCCTTGTTATAAAGCCTTGCGACAGGACCTCAGTGATTCATAAAGATGTACGTGCGAGAGTCTAGTAAAAGAAAAATATCTCAATTTTTGTGATGAAGAATAAATTCCCTTGATCTTGATTTTATGCTCCCTAATTTAGAATGACGCATGCACTGTAGATGCAAATTTTTGCTAGGCCTAGGAAAAGAGAGTGGAGCCAAATTTCTTAAGAGGGGTTGCGCTCAAATGAGCTAAATTTTGAGAATCCATTGAGTTTAGAGCCCAATTTGAATGAAATGCACTGTATCGCCTACGTTTAAATTCAATGTAAAAACAATTCCTAAACAAAAACGTCCCTAATTTCTAAATATAGATAAACACAATAAAGAATGATAATGTAAGATTATGCAACATTGATTCCTAATGTTTATGAAATGCATGGAAAATCCCTAGGTGCAAATTTATGTGTCAACATTATGGGTGAGGAATTATCCTATTGACTAATGGGAAGCAGGCTAGTCCCTGAAAATGCAATTCCAATGGAGTTGGGGCTCCAAATCGGACTTGCTTGTTAGGACGTAAAGTAAAGGGTTGTACCTTTCTTTTTACTAGAAACTAACTCAGTGGTCTCATAAAATCTAAAGCCCCGTCAGGTATATAAGAATGGGACAATCAGAATAAGATACAAGGAATTGGAATGAATTATGAGGTACCAGAACAGTAAATAATATCATATTGCTTCACGTGATGACACATTGGAATACAAATATATATATATATATTTTGGTCAAATTACTTCATGCAGTATTTTTGGTCTCAAGACATAAAGAGTCTGAAAGCGCATCCGACAACACACGATTCCTCATCGAATTTGAATTGGGATCCGTCTGGTCGTAAGAGACATTGAGAATGGTTCTTTTGACGGTTGATAAAGGCGAACCAACAGAGGGGGACACGTCTCGGCCTCCTTCACTTCTCTTTCTCTTCCTCGCTTGTGCTTTCCTTTTCCTGGAAAACAGTGAAGGGGTCTCTCTCTGTGGACGAGACTCGTCGGCTGGGAAAAATATTTTACAGCTACATTGCGCAGAAAAGAGAAGAAAAGACACAGGCTCTGTTAGAATCTCGTGTCTTTCGCTCGAGCACAATGGCTCTAGGAAAGCGGTTGGCTTAATAGTAAATACTGAGGAGTCGAAGTCTTCCTGAAACGACAATACTTGTTGGGTCACGAGGTTTGGATCTCTTCGTTGTCTTGGTGCACTTACTTGGGTGTGGAAAAGACTCAGTGCCGCAGGATTTCTTCCTTGCTGAACGCAAGAAAGAGAGGAGTTTATAAAGGGCATCCATCGACGAATTGGGACGAATGAGTCGGACTTTATTGGTGATCTTTTGTTGTCTTCTTGCCTCTTTTATTAGCATATTTCCAATTGATATTACTCAATTCCATCCTCGCTTATAATAATAAAAATGGATAATAATGCAAATAATCTTTAAACTTTGACTCAATGTGTAATGTAGTCCTTAAACTTTTAATTTGTTTAATATGATATTCAAATCTTAGCTCAATGTGTAATGCGATTCTTGAATTTTTAGTTTGTTTAATGTGGTACATGAACTTTTTGCACATGTTCAACTTAATCCTTGAACAATGTGAAAATATTCAATATTATAAAAATTCATGGACTACATTGCACATTGGACTAAATTTTAGGGCTCATTTGTATCATTTTCTCTTTGTTTCTACTTCCCATTTACATTCCGTGTCATTTGAATTTGAAAGATGATATCAAGAAAGTGAATGACGGTTTCATTCTCGTTCCAATGGCTTCACTCACTCCTGATAGTCAAGCATGCCCTAAAGTCTTATTCAGTCACAGGGCAGCCTCACCCTTTCGCCAAAATATTTTCTTATATACAATATAGATACAAATGAACAAACATTTCAATTATCAATAATTTACCCTCCCAAATTTATTATTAGTATTAGGTAAGAATTAAGTAATTTTGGTCTTAGAGCTACACAGAGTCTAATTTGATATTACCACAATATAACTCTATTTTCGAAAGATCAAATTAGTAACAAAATCAAATTACATCAGTCGTCTCTACTATATAAAAATAAATTCTCTCTCTCGAAAAAAAAAAACTCTTGATGAAAAATGGCCTTTGATATCCTATATAATAATCAATGGTTATCAAGAAAGTACTGTTTCTCTTGTCCAAATAATAATTCATCTTTATATGGAAAAGTTCAAGAAGTCAATTTTACATAATACTAAATTGAACTCTCTACTTTTTAAAACTCAATACCGACTAACTAATATACACTTCGCCTAGTGTAAGGTTGTTCAAAATTTCTTGCGCAAAGAAGTTTTCTTTTGACTCCACCTATCCTCATTGAATCTCGCCAGGTCAACCCAAATCATGGCTCCAACACCGTGTCGCGAGACATGCTCGCTGGCCCTTGACCAGTGGCCGGCCGGCCGCCCCATAGGCCCTGTGAAGATGGCCAGAAGAAACAGAAATAAAAAAAAAGAAAAAATAATTACAAATAAAAAAATTAAAAATAATTAAAAATAATCCACATTAGCACTGGCATGGCTAGTGTTAACTGGACTAGCACGTTAACGGTTTCCAATCAAAATTAGCAAAAATGACTACATTAGTAATTCGTCAAAAGGTTAAAACAAAATCGACAAATCGTCAAAATATTTAGAATTGAATTGATATAATTGAAATGCTTAAGACATAATTAGTTACCGTAAATAATTTAAGGATTTTCTAAACAATTTTCCCTGACTTTGTCACTAGTCTCATCTTGATGCTTCCGATTAGATAGCATGTTAGTCAATCCATTCAATTGTTTGCCGATTTCCAAGAGTTGAGAATATTTTTCAGTATCTTTCAAGTTGGATCTTCGTTTTGGCATGGATATATAACGCGGTCTTAGAGGACCATGCAGATACGACTAGAAACTCCCAAACAAACCCGTGCTTCATGCATCGAAGAAAACTTTTCTATCTTCCGAGTTATTATAAATAATATTGCCACATTGTTCTTTGATCGTCTCTCGTAAGGAAATAATGGTAGTGCATATATGAAGGTCTCCGTCAGAAAACAGAAAACAGATCTCTTCTGAACGCCAACGGGACATGTACCTAGCAAGACTCCGCATCTTAAGATTTGACTTTAGGGTTCATATCTTTTGACTTTGATAAGGGACGAGTTTATCAATATTGAGGACCATTGTTTAAGTAAGCATTTTTCTAGATGATCTACGTTTTTCAAAAGAAGTAACAGGACAAGGCCCAATGATGTTCACACAAAGTCACTTTCTCCTCACTTTATCTTAAGGCTTGCAACTCAAATCATGCATTGGACTTATCAAGCGATATTGGGTAATATTTCAACACTCCTTTAACAGATAAGCTGGATTAAGACTTTTGCTAGGTAATGTGAGACAATATTTCAACACCCCTTTCACACAAGCCAGATTGCGATAATTTGGTTTGACTTTATTGTCCAAGGAAATTTGGGGAAAATGTTTTTTTTTTTTGTACTGCTTTTTGTATGCTAGTACATTGTACATTTATAATGTAAGAATGAAAGAATAAAATAGGAAAAATAATATACATGAATCAGAATTTCCTATTTACTGTATTAATCAAAGATCTACTAGAATCAATTATAATCAGAATCGACTCTAAGATCTTCCAACAGAATAGGGTGTGGTTGAGTCCATAGGTGCACAATAAGAACACCAATGGACAAGTGATGCTGCTTGTGTGTTTGTGGTTGAGTCCATAGGTGCATATGCTCGTAACAATCATACTTAATTCTCGATAAACTCATCAAGAACCGCCATAAATGAATAAGAACCTAAAGTCCCGTTAGGTGCATGAGAATTGAGACACTCCAAATAAAATAAAAGGAATCGAAACGAGCTATGAGGTATCTGAATAGTAATTAACTTAATAGTACTTCATGTGATGATACATCAAAATTGGGATGTACCCTTTCTACGGTTCAATATTTATTTTGGTCGAATTACTTCACGTAGTATTTTGATCTCAAAACTTAATGGAGTCTAAAAGCGCATTTCATCAAGTCTCATAGTCCCATCCCACGATATAACACAACGCACCATTCCTCATCGAAATTGGAATGGGTCTCGTCGTAAAAGACTTGGAAAATGGTTCTTCTGATGGCGGCGAAACGCGAACCAACATGGGGGACAGGCGTCCTTCACTTCTCTTTCTTCTTCTCGTTTGTGCTTTTCTTTTCCCGGAAAATAATGGAGGGGTTCGGTGGGGACGCGTCGGCACTTTTCCTGGGAAAATATTTTACAGCTTCAGCCTGCGGTTGCGCAGAAAGGGAGAAGAAAAAGACACAGGGTCTGATGGAATCTCATGTCTTTCGGTGGTTCTTGTAAATGCTAAAAACTCGAAGTCTTCTTGAAACGACAATACTTGGGTCGCAGGTATTGGTGGTTCTTGCTTGCCTACTTGCCTTTTCTATTAACCTATTCCCATTCATTCCCACTTCATACGGAAGGAAAAATGATTGGGTTACTGTCCTTAATTTATTACGAGAATAACAGTCTGTTTTGGATAATAAAAAATCAAATAATAAATAATTATATATATATTTTTGTGATCCAAAGCCGTATATGGCCAGAATGACAAAGATAAACCCAGGGCGACCCGTAGGGACCCACCTCCCACGAGCCCCATGTAAGTCGCATAAATGACGAGATGGGGAGTTGAACTCTAGCCTTGCAAGTGGCTAGCGTGCAACTCCACCCTCTCTACCACCAACCGGGTGGTAAATAATTATAAATTGTTATGAGGTTCAATTTTAAAAAATTTATGATTCATAATAAGTTGTTATTTTAATAATAACCAAAAACAGTTATATTAACAAAATCCATGTGGTAATGCAAAACTTTTCAGTTCTGCTTTTTGCTTATGTTTTGCCTCGTTCAAATTTTGCGGAACAATATCGGGAAAGTGAATTGGGTTTCCATTCCCGGCTTCATTCCCGATAACTAAACATGCCCTCAAGGTCTTATCTGGCGACCAATAATTCATCCTGACCCCCAAAATTATTCGTATTAGTTATGATAGTGTCTTTGGTCTCAAGGCTGCATAGAGTCTAATTTGATATTACCACAACATATATCTAATTTTCGAAAGATGAAACTAATAATAAATCAAACTGCTATATTAAAGTGAAGTCTCTCCCTCCACATATTTATCCTTTTATGTGTTCCTTAAACACTCGAGCACGGGGTGCTCTTTTACTAGTACCTTAGTGAGATAATCGTCTAATTATATTTTTTAGATCATATTTTATATGTATTAATGATTATATTCACTTATCTTTTTTCTTATGATATTTCTGATAAGGAAATGTGATTTTTTTTGTAAAATTTTTTGACTTTACGTATGCGCCTTCCTCTATAAGAAAACCTATGTGATTGAGGTGAATTTTTCAATCGTTCAATAATGTTGCATAAATATAAGGGAAGCCAAAATTAATTGAATATTATTGTGAAAAAGCACTTGATGATAAATTAACTTCGGTATCCGATAAAATTATCACTAATTAGCAAGAGACTCTTGTTTCTCTTGTCCAAATAACAAATCATCTTTATATGGAAAAGTTCAAGAAAGCAATTTTACAAAATAAATTGAACTCTCTGCCTTTTAAAACTTAATACCGACTAATATACACTCCACCTAGTGTAAAGAAGAGTTTTCTGATTCCACCTATCGTCACTGAATTTCACCAGCTCAGCTCAAATCATGACTCCGTGACTAGTCCCACGACACCCTCACTGATCCTCGACCAGTGGCCAGTGGTCCCGTTGGCCTGGTGAAGATGAAAAGAAAAAACCAAAAAAAAAAAAAAAAATCAATAAAAACTTATGAAAATATTTGAAAAATTACAAATTAATTCATGTCAGCATCAGTTGTGCCATGGTGATTTCCAATTAAAATTAGTCGAAATGATTATATTGGTAATTCATTATAAGATTTATGACTAAATTGACAAATTATCAAGAACTAAATGGGCATAATTAAAATGTTTATGATTGAATTGGACACTGTACAATAAGTTTAGGACTTTTCGGACAATTTTCTCTTGCTTTATCACTGATCTCATTTTGATGCTTCCCATTAGATAACATTGTTAGTCTATCCATTTAATTCTTAGCCGATTTCAAAGACTATTTCTTCTTCTTCTTCTTCTTTTTTCATAGTATTTTTCAAGTTTGGTCTTCGTTTTTATTTTTCTTTTTGGCACAGATGTATAACGCTGTCTCAGTGGACCCTGCAGATACGACTAGAAACTAGCAGACAAACCCGTGCTACACGCGTCAAGAAAACTTTTCCATCTTTCAACTTATTATAAGTTATATCATTTACTAATAGGCTAGACCTTCGCAGAATATTTGCCACATTGTCCTTAGATCGTCTCTCGTAAGGAAAAACCGTCAATGCATATATAAAGGTCTCGGTAGAAAAAAGAAAACGATTTTAAAATTCGAAGATTTGAAAGATGGCTATGGAGAGAAAAGTGTACTAGGTGCCTCCTGGGATCTCATCGACTCTTGCATCGTCGGCACTTTCGACGTTAGTGTCTGGAAAGTGACATTTAACTATATTGTAAGCTGGCTATCCGATTTTCGTCGAGTCGTGTCAACAATTAGGTTTTTTATTAGCTCGAGATGTGGGGATACAGTAAATTGCTTGTTATATGCGATCCAAGTAGCGCGAACTTTCGTTGAGTGTGACTGGTTATTGCTGTCTATAAAAGCTTCTCAATTGCACTTCATCTGGCGCACATTTACATACGCCAGTAACAAAAAAAAAGCAGAAAATCATGGCATCCTTACTCTTTGTGCTTCTTACTTGGACCATGCTTCTCGGGATGGTTCGCACTTCACTTGCTAAGCCACTATGCCATTCAGATGAGAGCTATGCCTTGATGGAATTCAAGGGAAGTTTTCAAACCAATAAAGCAGATTACCGCTGTGTTTATCCGAAGGTTGAATCATGGTCACTTCACGGACATGGAGATTGCTGCTTGTGGGAAGGTGTAGAGTGCGACGAGGCCACCGGTCATGTGATAGTCCTTGACCTTAGCGACAGCTGTCTCTTTGGTACCATAAATTCTAATACTAGCATCTTTCGCTTACTCCACTTAGAATCGCTCAATCTTGCTTTGAATAACTTCAACTTTTCCTCAATCCCATACGGTTTCGGCAATCTTTCCAAGTTACAGTACCTTAATCTCTCAAATTCTGACTTTATTGGGAAAGTCCCCTCGGATATCTCACAGCTCTCGAGATTAGTTTCTCTTGACTTGTCTTCTGAGTTGTTCACTCTTGAGTTGAGCGACGTAGACAACTTCGTTAAAAACTTAACTATGCTTAGAGAAATTGATCTCTCTCATGTAGCCATGCTATCGCCATTCCCCCATGCACTTACAAACTTCTCTTCTTTGAAGTCGCTTAGACTTGTGGTATGTGGATTGTTTGGAGAATTTCCAGTAAGCATCTTTCAGTTACCAAATTTGGAAGTCCTCGACATTGGTAGCAATTTCAACCTTCTTGGTTTTTTTCCAGAACATCAGTGGGGTAGTTCCTTGAAATCATTGTCTCTTCAGGGCACGAATTTTTCAGGGGAAATGCCCATGTCGATAGGAAACCTTGTTTTGTTGAATGAATTATCAATTGGGAGTTGTTATTTCTTGGGTTCACTTCCCACTTCATTAGGTAATCTTTCTCAACTTGTTGATATGGATATATCACACAACAAATTTCAAGGTGAAATCCCCACTTCCTTCGCTAACCTAACTCAGTTGGCATATCTAGATCTCTCTTACAATAATTTCACAGATGATCATAATTGGCATTGGCTAGTCAACTTGGCAAAACTCACCCATTTGAAGCTTTCAGGTAATATTTAGATAGCAAGGTTTGTTTTGTCAAACAAAAAAGGAAATGATAAGATTCAATTAGTTGCCAAACTAACAAGTGCGGTCTGTTTACATTTGGCAGGTATTCAGCTAAGTGGTCGAATTCCATCTTCAATTATGAACCAAACGCGGTGGATTGAGCTTCACCTTCAATCCAACAACTTGCAAGGTGAAATTCCAAACTCATTATGGGAACTCAAGGATCTTGAAATTCTGAATCTTTATGGGAATAATTTGAGCGGCACCATGGATTTGCACAAACTCAAGAACTTGGAATATTTATTTTTGGACTTCAACAACATATCTTTTGTCAGCAAGACCGAGATCAATGTCACTCTTCCAAATCTCATTTGGTTAAGATTAGAGTCATGCAATTTACATGAGTTCCCAAAGTTTTTAGGCTACCAAACCAGATTAGAGATGGTAACTCTAGCACACAATAAAATCAGAGGGTGTATTCCTACGTGGTTATGGAATGGTAGCAGAGAATCCTTAACCTATATTGATCTTTCTCACAATTTTCTAACTGGTTGTGAAAACAATCAGATCAATTTGCCACTTCCCAAGTTGAGCTATCTTGACATTAGTTCTAACTTGCTTGAAACAACACTTCCCACTCCACCTCCATTTGTCAATTATTACAATATCTCCAATAACTTCCTCTTTGGAGAAATTCAATCTATTTGTAAAGGAAGATCCCTCGTCATTCTTGATTTGTCCATCAATAGTCTCAATGGCACAATTCCTTCATGTTTGGGAAACATTGAGTCTTTGTCAATTTTGAATCTCGGGAAAAATAAACTTGAGGGTATGATTCCTCAAGCTTATCCAAAAGGTTGTACGTTGAAACTTATTGATCTCACAGAGAATCGATTGCAAGGGCCTGTACCAAGATCTTTGGCGAATTGTGTGATGCTAGAATATTTGAACCTTGGTTACAATCATATTCTCGGCGAGTTCCCTCTAGGGCTATTAGAATTGACAGAGCTGAAAGCTATTATATTGAAGTCCAATAAGTTCCATGGTCCAATAGAAGCATATCGAAGCCAGTTCAACTTCAGCAATTTGCATATCATGGACCTTTCCAACAATAAATTCAATGGTGAACTTCTTTCCAAGTTGATGCAAAGTTTCCATGCCATGAAAGTAATTGTTGTTCAAGATCATTTGGATTATGTAGGTATTTGGCAAACTTATGGTACCTCCCAAAGATCAATCTTTGCAAAATATGAAATGAGATTGATGAATAAAGGCACAGAGAGGGAATACTTGAAGGTTCCAAATGCCCTTATGGGAATTGACCTCTCCAATAATAAATTTGAAGGACACATACCTGATCTCATTGGAGATTTGAAGTCGCTTATTTTGCTTAACCTTTCAAACAACATTCTCACCGGTTGCATTCCACCTTCCTTAGCAAACTTGACAATGCTCGAATCTTTAGATCTTTCTCAAAACAAGCTGTTAGGAGAGATCCCTCAACATCTAGCCCATCTTACATTCATTTCATCTTTCAATGTCTCTTATAATCAACTGTCAGGACGAATTCCACAAGGGAGTCAGTTCAATACATTTGGGATAGATTCATATGCCATGAATGAGGGGTTATGTGGAAGTCCTTTGCCAAAAAACT
Source organism: Eucalyptus brandiana (assembly GCA_014182725.1). Taxonomy (NCBI): domain Eukaryota; kingdom Viridiplantae; phylum Streptophyta; class Magnoliopsida; order Myrtales; family Myrtaceae; genus Eucalyptus; species Eucalyptus brandiana. Next base: position 10,825,347 of record CM024672.1, on the reverse strand, counting down.
GCATAACGACCAAGGATATGTCACCATTATCACCGCCTCTCGATGAAGAAAATGGCGAACAATCTCTATTCGACTTGGATTGGAAAGTTGTGCTGATTGGCATTGGAGTCGGGTTAATGATTGGTGTTGTGCTAGGGAACTTGATCATTGACGAGAAGAGTAGGTGGTTCTTGCACCATGCCAAGAGAATGGAAAAAAGATGGAAAAGATCGGGGAGATGCTGAACAATAAGGAGTTGTGCATGTAGTCAATTACTTTTTTGGCACGTACAGTCATTGTCGTGTGTCTGGCTTGTATTATCTATTTTTACGAATTTCTCTGATTCGGATTTATGTTTGCTTCACGTGAACTTGTGTTTTTGGCAACTTTATATATGTAGACGCTATTTTCTTGTTCACTATTGTATCTTTCTGACTGTTTTCCCTAGAAGATCATGTTATATCATCTTATAACGTAACGTGTAGTATTTTCTAATGGAAGCAATCACGTTCACTTCTTGGCTGTGATTGAGGGACTAATTTAGGACATTTGCTACTTCCAAAATCTAATTGTGGAAAGCTACTAAATGTCGAACCCATTGACATGGTAGAGACAGGGAGATAAAAATGAAACTCGATAATTTGCAATTTAATTGTTAAAGACTACAAAAAAAAAGATGGATTGTTATCCTTAGCCACTAAAAGATGAGAAAAACCTAATAAAAAAGTAGTTGATGTGACAAAATTGGAAAAATTATCTGATCAGTTCTAAACATATTGTACAGATGTCAATTTAGTTCTATACTCTTCAATTTTGCGAATTCAATCTTAAAGTTTAGTACAAAATTCTACTATAGTCATTCCGGCCAAGTTTCACCCAAAATTACTACTTGTTTGTCTTGTAGGATGGTTGGCGATGACTAAATTGCCACATTAGTGATTTCCAGTGAATCTTGATCAAAAGAAGTATACTGGAATCTCACAAAAAAGTTTAGGATTGAATTGATAAAATTAAAAAGTTTAAGATTGAATTGACATTTGTATAATATGTTTAGGACTGATTAGATATTTTTCCCTAATAAAATTCACAGTTCAAAGTACTTATAAAAGGTAAACGGGAAAGAATATGAACTGCTAGTAAAACTTTGTTTTGAAAAGAAGGTTATCTACAATTGGCTTTGACAGGATCTTCCCTGATGCGTTGAAACTTGAAAATACTTCACTATGCAACAGCCCATCAAACCATCTCTACATGTTAAATGCTTCTGCCAGACTTGCTTTCAAAACGCTTTCATTTCTATCACATACAAAATATATAATAATTTAAGCTTGTTAAATGCTTTTTTTTTTTTTCCTTCTTGGGTATCGATTTCAATAGTTTCCTAGAGTAGAAATGACTTTTATTTTACCGTCCATTTGATCAATAGTTTTAATCTACACACACACACACTCCTGCTCATTAATTAACCTATTAACTATTAAACAATCTAAAATAAAACGCACATATTAATTATTTTCGTTATATTAACTTAGATATACTTCAATCTATAGCCTATTAACTAACCACTGGGATTGGCCCCAGTGGCCATCCTTCCAACATGGAAGGGGGAGGTGTGGGGTTCAAATCCCCACATTCTCAGGGGAGGATGGGGTGGGGATGCGTCAATTTTAGGAGTGGGTTTCGACTCCCACACCCTGCAAGAGGCAGGGCTAGTTTTAAGTGAAGATAATACAATTGGACTCATTGATTGGGAAACTCAAGCGTGACGAAGGAGTTTCGTGTTCATCTTTCTTGGGAGACTCATCCCATTTCTCGAGAAAAAAGTTCCAAGAGGAAAAAACACACAAAGAGAAAGACTCCTTAACTGATGCAATTAATTTCTATGTTCACGATATCTCGCCTAAGTAACATGAGTGATATAAAATATGGTACAAGCGTTAAGACTCCTCAGATTCCAACGAAACCAGCATAGTCAACCTTAAATGCCCGTCAACTTTGTCATCCGACAATATCTCAACATTGCTTTCCCTAATTCTCTTTGCTTTTGTCTTTTTTTTTTCTTTCCGTAGGGATAGTTTCAGTCATTGAGGAAAGATCTCAATTTAAAACATTTCTCTCTCGTAATTCAATCGGTTGATTTTCTAATATATACAAATCATGTCCCTCTTTTCAAAGGTATGGCTTAAGTTTTGTATGCTTCTTTCATGGTGCTTTCAAGTTACAGCCCTCACGCTTTTATGGACATGTGGTGTTCGAACCATTATACTAATTGGCACTATGTATTTCTCCGATCAAGCGAGGTAAACATATAAATGATCGAACTTAATATCCATTTTGCCTCCTGTGACCTTCTTAAATTAGTATTGATTTATATTATACTATGCAAACATCAATGAAAAGTGACCTGAAAATCTTAGAGACGTTGAATAGAAACTTTTTCATGATCTTTGATCATGGATATGAGATCCAATCAATTAGAAAATCTAAAATATATGACATCGTAGTTATTAAGTTTTAGTATACATAAACTGACTCCTTATTAAAGAGGCCAATTAGTTATCATATATAAAACGGTAAAACCTACTAGATTATTATTTTTTAGTTGCGATTATAAAAAAAAAATTATACACTGATAATTTCAAACACAAGTACATAAACAGAATAATTTAACCGGGAAAGCTAAAGTTTGACAATCTCAAATACTTGCTACAGCACTCCATCACCATATATTTGGGCGTACATGTGATTATTGTCACGCTTTTCCTTCACTAATTCATAATCACATCATTAAAAATAGAATTGACCACTACTCCAGAGCGTTGTAGATAGTTTTAGATATTGCACCAAGATGGACTCTTAGAGTATTATTGGTAATTCATAGTATATAAAATCGACCAATTCAAGTTGTCTTTGTCGTTCGATCTCAGTTTCTTAGGTATATATCGGTAAATCTATGGTTTCTGTCAATCTCATGATGGGTCCTCGAGAATCACTTGACACTTCATGTTAATATCCCTCATTTGATCCTAGCTTTGCTTTACATGCGTTTGAGACTCTCTGAAGTTTGCGCATGGTTGAAATTGGCGACCGACTTGCGTGATACCGTTTGAGATTTAGCAGAGGATTGATGGTCTCATTCACTGAATTAGTGAGCATTTTTCCATACGTAAGTGCTCTTATGGTTACCCTGGCAAACGTGTTATTCGGATTGCATCGACCTGCATTTTCAAGTAATTGCAACCTCGTATAATACTACGTCAGGCGAAATGATTAGTCTTGGAATCAACCTTCGTAATCTATTCAGATGTTGAGTAAAAGGCCGAGCATAAAACCAGAAAAATAGACACGAGCCCTTATTTTTCAAATGCAAACTCCTCCTCAAATCATGTCATTGCGCTGCGCTGTGCAATCAGTGATGGGCATGAACGACGCCATCCTCTTCCGCAGATCGAACCCGACCTTGAACCCCACTTGCGCGAGGTTCCCGAGTATCAGCACACTATGAAGCACTGACGCAACACGACACTCCCTGGAAATCTTTGTATCGCATCGGACATTTTGACACCCTTCGACACTTGATCAACAAGTATCGAAAAATTCGATGTTTGGTTAACTTTCCCGACACTCGAGTCTGAAATTCCAACGTGCGAGTTCGGAATTCTTACACGTAATTCCAACATCTAGTCACTTTCCGATACTTGAGTTCGGAATTTCGACACACGAGTTCAGAATTTTGACATGCACGGGTCAATTTTTAAAATTTTCAATAAATGATACGTCAAAATGTAAATATGTAAAAATATAAAAAAAGGGGAAAAAAACCCGTCTTCTCTTTTCTTCCGACTCTCACTTCTTGTGACACACAATCCACTTACAAGTTTTTTGCCTCTTCTCTTTGTACACACTTTAACAGCGAGTCCAAAATGTAAATTGCTTGTTTTTTTTTCCCTCAAAATTTTATGGATTATTGGAATAGAGTTAAATTTATCAAACTGAAACAATAAATAATATTAACAAATGACGTGTCGGCGTGTCATGTCATATTGTGTCGCATAACGGTATTGATGCTACTCTGATGGCACGCTGTCCATCGGCTTCATTGCGAGGCACGCCAAATTATCCTCCGTGAACGGCGTGAATGTGTTAACTATGTTCAGGGCCACATCAGTGCAGCGAAATGCAGCATCACAACCGGCATATCGATATCACTGCCTAGGCTCGCGTAACAGAGGCCGAGCTTGCCTTTGGGGTCTGGGACTATCAGCAAGGGGATGGCCTCAGCTACGGCACTCACCAGGTTGTGGAAGAATTAAGACGGCATGTACGTCAGGAACGTTGCGGAGTCGATCCCCATTTTCATGACATTGATAGACTCCTTGGCTTCCGAGTTGGCGGAGTTGTCACCATATGAGAACCTCGTTTTTCCTACGCTGAAGACTTCCAACTTTAAAACGTAGTATGGGTAGGGACCTATTGAGACGAGGTGTTGAGACAGCACCCAGACCAGAGATCATGGCATCCTCGCTGAAGCTGATTTTGCTCAGGCCTTTCCAAACTCCAGGACAAGGCAATGATAAGATTGATAATATTATTTAATATTATCGGAAGATTAGATTTGAGTATGATTTGATTTTGCTATCGGAAGATTAGATTAGAGTGGTAGATATGATTTGATTCCAATTGCAAATAAATTGATCCATTGCAAATAAATTGATCCAGTCAATCTGTTAGATTAGATATTATCCAGTCAATCTGTTAGATTAGATATTTGAATTATAGAATAGGAAATCTAGTTGTCTTCTTAATATAAATAGCTTTATGTATTGTAGAATGATAGCATGTATGATGGCTTTCAGTGAATAACATTTTTCTCTTGGGAAATTTATCTTTGAATCGTTGTTTTCTTGAATCCTCTTATTTTCTTCATGGTATCAGAGCCTTATACTGAGAGCCAGTTTTATTATATTTGTCTTCATCTTTTTCCTTGAGTTCATCTATTTTCATCTACACAATCATGGCTGAAAACCCAAAATCGAGATACCCATACCCGATACACGTAAATCTCTCAAACTTTGTGACTATCAAACTTTCGAAGGAAATTTCCTTCTATGGCAGACGCAATTTCTTCGCTTCATTAGAAGCCAGGATCTATTGGGTTTCATCAATGGTCAAATTCAACCTCCACCATTGAGAATCTTACGCACGGAAAGGGAAAATTCTGAAGATGTCCTTAATCCGGAGTATCAGCAATGGTATCGTACGGACCAACTTGTGTCATCGTGGATTCTTTGGATCCGTGTCCGAGGATGTGCTGGGACTCATAATCGGTATTGAATCGGCTTTTGAGGTATGGAATACATTATGTAATCGTTTTACTCAGAGATCTGTGGCCAAAGAATTCGAATTAAGGGGTAAGCTTCAATCTTATCATGCTAATACTCTATGTGAGTGCTATCCACACCTTAGACCGTATGGTGCAACAGACCGTATGGTGCAACAAAGTTTGATCCACGCTCATTACCCTGTGTTTTTCTTGGGTATAGTCAGAGACATAAAGGTTATCGATGTCTTTATCCGCCAACAGGAAGGGTATATGTAAGTCGTCACGTGATATTTGATGAGACGAGATTCCCATTTTCTGATAAATTGGGGACTGTTTTTCCTGGGCATTCACAGTTGTATCAGACTTGGTTACAGGGGATTAAATTCTTTACTAGACAATCTGGAACAACCATGAGTGAAGGGAAAATATCACAACATCCGAGCGTCGGATTTCTATTTGATGATAACTCTGGACAGCAAAATTATGAGCCACCTAATGAGACAAACGTGCAGCAACCACAGTTGGGTTCACAAGAACCATGTATAGATTGTGAAACACATGAAGAAGCAATAGTCTCTGTCTCAAGTGATTTACCAGTTCCATCTACTCAACAGCAATCTACTCACCCCATGCAAACAAGGTTGAAATCGGGAATAAGGAAGCCCAATCCGACGTATGTTCTCTCCATAGCCCGTGAGATTCCAAAGGAGCCGAAAACAGTTAAAGGAGCACTAAGTCATCCGGGTTGGAGGAAAGCTATGATAGATGAATTGGAGGCTCTCAAATTAAATCAAACATGGGAGCTAGTACCAAGATCTTCAGATATGAATATCGTCGGATGTAAGTGGGTGTTCAAAGCCAAATTGGATGCAGAAGGAAACCTTGATAAACTGAAAGCACGATTAGTGGCGAAGGGGTACCATCAAGAGGAAGGTGTTGATTTCACCGAAACTTTCAGTCCTGTGGTTAAACAGGCAACCATGAGAATTGTTCTCTCCGTGGCAATTGTTAAAGGATGGTTTATCCATCAGCTAGATGTGAAGAACGCGTTTCTTCATGGGTCATTAAATGAGACAGTGTTTATGGAACAACCGCCGGGCTTTGTGAGTTCTACGATGCCTAACTCGGTTTGTTTACTCAAGAAGGCATTATACGGCTTAAAACAAGCTCCGCGAGCTTGGTTTGAAAAATTCAGCAACTTTTTGTTGGAATGGGGATTTCATTGCAGCTCTCGATCCGTCGTTATTTGTTCTTCACACGGGTCAGCACACCTGGTATTATTATTATACGTTGATGATATTATTTTGACCGGCGGAGTTCATCATCTCTACTTCGGGAATTAATAGAAGCTTTAAGCAGAAACTTTTCTATGAAAGATCTCGGACGACTTCACTATTTTCTCGGTATTGAAGCCAAGTTTACTGGTCCGGATCTATTTTTAACCCGGTCTAAATATGCTGGTGATTTGTTGCAGAAGGCGGAAATGCAAGATAGTAAGCCGATTGAGACTCCATTGCCTATCAAAACTCATCCAACGGTACAAGACATGGAACCTTTTCATGATCCTCACTCTTTTCGAAGTCTTGTGGGTGGATTACAATATCTCACAATTACAAGGCCGGACATCTCTTATTCAGTAAATCATATCTGTCAGAAAATGCATTCTCCTACAAATGGTGATTTCAAATTGTTAAAACGGGTGTTGCGGTATGTAAAAGGAACTCAACAACTGGGGCTTTATCTTCACTCTAAAAGCGCACTAAATTTATATGGGTATGCAGACTCTGATTGGGCTGGCTGTTCTGAGACTCGGAGGTCAACAACCGGGTTTTGCACTTTTTTGGGATCAAATATCATTTCATGGTCCGCAAAAAGGCAAGCGACGTGTCAAGATCATCAACGGAGGCTGAATATAGGGCCTTGGCTTCTGCCACAGCGGATATTACATGGGTCTCTTTTGTATTGAGAGATTTGGGTATTCCGCTCAAGGGGCCGACTTTGCTTTATAGTGATAATCACTCAGCCATTTCATTGACAGCAAATCCAGTCCTTCATGCAAGGACAAAGCATGTGGAGATTGATTTTCATTTCGTTCGAGAGAGAGTCGCTCTCAAGTTACTTGAAGTCCGCTATGTTCCTGCTACTCATCAGCTTGCTGACATATTTACAAAAGCTTTACCGCGCTTTGATCATTGCAGGCTACGATACAAACTGGGACTAGGTTTTCCACCTAATCCCAGTTTGAGGGAGGCTGATAAGATTGATAATATTATTTAATATTATCGGAAGATTAGATTTGAGTATGATTTGATTTTGCTATCGGAAGATTAGATTAGAGTGGTAGATATGATTTGATTCCAATTGCAAATAAATTGATCCATTGCAAATAAATTGATCCAATCAATCTGTTAGATTAGATATTATCCAGTCAATAACTGTTAGATTAGATATTTGAATTATAGAATAGGAAATCTAGTTGTCTTCTTAATATAAATAGCTTTATGTATTGTAGAATGATAGCATGTATGATGGCTTTCAGTGAATAACATTTTTCTCTTGGGAAATTTATCTTTGAATCGTTGTTTTCTTGAATCCTCTTATTTTCTTCAGGCAATAGCCGAATTGGCCAACGATGGAATGCTCTATCTCGGAGATAAGCGAGAAGGGACCAATGCCGGCCAGACCGACGATGCCGAGCCGGGATTGTCGAAGTTCCCATCGTTTTCATGGCTGCACCTGGACGCCATCCTCTGGAGGGTGATCGAGCTGCCGCGGGCGTTCCAATCGTTAAGTTCTCCACGGTCACGTCACCCCTTGTGTGGGACTTGTCATTGTATTGGTAAGAGTCCTTGCAATCACGTCCATTGTCACCGCCACGCCAGGTTTTGTAGAGGAACTCTCACAACATCGTGCGGCCCGGGACGGTTTCGTACGTGAGGGAGATCCTAGGTTGAAGATCGGCGGTTTCTGGTCGTAGCATTTAATGCAAGCCTCGCAAGGTGTCCACGAGAAGTCGCTCCCCATGTTGATCATCACGTGGTGAAAGAAACGGATTCCAAAAAACCGAAACTCGAACAATCGAGAAACACGTCCAAGAAATTCTACAAAGGCTAATTGAATAGGTATGTCACACAATGAAAGAAACGGATTCCAAAATACCGAAAAACTCGAACAATTGGGAAACACGTCTAAGAAATTCTACAAACGCTAATTGAATAGGTATGTCACACGATGAACATACCTTGTCTTCTGTTGTGACCCTCCTATTTCATCAAGGGGAAGAGAAATGGGTTTACAAGTATTGCCTATAGAGGTGGGCTAATGGGCTGAAATCAATCTCATGTTCATATCTCACGCGATGTTGAATTTCGATTTCAGTTCAATTTAACCTAAAAGGTTCTATGTGAGATAGGAGTCACTTCTAGTCATTTGGGTTCGGCTAGAAACCAAATAAAATGTGGGAGGATCATCTCGTTTCCTATGCAATAGAGATTCTAATTTCGAAAATTTGATTACGCTAAGAACTATCTAAAGATATGGAATAATGACCATCTACTCCACTGGGGGGTTGATTGAGAAGGGTGCCTTCCGAGGCTTCAAGCTGCGAACCCTTGGATGGCGAGAGTCCAAAGCTACAAACCTGCGTATGCTTGGAGAAACTATTAAAATCGCCAATTAAAAAAGATTCCGAGATTGCGAATTGCGAATCAAACAGAAAGGTTTTTAAAGGAGCTCCGAGATTGCGTGAGCAAATTAAGCGGACATTTCAAATGGAAATCTTAATCAATTTCAAATAACGTACAAAGACTTTGGATGTCGTTCAATGTTTGGCAAATGTTAACAAAATTCCTTTGGAGGAAAGTTTTCAACAAGATGATTTTGGTTAACTCAAAAAGTTTTGTTAACACTGCTAAGTTGAAGCACCCTAATCAGAAAGGTCTTCTCACAATCGCTCACAAAGGGTTTTTTTATCCCATCCATTAGCGTGGAAAATCAATTTTTTGACTGCTAGAAATGTCTCACACAACTGACGTCCGAGGCACTTGGAAATAGTCACAATGAATACATTTTGATCAATTGATAAGGTCTTTTAAGGACCATAATGTAGGTTTGATCCCGAGCTTACAAAAAGGATAGTCACTTTGAGGACAAGAAAGAATGTTCAACAAAATCTTCGCTGGGTTTACAAGTCCATAACCTTGAAGATAAATATCAATGCAAAGGTGAACAAGATGTGTGCACGAGCCTGTGTTCAGGGATAGTAACTCGAAAGACTAACATAAAACCTTTGAATTAAACATTCTAAGCACAACTCAATCGCTTCCAAGTTTTGAAAAGATAAAAGAATGCCATAATTTATGGGTCGGAAGTAAAGCTATAGACTATTAACCGGAGGCCTTCTGCAGCCTTTTTAAAAATGTACCTACTGTTTATCTTGTCATATTATATCGGCAGGGTCCTCCGGGCATTCGCGTATGTTGGTGCCAAAATACTGTTCTATGTCTCTAAGAATCTGGATCTCGTTGTCTTTGACAAAATTTACCACAACACCCTGCAAAAGCAGATGCGGATTGGCATTTGTAAATTGCAATGTCGATAAGATTTATTGTTATACCCACAGGAAGAACAAAAACTGAATTGCCATTGCCTCCACTTCAAGGTTCAAAATAGTTACCTTCCGCCCAAAACGGCCTACTCGACCGGCCCGATGGACATACAGCTCTCTGCTGTTGGGAAGATCATAGTTGACAACGAGACAAAGCTAGAGTGTATTGAGAACGATTCAGTTGTCCACTCATGCAACTAAATGGTCGTGGTGCAGCAGGGAAACTGAAAATTTGGCCTTCCGTAAAATCAAGCGTCCGACATATGAATGAGTTGATGCACACAGCAGACAAAACAGTAGAATGTCATCATCTGCATTATTGCGACGTTAATTTTCAGAACTAACCTGCTCAACATCAATCCCTCGAGCCCACACATCAGTGGTGATCATCAACCGAGTCGCCCCAGATCGGAATCCAGCCATTACTGCATCTCTCTCCTTTTGAGGCATGTCCCCGTGCATGAAAGACACAGTGAAGTTAGAATCACGCATCTTTTCAGCAAGCCACTCCACCTGCTCGACAAATATAAGGAAGAAATGAAAAGCCACAGCACAAAATATAAGATCAAAGAGAAATAGAGCAGTAGAGGTCTTCACAATCTCTAAGTCGTCGAGGTGTTTATGTTCGACCTCAAGTGTGGAACCTGACATGGTTGGAGTCGTACCTTTCGCTTAGTGTTGCAGAATACAACTCCTTGGCTTATTGGGCAGTTGTCGTATATATCGCACAGAGTGTCAAATTTCCAGTCTTCTCTTTCCACTGGCACCATGTACTGGTCGACGCGCTGCAACCATACGAAGTAAAGGAAGGATTGTGTCAGAAGAATCTCATGATCCCTAGCCGCCATCAAATGCAACTAACCCAATGTAGCTCACCTCCAGCATCAACTCATCACGCTTCACAACAATCCTTATGGGATTGGTCATGAATCTTCCTGTCATCTCTAATATCTCAGTGGGGAAGGTTGCTGAAACTAAGACAACCTGCAGAGAATGCCCCTCATGCATTAGCCAGTTGCGAACATGAACGTGTATGAGCGACTCTCTAACAACTGATTTAATTTAGAACGAAGCAAATCATAGCAATGTGCTGAAAAATTATGAAGCGCACATCACGGGGAGAGAAGCATGTCTTGTCGTAGTAAAAAATCTACTACTCATCAGACAAGACAAGGAGAAAAAGAAAAGAACAAGTGCCCTACTCATAGTAGAACTATGAAGCCAAAAGACAACCGTTTTATCCACCTTGTACATGCTCTAATGTCCAAATCATGTACATATTAAGGAGGATGAAGGAGGAAAGAAAATTCCAGATCTCTCATCAAATTTTGAATTCCATAAAAATTAAATGCTCCATCTTGCAGCATGTTGACTAATGCAGAAAGACCTTTTGGAAATTCTAGGAATCAGCTGAGGAGGAGAAGGGATGACTATCTAGATTGATAATGATCAAAAAGTGAAGAGCATTTCTTAGATTGGACTTAAAAAGAAGTAATGGCATTCGGTTTTATTAGGATAATGCAATGGAATTAAGCCAAGGGCTGGGAATACTAGGGACTATTACTGGGGTTATTGCGTAAAAGAAGTCATCTTTACTACTACTACTACTACATTGATTCAACATGAAGGACAGGCAACCTGAAGCTCTGGAGGAAGGAATCTGTAAACATCATAGATTTGATCTTAAATCCTCTGCTCAGCATCTCATCAGCTTCGTCCTGGCAAAAATATAATTAAGTGAAAAGAGAGAACTTGTTTTGCAGCAAGCAAAAAAGAAACCTAATATGATCCAGAGTCGAAGGAGGTGATGCAGTGCACTCACAAGGACTAGGAGTTTGATGGCTCTGGTGCAAAGAGTTCTCCTCTTTATCATGTCCAGCACCCTGCCTGGAGTTCCGGACACAACATGAACTCCATGCTCCAATTTCCGGATATCTTCACCCATGCTCTTTTCTCCAACACATGCATGGGCTAGCACGTTCCTGTAATAACCGATAGCCAGCACAACTCTCTCCGTCTGACTCCCCAAATCCCTCGTAGGTGACAAAATCAACACTTGCACGCTGAACAGAACTTGAAGGAAGCAATTTAGCTAAGACAAAATCGACGGCCACAAGGCAGCAACCAAATTCAAATTGCAACTTTCGGAGAGCCAAATAGAAAAGGGTAGCTTGAAAAATCAACATAATACAAGCAACAGAGTCAAGGATACTTAATAATAGGAGCTTGTTGACGAGTGCATCCAGGATGTTTGCTACACAAATAAGCAAAGCCACATCGCAGTTTCAATTATACTTATGCTCGTGTTATATAGAATCAATAATGTAAGAATAAAACTATTCGTTTTCCTTGATAATGAAAAAAACCTTTCATGCCTTGCAAGTGCCTAAAATACTCAATTAAGAGGAACCGCTCAAACATTGTGAGTTCATAATATATAAATAAATAAATAAATAAATAAATATATATATATATGTATGTATGTATGTATGTATGTATGTATGTATGTATGTCACCTGAATAAGTGCATAAACTCAGGCTACGCTTAATTCCAAGAAAGCTTCTCAAAACAAAGTTCATGAACAAATTCCATAGACTAAGGCTTGAACTTCTTTCAGGGCCATCCGAGGGGTGATGGTAAAACGAAAAGCCAGCATCCCTCTGCCTCAACATCAGAACATCTCAAATTCTTTAGTTAACGAGGTCGGAAAAAAAAAAAAATTTCTTGCTGTCAGAGCGATCGAATTTCGTTACGCTAAAAATGAATGAGAGAGAGAGAGAGAGAGAGAGAGAGAGAGAGAGAGAGAGAGAGAGAGAGAGAGAGGGTTTGCCGATTATTTATTTATTTATTTATTATTAATCCGTGGTGTCATAGTTTAAGTTCTATAATGTTAATGACTCATCTCACCCTCCAAAGCAAAACGCATAACATGCCTCAACCTAATTCCACTAGAAAACCAATAGTTACAGAAAGGTCTTCGCTCAAGAAGAGGATCGCGTACTCTCTTCTGGAGGTGTCCACGATTTGGCAAGACGCGAGGGCAAAGGTGGAGGTCTTGCCCATGCCGGATTGCACCTGAGCGATCACGTCTCGGCCCGGACAATCAGCACCACGGCTTGCTGCTGAATCGCCGAGGGCTTGTCGAACCTGTGGCCGTAGATCCCACGGAGGACATCGTCGCTCAGGCCCATGCGGTCGAAGCTTGACATGGCCTCCACGCCTGGCGCTGTCTCGAATGCAGCCGGTGGGCGCGATCGGGTCGCCGGAACTGGCCTTGCCATCAAGGACGTCGCCATTACTGAATCCAAAGAGATGAGGGAAGGGCAAGAGAGCAGTCTCGTCTCTCTCTGGAATTGATGAGTGAGCGGGAGCGTGGAAGCGCTTGTCTCAAACAGGGCCAAATGGACTTTGTGTACATCAAGGATTATGTCAATCTCAAATCAGGATCTGTCTAGAGTATCCTGATTTTATTAAACAAGATCATGAAATGAACATCGTCTCAAATAAAGCCTGAAGTGGCAATATCAAGTTAATTAAGAGAAATTACTTTGATCCTGGACATTTGCATTTAAAAATCACATACGATTTTGTACCTTGATTTTGGATTTTCTAAATTTTGAAAATATCTTTGACTGAGAAAAGTTAAAAAAAAAATCAAGTCACTTCAAAACGGTTAAACTATGAGTATTGCAAATTTTTCCAAAATGACTTTATTCAAAAAATAAACTAGACACTTGTTACCATATTAGAAAAATTTTAATTTCATTCCATCGTGTTATGTGCGATTGGTATCTCTAAAAATTAAATTTTTCTTTATTAGTACCATAAAAAGCCCCAATTTAACTTTTGACTATCAAACTAATTTTTTCAGCAAAAAAAACTCCTATTCAGTATATCTATGATAAATTTACCATCCGTTAATATTTACTAAATTGTATCAATACTGTAAAAAGTACAAAATATTGTACATATGACAAATGAAGGCTAAAATCCTAAATCGCTAACTTGTCAACTGCCATGTCTTGTCTAATTCGGTAATTTGACTGTAAAATTTAAAAGAAATTAGTGGAGGGTAAAATTGTTGCATGTGTCAAAGTTAACATGAAGACATAGTGAGAGAGTTGATTTAATAAAAGCAAGGTGTATAAATGGGGATGAACTTTCACATGGAAACTTAGTAAGAGAGTTGATTTAATAAATGCAAGGTGTATAGATGGGGATGAACTTTCACGCGGAAACTTATTAAGAAAGTTGATTTAATAAATACAAGATGTATATATAGGGATGGGTTCTTCAACGCAGGTTTTTTGATTTGATTTGATTTGATTTTTCATTTTTCTAACCACATGCTGACCTTAATAGCATACTTGACGTGTAACCTAAAGATTTATCCTTTTGAAGGTCCATAGTGAACATGACATGAACCATAGTCGGCAAAAATCAAAAAAGAAGGTTGCATCTCAGAAAAAGGCAAATGAATATAACCTCTCAAGGCAAATGAATATAACCTCTCAACTTCCCACGTTGACCAAATTTCAGCTTTAACATGGGATTGGGACATTCGGAAGGTCCAAAGCGAACATGACGTGAACCATAGTCGAGAAAAATTCTACATGAGGGTTGCAGCTCGAAAAAGACAAATGAATATAATTTCTTGAGGGTTTTCTCAGCTAATTCTCTGTTCCTCTCTCCAGAACATTGCTCCTCAATCACATGAATCCATTCCACCAAAGAAAAAAGAAAATCATATGAATCCATTCTCAGGAACCCCAATCCAGCATACAAAAGACCAAAAAAATGCGACTTCTGAGTTAGTCGGTTTCTCTCTTAATTTTCAACATCTACTCCGGAATAAAGAGGCCCGCTCTAAAATTACAGCAGTCTGAAAATGGTAAGTGGAGACATTCTTTTCTAGTTGGCTATAATATGTTGTCGGTCAACTATGCAACAAATATTACGTAATATTTCTAGCGGAATAGTGTTTTTATTTATTTATTTATTGGCTTTGAAGTTTCCCGTAATCATTTAAGTGACCGTAAGTATAAATTGTTGAAATAAAATAAAATTGATTGTCGGATGATGATTGCTGGATGAGAATCCTGCAAGCATTGAAGGAGCCATAAAAACTTTATGGTAGGTTACATGGATTTGAAGAATGGAAGTTATTGAAGACTTCTGTTACTTTTGTGTGTGTTTTGTTTGTATTTATGATTACTTGTATGAGGCTGTTTTGTTTTAGTCATTAAATTTGTGGGTTTTTTTTTGGTCAGTCCTACTCTACACTCACTCTTAGATTTTTGCCCTGCCTCTTGCAGGGCGTGGGAGTCGAAACTCACTCCTGAAACTTACGCGTCCCCACCCCATCCTCCCCTGAGAAGGTGGGGATTTGAACCCCTCACCTCCCCTTCCATATTGGAATTGTGGCTACTGAAGCGAATCCCAGTGGTTAATTTGTGGGTTGTTATGTAATCCTTGACGTTTGTAAACTTCACTTCCTATATAAAGGGATGGAGTCGTGAGTTGTAAATCAAGTCACAAGCCATAGTCCACGAAGACATAAATAAGAGCATGCATTCTCAATACAAATTTCTCCCTCAAATTTCTAGTGTTCTTATTCCAAGTTTCCAAAGTTGATTGTCATTCTTTTGGTTCCAACATAAATAAGGTCCATTCTTGAAGTCTGAGGGGAAAGTTCCTGTTAACCATCTCAAACTGATTCTTGCTTCTGCCTTCTTATCTTGAACCAGGAAAACACTAAGAGAGACTGAGAGAGGGAGAGAAAATGTCAAGGACTGTGCAAATTGTTTTACGGGAGATTGACGAAGTGGAGAGGAGGATAGGGCGTCTCAGATCGGAGCTCGACACTATCGAGAATGCCTTTTTGCGTGATAGGCGGGCCGAGAATATCAATCACCCGGAAGCCCACATGGCAGCGACGCGAGCCGGAGTGCAGGAAATTCGAGAAGACATCAACCGGGCAGCCCACATGGCAGCGACGCAAGCCAGAATGCAAAAAATTCGAGAACAGATCACCCGGGCTGAATATGAGCGTGATGCGCTCATCATAGAATCCATGGACTTAATGGCGTAACGATCTTCTCCTCTAAAATAGAGAATACGTTTGCTTTTATGGGCATCCGAACGTTAAGAGAAGCATAGTGGGGTCTGGGGTTTTATTGGATAAGGTTGTAAGAATGGTATACTTATGTAGTTGGGAGAATAATCGTTTCTTGGATATGGTTCTTGAACTTCAAGATTGATAATAGTGTTTTCTTGTTTCTCGGTCGTCCGGAGAATAAGAACTAAAGATATATAGAAGTGTTTCTTGGATCCCACATTGAATATGTTTGGAGGTTCTTTGTTTACAATTCTCACAGCTTTTAAACTCGTAGATTTAAAGTGTACGGGGCTGTCATACGATTGGAAATATCTTTCATCCATTTCTTTTTATATAATGATTCTATATAATTCTTAAGTGTCAGATCATTTTCATATTTGCCAGTCATTTAGTCGCAATGAGTATGACCGGCAAATATGAAAATGAAGAGAAAAGCTAGGAGAGTAAAATTCATGAAGAAGTCCCTTAATTCTTAGATTCATCCAACATGTGCTTTTATAAATTTGTGCACTTGAGATCTTTGATGATACACACCTATGGGAGATTACATATGCTTCAATCTTCCCCAAAGAAAAGCATAATAATACCTGAGTATGTCATAAAAAGGAAATGTATACGGACGAACTTCAAGTATATGCAATTATATAATTATGTATTCTCTATTGTCTCGAATCCAACTATAGTTTCCGCGTGAAAAATTGTCTTTGTTGGTGCGGTAGAAAAAATGTTGTATGATCTAATAATTAATTCATCCAACATGGAACTCACATAATTAATTGTCGAGACGGCATTGGTCCACAAGCTCTGAAATCTTTTGCTAGAGATCATTTAGGTGATCGGCCCCGTCTTTATTCTTGACCGCCAAATCATCCACATAACATTCGATGATATAGTGGAGCAAAGTCCCCAGGGAGGAAAGTCATGAACGTTGAGCCCGCTTTCTTTGAACCTAAAATGTATAACTTTGTATCGGAATATTCCCCTGGGAATTATAAAGGCTGTCGTTTCCTCTCCACCATTTGGATCCATTCTTGTATTGATTGCTGCCGGAATATCCATCCTATCCGTAGCTCAGCGATAGGCAAAAGGAATGTGTCCTTTGGACTGGCATAAGTCTATAAAGTTAACAAAACGCTCTGGCATTGTTTTTTTTTTTTTTTTTTTTTTTTTGGTAAAGAACGCTCTGGCATTGTTTAAGTCTATAAAGTTAACAAAACACTCTAACATTGGTCATTCTTCTTTTTCGCTGGAAAAATATTTCCAAGCCGAGCAGGGTATTCATTTCAGTAACTTTGATAAGTTAGTCGAAGTCAGCTACTAGGTCCGGATGAAAAGAAATTGGTTTCTGCACGAATATTCAACTAAGATAACATCTGTTTCTCTCGTCAGCCGGTGACTAGGCGTATAAAAGTAGATAACATGCACATGCACGTGCCCATAGACGTGCAGATTCCCCCCCTTTTTTTTTTTTTTTTTTTTTTTTTTATCAACACAGGTAATAAATCCAAGATGTATAAATAAGGATGAGTTCTTCTAGCGCTCACGGAAAGGTCAAAAGCCCATATATATATCCGCATTGAACAAGAATGCCTTGGATTAGAAGTACGTAGTTTTGTAAAAGTTAACGTGGAAACTTGATAAGAGCATTGATTTAATACGTGCGAGATTTATAAATAAGGATGGGTTCTTCTAGTGCTCACGGAAAGGTCAAAAGCCCATATATATCCGCATTGAACAAGAATGCCTTGGATTAGAAGTACATAGTTTTGTGAAAGTTAACGTGGAAACTTGATAAGAGCGTTGATTTAATACGTGCGAGATTTATAAATAAGGATGGGTCCTTCAACAGAGGTTTTTCTATTTGATTTGATTTTCCATTTTTCTAACCACTTCTTGATCCCACTCGTTTTCTTTTGTATGGCCAAGAACGGAAGTCCTTTGCCTTTGCAAGACTCCTTCAAGTCATACCCACAACCACTAGAGACTCGTCGATTTAATTTTTTTGCTGACAACTTGTGAACTTAATTCTATGTACCGCAATTGTTATCCCTGTCCACAATGTGAAAAGGATTAATCTGTGAGTTCTTAATATGTTTTCATTCTAGGAAATGACACCTTCATCTAAATCGCCTATGCCAAAATCAAACAACAGTCCATTCTTATTAGAAGAGGATTAATCTGTGAGTTCTTAATATGTTTTCATTTCAGCAAACCCTATATCATATATTCCAGCCGATTCAAATTCTTTGAATCAAGAAATTGAATCACCTACATCATCATCTGACAAAGATGATCTGCCTGCTTCTTCAATGACACCTGCATCTTCAGTGGGATCCCCGCATCCATTGCCTTGATGATTCTTGGTCACTAGTTCCGAGACAAAGGCATATTGAGCAGCCACATTTGTCCTTCGGCATGGACCAAAGAGTACAAATGTCCCACATTGATTTCTCCATGTACATGTCGTCCTATCTCCTCTTATGTTTCATTTAGCCAACTATCATCAAAACATATATGTTGTATTAGTCGCATATCAGAGGAACAAGAATCGTCATCTTTTGATGAAGCAATGCGTAACCCACAATGGCAAGGCCATGGAAGCTTAACTACATTATCTCATTGAGAACCACACTTGGGATATTGTCAATCTACATTTGCATTGAAAACCCAATTGGTTGCAAATGGGTATGCAAATTTAAGTACAACGCAAATGGCTCTGTTGAACGTAACAAGGCTCGCTTGGTTGCCAAATGATTGACTCAAAGGGAAGGTTTCGATTATCATGGGACTTTTCCAGTGGCGGCTCTTGTGTTGACAACTTACTATTATACACCGGTGAGTCTTTTGGGGCGGCGGCTCTACATTGTCATCGTGACAAACTAGTTCACACCGCATGGTAAACTTCTTGTGGCGTTGATGGTGCGCTCAATGAAACCACCAATTTCGATGGTTCTTTTAGTGTCAACTAAGCCCAATGGTCACCAGCTTAGGTTTCTCCAGAGATGCCAACACCGCCAATGGAGAATTCCTTCCCATGGTCGTGCCTTCAATTTACAACTCACACTGATCTCGGAGCCTTACCAATTGCTGTCCTGGTCTTTCCACCATCACAACTGTTGCAATTCAGTCCGATAGAGCTTCCTCGCATTGCCACGGCACTCCCCCACCTGCGGCATACCACTTGTCCTTGGTCACCCCTCAGGAATAGCTACAGCCGTCCGCCATCAAGCATTGTCTCACCGGCCACATCGTTCGTCATTCATCTGAGCCACCTTTGTCGATCCAATTTGGAAACGTAATATTCAAATTTAGGTAATAATCTTCATCTGATTTTGGTGAATATTTTATGGCCTAATTTGATTATTCAATATCTAATGTACATATTTGAGTGATAGACAATATCCACTAGGATTTGTTTTCTAATCCGCAACCACACAGTAATTTTTTATTCTATCTATAAGGTTTTAGATGGAATAATTAATTGCGCGGTAATCTTTAAAATTGAAATTTTGATCTTTAAGATTTAAGATCAATTTATTGATTTTATTAGCAGAATAATCAAGTTAATTAGATATTATTCTCTAATTTGAGTTATGGATGATATCTTTGGCAATTCGTTGATATTTTGTAATTTTTGTGATTGTTTTGGTTGTCCTTATTTGAAAATTAAAAAAGAAAAACAGATTGCTTGTAGATTAATTAGCTCTATTCGATAACATTGCATGTCTAAGTAGATTCTATAATATTCATGATAAGATTCTAATTGAAATTAGGAATTGACACAATTTAATACTCAAATTGAATTAGATATTATCTTTCTTCCAAATAGTTAATTTCCCTCATTTTTAGTTACGAATTTTAATAAAAAAAATCACATGCATGTCATGTAGAGTAGTCACATATAAATCATTGCCTGTCAATAGAGTTAGGTCATTAAATTTAAATTGTGTGTATAGTTTGTGTGTTAGGATTATTTTTTATTTTTATTTTTAAAGTCTCGTGTGTGTTATATAAACTATTTTTGTACGTCATTGCATGCATTGCACGTAGTTTACCTTTCATTTAGTTAAGTGAATGTCATGTGCATGTCATGTATAATGGTTATGTATTAATCATTGTCCGTCATTAGAATTAGGTCATTAAATTAAAATCAAATGTCATATAGTTTGCATGTTAATTGAAAGTCACATGTCATGTTAATATAAACTATTTTTGTACATCATGTAGCTTAGCCTTCATTTAAATAAGCGAAAATCCTATTAAAAAAAAAGTCGAGTGAATTGCATGATAATTAGAAGTCATATTTAAGTTGAACATGTGTTTCTAATTAGTATTTGTTGCAAATGCTTGCGTTGCATCAAGGTAAGTATTTACTCCCTACATTTGCAATTTATTGGTTGCCATGCTTTATTTAGTGTTTAATAATAGTTGTGCACCCGCATGATTATCTTACATGTTAAATAATAGAGTTAAAATCAACTTAGACTGCTGCAAAATATTTTTAAAAATATATGAGAAAACGTATCGAAAGAGCATTAGAGTAATCAAGCGTAATCAAGTCCCTAAATTTATTCAATTTTTAGTTTGTAGTAGTAAGGTATTTCTCACAATACTTTACTTTGGTATCAAATCGACCCATCATAAATCGATTAATGACGACTTCTATATAAAAAATCATTTGCATGTTAATAACTTGAACTCTAAGTCGCAAATCAATAAGGGTTTAGGAGAGCTTAAGTTAAGTATAGACTTAATAAATCATTAGTTGAACCATAGTTGGTGCACTCGAGGTAACGTCATGACAATAATGTCACCTAGGACAACTGGTGTCTATGTTGAATTTTCCAACGAAACAAATCGCTTATGGCACTTAAGTGATCGATTTTTCAAAATTTTTGCACTTAAGTGAGCAAGAAGAAACTAGTAACACTCCAGTGAGCTCTTGTTGTACTTATCCCCCAACACAAGGTTAACTCTTTTCCTACCTCAGATTTCAACTTAAAAATTAAGAAAATTCTACGGCGATGGGCTCAAGTAACAACGCGCACAAGTGTTTGTATCTCCAAATCACGTAAGGTTATTAAACCCGATTAGGGGCCCAGCGTATGGGCTTAGACAAGGGCATACAGTGAGAAAGCTCGTCACGGCTTGACTAGGCAACGCAAATCTCTCATGACATTCACGGTGTTGAGTGGGTCAAAGACATTTGTTCATATCCAACTTTCGCTAAAAACTTTTAGAATCTCAAGGGTTTTCTGCTGAGTAGCTTAAAGATGATAGAGTTGGCGCCGGCTTAGCAATAGCAGAAGTCCCGATGATACCTTGGTGAAAAATGGAGATCAAAAAGCACCAAGAAGAATACCTTTTATTAACCAGAAACTCCAACTTTGGATGGAAACTTTGGAGCTTAAGGTTTTCATGTTAAGTAGGGGTGAAAGACGTGATATTTTTGGTGCGAGTTTAGCAAAGAGTTTTAGACGCCTCGGTGAAAATTGAAGGTTAGTGAACACCCAGAAGTCAACGCCTTGGACTTATTTATTTGGGAAAGGGTGAGGAAATTGATGATGTCTGGTTTTTTGGGAGATTGTCGAGCACCACTTCATCTTAAGGGAACTTAAATATCAATGCGAAGGTGGACAAAATGTGTGTTGGAGCCCGTGTTCAAGGATCGGAACTCGAAAGACTAACATAAAACCCTCGAATTAAACATTCCAATCACAACCCAATTGCTTCCAAGTTTTGAAAAGATCAAACAATGCGATAATATATGGGTCGGGAGTAAAAGCTATAGACTAATAACCGGACCTCTCGCGGCCTTTCTAAGTGTACCCACTGTTATCTTGTCATAATATATCGGCAGGGTCCTCCGGACATTCGCATATGTTGGTGCCATAATACTGCTCTGTCTCTAAGAATCTGGATCTCCTTGTCTTTGACAAAATTTACCACGACACCCTGCAAAAGCAGATGCGGATTGGCATTTGTAAATTGCAATGTCGATGAGATTTGTCGTTATACCCACGACAAGAACAAAAAGACTGAAAATAGGATTGGTGTTGCCTCCACTTCAAGGTTCATAATAGTTACCTTCCGCCCAAAACGGCCTACTCGACCGGCCCGATGGACGTACAGCTCTCTGCTGTTGGGAAGATCATAGTTGACAACGAGACAAACCTACGGAGTGTATTGAGAACGATTCAGTCGTCCACTCGCGCAACTAAATGGTCGTGGTGCAACAGGGAAATTAGAAATTTGGCCTTCTGTAAAAGCAAGCATCAGACATACGAATGAGTTGATGCACGCAGCAGACAAAAACAGTAGAATGTCATCATCTGCATAATTGCGATGTTAATTTTCAGGACTAACCAACTCAACATCAATCCCTCGAGCCCACACATCAGTGGTGATCATCAATCGAGTCGCCGCAGATCAAAATCCAGCCATTACTGCATCTCTTTCCTTTTGAGGCATGTCCCCGTGCATGAAAGACACAGTGAAGTTAGAATCATGCATCTTTTCTGCAAGCCACTCCACCTGCTCGACAAATATAAGGAAGACATGAAGAGCCACAGCACAAAATATAGATCAAAGAGAAATAGAGCAGTAGAGGTCTTCACAATCTGTAAGTCATCGAGATGTTTATGTTCGACCTCAAATGTGGAACCCCACGTGGTTGGGGTCGTACCTTCCGCCTAGTGTTGCAGAATACAACTCCTTGGCTTATGGGGCAGTTGTCGTATATATCACACAGAGTGTCAAGTTTCCAGTCTTCTCTTTCTACTGGCACCATGTACTGGTCGAAACGCTGCAACCATACAAAGAAAAGGAAGGATGGCGTCAGCAGAATCTGATGATCCCTAGTCGCCATCAAATGCAACTAACACGATGTAGCTCACCTCCAGCATTAACTCATCACGCTTCACAACAATCCTTACGGGATTGGTCATGAATCTTCCTGTCATCTCTAATATCTCAGTGGGGAGGGTCGCTGAAACTAAGACAACCTGCAGAGAATGCCACTCATGCGTTAGCCAATTGTGTACATGAACATGTAAGAGCGACTCCCAAAAAACTGATTTAATTTAGAACGAAGCAAATCATAGCAACGTGCTGAAAATTACAAAGGGCACTTCATGGGGAGAGAAGCATGTCTTGTCATGGCAAAAAATCCACTACTCATCAGACAGGATGAGGAGAAAAGCAAGTGCCCTATTCATAGTAGAAGTATGAAGCCAAAAGACGACCGTTTTATTCACCTTGTACATGCTCTAATGTCCAAATCATGTAGAAATTAAGGTGTAGAAAGGAGGAAAGAAAATTCCAGATCTCCCGTCAAATTTTGAATCCCATAAAAATTAGATGCTTCATCTCCCAGCATGTTGACTAAAGCAGAAAGACCTTTTGGAAATTCTAAGAATCAGCTGAGGTGGAGAAGGGATGACTATCTAGATTGATAATGATCGAAAAGTGAAGAGCATTCCATTGCCAATCATGAAAAGAAAGCTGAAATTGGATCCCACCCTTCTTAGATTGGACTTAAAAAGAAGTAATGGCATTCGGTTTTTATTAGGATAACACAATTGAATTAAGCCAAGGGGTGAGAATACTAGGGACCATTACTGGGGTTATTGCGTAAAAGAAGTCATCTTTACTACCACTACATTGATTCAACATGAAGGACAGGCGACCTGAAGCTCCGGAGGAAGGAATCTGTAAACATCGTAGATTTGATCCTTAAATCCTCTGCTCAGCAACTCATCAGCTTCGTCCTGGGAAAAATATAGATAAGTGAATAGGGAGAACTTGTTTTGCAGAAAGCAGAAGGAAACCTAACAGGATCCGGAGTCGAAGGAGGAGATGCAGTGCACTCACAAGGACTAGGAGTTTGATGGCTCTGGTGCGAAGAGTTCTCCTCTTTATCATGTCAAGCACCCTGCCCGGAGTTCCAGACACAACATGAACTCCATGCTCCAATTTCCGGATATCTTCACCCATGCTCTTGCCTCCAACGCATGCATGGGCTAGCACGTTCCTGTAATAACCAATAGCCAGCACAACTCTCTCCGTCCGACTCGCCAAATCCCTCGTAGGTGACAAAATCAGCACTTGCACACTGAACAGAACGTGAAGGAAGCAAATTAGCTAAGATAAAATCGATGGCCACAAGGCAGCAACCAAATTCAAATTGCAACTTTCAGAAAGCCAAATAAACGAGGGTGGCTTGAAAAATCAACAAAATACAAGCAACAAAGTCACGGATACTTAATAATAGGAGCTTGTTGACGAGTGCATCCAGGATATTTGCAATACAAATAAGCAAACCCACATTGCAGTTTCAATTATACTAATGCTCCTGTTATATAGATAAAAAATGTAAGAATAAAACTACTTGTTTTCCTTGATAATGAAGAAAACCTTTCATGCCTTGCAAGTGCCTAAAATACTCAGTTGAGAGGACCCACTTAAGCATTCCTGAGTTCATAAACAAATTGAAGATATATATAATGTCACCTGAAGAAGTGCATAAACTCAGGCTACGCTTAATTCCATAGAAAGCATCTCAAAACAAAGTTCAAGAACAAATTCCTTAGACTAAGGCTTGAATTTCTTTCAGGGCCATTCGAGCGGTGATGGTAAAACTAAAAGCCAGCATCCCTCTGCCTCAACATCAGAACATCTCAAATTCTTTAGTTGATGAGGTCGAAAACCAAAAATTCTTCCTGTCAGAGCGATT
Organism: Eucalyptus brandiana; assembly: GCA_014182725.1. Lineage (NCBI taxonomy): Eukaryota > Viridiplantae > Streptophyta > Magnoliopsida > Myrtales > Myrtaceae > Eucalyptus > Eucalyptus brandiana. Next base: position 10,800,586 of record CM024672.1, on the reverse strand, counting down.
GAATTTCGTTACGCTAGAAATTCTCTCTCTCTCTCGAGAGAGAGAAGGTTTGCCATTTTTTTTTTTTTTTTTTTTGTATTATTATTAATCTGTGGTGTCATAGTTTGAGCTCTATAATGTTAATGACTCATCTGACCCTCCAAAGCAAAACGCATAACATGCCTCAACCAAATTCCAGTAGAAAACCGATAGTTACAGAAGGGTCTTCGCTCAAGAAGAGGATCGCGTACTCTCTTCTGGAGGTGTCCACGATTTGGCAAGACGCGAGGGCAAAGGTGGAGGTCTTGCCCGTGCCGGACTGCGCCTGAGCGATCACGTCTCGGCCTCAGACAATTGGAACCACCGCTCGCTGTTGAATCGCCGAGGGCTTGTCGAACCCGTGGCCGTAGATCCCCCGGAGGACATCGTCGCTCAGGTCCATGCTGTTGAAGCTCGACACGGCCTCCATGCCTGGTGCCATCTCGAATGCCGCCGGCGGGCGCGATCGGGTCGCCGGAACTGGCCTTGCCATCAAGGACGTCGCCATTACTGAATCCAAAGAGATGAGGAAAGGGCAAGAGAGCAGTCTCGTCTCTCTCTGGAATTGATGAGTGAGCGGGAGTGTGGAAGCGCTTGTCTCCAACAGGGCCGAATGGACTTTGTGGGGAAGGTTGCTGAAACAAGATCATGAAATGAACATCGTTTCACATAAAGCCTTAAGTGATGATATCAAGTTAATTAAAAGAAATTACTTTTTTTTAGCAGGAAATAAAACTTAATTATAAAGATCCTCGACATTTGCATTTAAAAATCACATACGATTTTGCACCTTGATTTTGGATTTTCTAAATTTTGAAAATATCTTTGACTGAGAAAAGCTAAAATAAAAAAAAAAATCAAGTCACTTCAAAACAGTTAAACTATGGGTATTGCAATTTTTTCCAAAATGACTTTATTAAAAAAATAAACTAGACACTTGTTACCACATTAGAAAAATTGTAATTTCATTCCATCGTGTTATGTGTGATTGGTATCTCTAAAAATTAAGATTTTCTTTATTAGTACCATAAAAATCCCCAATCTAATTTTTGACTATTAAACTAATTTTTTTAGCATAAAAAACTCTTATTCAGTGCATCTATGATAAATTTATCATCCGTTAATATTTACTAAATTGTATCAATACTGTAAAAAGTACAAAATATTATACATATAACAAACGAAGGGTAAAACCCTAAATCGCTAACTCACCAACTGCCATGTCTTGTCTAATTCGGTAATTTGACTATAGAATTTAAAAGAAATTAGTTGAGGGTAAAAATGTCGCATGTGTATTAATTGTGAGGTTTTCTATGATAAAAAAAAATATAGTTTCGTTTAAATTTGTCACATGCGTATGGGTTTGAGATTTTTCATGACATTAATCCTATTTTTTTTCGGTCAAGACCTTGAAAATCAAATTATGCAAAATGACAGCATGGGAAATTACATGTTTTTGACCTTGGAGATCTCATCGCTGGGCCTTTCACTTATGATCCTAATTTCCAACGGAAATTTTGATAATTTCATCAAATTTCAATGCAAAAGATGCCCAAAATTTGTTGAGTTAGCATTAATAATAGACGTGCCCCATGTATGAACTGCTAAAGCGAATTTCACTGATCTTGTACTTTAAATGTTTCCCTTGGATTCTAAATGCGTGTTAATGATCTAGCTAATTAGATCGATATGTTTTGGTGATTTTATTACGATTATTTAAGCATAAGTTGGAATGGTTGTACGAAAAAAAAAAAAAAAACCTTTTCTTAGGTCAATTTAACCACTTGAAAATGTACTATAAAAAAATCAAAAGTTATTTCTTTCATTATTTAAATTTCATTAATATTGTCTCGCAAAATGAAATGAGTATGAAAATATGTAGAAATAAGCGTATTTGGGGTCTTAAAACTTATTACGAAAGTGCAATCGAGTCATAACACTTTCAAAAAGTGCAATTAAGTCGTAAGACTTATCGCAAAAGTGCGGTCGAAACATAAAACTTTAAAAAAATGCAATTGAGTTATAAGCTTGTCAAATTGATCGAGTCGAGTCCTTTCGTTAGCTGTATTTTTTGAAAATTTTATGACTCGATTGCATTTTCATGACCAATTTTAGAATTTGATTATACTTTTTGAAAGTTTTATGATTTGATTATACATTCGTGACAAGTTTTAAAATTTGATTGCACTTTTTGAAAGTTTTAAAATGTAATTGCACTTTCTTTGATAAGTTTAAAAATTTTCAATATACTTATCCCAAATATATATTAATATAATTACAACAAGAATTATTTAATTCTTACTATTCTCTATCGAAAGTTTTGTCTGAGTATTTTCCTTCTATTCAACTTCACATTTTTGTTTGAATGTCAATCTTATGTTTCCTATATTCTCAGTTTATTGATATGTTTTTATCATTTTATTACAATTATCTAAGCATCATTCGGAATGGTTGTACGAAAAACAAACCTTTTCTTAAGTCAATTTAACCACTTGAAAATGTACTAAAAAAAACTCCAAGGTTATTTCTTTCATTATTTAAATATTGTTAATTTTGTCTCGCAATATGAATGAGTATGAAAATATGTAGAAATAAGTGTATTGGGGTCCTAAAACTCATCGCGAAAATACAATCGAGTCATAATAAGAAATGCAATTAAGTCTTAAAACTTACCGTGAAAATGTAATCGAAGCCTAAAATTTTTGAAAAGTGCAATCAAGTTATGAAGCTTGTCAAATTGGTCAAATCGAATTCTTTCGTTCGTTGTACTTTTTGAAAATTTTATGACTAGATTGTATTTTTGTGATAAATTTTAAAACTTGATTACACTTTTTAAAAATTTTAAAACTTGATTATACATTAGTGATAAGTTTTAAGACTTGATTACACTTTTTGAAAGTCTTAAAATGTAATTGCACTTTCTGGACAAATTTAAAAATTTTCAACATACTTGTCCCAAATATGTTTTAATACAATCCCAGTGAGAATTATTTAATTCTTACTATTCTCAGTTAAAAGTTTTGTCTTGAGTATTTTCCTTTTATTCAGCTTCATATTTTTGTTTGAATATCAATCTTATGTTTTCTATAGTCTGAGTTGATTGATATGATTGATGATTTTATTACAATTATCTAATCATCAGTTGGGATGGTTGTACAAAAAATAAACCTTTTCTTAAGTCAATTTAACCACTTGGAAATGTACTATAAAAACTCAAAAGTTATTTCCTTTATTATTTAAATATCGTTAACTTTGTCTCACAATATGAAATAAGTATGGAAATATGTAGAAATAAAGATATTGGGGGCTCCTAAAACTTATCGCGAAAGTGCAATCGAGGCATAAAACTTTTAAAAAATACAATTGAGTTATAAAACTTGTCAAATTGGTTGAATCGAATCTTTTCGTTAACTACACTTTTTGAAAATTTTATAACTCGGTTGCATTTTTGTGAATGATTTTAGAATTTGATTACACTTTTGGAAAGTTTTACAACTTGATTGTACATTCTTGATAAGTTTTAAGACTTAATTGCACTTTTTGAAAGTTTTAAAACGTAATTGTACTTTCTTGACAAGTTTAAAAATTTTCAATGTACTTATCCTAGATATATATATTAATACAATTCTAGCGGACTTATTTAATTCTTCCTATTCTCAATGAAAGTTTCGTTTGACTATTTTCCTTTTATTCAGCTTCACATTTTTGTTTGAATATCAATGTTGTGTTTCCTCTATTGGGTTGAGTCTTTATTTTTGCTGCTCTAGAAATTGGTCATTGGACATGTACACTTTTCTAAGAAGGCCGCCTATAAAATATATACTATATATTTTCCCATTAACTTTCGCTTTGCAATAAATTGAAAACCTAAGATAACACACGAATAAATGGTATACTGTCACGAATCTTAAATAATATAACACGTAAGACTCTAGAACCTTTCTTACCGTGGATGACACTAAAACGATTATGTCGTTGGGTGTGTCTGAACTCTGAACTAAAGCTTGTCTCTCTGCTTCTGTTTTGGATTTTGTCACTCGATTCTGAATCGGTGAATGAAATGGTAAATTGAATGGAATCTGACCCTTTTTTTTTTAATGTAATTTGAAGTCGGATTTCGTTCCTTCATCTGTTTTGACCAATGCGTGGCCATGTTACCAGTCGAATTTTGGAGGCTTAGGAGCTGATTTAGGCGGTTCGCCATTGAATTTTACCGAATCGGACTGAGTGAGGGCTTGCCGATTGTTGAATGCGTGTGGAGCTTTCCCGGAATCAACGGACTGTGCGAGACCAAGAGAGGAAATTGGGTTGATTTAGCTTAATTTGTTTCAAGGCATCGAGAGGAGATTCCTTTCATGAACAGATGCATAGTTGGTGTGCGAGCTGCTGTGGTGTTTCGAGTTAAGGCGTGATCAACAATTAAAGCATGATTGTTGAACTCGACCACCGTAATTCAAGAATATCTTTAAGATTCCTGTCACTCTCTATTATCCTTTTTCCTGTACTGTTATGGTAGTTAAAGGATTTCTTCAAATATTCTTGATTTTTTTTTCCTGGCCAGTGTGTTATTTGGATTTAGTATTTCATTGTTTTTCTGTTGGACAGTGAGGGATAGAGCATGCGTAATTGAAAATATATCCTTAAGGCTTTAATTTTTTTGAAATTAAAAAGCTACTAAAGGTATCTTTGTTCTTGTTATCTCCACAAAAGCTCTATTCAATTAGCTTTGTTGGATCAGTGCAGTTCATTATACAGCTATGTATTATCCCCAGGATATTTCTATGATAAAACGTAATCGTGGATCCATTAGAACTTACCTACGTGGATCTTACTTGGACATTGATATTTACCTGTATTAATCATGTAGAGTTTTTCCTTTGATTATGTAACGACCCAGGCCCACGGTGTGATATTGTCCGCTTTGGACACCGAGTTCTCATGGCTTTAAAATGCGTCACACAGATTAAGGGGCCCAAGCCATTATAAACTGGCCCTGGACTCCCCCCCTAAGATATGTGGGACAAGAGGGAGAGGACCCCTTCCTTGCGCACGTCCGGGGACCGAGGCGCGGACGCACCGCCATCCCTCCTCCCCGCGCACCACCGCTCGGGCCGTCACACTCTCCCCCCTTAGTAGAACAGCGTCCTCGCTGTGGCCTCACACACTGTCGGGAGTCGGCTCTGATACCATTTGTAAGGACCCGGACTCCACTGTGTGATATTGTCCGCTTTGGACACTGAGTTCTCACGGCTTTAAAACGCGTCACACAAGTTAAGAGAGACCCTAACCTGGGTCCTTACAAATATAGTGTGACGGCCCGAGCGGCGGTGTGCGGGGAGGAGGGATGGCAGTGCGTCCGCGCCTCGGTCCCCGGACGTGCGCAAGGAAGGGGTCCTCTCCCTCTTGTCCCACATCGCTTAGGGGGGGAGTCCAGGGCCAGTTTATAATGGCTTGGGCCCCTTAACTTGTGTGACGCGTTTTAAAGCTGTGAGGACTCAGTGTCCAAAGCGGACAATATCACACAGTGGGCCCGGGTCGTTACAGATTAGCATAAGGAGATGGCAGATGACGAAGACATTCAGCCTCTTGGTGTTCATAATGGATTTGGCATGGTTAAGGTGAGAATATTGATGCACCAGTCCATTGCTATGGGCTTTCCTGGAGTGCATGGTGGTATTTGTGCTCACGTAATAACCTGAATTTGACAGGTTGGTTTTGCTGGAGATGATGCTCCAAGGGTTGTCTTCCCCAGTATGGTTTGTCGATCGAGGCACCCCGCTGACATGGTTAGTATGGGCCACAGGGTTGCTTATGTTGGAGATGAGGCTCGATCTAAGAGGGGCATGCTTACTTTGAAGTACCCTATGGAGAGTGGAATTGCCAGCAATTGGGACGATATGGAAAAGATCTGGCACACACTTTCTACATCGAGCTACGCGGGGCTCCCGAACAACGTCCGGTGCTCCTTATTTAAGCAACCCTCAACCCAAAAAGCAACCGGGGAGAAGATGCCACTGATCATATTTGAAACGTTTGTCCCTGATAGTGCTGTCAAAGTTAACATGAAGACATAGTGAGGAGTTGATTTAATAAATGCAAGGTGTATAAATGGGGATGAACTTTCCCATGGAAACTTAGCAAGAGAGTTGATTTAATAAATGCAAGGTGTATAGATGGGGATGAACTTTCACGCGGAAACTTATTAAGAGAGTTGATTTAATAAATGCAAGATGTATATATAGGGATGGCTTCTTCAATGCGGGTTTTTTTTATTTGATTTGATTTGATTTGATTTTTCTTTTTTCTAACCACATCCCGACCTTAATAGCATACTCGACGTGTAACCTAAAGATTTATCCTTTTGAAGGTCCAAAGCGAACATGACATGAACCATAGTCGGCAAAAATCAGACAAGAAGGTTGCATCTCAGAAAAAGGCAAATGAATATAACCTCTCAACTTCCCAGGTTGACCAAATTTCAGCTTTAACATGGGATTGGGACATTCGGAAGGTCCAAAGCGAACATGACATGAACCATAGTCGAGAAAAATTCTACATGAGGGTTGCAGCTCGAAAAAGACAAATGAATATAATTTCTTGAGGGTTTTCTCAGCTAATTCTCTGTTCCTCTCTCCAAAACATTGCTCCTCAATCACATGAATCCATTCCACCAAAGAAAAAAGAAAATCACATGAATCCCCTGACGTCATCGTGACATCAGCCGTGCACGCGCGTCGCACATGCCAGGTGACGTCATCGTAACGTCATCCGCGCACGCTCGTCGCACGTGCCAGATGACGTCATCCGCGCACGTGCGTGGCACGTGCCAGGTCGGTCGATTCGACCCGACCCGACCCATCCAACCCGTTGACCCGACCCGTCCTTCCCGTTGACTCGTCTGACCGTCGTTGACCGGCGTTGACCGGCAGAAAAAAAAAGAAGAAGAAGGAAAATTATGTATTTTCCAATTTGTTCATTGTAGATTATAAGTAATCTCTTTTTATTCTGCATTTGTTGCAGGAACTATGAAAAATTATGTATTTTCCCTTTTGTTCATTGTGTATTATAAGTAATCCACTTTTGTTCTGCATTTGTTGCAGGAACCACGGAAAATTATGTATTTTCCCTTTTGTTCATTGTGGATTATAAGTAATCCATTTTTATTCTTCATTTGTTGCAGGAACTATGATACGTTATGCACGCATGCCTACATTTCCGAGAACGGACGAAGAAAATGCAAGACTTAAAGGGCTAATGACAGAGTTAGCTAATTATCGGTGGAATGACGGTGATGTAGTATCACACGTGGTCAGGGTCAATCGGATGATATAAGAAATCATTTGGAATGGTTATCCTATTCCGGATTTTGAGAATGTGCCGGTTTTAATGAACACTCTTCCACCTGAATGGCAAGCAGTGTTAGATCGCTTATGGGAAGTCAACGTGGTCCCAGATTATAGGAGGTTTGTAGTAGCTTTTGTAAGAGAGTACTATAGGATCGAGTTAACCAAAACTTCAACCTTTGAATTGAGTGTCACATGGCGCCGAGTGAATGCGCCTTGGAGGTGGCATAAGAGCTCTTCAAAGGTCTTTCCATGATTGACCAATGTGCCTTCAGAATTCTTAGAGAAATTAGAAGAGACTTTCCCAATTTATGGGATAGATGAGAATATTTGGGTTTAATTATTTATTTTTCTTAGATTAGTTTGAGATGTTTTAGGTGTAAATATCTCCTATGTTAATATTTTTCCTCTGAATATATTATTTAGTGTAATTGACTTGTTTAATTATTGAAAGTTCAATATTATTTATTATTATAAATTAGTATGTTAATTTACAATTCTTTGTGGGAAGTTCAAGAAAGTTTTAGTAACTTTGTTGAACTTATTTTGCATAGAAGACTATATTAATGATAATTTTAAGTTAGGATTTTTGGATGATGATTGAAAATATAGTGATTTTTTGATTCTGAAACCTTGCTTGAAATTATTCATTAATATGATGGGTCTGTACAAAATGGATGCATAAATAATATGCATTAATAATTCGTGCATATGTGTTTGATATGTTCAGATTGATGGCTTCAGCAACTAAGAATATAATTGTTGAATTGAACAAAGAAGACAAATTGAACGGCAAGAATTGTGAAATATTGAATACAAAAATTCAATATGTGCTTGAAAAGCAAGAAGCACTAAAAGCTCTTGACCATGTTATGGAAGAACATGAGGATGCTTTGTGTCACCTTAAGCTAGCAAAGGACCGCCTAAAGGCATTTGAGTAGGAAACATATATTTACTATGTTGCTTCCAACTCAGTAGGAGCTTTGAGCTCTAAGCGCAAGCACATTGATTCGTTCAATATGTTGAAATGTAAGGGATCAAGTCCTTATTGCAAGAAACCAAGAGTTAACCAACATAAGAGAGGAAAATGTCATCGAGTGAAGAATATTTCAAAGGTGAAGTGTTATAACTGTGACCAAAATGGTTACTATGCTCGCAATTGTCATGAGCCAAAGAAAGTAGTCATCCCTTGTACTCTTAAGAACTTTGCTAATGTGTCAAGTTATGTATTCTCAACTGAATTTAATTTTTTGTGGATTGTAGATTCAGGAGTAACAGACCATGTAGCGAATGATAGAGAATCATTCATGGAATTTCGACGAGTTCTGATTGGAACTAAATGAATTTATGTAGGAAACAGCTCTAGAGTTGAAGTAAAATGGATTGACTTGCTAATTGAACATACATAGTGGACGCACTTTATTCCTACATGATGTATTATATGCTCCGGAGATTTGTTGAAATTTAGTGTCTGTTTTAGTGTTGGTTAAGCTTGGTTTTAGTATGAACTTCCATAATAGTGGTGTGGATTTGTATTTGAATACAAACTATTATAGTTGTGGTTATTTTCTAGATGGTTTTATTGTATTGAATGTTGACTGTGGTAATGTTAATGTTTGTTATTCCATTTTCAAATCTTCTAATTTATATGATAATGATGTGAATGTGTGGCATGCTAGACTTGATCATATTGGCCAACAACATATGAATAGACTAGCCAAAGAGGGCTTGTTAGACAATATTGAAAAAGTCGATTTACCCATATGTGAGTATTGCCTAGCAGGGAAAATGACAATAAAACTATTTAGAAAAGGTACAAAAGCTGAATTTCCTTTATATTTAATTTATTCTAACGTCTGTGATCCAATGAATGTGAAAGGAAGGCATGGGGCTGTTTATTTCATCACATTTATAGATGATTATACTCGATTTGGATATGTCTATTTGATTTCTCATAAATCTGAAGTATTGAGTTGTTTCAAAAGGTTTATGAATTTAATAGAAAATCAATTAGACAAGAAAATAAAAGTATTGAGATCCAATCGAGGTCGAGAATATTTATTTGATGAGTTCGGAAATTTATGTGATAAAAAGAAATAAAAAGACAGTTGTCTATTCCATATACTCCTCAACAAAATGGTGTTGCGGAGAGAATGAACAGAACCCTATTAGAAATGGTTAGATCTATGATGGCGTATGCTAACTTACCTATCACTTTTTGGAGTGATGCGTTATTAATTGCTGCCTATATACTTAACCGGATGCCTTCCAAATCAGTTACTTCCACTCCATATGAGTTATGGATAGGTAGAAAACCAGACTTAAGTTTTTTTTTAAACCATGGGGTTGTACTGCCTATACTCACGAGCCCTCTCACAAGTTTGGAAAATTGGGTCCTAGAGGAAAGAAGAATATTTTCATAAGATACTCTGAACACTCAAAAGGGTATGTGTTTATAGGTGAGCAGGAAAGTGGAAGTATAACTGAATTTGAATTACGGGATGTCACATTCTTAGAGAATGGATTTCCTAAGAAAGACGAAATATGTGAGGACTACTCCCTATTTGAAACCCTGGATCTAGATAATGAATTTAGTGGAGTTCGTCTAAGTAGGAGTAATATGAGAAGTGATGAATTTAATTCAACTCACTCTCAATTACAACCACATGATGAAAAAATATCGTCATTATCTAATTCGAGTGGGAGCATGATGGGGAATGATGTACAAAGTGTACAATCTCCCATATGGCGAACAAGTCGCAAAAGTATTCCCTATCGACGCTTTGATATTGAAGGGAAAACTTTTATGGTTGCTCCACAGGATAAGGATGAGCCAAGAGATGTACATTAGGCTCTTAATTGCCCTGATAAGGAAAAATTGATGCATGCAATGAATGAGGAAATGGAGTCAATGAAGTAAAACCATGTTTTGAAACTAGTTGATCTTCCAAAATGACGCAAAGCTATTGGGAACAAGTGGGTTCTCAGAATAAAGCGTAAAGCTGATGGCTCAATAGAAAGACACAAAGTTTGTCTTGTGGCGAAGGGGTATAATCAACAGGAATAAATTGATTATGAAGAAACATTTTCTCTTGTAGTGAGATTTACCTCGATTCGCATTATTCTGGCAATAGTGGCAAGTATGGATCTTGAGTTATATCAAATAGATGTAAAGACTGATTTTCTCAATGGAGAATTAGATGAAGAAATATATATGGAACAACCTACTGGTTTCATTATAAAAGGCAAAGAAGAAAATGTATGTTGACTTTTGAGATCGATATATGGCATTAAGTAGTCGTTGAGACAATGGTATATACGTTTTCATAATGCTATAATGGCATATGATTTTACAATAATTAATGAGGATCATTGTATATATATCGAAAGATCTAAAAATCAATTTGTGATCATATCATTATATGTTGATGATATACTAATTGCCTGAAGCAATATGAATTTGTTAATACTGTCAATAGTTGGTTATCTTCTAACTTTGAGATGAAATATATGGGTGAGGCTGCATATATTCGTGGAGTTAAGATTTCAAGAGATTGTTCGAAGATGTCATTATCTCTTCGCAAGAAACATACATAAATAATGTTATTGAATGATTTCATATGCAAGATTGTAAACCCATAGATGCTTATATTGCAAAAAGTGAAGGATTGAGCCATAGACTATGTCCAAGGACTCCACAAGAAAAGGAACAAATGAAACATGTTCCTTATGCTAGTGTTGTGGGAAGCTTAATGTACGCTATGATGTGTACAAAACTTGACATATGTTTTGCAGTTGGAATGGTGAGTAGATACTAATCCAATCTAGGTCAAGCACATTGGAAAGCCGTTAAAAGAATACTGAGGTATATAAATGAAACTGTTGATTACAAGCTGAATTACCATATTCAAATAAAGGATCTGCGACTTGAAGGCTATTTAGATACTGATTGGGGAGGAGATTTAGATGAAAGGAAATCTACCTCTGGATTTGCTTTCTTACTGAATAATGGCGTCATATCTTGGAGCAGTAAGAAACAAAACGTGTATAGTCTTGTCCACGATGAAAGCTGAGTCGTGGCATTATCAACAGCAATGCAAGAAGGTGTTTGGCTTAAGATATTTTTGGATAATTTAGGTGTTATTGGGTATGCTGCAAATCCATTATTGGTTAACTGTGATAGCTAAGCAGCTATAGCGTACATCAAAGATCCAAAATATTATGACAAGACGAAACATATAAATACTAAGTATAATTTTATCAAAGATATGGTTGCATGAAAATATGTGAACTTACAGTACATATCTACGCATAGAATGGTAGCAAATCCTATGACAAAGCCAATACCTAGAGATGTGTTTTGTGGTAATGTAAAATCCCTAGGACTGTGTAGAGACTGATGTACTGAATATTATAATTTCCCTAAAGTGTTCACATTTAGTGAATTTTTGTTATTTCATCATTAATGCTTATGAATCTTTGTTTGACGATTATGCATCTTAGTGCTTAGTGCATTATATAAAGTTGAGAAAGTATGTCGAACAAATAAAAGATTAGCCCATTCACATGAGTAATCGCCTCTATTTACTATGTGATAAATAGAGATGAAATGGTTTTTAAGCTTATTATCTAGGTGATAATTGAGAGCCCAAGCTTAAAATATATGTCACCTTAACTAAGTGTTAAGATGAGGACATGATATTGACTATGTCCGAAAGTAAAATAACTCACATATTTTACTTTATTTGTCTATGATGCCAGATGTGAGTTATGATAAATTCTGTGAATGAGTAGATATGTGAATTCAAGTTAGACATTAGGTATGTTTGAACTATCATTTGTACGGTATTGATTGTGTAGACATACGCTCCATGGGAAATGAGTTAATACCGTAATATATATTTCATACTACGTATGCATAAGATGACTAATAAGAGTGGCAAAAGTTTGATCTCAATTTTTATGTCATGTGAAACTCTTAAGGAAAAAAGTTCTTTAATTTAGTGCCCTCATGACTCTTACTTATTCTCAAGATTTATATTCAGTATTTGCTATCTTAGAATGTTACCAATAATCATGAATTGATTCGATCTAATGAGATATTTCTAGAAAAGCAAGCTGAATTGAAATTAAGAGTTTGAAGGAAAGATGAAGATCGAATTGGAGAATCACATTATAGTTTTATATTCACTGGTCGACCAATTATGATTATTTTTGGGATAATCATAATCGTGAATACAATATATCATTATTTAAAAAGAGATCAAGAGAAAGATATAAATGTGATCGATCGATCTAAGGTACTACATACTAAATTTACTCAAAGTGTGATGCCCATTATGAACTACTATATATTCCTAATAGATATATGGCAATAAGCTCTTAAAGTATACTGGTCGCATGGATTATTCATCGGTATGAATGTTGCAGAGAGGTAAAGAGGATCTTGTTTGGCCCACCATGTGCAAGTGGGAGATGATGGGTTTTTTCTATGTGTTGATGGGCCTAAGTAGAACCGTCCGCCCATGATGGGCCTAAGAACCCGGCCCGCAGATTAAGGGCCCATGTACGAAGGATTGAGATATGAAAAGGCATGTTGAGGGGTTGCGTCTTTTGGAAGATGCGTTTTACGTTGAGAGATTACATCTTTTTGGGGAGACGTTTTAAGAGATAGAAAGAAAAAGAGAACATACCTTTACGTAGGAATGTTTTCACTTTTTTCCCTCTCCCAAAAAGAACGTACATCTTCAGAGTTTTCCTCCCCTCAAAGCAACAATATGCTCCTCGGTAGAATGGGATCAGGATTCTTCATCAAACTTCAACATTGGTGTTTAATTTGGGAAAAATAAGGTATGTTTGATTTCGTGATGTGCTTTTCGATTGGTGATACATGTGTTTTTTAGGCTCATCTTTCGTGTTCGTTTTAGGGGTTCGATTGAGTATCGGATCCGTTTTAAGGAATCTGTTATTCCCAACATAAAGATATATAGAAGTGTTTCTTGGATCCCGCATTGAATATGTTTGGAGAATCTTTGTTTACAATGCTCACAGCTTTTAAACTTGTAGGTCTAAAGTGTATGGGGCTGTCATATGATTGAAAATATCTTTCATCCATTTCTTTTTATATATGATTCTATATACTTCTTAAGTGTCAGATCATTTTCATATTTGCCAGTCATTTAGTCGCAATGAGCATAATGTTGGTGAATAGGTGGGAGTAAACGAGGGAAGAGAAATGGGCATGCACAAGCGGGAAAAAAGAATACTGAAGAGAAAAGCTAGGAGAGTAAAATTCATGAAGAAGTCCCTTAATTCTTAGATTCATCCAACATCTGCTTTTATAAATTTGTGCACTTGAGATCTTTGATGATACACACCTATGGGAGATTACATATCCTTCAATCTTCCCCAAAGAAAAGCATAATAATACCTGAGTATGTCATAGAAAGGAAATGTATACGGACAAACTTCAAGTATATGCAATTATATAATTATGTATTCTCTATTGTCTCGAAAGTCCAAATACAGTTTCCGCGTGAAAAATTGTCTTTGCTGGTGCGGTGGGAAAAAAATGTTGTATGATCTAATAATTAATTCATCCAACATGGAACTCACATAATTAATTGTCCAGACGGCATTGGTCCACAAGCTCCGAAATCTTTTGCTAGAGATCATTTAGGTGATTGCCCCGTCTTTAGTCTTGACCGCCAAATCGTCCACATAACATTCGAAGATATAGTGGAGCACAGTCCCGAGGGAGGAAAGTCATGAACGTTGCGCCCACTTTGTTTGAACCTAAAATGTATAACTTTGTATCGGAATATTCCCCTGGGAATTATAAAGGCTGTCGTTTCCTCTCCACCATTTGGATCCATTCTTGAATTGATTGCTGCCGGAATATCCATTCTATCCGTAGCTCGGCGATAGGCAAAAGGAATGCGTCCTTTGGACTGGCATTGTTTAAGTCTCTAAAGCTAACAAAACACTTTGACATTGGTCATTCTTCTCTTTTGCTGGCAAAATATTTCCAAGCTGAGCAGGGTATTCATTTCAGTAACCTTGATAAGTTAGTCGAATTCAGCTACTAGGTCCGGATGAAAAGAATTTGGTTTCTGCACGAATATTCAACTAAGATAACATCTGTTTCTCTCGTCAGCCGGTGACTAGGCATATAAAAGTAGATAACATGCACATGCACGTGCCCATAGACGTGCAGATTCCCCTCTTTTATCAACACAGGTAATAAATCCAAGATGTATAAATAAGGATGAGTTATTCTAGTGCTCACGGAAAGGTCAAAAGCCCATATATATCCGCATTGAACAAGAATGCCTTGGATTAGAAGTACGTAGTTTTGTGAAAGTTAACGTGGAAACTTGATAAGAGCGTTGATTTAATACGTGCGAGATTTATAAATAAGGATGGATCCTTCAACAGAGGTTTTTCTATTTGATTTGATTTTCCATTTTTCTATCCACTTCCTGGTCTCACTCGCTTTCTTTTGTATGGCCAAGAACGGAAGTCCTTTGCCTTTGCAAGACTCCTTCAAGTCATACCCACAAGCACTAGAGACTCATTGATTTTTTTTTTTTGACAACTTGTGAATTTAATTCTATGTACCGCAACTGCTATCCCTGTCCACATGTGAATAGCTTAAATGTGGACTTTTTTTTACCTTTCCATTGAGCTAGCCATCACTAACTCAAATATAACATGGCAACAAAATATCTTAAGAGCAAAATAATTAGCAACACCTAGCCACACTTCCTGAGAAGTTAAAGATTTGATCATATCCAAGTAGCTCGTGGTACAAAGTGTGACTCCTAAAATTCATTTTTCCCTGATTCAATCTCATGTGGTACTTCCTAACTAATAGAAATGTTCCCCCGCGATTTTACTCTTCACTAACAAATCATCAACGCATGCCTCCATATTCCTTTTCTAGTGTTGACAAAACTTTGCTTGCCCGCCTTTGGTACGTCGCGAGTTCGAAGGGCATCGGGCGAGTATAACCTTGATTGGTGATAAGTGACGTCTTTTCCTCATATTTCAGGGCCAGTCGTATTTAGTTTTACCTGCATCTAAGGACAATAGTTTGTCGCCGTTCGTTGAATCTACCGGTTGCTTCGTCCGGGGCAAGGCGTAGTTGCCTTTCGGACAAGCTTTATTCAAGTCTGTCAAATCTAGGCAAATTCTGCGCTTTCCACTGCTCTTCTTCAAGAGCATCACATTGGCCGACCACTCCAGATAGTTCAGTTTCCGATGAAGCTTTGCCTTCTTCAATCTCGCCATTCTGACTTGAATCGCATCTTGCCGATAATGGGCATTTCTCTTTTCCTGTCCTACAAGGACTTTATCCCGTTCAACGTTCGAATGGGAGCACATTATCGTGGGCTCGGTTGGTTGCATATTTGTTGGTACCCATGCGAACAAGTCAGCATATTCAGATACGCATTTGACGACTCGTATTCCACTTCCGGACCATCACAACCCTCCCAAAATGAATCTCGACATAATTCACCAGTCGTTAAGGGCGCGCATGACTACGTTTCTATTTCTCTATTTCTTTATTCCTCGGAATAAATTTGGAACAAAAATTCATTTGGTAACATAGTTTCATTTTTTCTATTTCTATAACAGATTTATATTCCAAAAATAAATTTGAAGTAAAAATCAAAAGCTAAAACTTTTAGCTTTTCTATTTCTGGAACAGAAATGAGAAATTAAAGTTTTCTTCATCGTTCCCACTTGTCATAGGCCATCGCCCACCTACCGCCCATGGGATGCCGGATGCCCATTGCCAGTTGCGGGCCACCCACCACTAGCCCCTTGCCATCAGCCGCCTGCCACCAAACTCCAGCCGCTCGTCACCTACTGCCGGCTGCCGGATGTTGGACATCTATTGGTTGTTGGCCACTCATTGCCAACCATAGGACGTCAAAGGCCCACCGTCGACCACTGGATGTCCCTCACCGATTGCTTGTCAGTCACCATCGATCGCTAGATGTCGATCATCGGACTCTGACCGTTAGCCATCCACTGTCAGCCACTAGTCTCTGGTGGTGGACGTTGGATGCTAGATGCCAGGCATCGGACTCCGAATGATGGCCGCTAAACGTTAGACTCTAACCACTCGCCGTCGATTGCTAAATGCCAGACACCAATTGCCAGACGTCATACTCTGGCCACCGAATGCCAGCCGTCACTACTCTTAGAAATAAAAATTTTATTCTCTTATCAAATGAATTTTTGCTCCAGAATTAGAAATTCTTAATTGTCATCAAACGCGTTTCTTTGCTTAGAAACTCATCCATGGAATATAAATTGAGAAATCGATTTTTGGCTAAAAATGGATTTCTATTCTAGAAATTTTGCCATGCTCGCCCTAAGTGGCCACGAATGTCCCTATGGGGAAGTGGTAGTTAGCTTCTCAAACCCTAATGACCGTAACTTAAATTGAAATAAAATTCATAAACTAGTCACATTTATCATAATCCACATCAAAATGACTTATGATTAAGGCAATCAAGAGTAATACAATGGAGCTATAACAACGATTCAAAGTATACTCACAAGAAAAAGATTAATGAAAATGAAACACCAATAATTCTAACTTGAATATGCTCAAAAAACGAATCGCGTTTAACAATGAACTCTTCTGCGTTTACGATTTGGGTTGCAAACAGGTTTAACGAATGAACATTTTGATCAAATCAATAAGTGGTTAGTAGGCTTATGCACTTAAATTAATAAAAAAGATTGGAAGCAAAAGTTCATATATTTACCTTCAAAAAACCAAAGGCAAGGACCGGTCTTGATGCATGGATTCATTGCCTTGCGGACATCGGACTCTTATGTTGATTCTTCAAAGTTCTCACCTTCAGCCCTAGGAGCAGCTAGGCATGTTACCGTGAGTATCTGAGTTCGTGACCGTGAGGGGCCGAGTTCAGCCGTGAGTGACTGAGTTTCGACGGAATCCAACAGTATGCAGCTGAGTTTGGATCTGAATTTGCTCATGGCCAATTGCTCTTCCATCTGCCAGATGTCCTTGTGTGATTGAGTGTGTTCTCTCATGGTTGAGTAGTACCTTTGTCGAGGGGTGAGCATGATTCAGATGGACGGTTCCCACCCTATAATCGAGAATCACCCACTAAATACCGATTCCGAAAAATCGGAATCTTGGGGTTTGTTTGTTTTCATTCTTTTTTTTTGTTTTTGAACAAAATTTTTGTTTTTTTGTTCCGGGGAAAAAAAAAAAAACAAGTAAACGCGTTTGTTTGCGTTTTTGTTTCAAATCTATTTTTTTATTCCCAGGAACACATTTAGAATAGAAACAAGAAACAAGAAAAACGTGTTTTTTATTTCTAGAATAATTTTTAAGAACAAATTTTCTCTCTCCTCTCCTTTTCTTCTCTCTTTTTTTTCTTCTTTTCTTTTTCTTTTTACTTTGGCCGGTCGCTGGCCTCGACCATGGCCGGCGACCACCCGTCAAGGGCCGGCGACGCCGTCGAGGGCCGGTGACCTCGCCGGAGCGTCGCCGGCCCCCGGCGAGGCTCGGCCTCGCCTTGGCTAGGCCGGCTTGGGCTCGCCTAGATTCGGCGAGCCCGAGCTCGCCGACCACCGGCGAGGCCGCCGGCCCTTGTCGGTCGGTCGTCGGCCATGGCCGAGGCCGACGACCGGCAAAAGAAGAAAAAAAAAAAAAGAAAGAAAAATAAGAAAAATAAAATAAAAACATTAAAAAATTAAAAGAAACAAAAAAATAACATAAAATTACCAAACGTGTTTTTATTCATTTTTTATTTCCGGAACAAGTTTACCAAATGCGTTTTTATTCAAAAATTGTTCCTCGGAATAGAAACACTTTTTCTATTTTTGTTCTCTAAAACAATTTTTAAACAGAAATGTTACCAAATGCGCCATTGATCCGCCCATTATTTCCATGGATCTGCCTAGTCCATGGCAACCCCAATTTTTAGCCCTTATTAGGGATCCCATTTACTTCTTCATAGTTTGGATAATTTCACTCTTAATGGGCTTATTTTCTTAGTGACAATCCAGATCCAGAGTCAATTTTGTCAAATTCAAATGGGAGTACTTCAATTTGATAAATTTAGCTTACTTGAACATTAAAAATTCAAGCTAATGTGCTTCAATTGATGCAATTCAAGTTGACCCATTCTAAACTAGTGTTCAATTTGATCATTGGACCTCAATTTCATTTTGGTGTCTAATTTGTACCATCATGTAAACGTCGATTTGAATTCATTAGGTCACCTCAAATTCAATTGATTAGACCAATTGATATTTTATTATATCAATTGAATTCGATTGCGATCAATTTAATGATTGGGAGTGGAAATTGCATAAATGCGCTAATGGATTAGAAAATCTAGAATTTGTGTACCCATTAAATCTGAGCGCAATTGATGCTATTCATGAGGTGATTAGGCTAATTTAAATCAATTAAGGTGTTGATAAAATGTTCGATTGATTTAATTTGGGAAAATTTAAATTAGTTATTTTCAATTTAGCCCAATTCTCTTTCAATTTGACAGAACTTCCTTACAATTTGCATAAAAGTTTGAACTAGAGACTAGTCGAATTGGTTTAGACCGGTTTGAGCAGTCTCCGACAGGTTCCAACCATTTCCCGGCCAGTTTTTGGTGGCTAGCGGCCACCATAAGTTGGCCATCCTCTTTGCCAACTGACCCATATCCCTTATGCATGAAATTACAAAAATGTCTGTAGTGTGAAATTACGAAAATACCCTTGAACAATGAAATTACTAAAAAGCCTTGGTTAGCCATCCAATGAAGAAGCAATCTTGACCATTCATTTATTTCTTTAACTTGTCTATCCAAGTGATCACAATTAAGCCAATGAGAAGATTGCTTGCTTAGGAAGACTCATTTAGAGTCTTTAGATCAAACCAATGGCTAGGATTTCATCTTGAGGGGAGTATATAAATATTTTGCCTTTAAAATTTGAAGGGGCTTCATTCTTAACTCTCTCTTTCTCTCTCTCTCTCTCTCTCAACTAAGCAAGTGGCCAAAGCCCTACTTGCTATGCATTTGTACCAGCGATCCACCACATGAATCTCCAGCCAGCCCCCTCATCAGTCGTAACACTCAACACCGACGTTTTTTGCCAGATACCACGATCCAACGCCATTTCTCTTTCGGCCCAATGCCCGTGCTTCACACCAGTGATTCCATCAGGCGGTTCTGGATCTTCCTCCGATGATGGTCCATTTAGCATTCCGATCCTTGTGATGCCAATCCTCAACGATTCCTTGAAGTTTTCGTGGTTAGACCTAGCTCGGATCTTCACAGGTTCTACTCCAATTCCTTAATCTTCTATGATTGTTCGAACTTGTTCGCACATCTTGTTTTTGTGTGATTTATTCAACTTTTAGGATCTTTTCTCAATCCCATCATGAGGATCATTGGTGGTGGAGTAGCTCTATTGAGCTTGAGATTGATCATGCTAAAGTTAGGTGTTCCTTAGAACTATTAAAATATGTCCGATGAAGCAAGATCCGTCCATAACGATTCAAGGATCATTTATGAGGGTTTGGGACTAGGACTTCCGTTAGAAATGGCTAGGGAAGATGATAGAATGGCCTAAATCGATTATTTGATGTTTGATCGTTTGATTGTTGATGATTCATTGTTATGAAAAGTTCGTATGCCTTCTAGACCAGAAAGCTTTGATTGAGGATATGAGCTATTATATGACCATATCTAATGAAAGTGTGTCATTGACATTTTTTTTTTTGTCAGTCCTACTCTATTCCTACCCTACACTCACTCTCAGATTTTTGCCCTGCCTCTTGTAGGGCGTGGGAGTCGAAATCCACTCCTGAAACTTATGCGTCCCCACCCCATCCCCCTGAGAATGTGGGGATTTAAACCCCTCACTTCCCCATTCCATGTTGGAAGGGTAGCCACTGGGGCGAATCCCATTTGTAAAGCATGTTTTAAGCCTCAATTTGATATATTATGAGCTTCAATCGAACATCGTTTACTAGATAAAACTTGCTTCGAAATATACTATAAGAATCTGGAAAACCGATAAGCTCTCCTTATTGCTCTACTTTTTATGTACATCAGCAGTTTGTCGAATTTTTGTAATTTTTTGTGATGTGATTTTAGAGTCGATGTTTCATGAAATTTGTTCATCACATCCAGATGTAGATCACATAAAATTTTCATAAAAACTGAATGCCGTTTGGTTGGCACAATCCTCCTTCAATCTTCCGTTTTTGTCTTTAGATTTTGGACTTCCAGCTTGACCTTTACTTGTTCTTCGACTTTGCAAATCTAGAATCGGTCTCTTTATGAAAAGCGTTCATTGCACTTTAATCTACATTGACAAAAAATTTTAGAAAATAAAAAGCTCATTTGCTATAGTGACACTCTAGAAACTAAAAATTAAGAAAATTCAACTTAAAAATTAAGAAAATTCTACGGTGATGGGCTCAAGTAACAACGCGCACAAGTGTTTGTACCTCCAAATCACGTAAGGGTATTAAACCCGATTAGGGGCCCATCATAAAGTGAGAAAGCTCGTCACTGCTTGACTGGGCAACGCAAATCTCTCATGACATTCACGGTGTTGAGTGGGTCAAAGACATTTGTTCATATCCAACTTTCGCTAAAAACTTTTAGAATCTCAAGGGTTTTCTACTGAGTAGCTTAAAGATGGTAGAGTTGGCGCCGGCTTAGCAAGAGCAGAAGTCCCGATGATACCTTGGTGAAAAATGGAGATCGAAAAGCACCAAGAAGAATACTTTTTATTAACCAGAAACTCCAACTTTGGATGGAAACCTTGGAGCGTCAGGTTTTCATGTTAAGCAGGCGTGAAAGACGTGATATTTTTGGTGCGAGTTTAGCAAAGAGTTTTAGACGCCTCGGTGAAAATTGAAGGTTAGTGAACACCCAGAGGTCAACGCCTTGGACTTATTTATTTGGGAAAGGGTGAGGAAATTGATGATGTCTGGTGTTTCGGGAGATTGTCGAGCACCACTTCATCTTAAGGGAACTTAAATATCAAGGATCGGAGCTCGAAAGACTAACATAAAAACCCTCGAATCAAACATTCCAAACACAACCCCAATTGCTTCCAAGTTTTGAAAAGATCAAACAATTCGATAATACATGGGTCGGGAGTAAAGCTGTAGACTAATAACCGGACCTCTCGCGGCCTTTCTAAGAGTACCCACTGTTATCCTGTCATATTATATCGGCAGGGTCCTCCGGACATTCGCATATGTTGATGCCATAATACTGCTCTATGTCTCTAAGAATCTGGATCTCTTTGTCTTTGACAAAATTTACCACAACACCCTGCAAAAGCAGACACGGATTGGCATTCGTAAATTGCAATGTCGATGAGATTTGTCGTTATACCCACGGCAAGAACAAAAAACTGAAAATAGGATTGCCGTTGCGTCCACTTCAAGGTTCATAATAGTTACCTTCCGCCCAAAACGGCCTACTCGACCGGCCCGATGGACGTACAGCTCTCTGCTGTTGGGAAGATCATAGTTGACAACGAGACAAACCTACAGAGTGTATTGAGAATGATTCAGTCGTCCACTTGCACAACTAAATGGTCGTGGTGCAACAGGGAAATAAGAAATTTGGCCTTCCGTAAAAGCAAGCATCCGACGTACGAACACGGCAGACAAAAACGGTAGAATGTCATCATCTGCATTATTGCGATGTTAAATTTCAGGACTAACCTGCTCAACATCAATCCCTCGAGCCCACACATCGGTGGTGATCATCAACCGAGTCGCCCCAGATCGAAATCCAGCCATTACTGCATCTCTCTCCTTTTGAGGCATTTCCCCGTGCATGAAAGACACGGTGAAGTTAGAATCACGCATCTTTTCAGCAAGCCACTCCACCTGCTCGACAAATATAAGGAAGACATGAAGAGCCACAGCACAAAATATAGATCAAAGAGAAATAGAGAAGTAGAGGTCTTCACAATCTCTAAGTCATCGAGAGTTTATGTTCCACCTCAAGTGTGGAACCCAAAGTGGTTGGGGTCGTACCTTCCGCTTAGTGTTGCAGAATACAACTCCTTGGCTTATGGGGCAGTTGTCGTATAGATCGCACAGGGTGTCAAATTTCCAGTCTTCTCTTTCCACTGGCACCATGTACTGGTCGACGCGCTGCAACCATACGAAGAAAAGGAAGGATGGCGTCAGAAGAATCTCATGATCCCTAGCCACCATCAAATGCAACTAACCCAATGTAGCTCACCTCCAGCATCAACTCATCGCGCTTCACAACAATCCTTACGGGATCGGTCATGAATCTTCCTGTCATCTCTAATATCTCAGTGGGGAGGGTCGCTGAAACTAAGACAACCTGCAGAGAATGCCACTCATGCCTTAGCCAGTTGCGTACATGAACGTGTAAGAGCGACTCCCTAAAAACTGATTTAATTTAGAACGAAGCAAATCATAGCAATGTGCTGAAAATTACAGAGTGCGCTTTATGGGGAGAGAAGCATGTCTCGTCGTGGCAAAAAATCCGCTGCTCATCAGACAAGACGAGGAAAAAAGCAAGTGTCCTATTCATAGTAGAAGTGTGAAGCCAAAAGACGACCGTTTTATTCACCTTGTACATGCTCTAATGTCCAAATCATGTAGAAATTAAGGAGCAGAAAGGAGGAAAGAAAATTCCAGATCTCCCGTCAAATTTTGAATCCCATAAAACTTAGACGCTTCATCTCGCAGCATGTTGACTAAAGCAGAAAGACCTTTTGGAAATTCTAAGAATCAGCTGAGGTGGAGAAGGGATGACTATCTAGATTGAAAAGTGAAGAGCATTCCATTGCCAATCATGAAAGAGAAAGCTGAAATTGGATCCCACCTTTCTTAGATTGGACTAAAAAAGAAGTAATGGCATTCGGTTTTTATTAGGATAACACAATGGAATTAGGCCAAGGGGTGAGAATACTAGGGACCATTACTGGGGTTATTGCGTAAAAGAAGTCATCTTTACTACCACTACATTGATTCAACATGAAGGACAGGCAACCTGAATCTCCGGAGGAAGGAATCTGTAAACATCGTAGATTTGATCCTTGAATCCTTGGCTCAGCAACTCATCAGCTTCGTCCTGGCAAAAATATAGGTAAGTGAATAGAGAGAACTTGTTTTGCAGAAAGCAGAAGGAAACCCAACAGGATCCGGAGTCGAAGGAGGTGATGCAGTGCACTCACAAGGACTAGGAGTTTGATGGCTCTGGTGCGAAGAGTTCTCCTCTTTATCATGTCGAGCACCCTGCCCGGAGTTCCGGACACAACATGAACTCCGTGCTCCAATTTCCGGATATCTTCACCCATGCTCTTGCCTCCAACGCATGCATGGGCTAGCACGTTCCTGTAATAACCAATAGCCAGCACAACTCTCTCCGTCTGACTTGCCAAATCCCTCGTAGGTGACAAAATCAGCACTTGCACACTGAACAGAACATGAAGGAAGCAAATTAGCTAAGACAAAATCGATGGCTACAAGGCAGCAACCAAATTCATATTGCAACTTTCAGAGAGCCAGATAAACAAGGGTAGCTTGAAAAATCAACAAAATACAAGCAACAGAGTCACGGATACTTAATAATAGGAGCTTGTTAACGAGTGCATCCAGGATATTTGCTACACAAATAAGCAAACCCCCATTGCAGTTTCAATTATACTAATGCTCCTGTTATATAGAATCAATAATGTAAGAATAAAACTATTCGTTTTCCTTGATAATGAAGAAAACCTTTCATGCCTTGCAAGTGCCTAAAATACTCAGTTAAGAGGACCCACTTAACCATTCTGATATAATATACATATATAACCTGAATAAGTGCATAAACTCAGGCTACGCTTAATTCCAAGAAAGCTTCTCAAAATAAAGTTCATGAACAAATTCCATAGACTAAGGCTTGAACTTCTTTCAGGGCCATCCGAGGGGTGATGGTAAAACTAAAAGCCAGCATCCCACTGCCTCAACATCAGAACATCTCAAATTCTTTAGTTTTTTTTTTTTTTTTTTTTTTTTTTTTTTTATGACCGAGGATCCGCCTCAGCCCCCTTATGGCACCACACCGCTAGACTGTGCCTAGTGGCATTGTCGGACGTCGTCCGAGAAATTCAAAAATTCTTTCCTGTCAGAGCAATCGAATTTCATTACGCTAGAAATTCGAGAGAGAGAGAGAGAGGGTTTGCCAATTATTTATTTATTTGTTTATTATTAATCCGTGGTGTCATAGTTTGAGCTCTATAATGTTAATAACTCATCTTACCCTCCGAAGCAAAACGCATAACATGCCTCAACCTAATTCCACAAGAAAATCGATAGTAAAAGAAGGGTCTCCGCTCACGAAGAGGATCGCGTACTCTCTTCTGGAGGTGTCCACGATCTGGCAAGACGCGAGAGCAAAGGTGGAGGTCTTGCCCGTGCCGGATTGCGCCTGAGCGATCACGTCTCGGCCTCGGACAATGGGGACCACGGCTCGCTGTTGAATCGCCGAGGGCTTGTCGAACCCGTGGCCGTAGATCCCACGGAGGACATCGTCGCTCAGGCCCATGCTGTCGAAGCTCGACACGGCCTCCACGCCTGGCGCCGTCTCGAATGCCGCCACCGCCGCCGCCGCCGCCGCCACCAGCGGGCGCGATCGGGTCGCCGGAACTGGCCTTGCCATCAAGGACGTCGCCATTACCGAATCCGAAGAGATGAGGAAAGGGCAAGAGAGCAATCTCGTCTCTCTCTGGAGTTGATAGTGAGCTCGAGAGAAGGAGCCATGCGAGCGCGCGTTATATATATACGGGGAAATTTTTCAAATAAGGACAAGGAGTGCCCTAATTTTTCAAATAAGGGTCTGAATGGACTTTATATCAAATAAAAGCTTGATGACTATCTTAATATAAGGGCCTCAAGACCAAAATTCCAAATACTAGCTCAAAGTGCCTTTATTTTACCAAATAAGAATTTGAAATGAATGTTATCTCAAATGTGGACTTAAAATGCATTCATTTTCTCAAATAAGAGTCTAAAGTTCTGATGTTGGTATGCTTAAGGGCATTTTCGTCCTTTATATTTTCTTGTTTTCTTCCCTTTTTTTCCTTTTTCTCTTTTATTCGATAAAGAAGACAAATTAAAAAAGAAGACTGAATTTTTCTTTTAAAAATAATTGACCCTTAAAAAAAAAAAAAACCATAGAGAGGGTTGGTTGCTGCCCTCCTGCATGTATTTTTCTTTTCGTTTTTTAAGTTTTAGCCTTTCTTTTTCTTTTTTTAAAGAAAAAAAAAAAAAAAGGAAAAAAGAACGAAAAAATGGAAGAAAATAAGAAAAAGTAAAGGACGAAAGTGCTCTTAACCAACCAGTGAGGATAGGTCATTCTTTGAAACCGATATGGCTACTTCACATTTTATTTGAAAATAATGTTCACTTCAAATCTTAATTCAAAAAAATGATGACACTTTATACTTTTATTTGAGATAATATTCATTTTAAGTTCTTATTTAAAAAATTAAAGGCACTTTGGGCCCTTTAGAATTTTCCCTAGTTACGAATAAGAGTCTGATCTTGCCGGTCAATGGCATTTTCATGAAACGAAAATTTTAATTTTTAATTTTCTTAATTTTCTCTTTTCCTTCATGGCGACCCTCACCTAGCCATCCCTCACCTGTGGCCAGCAAGGGTGGCCCTCACTAGATCGAGCTCGCCCATCCCTCTTTGGGCATTGCCGATAGCTAGCCATTGCTTAAGACCAATAAGAAGAATTAAAAAACCCAAAAAAAAAAAAAAAAAAAAAAGGAGGTAAGTCACAAAACTGCATTTGACCAATTGGAAAGTCAAGCCTTTATTTGAAATTGACATAGTCACTCCAATCCCTTATTCAAAATAAAATCTATTTAAACTCTTATTTGAGAAAATCAAGTTCTTATTTGAAGTAAGGTTCAATTCATGCTCTTATTTAGAATTTTTCTTATATATATATACTGTGGAAGCATGGCTATTGACATGAACTTTGCTTTACTGGATTCGGAAACTTTGCTCTTGAACATCAGCACTTAAAAATCATATACGATTTTGTGCCTTGATTTTGGATATTTTAAATTTTCAAAGTATCTTCAATTGAGTAAAGTTCAAAAATATCAAGTCACTTTAAAACGATGAAACTATGAGTATTGCAAAATTTCGTAAAAGGACTTTATTCAAAAAATATCCTAGACATTTATCACCAAATTAGAAAAATTTTAGTGTCAATATAACACTTCAATGTATCTTTAATAATCAATTTTTTTTGTTAATACCATGAAAAAATCTCAAACTTATATATTTGTGATAAATTTATCTCAAACTAATTAATCCACACTTATGACAAATTTATCATAAACTAATTTTTGACCACGAAACTAATTTTTTTTAACCTCAAAAAATCGGTGTATTTGTGATAAATTTATAATCCGTTAATATTCATTAAATTAGATCAATACTGTAAAAAATCACAAACTAATATACATGTGATAAACAAAGGATAAAACCCTAAATCGATACACTCATCAACTTTCACGTGTCATCAAATTTAGTAATTTGACAATAAAATTTAATAAAAAATAATGGAGTGTAAATTTATCACATAATTACCAATTTGAGATTTTTCGTGACAATAACTCTATTTTTTTGGTCAAAACCCTGAAAATCAAATTATGTACAATGAAAATATGGGAAATTATATGTTTTTGTCATTTGCCGTACAAGTAGGCAATTCCCAAAAGATCACATATTCTTTTAATGCTCTCACCTAAGCACATTAACATTTGAGTTTCATCGTTGAAGGTTACCACGTCAAAAGCTTCTCATGAGTTAATTTCAATTTCACATGTATAGTTCAGAAACACTCTCTCCATGTTCCGGTATGTTATTTAGTTCATCACTACCCGTCACCATTTTGAAGCTTGCCGGTAGCCTTTTCTTGTTTAAACTCTCTCATCCCAACGATCACTTTGCGCCCACATCGGACCAGGTTGTTGCATTTTTCTAGTATATGTACCACCAACACACACAGAATTGGCGTGCTCCAAGCTATGTACCAGCCCTTACATGACAGGAAATTTAAGCTATACACAAAACATGCAAGAGCTATTATTCCTTAGCAATCTAAACTTTTGGAATACTCAATTTTGTCAAATTCGTTCTTTTATTAATTAATATTGTTTAGTAGGGAATTTTAGGATGAGTTCAAGCCATCTCGGTAATTAATATGAGCAAGTCAATATAGAATTTCATCAACTGAATCAAAAATTAAAAGAAAAAGAAAAATCACACCCCTTTCCAACATTGTGTGGTAGGACATGAACCTTGCTGCAAATTTATAGATTAGCATATAGATTCGAGTATGGCTTAACAAACATGTTCAACTTCTATTGATTGCAAATTTAAAGGTTTAGATATAGACTTAAGTACAGATTACGAAACATGTTCAACTTCTATTGTTTTCCTTACTTTTTCTTTCGAGAAAAAAAGGCGGAAAAAGACTTGATTGCAAGAAGAAAAATTAAAGAAAGTTGCTATAATTTGATATGATGGACTATCTTTGGACTTCAGACAATGATGTATTTATGGTATCAAAATATTTATTAGCGTCGAATTGAATTTCAATTTTTCATTTTGTGATTTGTTAAATCACATAACCAAACCAAGATCAAATCATAGATTTTGCCTAAAAGTGAATAATAAGCACCGGAGAGTATAATTAAAATGAAAATCTCCATAATAACAAGCAATGCATTCACTTAAGAAGTCCTTAGTCCATACCCAATTATGTGTATACCACTGAAAATGCACATGAAGATTCCTTGCCTCATAGTTAAGAAAAATTGCACATGTTAGGGAAAAAGGTATGACAGTGAAGATTTGAGATAATCCAAAATGAATACACAATATGATTGAATCTGAGGAAATAATTTGCTAGAAAATTTCTTGCATGAATGCTAACTAGACGACAATCCTTGCATCGTATGGGATAGTTATAAAGTTGAGATGAATTCAATGATATTTGAGAATGTCATATAAAAATTTATCAACTAAAGCCGAATGTTTTAGATTGACTTATTATCGAACATACTGTGCAAGGAATACTTGAAAAAAATGAAAGCGCAAAACATGAGTTGTGATATCTTATAGTCAAATATAAATTCGTACCGAGTAGCATAGCATATCGACTGCATTTACTTTTCCAATCACACATGCAATAGCATTTATAAATTCCCTATATATTATAAATCATCATGGAGAGAAATAAGTAAGAGGGATAGGATGTGGCAGCCCACTTTGCGGAGAATACAACAGAGACAATTCTTGCAATGAGCCAGACCAAAAAATAATTCTGGCGAAGAGGAGAAGGTATCTCTGATTATGTAGAGTCGAAGTGTCAAATTTGTGAGAAAATTTTATTATAGGCGATCGGTTTTAGGGTGGATTAATTTCCATCTTAGAATTTGAAACGAGATCTGATGGGGTCGACTTTCAGTTTGTAGAACTGGGAATTAGTTGTCCAGTCTTGGAACTGAACAACTGATTTGGACCGATTACAAGGCCGGTCTCAGAAATTGTGATCTTTTTTTATTTAATTTTTTCTATTTCTTACAAGTGGGAGTTTCACAACATTAAAAAAAAGGAAAAGCATTAATTTCAATTAATTTATTGAATAAATGTTTACGTGTTCGAGGCCTTAATTGATGGCCAACTAGACAAAGTTATGGAGGAATGCGTAGGTTTGCCTTCCATATATATGTCATTACTCTATTTTTGTGAATATTGAAACCTAATATACTAGTCCAAAGTTTACTTCAAATAAAGAAAAAATAAAAGAAAAATTAAGTAATACGGGTTGGTCCATCAGTCCGGTTGGAACCAGGATTCAGACCAAACCGAGTGAGACTAGACCGAAGCACACCCCTAATTTTAAATTCTTATTGTATATGCTAATAATGAATTCTATTTTTGCACGCAAGTTGCAAAAATATTTATACATTCGCTATTTGTTTATAAACAAGATTAAACTGTTAGAGATTGATATGAACTGGTCACCAACTTCCACTCAGCAATGCCAATTTCATTGTCCAATCCTTATCAAAGAATATGGAAGATGATGAATGGATGATATTGATTTTTGCGTTCAGCGGGGCCCCTAAGCTCGTCATCATGGCCATCAACAAGCAATCCGGGAGGAGCACAATTTGGCAATGTCCTCTTCAGGAAAGAGATTATCTCCTTGAGATTGCAAATATTCCACGGTCTGCTTCACTTTCTCCAATCGAACTCTCCACATCAGACATCCCAGGAGGCGTATGCACAAGGTCAGGAGGCAATCCATTGACCGAGCTTGATGCAAGAGCGTAAATTTTTTGACCTGGTTCAGTGCTTTCCTCTGTTCTTAACTTTCATCTGATGGAGCCGGCGTCGCCGCCGCCGAGGCTGATTTGCTGCTTCTCCTTCATGCCGGCAAAGGATGAACGAAGGAAGAGACGGGGGAAAGGGGTTTCGAGATCGGACCTGGAAAGCCAGAGCTGGGGAAAGAATGAGGACATGCTGTCGGACGTGAGCACGTTCTCAGTGCAGGAACAGGAGAGGAGGCTGAAGATCGCGCGGGAAGAGGAGGAGAGAGCGAGGAGGGAGGCTGAGAAGGTGGACATGTGGGTGAGACAGGAATCAGCACGGATGAAGGTTTCCATCCCAGAGGAAAAGGATGCCAAGTAACGGTCTTATGGTTATATAGCTAGCTAATCATACATCAATCTGTTCATAAATTCAACAAATTGTTTCATTTTTGTGTATCAATTCTATTGGTTCTTGAATTCTGTTGTGCTTTGTTTGAGGAAATCAATGAGTTATAACTTCTAGGACAGTAATCATCAAAAGGAAGGCAAAATCGTAGGTTGAACTCGGTGCCATAAGCAGAACACAGGCACTAGTACTATTAATCAGTCTCATGTTCAGCTCAGATGCCTACTCTGCATATAAGAAGCTTGGTGGTTTGTTAGACTTTGTTAATTGAGAAGTGCTCTCTTTTGGAAAGAGGGAAGCCAAGTTGATTCTGAATTGTTCTTCGAGTGGATATTCTTCGATAACAAAGACCACTTGTTCTTAAGAATTACCCCGATTCAGCATTGGAAATCCTTCAATGAATCCCATGCCTGCAATGGACGCGCATTATTGCAGATTCAGCTACAGGAAGCTTCTGCGAATGGTGAACCATGAATTCCCAGATCTTCCTGATAGCATTCCTGTTTTCAGGTTCCAAGATAACATCATGGCAAGAGAAAACAATGTGTTCCTCAAGGATCAATGCCGTTCTCTGTATCCATGGCGACATTTCTATTTGTGTGATGATCTTGGGTTTTTTCCGTCTTAGGAAATGCCAGAAGGAGGGAACTTTGCTCAGCATACCACAATATCGTCAGCAGTCTTTACATCGACTGTAGTTCGGGCCATGCTCTTATTGCAAGCAAAGACCAAAGGAGTGCTGTCAGACTTCCTGGTAATGCTTTACCAAGCCTGAGAGCAGAAGCACACTAGAATGCACCAAGGCACATAATATAATTCACCGTCTCCCCGAAACCCAATAGAGATTCAATCTGCTACAAACAATCAAGACAAGATCATCAGCCAAGTGAAAAATCACAATGAAGACAGGCTCTCTTCATCATTCCATTCAACTCAGCAATCTCTTTGAGCTTGGTCTGTAGATGATCGAAAGCCCACATTTTCACCAATTCAACCACCTCTTAAGCTCTTCCCTAAAGATGGCATATAAGTTGTAACAAGCAACAGAGAAATTCTTAGGAAATTTGTGGGAGTCATCAATAAGAAAAGAGACTTCTTTACAAGTTTAACAAGAAAAGACTTTATCTTTGTATTACATTAGCAATTTCACAAGCAGAACTCAAGCCAAACATGGAAAACCCTGTCCGGCGCACGACATTGCATTACCCCTATGGCCCTTCACGCATAACGCATCAAGATTGCATTTTTCCATTCACTCAAGTTTGGCCAAAACCACACGAGATCTTCATTCAATCATCGTCGCTTGAAGTGGTCATCATCCTTGATGACGCCTGCCTCGCCATCCTCGCGATCTTCTCCGCCTCACGGGTTATCCTCTCTTCCTCCTTCATTGCCTTCTTCAGCAACTTCTTCTGCTCTTTCACGGAGAAGCCCCCCAAATCCGACAATACCTCGTCCTCCTCCATCCATTTAAAGCTCCTGCTCATCGCCTTCTCGATAGCCCTAGATTCGTCCCGCTTCCTCGGTGTCGGCTTCTTTGGCGAGCACCAGAAGCAGCCGCCCTTTCTCGGGGGCGATGGCGATGGTGACTTCGACTTCTTCCGGGAATCGTAATGATACGTCGGTGAATACACTGGATCGTGCTTTGTGGCGGACTCCCGAGGCGATTTCTCTTCCGGGTTCCCCTTCGGCGGCGAGAAAATCGCGTCCTCCGCGGACGAATTCCACGAATCGGAACCCGACGAGTCGCGGTGCCCATTTCCCCGCGGATCCTCCGGCTTCGCGCCCGGTTTAGGCCGAGCCTCCTCGTCAAGCGCCGGCTCCGTCTTGCGGTAGCTCGAGCTCCGGAGCGCGGTCTGGGGTTTGGAGACAGGGAAGGACTTGAGCTTGCGGAAGCGGGACTCGAGGTCGGAGGGCAAGATGGAGTCGTCGGCGGCGAAGGAGGAGCAGTTGATGGCGGCAACCTGCTCGAGGACGCAGAGGTCCTTGGTCTGGGAAACGAGGTCTTCGACGGCGGAGTCGTCGGTGTCGGAAAGGTGGGAGAAATCGGCCATGGATTTCTCCTCCTCCTTGGTCTTCTTCTTCTGGGTTTGCGCTGTTTCGTCGAGATTTTTCGGATTTGCGATTGTGGGTGCGAAGATTTTGTCGGGTTCTTGCACAGTGTCTACACTTTGACTCTCTGCTTTTGCTCTGTTCCAGACGGAGCTTGCTCTGCTTTGCGATCTTCTGGGTTCCTCTGGGTTCTTCTGGGTTTGCGATGTTTCGTCGAGACTTCGGATTTCCGATCGAGGGTGCGAGGATCTTGATGGGTTCTCGCCACCGTTTTCTTACCCACCACTGAACTCTCCGCTCTCTTGCTCTGTTTCAGACGGAGCTTGCTTGTGCTGCCTCGGTGGCCTCTTCCCAACGGCTAGTCCTTGTCAATGGCGATTTCATTTTCAACAGGTGGGGACCCCAGTCGAATCATTTAGGAAGCTCCACCGAATCTTGAAGCTGAAGGCTACAGCTACGGGGACAGCGATGGCGAGCCGAAGGCAAGATGATCGAAAGCAGTCAAAAAGCGGAGATGCCCCCTTTCCTTTTTCTCATTGCCGACTCAAAAGCCAAGAAAACCACGGAGGCTTGGGCTTCAATCCTATGTGCTTTTTTTGGTCCTTTGAACAGTGAAAAGCCCATGGAGCTGTTCTTGCCCTTTTTATGGCCACTCTGTCTAGAAAGTTGAATAAATTAAAAATAATAATAATATATGGGAGATAGGAATATGAAATTTCTCTATACTTCGATTGTAGTATGAATATTACATTACCCTATTTATAGGCTATATGAGACGGCTATCTAACATTACAAGATACACATAATATTAAATATAATCAATCAATGATATACTTTATTGAAGGAGTTATATGCATAATCTTTTGAAATGTGTGGAATCAACTAAATATCCTAATATTACTAACAAAGAACCCCTTCCTTGGCTCCTAACATTTTGTAATATGTCTCTCACCCATGTCCTGAACTCAATGCTACTTCGTCATGTTGCCCAAAGAATGCCATTGAAATAATGTCAAGTATTTCAATGTTGAGTATGCACGGGTGGCTTCAACATGGAAGTAACAAGAGACTTTCGTTCAAATGGTGCAAGTGACTCGTCCATCGATTCTTTAACCGCACTTGTTCAGATCTTCATCCATGTTTTCTCCTAGTCATGAACAGATCTAGTTAGTTCAAGTTTATAAGCAATGGTGGTTGCCCAATGAAGACTTGCCTTTCGCTTCCTCGAGAGACGGAACTGAAGATGACAGCTTGAACAATTTCTCATTGTCAAATCAGAAAATGTTGATTGCTAGTAGTAAGGGAAATGGAGAATGCTCGTGGTTCAATAACTGTATAGTGAAAGGACAGTCTTGATTTTACATATTATGACCCTAATGAAAAAGAGGGGGTTTCCATCGTAATTTCAAAGGGTGCAAGTTGTGAGGGGCACAATGGGGAGACAAAAAGTCCGAAAACGCCCTACATATTTTCATGTAGTGTTAGATATCTGAAAGGGTTTTACTGGGAATAAACACAACCAAACTCGTCTACAGTGGACTTACCTAAAGTCCACATGAAAATGTCAAATCTCTACACTTCGTCAACAAATGTGCGGCGCATTGCAAGGAGCTAGTGACTCCACTACAAAGCACATAAGCAACAAAATTACCTTTATATGGCCAGCATATCTTACGAATCCCAAATGAATGTTGAACCATCATTAAAGAAAAAACAAGAAAATCGGCGTGACAAAAACTTTCCACCGGACAAAAAATATGCTCATATCATTAGCTCTCTTAATTTGAAATTATGTACATATACCATTCAAGTGCACGAGGGTGCTTCGAAATCATCAATTATAATCAATCTTGTGTTTATGGTTGTCTCAATATCGACTTAAATGGTCTCTAAGTTTTGGAGATTAATTAGATATGTAATAACTTTGACATTTGTTCACTATGGGAAAAAAAACTCTCCCACATGAAACCATTTTAGTCGATGACAGGGAGGATAGGTCAGCTAGAATCATGTCACATCAAGTTCATGTTGGTGGCAAAATTCAATGAAGGACGTATGATCTCTTGTTTCATATAAGGTTAGGTAGCTCAAATAATTCGTGTGGTCCTAATATGTGAAAAATGACAAGGGCTTCAAAAGAAAACCAAAAGATAACAGAAAATTGCTTCTACTTTTTTCGACTTAAATGAGAGGAGAAATGTACTTCTTGACAAATTCTGTATGCTTGCTTTAAGGGCAATTTCATGTAGATTAGATATCCAAAGTAGAAAAATTACAATTGGGAAAGAGTAAACACTTATTGAAATGTCTAGTCATGCTTTGAAAATCTCCTCAGCAAGTCCCATATATTGTCTTTTGTACTAGGCGTTGACACATTGAATTTTATCTGGAGCTCATTCACACCCAACAACCCAGAATACTCAAATCCTTCCCTGCTCTCTCTCTCTCACTCGCACACACACACAGAGCTCGATGCAGATTTAGAGCTCGATGCAGATTTAGAGCTCGTCGTTTATGGCGGAGTTTGGCGCCATTTTGACCTTCCAATCGGCCAATGAGGCCGCGGCCTTCGGATCTGGAAATGGCAACTTCTCCATGGCGGTGGAACTCATTGGCAAGATGCAGGTTTCTATGGTGGAGAGGCAGGGAGAAGAGTTGGTGGAGGAGGAGGAGGAGGAGGGCGTTAGGATAATGCACATTTTTCTACCACAGACGTCACGCGACCCTAGGTGAGTCAATGCCGAGATCACATGACCTCAAATAGGCCAGATTTGGCTTGTAAGCATCACGCGAACACAATGAGAGCCATTGAGGTCACGCGACCCTAGGTGAGTCAATGCCGAGATCGCATGACCTCAAATAGGCCAGATTTGGCTTGTAAGCATCACGCGAACACAATGAGAGCCATTGAGGTCACGCGATCTTAGGCAAGCCAAATCTAAAGAAGATGATGAGCCTCAATTCTCGAACTTAATTGCACTAGACTAGGTGACCCTCAACTCTGTCAATTAGGGCTCAAAATTGAGCACAAGCATCATGCGATGATCTAGCCTTACTGCCTCGAGATTGTTGAATCTCGGCGACAATCTATCAATTCGCATTTTCCTTGTTC
This sequence comes from Eucalyptus brandiana, assembly GCA_014182725.1. Classification (NCBI taxonomy): domain Eukaryota; kingdom Viridiplantae; phylum Streptophyta; class Magnoliopsida; order Myrtales; family Myrtaceae; genus Eucalyptus; species Eucalyptus brandiana. The sequence continues at coordinate 10,765,260 of CM024672.1, read as the reverse complement.
TAAAAGAGACAATAAGCAGAGGAGATAGATAAACGGTGTGAATTTTAGGACTCCGGCGTTCCGAAAAAGCCGAATGCCTAATGCTGATGAGTAATGATTTTGAGTTAATGGCCTTAAGAGGACTCTAGAAATGCAATACAATTTCCTGATGGCCTCCCAAAAGTGTTTACCAAATAGGTTTGCAATTTTTGCATTTGATCAAGAGTCTTTAGAGGCCAAAGGACTTTGGAAATGTGTTCCCAAGCACCTCCAAATAGAGGTTTCTTTAAGTGAACTGATTTCCGCACTCCATCAAAGATATTCGTGCAAATTTATTGGCGCTGGAGAGATAAATAAACAGTAGGTTTGCAGAGTTCAGATAAACATGGATTCGCTTGTTCACTTATAGATATAATATATTTAATACCAAAAAAAAGAAAAAGAAAAAGAAAGGATGTATCTAATAAGCCCTCCAAATATAATGCTTTTGTAGGCCATTGTTCTTTATTATGCATTTGAGAGCTTAGGATTCCGATAAAGCTCATCCTCAAAGAAGATAACTATGGCTAAAGCTGTGAAATTTAAATTGGTTATTTCTAAGTGGAGCAGGAAAAAGAAGATTTTGTTTAATAAACTGATTATTATTATGAAACATACGTATCACATCACTTTCAACTACTCCTCCCGATATTTTATAATGCCCACCCAAAATTGCTGCTCTCATGCCTCTCATCACTCCTCTGCTCTGCTCATCCATATCATGCCTTTAACTTTGCCAAAGTTATACATCATTCTATTTAATATATATAGAATATATGGGTCACGTTACTTACACGTTCGGGTATTTCGATTTTTTTCTAAGAAAGGAACAAAATATAGCTAAAACCCTAGGTCAAGTAATTGAATTCTGCACATAAGTCAAATTGCATCGTTTGCTTTCTCATTGTAGACGATGCCATCACCATCAGTTGGGGCAAGTGGTATGTGCAAGAAAGCAACAAAGTGCTAGATAAATGTACCATTCGAACCAAAACATGAATGTGTTTTTTTCCTGTGAAACGGAGAAGATGTGTTAATTACTTTTGCATCATGACAATCTTGGAAAATTTGTCTAAACGACAAACACTATATCTAGATTTTTGGAAAAATTCTTAGATTTTCTTGAAGTGCGTATTGTGGACACAATGTGTACGAATATCCGACCCAATATATCATTATGTAAGACCCACATAACTCAATTCAAAGATTTATGCGTGATTATATTTGATCCATATTGTTGGATAGTCTATCCCAAAAATTTAAGTTTTTAGGTGGAGGAAAACCATGTGTGTGTGTGTGTCTATATATACATATGTATGTATATATACATACATATATATATGTATGTATGTATATATGTATGTATGTATGTATGTATATATGTATGTATGTATGTATGTATGTATCCTCTCCAATCGTTTTGTTGTCTTATGGTTTTTTCCAAGAACCATATGTGGTACATATCATGGATCAGCAAGATTGTCTTGTGCATTATTCCTGCTGACTAAACTCAAACGAGTTGGTGAGATAAACACATGGACACGATAGGCTTGGAACATAGGAGTTGTTGATACTCTGCGATTGGCTGATATTAGCAATTCCGACCCAAAATCTCCCCAAAGGTAAAAGTATGCGATCCACACCCAAAACCCTACCCCAAAAAACAATAAATGATACACGGGCGATTTCTGCATGAAGACACTATAGAACGTGACAAAACACGCAACAAAAAATATTAAGATAATGTTATAAAAGACAAGGTATTAGATCAATTGGAAAAACAAATACACTCTCCCCAAATTTAGTAGAGTGGTTAGGGCAGTTGAAGAAAGAATGTCTTCCTCTTTCCTGTCTCTCTTCCTATCTTTATACCCCCTTAATTCTCATAAGAATTAAAGCCGTGATCTGTTGGCACCAAGAACACCCAAGTCATCCAATAATTTTTCCACCCTCTCTCTCAATCTCTTCTTCTTCCTCTTCTTCCATCCAGCATTAGCAAAAAACAGTATGAAGGAAAAGGAATCGAATTCAAAGCCATGGAGGCCCTTGACGGCGAATTGCTGCTCGGCTGAGGACCAGACCATCTTCGGCAACTTCAGCCGCTGCCGCCCCTCGCGGTCGGAGTTCTCCAAGAACATCGCCCCGATGCCATCGTTCCGGAGGCTCTCCTTCTCCGACCTCAGCCGGTCGTCCTCGATGCGCATCAACGAGGACCTCACGATGGCCTTTGGGCCCGACCTGTACGACTTCCAGCTGAGCGAGCTGAAGGCGATCACGCAGAACTTCTCGAGCCATTTCTTGCTTGGGGAAGGTGGGTTCGGGACAGTCCACAAGGGTTACATAGATGACAGTATGAGGCAGGGCTTGAAGGCACAAGCCGTCGCTGTTAAGCTCCTGGACATTGAAGGCCTTCAAGGACACCGTGAATGGCTGGTGAGTAAATGTTCTTTAGCACATCAATAGAACAGTTCATAATTCAGTCGACATTAAACTAAACTTTATTGTAAAAAAAAAGAAAAGTCAGAAACAACAGCCAATCACGGCTGTCAGTTGACTCGTTGCTTTAACGGACATCCATCAATTATTGCTACAAGCTAGGACTCAAGGTTGAAAACCGAGACCGGCTACCTAGTTTGAGAAGTAGCTTATATTCTGATGGGTCAACATCTAGTTCATTAATTATTCTAGGACCCCAAGGAGCCTAAACTTTCTTTGAAAATAGAAAGTTAATTATCTTGGTTATATGTAACATCATGTTCTTAGTCACATCTGCATGCTTATTGTATGAATTTCCTTTGCCTAGGATATGGGTAAAGAAATAATTAAAAAAAAAGCGATGGTAGTAAAATTAATTAGTCGAATTTGAATTTAAATGATTTTTCCTCTCTTGATGTTGCAGGCGGAAGTGATATTTCTGGGGCAACTTAGGCACCCAAATCTGGTCCGATTGATCGGCTACTGTTGTGAGGACGAAGAACGACTCCTCGTGTACGAGTTTATGTCTCGAGGCAGCTTAGAGAACCACTTATTCAAAAGCAAGTTCACTATCCATTTAGTTTAATTTTTTGTCAGGGTCTAATCAGCATTTTCACTAAGAAACAGATAAATTTCGCATCGATGGCTGATAAATACAATTGTCATTAATGTTTAAAAATCAATTGCTAGTAATTTGCCAATTTTCAGGGATATCAATATCAATGCCATGGGGCACAAGGCTCAAAATTGCAATAGGAGCAGCCAAAGGCCTTGCCTTCTTGCATGGCGCTGAGAAGCCTGTGATCTACAGGGACTTCAAAACTTCCAACATCTTGCTTGACTCTGTGAGTTTCTTGGACACTACAATATATTTAGTACCAAACATTAATGGAAAATTACAACTTATGTTCCATTTTGAGTAATTCCAGGATTTCACGGCCAAATTATCTGACTTCGGACTCGCCAAAATGGGGCCGGAAGGATCGAAATCCCATGTTACGACTCGAGTGATGGGCACTTACGGTTATGCTGCACCAGAGTACGTCTCAACCGGTAATGCCTTACGCTCGAACTGGAAAGTAATCTTGATTGATCAATTACTAATAAGTAATAATTGACCCAAAAAATATAACCTGTCAACCATAATGATTGCTTTCAGGGCACTTGACCACAAAGAGCGACGTGTACAGCTTCGGGGTGGTCCTCCTGGAGCTGCTCACGGGGAGGCGGGCCGTCGACAAGCTGCGGCCGAAGACGGAGCAGAACCTGGTCGATTGGGTCAAACCCTACTTGGCAAGCAGCAGGAAGCTGAGGTGCATTATGGACCCAAGGCTTGGGGGGCAGTACTCGGTGAAAGGGGCCAAAGAGATGGCCCTCTTGGCATTGCAATGCATCAGCTTGCAGCCCAAGGACAGGCCCAGAATGCCTGCCATCATTGAGGCCCTTGAAGGCCTCCAGAACTTTACGGACATGGCTGTGAGTTGTGGGCAATGGCCTTCCCCCAAGGCCAATGCAAGAAATGGAGTTCATGCCAGGGGAAGGAATGTGGAAGCCAAAAATGGGAATCATAAGAAATCTCATCCAGTAGCTCCTATTAGGAAAACTTGAGGGAAGAGACGATGGGAAGGAGGGAGGTGTCTTTTGTCTAATTGTAAAGTAGAATGTGTGGAGGGTTCTCCTTTCAGGAGTTCTTATAATGTTGTGTGGAAATATAGCCGCCGGTGTATATATGTGTATGTATCATACATAAGGAATATTTATGGGGAAAAAAAGAGGAAAAATGAAGAGTGATGGTGATTATAATATGCTATAATATAATAATAAGAGCGTACTTAGGGAATGATGATTGGCACATATAGCATTTGCATTCGACTATGGGTTCACCCCTATTTCTTGTTCATTGATTTCAAGTTGACAAATTAGCATGGATTAGTGGATGACTAACCTTCATGTTCCATCAATTTGACCTAATGGTTAAATAATTGGTTTGTAGTGCACCATATCGGTTTGATCCCCACGATACTAAGTGCACTTTTCGCTCATTTTTACTTGATTCATGATAACAATTTCTCATGGCCAAGTGCAAACAATCTCACATTTCAAACATTTACCTAGGTTTTAGTTCACCGTGTGATTTAAGATTATTAAGGAATTTCCATGTGGGTTTAATTACCTCAGAAGGCTTACCTATTATAAGAAAGCTCGGGAATTAACTTGAAATCCAGCTTGCGAAAATTGGGAGCCACTTCGGCTCCCAATTCGGCTCCCAATTCTTACGTATGAACCATTGATTTGACCTTGAAACTATTCCTGGGGTTCAACTGGTTTTATACGATATTTAAAGCAAGTATGGAGAGCTCCAAACAAGAGAATTGGAACCTGTGAATAGCAATGGCCATCGGTCAGTGGTGGGCACGGGCACAGCCATTTAGGGCCAAAATTAAATTTTAAATTTTAGTTTTCTAAAGAAAAATTAAAAAAATAATAAGAATTATGACTTTTTCTCTCACTCAATTTGCACACATTGTTTTCAAACTTTTGCGCATAAGTCAAATAACGGGATCGCACATTTCTGGTGCACAAAGAGCGCAATTGCCACTAAGAGGCGCATGTAAGTAGGCCTAGGCCAACCGGTAAAGAATAATTTTGGAATTTCAAATTTTAGGTATGGCATATGTATAGCCTTTATTATCCTAAAATATGATTATATTTCTATGCTGGAACCGAAAACCTACTGGATTAGTTTTAAGTTAGTTCCTCGGGCACCTAGTTTTCTAGTTCAAAATTCTCAGAGCTAGAACCTAACATAACACGTCTCAAGTTCTCAGTTGTCCTCGTAATCGATTTATAGGGTTTTCCTAGAACTAGCTCACCCTGAAGTTGAGTCTATTCCAATTCTTTTCACGTTATAGGCTTGAGATTTTGAAGAGATGGATCGTAACCCAAGCAAAGCACCGTCAATTCACAGCCTCCATTGCTTGGTGAAGAAGGCCTTCCCTCCATGTGAGCTACCAAGCGTTAGCAGCTGGATTTTACATGCTCAAGAGCAAGCAAAGCAGAGAGCAAAAGTGCTTCCCCCTCAAGCAAAGTGGTGCACCTTCCAATTCCCAAATTGCATGGTTGACTAAAGCGAGCTCGATTTTGTTGACTTTATTTTTCCCTTGATTTAATGGTGGTGACGAACCAAAGTTCTTGTACATGAAAATCAAATTCTTCAATCGCAAATAACCCGAAAACCTGCCTCGTGATGTTGAGGAGGCTTTGAATTTGGTCAAGTCCTAACGTGCAAACTGCCTTCCAGTGCAAACCACCCAACCGGGCGTTGACTTTTTTCTCCATCTGGTTTCAAATCTAATGTTCGATTTGCCTAACTTTGGCCGAATCGACGTGTCACGGTCCACTGGAATCAAAGACATAACTTTCTTGGATCTCATGGAGAAGGAACTTGCGTAGGATTAGGAGTTAAAGTTTGAGATTTGGGATCAATTTACCCTAAATCAATTGCTTCCAATAACAAAGAGTCCAGAAAATATTACCCGATTTCATTATGTTGCCCATTATTGAAATTTCAAAATTGATGCCTAACTTCCCTCTAATCACCTCATGAATCCACATTTGTTTGTAAGATTATATATTTTAAGTCCAAATTTGAGGCCGGAAGACCAACCATTAAAGTAATTCGAAGGGGCCAACCGAAAAAAAAAATATATATATAAATAAAATAAAATAAAATAAAAATAAGAAGTAATTTGAAGGGAAAAAAGAACATATCATATTACCATATAAAACGACATTAAAGGGCTATGCCGAAGATTTTCGAAGTATTTTTTGATACTTGATTGTGACAAATACCATTTAATATGAAACGAGTGAGATGAGACTAATCCCCAAGCTAACTTCATGTGGAGCAAAGCACAATTAGGCTCGTCTCAGTCGTCGGTTTTGCTTATGTTATGACTTTCAAAAGATGCTTGATTTAAAGAGATGAAGGAAAGTCACAAGCATCCAAATGAAGGTTCCTCGTTCCCTCTTTTTCAACCAAAGGCGTGAGAAACGCACCACTCCAAGAGGGCTTGCTCAAGTGCGTGCCTACCTCCCCTCCAAATCCCTCCAAGACAATCCTTCCCATTCACACTCCAAAGCCATAGCACCCACCTCTTCCTTCGCCTCCTTTTGGTCATTTGGCATCCATCCCAACATGGCCTTCGCTACCGCCACCGCCGCCGCCGGCAAGCCCAAGAAGATGGTGACCCCATCCCAATCCAGCCTATGCACCACCCTCTTCTTCATCGTCCTCTTCACCATCCCCGCCCTCTTCCTCCTCCGCACCGCCACCACCTCCTCCGCCTGTGCCGCCCTCTTCCCCAACGCCGCAGCCAGCTCCGCCCATGGCCCGAAGCCCTTCTCTGGCGATCTCCGGGACACCCGCTTCGCGTGGAACCGGCTCTCCTTCGACGGCCCGAGAGATGCCAGCCGCCCCCTGCCGCTCCGCATCGCCGTGTTCTCCCGGAAGTGGCCGGTCGGCACGACCCCCGGTGGTATGGAGCGGCATGCCTACACCCTCCACACTGCCCTTGCGGCCCGTGGCCACCAAGTCCATGTGTTCACGTCCCCCGTCGAGGGCACCGTCAAGGACAACACGGGGGATTCGCCGACTCCACCGCCGCGTTTGCATTTCCACGAGGGCGAGCCGGGGAAGTGGAGGTACAACAAGGCGTGGGAGATGTTTGTGGAGGAGAACCAGCGGGAGGCATACGACGTGGTGCACTCGGAGAGCGTGGCGCTCCCTCACTGGCTGGCCCGGGATGTGCCAAACCTCGCCGTGTCGTGGCACGGGATCGCGCTCGAGAGCCTGCAGTCGGACATTTACCAGGACCTGGCGCTGAGGACGGACGGCGAGCCCATCCCGCCGGACGTTAACAAGAACATGCAAGGCGTGATCCCGAAGGTACGTTACTTGAAATGTTTTGTCTCTCTTTTCTCTCCATTTTTTAATCTAGAATCTGCAATTTGCCAGAAGAATCCAATCTAATTCGAAAACTTTTGGATTAAGCAATACCCTTCATTCACTCTCTCTTTTCCAAAGAATGTTCAATCGAATGATTTGATCAGTTGTGATGGTGAGAGCAGCAATGTCAAACCCAATGCTAGATATGCTGAATTACTGACAATGATAATTTGTTTATTGGACATCTGAGGCAAACCATAAGCCTGGATGCTATTTCTTTAGACGGTCCATCGATCATCAATTGGTGGAATTGCTAATTGACTAATCAATTAACTAATTAACCAAATCCTAGCGAGAAAAGTTATCCTTGTTCTCAACATGGGCAGGTAATCCTTACATAAAAGTGTTTTTCAATCAGGTACTCAATGAAATCAGGTTCTTCCACAAATACGCCCATCACGTGGCGATCAGCGATAGCTGCGGTGAGATGTTACGCGACGTGTACCAAATCCCGACCAAGAGAGTCCATGTCATCCTCAACGGCGTCGACGAGGCCGACTTCAAGCAGAATCTTGACTCGGGCCGTGAATTCCGCTCCCGTATGGGTATCCCCAAGAACGCGACCGTCGTGATCGGTGTCGCCGGTAGGCTCGTCAGGGACAAAGGCCACCCTCTCCTCCATCGAGCATTCTCCATGATCACCGAAAAGCACCCGAACGTGTACTTGGTCATCGCTGGCTCCGGCCCATGGGCCGGCCGCTACAAGGAATTGGGCCCTAGGGTTTTGGTCCTGGGCTCGATGAGCCCATCTCAACTGGGCCATTTCTACAATTCGATCGATGTGTTCTTGAACCCGACGCTAAGGCCGCAAGGGCTAGACCTGACGCTGATGGAGGTGATGATGAGCGGGAAGCCGGTGATGGCATCGAGGTTTCCAAGCATCAAAGGGACGATCGTCGTGGACGACGAGTTAGGGTTTTTGTTCTCGCCGAACGTGGAGTCGCTCGTGGAGGTGATGGAGACGGCGATCGCGGAAGGTCCGAAGAGGTTGGCCGAGAGAGGTAGGGCTTGTAGAGAGTACGCGACTTCAATGTTCACGGCGAGGAAGATGGCTTTGGCGTACGAGAGGCTGTTTTTATGTATAAAGAACGAGACATTTTGTAAGTACCCTTAGCTTTCATGGCGTGTTTTCATACACAATGCCCAATTCAGATTTTCAGAATTTCTTTCCCTTCTTTAGGGAGATCATATACAATAAATTGCGATCAACTATTTGAACAATTCAAAATTTTTCTCCATTTTTCATATCCTTCCACAATTTCATATCATTTAAGCACAAAGAAAAAGCAAGCGATTCAATTACGCGATGTCTCTTTGGCACAACATACGATCTAAATATAGATTCTATAGTAGTTATATACATTGCGTCGTGAGAGGCTCTTCCTAATCAATTATAGTTAAAATAGCTCAAGCTAATGCAAATCATGATATATACGAACGCTACAGTTGAAGATATCTTGTAGACATGGGCTGAATAATGGGATCCGAGTCGAACGCTGCTGCTAGCTCCGGCCACAGGATGGCCGACAAGGTCCACGAGCCATCGCCTCTAGCGCTCGCCCTCTGATTCACATAACCGACTCCGATCTTTTCTATGGTGGAACAAACCGTCCCCAGCACCGGGCGCCCAAACCCGAAATCCAATTCCGCTACCGGGAATCGCCGGCCAGAAGAGACCACGAGCGTCGGCCCTCCTTGACCGAGCACAACCCTAGCTAGCATCAGCCCGGGCCTATGGCATTCGATCCAATCGATCAAATCCAGAAAATGACTTCGAGTTGTGACCTTAGAGATCGCCTCGTGAACCTTGCTTGAAACGTCTGCTATAGTCCTGTTCTTCAATTCTGCAATACTTGCCTCTCCGACAGCCAAAGACAACACATTTCCTATGTAATCCGGCGATGGGTCGGACTCTCCGTTGCCCATCCTTCTCCTTCCATCGACCAACCATCCCATCTTGCACGTCGCATGAAACTCGACATCGATCGCACGGACCATCATCTTCCATAGATAAGCAGAGAAGGCCTCGATCTTCGTCCGGCTCCGGCCGTCCGACGAAGCGAGCTTCTGCAACTTATTAATGCTTTCATACTCCACGTGATAGAGCCGCTTGAGCAAAGTCTTGGGCGTCGGAATGTTTAGAATGTCCTCCATGGTGCACTTCAAAAAGGCTTGATCTAGTGAAGGGTGGTACGTTGGAGGAATACGCGCGCGAAGGTTGCGACTATGGTCCGGTCTACATGAAATCGGTACGTTCCTCGAAATTTCAGACCACGAGAGAAGGAATCTGTGGAATGCGCTCGCGTCGCCGAGGGCGTGGTCGAAACTGAACGTCAACGAGATGCCTCCGCAAGTGTACTTTGTCACCTGCCACGTTTCCAAGCCCGAATCAGTCGCAAAGAATTGAAAGAAATAAGAGCGTGGATGGGGATGATGTTCTTAACTCAAAGACACGATTGGAGAAAGTTTCCACCAATTAAGGACGGAGGAAAATATAGAGCATGGGTTCATGTAAATAATCATTTTTATAAACTCAGGCTAGAATAGAATAGTATAGCAAAATTAAATGGACATTCAATGCTAAATGTTGACAATCAGAAAAGCAGAATTGACTTTCTAACAAGACACTTGCATGGTTTAACTCCATAGGTTTAATAATGACTAAGGTGTTTCCTTTGGTTTAGTGCCTTCTCAATTTTGAAAGACACTAAGTGGTTGTTTGCACCTAATTACATATGTTGAATTACTTAATTCATCAAATTCAACGATTCAGATGGATTATTAGAAGTGGTCCGTAAAATTAACTTATGGATCTACTATACTAGACAAAAAGTTACCCAAACTCCATATGCACACGAGAGAGAGAGAGAGAGAGAGAGAGAGAGAGAGAGAGAGAGAGAGAGAGAGAGAGAGAGAGAGAGTTGTTTTTACCGTTAGAAGTCTTAATTTACTGCTATGAATTACAGTCGAGATTTCGTATTTCAAAGAAGTGAAAGTTAAAGCCACGGCTACTCTAAACTCATCGAAGAAACTACCTGAACTTGAACCGGGAAGTCGGGTTGAATGTGAACGAGCTTTCCTTGCATGAACTGGTTGAAATCGCGGAAATCCAACTTCTTCAAGTCACTACTCGCATCAGCTTCGAGAACCAATGCCCCCGTATTATCGCACACGATTTCTGGTTCGCCGGTGCTCAGGTTCGAGACAATCCGACCGGCAAACGGGTAGAAGTAAGATAGAGTAACCGCTAAAGAGCTCTTGAGGGCTTCCACGATGGAGGCGAAGTTACCGCCATCGTTGGCCGGTTTCCGGTAAAAGTAGAAGTAGGTCACCGGAAACCGCCCGGAGAGGAGGTCGAGGTTGGAGAGACTGAGAACTTGAGGAGGATCTTCTAATGGAGTGATGGATTTCACGATGCTTTCCTTGGATACGTTCACCACGAAACCTTCTTCGACTGAAGCTTCAACGTCCATGGATTGAGGCAAGCCCTTCGTTTGAGAGATTTTGGTGAATCAGAGAGATTGAGGTTCTCTCTTTTACGTGCATAAATGTGCTTAACGAGGCACGTTGATTTGATTTGATGTGGCCTCACTTGTACTAAAGTTGCATTTTCACTTAAAATACCCTCCGTGATAACATTACATGAACAATTTTAAACCACAACACACTCATCTACAAATGATTGATAATCTTATACTTAAAGGAGAATAGACTCGAAACATTTTATTCGATAATAAAATCAAATGTTTGATGTAATTCTAGTGATCTAACGATTTGATTTCATACCTATAGATTAGACTCAAAACTTTTATAAACATGTATTGCTATTCGACATATATATATGAGACTTTTAGATTTTGGTTTACGGAGAACAAATTCTTTCTTTCGAAGTTTTAGTCTAACCAAAAATATAATTGGTATGATTCAACTTTGTAATTTGATCTTCCAAATATTCTTAAGTGCTTAGCAAAAATCGTCGTCTTTACAAACTCGTCAAACATGGTAAAACCTACTAAATGCTAGTGTTTACATTGATATGTGACATTTGAATATCACTTAACTAATCTGCATGGACATATGTGTCTTAAACTGTTGGTCCATGTATATCGTATAAGACTCCATCATATATATAACTTCCACGTAAAAAAAAAAAAATTCCAGATTTTCCAGCATTTGATTCACAAAAAATAAATTAGTTAAAGAAAACAGTTTCAGTTATTTTAAAAAATACATTCAAAAGTGGGGAAGATTGTTTTCTCTTTTTGAAAAGAGTCCCTCAATTTTCTTTCACCTAGACCAAGCATATTCTTCTTGCATTATTGTTAATAATTTTTCTTTTTCTTTTTTAAATCAATTTTTTAATTATCTTTCTTTTTTATGTTCTTTTCTTTCAATTTCTTTTTCCTTCTTCTTCGGTTGGTTGCCTGGTGACCCACCACAAGCGAGGGACGAGCTCGCCCAAGGCCAGCAAGGCTCAAGCTCGCCAAGACTAGATAGGCTCAAGCTCGCTAGAATCAAGCGAGGCCCAAGACCTTAACAACCCTTGGCGAGGCTCAAGCTCGCTGAATTTGGCAAGGCTCAGCCTGCTGGAATTTGGCAAGCTCGACCTCACCAGTCTAGCGAGGTGGAGTCTCGCGTGAAGCTAGCTTGGCTCGACTCTACTCGACTCGGCTCATCAAAATCTAGCAAGCTCGTGCCTCACCAACCTTGAGTGAGCTCATCCTGCGTCTGTGGTGGTCACTAGACCTGGTTGAGGAAGAATAAAAAAGTAAGTATTCGAATATTTTTGTAATTTTTCTCTTGAAAATTAAATCGAACTTTTTATATCAAATGACAAAAAAAATATTTTTTAATTCATTTTCACGTTCCATCGAAACATCAAAAAGTATTATCATTTTTTTAGAAAATGACTTTTTAAAAAAATATTTTTTTTCAGAAAATGTCACATTTTCGCTAATATGGACTCTAAACAAATGAAATATGTTACATTTTTGTCTAATGCTTAATTACTCGATCAACCGTTCTAGAAGTGACGCAAGAATCAAAGATTGGCAAGCATAATGATTGCGAAGTGAAAGCGAGGGCCACTTGTTTGAAGGTGATGGCATGCGGTGAAAGTGCTGGTATCTTGGAATCTTGATTGGAATAAGCGCTTTTGGGAATCTTGGCTGCTGAGTGATCCATCTCTTTTCCCCACTTTTGACTATAAAGAAACCCTGGAGGGGCAGCTGTCATTCTTTTCTTTTTGCTTGTCAGGAGTTGCCTCAGCATCTGCATATAACATGTTACTTTGATATGTTACATTTTACAGATCACGGGATAAGTCCTAAAGAGAAATAGGACATACATCGTACCACATTTTCATTTACTTAGGATGGGCTCCTTTTATCGTGTCAACATAAATCAAAATATACCGCGCATGCTACGACCATTTTTGATACATTATTAGAATTCTTTTTTTAAAAAATAAAAAACAAAATCAAAACTCGGATGAAAGCCCCAATTCTTGATTGGATGGGACGCCAAAGGCCTTGAGGAAATCCTATTTTCAATGGTGAAATCTTATACCTAGTCTAATAGATAATTTGATAAATCAATGATTTTTTTCGCCATGAATGATAAGATAACGTTTCTCGCTCATTTTTTTATTGGACCTCCCTCCCAATTTGGAGTATCTTACTTTCATGCATCCAACTTATTAATTGGTGCTAACTCTAGATCCTCGCTCTGACTTTCCAAACATATCTCTCTACATCTATGAATACACACTGGCTCCCCTATCTATCCAATGTCATGCCTCGCTAGGAATTGATCGTTGCCTAGTGAAGATCCCATCCCTCCCTGGGGTGAATGTGTTGAGGAAACTTTTTGAGAAAAAGATATTCCAAAGAAAAAGTAAGAAAGGTGAGTATTGCATGATGAAGATGGATGTTGAACTTTAGGTCTGGGCTGCCTTCTCTATGACAATAATCATGACCCTTTTGATAAGGTCCTTTGCAAAAGCGCACTAAGAATTGACGGTCAGAAACAAAGTGGTAGTCCGTGTGAAGGCACCGTTGGTTTGCACATTGGCTGTCTCTTCATGCCAGTGGGCGTCACTGTAAAAGAATATTTGCTTAGGTTTGCAACCAAGAAAGACCAAAGCCATCTCGATTTCTGCAAAGACTAGAGACCGGAACCCGACAATGGATGACAGAGACACAAGATTTTAATATGGATGGCGCAAAGATTGAATCATTTCTCGAGCAGTTAGATAGGTAGAAGGAAACGCAATTTCTCTAATTTGCGAATTCCTTTTAGTACTTTAAGAAAGCTCCGTTAAATTAAATTGAGCCGCGCTGCGCACGAATGATCGAATTCGGTTTGACTGTCATTATAACTTGAACTAAGGATTTTCGATTGGGACTTCACCGGCCTAATAAGCACCATCATCATTGATAGGTCCAAGGAGATTAATTAAAAACCATGGCTAAGTTTGATTGTTTTCCTTGGGCCTATGTATTGGATTTGGTCTAGCAAATTAAATTTGAACAAAACCTAGATCAACACCCATAGCTACTTTCTTTGTTTTTGGTTCCCACAGGACAGCTTCTTTTCCTCGTTTTATGTCTTTTTGGGCTGAAGGACAGGTTCTTTTTCCTGAAAAGATATAGACTTGCAACAATTTCTGCAGTACTGATAGATGATAATTGGAGGCATTGGGTCCATCTAAAGAAAGATCACAAGGACGAGAACCTTTGAGGGTGTTATTTTTATGGGGGTCCACAACAAAGTGAGCACCTTTCTTCTTCTTGTCTTCAACTTTCCAACCAAACATTGAAGGTACGCAATACTCATGGAGGTCCACAATAAAGTGAGCACCTTTCTTCTTCTCGTCTTCAACTTTCCAACCAAACATTGAAGGTACGCAATACTCATGGAGGTCCACTTTACTAGTTGCAATGGTATGTAACATCATGGAACCTGGTCGCTGTTCAATGTCATTGGTGAAACCCTAGATGATCTCAGCAAGTGTATTCATCCGAGGAATATATCATGCGCACCCGTTCGACATGGTCTCCTATTCCGATGGACAGGTTCAATGAATCAAGTTATATCTTCAAGCTCATACACAGAGCTCATATTAGAATAAGGGGCGACTCTGTGTGGAGATAGAGAATTTACTTGATGCTATAGATCATGATATTCTTTCTCTAACTTCAGGATTCGATCCATTATATGATAATGAAACCAGATGTAGCCCACAGCCTCTAATTGGGAAAAAAGGCAATATACATAATGAAACCAGATGTAGCCCACAGTCTCCAGTTGGGAAAAAAGGCAATATACAATTCTGGGTAATGCTATGTGGGAAGAGAGAGAGAGAGAGAGCCCCAAGAATCTGTCTAAACCCACTTACCTATTGGGCTCGAGAGCTGAAGTGAGTCAAGGGCCAATAGCAAACTCTGTGAAACATGGTTTGATAGAAGAAACTGAAAGCTATAAATGTTATTAAAATGAATGAGTTTAACAGCGTAAATAAACTTTTGCATCTGCCACTAATGATGAGCAATGAATCCACTTCACTGAAAAGAAAAACAGTGCCCCCATTTTAAGCAGCTCCATCATGTGCATTAATACTCGGTCAACTCATCTATTGAAGAAGCATGCAAGGTATTCCATTCACTTGAAAGACACACCTTTGATTATAAAAAAATAGAAGAAAAGACCTTATTCTCTTAACAAAGGTCGCCACCTAATGTCTTTCAACCCCTAAATTTGAATCTTCGCCTTTGGCAAAATCGGCAACAATGGCATTTGTAGAAATATATTGTTAACAATTGACAGAGCCAGAATAATTCTCCATCTAAGGTTCTTGATAGAAAATTCTTTATATATCAAATTCATGTCTAGAGATGAGCATCAAACTTTTGTCACGTTCTGATCCCTCCCATACCCATGTGGGCTGAAAGTGAGGCTTTATAGCATCGGGGTGAAGCATGAGAGATGTAGAAGGGTTGTACAATTGATTTGTGGGAGTGCTGTCAACGTGTTTATGTTAGCAATCTAGAGATATAATGATTATTATCTTAAAAATTAGAATAATTAAATATTAAATCACGCATTCATCTAATAACTTAAACTTTTAGAATAATTAACAATAGTCCTACAAAATCCCACATAGTGTCAGAGACGGAGGTCCCGAATTTAAATTTTCTCAAGCGCCTATTTGCCTGACCTGCAAGAGGGAATGTTAGAGTGATTAAATATTAAACCGTGTTTTTATCTAATAATTTAAATTTTTATAATATTTAGTGAGACTACTCAACCTAATGATAGTCAAGGACCACGTCGGGCCGAAGCCAATTGTTTTTTTGGAGTGAACCATATGTCTTGCTCAAGAGACTAGACAATCAAGCTAGATAGTGTGGCACAATCAACCATGAGAATTGCGATTCACCATACTTATTTTAGGAACAATCTATCAAATGAGAACTGGCCTAAACAGGAAACTTTTGGCCTATGACACTTCCATGTAAGGTCCCCTTTGGTCAATCCAGAAAGAAGTACCATTAGGAAGGAGCAATTATTTTTCTTTGAATAACTTGATAGATTTAAAGGATTGCCTGATGACCCGAGTTTATCTTGTAGGTGGTCACGTTGCAGGAACGAAGGACCCTAGTTTGGCAACCTAGCCTGCCCGATATGACATCATTCATTGCGTCCTATATCTATCGGTTTTCCAAAATTTCCCAAACCACTTTTCCAGACAACTCTCTTATAATTAACAAATACCATTAGAAATCAGTCGGTTCTAGCTCCAGTATCCATGGCTACTTACCCAAACCCGATTGAAGAAATTCTGTGGATTGACCAAATAAAGTGAAAGGGTCAACAGAATCATGTGATAACAAAAAGGTAAAGTCCCAACGATAATAGATCACATTATTTCATTAGGCAAATGGGAGACCATTTGCTAGGACTTTCATGAAACAATAATTCGACACCTTAGATGTTGTTATTTTTTGGACTACAAGGTCATTGCAACATTTTGATTTTCTAGTCATTAAAGGAGCGCATAATAATCATTCTATATCTAACCAAAACTTTTTTTTCTATTCCCAGAAACAGGTTTGGAACATAAATTTATTTGATAACGTAATTTCATTTTCTTATTTTTGAAACAAATTTTTAGTTCAAAAATAGGTTTAGAACATAAATAAGAAGTAAAAAATTTTAACTTTTCTATTTCTGAAATATTAATGAGAAATGAAACTCTCTTAAAATTAACATATGTCACAAAAATGAGTTGGTTTGAACTTAGGTATCCGTCACCACTTACCCAAACCCAATTGAAGAAACCGTGTGAATTGACCAAATAAAGCAAAAGGGTCAATAGATTCACGTGATGACAAAAAGGTAAAGTCTAAGCAATAATAGATCATGTTATTTCGTTAGGCAGGTGGGGGCCCATTTGCTAGGACTTTCATGAAATAATAATTTGACCTTATATGTTGTTATTTTTGTGGACTATAAGGTCACTACAACATTCTGATTTTCTGATCACTAAATGCGCATATGATAACAATTTTATTTCTGATCAGAACTATTTTTCTGTTCCTGGAATATGTTTGAAATAGAAATCCATTTGATAACATAATTTCATTTTTATATTTCGAAATAAATTTTTAGTTCATAAATAGATTTGGAACAATAATGAGCAAAAAAATTTCGACTTCTCTATTTTCGAAATATTAATGAGAAATAAAAACTCTCTTGAAATTAATAGATGCCACAAGAAATTAGTCTAATTGAGCTAAGGTATCCGTCACCACATACCCAAACCCAATCAAAGAAACTATGTGAGTCGACCAAATAAAACAAAAGGATCGACAGATTTACGTTAATGACAAAAAGGTGAAGTCCCAGCAATAATAGATCACATTATTTCATTAGGCAAATGGGGACCATTTGCCAGAACTTTCATGAAATAATAATTCGACCTTATATGTTGTTATTTTTGTGGACTATAAGGGTCACTACAATGTTTTGATTTTTTTGGTCATTAAAGGCGCGCATGTTGACTATTTTATTTTTGGCCAAAATTATTTTTTTATTCTTGAGAACATGTTTGAAATAGAAATGTTTAGTAATATAATTTAAATTTTTACCTCTAAAACAAACTTTTAGTTTAGAAATAGGTTTAGAACACAAATAAGAAGTAAAAATTTTCTACTTATCTAATTTTAGAATATAAATGAGAAATAAAAACTCTCTTAAAATTAACAAATGCCATAAGAAATTAGTCTGTTCGAACTGGGGTTCCCATCACCACTTACCTAAACTTGATCAAAGAAACCATGTGAGATGACCAAATAAAGCAAAAGGATCAACAGATTCCCGTTATCACAAAAAGGTAAACTCCCGGTAATAATAGATCACGTTATTTCATTAGGGAAATGAGAAATTATTAGCTAGGAGGTTTCATAAAATAATAATTCGACCTTAAATGTCGTTATTTTTTGTGGACTATAAGGTCACAACGACGCTAATTTTCGGGTCATTAAGTGTCTGAAATGATTCTAATGTTGACATCACATTGCCCTTTTGCCTAGAGTAATCATGATTGATAATAGAACGCACCTACTCGGTCGTAGAAGAGTAAGCGCCCGATGCATTGGATCCATGCGTCATTACCGCTTCGATTATTTCCCGGGCCGATCCAAAGATTGAATTGATCGATTGATACCGACGTGAACTTTAGGGCTGGCACCTTCGTTCCATCCATGGAGGTGTCGCTTTCTTTGGGCTGGACTCAATGACCCACTGAGTTGTCCAGTGGATAGAAAGGGATAAGCTCTCCAAACCACAGCCCTTCGCTGGTTGCCCGATTGACGAGACCATTTTCCTCTCGAAATGCATGGCACATGCCGCTGACGTGGGTATTAATCGGAAACGAAAGGCCCCAAATTGAGCTGTCAAGTTCTAAATCTGGGTCGATTTTTGCATTAGTGTTTTCTTGTCTACGCAAACAATACAATAGATTGATGCGTCAAGGTAATAGCCCCGTCATGACGATGTGAGAGGATCCAATCCCTACCCTCAAGTAAGCTTGTAATAGGCTTGCCAGAGTATTCGAACTCATGACCCGAGTGCGGAACCGAAGGGAGCAGCGGCGCTGTGTAGGTAATTGACCAAACATGGGGTACCCATGAAATACATTCTAAAGCAACAGGAGCTTCTGTGGCTTGTTGGTGCCGCGATCCTTGGATCATAACCCATCCAAATCGCATACCATTTCTTATAACTCTTATACAAAGCGTGTGATATGCACTAATTATAAAAAAGTTTAGGATAAATTTATGCCGATACTTGAACTCAAAATCCATTTCATGAAGACTAATCACAGCATGTGGTCATTACGGGTCTTCCTTCCACCACTTGATGTGGGCTTGTCGTTAGCATATCGCCGTCAATCACATGGTCCACTCCAATTATTAGGTCACCGCCTTTGTCGCTGGGGGCATAATTTCATTTCATCGAAAATCATATTACATCCCACAAAGTATATTTTTAAAAAATTAGAATAATTATCTTACTTGACATGAAAAAAAAAAAGAAAAGACAAAAGATTACTCTACTTCAGAAACAAGGGGTCAGAACAATCGGCCGTAAATCCACACAGGTTGTAAACTTTAGCTTGAGGGAAATTAAATAATCTATTCTATAATATATAGTCATCAGGGAAAGGAATAAAGCCATCATCCCAATCACTGTTTTGAGACACGCATTAATGTCGAAGCGCGTCCACCGACGTGATCCGCGGCCTGCTGTCTCTTGTCAGCTACCGTCTCGGGTCGGATACTTACCCGAGACCCTGCGCAGCATGGCGCCACCGTACACAAAAGGTTGTGGAAAAAAGGGAAAGTTTTCAGGAATCAAAGTTCCTTCTTTTTCCCTTTTTTAAAATATATTCGCAAGTGAATAGGTGTCGGTTTTTGAAGTCTGGATTTTGCTTTGCCCACTGTACTACTAATACTTGAGAGAAGTGGAAAGTGACCTTAGCTGTTTCGCCAACGCGTAAAGCCCCAGTACGAGGATAAACAAGGCACTTTGGTTCTTGAGAAAGAGAAGAGAAGTTGTGGGAAGATTTGAGCTCATTTCTGGATCTGGGTGTCAGCTACATTCTGCAACTTCCTCATCTCTCGGGTACTTCCATCGTGTTCTTTCCCTTTCTGGGTGATCTATGTTAGCTTTTCTGGCCATCATTCAATCCTTAGAATGTAATCTTGAAATGAATGTGCAAGTTCAGTTTTGAGTCTTCTTCATTTGGATCTCTTTTACTCAATCCTTAGTGATCCTCCTTGCTTTTTTTTCTTCTTTCTTTTTCATATTCGTTCTTGGATTTTGTTTATGTTGTATGAGAATGGAATTATTGTGATTCAGACGCGTTTGGTTCTGATCTGTAGCTATTACTGTTTATTTTCTTAGCAGCTAAGAGTCAGTAGAGTAAGAAAGGTTTGAGGTTGTCTATGTCGGGAAAAGGTATCGGTCCTGATGTGGAATGGACTCGCTTATTCGATATGATTAGCAAGAAGTCTCTTTTTCAAGCCTGTCACACTTTAGCATCTGCTATTTTCACTTTTTACTATTGGGTTTGCTTCGTTTATAAGCCTTTTCTATTCTCTGTTTAAAAAGGGTGCTAATTAACGTTAACGCGTCACTCATCTATTTCTATATTCTGATTCTTCCCTTGCCTTGTTGCTCTGCTTACCCGCATCAATTTTGGTTGAAATTGCTTTCCCAGTGAAGCTAATATTTACGACCGATTTATCGATTGCCCAGGAAAATGGCTGATGTAAAATTGAGGACATGGTTGTGTGTCATTCTGAGCATACAGATCTTGATCAAGTCTGAAGCCTTTAACGTTGGGATTACGTTTGTCCAAAATGCTGTTGCGAAAGGAGCTGGTGAGTCCAAGATGAATTTAACTTCTTACTGCGAAATGTCCTGCAATTTCCCCTTTCATTCGAGTTTTGTCAGTGTTGACTTGGTTGAGGTTCTTTGTGCTCTGCAGTTTGTTTGGATGGTAGCCCTCCAGCTTACCACTTTGATAAGGGAGTTGGCGCCGGCGCTAACAATTGGCTTATTCTCTTTGAGGTTTGCACTTCTGTAGTTTATCGTAGATTGAGGAATTTAAGATTGTATTTGATTACCTGTATATTAAAGAAAGGAATTGTAGTTATAAGTTACAGTCGGCTAATTCTGCTGAGTAAATAGAAGTGTTCTGATGTTCACAATTTAGACACTAGCACCTGTTCATATTATCCATCTAATTTGATTTTGTGCAGTGAGCACAGATTTATTCTCTAGAATATCATGAGTTATAATTTGGCCCGACATGGGGATTGAACAGCTCTATTTTGTGTTCTCAGGGAGGAGCATGGTGCAACAATGTCACCACTTGCCTTGCTCGAAGGAATACACGGTTAGGTTCATCGAAACAGATGGTCAAGGAACTTTCTTTCTCCGGTATACTCAGCAATAAACAAAAATTTAATCCAGGTGTGGCTCTATGGCTATTTGAATTTGGTCTCTTCTTAGAGAATATCAGATCTCAACTTCCTTTCTTCTTTCTTGTGGTGTTTTAGACTTCTACAACTGGAACAAAATCAAGGTCAGATATTGTGATGGAGCTTCATTTACTGGGGACGTGGAAGCAGTAAACCCCGTAAGTTTGTTTAAGCCTCAAACCCTATGTTTTTTATTTCATGTGCAGAGCTGAATTTGCTGTGACATTTTGTGCTATTTTCCTTGATCATTTCATATTTGGATCAGGCCACCAACCTTCACTTTAGAGGAGCGAGGGCTTTTGTAGCAATTGTTGAGGACTTGATGTCGAAAGGGATGAGTAATGCGCAAAATGTATGAACCGACTCGATGAACTCTCCAATCCTTCATATCTTTATCCTTTTTTTCCTTTTTTGCCTAAATAATCGGGAGCAAATTGAAAATCATGTAGGCTATCCTTTCTGGATGCTCAGCTGGTGGGTTGACTGCAATACTGAATTGTGATAGATTCCGAGCTCTCATGCCTGCAAGGACCAAAGTCAAATGTCTTGCAGATGCTGGCTATTTTATCAATGCGTAAGCTTGTTATTTCCTCCTTTGGATTCAGGCGTCGGATAAAATGCGGGTTGCAATTATTACCAGAACTTTGGATGACATTGCACTCTTCTCTGGTTCTAATTCAGGAAGGATGTTTCTGGAGCTTCACACATTGAAAATTTCTACAGCGAAGTGGTTGCAACACATGTACTCTCTCTCTCTCTCTCTCTCTCTCTCACCACATATTTATGTGTACACATGTTAGTCTCAGAAATATGCATGTGTTTGTTAATCTTTGTCACTCAACTCGAATGAATGGTTCAGGGATCAGCCAAGAATCTACCAACTTCCTGCACATCCAAAATGAAACCAGGATTGGTAGGTGACCGTAATTCTGTTGTTAATTTCTGCATCTTTTGCTTATAATTGTGTCCTAATTACAACTGATATTGCTGAACATTATTGCAGTGCTTCTTCCCTCAAAACGTGGTTCCACAAATTCAGACCCCATTATTCATTATAAATGCCGCCTATGATTCGTGGCAGGTCAGTACTTGATAAACTCAAGATTGAAAATAATGCCTTGCCGATAAACAATTTGAGTTGTTCATCACTTTCAAAGCAATTTCCAGACGGTTTCTAAAACTTTTTTAAGATGGGCAATTTAGCTTCAGATCAGTCAGAAGAGAAGATGATAATTCGTTTTTTTGTTTCCACTGGAGGCCCCATTTTTGTTCTCCAGTTTTGGCTCGTGACTCAACTCTGTATCAGCTACTCTGTCTTGAAAACCGAATTAGGCATGAGTGTTGTGCACTGATCTCTTGAGCATTATTGCTGCTTTCAGGTTAAGAATATTTTGGCCCCCGGAGTAGCTGATCGTCATGGAACCTGGAAGAGCTGCAAGCTTGATATCAAAAAATGCTCACCGAATCAACTCAAAATCATGCAAGGTAAAAAAATTGTTGAGCTTTAGCCACTACAAAACAGTCTTGTGGAAGCTTCAAGCTGGAAAATTTACTTGGTTGGAATTATTGTATTCAGATTTCAGGTTGGAGTTCTTAAGAGCACTGAGCGCAGTCGGAACCTCTCCATCAAGAGGAATGTTCATAGATTCTTGCTATGCTCATTGCCAAGCTGGGACACAAGAGACGTGGCTGAGGAATGACTCTCCATTAGTGGCAAAGACAGTAATGACCACTTTTTTTCAACTATTTTTCATGACACCGTGACTGGACCATAACATGTATTGATGTTTGTCCGTTTCTCTTTCATTTTTTCTTTGCAGTCGATTGCAAAGGCTGTTGGAGACTGGTATTACGAACGGATTACGTTCCAAAAGATCGATTGCCCTTATCCCTGCAACCCGACTTGCCACAACAGGATATTCGATGCCAATGGACAATCTGAAGATTAGTTTTCCACTGTCAAACTCTTCTATCTATTCTTAAAGTTCCAAATGTTATTGTTAAAATGAGCCTTAACGGCGAAGGGGCACTAGCACAGGTCGTCACGGCACCAACACTGCCTGCTGGTCACTCTGTGCAATTCTTTAATGTATGGAAAGTGCTGCTAGTAATGAATAAAGGCAGACCATGAAGGTTTGTTTACACGATGTGAAGTGAAAGTGAGTTTTGGATAGGTTGAATTTGTTCAGTAAGTTAATAAAGTCGAAAGATATCAGCATGTCAATGTCCAACATAATCCTCACATTGGTAAGTAGCTTTTTCACATCTTGCATTATCTCTTTTGGGTCAAGTTTGGAGATCCAAAATTGTCATCTTTTGAACTCTCGATATGGAAGTGATTTAGCAAGACAAAGGAAAAACTCATTTACTTTTCAAGATCTGTTGATCAATGAACGAAATTTCTATCTCATTGCCAAAGCACTTGACGTGTAACCTAAAGAATTATCCCTTTGAAGGTCCAAAGTGAATATGACATGAACCATAGTCAACAAAAAATCAAACCCGATGGCTGCACCTCGAAAATAGACTAATGAATGTAACCTTTCAACTTCCCCGCGTTGATAAAATTTCAGCTTAACTTGGGATTGGGTTATTCAGAATGAATTCTCAGTGTTCTCTCAGCTAATTCTCTGTTCCTCTCTCCAGAACATTGCTCCTCAATCACATGAATCCAGTCCCAGCAGCCCAGATCCAGCATACAAAAGACCAAAAAAATGCAACTTCTGAGTTTGTTGGTTTCTTTCTTAATTTTCGACATCTGCTCCGGAATGAATGAATTGATCGATTGATACCGACATGAACTTTAGGGCTGGACTCAAAACCACAGCCCTTCGCTGGCTGCCCGATTGACGAGAGCATTTTCCTCTCGAAATGCATGGCACATGCCGCTGACGTGGGTATTAATCGGAAACAAAAGGCCCCAAATTGATCCGTCAATTCCTAAATCGGGGTCGAGCTCATGGCCGAGGATCTTGAAGGAGAGGGGTTGGCACGGGAGTAATTGAAGTGATGCTCCAGAGCACGCGGTTTTTGCATTACCGTTTTCTTATCCATGCAAACAATACAATAGATTGATGCGTCAAGGTAATAGCCCCGTCATGACGATGTGAGAGGTTCCAATCCCTACCCTTAAGTGAGCTTGTAATAGGCTCGCCAGAGTATTCAAACTCAAGACCCGAGTGCGGAACCGAAGGGAGCAGCAGCGCCGTGTAGGCAACTGACCAAACATGGGGTACCCATGAAATACATTCGAAAGCAACAGGAGCTTCTGTGGCTCGTCAGTGCGGCGATCCTTCGATCATAACCCATCCAAATCGCATACCATTTCTTATAACTTTTATACAAAGTGCTGTGATATGCACTAATTATAAAAAAGTTTAGGATAAATTTGTGCAGACACTTGAACTCAAAACCATTTCATGAGGACTAATCACAGCATGTGATCATCACGGGTCCTCCTTCCACCACTTGATGTGGCCCTATCCTTAGCGGATTGCTGTCAATCACATGGTTCACTCCAGTTATTAAGTCACCCGCCTTTGTCACGGGGCCATAATTTCATTTCATGAAAATCATATTACATCCCTCAAAGTATATTTTTAAAAACTTAGAATAATTATCTTATTTGACATGAAAAAAAAAAACAAAAGATTACTCTACTTCAGAAAAAAGGGGTCAGAACAATCGGCCTTAAATCCACTTGTTGTGAACTTTAGCTTGAGGGGAATTAAATAATCCATTCATATAATATCTATAGTCTTCAAGGAAAAAAAAAACAAAAGATTACTCTACTTCAGAAAAAAAGGGGTCACAACAATCGGCCTTAAATCCACACGTTGTGAACTTTAGCTTGAGGGGAGTTAAATAATCCATTCATATAATATATAGGGCGTGCATGTTTGTATTCTTTTTCTCCGTTCAAGTATAGATTTTTATTTTTTGTTAGGGAACAAAAAAGAACGTGTTTGTTTGCGTTTTTGTTCAAAATCTGCTTTTTTGTTAGAACAAAATTGGAACGGAAATAAGAATTAAAAAAATTATTATTTTTTTGTTCGGAAATACTTCGAACAACAAATTTTCTCTCTCCTCTCTTTTTTCTTTTTTTTTTTCTTCTTCTTTTCTTCCTCTTTTTTTCTTTGGCCGGTCACCGGCCTCGCCCATGGCCGCAACCTCGCCGAAGCGTCGCCGGCCCCGGCGACGCTCGGCTCGCCTTGGCCTGTGCAAGCCGGATCCGGCGAGGCCGAGCCTCACTAGGGGCCGGCAAGCCTCGCCGTGGTTGGGCGAGGCTACCGGCCCCCGTCAGCCGGTCACTGGCCTCGGCATGGCCGGCAACCGGCCAAAAGAAGAAAAAAAAAGAAAAAAGAAAAAATAAAGAATAAAGAAAAAAAGGAAAAATAAAATAAAAAATTAAAAACAAAAAAAGAATATAAATTTACCAAACGTGTTTCTATTCATTTTTTAATTCTCGGAACAAGTTACCAAACACGTCTTTTTGGTCAAAAATTCTTCCTCGGAACAAAAAAAGTTTTTTCTATTTCGTTCCTCTAACGATTTTTGAACAGAAACACAAACAAACGCACCCATAGTCTTCAGGGAAAGGAATAAAGTCATCATCCCAATCACAGTTTTGTGACACGCATTAATGTCGGAACACGTCCACCGACGTGATACACGGCCTGCTGTCTCTTAAGGGTGTGCAAAAGAACCGGGATCCGGCCGGACCGCCCGGAACTGGACCGAAACCGCCCGGAACCGGCGGTTCTTGAGGGAACCGGTGGGTACCGATCCGGTTCCCGATTCCATGGGTAGATCCACTCGCCCACCCACCTGGACCGGACCAATTAATTTTTAATATTAAAAAAAAAAATTACTAAAACAAACCCTAGATCTCATCTCACTGTCTCTTCGTCTTCAGTTTTGTCTCTCTCTTTCTCTATCTCTTCCTCGATTCCTCCTATCGCCATTTCTATTTACATATTAATTTTTTTGGAACAAACTAGTTCTTTACATAAATTTCTGGAGTGTAAGGTCTAGCTGTAGAAGTTACACATGCGTTGTATGCCAGGAAATGAAGAAACAAGGAGTTGAAGAAGATCGTCTCCAGCTGCTGAGAGATGTTAGTGGTGCTTTTAGGCCAGGTGTGCTAACAGCACTAGTAGGCGTTAGTGGTGCAGGCAAAACAACCTTAAGGACATTCTAGCAGAGAGAAAGACTAGTGTCTCTAGACAAAACAACAAGGAAGCAGGACAATAGGGAACCTTTACCTTTGGTCAAAGAAAATTTAGCCATCTGTGGCTACTTGCAAGCAGGAAATGGGAGAATGTTGCATTCCATCTGTTTGCGTTTTTT
Source organism: Eucalyptus brandiana (assembly GCA_014182725.1). Classification (NCBI taxonomy): domain Eukaryota; kingdom Viridiplantae; phylum Streptophyta; class Magnoliopsida; order Myrtales; family Myrtaceae; genus Eucalyptus; species Eucalyptus brandiana. The sequence continues at coordinate 10,738,857 of CM024672.1, read as the reverse complement.
TTTTTTTTTTTTTTTATCTATGAGATACATTTATAGTTGCAACAAATGAATCTTTGTTCCACGTACTTAAATTTAGTTTTTCTTTCTTTGGCTTGCTTTGATGTCACGTAGTCGTTTTATGTTGAAAACCAAAATTGTTTCGCGTCAAGATCGGTTCTGTTGGGATATAATACGCGGAAACGACAAGATCTTGCAATTTACGTCAATATGAAATCGCTAGAGAAATAAAGGAGAAAAATAAGGACACCAAAAATTTACGTGGTTCGGTTCAAGTATCGGTATCTACGTCCACGGTAAGAACCAGTAGCAAATAATCCACTATAATCGGAGTATTAGAGTTTACAATCGCTCAAGTGTTTCTACACCTAGATTTAACCCCAAAGCTAAAGTGTTTATAAATATATAACTCACTTGGGAATTAACTCACGGCACAAAATTACCGCATATCCCTTGCCTCAAAATGCGCGCGGATTCAAGGACTTGTAGCTCCCTTTTATGTATAACTTTTCTTTTTCTAATCACGTAGGGCTTCAGCAGCACCATCCTTCTCTCGGCATGTACGTACAGCGGCCAAGAAGAGAAAACCCTCACTGTCAATGTCCCTTTTATACGTGTGCCCCAAAAGTCAAATTGTTGACCTAGGGCCCACCTTCTTTTCCTTTTTGGCTTCACGATTGGCCTTTGGTCTCTTTGGGTGTGCGTGTGTGCCCAAGGTCAAACTTTTGACTTTGGGCCCACCACTTTTAACTCTTCATGCAGAGGACTTCTTCGGCGTGGATTGGATGAGGAAACTTACTCCTTTTAATTTTATTTTATATTTCCTCTTTTGTAAATCTTCAAAAAATCCAGCGAATCGCATTTTTGCAAACGCTCAAACTCGAGTCATAATTTAACAATTCTCCACCTTGACTCGATGCCAGCCAAGTTATAATCTTCATCATTCATGCCGCTTCTCCCAACGCCCGACGGTCTTCACTCTCCACAAATCTGCGATAGAGAGCAGCGAGTTTGAGTTTTGCCAAAGGAACAGACTTAGTCATCATGTCTGCCATGTTATTTGCTGTAGCAATCTTTTTAACAGTAACAATACATTTAGCTAAGACATTTCGGATGAAGTAGTACCTGATGTTGATATGCTTCGTTCGCTCATGATAAACTGAATTATACGCCAAATATATCGCACCTTGGTTATCGTAGTATATATCCACACTTTTCTGTTTTAACTCAAAGTCCGAGAGCAAACTTTGTAACCATATCACCTCCTTCGCTACAAAAGTTAGTGTCATGTACTCTGCCTCAGTCGAAGACAAGGCATTGTAATCCTGTAAGAACGCTTTCCAACTAACCGCACGCACCCGCTAGTGTAAATACGTACTCTGCTAAAGACCTACAATCATCCAAGTCACCGGCGTGATCCGAATCCACAAAACCAGTGGTCTCACTACCATTACTGTCCCTCCGGCATACTATACCCACGTCTGTTGTCCCCTTCAAATATTTGAGAATCCACTTCACAACTTCCCAATGAATTTTACCAGAACGCTTCATATAGCGACTAACCACGCTTATAGCTTGTGAATTATCAGGCCTAGTGCACACCATATCATACATAATACTACCCACGGCACTAGAATAAGAAACACGGGACATATACTCCTCCTCCTCCTCAATCTACGATGATAATTTATTTGAAAATTTAAAGTACTTCATTAAATGTGTACTTACAAATTTCGCCAACTACATGTTAAAATGTGCCACGATCTTCTCAATATATTTCTTTTGAGATGGACATAAAACTCATGCAGCCCTGTCACGCAAAATCTCCATACCCAAAATTTTCTTTGCAGCACCTAAATTTTTCATCTCAAATTCAGCATTTAACTGCATCTTCAACACATCAATATCAGACATATTCTTAACTGCTATCAGCATATCATCAACATATAAGAGTAGATAAATCAAAAAAACCATTCTCTAATCTCCTATAGTAAACGCAGCTATCCATCTGACTTTTTTAATAGTCTTGACTAGCCATGAAAGCATCAAAACGTTTATATCACTGCCTAGGAGATTGTTTCAGCCCATACAAAGATTTCTTTAACAAGCAAACATGATCTTCCTTACCCGAAATAGTAAAACCCTTTGGTTGCCTCATGTAAATCTGCTCCTCCAACTCACCATGAAGAAACGCAGTTTTCACATCTAGCTGCTCTAACTCGAGATCTTGCGAAGCAACTAAGGCAAGTAAAACACGAATAGAAGTATGTCTTACCACAGGAGAGAACACCCCATTCTAGTCAATGCCCTCACGCTGTATATATCCCTTCACCACAAGTCTCGCCTTATACCTCGCTATCTCGACACCAAGAATGCCCTCTTTCCATTTGAAGACCCATTTACTTCCGACAATCTTTTGGCTCTTGAATACTTTAACCAACTCCCATGTCTGATTTCGATGGAGAGATTCCATCTCTTCATTCGTAGACTCTAACCACTGCGACAACCTCGAACTAGCCATCGCCTCAGAGTAAGACGAAGGTTCATTTATCTCCACCTCATCATCTATAGTCAATGCATAAGCAATATCTATACAACCATAACGTACCGGTGATTTAATTTGCCTTTTCTATCTATCTACAGCTATAGTCTGCTGCGGCTTTGCTGGTTGTTCACTATCACCGACTTTAGGAATTGCGGCTTCATCTGCAGTCTCAACTTGGCTTCATCTACAATCTCAACTTCTGTTACCTTCGATGTCTCCAGAGTCTCCACCTGAAGCTCCACCTCACTAATGATACCATAATCCGTTTTCTCTGCTAGTTATGTCTCAGAACTCCTCTGTTGAAGCATTGCAGTCTCATCGAAGATTACATCTCTGCTGATTAGAAAACCGGGTGATCTGAGATCAGTACACCACAGCCGGTAGCCTTTCACCCCATGTGCATAACCCAGAAATATGCACTTATTCGCCGTCGGCTCAAGCTTACCATCACTCGCATGAGCATACGCAAAACATCCGAATATTCGTAATCCGGAATAATCAACAGGTTTCCTCTACCATACTTCCTCAGGAGTCTTCCACTTGACAGCAGATGATGGAGATCGATTAATTAGGTAAAATGCCATGTTCACTGCTTCGGCCCAAAATTTCTTCCCAAGTCTTGCATGTGAAAACATGCATTGAGCTCGCTCAAGGAAAATTTTGTTCTTCCGTTCTGCCATGTCATTCTGCTGTGGTGTCCCAAGTATTGTGCGGTGTCTTACAATACCTTCTTTCTCACAAAACTCGGTAAAATCTTTACCATAGAACTCCATGCCATTATCGGTTCTCAAGCATTTTATTTGCTTATTTGACTGCTTCTCAATCAATGCCTTAAATTTTTTGAACCAATCAAACACTTCATATTTGTGCTTCAGAAAGTATACCCATACCTTCCTTGAATAGTCGTCGATAAATGTCAGCATATATCGGGCACCTCCTTTCGAAAAAATCGAAGACGAGCCCCAGACGTCTAAATGAATATATTCAACTAATCGTTTGGTCGAATGAATAGCTCTAATAAACTTAACTCGATGCTGCTTCCCATAGATGCAGTGCTCACATAAGTCTAGCTTCCCTGTCTTCTATCCCTTCAACAACCCCATTTTCACTCAGTATCGTCATACTTATCTCACTCATGTGCCCCAAACGCATATGCCATAATTGAGTCAAATTAGAGTCTGACTCACCTGATGAAATTGCAGCGGTTCCGGCCACGGTCTCTCCCAGTAGATGATAAAAAGTATTCACTTTCTTCCCCTCCATCTCTGTCATGGCACCTCGAGAGATCTTCAATACTCCACCTTCAGCGGTGTACCTACATCCGATGTTATCGAGTGTCCCCAAAGAAATAAGATTCTTCTTGAGCTCCGGTACATGCCTTACATCTGTCAATGTGCGAACCACCCCATCGTGTATCCAGATCCGAATTGTCCCTATCTCATAGCCTTATGGACTGCATTATTCCCTAAAAGAACCCTACCACCATATGTAGCTTGGTAAGTAGTAAACCAGTTCTTATGAGGCGTCATATAATAAGAACATTTTAAATCTAGCACCCATTTGTCTCCTGACGAAGTAGCAGTCACACATAAGACAGCTTCTACATCATTAGTACTCCCCTCAGCAACGTTTGCTACACTGCTTGTGGCATTTTGCTTATCAACTTTATTTTTTCGCTTTGGACAATCTCTCCTGATGTGCCCCTCCTCGTGACACTCAAAGCACTTTATGCGTCCCTTGGACTTTCTATGGCGTGATTTTGATCTGCTTTTACCTATGCTGCTATTAGGCTCTCGATGTTGTTCTCTACCTCAAATCGTCAATGCTTGCATTGCTCCTTTCGTCAGACCGTCATCTCGCAACTTTCTCTACCACTCCTTAGAGAATAAGGCGGACTTTACCTCTTCTGAGGTAATTATAGTATGCCCCTGCAACAGTGAATCGGTAAAATACTCTGGTAAAGAGGCTAACAACATTATGCTTTGTTCTTCATCATCAAGTATTTTATCGACGTTCTTCAGATCCAACATGAGTTTATTAAATTAATCTAGGTGGGTTCTGATAGACGTACCTTCAGTATATCTAAATTGAAACATCTTCTTCAACATGTACAAGTGATTGTTCAAACATTTCTTCACATAGAGTGCTTGAAGTTTTGCCTATAATGCTGCGGCATCCTTCTCCTCAGCAACCTCTATTAAGATCTCATCCGTCAAATTTAACAGGATTATGTTCTTTGCTTTTTCCATCAGCTCTACCTTATCTGAGGCTTTCATTATAATCGACAACTCATCTTCACCATCCATTGCCTTGACCAAATCTTATGTTGTCAATAATGCCCTCATCTTAATGCTCCATAACACAAAGTTTTTGCTCCCATCAACCTTCTCAATCTCAGATTTCCTCTCAGACATAATTGCAATAACAGAATTTCTAGATAATAATTAGACAAGCAAAAACTCCAAATCACAATCAAGAAATCCAACCCCATACTCTGATATCAATTGTTGGGATATAATATGTGGAAACGATAGAATCTTACAATTTACGTCAATGCAAAATCGCCAGAGAAATAAACGAGAAAAATAAGAACACCAGAAATTTACGTGGTTCAGTCCGAATATCGATATCTACGTCCACAGGGAAAGCCAACAGTAAATAATCCACTATAATCGGAGTATCAGAGTTTACAATCGCTCAATCGCTCAAGTGTTTCCACACCTAGATTTAACCTCAAACTCAAAGTATTTATAAATAAACAACTCACTTAGAAATAAACTCACGACACAAAATTACCGCGTGTCCCTTACCTCAAAATGCGCGCGGATTCAAGGAATTGCGGCTCCCTTCTACGTGCAGCTTTTCTTTTTTCTGATCACGTAGGGCTTCAGCGGCACCATCCTTCTCTCGGCATGTACGTACAGCGGCCAAGAAGAGAAAACCCTCACTGTCAACGTCTCTTTTATACGTGTGCCCCAAAACTCAAATTCTTGACCTAGGGCCCACCTTCTTTTCCTTTTTGGCTTCATGTGAAAGACGCTGCATTGGTCTTTGGTCTCTTTGGGTGTGCGTGTTTGCCTAAGGTCAAACTTTTGACCTTGGGCCCACCACTTTTAACTCTTCATGCAGAGGACTTCTTCGGCGTGGATTGGATGAGAAAACTTGCTCCTTTTAATTTTATTTTATATTTTCTCTTTTGTAAATCTTCAAAAAATCTAGAGAATTGCGTTTTTGCAAACGCTCAAACTCGAGTCGGCGGTTTGGTTACCGGGTAAATCCATATAACAAACGGGTGAATCCTGGTTCCATTTTTCGGAACCAATTCTTAGCAGACAGTTCCCAGTTTTAGGTCGGGAACCACCGCCTGGACCATGCACACTCCTACTGTTTCTTGTCAGCTATGTTTCAGGTCGGATACTTACCAAGACCCTGCGCAGCATGGCGCCACCGTACACAAAAGGTTGTGGAAAAAAGAGAGTTTTCAAGAATCATAGTTCCTTCTTTTTCCCTTTTTAAAAATATATTCGCAAGTGAATAGGTGTCGGTTTTTGAAGTCTGGACTTTGCTTTGCCCATTGTACTACTAATAGTCTAATACTACTTGAGACAAGTGGTAAGTGAGCTTAGCCGCCTCGCCAAAACGCGCAAAGCCCCACTGCGAGGATAAATAAGGCACTTCGGTTCTTGAGAAAGAGAAGAGAAGTTGTTGGAAGATTTGAGCTCGTTTCTGGATTTGGGTGTCAGCTACATTCTGCAACTTCCTCATCGCTCGGGTACTTCCATCGTGTTCTTTCCTTTCCTGGGTGATCTATGTTAGCTTTTCTGGCCACCATTCAATCCTTAGAATGTAATCTTGAAATGAATGTGCAAGTTCAGTTTTGAGTCTTCTTCACTTGGATCTCTTTCACTCAATCCTTAGTGATCCTCCTTGTGTTTTTCTTTTTCTTTTTCAATATTCGTTCTTGGATTTTGTTTATGTTGTATGAGAATGGAATTATTGTGATTCAGATGCGTTTGGTTCTGATCTCGTAGCTAGTACTATTTATTTCCTTAGCAACTAAGAGTAAGTAGAGTAAGAAAGGTTTGAGGTTGTCTATGTCAGGAAAAGGTATCGATCCTGATGAGCAATAGACTCGTTCATTCTATATGATTAGCAAGAAGTCTCTTTTTCAAGCCTGTCACACTTTAACATCTGCTATTTTCACTTTTTACTAGTGGGTTTGCTTCGTTTATAAGCTTTTTCTATTCTCTGTTTAAAAAGGGTGCTAATTAACGTTAACGCGTCACTCATCTATTTCTATATTCTGATTCTTCCCTTGCCTTGTTGCTCTGCTTACCTACATCAATTTTGGCTGAGATTGCTTTCCTAGCGAATCTAATATTATACGACCGATTTATCGATTGCCAGCAAAATGGCTGATGCAACATTGAGGACATGGTTATGTGTCATACTGAGCATACAGATCTTGCTCAAGTCTGATGCCTTTAACGTCAGCATTACATATGTCCAAAATGCTGTAGCGAAAGGAGCTGGTGAGTCCAAGATCAATATAATTGCTTCCTGCGAAATGTCCTGCAATTTCCCCTTTCATTCGAGTTTTGTCAGTGTTGACTTGGTTGAAGTTCTTTGTGCTCTGCAGTTTGTTTGGATGGTAGCCCTCCAGCTTACCACTTTGCTAAGGGAGTTGGCGCCGGCGCTAACAATTGGCTTATTTTCTTTGAGGTTTGCACTTCTGTAGTTTATCATAGATTGAGGAATTTAAGATTGTATTTGATTACCTGTATATTAAAGAAAGGAATTGTAGTTATAAGTTACAGTCGGCTAATTCTGCTGAGTAAATAGAAGTGTTCTGATGTTCACAATTTAGACACTAGCACCTTTTCATATTATCCATCTAATTTGATTTTGTGCAGTGAGCACAGATTTATTCTCTAGAACATCATGAGTTATAATTTGGCCCGACATGGGGATTGAACAGCTCTATTTTGTGTTCTCAGGGAGGAGGATGGTGCAACAACGTCACCACTTGCCTTGCTCGAAGGGATACACGGGTAGGTTCATCGAAACAGATGGTCAAGGAACTTTCTTTCTCCGGTATACTCAGCAATAAACAAAAATTTAATCCAGGTGTGGCTCTATGGCTATTCAAATTTGGTCTTTTCTTAGAGAATATCAGATCTCAACTTCCTTTCTTCTTTCTTGTGATGTTTTAGACTTCTACAATTGGAACAAAATCAAGGTCAGATATTGTGATGGAGCTTCATTTACTGGGGACGTGGAAGCAGTAAACCCCGTAAGTTTGTTTAAGCCTCGAACCCTATGTTTTTTATTTCATGTGCAGAGCTGAATTGGCTGCTGACATTTTGTGCTATTTTCCTTGATCATTTCATATTTGGATCAGGCCACCAACCTTCACTTTAGAGGAGCGAGGGTTTTTGTAGCAATTGTTGAGGACTTGATGTCGAAAGGGATGAGTAATGCGCAAAATGTATGAACCGACTCGATGAACTCTCCAATCCTTCGTATCTTTATCCTTTTTTTCCTTTTTTGCCTAAATAATTGGGAGCAAATTGAAAATCATGTAGGCTATCCTTTCTGGATGCTCAGCTGGTGGGTTGACTGCAATACTGAATTGTGATAGATTCCGAGCTCTCATGCCTGCAAGGACCAAAGTCAAATGTCTTGCAGATGCTGGCTATTTTATCAATGCGTAAACTTGTTATTTCCTTCTTTGGATTCAGGCGTTGGATAAAATGCGGGTTGCAATTATTATCAGAACTTTGGATGACATTGGACTCTTCTCTGGTTCTAATTCAGGAAGGATGTTTCTGGAGCTTCACATATTGAAAATTTCTACAGCGAAGTGGTTGCTACTCATGTACTCTCTCTCTCTCTCTCTCTCACCACATATTTATGTGTATACATGTTAGTCTCAGAAATATGCTTGTCTTTGTTAATCTTTGTCACTCAAAACTCGAATGAATGGTTCAGGGATCAGCCAAGAATCTACCAACTTCCTGCACATCCAAAATGAAACCGGGATTGGTAGGTGACAGTAATTCTGTCGTTAATTTCTGCATCTTTTGCTTATAATTGTGTCCTAATTACAACCGATATTGCTGAACATTATTGCAGTGCTTCTTCCCTCAAAACGTGGTTCCACAAATTCAGACCCCATTATTCATTATAAATGCCGCCTATGATGCGTGGCAGGTCAGTACTTGATAAACTCAAGATTGAAAATAATGCTTCGCCAATAAACAATTTGAGTTGTTCATCACTTTCAAAGCAATTCCCAGATAGTTTCTAAAACTTTTTTAAGATGGGCATTTAGCTTCAGATCGGTCAGAAGAGAAGACGATAATTCGTTTTTTTGTTTCCACTGGAGCCCCCATTTTTGTTCTCCAGTTTTGGCTTCTAACTCAACTCTGTATCAGCTACTGTCTTGAAAACCGAATTAGGCATGAGTGTTGTGCACTGATCTCTCGAGCATTATTGCTGCTTTCAGATTAAGAATATTTTGGCGCCCGGAGTAGCTGATCCTCATGGAACCTGGCAGAGCTGCAAGCTTGATATCAAAAAATGCTCACCGAATCAACTCAAAATCATGCAAGGTGAAAAAATTGTTGAGCTTTAGCCACTACAAAACAGTCTTGTGGAAGCTTCAAGCTGGAAAATTTACTTGGTTGGAATTATTGTATTCAGATTTCAGGCTGGAGTTCCTAAGAGCACTGAGCGCAGTCGGAACCTCTCCATCAGGAGGAATGTTCATAGATTCTTGCTATACTCATTGCCAAGCTGGGACACAAGAGACGTGGCTGAGGAATGACTCTCCAGTAGTGGCAAAGACAGTAATGACCACTTTTTTCAACTATTTTTCATGACACCGTGACTGGACCATAACATGTATTGATGTTTGTCCGTTTCTCTTTCATTTTTTCTTTGCAGTCGATTTCAAAGGCTGTTGGAGACTGGTATTGCGAACGGATTACGTCCCAAAAGATCGATTGCGCTTATCCCTGCAACCCAACTTGCCACAACGGGATGTTCGATTGAATCTGAAGATTAGTTTTCCACTGTCAAAGTCTTCTATCTATTCTTAAAGTTCCAAATGTTATTGTTAAAATAAGCCTTAACGGTGAAGGGGCAGTAGCACAGGTCGTCACGGCATCAACACTGCCTGCTGGTCACTCTGTGCAATTCTTTAATGTATGGAAAGTGCTGATAGTAATGAATAAAGGCAGACTATGAAGGTTTGGTTACACGATGTGAGGTGAAAGTGAGTTTTGTGTTGGAATTCTAGTCGGCGGAAGATGACTTACCTGATTCCAATGCGCAAACAACAATTAATCTCAAAACGAACGTTGCGCAAACAACAATTAATCTCGGAACGAACGTTGAATTGCAAATGAATCACGAACAAAATTATCTCACATTAGTCTGAATGCAATCACGAGGAAAGCACTCGATTTCCACAACGTAAATGCCTATTGTTCTTGCAAAGGAGAAAATGGAAAGCTTTCTTTTTTTTTTTTTTTTATGGAAAGGGAAGAGAAAAAGAGCATACATTTTCTCTGCGTACATTCTACCGACAACTATCAATGGTTGTCTTCAGGAGATTTTTATACATCTCCCTTCATACCCTTTCAATGGTGTCTTTCAATCGTAGTGTATCAAGGTGAAACGGTGCGTACCAATCGCACCCATCATGGACGTAATAATAATAATAATAAAATACTACATTTTGGATAGGTTGAATTTGTTCAATAAGTTAGTAAAGTCGAAAGATATCAACATGTCAATGGCCAACATAATCCTCACATTGGTAAGTAGCTTTTTCACATTTTGCATGATCTCTTTTGGGTCAAGTTTGGAGATCCAAAATTGTCATCTTTTGACCTCTCGATATGGAAGCGATTTAGCAAGACAATCAAAGGAAAAACTGATTAACTTTTCAAGATCTGCTGATCAATGAACAAAACTTCTATCTCATTGCCAAAGCACTTGACGTGTAACCTAAAGAATTATCCATTTGAAGTTCTGAAGTGAATATGACATGAATTATAGTCGACAAAAAATCAAACCCGACGGCTGCACCTCGAAAATAGACTAATGAATGTAACCTTTCAACTTCCCCGCGTTGACCAAATTTCAGCTTAACTTGGGATTGGGTTATTCAGAATGAATTCTCAGTGTTCTCTCAGCTAATTCTCCGTGCCTCTCTCCAGAACATTGCTCCTCAATCACATGAATCCAGTCCCAGCAGCCCGAATCCAGCATACAAAAGACCAAAAAAATGCGATTTCTGAGTTGGTTGGTTTCTTTCTTAATTTTCGACATCTGCTCCGGAATGAATGGCCCGCTCTAAAAATTCAGCAGTCTGAAAATGGTAAGTCAAGACATTCTTCGAACCAGCGACGCGCTTCTTCCCCATTAAACATCTAGGACTTCTCGTGCTTAGGCTCAATGACACATTAGAGCATCCCATTCTCCATCAATCATAACGTAGATCACAATATTTCCATTAATCACTTTTACTTTGAGAATCACAATATAATGGAAATTCACATCCACAAGGACCTGTTCTGTCCAATGCCGCTCGTCAGTGAATCAAGCATTGATGATATTGCAATTTAATGAATAATGCTATTGAATGACGATGTGTTACGATGTGTTACTATGGGTTGAATGCCTCAAGGTAGTTTTAGCTCAAGAACATCGTAGTAACAAACAGATACTGCCAGGCAGGGAAGTCGTTCCTGGAACATGGTGAATACATTTGAAATAAAAAGAAAAGAGTACTGAAAGGACAGTAGATTTATCTAGTGTAACTAAGTCCTTGTATCTATGATATCTCTAGTTCACCAAAGTGAAACGTTTTCCCACAATTTACTTGGTTTCTTTATCGATCCCGTAATAAATTAGTAGTGACTCCTAATTGAATTAAATTGCATGTTAATATGATTAAAATCAAAACTCCAAAGCTATGATTGGTATGGGCTCGGGAGATCCTGCCGCTCTAAGGTTTTTGGCTTTGTAATCCCTTAATGGTTCACTTATGAAAAGATCATGACAAAAAAAGAAAGAAAGAAGAGACACTATTTTCTTGACAAACGTCTTTGCCTAATCTTTTTCAAAAGCTTAAATTTGAATCTTCACCTTTTGCAAAATCTACATCCAATGGCATTTGTTGAAATATTTAGTTAACCATTGACAAAGCCACTGTGCTCAACAAACAATTCACCCTCTAAGGTACTTGATAGAAAGTATTTCACATGATGAATACATGTCTAAAGACAAGCATCCGTCTTTTGTTGCGTTCCGGTCTCTCCCATACCCATGTGGATTGAAAAGTGGGGATTTGTAGCATCAAGGTGAAATGTGAGAGACCCAAAAGGATTGATACAACTGGTTCGTGAGAATAATGCAAAGATGTTTGTGCTAGAAATTCAAAGATGTAATAATTATCATCTTAAAATATCTGTAAAGGCGGCGTTGGCCTCCTATGCATAAATTGATCTAGAGCTAAGGCCATTTAATAGAATGATGGTCACATGGGGCTGAAACCAGTTGTTTTGCTGAAGCGAACCATATGTCTCCAAACTAAATTGGCCATGGTACAGTCCATTTATGAGGATGTTATTCGATGTACTATCCTTTAAAACAATATATGGAGCGAACGCAAATCTGACATTCCAACTCGTGAGTCGTGATACGCGCTTGTCCTCAGCCAGAAGACTTTCGGCCTGTGACACGTCCATCTATACTTTTATCACTCTGCACAAAAGAAGTACCATCAGGAATGAGCAATTATTTCTTTTAAATAATTTGACAGACTTAGAAGATCGCAGTTTAGTAACGAAAGACACTAGTGTGGCAACCCAAGCTGTGAAATAAGACATCATCGCTTGCAAGCTCTTGTTCCTTGGTTTTCCAAGATTTTCCAAAGCCAATTTCTCATACACCCTGTTAAATTAATAGATGCCATGGGCAATCTTTCGAACATCTTTCAAGAGCCACGAGTAATTATTGGGTTTGACCGGGATACAATCAATTGAAAAGCTGTGTCGAGTAGACCAAATAAAGAGAAAAGGATCCACAGATCAACGTTATCACGAGAAGGTGAAATCTCAATGATGGATAGCATTATTTCGTTAGGCAAATGGGGACCATTGGCTTGGACTTTCATGGAATGATAATTCAACCTTAGCTGTTGTTACTTTTGTGGACTATAAAGTCGCTACGACATTGATTTCCAAGTCATTAATGACACGTTTGGTAATCAAAAAGAATTTTTGCACATAAATGATTTTTTTATTCATTTGGTAACTATTCTGTTTTTGATAAGATTCTTGAATTTTTATATTTTTATTATTTTTCTTTTTTGTTTTCTTTTTCATTTTCTCTTCTTCTTCCTCCTTTTTTATGGCTGGTGGCTAGCACCGGCTAGGCAATATCCAACAAGCTCGCCGAAGCCTGGCAGTGGCCAAGCGAGCCTCCAGCAAAGTTGCCGAACTTCATCCAGCAAGTCGCCAATGACCACCGACAACGATGGCGGTCGGCAATGGCCAATGGAGAAAGAAGAAGAGAAGGAGAAAAAAAAGAACCAAAAAAGAAAAAGAAAAAGTTGGACTTGATTCTGAAATTATTTTTAGGAATAAAAATTATTTTTTTCTACTCTTGATTTTGTTCAAAATTTATTCTCAAGAACAAAAAAATGGATTCATGTTCTTTTTTTTTTTTTTTTTGAAAAACAAAAGAATAGAATTACTTATTCTCAAGAGTGTTATCAAACAGGGCCTCAGTATCCAAAACGATTCTAGACCATTAACATCACATCGCCCCTTTTGTCTAGAGTATTATGACTGATCGAATTAGTCTACTTGCTCGTGAAAGAGTAAGCGCCCCGCATGTTCAATGGATCTCGTCTAGTTGTCCATGTGTCATTGTTGCTTTGGTTATTTTCCTGGCTGATCCGAAGATCGAATTGATCGATTGATGCTGACGAGAACCTTATCGCTAGCACCTTATCCCATATATGAAGTGCTCTCTTTCTTTGGAATGAATTCAAAAGATCCATTTGAGTTGTTTAGAGGAATAGAGACAGGATAAGCTCTCAAAACCACTGCCCTTCGCTAGTTTTCGAGTCCGATTAAAATTGACCTCGGGGTCGGCCTTTTTCAAGAAGAAAACGTGTTACGCACGGCCTAGAGAAATCTGTATGCATTGAATTGAATAGAATTTCAAAAATAAAAAATAAATAAAAACCTCGACAAAGTTGTTCCCAAAGTAAAGTTTGTTTAGGAAAAACCCCACCTTCAAAGTGGCAAACGTTGTTTCCAATAATCGCCGCCCATCCGTGGCCAAAATGTTTTGCCGGCCGGCGATCTATGTGGGTCGCATGACTGCCGTCGCTCTCTTCACCGGGGCATTTTCTTCTCAAAACGTATGTGCACATGCCGCTTACATGAGTATTAATAGAAAACAAAAGGCCCCAAATTGAGCTATCAAGTTCTAAATCTTAGTCGAGCTTGTGCTCAAGGATCATGAAAAGGAGGGCGTGGCCCGGAATAATTGAAGTGATGATCCCAAGCCCACGGATTTTGCATCTGTATATTTTAATCTATTCAACAATACAATAGATTGATGCATTAGGGTAACACCCACTGTCACGATGCTTGTCAAAGCATTCGAATTTTAGACCAAGTGCGAAATCTAAGCGAGCAGTGGCACTGCACAAGCAACCCAACACGGGGTATGCATGAAGTACATTCGCAAGGAATGGGAGCTTTTGCAGTCTGTTGGGGCAACGATCTTTCGTTCACAATCCATCCAAATTGCATATAGTTCGTTATACCTCCTCGATAAAATGAGTTAATACATGTTAACAATAAAAAAATTTAGGGTAAACCTATCTCGGTGCATGAACTTAAAAATCCATTTTATAAAGGACTAATGGACAATGACTTGATTGTCCCTATCATAACGGGTCCTCCTTCCACCGTTTGGTGCGGGGCTCCCCCTTAGCGAATCACCATCGATCATAGGGTCTGCCACAGTTTCAGACCCCACTGCTTTAAATTACAACTGACCAAATTCCTTTTCATTGGATGACAAATGATCAGACCTTTATGCAAGATCCGGGAAATTTTACTCTGACTTTACGTGACTCGAATTGCCAAATCAATAAAGAAATGAGTAGAGAGAATAATTTCATTTCATCAAAAATTATATTAAATCCTTCAAAATATATATTTAATAAAATAGAATGATTGTCTTGTTTTACGGAAAAATGTTAAGTCTACTTAAAGAAAAGGGTCAGAACATTCGGCCTTAAATCCACACGTTATAAATTATCTATTCATAGAAAAGGAATTTGGTCCTCAGGGAAAAAAAATAAATTCATTGTCCCAATGAACACTCTTCTGTCTCTCTCCCTGTGTCAGAGCCTGTTTCGAGACGCGCATTCATGTCGGAGCGCGCAAGCCGATATGATTCGCAGGCTGTCTCTGTCACGCACCGTCCCGGGTCGGATACTGCCCGGGACCCCGTGCGTGCGTTACGGCGTACCAGACCAGAAAGGTGGAAAGATGACAACTTTTCAAGAACCGAAGTTCCTTCTTTTACCTTTTTTTCAAAAATAATTTCCGCCTTTACTCCCGGAGTGAATGAGTGTCTGTCCGGTTCTCGGAGTCTCCGCTTCGCTTTTGCATAGTGGAAAGTGAGCTGAGCTGGCTTCGCCTAACGTATAGAAAACCAGCGCCAGGGAAAAGATGACACTTTGGTTCTTGGACCCCAACGCCAACAGTCTGGTCTTCCTCCACTGTTGCATCAATTTGCAGTGATAGATACGTTTGATGGAAGAGAAGAGGACTTGTTGGAAGATTTGAGCTCATTTCCTTATCTGGGTATCGGCTAAAATCTTCAACTTCCTCATCACTCGGATAGTTCATGGCGTTCTTTCATTTTTCTAGGTGATTTGCGTTAGCTTCTCTGGCCATCACCCAATCCTTGGAATGTAATGAAATGAATGCACAAGTTCAGTTTTTAAGTCTTTTTTACTTAGATCTCTTTCCCTCAATCCTTGGCCATCCCCCTCGTTTTCCTTTTTTTCCATATTCGTTCCTGGGTTTTGTTTATGTTGTATCAGAATGGAATTATTGTGATTCTGATGCGTTTGTTCTGATCTGTAGCCATAACTAGTTATTTCCTTAACAACTAAGAAAGGTTTGTGGTTGTCTATGTTGGGAAAAGGTATGCATCCTGATGTGCGATGGACACGCACATTCTATGGATAGCAAAAGGTCTCTTTTTCAATCATGTCACACTTTCGCATCTGCTACTTCACTTTCACTAGTGGGTTTGCTTCGTTTATACTCTTTTTTATATTCTGTTTCAAAAGGGTACTAATTAACGTGTCCCTCGCGTCTTTCCATATTCTGTTTCTTCCCTTAGCTTGTTTGCTCTGCTTACCTGCATATCAATTTTGGTTGGAATCGCTTTCCCGGCTGGCGGGGCCTAATATGTCAACGACTGATTTATTGATTGCACAGCAAAATGGCTGATGCAAGATCGAGGACATGGTTGTGTGTTATACTGAGCATACAGATCTTGCTCAAGTCTGAAGCCATTAACGTCAGCATTACATATGTCCAAAATGCTGTAGCGAAAGGAGCTGGTGAGTCCAAGATCCATATAATTGCTTACTGCGAAATGTACTGCAATTTCCCCTTTCATTCGAGTTTTATCAGTGTTGACTTGGTTGAAGTTTGATGTGCCCTTCAGTTTGTTTGGATGGTAGCCCTCCAGCTTACCACTTCAATAAGGGATTGGGCACAGGCGCTAACAATTGGCTTGTTAACTTTGAGGTTTGTGCTTCTGCAGTTTATCGTAGATTGTGGAATTTGAGATTGCATTTGATTACCTTTAAGTTAAAGAAAGGAAATAGTAGTTGTTACATACGACCGACCAATTCTGCTGTGTAAATGGAAGTTTTCTGAGGTTCAAATTTAGAGACGAGCACTTTTTCATACTACCCATCTAATTTGATTTTTGTGCAGTGAGCACAGATGAAAGTTTACTCTCTAGAATATCATGAGTTATAAACTGGCCTGACATGGTGATTGAACAGCTCTATCTTGTGTTCTCAGGGAGGAGGATGGTGCAACAACGTCACCACTTGCCTTGCTCGAAGTAAGACACGGTTAGGTTCATCGAAGGAGATGGTCAAGGAAGTTGCTTTCTCCGGTATCCTCAGCAACAACCAAAGTTTTAATCCAGGTGCAGCTCTATGGTCATTTATATTTGGTCGTTTCTTAGAAAATATCAAATCTCAACTCCTTTCTTCTTTTTGGTGGTGGTTTAGACTTCTACAACTGGAACAGAATCAAGGTCAGATACTGTGATGGAGCTTCTTTTACTGGGGATGTGGAAGCAGTAGACCCAGTAAGTTTGTTTAAGCCTCGAACCTGAATTTTTTATTGCATGTGCCAAGCTGAATTTGTTGCAACATTTTCGTGTTATTTTCCTTGATCAATTTCTTATTTGGACCAGGCCACTAACCTTCACTTTAGAGGAGCTAGGGCTTTTGTAGCAATTATTGAGGATTTACTGTCAAAAGGGATGAGTGATGCGGAAAACGTATGAACCAACTCGATGAGCTCTCCAATCATTTATATCTTTATCCTTCTTCCCTTTTTGCCTTAATAATCGGAAGCAAATTTAAAATTGTCATGTAGGCTATTCTTTCTGGATGCTCAGCTGGTGGATTGACTTCAATACTGCATTGTGATAGATTCCGAGCTCTCATGCCTCCAAGTGCCACAGTCAAATGTGTTGCAGATGCTGGCTATTTTATCAATGCGTAAGCTTGTTATTTCCTTCTTTTTCGATTCAGGCCTAGGACAAAATGCAAGTTGCAATAATTAGCAGAGCTTTGGATGACGATGCACTCATTTCTGGTTCTAATTTAGGAAGGATATTTCCGGAGCTCAACACATTGAAACTTTCTACAGCGAAGTGGTTGCAACACATGTATACTCTCTCTCTCTCTCTCTCTCTCTCTCTCTCTCCATCTATTATTTATGTGTGTATGTATGTTAGTCTCAGGAATATGCATGTCTTCGTTAGTCTGTGTCACTCAACACTTATATGAATGGTTCAGGGATCAGCCAAGAATCTACCAACTTCCTGCACCTCCAAACTGAGACCAGGATTGGTAGGTGACATTAATTCTGTCGTTAATTTCTGCATCCTTTGCTTCGAATTGTGTCCTAATTACAGCCAATATCGCTAAATATCATTGCAGTGTTTCTTCCCCCAAAACGTGGTTGAGCAAATTCAGACCCCGTTATTCATTCTAAATGCCGCCTATGATGCATGGCAGGTCAGTGCTTGATAAACTCAAGATTAAAAAATAATGCCCCACTGATAAACAGTATGCATTGTTCATCACTTCAAAGCAATTTCCAGGTAGTTTCTTGAACTTTCTGAAGATGGACAATTAAGCTTCACATCAGTCAGAAAAGAAGATTATAATTTATTTTGTTTCCACTGGAGCACCCATTTTCCCTTTCCAGTTTGGCTTATGACCCTGTTTCAGCTACTCTGTCTCGAAAATCACATTACGCATAAAGTGTTGTTGCTTTAAGGCACTGATCTCTTGTGCATTATTGCTGCTTTCAGATTAAGAATATTTTGGCGCCCGGAGTGGCTGATCCTCATGGAACCTGGCATAGCTGCAAGCTTGATATTAATAACTGCTCACCGGATCAACTCCAAATCATGCAAGGTGAAAATTTTAATGAGCTTTAGCCATGACGAAACAATCCCAAGGAAGCCTAAAGCTGGAAAATTTACTTGGTTGTTATTATTGTATTCAGATTTCAGGCAGCAGTTCTTAGACGCACTGAGCAGAGTCGGAACCTCTCCATCAAGAGGAATGTTCATAGATTCTTGCTATGCTCATTGTCAATCCGAGATGCAAGAGACATGGCTGAGGGACGACTCTCCAGTACTGATGGAGACAGTAATGACCACCTCAACTATTTTTTAGGACGTCATTGGACAGTAACATGTATTGATGTTTGCTGGCTTCTCTTTCATTTTTTCTTTGCAGTCTATAGCGAAGGCTGTTGGAGACTGGTATTACGACCGGCGTCCATTCCAAAAGATTGATTGCGCTTATCCCTGCAACCCTACTTGCCACAACATGGTTTTTGATGATCCCAATGAACACCCTGAAGTTAGCTTCCCTCTGTTAAAGCCTTCTATCTATTCTTGAAGTTTCATTTGTTATTGGCAAGATGAACTTGAACAATGAAGGGGATACATGATTCTATTTTAGTTTTGCATCAGCACAGGTCGATGCAGCACCAAAACCGCATGCTGGTCATTCTGTGTAATTCTTTAAAGTATGCAAAGTATTGATAGTAATGAATAAGGGCAGCCTTTCAGGGGCTGGTTACACAATGTTAGGTAAAAGTGAATTTTGGATGGGTGGACTTTGTTCAACATGTTAGTAAGTTGAAAGAAATCAGCATGTCAACGTCCAACATAATCCTCATATTGAAGTAGCTTTTTCACATGTTGCATGATCTCTTTTGGGTCGATTTTGGAGATCCAAAAGTGTCATCTTTTGACCTCTCAATGTGGAACAATCAAAGAAAAACTAACTTTTCAATATCTGCAGATCAATGAACGAAACTTTTATCTCATCACTAGAATATTTGACATGTATCCTGAAGAATTGTCCATTAGAAGGTCCAAGGCAAACATGACATGAACTGTAGGAGGCAATAATCAAAAGCAACAGTTGCTTTTGACCTCTCAATGTGGAACAATCAAAGAAAAACTAACTTTTCAATATCTGCAGATCAATGAACGAAACTTTTATCTCATCACTAGAATATTTGACATGTATCCTGAAGAATTGTCCATTAGAAGGTCCAAGGCAAACATGACATGAACTGTAGGAGGCAATAATCAAAAGCAACAGTTGCTTGTCAAAATAGATAAATGAATGTAACATTTCAACTTCCAGCATGAACCAAATTTTAGCTTTTACATGGGATTGGGACATTGAGACATATGTTTTCTCCGCTAATTCTCTGTTCCTCTCTCCAGCACATTGCTCCTCAATCACATGAACCCAGTTTCAGCAGTCCGTGTCCAGCATACAATAGAACAAAAATGCAAATCCTGAGTTGGTTGGTTTCTTTCTTCATTTTCAACTTCCACCCTGGATGAATAGCCCGCTCTAAAATTACAGCAGTCTGAAAATGGTAAGTCAGAGTTTCCTCAAACTGGCGACGTGCTTCTTCCACATTAAACATTTCTGAAGGCTAGAGCCTCCCGTTCTCCATCAATCATAACTTAGATCATCATATTTCCATTAATCACGTTTACTTTGAGAATCACAATATAAGGGAAATTCACATTTACAGGGACCTGTTCTAACCTGCAAGATATAATACTGCTCTTCAGTGAATCAAGCATTGATGACTTTACAATTAGATGAAGTATGCTATTGAATGACGATGTGTTATTATAGAATGAATTATGCTATTAAATGATGATGTTCTATTATAGATATAATGCCTGAAGCTACTTTTAGCTTAAGAACACAATAGTAACAAACAGAAACTGCCTGGCAGGGAAGTTGTTCCTTGGGTCACAGCAAGCACACTGATCTACAATTCAAGTGCATATGGAGTGAAAGAATATACTCAGAGTGACTTCTAATGGTCAGCACAATCCAATAAAGAGGAAGATCACACACCTTACGAAATGTGAAAGATACCCTTCTTGAACTTCTTTTTATAACCTTATCCATTACTATGTCAATCTGCAAAACCACATGATCAATACCTATTAGTAAGAACAAGTTCTCATGCATTAGCGAGATATACAGACACTGTATTTACATTATTTACAAATGCCCATGCTGTATATAGTAATTGCAGATATTCTAAAATACTATTGTTGTTTCTAAACTTCAGTCTCTTCTATAACAATAGAAATCTCCAAACACAACAGTGAAAGACTTGTGTCCCATAGGAAGAATACTTGCAAGTTTGCAACATTCATTCAGCAGTTTTCTGGATCGACCACAAACTGAAGAACATCATGAAGAAAATGACAATGGACCGATGGTGACCACACTAAGGCACAGAATATATTTAAGCTTGTTTGGATCCTGCTATCAAAATTCAAGTCTTAAGAGGCAACAAGTCGGGATGCTGAATATGGAAATTCACTGGTTGTTGCTCTGTATTTAATTGCAACAGACAACTACTCCTTAGAAGAAAAGTTCCAGTGCAATAGTAACAAGCTAGGAATTACCAGATGATTTTTCAGCTAATCAGCTTTTTATTTATGTGAGCTGATCAGCTTCTACATATTATGGTTGTAATGTTAGCCTAATAAGATAAAGTTGAACATTGGAAAACTAACTTTCAAGTGTAAGCTCAAAACGAGGGTAAATAAAGAGAACTAACCTTATGGTGCGGAATGTAATGATGCCAAGCATAACGTGCCTCTGCAGACAATAAAAGCATTGACCGAGGGGGAAGATGAATGGCTTTCCTTAAGAATTTTGAGTTCTCTGGACTATCCACATTCCCATCAATGCCAGAGACATCTTTATGAAGCCAGGCACCCCCTAAGTATCTCCTGAACTCCATAATGCAAGGACCTGCTAATGAAAGGCTGAAAATGAGATCCTCAAATGCTGAATGGGTGTCTATGTGTGGGGACAATCCCACTCCAACTGGGTACTCATTGACCTGTGTCACCACAATCAACCTCTAGTTTCATGTATTCTGGCAAACAGCCTTCAGTAAGAGAAAAATAAAGAAATGTAGAATCAAGAAAGCATAGTGGTTCTTCCACATGAATGCAGCTGGAAGTTAAAATTTTATCACAATTAGAAATGAAAAAATTTGACAGATAATCTTGAGCGTCAGATAACAGATGATGACTAGATACTACAGAGTATAGAAAATCATTACCGTCAGTTGATCCAAACTTGAATTTGAAGCACACGGAAGGCCTGGGAAGGATGATATCCTTTCAAGTATGAAAGAAACAAATGAGGGAAGTTCACCCAAATGCCTATTCGCATCTACATTTCTCGTCTGCACAAATTGGAGCAGAAAATCAAGAACAGGCTGTAAAACTGATTACCATCATTATCTGAAAAAAAAGCTATTAATTTACTAATGCAATTAACAATCACTGGCAAGGACTAGACACCTTGACTAGGAATATAGCAATAAAAATAAAAATAAAGGTCCCTTTCACATTGATCCAGCACATACAGTTGTTTCCAGTTTTTCATCATCTTTGGGTCATATTGAGGCTTTGTTATCATACTCCATATCATACATTTACCATAGTGATCTTACTAATAAAGCTCAGGAAAAACCATAAAACTAATCACTAAACCACACAATCAAAATGTCACTACAAATAGTTCCCAACCCACCCATAGCATGTATTACTGATTTTGACAGTCAATCCCATGCAACCGTCCATCGGACAAATCGTACCCATTACAGTGTAGAAATCCTCAGACAAATAGCAATTGATATGCAGACAATTCCAACTTCCACGATGTGAATTCCTTATTCTTCTGAAAATGAACATCTTCAATACAGAAGCGTGCTAACTGACTATGAAGCAACTTTTCCTATATGGATAAGCTCGACACTATATGTTTGCATACAAATGATAAAGTATGTTTAACTACAAAATACCAGGGAGTTCAGGAAATGAGCAGCATATTCATCTCATATATTAAGAGCAACTTATGGGTACACCACACCACATACTTCACTGCGAAATACACAAGAATCATTCTTCAAAGCATACTTACGTCATATCGAAACTCATAGCCATAATGCTGAACCCTTCTTTTGGCAAGACTATTCCAAGGCCTGTCATCAACTGCTGCAAGTAATTCCTAGAAAAATCGCCAGTAATCTGGTCAAGTCGAAGCGTGTACGTAACAAACAAGCCAGCAAGATGCCAAAAGCATGAAAATCGCGGAACGTAAAAGACCATGACTAGATATCACCATATAAGAGAACTCAACTGACCTTCTCTTCTCCCGGACTGATAAAGTCATGCAACAAGTAAAGCCCGGGAATTTCCAGCTCTGAAGCATGTGTATGCACCGGAAGGGAATCGTTTACGTTCGCCTAAATTGCAGCCCACACGTCAATCGCATCGAAGACAAATAACTTCACTAAAGTAAATCGCCCGGAAAAAACAAACATTTTCCATACTACTGCATTCGGGTTCAATAACCATAAACTACGTTTTCATAGACACCAAGATAAGTTCTCAGCATCACACCGCAAAGCCAATCAATCGCCTCTAGAAATGCCTAAGCAAATCCAAAACACGCCCAATAAATGCAGTTCAATCGTACGCAAGCTGACCGAAACAGTCGAATGCAACAAGCTAATCAATCTCTATGACCGCGCGCAGCCGAAACGACTTTAATACGCCGCAAGATTCGGGCTTGCGCTGCACCCGGATCGATGGGATCGCGAGAGAGAGGCGAACCTGGCAAGCCGGTCGCTCGACGGAGTAGCGGACGTGCAGGGAGCGGCCGCCGAGGTCCGGGCAGGGACGGCCGTTCAGGGCCTCCAGCGCGGCTCGAGCGGAGGCCTCGCCGTCGAAGCAGACGACGACGCGGGCGCCGCTGTCGTCGGCCGCGTGCACTCCCTTCACCGGCCCGAATCCGCCGAAGACGGACCAGATCTCGTCGTGCGAGATCCCGACGGCCGGTCCGCAGTTGGCGACGTAGAGATTAGGGCTCGATTCGCCGCCGCCGCCGCCGCCGCCGCCGCCGGGACGCCCAAATCTCGGCAAACCCATGTCGGTTATTTTTTGGGCGGAGCTCGAACTCGAAGGGAGCCGGGAATGATTTGTGAAATATAATGATTCAACAGCGATGGATTTCTTTTAAGGTTTTCGGATTTGAAATTCATCTCCCACATATCTATTTTTTTATATTAATTAAAGTGAAAATAAATAAAAATTGATTCATTATATAAAATCGGAAATCAAATTGGTTAAGACCAACCACTTCAATTTTTTATTCGATTCCATTTTCCGATTGAACTGTCTCAATTGCTCACCCTTACGCTTGAGAGCTCATTATATATTGAAGTGAGCAGAATCACAAGCCTAATCAAACTCTTATGACTTTAAAAGCATTTTATAGAAATATTCCTTAAATCATGTGAAAATAAGTAAAAGCGAAAATATTCAAGCTAAGCACAAATTCAAAGAAAAACCTTTTAGTTTTCGTTTGTTTGGCGGTCCCAACATGTAGAATTGGGTCCCCAATGCCTTGGCCCAAGTCCTCAGGACCTCGGTGCGCAGGTGTCTAATGTTGGAGCTTGGGTCCTTCAAAGCTAGGCCCAAGACCCTAGTGGCCATGTCCAAATCCCCCGTGCCTGAGATCAAGTCCATTGAGGCTAGGTTGAAGATCTTGATGCCCATGCTTGGGTCCACAAAGGCTGAGTTGGGAATTCCCATGCCTATGCTTGAGTCTCCTGTGCACATGTCTAAATTTATCAAGGCTGAGGCCTAGGATGCCGGAGCCTTACCCGAATCCTCGACGCCCGAGTCCAAGTTCACATAGGTCAGGCCGAGGTCCATCAAGGCTTGGATTAGGATCTAGTGCTCATACTTGGATCCCCATGCCCAATGCTTAATGCCCATTCCCAGGTCTCGAGGTTGAGCCCATGTAGTGCCCATCCTTGGGTCTTCTCCACCCAGGTCTAAGTCCATCAAGACTAAAGCTCGGGGACTCATTATCCATGCTCAGGTCCCTAGCTTGAGACCAGTGCCTAGAGCTCTCGCGCCCAAACGTAGGTCCATAGAGGCCAAAGCCTTAGAAATTGTTAACTTGGATTATTTTTCCGTTTTTCGGATTTCCCCCGTCTTCTTCCACTTAAACCCCACCAAATCGAATCCAAAATCCAGAATCCCCATCAATGCAACACCTCAAGCGGCCATAACCGCGAGGTTGAAGAAGCTTTAGCCGCCATGGCTGAGATTTCACGTTTATTTTGTGGATTGACAGGAGTAACCTTCGCTAACTAGTGAAAACCCGATGTGGGTAGCACCTAGTGCATTCTGCAAAATATTAGATTACCCGCAGATGGAAGCGAAACGCCTCCTCTTAGAGACTTCTCATTTAGTATAATCGGTCGATACATTACAGACTCGATAATCCCTAATGAGCGGGACCATATGTAGTGTCACCATCAGGACCAATTCGACATTGGATAAGAGAGGCAGAACAAAATCATCGATTTCTCGCTAATCTTACGTTACTACAATTTACAAAACAAACCGCTGAGTCACCCATCAAGGGGAGCTTGTCGGAGATACGGTACTACAAGCCTCTCTCCTGATGCACCATCCACGGTTCCTACAGGGCGTCGCCGTGACAGAGCTTGTCTTGCGTTCACCACATGAAGTCTCCACGTCAGAGGTGCCCATTGCGGACAAGTCGCTGCATCGTGCATCGGCTCTGTTCATCTGATCGATCAGCGAATGCCTCACCTGACGGCTGATTATTGGACTGTCGGAAACACTGGCAAAGCTCAGTCCCGAGAAGCAGGGAGAGACGGCCGAGATGGCTGGCGAATTGGGGTTGCTCAGGGAATCTTCTTGCAGTATGTCCTGTATTCTGGACAGAATGCTGAAAGCTACGTTTCTCAAAGCGCGAGAATATGCTTCCAGTATCAAATGCCCGACATCCTATATAGTCAAAAAATAAAGCAGGTATTAGTTTCTTTCCTTTTATGATTCACTCTAGTATGCATATTATCAATTACACTCGACAAATGTTAGAAGTAAACTATTTTGGTCAGAAATGTTCAGTCATTCAAGGTCTACCATACTGATAGGAGTCTGGCCAAAAATAGGTGTCTATATAACGTTAGCAACAAGGCAAGGATTCCCATTTCCCAAGTACAGCTACAGAAGGCAACACACACCAGCAACAAGCTTTTTTTTCTTTTTTTTGGCTTGGTTAATATCCAATTGACGAGATAGAAATTTGAAGGGAGTGTGTCCGTGTATGTATAAAAAGCACACGGCACACGAATGGTCAAATAAGGAAAGTTCAAATGCCAAAAGTTCATACTCACCTTGCCATATTGAATTTTAGTGACGTCAAGGAATGTGTTGGGAAGGTTTGGATATTTAGTCTTGAGAAACTTAATCAAAGACTCTGCCCGATCCAACAACCACTCCATCTTGTCCAGCTCGGATATTGGGTCCTTGATGAATGACCATGATGTTCTGGTCGGTGATTTGCCATTCACTTGCTCTGCGATCTTCTCTTTCCATGCGAGTGCCGCAGCTTCCAATCTGTTAATGCACTCAAGAGCATCATGCTCTGATTTCAAACCAAGGGATCTAAAGATGTCCTCAGTTGAGGTTGTCTCTGCCGATAACACCTTGTATAGATCATCCCCAAGGCTAGCCTTTCCAGACTGTTAGATGAATAGAAGTATAAATATTAGAAAATTCAAAGTAAAGTAGAAAACATAAAGCAAGATGAACTGTCCATCGCCCCTTCTGCATGCCCAAGATATGGTAGTTTAAGTCACTCTTTTGGCCACATAAGTTCAGAAATATAAGTTACTAAACTGTATCCATGATCCTGATAGGTCCCTTTGCTAATAATATCAATATGACATTAACCAGAAAAACATAAATGAACATGTAATGGCATGCACTGGATTCTTGGAAAAGATCCACAAGGTTATACATGATTGAGAATATTTGATGTACAGACAACTTGTTTTACCTTAGGAAGTGCATCCCTGATGATGGTCGGCACTGGCATCTCAAGCAGAACATTCTCATTGATGGATTTTGCAGCCTTGAGCACTTGATGCACCAACCTCCCCTGACAAATCAGTTTCTTCCTTCCATTATCAGAAATACCAGTACTTGGAACCTGGGGTGATGGAAGCCACCATCTCTTGCTTTGCCTTTCACCTTTGTTCCTTCCTTCTGCTCGACTACCTCCTTCTGCATACCAGAACTCAGTATTTACCATGGAATCAAGCGTTTCCTGCAGAAATGAAATTTAATAAGTCAGAAGGAGATGTCACGAACAAAAACTCGGCAGATTGTGATGTGAGCAACAAAATCACCTACAATAAGCATAGAGTCCAACTTTTGAAGTGCTGGGAGATTGACATGGATGTCTGCACGAGCTTTAGGGGTCATTATCTGCTCCATTATGAGGAAACTTGACCTCAGATTACTGCGTAACATGTATCGCACTCTTAAAACAAGAGGAGTACAGAAGTACCTCCATGGTGTGGCCATTGGCACCATTTTGCTTGGCTGGGACCAACTCAACCATATAGTTAGTTGGGGACACCAACCAATCCATTTCTCTCCGCCATTTGCTCTTCCTTTCTTCAGGCAATGGTTCCAGCTTCCACAGCTCCCCAAAAATCGATGCTGCAAGTTTAATTTCTGTCACATATATGTTGCTGAAAAGTATTTCATAAAATGATGCAAAAATTCCTAAGGTCATTTAATTTACTATACATTTGGAAATATTTCTTTTTGATTCTTACTTCCTGAAGTTCTTTAACCAATTGCAAATTTGCAATGCTTTTCAGGAAAAAAGTTGATGTTCAATAAAATTCTATTTTTGGTAAACTGGCTTTTCTTCCAGGAGCAGCTCTGTAGAAGTAAAACCTCATGCAAAGCTGCGCAATTGAAACAAGGTAAGGACAAGAAGGGGAGACAGATATCTTTCACACCTGCCAGACTTGTGATTGCATTGGACAGGGCAAGAGCCGTGCTATGGCCGTTGCGCCCTCCAGTAACATCCTCTCCCAGTAACAGCTTTGCAAACTTTTCCTTCATAGTCTCCACATCAGAAAACTGAATAGAATAAGCAGGCTTTTCCTTCACATAGAAGTGCTGGCGACAGTCAGGGACTGCCCATTCATCCGTTTCTTGGTCATCCCTTTTCATTGATAACCACTTTGAGGAGAACGATCCAAAACCATCTTTACTGGAAGAAAAACTTGTATCATCTTCATCCAAAGAGTCAGTTGGACATCCATCTCCCCTGCTTGTTTGGCTCTCAATTTCACAAGAGTGATTGTTGAGTATGCAAGTCTCGAGGCCATTGTAGGTCATTATCTCTGAAATCAATCAAGCATAGTTTATTCTCTGGTTGTTTTCACAAGAAGTCTAGAAGCATCATAATATGGAGGAAGCAATGAAAGTGCCTCATATTTTGGGCATTAAATACTCGGATGTGGCAGTAGGACCGGAAAAATAGAATTTAATGCTCAAGGCTTTTCAAGAAGCAATTCTACCAGATCAGTAAATTCTCAAATATATCCAAAAAGCCATTCTACTTCACATTTTGTCTAATTATTGGAGGATCTCTTTATGTGATAGATGGCAACTGGTAAAGTCTACCAACACGAGTCATCTGAGCTAAGAAGAACGATTTCTTCACTACAAAGATACATCCTCTGTTCTAGAGTTCAGTCATTAAAGTTCAAGTTCAATAAACTATCACCCAGTGCTAAAGCAGTTCTTATGGGAGAAGAATGAAATTTTAAATGCACATCAGAAGGCATGATTACTTTACACTTGGAACAATGGGGACCTAGATGTGCATCAGTTGCATGTGCACCTCCTAAATTAAGAAATTATTCTACCTTGTTCCCATGTCTATCTTCGACTTTTGACATGTACATGATTTTAGGGTACGGTTATATAGGAAGCAATGGAGTTCACTAGTTCCCAACGGACGATGTATGTGAAAAAGATACCGCAAAGGGTATCATGACATTTGACCCAACACCTGAAATTTGAAAAATCTTTGGGTGTCCAGTTATCTTTATGTCAACCATAGAAAATTTACCCAGCCCATCATAGAGATTTATGACCTTTCTTCCACAGGAAATTCCAGGATAGATAAACAAGAATACCGGACAATAACTGGTGCCCAATGCCCGTCATATTCAATATTATTTACAAGGTTCTTCTAGTGGGCTATTATCCGCAAATGAAACATATTGCAAGATTAGGAAAAAATCAAGCCATGGAATGAAAACTTCTAAAAGTCCGGACAATCGACCAACCCGGACTTAAGGACCACTGAATATATAACACGAAGTTTCTTCAACAAAGACGAACTACTTGAAGAAAAGGGCCCCAGTACTCGCTTCCAAACAATATCTTGCTTTGGGAAAATGGGACCGTGGGATGCGACAAGAAAAGGAACAACAAGGAAAGGCTGAACCGAGCAAATGATACCACCCAACATATGGAGAAATGTAGAGTGCCTTTAAGAACCAAGAAGCCCACTAAAGACAGCGAAACCTGTGTCCCCCACCCATGGTTACTTCTCTGTCCGAAGGGACCACAAATTTTCAATCAAAATAATCACGCAACTTCCAGGAGCTCTGTGATAAGGGTCATTCTCTCAAGTCACGATCGCTACTTTATTACCTCCTTTTCTCGATGGAGAGGAGATATTCTGCAACACGACTTTCCCCCCGCATCCGAGAAAAAAGTTACTTGCTACCAGAGAAATACTTGAAAGAAGATAAAATAAAAAAAGGAAGAAAAAAACCATGAGACTCATGTATTGTCTTCCCATGTTTTTACAAGAGGAGTCGGGACAAAACGAAAGGAAAAAGAATATCGCCGCTTCAAATTCAGACAGTTGGGTTGACAAAAAAAAAAAAAAAAAAATCAGACAGCTGGGGGAGGAAGCAACAGGAACTTCGCACTCCCCTACTCAAAAACCGAGGTTCCGGTATAAAAAAAAAATTGCCAGCAGTTCTCGTTCATGCCAGGAGTCAAAAAGGACGGTCTGAATATCCCATGACAGACCGGGAAATAACATTATCACATCGGAAAAGGCGACACATGTTATTAATTCAAAATGAGCCTGAAAAGAAATTCTTCTTGAGACTTTTGACGAACCATGTTGATCATTATAGCTAAGACTTTGGTAGTTGGGCACATTAATGAATTGATAGCTCCCCACCATCGCAGAGGCAACCCCTCGAACAAAGTTAAGGACCAAATCAATCAGACAGCAGAACTAGCCTAAACTTATGCAAACCGGGGCTTTGATTCTTGGGTTTCCACATCGGTGACAAATGAAAGAAGGGAGAAACCCGTCTATTTTCTATTGGCAGCCATGGAGAAAGAGACTAGCTTTGCATTTATTAGGGGCACCGGGGTCGAAGACCAGAGAAAATCTCTAGGTATCCGATTTGTCCACACGAGGACGGGAAATGAATGATTTCTACTATGCAATTAATTTCCTGCTCCGTCCCAAAAAATTAGCAATGCAGTCTATGAGCCTACACGCAATGACAAGAAGGAGGCCTTCATGGGGACCCACCGAGCTTTCCCTCTCGTCCTTTCCGCGCTTATGGGCCGCAGAATCTCCGTATAAACGAAATGTAAACCGGGGCAATCTTTGCCTAAAAAATCGGGCACCATTTATTTCTTTTATCTGAAAAATCCAGAACCGCTCCCAATTTCTCCCCAATTTCTTCACGCGAGCGCGCACCCACGTGGTGGGCTCGCGAGAAAAAAACAAAGGAGCAAGTAACTGATTACGCTACAATCGCGGCAGACAATCAGGCAGGGATTAATATAAATGCGCCAGCACTGAAATTGATCCACAAAATGGACATAATAAAAGATGTGGCAAACTGTTAAAAAAGAAGTAAATTTAGAAGCTTACTCTCTTGTTCATCGAAGTCGAGGCTGACTTCTCTGTCTCGAGTGCAGCAAGCCAGTCTTCTCCTCATCAGTATCATGTTCACTCAGTCCTTCCCCTTGGCTCTACCTTAAAAATAGCTTGGTGCTCTTCAGGTTGCTTTCTTCGGTCAAAACAATGATCGGACCGCGATAACTCGGCTTCTGATTGAGCAGACCATCGATACGGAACGTGCAGGACCACCTCCTACAGCACTGATTCAGTCAAAACTGGCATTATTGAAGTGAAATTTACTTTGAACATTAGGGGAAGGCAGGCATAAAACAGTGAGATGGGCAACTTTGATGACAGAGATATATGAAGTGATTTCAGGTAAGACGAGCACTTTAGTGGTGAAAAAGGCCTGAGGTTGCTTTTACCAGCCGCGGATCAAGATACGAGGGCACTAACACAAAGCAAGTGGAGAGCTTTTTTCGAGGAGTGGACCAGCAGCTGAAGCTGAGACCTGCCTCGCATTTTTTTTTAATCAAAAAGAGACTCGTAAATGGGGAAGATAAAGTCCCAGACCCCATCTAACTCAAGTGTAATGTAAAAAAATGCACATTAGAAAAAGGCATTACATATTAAACACCAGATTAGGTGAGACCCTCGATGAAAAGGTTTAGCGTCGTCCCTCAAGCACCGATGTGGAAAGCAAATGAACATTCCGCAGAGAAAGCGAGACACCATCGCCTGCCTTCCGGGTTCATTTTCAAGAAATTAAGAAAAGAAAATGGTTCGTTTTGGCCCCCCAAGAAAGGGAAAAAAATTGCAAAACGAAAGGCCAAGAGAAATGGTTCAACAATATGTCCAAAGACCCAAGTTAAAAAGGCGTAAATAAACAATCTAGACAAACGAGAGAAAAGTGACATGCGAACTTTTTGGATTCTGTCAGAACAAAACTTTATGGAAAGCAGCGCACGGTATCTGCCATTCATCTCCAACCGCGAGAGGTCAGGAGAGGGGAAGAAACAGTAAGGAGGGAGGAAGAAACGCAGTCGTCACCGGCACTGAAAGAGCGTAGATTTAAGAAAGGGGAAAAGAACCGAACGTTTTGAAATTCGGAGTCAAGCGAACTCGAACCACACACCCTTCGATTCGGAACTCCAGACGGTCGCGGACACCATCCGGAGCTCAAAATCTCTCCGACGACATCCTTTAGTACGGGCCAAAAATCCGTACATCAGCGTTTCGGCGCAATGCACTCTCGTTCTCTGCCTTCGCACGACGCAGCTTCTCTTCCCTACACAGGCGACGTGCTTCTTCGCAGCAACGGAAGCAGGGGAAACTAAACCGGAAACAGACAAAAAAAAAAAAACAACCGCAAAGCAGTCGGCCGGAGGCGCTTCGCGGAGCAGATTCGGCGCGTCGAACTCGGACCACACGAGAGAGAGAGAGAGAGAGAGAGAAGTACCTGCACTCGGTCGCCTCTCCGCTTCTGTTTCCGAGCTCAGGAACGCCGCATTTCGGAGGACTCGATGGCGAGGCTGTTCCGGTCGTTCAGGTCGCCGGCCGTGACGGCGGCGGAAACGGCCGCGGGGATCAGCAGACGGGGAGTCTCCGCCGCGGCACGGGGGCGGAGCTGCGGCGGTCAAAGATGGAGGCCGCGCTGCGCCGGCGTTGACTGCTCGCTCGCGATCGATCAGCAGAAGAAGACGAAGAAGAAGAGAGAGAAAGAGAGAGTTTTAGAGAGAGAGAGAGAGTGGCGGAGAAACTTTGGGGGAGCATTGAAGGAAGAGAGCAGATGATGGATGAGGAGGAGGACGAGGACGAGGACGAGGGGGAGGTTTATGGCAGTCGTGCGTGACAGGCTCCTCCTCCACCAGCGTCCGAGGCGCGTGCCGGGACGCGATCGGGGCCGTCCGTGGGGAGCCGACCATCCGACGGTCCGCGTTCGTTTGCCCCCTCGGTGGGCGTCGCTACGCTAGAGATGCTTTTTTCGGGTGGAGCTTCTTAATCGCGGTCCAAGTCTTGACAATTATTATTATTATTTTTTTTTTTTGGGTAAAGCAAGCCTTGACAATTACGTTGTTAGTAAAAAAGTTAAAAACCGTCGCGCTCTGGAAAATAAAATTTAAAGGTGTTTTTGGAAGAGGGAAGAAAAAATTATTTACCAAGGATTAGAGAGCAGATGGGACGGCCCCAATAGAGAGCTTAGGCTTCTGTATTGTGGTGGGTTAAACCTTAACTTGTACCGAGGATTAGGAGGTGCATACGACAACCATTATGTTCCATAAATAATTTTAATGCAGAAATAGATTTTTCTATTTTTATTTCTATAAGAGTTTTTAAGCAAAAATAATCGTTTGATAACGACACAAAATTTCTACTCTAAAAATAAAAATTCGTTTGATAACAACACAAAATTTCTTCATTTAGGGTCGCGGCCGTAGGTGGCCGGCGGCCGCCGGCCATGGCGATCGATCGGCGACCGGTGGCGCAGCCGCGAGCGGCGGCGGGCGGTGCCCCGTAGCGGCGATCGGCGGCGGCCGCCCGTGGCGGCAGCGGCCGTGACCGACAAAAGAACCAATGGCGTGGCGGCGATCGCGACGGCGCCGACCGCAACCGGCGGCGGCCACCGGCGATGGTGATGGCCGTAGCGATGGCCGGCGGCGGCGGTGGCCACCGGCGACCCAAGCGCAGGCGGGTGGTGGCGACCGACCGTGGCCGGAGGGTGGCGGCGATCGGCGACTGGCGGCGGCGGGGGGTGGTGAGCGGCGACGGCCGACGAGCGGCAGCGGCGACCGGCGGCAGCTGGTGGCCGGCAACCAATGGCGGGTGGCGGTGGGCGGTGACCGGCAGAGGAGAAGGTGGAGGCAAGACATCGTAGAGGAGATGAGAGTTACTGAAATTAGGATTTGTGAGAGAAATTATTTCTGATTTCTCTTCAAAACCTATTTTTGGAATGAAAATCTATTTCAGAAATAGAAAAACGAAATATGTTTATCAAATGGATTTCTCTTCCAGAAATTGGTCTGGAATAGAAAAACTATTTCAATGCAAATTTGGTATCATCGCACCTCCTTAGTGAGCAGTGAGAAGTGATTAGAGAGATTCAAATACTAATAAATATTTTTAAATCATTCATTGATAATAAAAGAAAAAGATCATTTTTCCTCTTGTGGAGTAAATCCCGTGTTAGTTTCTCCTTTATATTAAGTGTCAAGGAAGATATCATGTTAATTTAGGAGGAAGATTCGTGCTTGTGCTACAATTGGATGGTAGCGCACATACTATTTGATATAATATTGAGATTGGACTGCAAGTCCTTTTATGGTCCCCACAAACCTCGTGCAATGGTAAGAGAAAAAAGGTGTTGAAATGATAGTAAAATCAGGTCCTGCATCCTTAAATGGATCTTTCAATCTTCAAGCCGTCGATATAAGGTTGGATCCATGAACTATCAAAAGAATCCAATTAAAAATTCGATTGATACATAGCAAGAAGTTGTTGATTTTCGTGGATCCTCGACCATTGAATGAAATACCTAATTGCATATGTTCTATCTAGAGAGAGAGAGAGAGAGAGAGAGAGAGAGAGAGAGATGATTTGTTATTTTCAAGTGGGTGGGTTCCTGTCCTTTTAATTTAATGTCGTGCTGCATGTCTACTAAAACTTGTCCTGAAAACACTGATTATTAGAGAGATGGTGAGATGAGATCGAGCATGATTGAATCTAGGAGCTCTGAAAATATTAATTATTAGAGAGATGGTGAGATAAGATTGAGCATTATTGAATCTGGGAGCTATAATGTCAATCATCGTCCGTCCTGAATCTATAGTCCATCGGCATGCATTGCATGTGCTAGACTTTATATTATACAAAAGATATTTGAAGTCGTCAGTAAAATAATCATTAAATTAGAACTTCTCTCTTGAAAAGAAAAAGAAAAAGGAACGCACATCCTTCTTTCTCATCCTCATGACATGGCATATTCTTGCATAAGAATGTAAAATGTTAATGTCATCGAAAATCTTAAATTGATATCATATTTACCTCAAATTGAATTTTTCTATTGCAAGAATTCTCAAATTAGTACACATCAATGACACATTTGCTCTAAATTAATTTTCATGTCATATTGAGTCATGTTTACCCTAAGCTAATTTTTTTATGAGATGCTTTAGATAAATGTGGCACAAATGCTATCACTTGGGGCGTTGTTGTGACACAAAAATTAATTTGAGGATGCATCTATTTGGGTTTTCTGTGACTTGATAATTTGTTTAATGTAAATATGGCACAAGCATTTCAATTTAAGGTTTTTATGGTGTTAGTCCAATTGTCAATGTTCTCGAATGTGACTACTCAATCCATTTATGTGTGTCGGGTACCATGGCCTTTTTTTTTTCTTTTTTTTTTTAACTTTTCTTTTGAGATAATGATATGTACATGTTTCAAGCGATTAGCATAGGCAAAGAGATTGGGTCCTCTGAGCACCTAAGAAACTCTCCAACGTACTAGATTTCGCAATGTTTAGCTTTAGATCAAAAAGTTAAAAGTACTCCTTTTTTTACCTTCCAGTCAAAATTTAACATATCATCTCACGCATGTTTAATCTTCTGTCGACAATGAATTTGATTGGTCATGAAATTAAATCTATAAAAGTTGAAATTAAGAAAAAGTTAATTCATAAAAAAGGTGAACTCAAAACAGGGAACTTTGTAATTACTTCATGATGTCTTGTCCACTTCATTGAAAGAGATAACCTATTTTCCCGACGTTGATGAAAGGATCGTCGCCACGGGACAACACGGCGAAGAAGCCCGTTCAACTATATTTGAAAAACCTGCGCAATTATAGCATGGGGCCCTTCTTCTTGGACCAAAAGTCAACATCAATATGCAGGATTTCTATTGCCAAAGAAAAGGAAAAACAAAATTATACCAACCGGTCTTCAAATTTCAAAACCATTTCAAGATCTTTAGCCATCTCAAGCCTTACGATCCGGGATTCCACGTGCCACGAAGATTTGGACCACAAATTGCTCAAGAAACGAAACTGATACATTGACATCTCATTTGTTGTGTGTAAATTATTTAGAGTTAGGATTGCTTGCAAAGACCTATTCCATCAGTTTGGACTTAATCAGTTTGTAAAGCTTGCAATATCTATCATGAGATGATAGCTAGATCTCTTTGGTTGTGTAATTGTAAAGTTTTATATTGTCTTTGAATTTTCCCATGAATGAAGAGGTACGTTAGGGACACGAGACAAGGTGGGAGAATGACCTTTAAATTAAACTCGAAGCAAAGCCAGATTGGG
Source organism: Eucalyptus brandiana (assembly GCA_014182725.1). Taxonomy (NCBI): domain Eukaryota; kingdom Viridiplantae; phylum Streptophyta; class Magnoliopsida; order Myrtales; family Myrtaceae; genus Eucalyptus; species Eucalyptus brandiana. Next base: position 10,703,248 of record CM024672.1, on the reverse strand, counting down.
TTCTCAAAGAGAACAAGTATCGAAATTTGGAAAGCAGTCTCAAGTATATATTATTGGCTCTCTCTCTCTCTCTCTCTTAATCAATTAGAGAATAGAAGTTTTCCCACTTTGCCTCGATCTTCCACCAATTATTATTATTCTTTTTTTTTTTTATCAGTTTTGGCGTTGAAGTTGACGATGGTAATGGGCCAGGAAAGGCGCCGGGGGAGATGGGTTTTTGTCGAAACGGTGACGAGGGGAAGCGGGATCAGTCATGATTGCTGCTGCGCTCTCTGTCTTCGACTCGTCGGCTGTTTGTGTGTCCGGTTTGTCCCCATTCAAAACCTGCGCGCCTTTCATGGTCCCTCTCTCTCTTCCGCCGCTACTTTATTTATATATATAATATAATTATTTTATACATAATATGTTCCTTTCCGACCAATTTTATATTATGTAATATATATATATATATATTTCCATGGCCAATTTTGAGGTTTTAAGCACGCATTTCGTTTCCTGGCTCTTGCGCATGGTGCGATTGGATTCACATGCTTCTTTTTTTCCAGTGCAATCGAGCCCTTGCTTCATTTTGCGAAATGAATCTATCTTCTAGTATGTGAATTGGTAGGGCCGTGTCGGCAAAATTGATGTAATGATTAACAGAGCGAGAAGGATTTTGTTGCATAAAATCAATCGAATTGGTTGGATAAATTGATTGCACATATCGAATAAATTAGAAATTTCGATTTCTTGAACAAACGTTTGAGGATTTAATTGTACAAAATGTAAGAGTCTAGAGACAGGGGACCAACAGTTTTACATGCTTTTTAGCCACTGAGATTCTTTGCATTTCAAAATTTGTCCTCACAATCCTATAAAAGGAAAATGGGTAGACCATTCTCAAGAGGATTGATCCTTTACTATGTTGAGATGCTACGAATGAGATCTATAGACCCTTTGTTGTCTTAATTAAATTAAGGCAAAGTGTCAAAAAAGTCTTCAATCTATTGTATTTGTGTCAATTTAGTTCTAAATCTTTTAATTGTATTAATTTAGTCATAAATTTTTTATTTTATTTTATTGAAAGTCCTAAAACTTTTGACCTAGAGCCAATTTAGCCATTCTGATTAAATTTGGCTGGATATTACTAACATAGACATTAGCCAACCGGCATAACATAGGTGATGTTAACGTTGATATTTTTAATAATTTCCAATTTTTTTTATTTTTTTCTCTCTTTTTTTCCTCCTCTTTCTTCTAGTGGCTGGTGTGCTAGGGAGGATAGCCTCATCGACTGTTGCTTGGATGATGGTTGGCCTTGTAGGGCCCTGACCCAAGCAAAGCCCCAAGTGGTATTTGGCGAGGCTAATCCTAGCCTAGGCCAAGGCAGCCTCACCTAGGCCAGGGTGAGAGGTCCAACGAGTCCAACAACCCTCAACTAGGCAATGCCTAGCCTTGCTAGTGCTTGCCCTTGCCTCGACAACGAGGTCGACCCTTGCCAATTATGGTCGTATGGGCACTAGAGCAAAGAGGAGGGAAAAAAAAAGAATGATATAAAAAGACTAAAATCAAATTTATTAAGATATTAGTAAAAATGTCCGCATAAACACATCTATGTTAGTTTATCCTGCTAAAATTAGCTGAAAAGATTGAATTGACTTTAGGTAAAAAAAATTAAGACTAAATTGACATAATTAAAAGATTTAAGACTAAATTAGTATTAAAGCAATATGTTTAGAATTTTTCAGATACTTTTTTCAATTAAATTATATCAAGAAAATCGATTTTGAATCTCTAACACAGCGGGAACTTTAACCCCTTTGGGTACCCGCTCCATGACACCTTCCGATGCGAGGACGGTTGACACGGCAGTCGAACCCCTTTTACAAAAGGACACTCTGGCAGAAACTTTATGACAAAGAAAAGGAAAGGAAGCTTATCTTCATTCGTGTGCTATATGTTGCCATCCCAAGCCTCCCCCGCATTAACGAACCGAGCATAAAAAAAGAGGAAGCACACCACCATGTCATGTCCCCATTACCGACTACCGATGCTGTCGTGGTGCCGGTGGGCATCGGAATATGATAATACAATGCATCGACGCTTGCCACTACAATGGCCATTCTCTTTTCCATGCGTGTTTTTCTAGGTCTCCATGCATGGAGTTTGAGGAACGAAAAGTTGGAAAACCACTACTGTATGTGGCTCATCCTCGTTACCCTTTTCCGAGGGAGCTCGTTGACCCTTGTGTTCCTTGAATCTTGAGCTTTGTGAGGGCTCTCGCTCAACCGATCAAGCGGCGTCACCGTATTTTGTGTCAAATCAGCAATTATCTTTCAAAATATGCATTTATAACTCATAAATTCAGTGCCAACTATACCATTCTTCTTTTTATAGGGATAGGGAAACCCAACTGTTTGAAGGTCCATGAAATACTCTGCAAATTCCATTGATAAGTTAAATTCTGATCCCTTCAGCCAATACTGGTCTTGATCCAAAGCAATCTGCACGTGCTGTACCATATGCTTAAAAAGTAGGAGTGCTTCCAACTATTTAATGGTTAGTGTAGTTGAGGAGGTATTCTTCATTCAATGTAGATGTTAAGACGGTCATTTAACTCTCTCTCTCTCTCTCTCTCTCTCACTCTCTCTCTCTCTCTCTCTGCTAATTGACATCCCCGATTGTCGTTAAGACAACCAAAGATAAAAGTGGCTCATATGACACGGCAATGCCACAACCAAAGATAAAAGTGGCTCATATGACACGGCAATGCCATGGCCAATCTAAGCTCGTGGTAGAGAGAGAGAGAGAGAGAGAGAGAGAGAGAGAGAGAGAGAGAGAGAGAGAGAGAGAGAGAGAGAGAGAGATGTACAAACTCAAATGACTTGTTTAGATGTCCAGATTGTAGGAAAAATTATTCTATAAATCTTGAACCTATCATATGATGACCAATTTAGTTATAAATATTTCGATTGTGTCAATTTAGTCTTAAATCTTCTAATGATTTGTCAATTTAATCATTCTGGCAAATTTTGACCATAAATTATTAACGTTACAGTCTAGTTAGCATTGACTATTCTATATGGTATGATCAACGCTATTGGCCATAATTTTTTTATCCTTTCCTTTTCTTTTCCTTTTTATTTTATTTTTCCCTGCATTGGCCATTGTCGAGCCTCATTAATGGCTGATGACCTTTGCAAACCTTAGGCAAGCATTGTCTTCACTAGATTTAATGAGGGCAGCTCACCCTCCCCCAAGGGAGGGAGCTCGCGTGAGGGTAGCACTTGCCAACTTAGGCATGGGCGTCTCTCGCTTGAGGCCGGTGGAGGGAAAAAAAAGAAAATGAAAAGAAAAGAAAAGAAAAAAGATGAAAACTCATAAAATTATAAAAATTATAAAAATTATTCATTAAGTGCCGTCATGCTACTTAAGACGGTGGCATTGACTAAGGGCTTGTTTGTTTATTTTTGTTTCTATTCCCCAGAACAAAAATTTCTATTTTTTTTTTTGTTCCGGAGAACAAAAAAAAGAAGATAAAACATGTTTGATAAGACTTTTGTTTTTGGAAATAGATTTAGAACAAAAACAAGAAATAAAAAAAATTATTTCTTGTTCATGGGAAAGTTTACGAGAATAACTAAATTGCCAAATTGTTAAAAGGTTTAGATCTAAATTGACAAATCATCACTACTAAATTGATGCAATTGAAAGTTTATGACTAAACTGGTAAGCTGTCAAAATATTTAAAATTAAATTAACACAATCGAAATGTTTATGATTAAATTGACTATTGTACAATAGCTTTTAGATTTTTTGAATGAATTTCCTCTTCATTGTACATGTCAAATAAATTAGAAATTTCGATTTCACAAACAAAATTTTGAGAACCAAATCGTACAAAATGGAAGAGTTAATAGACAAGGGACCAACAATTTACGTGCTCTTAGTCACCGATATTCTTTCCATTTCGAAATTGGTCCTCATAATTTTAAAAAAGGAAATGGTGCCAAGCATTTTCGAGAGGATTGATCCTTTAATATGTTAATATGACATGAATGAAATCTACAGACCCCTCAGTATCTTAATTAGATTATATCAAGAAAATCAATTTCGGATCTTTAAAAGAGCAAGAGGTTAACCCCTTTCGGTACGCATCGCATGAGACCTTCCGCTGCAAGGACGGGTTGACTCGGCTTTCTCGACACGGCAGTCGAACCCTTTTTACGAAAGGACACTCCGGTAGAAACTTTATAGCACGAAAAGAAAACGGAGTTTACCTTCCTTCATGTGCTATGTTGCCATCCCAAGCCTCCCCCGCATTAACGAACTAAGTATAAGACAAAAGAGGAAGCTGACCACCATGTCTTGTCCCCAGTGGCGACTACCGATGCTGTGGTGGTGGTGGGCGTCGGAATATGACAATACATTGCATCGGCGCTTGTTGCTACGATGGTTATTCCCTTTTCTATGTGTGCTTTTCTTGGTCTCCATGCATGGAATTTGAGAAATGGAAAGTTAAAAAACCAGTATTGTATGTGGCTCCTCCTCGTTACCCTTTTCTCTCAATTATCAATGAGCTAAATGAGTAATGAGAAGGTGACTAGCGGGAAAGCAACGTCCCGATTGTTGTTAAGACAACCAAAGATAAAGCGGCTCTCATGACGGCAGCGACATGGCTAGACTAAGCTTGTTGTAGGCGAGAGAGAGAGAGAACAAATTATGATGTTCTAATCAAGAGTCACACACACTTAACTCTATGATTATGATTTTGTTGTCATCACCAATGATTAACGGACCTGGAGGGAGCTTCCCCCGACCATAGCCGGAGAAAAGGACATGGCCCTGCAACTATAATGAGCTGCTTTGAGGTCTACTGAGCCTGGAAAACTTCCCCATGGTCCTGGCGTGGGCAGTCATCTTTCCAAAGCCCATCCAAAGGTCATTTGAGAATGTCAAACCTAAAAATCACAAGATTCTCTGCAAGAGACTGAAGGTAAAACTTTGCTTTGGCAATGTCATGCAACATTATCTTCTCGCGGCTTCTGCATCATGTCCCAACAAAGTTGTCTGTGAACGTATGTGCAGGCCAGGCTCGCATGTGCGAGAGGAGACAGACATATGCATACACAAAACGTTTGAACTTTTTGTCTTGATTGATATTCTGTTCTACATCTGAACGAGGCTCCTGTACTGTGTACCATGAAATACAGACAATGTGTGATTTGGAAGTTCATTCGGGCACCCAGCAGTTCCTGACACAATATGAGAATAGGACTGGAATGTGACCCAAACTCACTGATACAAATAAGAATTCAAGTGAGGTGATATGAGTTACCTCAAAACTGATACAAATTGCCACATTTTCATGTGTGTCTAATGATAAATAGTTTGTAATCATATTGAGACATTTTTCCTATAATAACATGAGTGATCAGCATGAATATGGTAAGAAAGCACGAATTGCCAGCCCCATTCGAGGCAAGTGTTTGGATGTATCAAGTCATGTGGTGCAGATGGACCTTTTTAATTTTATAAAGCTTCTTCAAGCTTTGAATTGATGAAGATTAAATTTTAATGCAACATTGAGCCCTATTGGTTATGTTCATATATATATGAATAACAAAATTTTTTTCACATGAAAACACCATTTAAATAGTCACAGATAGAATCAATTGTTTTCAAAAACAAAAATCAATAAAATATATTATCATAAAAGTAAAAACTTTTGCTTTTAATAATTAGAAAAGTAATTCTGTTTATCTGTAATTTTATATTGATGGTGGGAAATTTTCACACCAAAACACTACAATATTTTCTATTTAAGAATGTACATTTTAATTCTTTGTTGCCAAATGAAATTGATCCTGATTCCATAAAACTATCTTCAATATCACTTAGAAGATAAAGTTGTCTCGATGTTCCATTTTTTTAATTTTAAGTCTGATCTTGTAAGTGATGAGTTTATAAAATTATCAAAGTATATGAATTCATCAATTTTCTAATATGCATTGTGCTAAAGTTCACTACTGTTGTAGAACTTTCTTTCATTTTTCTTTTTTAAAATTGTCTTGCCCTTTAAAAATATGTGCATGATTAATAATGTATTGTCTATTTATTGCACCTTCTTATAGTTAAGTATTACTGTTAAAATTTATTTATTTATTTTTATTTTAATCAGTTGATTTTTATTTTGATATATTGTTTATGAGCGAAAGGACACTCCGGGAGAAACTTGAAAGCACAAAAAGGAAAAGAAGCTTAGGCACTGTTTGGTAACCATCCAAACAGTGCCTGATTCTAATTTTTTGTTTAGGAATCAATTTGGGACGAGAATCGCGTTTGGTAAAATTTTTGTTCTCGGAACCAAATTTGTTCCCGGGAACAGATTGGGAAGAGAATTGAGAATAAAAACAAAATGTGATTCTCCGTCCGAGAATCAAAAAAGAATCAAAAAAACAGTGAAAGCCTCATTCTTCTCTTTCGTCATCCCGCACCGCGTCCACCACCGCCCGTCACCACTAGGGGTGAAGACGGTTCCGGGTAGAACCAGGGAACCAGGAGAACCGAACCGGAGGCCCGGTTCGGTTCCCGGTTTTAAAGAGTTAGGTTCCGGTTCCCGGTTCCCTTTTTCTAGGAACTGGTGTTCCCGGTTCCGGTTCCGGTTCCCATACGAACCGGAACCGGAACCGGAACCGGTCAAAATTAAAAAAAAAAAAAAAACCCTAGCCCCTCACTTCCCCCAACGGATTTCCCTCCCTTTCCGCCGATTCCCCCTTCTCCTTTCTTTTTCTCTCTCTTTCTTTTCTCCCCTTTTTCCTCCTCACGTCACTTCCTGCCCCCAACTTTTTTTTTCTTTTCTTTCTCTCTCCTCTTTCCCCCTCTCGGCCGAACCCCCCTTCTTCTCCTCTTCTTCTTCTTCTTCTTCCTTCCTCTTGCTGCTGCTGCTTCACCCACCGCCGCACCGCCGCCCCACTCCCTACTCACCACCACCTCATCGCCACCGAACCACCACCACCCACCGCTCGTCCGACGAGCCGTTTCGCCGTTGAGCCCGACGAGCTGTCGCGCCGTCCGCGCCGCCCCTCGTCGCCTCTCGGCCCCTCGACGCTGCTCGACCCCCTCGGCCCCTCGACGCCCCCTTGACGCTCGCTCGGCCCCTCGATGCCCCCTCGACGCTCGCTCGGCCCCTCGATGCCCCCTCGACGCCGCTCGGCCCCTCGACGCCGCTCGGCCCCTCGACGCCGCACGGCCCCTCAACGCCCGCTCGACCCCCTCAACGCCGCCCGACGTCCCTTGATACCGCTCGCCGCCCTCGACACCGAAGAAACTCGCCTCCCGCAGCTTTAATCGCAGGTCTAATCTCTTGTTGTTTCTGCTCTTAACTGTTAGATCTAATCTAACATTTTAGCTGCTTTATTTGGTCGATTTCTGAGATGTGAGTGTCATGCTTGTGTGCCCTGATCTAAGTACATACATAGTGAGGGAAGGGAATTTGTGGGGGTTGTGTCACGTAGGTTCTTCCGTATCCTAAAATAAGACCAAGATGGCTGTTCTAGGATCTTCATCTTGCTGTTCAGTGGCTATTGTTGGGGCTGTTCTTGTTCTGGTTTTGAATGGGGCTGATTTGTGCAATGGAGGGAAGACCAGCACTTCCGTTGTGGTTTTTGATTTGGTTTTGATTTTGGCGCGAGTCTTTAGGTACATATTACCCAAGGAGATCATGTGGGAAAAGGAGTGATTGTGTCATGGGTGACTCCGGATGAACCTGGGTCCAGTGCAGTGCGTTACTGGAGTGAAAACAGCAAGCACAAGAAAAAGGCAAAGGGCAAAGTTAATCATTATAAGTTCTACAATTATACTTCTGGTTACATCCACCATTGCACCCTGAAAAACTTGATGGTAAATTTCTAAATTCCTCCAGAAATATTAATTTTTTGGTGCCTGGTCTGCAAAATTTGGTAAATGTAACTGATGTTTATTTCGTTTACTTGCAGGACACACTAAATACTATTATGAAGTTGGAATTGGACACACGGTCCAACAGTTCTGGTTCATTACTCCTCCAGAGGTTGGCCTTGATGTTCCATATACTTTCGGTCTCATAGGAAAAGTAAATCATATTGTCATGTCATGCATAGATAGTCAATGACTCAAAGTAGCTTCAAAAGCTCATTCCTGTGTATGTACTATGAGTCTTTGTAGAATCATTTAGTTTTGATAATCATTTTCATCAGTATGTCGCAGCAAATTTAGTTCTGCCAGTAATTTACATGCATCCATGGTTCTACTTCTTTCTGTGCTCAGCATGCTGATGACCATTGCAGGGGATCTTGGTCAGACTTTTGATTCAAACCGAACACTCGCCCATTATGAGCATAATCCGCAGAAAGGACAGACTATGTATGTTGGAGACTTGTCATATGCGGATGATTATCCCGACCATGACAATGTGAGGTGGGATACATGGGGAAGGTTTGTTGAAAGAAGGTTTGTCGAAAGAAGTGTAGGTTGTCTCCTATTCGCTGCATTGTTGACGGTTACCTTCTGATAATGATTTGCAGAAGGTGGGAGACAACCATTGGACTGGGCATTGCGGGTGAAGATTTCTCTAGGAGTGGCTAAAGGCATTGCTCATATCCATTCAGCCAGAGGCGGGATTATCCATGGCAACATATCTTGAAGGTTGCATCTTAGAGTTTGGCCTGACTCCTCTGATCTACACTCCTACAGTGCCTCCTAGAACTAGAAGTGCAGGTTATCGGGCTCCCGAAGTCATGAAAACTCCGGAACCCACACAAAAATTAGACATCTACAGTTTTGGAGTACTGCTCCTTGAAGGATTGTCAAGGTGTCGGATCCCGTTATGTTGAGTTCAAACTATTTTTTTGTGTTAATCATGATTTGAAGGATAAGCTCAAAAAAAAGTGAGGATTAAGAGGTATAAGATTGTTTATTATTGCTGTGTTCATTTTCGTTTTTTAAAACTAAAAATGAAAAAAAAAAAGAAGAACCTGTTGGAACCTGGAACCGACCCCGGAACCTGTGACGGGTAGGTTCCAGGTTCTTGCCGACTGACGGGAGGTTCAGGTTCCAAAAATGGGAACTTGTACCTGAGGGTAGGTTCCAGGTTCCAGGCGGAACCGAACCGGAACCTGGAACCGCTCACCCCTAGTCACCACCTGTTGCTGTCGTCTGCCGTTATCCACCGCCGGTTGCCGTATGCCAATCTGGCGAGCTCGCTTGAGGCTCGCCAGGCTAGGGCGAGGTCCGGCGAGCTCGCCGGAGGCAAGCCCAGCCACCGACGAGGCCGAGCCTTGCCGGTGGCTAGGTCAGCCTCGCCCAACCCCGTCGGTGGCTAGGTTGGCCTCACCGGGCCGGGCGAGGCCGAGCCTCGTCGGTGGTCGGGCTTGCCTTCGACGAGCTCGCCAGGACCTCGCCCGACTTGGCGAGGTCCGGCGAGCTAGTGGCCAAGCGGGCCTCGCCCAGCCCCGCTAGTGGCTAGGTCGGCCTCGCCCAACCCTGGTAAGGCCGGCCTGGCCACCGGCGAGGGCCGTCCTCGCCGAGGGCCGGCAACGCCGGTGAGCATCGCCAGTCCGACGATTGGCCATATGAAGAAGAAGAAGAATAAGAGAAAAAGGAAAAAAAAAAAAAAAAAAAAGAAAAAAAGTAAAAAGTAAAAAAAATTATTTAAAAATTAGAAGAAATTGATTTGGAATAGAATCAATGAAAGACGGTATCAAACGCAATTCTATTTCAAAATCAAAAATTTTGAACAGTTACCAAACTCGTTTTTTTATTCAGAATCAGTTCCTGAAAACAGAATAAAAAATAATCATTTTTTATCAGAATCAGTTTTCAGGAACATAATCGTTACCAACCGCGCTCTTATCTTCCATCGTGTGCTTCTTTGCCATCCCAATATTTCCCCGCATTAACAAAGTATAAGAAAAAGAGGAAGCTGACCACCATGTCTTGTCCCCATTAGCGACTACCGATGCTGTGGTGAATCTGGTGATGGCGGGCATCGGAGGATGATAATGCTATGCATCGACGCTTGCCAGTACAATGGCTATTCCCTTTTTCATTTGTGCTTTTCTTGGTCTCCGTACATGGAGCCTGAGGAATGGAAAGTTGGAAAGCCAATAACGTGTGAGCCTCCTCGTCGTTACCCTTTTTCGAGAGAGCTCATTTTGTGTCCCTTGAATCTTGAGCTTTGTGAGGGCTTTCACTCAACCGGTCAAGCGGTGTCACCGTATTTTGTGCCAAATCAGCGGTTATTTTCTGAATCATGTAATTACAACTCATAAGTTCATAACTTACTATACCATATTCTTTTTATAGAGATGAAAAGACTTAATTATCTGAAAGCCCATGAAACATTCTGCAAACCCCATTAACTGGTTAAATCCAGACCCCTTCCACCGATGCGCATCCTGATCCAAAGCAACTTGCACGTGCTATACCATGTTCTTAAAAGGTAAGAGTGTTTCTCACTTTTTAATGGTGAGTGTTGTCGAGGAGGCATTCTTCATTCAATGTAGATGTTAAAGTGGTCTCTCTCTCCCTCCCTCTCTCTCTCTCTCTCAATGAGCTGAATGAGTAATGCAAATTTGACTAGAAAGTAATTGACATCCCCGATTGTTGTCAAGACAATCAAAGATAAAAGCTGCTCATATGACGGCAATGACGTGGCTAGACTAAGCTTGTCGTAGGCTAGAGAAAGGGAAAAGAGAACAAATTAAGGTGCTCTAATCACATGAGCCGCACTTATTCCCATGATTTGGTTGCACAAACTCGAATGACTTGGTTAGATGTCTAGATTGTAGGGAAGATTATCCAAAAAGTCTTAAATCTATTGTACGGTGGCCAATTTAGTCTAAATCTTTTAACAATTTGCCAGTTTAGTTATTCCAACCAATTTTGATCGAAAATTATTGACATAGCGGTCTAGTCAGCACTGATTGTTATATGTGACATGACCAACGCTGACGGAGATAATTTTTTTTTTCTTTTCTTCATTTTCTTTTCCTTTTTATTTTCTTTCCTTAGCTGGCCATTGTTGAGCCTTGTCAATGGCTGATGACCTTTGCCGACCTTAGGCGAGTGCCCCCTTCATTGGATTTGGTGAGAGCAGCCCACCCTCGCCCAGGTGAGGAGATTTAATGAGTGTAGCACTCACTAGCCTAGGCGTGGGCGTCCTTCACCTGAGGCCGGCGAAGGGAAAAAGAGAAGAAAAGAAAAAGAAAAGAAAATTTATAAAAATTGTCCATGTTAATATCAGCTTGCCATGCCACCTGAGATGGTCAATTTTGACTAGACCATCATGTTAGCTATCCAACCAAAATTGGCAAGAATAACTAAATTGGTGAATCTTTAATAGAATTAGGACTAAATTGATAAATCATTAGGATTAAATTGGCACAATTGAAAGATTATGACTAAATTGATAAGTTGTTAAAATATTTAGGATTAAATTGGCACAATTGAAATGTTTATGACTAAATTAGTTGTTGTACAATAGATTTATGATTTTTTGGATAACTTTCCTCTCGATTGCACAGGTCAAATATATTAGAAATTTCAATTTCGCGAACAAAATTTTGAGGACCAAGTCGTACAAAATGGAAGAGTTAAGAGACAAGGACTGACATTTTATGTGCTTTTAGTCACTGATGTTCTTTGCATTTCGAAATGGGTCCTCATAATCCTATAAAAAGAAAAAAAAGTGTCAAGCATTTTCGAGAGGATTGATCCTTTAATATGTTAAGATGCTACGAATGAAATCTATAGACCCCTTAGTGTCTTTATTAAATCATATCAAGAAAATTGATTTCGGATCTCCAACATAGGATGAACTTTAACCCCTTTGGGTACGCGTCGCAGGAGACCTTCAGATGCAAGGATGGGTTGACTTGATTTTCTCGACACGGCAGTCAAACCCTTTTTACAAAGGGTCGCTCCGCTAGCAACTTTATAGCTAAAAAAAATAAAAAAATAAAAAAAGAAGCTCATCTTCCTTCGTGTGCTATACGTTGCCATCCTAAGACTTCCCCGCATTAACAAACTAGCATAAGAAAAGAGGAAGCTCACCACCATGTCCTGTCCCCATTAGCGACTACCGATGCTTGTGGTGGTGGTGGGCATCGGAATATGATAATACAATGGCCATTCCCTTCTCCATGTGTGCTTTTCTTGGTCTCCATGCACGGAGTTTTGAGGAATGGAAAGTTGGAAAGCCACTATTGTATGTGGCTCCTCCTCGTTACCCTCTTCCGATAGCCCGTTGACCCTTGTGTTTCTTGAATTTTGAACTTTGTGAGGGCTCTCACTCAACTGATCAAGTAGCGTCGCCGTATTTTAATGTATAGTTACAACGCATAAGTTTAGAACCTACTATATCATTATTATTATTTTCTTTTTATGTAAGGATAAGAAAACTCGACTATCTGAATATTCATGAAACGCTCTGCAAACTCTATTACTAAGTTAAGTTTGGATCCTTTTGACCTATGCGCATTCTGATCCGGTGCAACTTGCACGTGCTATACCATATTCTTCAAAACTAAGAGTGCTTCGTGACTTATTAATGGTGAGTGCAGTCAAGAAGGTATTCTTCATTCAACGTAAATGTTAAGGTGGTTATTCAACTCTCTCTCTCTCTCTCAATTATCAATGAGCTAAATGAGTAATGCGAATGTGACTATTGGGACAATGATGTCCCGATTGTCGTTAAGACAACCAAAGATACAACGGCTCACATGACAGCAATGACATGGCTAGACTAAGTTTGTCATAGGCAAGAACAAATTATGATGTTCTAATCAAGAGACACACTCAACTCCATTATGATTTTATTGTAATCACCAATGATTGAGGGACCTGGAGGGAGCTTCGTCTATTTTTTTTTTTTGATCCGAAAAACCAACTGTATTATTTACGTAGGAACAGGAGTTCTACCCATTGCCAGGGCATCGATACATAGTAGATCCAGAACTATAGAAGGAGGAGAAGAGGCCCAATTAGAGTGCAAAAGACCTCGGCCACAGGCCTTAGCGGCCCAGTCAGCGAGGGAATTCGCTTCCCGTCTGAGTAGGACGAGACGCAAAAGTGGAAAACGGGAAAGCAAGGTTTCAACGTCGACAATTAGGGTTCGGCAGTCCCATGGAGGAGAGCAGCGATTGTTCAAAGATATCGACCATAGCCAGGCAGTCAGAATCAATCTGAAGGTGATCTTCATTCATTCCTTTGTCGAGTAGATAAATCAGGGCATGATGGAGAGCTCGAATCTCAGTTTGCAGAGGCGATGAAGCAGGAACAATTTGGGAGGAACCCCCAATCAGATTGCCTTCGTGGTTTCTGCAAATACAAGCCACCGAACCGGGTCGATCCGCCACGGGAAAGCCCCGTCAACATTTACTTTGATTGTCCCAACCGGTGGAGGAGTCCAAGTCCGAGAGGTAGGCAAAAGTCTCGCCCGTAGATAGTATGTCCCGCCGCTTACTTTTGCGATTGCTCTCTCAGCTTATAAAAGCTAGATCTACTATCTGTTCATGGGTTGAGCGTTTCTTTGCGGAAGGTGGAATGATTTCGCGCTTGCCGATTTGCCAAAGAAGAGCTGCTACAATCTCCGAATCGGGTATGTGATTATCCCGCAACAATATATGTGCTAGCCAAGAAGACGAGTGATTGTGTGTGGGTTCTTGAAAAGGTAAGCCGCACTTTCGGATGAGACCAAATACCCCGAATTTGTGGGCAATATAGAAATAAGTGTTCGGTAGTTTCGGGAGATGAGTCGACATAACCGACAACTGGGGTGGGGAGGATATGGCGTTTGTATAGGTTTTCCCTTGTAGCTAGTGCATTGTGGCAAAGGGACCACAAAAAGACTCGGATTTTGGGGGCGGATTGTAGATGCCAAAGTTTACGCCAAACAGGGGTTGTAAGGTGAGGGGATATGGTTGCGGAGGTAGGGAGGGATTTAGGAACATGATCTTTGATAAACCTATAGCCACTTTTAACCGAATACTCTCCTGTAAGTGTCCCTGCCATTTATCGTTTCGAATGTGTATTCTGTGGCCATTCCCAACAGACCATTGCAGCTGGTCTGAGATGGAGTCCCTACCGAATAACGAGACTTTGCCAGCCCCGGGTGAGATGTGAACCTCTAGGAGCATGCCATAAATCAGTAGATTGAAAATATAAACCTCTCTAAACAGCGACTCCACAAAGAGGAAGAACAGTGATATAGTCGCCAAGCTTGTTTACCAAGAAGTGCCTTGTTAAGACTAAGTAAATCACGAAAACCCAGCCCTCCCTGTTCCTTCCTTTCTTGAAGTAGTTCCCAACTTTTCCAGTGTATGCCCGATTTGGTACTACTGTTTTGCCACCAAAACTGTGCGATTTTCTTCTCAATAGATTTGCATATTGACAATGGGATTTTGAATATGGACATAGCATAGTTTGGTAAGGCCTGCACCACAGATTTGAGTAGTATTTCCTTCCCCCCTTTAGACAGGAGCTGTTCTTTCCACCCCGCCAACTTTGCACTAACCCTTCCTAGTATCCAGGCGAACATATCCTTTTTAGAGACTCCCCAATCAGAAGGTATCCCTAAATATTTGCCAGTTTTTTCAAGCAATGGCACCCTCAGTGTACTAGCCAGATTTTGCTTTAAGAGAGTAGGACAAGCTCTGCTCAAAAAAAGGCCGATTTGTTCCTATTCACTACTTGTCCGGTAGCTAGACAAAGTATTGTTGCAGGATGTTGGCTAAATTTTGACATTCAATAAGACTTCCATCTAAGAAGAAGATGGCATCGTCGGCAAAAAATAGATGAGAAAGGATAGGAAGACACACTGTTAAAGGCGAATACCTTTAAGATTGCCCATATCGATGACTTGTTTAATGAGAGTTGATAAAACATTAGCCACTAGGATGAAAATATATGGCGAGAGAGGATCACCTTGGCGTAGGCCTCTTGTAGGTTGAAAGTAGGGTAACGGTTGGCCATTGAATTTAACACTTAGTGAAGTCGTCGTGATGCACTGCATTACCCAATTCACCCAATTGGTATGGAACCCGAGTTTGCATAAATAAGCCTCCAAGAAATCCCACTCTACTTGATCATATGCTTTTTTCATGTCCAGCTTTAAAATAGCTGGAAACTTTCTCCTTCTGACCCTGGTTTTCAATTGGTGCAGGACTTCTTGAACAACCAAGATGTTATCCTGTATTTGCCTACCAGATACAAAAGCACTCTATTCCATGGAGATCAACTTAGGTAACCAAGGTTTTAATCTATTGGCTAATATCTTGGATATAATTTTGTAGATAAAATTACAGAGGCTAATGGGACGGTAATGATCTAACCTTTCAGGATGTGGGATCTTCGGAATCAGAGTTATAAGCGTTCGGTTTAAAGTCTGGGGCAAGCACTCCCGTGCTGAAAAAAATTCTGCACCGAGGTAAAGATATCCTCTTGGAGTATGTCCCAATAATTTCGGTAGAATAGACCATTAAATCCATCCGGGCCCGGGGCCTTTGTTGCCCCCAGTTGAAAGGTAGCAGTTTTCACTTCCTCCCGAGAAACCTCAGCTATTAAAACCTGGTTCATTTCCAATGTAACTACTGACGAAATCTGAGTCAGGATAGGGAGATAATCACGGTGTCCTGCTGACTTATAGAGATTGCGGAAATAGGCCATTGTCAAGTTCTGCAGTTGAGTAGGATCTCGAATCCATCTCTGAGTATCATCCTGTAGCATAGTAATTCGGTTAAATTGCCTTCGCTGTACTGTCGTCGAATGGAAAAATTTGGTATTCCTGTCCCCCCACCTCAACCAGTTAATGTGCGATCGCATTGCCCAATATTGCTCTTCTTGCTGCCATAGAGACCGTATTTCGTCCTTCGTTTTTTTTTTGATTGTTGCTTGACCATAATTAATATTTGAGCGATTCATAATGCACTCGGAGTTCGTGTTGTAACAGATTAATCTGTCACGACCATGCGAAAAGGTCGATTTACTCCATCCGGCAAGGATCGTAGAGAGAGGCGAAGTTTTCGATCCGAGAAGCGAGATTGGAGATGTGAAGAATCCCAAGCTTCGCAATGACATGTCTACTGCGTCGATGGATCCAAAAGCTTCAAAAATGAAGGATTTATAACGCTTCGTTTGGGACCATCCGTGAGTAATAGAAGGGGACCGTGGTCGACGCGATTGCGGGAAGAGCAAAAACTTCGCCGCAGGGTAAGAAATCCTCCACTCCATAGTACATAACAATCTGTCAAGACGTTCTTTGACTTCATTATCCCCTGCCCTGTTATTTACCCAAGTGAAAGCGCAGCCCTTACTATAAACATCCATTAACGAACACTATCAATAAATGATCGAAAGGATTGCATCCTATAGGAATCAGCAAACTTTTTTCCAACCTTTTCCCAGTGACACATGATCTCATTGAAATCACCTATACATATCCATGGCAAGGTATTATAGGAACTGATTTGCCTTAACTCATGCCACAGCTGCTGTCGCTGAAGATAAACCGAAGGCGCATGGATACAGGTAATCCTCATCGGACTATTTCTTGGATGAGCGGTGCATAACAAGTCAATAAAATGGGCAGTATGTCTCTCTATAGATAATTGCATCTGAGCATTCCAGAAAACAACCAATCCTCCTGCCAAACCCACCGGACTTACCACAAAAGAGTTAGGGAATTTCAGCCTCCTTTGAATTTTCTGGATTACTATATTCTGATTTTTCGTCTCCATCAAAAACACTATGTCAGGCCTTTCACGGGTCACCAGGGCCCTAAGTGCTTGAACCGTCAGGGTATTGCCCAGACCCTGACAGTTCCAGCTGAGTAGTTTCATTTGTCCTCTAGTGGCTTTTTAGGGCAAGCCACCACAGCCCAGTTGTCAGCCTTATCTGTCTCATAAACTGGATTGTCCAGAAAATGTGAATCATCAAAATCTGTTGTGACACAGGGACGCGCTTCATAAGGAGCATATCGTTTGGCCTTCTTAAGTGGAGTAGTCTTAGGAGGAATTATGTGTGTCTTTGCTGTCTTACCTTTTGAAGAGCTGGCCTCTATATGTTTGCCACTTAGATGTTGTACCTGTACAGGGGATTGTGGCGGTGGCACAAGTTCGGAGCTGGGACAAGCAGCTTGAGGGACCTGCTGGTTTAATGAACCAGGAGAAACCGAGAGGGGTGCTAGGTAAGAGAAGCCGGGAGTGTTGCGGAGTTTCAGGTATGACCTCCTCAACTCCTTCACCGGTAGTGTCTTCATCATAGAAAGCGCGCCAATATGGGCTATGTTCCTTAACATCAGCTCTTAACCAGTGACCAAAGGAGAAAGTATCTTTCCCTTCGGTTGTGACTCAAAGATAAGGTATAGTGGGACAATATGTGGCATAATGTCCGATAACCCCACAGAATAACAAAAGTAGGATAATCGTTCATATTTGAAATCCAGCCATGTATTCCGACCTTCTAATCTTAAAAGCTTGCCCGGGTTGTAGAGGCCGTTGTAGATTAAGTTCGACACGAGCCTTTCCCGCCCGTAATGTCGTATTTTCCCCGCCTTCAAGTTTCACCCGCCGCACCTTTCCAAGATGCCTCATAAGTTTACCGATTAGCTCCTCGTACAATGCTCAATAGGAAGGCCAAAGATGTGCACCCAGAAGGCACATGTATTGAAATCATAATGATGCAGAGGAGGCTTTGGGCAACCAGGGCTTCAATATAACGAGGTGATGTGAGAACAGCCATGGACTATTTGCTAATACTCATTTGTTTTTCCGCTACCGAATTAAACTTAAACATATAGACTCCCTCTTCGCGTTGAGTAATTTGAACTTTATCATTACGCCAGATTCGTTGCATAGTATTCTGGAATGCTGGTAGATTGATAGACGGATTAGAGAGTATTTTACCAACCAGAATTAATTGACATTCCGCCAATGTTTCGGCAGGAACGGCTTCATCCCACACTTCAACCTCTTGCGGTGACCAAAGGCGACCTAATCTGGTGCATAGAGCAGCAAGGCGTGCATCTCTGTCCCCGACTTGAGGATGCCATCTGCATGCATGTCTTGGCACCGGATGGAAGAAGCTTCGCAAAGGTCTATTGAGACGAAACAGACAACTACCTCAAGAAATGAACAAAGCCCAGTAAAGTATAGTGAAGGATACAGGAAAGATACTCAGATAGAAAGCGTCCATTGATGCCGGGCATGGATGTGAAGTATGTAGGAAACGAAGAAACAAGACAGTGGAGAATTGCTAGGTCGATATAGAAATTAACATGAATTATGGATGGAAAGAAGAAACAAGACAGCAGAGAATTGCGAGAACGAGGCCATAGCTGGATACTGATAATCTGGAAGAAAAATCGAGTGATGAAACATACTGACGGAAGAACCGAGGAGATTAGATCTGGGTGTGAGGGTTTGATACTAGGGAGTGAAAACTCTACAAGGCGAGAGAGAAACCTGACATTCGCAGGACCGGTAACTGGAGTAGTTCGGGAGCTTCGTCTATTGAGCCTGGGAAACTTCCCCATGGTCCTGGCATGGGCAGCCATCATTCCAAAGCCCATCCACAGGTCCATTTGAGAATGTCAAACCTAAAAATCGGTGATTAAGGGACCTGGAGGGAGCTTCGTCTATTGAGCCTGGGAAACTTCCCCATGGTCCTGGCATGGGCAGCCATCATTCCAAAGCCCATCCACAGGTGCATTTGAGAATGTCAAACCTAAAAATCACTGGCTCGTCCGCAAGAGACTGAAGGTAAAATGTTGCTTTGGCAATGTCATGCGACATTATCTTCTCGCGGCTTTATGCATCCATGTCCCAACAAAGTTGTCTGCGAACGTATGTGCAGGCCAGGGCCGCATGTGCGCGAGGAGATAGACATATGCAAACATAAAACGTTTGAACTTTGTCTTGATTGGTATTCTGTTCTACATCTGAACAAGGCTCCTGCACCATGTACCATGAAATACAGACAATGTGTGATTTGAAAGTTCATTCGGGAGCCCAACTGTTCCCGACACAATATGAGAATAGGACTCAAATACAACCCAAATTCATGGATACAAATTAGAATTCAAATGAGAAGTGATATGGGTTATCTCGAAACTGATACGAATTGTCACGATTTCAACCTCGTCCAATGAAAAATAGTTTGTAATAACATTGATATATATACATACATACATATATATCAGCATGAATATGGTATGAAAGCACGAATTGCCAGCCCCATTTGAGTCAAGTCTTTCGATCTATCAAGTCATGTGGTGCAGATGGACCTTTTTAATTTTCTTAAATCTTCTTCAAGCTTTCAATTGATGAAAATTAAATTTTAATGCAGCCTTGAGCCCGTTTGGCTAGAATCGGTTGTTTTCAAAAATCACCATTTAAATGGTTACGGCTAGAATCAGTTGTTTTCATAAACAAAAATCAATATAATCTATCATCCTGAAAGTAGAAACTTTTGCTTTTAATAATTAGGAAAGTAATTCTGTCCATCTGTAATTTTATATTGATGGAGGGAAATTTTCACACCAAAACACTACAATATATGCTATTTAAGTATGTAGGCTTTAATTCTTCGTTGCCAAATGATATTAATCTAGATTCCATAAAGCTATCTTCAATATCACTTAGAAGATAAAGTTGTCTCGATGTTCCGTTTTTTTAATTTTAAGTCTGATCTTGTAAGTGATGAGTTTATAATATCATCGAAGTATATGAATTAATTAATGTTCTTTTATGCATTGCCCTAAAGTTTACTACTGTTGTAGAACTTTCTTTCATTTTTTTTTCATCTTCCCCTTTAACCTCCCCCGCATTGACAAACTAGTATAAGAAAAAGAGGAAGTTGACCTTTATGTCTCCGAATCTCGAGCTTTGCTAGGGCTCACACTCAACCAATCAAGTTGGATAGCCATTTTATATACCAAATGCGCGCTTATTTTTTGAAATATGTATTTACAATTCATAAGTTCATAGCCTATTATTATACCATTCCTTTTTTTTTTATTTGGAGATAATTTAATAATAGGGATATAGAGACCCAACTATCTAGAGACTCATGAAACACTTTGCAAGCTCTATGAACCAGTTAAGTCTGAATCTCTTTGGCTTTTACAAGTTCAAATTTAGAGCATTTTGCACATGCTCTCTCTCCCCCGCTCCCCCCGAAACACCTTATACGAGATTATCAATTAGCTAAGTTAGTAATGTGAATCTGACTAGAGGCGTCGTTGATAATAGCGGTGTTGTGGGAAGAGGGAATGACGGCAACGCCATGGCTAGACTAAGCTTGTGGAAGGCTAAAGAGAGAGAAAAGAGAACAATTTAAGGTGTTCTAATCACACGAGTCACACTTATTCCCATGATTATGATTTTGTTGTAATCACCTATGATCGACGGAGCTGGAGGGAGCTTCCTCCAACCATAGCCGGAGAAAGACATGGCTCTGCAGCTGTAATGATCTGCTTTGAGGTCTACTGAGCCTGGGAAACAAACCCATGGTCCTGGCATGGAAAGCCATCATTCTAAAGCCCATTCGAAGGTCCATTTGAGAATGTCAGAACCTAAAAATCACAAGCTTGTCCGCAGGAGACTGAAGGCAAAACGTTGCTTTGGCAATGTCGTGCGACCTTATCTTCTCGCGGCTTTATGCATCCGGCGTCCTAACAAGTTCGTCTGTAAAGGTCCATGCAGGCCCCGGCGCGTGCGAGAAGATACGCTTATGCATACGTAAAATGTTTGAAACTTTAATATTGATCGGGATTCTCGCCTGCGTTTGAACGAGGCTCCCGCACCATGCCGTCACAGATAAGAACCGGTGGGTTTATTATTAACAGACAGCGTGTATCCACAAACAAGCTATTTTCAAACCATAGGAATCTTGATTAGAAATTATTAGGTGCCGTCATTTACTGGAGCGCAAATATCTGCATACGACTAGTTTAGGCGCAAAGCATGGTTAGGTTGATGCTGTCTTTGCTTTGCCGGCTGACCACTGGGAAAATTATCGTTAGGATTTAGGCAAAATGACGCAACAAAATAGAGTTAAGGCGAGAAAGAGGAAGATTTATCCTCATTCGCCCTTAAATTAGGGTTACATCTAGCTAAAGATTTCTCTATAATTAGCGGAAAAAGTACAAAATAAAATCCTAAACCTATTGCATTAGTATCAATTCGGTCATAAACATTTCAATTAGACCAATTTAGTTTTAAACATTTTCACATGGGTATCAATTCAATCCATCCAGCTGAATTTAGTTGGCCGGTAACTGGATGCGATATGGCAATTTTTTTTTTTTAATAATTTCATTTTTTTCGAATTTTTAAAAAAAAAATTCTTTTTTTTTTTTTTTTTTTTTTCTCTTCTTCCTCCTTGGACTTTCCTTGCAGTGGCCAGTTCAGGCTAGGGCCGCGAAGCCCTCGCCAGCCTCCGACCAAGGTCGTGGCCACAACCTCGCCCGGCCTCACCCAGGGCCACAAGCGAGGCAACTTCACCCAAATCTAGGCGAGGCTAGCCTAGCCTTGGCCTTGCTACTGGTGAAGGTGGCCTCGCTTGCGGCAGGCAAGGCCATGGCGGCCTTCACCCAGGCCCTAGTGATGAACTAGAATTACTTCTCCAAAATAACATTCAACTGATGGATGCACCAACAAACAACTCACCACGTGCCACAACTTGCCGGAGAAAGAACGTCTGCACTACAATTCTAAAATGTAGCGCGAAACTTAAAATATCACCCAAACGGTCGGAAGACCAAGATTCTTTGGTCATCAATCATATGCATTCCAAAAGTTTGAGATATGTGCTTCAAAACTTCCACTCCATTTAGGTATTTACTTTTCTTTCCATCTTTCAATTGCGTTCTAATCTAATCTCGGAACAAATCAGAACAATTCCGGGATAAAGCGGTTGATGTATTCAAAAGTACTTTTTAACTTTCTCGTGATTTTAAAGCTTCCAGCATGCCCAGATTATAAGGAAATACAAAAGCAGCATTGGTGAGTAAATGGGGACAAAATACTCCTCCCAAAACAGGCCAGACAGTCCCACGAGTAAGCTAAGACGAACGAGGTTGGGACGGGGATAGAGCTCTCACAAGCTCCGTTAACGACCGAAGTACGGAGGTCGAGCCACATCTTTTCCGAATTCAAAACACTCAGTTTAGACAGCAACTAAAAGGAACTCATCTTTTCTTCATCAGATATCAAAGTAGCTTAAAAATGTTTTAGCGGTAGAACACAACTCCAAAACAATTCCACAGAGGACGAGAAGGGTACCACGGCGGTTGAAGGCGATGCACTTCATGATGCCATGCTTCAAGTACTCCTCGATCATTTCAGGGAAATCTCCCTGCAGGGGATATGCTCATTAGAAAAAACACACACACCCCGCATCATCTCACCTCCTGCTACTGGACAAGAAGGCACGGGGGACCAGAGAACACAACAGCGCACAGCGAGCTAACATGTCAGCTTTTGGCCACTGGCCGGCGTTTACGTCAATGTTGGTCAGCCAAAATTGGTTGGATTGACTTAATTAATACCAATGTGAAAATGTTTATGACTGAATTAGTTCAATTGAAAGATTTAAGATTGAATCAGTATCAATGCAATAGATTTAAGACTATTTTGGTACCTTTCTCATAATTAGCACATCCTTCATCTCTGCTACAACTATCAATTTATAAGAGAGAGATTTTACAAGAGGAAGAGATTATATAAAAGCGACAAGAAAAACCTAGGAGCCAAAAAAGTCCTAAGCCATGTGGGCCCAAACTATAAAAATCCTTTGGTGGACTAAGGGCGTTGCCCTTTACAATCCCTACTGAGGCGGCCCCGAGTCTCTGCCCGTTCACTTGGAACGGAACCTCTGTACTTCTGGTCATGAGGAGTATAAACCATTACCCAACTAATAATTATTAGTTGCAGCCGGCGCTCCGGGGGTGGAAAATAATTTCTTTCAACATCGTTAAGTCGCACTCCTAAAGTCAACGATAGTTACTTCAAATTCCATAACTAGAAGGTATATTCCATAGGGATATATTTCATTAAAACATTCGAGCATTGTTACATGTGAATGGGAGACCGCAGAGAATGTATGGTTTAATAATCCTCCTAGAGTTTTGATCTATTCGTAGTCGAATCCCCACCACAATGATCGTCAGCCGCCGTCCCTACGCCAATCATTTTCGCCAACGCTTCTTGAAACCTTTGCATAACTCTCTCCGGCAACGTCATCGGCACCACAATCCCCTCCTCTCCCTTTCTTGTTTTGTACTTCACGTAAATGCTTATCCAAGGAAAAGCGCTGGCGACACTGCCGTGCACCGGCGTCCCCCACCCGAAATCAGCCTCTTCGAACCCGACCTTGGTCGTGTTGCTAACCGCGTAGTTCCGAACAGTCATGTGCTTCAGCCTTCCCTTGATTACTGACGCATCGATAGAGGACCTTACGTATTCTTCGCTCACCATCTCCTTCGCTTTCTTCACTAGCTCGACGGCATACCCTAGTGGACTAGTACACAGATGGCCCGCCTTTGAGAGTACCATTGCGATCACTGAAGTGCTCCCATAATAACCACGAGGCACGCCGAGGCCTCGCGCATTGATCACGCATGAGAGGCGGACTACTTCGTCCGGCTTGATCTCAAGTGCAATCGTGCGGCACTTCCAAAGGCATGCCGTGAGTAACTCGTAGGTGGAGGATCTCGAGACTAGATGGTGAGGGAGGCGTTTCCTGATCGATGCCACTTCCCGCGGGCCGAAAAAGAACGATCTGTGGGCCATGTTCTTGGGGTCCGACATTGTGGCCGCACTTCCGGTGTCGATGACAATGTCCTCGAACTCATGGTGTGTGCATGTCACTTGCGGCGGGTCTCGCGCGTTGAGGATCTCTCTCTGCCAAACGGGTAGCCGCGACGGCACATGGGCTCCTCGGGCGAGCTCCGCAGCTGCCTCTAGGAACTGTTTAAGTCCAAAGAGATCGCAGACTGTGTGATTGAGTCGGACTCCGAGGATGAAGCCCCCACATCTCAAGCGAGTCACCTACCAGAAAGAAGGAACTCGTAAGAAAACCTAGAAGGTAAAGGTCGAATAATCGGAGTAAAGAGGGCACGTCTCTACAGAAGAATTTCACACTTGATCTCTTGAAATTCTACCAATTTACAAAATCTGGACGCGATACGCTTATCAATAGCGTTACGCCTTATCAAAGTTGCATGTTGCAACACGACTGAATGTTGGACTTGTCACACAGTACTTACTTGGACCGACAGCAGAGGGCACCCAATGATGTCGCCCGACCCGGCCACATCGCACAACACCTCGTCTAAGAAGCCACATGGCGGCCGCATGGAGTCGCCGAGCTCCTCAAGGCTGACGTCGGCATCAGCCTCCACAAACAGAATCCCTTCGCCCGTACAGTCCACCACGAGCTTATGGTCTGGCCCTTCCCGGATCCGCCCGGCCAACGGATAATAGTACACGAGCACCTTCGCGAGCGCTCCCTTGACGACTCTCGCCGGGTCTTCTTGGCCTTCCATTGAGGGGCTGTTTGGGTAGAAGAGAAGTAAGGGAAGCAGAAAACGAAGCCACTCCTGGCCATCCTGGTCGGAGAGGGGTTTGAGCTCGCGTGGCGTCGCTTCTGCTGGGGAAATCAGCTCTGGCTCATGGCGTTTCACGGCCAGTAGTCCCAGAGAAGAGGGAGAAGGTGGTGGTGAAGCCATATTTGTGATGGCAGGTTGGAGACGGGAGAGAACAAGGAATTGCTTAGGGTTTATATGGGGGGGAAACAAGGGGAGACGTTGGGACTTGGCTTTCAAGAACGTCCGCAGGGAATATAAAAACATAGTCAACAAGGAATTGTTTAGAGTATGCACATGATTGGTAACCCATATACATTTGTTTTAGGGTTTTTTTTTAAGATGGACTATAAAAGGGATGTGTTGCATAACTCATATTGAAGACTGGGCTCCACATTTTCTCTCTTTTTTGTTCTTCCTATCTTCTTGTAAGATTTAAAGTTGTTTTTTTGACCTTTTGGATGGGACTCTTCTACTGGTTGTTGAAGATAATGAAATCCTTTTCTTTCCCTGTGGTTTTGTCCATTTTGAATTTTCACATTTTTTTTTGTGTCTTATGTGATTTCAATTTTGCTTTCATCCTTTGTTATTTGTGCTTCAATTAGTGCATCAAATTAGTGTTACGCAACAAACCGGTATCAAAGCGAAGGAATTTTGGTTTTTTGCTCAAAATGGCATCTATCAAGTTTGAAGTGGTACCTTTTGTTGGCCAAAATAATTTTGGGCTATAAAGAATCTAAATGAAGGTGATGTATTAGATTTTGGACAGGAAATACCCTACTTTTTAATAATTGCTGCAGTTGAGGAGGTCTTCTTCATTGTGGTCATTTAACACATTCTCATCTCTCTCTCTCTCTTACCAGTGAGCTAAATGAGTAATGGAAATGATAGTCCCCGATTGTCATTAAAACAACCAATGATAAAGTGGCTCATAGCAAATCATGTCTTGTGAGAGATTGGGGAGAGTAGAGGCGCCATCAATAGTGGTGGGGGTGCAAGAAGGGGTGAACGACGGCAACGACATGGCTACACTAGGCTTGTGGGAGGCCAGATAGAGAGAAAAAGCGAACAGATAAAGATGTTCTAATTACACGTGTCACTTATTCCCATGATCATGATTTTGTTTTAATCATTTGAGATCTATTGAGCCCGGGAAACTTGCCATGGTCCTGGCATGGTGCTGCCATCATTCGAAAGCTCATTCAAAGGTCCATTTGAGAATGTCAAACCTAAAAATCTCAAGTTGCAGGCCCATATGTGCACAACAAGATATACATATATGCATCCATAAAACGTTTGACCTTTTGTCTTGATTGATATTCTCTTCTACATCTGAACTCGACAAATGACGTGGTATGAGTTACCTCAAAGCCGATACCAATTACCACATTTTCATCTGTGTATACTAAAAAATACGAGAATAAACATTTATTGCACACCGTAATCAAACGTTGCTTTCAATAAACCAAAAACAAGTTAAATGATTATATTCTTTTTAATAAATGGAAACAAAAAAAGGGTACCCAAACCAACAACACAAACACCTGTTAAATTATCATTTCCACATTCGGTTTCAAATTCATAAGCAAGTATGCAGATTACTAACGAAATTAATTAATTAATGCCATTTTAATAGAATGGGACCACCAAAATTCTCCACCCATTTTTTTTTTTAAGGAGAGTTACGATGAATGGTGATAAATTTTCGAATTGAAATGACATGTAAGGCAATATGAGTAATCCTTTTAAATTGCATTTGGAAGATTGGAAAGTAAATTAACATAAAACTTATTTCAATTTATGATTGACGATAACTCTCGACAGAATATCTCTGATTTTATTTGGATCTAACCTAGATAACTCTTGAGAAAATATCTCCAATTTTTTTGGATGTAACCCAGATAAAGTAGTCACACGTGAGAAAAATTCTTAGGTGATTGGGATGCACATGAACCCAATACATCCGAGTCTTTAATGTCAGTGAGCTTCATCTCATATGATCCAAAGGCCGGGATACATTGAGCTCACGTGCAATTGGCAAAAACAAAAATGCCTCTAGACTTAGACTGGGACAAGGCTAATACTTTTCATAAAATAAAAAGAAAGAACTTTGCAAATAGGTAAAAATTCCCAACATTAATCGTTTGCCGACAAACCAAGGTGATCTCACCCATCAACGAGGTCGCTCTCTCTCTTAACGGTTTCACGATTCATCCAAGAAATGAAATCCTCGAGTTCGTAATGATTGTTTCTCATTGCAAATTTTCACAACTCTTTGTTAGGAACACAAATGTATGAAGAGAAAAAATAAAAAAATAAAAAACAAGCAAGAATTTTTACGTGAAAAACCCTTCCCAAAACTAGGAAGGGAAAAATCATGGTGCCGCATTAGATAATCTCTCCACCATCAGTATCAACGTTACAATTGCAAAAGATATTGCCCTTATATATAATAAGAGGTTAGGGCATACATAATTATGATGAAATATACATGTATGCCATTAGTAGTATTAAAACTCTATTATTTGCTTTAACATAACAGGATGAGTGAGGTGATTTACTGGGAAGTGCCTACCCACAACTAGCTATATATGCGCTTGAATATTATTTTTCTCTATCAGACTCCACAACTCCATCACTCTTATATAAAATGTCGTAACACTCGAGAGCTTTAAAGTTCTTATCTAAAGATGAGATTTACTCCTTTCTTTATCAAATTGTTACAGAGAGATTGGGATCCTTTTTCATCCAAGAAACGATCCTCGAGTCTTAACGAATTGTAACTCCTTGCAATTTCTGTAACGCTTATGTAGAATGCCGTGGCAAATAAGAACTTCAAGATTTACTATCAATGGACAAGATTTTAGTTTGCTTTCTATTTATCGATAGGTTAAGATCCATTTTCTAATAATTCTCAGAATCTCTCTCTTTATGATATTGACAGCACGCACGATCAACGGATCACATGCATTGGACCTACCGCACCGGGTGCAGACAATAATAATGTCTTTTCCAACGTTGTTGTGTCGCACTCCTCAAGTTCACGAGTGGCTTATTGGTTGGTCGAGTCCCCATCACAAGGAAAACTAGTCGCGTGATGGGAGAACAAACCTTTTCCATCACTCACCACACTCGAACTAAAGAGAATGCATGTATCCTTGTCTAGTCGCTTTACTGTGAAGACAAAATTTCGAAAGGGAAATACTTTCATTCAACGATTCAAGCATGTTACATGTGACTGAGAAATGGGTTGCCAAAAAAAAAAATATATAAAAAAATATATATATATATATATATATATTTAATTTATATATATATATATATATCTTTAATTTGTTGTATAGATGTCACTTTAGCTCCGAACCTTTTAATTTGGCCGATTCAGTTCTAGACATTTTGATAATTTGTAAATATAGTCATTCTACCAAATTCGGTAGGAAATTAATCACGTGGACACCGACCATCTTACTTGGCATGGCTAACCTTAATATAGATAATTTTTTCATTTTCTTTTAAGATACAGATTTTTAAATATATATTTCTATTAATTTTCTTTTCTTTTTTCTGTTTATGTGTTTTTTTTTTCATTATAGTCAGCAAGGGCCACCTTGCTCGCAATCGACAAGGTCGCGATCACCTTGCCCTAGCCTTTGCTAGATCTCCCCATCGGGGGTCCAATGGCCAGTGAGGGCTTGTAGGCCCTTATCTAGTGGTTGGTGAGACTTGCCTCACTGGCCATAATGAAAAAAAAAAATAAAGATAAAAAAATATTTAGAAGTTGTAATTATTGTCCACATCAGTATCGGCGTTCCCCATAGGATGACTGTCATTCACATTCGCGATTTCCAATAAATATTAGTTAGAATAATTATATTGACAAATCGTCGAAAGGTTTATAATTAAACTGATATTGAAAGCTTGAAGGCTAAATTAATCCATACAATAGATTATGACTCTTTGAGTAATTTTTTGTTGATATTGAGTCTATGGTTATTCTTCAGATGGAAACCCAGCCAACATCACCGTGCCGACGTGACGATTCGTTGAACGATCCTTCTAGAGTTTCGATCTAATCATACTTGAATCTACACCATATTGATCTTCACTAACCGTCCCTTTATCGGTCATTTTCTCCAGCTCTTCCTGAAACCTTCGCATTGCTCTCTCCGGCAACATTATCGCCGCCACAATCCCCTCCTCTCCCTCTCTCGTTTTGTACTTCACATAGATGCTTATCGAAGGAACTGCACCGGCAACGCCGCCGTACACTGGCTTCCCCCACCCGAAATCAACCGCTTCGAACCCAACCTTGGTTGTGTCGGCGACCACGTAGTCCCAAACGGTCGCGTGCTTTGGCCCTCCCTTGATTACCGACGCATCGATAAAGGACCTCACGTACTCTTCACTCACCATCTCCTTAGCCTTCTTCACTAACTTGACCGCGTACCCTAGTGGACTAGTACACAGATGGCCCGCCTTCGAAAGTACCATTGCCTTCACCGACGTGCTCCCATAATAACCGCGAGGCACATTGAGACCTCGTGCATTGATCACGCATGAGAGGCGGACAACATCGTCCGGCTCGACCTCAAGCGCAATTGTGCGGCACTTCCATAGACACGCCGTGAGTAGCTCGAATGTGGAGCATTTTGGGACTAGGTGCTGAGGGAGGCGTTTCTTGATCGACGCCACTTCCCGCGGGCCGAAAAAGAACGACCCGTGTGCCATGTTGGTGAGGTCCGACATTGCGACCGCACTTCCGGCATCGATGGTGTCCTCGAACTCAGGGTGCGTGCAAGTCACTCGCGGCGGGTCTCGCGCCTTGAGGATCTCTCTCCGCCAAACTGGCGGCTGAGACGGCGCACGTGCGCCCTGTGCGAGTTCCGCAGCTGCCTCTAAGAACTGTTTCAGGCCAACGGAGTTGCTAATTGCGTGATTGAGTCGGATTCCGAGTATGAAGCCCCCACATTTCAAACGGGTCACCTACCATAAAACGAGGAACTCGTGAGAAACCCAGAAAGGTACAAGTTGAATTAATCGAATCAAGAGGGCATGTCTCTCTCTCACTCTCTATCTATATCCATACACACACACACACACATATATATATATCTTGAAATTCTATCAATTTACAATATCTACACACGATATGTTTTTAAATAGTGCAATGCTTTAAACAAGTTACATATCGCAACATGACTAAGTAATGATGAGAAAAGTACCGAAATCTTTTTAAATTTCTTTAGTCCTAAACTTTTAATTATGTCAATTTAGTCCTAAATATTTTTACATTTTGTCAATTGAGTCAATCCTAAAGATTTTGACCATTAATTATTGATATAGACGTCAACTATCCTATGTGATACGGCTAACATCATCGTGGATTTTTTTTAATGATATTAAATTTTTTATAATATTTTTCCTTTCAATTTGATAAAAACAAAAGTTTTGGCCAGCGAGGGCTTGACGAGAGTCACAACCCTCGCTACATTTGGGAGAGGGCCGCCTCACCCAAAGCCCCTCACCAGATCTAAGCGAGGGCCGCCTTGCTTAGGGCCTTCATGGCCCTGCTAGCTCTAGGCGAGGTGACTTCACTAGCGGCTGGCAAGGATTTGTGGGTGCTCGCCCAAGCCAAAATGAAAGGAAAAAAGAATGAAAGAAAGAAAATAATAAATATAATAATAATTCAAAAAGTTATTAAAATATTATTAAAAAAAGTTCACATCAGCGCCTATTATACCACACGTCCACTTCAATGATTTTAAGTTAGAATTGATTGAATGTATTCAATTGGCAGAATGTGAAAAAGCTTATGATTAAGGCTCCATTCGTTTTGCTGAAAACAACTTCCAAAAAAACATTTTCCAAATTTTCCATACGAAAAATAAACTGGTCGAGGAAAATATTTTCCGTTTGCAATAAAAGTCTTCTAAAATAGGGAAAAATGTTTTCTACTTTTCAAGATGAGAAAAACATTTTCCTCATTCACTTTTTCTTATCTCACATGTTAACATTTCCATCTTTCTTTCATTCATTCTTTTTCCTTTTTGAAAAAATTAGAATTTTTAATTATTTTTCTTTTCCTTTTTATTTTAAACTTCTGTCTTGGCCAGTCGTTGGCCACAACGACAGCCGGTGATCGACTTTGGGTGAGCTCAAGGCTTGCCTACATTTAGCAATCTCGTTGCTTGCCACATCGGCGAGCCAAGTGAGCCCGAGCCTTTGGCAAGCGGCGAGCTCAATTGGTCACCAGTCATCACCGTGGCTAGCGACCGGCTGAAGAAGAAGAAGAAGAATAAGATAGAAAGAAAGAAAAGAAAATTAAAAATTAAAAATAATTTAAAAATCGGTTTCTAAAAAAATTTAAAAATAATTTTAAAAGATAAAAAAAAAAATTATTGAAAAAGAGCGCATGGAGGAAAATATTTTCTTTATCCAACAGCAAAAAATGCAAATGCTTCATTTTAAGGATTCAACCGAAAATAATTACATTTATCTAGAAAATATTTTTGAAAATACCATATTTTTTGTGAAACGAATGAAATCTTAATTAGTACAATTAAAATGTTTATATTACTTGATCATAATTTGGGAAAAGTACAAAAAAAAAGAAGAAGTTATAACCATACTCTTTGAATTTCCGAACTCTTCTTATTTTCATTTCTTAGTCGCATCACATATTATCGTCCATTTTACACGATACTTGCCTGGACCGACAATAAAGGGCACCCAATGATGTCACCCGACCCAGCCACATCACACAACACCTCATTTGCGAAGCAGCATGGCGGCTTCATGGAGTCGCCGAGCTCCTGGAGGCTAACGTCGGCATCAGCCTCCACGAACAGAATCCCCTCGCCGGTACAGTCCACCCCGAGCTTACAGTCCGGCCCTTCCCGGATCCGCCCGGCCAACGGGTAATAGTACACGAGCGCCTTCGCAAGCGCTTCCTTGACAACTCTCGCCGGGTCTTCTCGGCCTTTCTTTGAGGGGCTTTGTGGGTAGAAGAGAAGGAGGGGGAGCATAAAACGAAGCCAATCCTGGCCATCCAGGTCCGAGAGGGGTTTGAGTTCGCGCGGGGTGTCTCCCGCCGGGGAGATCAACTCCGGCTCATGGCGGTTCACGGTTAGCATTCCCAAAGAAGAAGAAGAAGAAGAAGAAGAAGAAGAAGAAGAAGAAGAAGAAGGAGGAGGAGGAGGAGGAGGTGATGGTGGTGAAACCATTTTCGTGATGGCAGGTTGGAGACGAGAGAGAGCAAGGAATTGTTTTGGGCTTTATAAGGTGGGAAACAAGGGAAAATGTTGGGACTTAGTTTTAAAGAATGTCCACGTGGTACATAAAATGAAGCATAGTCAATAAAGCAATCCAAAAAATTACTTGGTGAATCGTCCTTTCCGCTTTCGGAAATAAGACTATGCTTCCTCTAACTCTCATGTGATTCACGAGTAATGGATGGTGTCGGCTGTTGAATTCTTAGACCAAATTAAGATCTCTAGGGATACAATATATAGAGATTAACACAGATATCGATATCATCCATACAAGTAATGCGATGGCGACAGGTCCGTCATTCTTTCAAGAGTAATAGAGATTTTTAGATTGCACAATATTTCGCAGAAATTGGTCTACTTGCTTAACTGGCTCCCAACGGAGAAGTAAATTTTCTGAAATTTTGTATTTAATACACATAAGTTCATAGGGAGGTGGAGACCCGATTATCTAGTGGTCCATAAAACACTCTGCAAGTCTCATAAACCAATTAAGTTTTTACTTCTTTTGCTTGTGCAGGCTGTGATTTAGCATAGTTCGCACTTGATTGGGAAAGCTTCCTTACTTTTTAATGGCGAATTTCCTAATCTCATTGTACCTTTGTTAATTCAGTTCTAAGTTTTTTAATTTTGCCAATTAATTTTTAAACATTTTCACTTTTTGTTAATTGAGTCAATATAAGCAAATTTTAGCCGAAAATCACTGACATTGACAACAACCTCACAGGCCATTGCCTCTGGTCAATTGTCGAGGCTTGGTGATTGGCTGGAGAAGGAAGAAGGGAAGGAAGAAAAAAGGAAAATAAAATCAAAAAAGAATAACAAATTCAAAATTCAAAATTTTTAAGAATATCATTAAAAATTATCCATGTTAACGTTGGCCGTCATGTAAGATGGATGATATTTACATCAGTATTTTCCGGTTAAAATTTATCTAATAAATTGAATTGGCAAATCATGAAAATAGTTAAGATTAAACTGACAAAATTAAAAGGTTTACGACTTTTTAGACAATTTTCTCATGGTGAGTGCTTTCGAGGAGGCATCCATATCCAAGTAGATGGAGAGAGAGATTATTGTCAGAAATTGTTGATACGGCATATATGTATACATTACTTCAACTACTGTCTCATTATAGTTGAAAATTGCTAACATGGCGTATGCATATACCTACCCCGGGGGGCCCTTTCTCTCTCTCTTTTCTCTATTATCAACAAGCTACGCCGACAGTGAGAGAACTTGACTAAAGGGAAACAATATCCTCGTTGTCATTGAGACACACAGAAATAAAGTGGCTCACAGCGAATGACATCTTGTGAAGATTAGTAAGAGAAGAGGCGTTGTCGGCAATGCAGGTGATGCAAGAGAGTAAATGACGATAGCAACATGCGCTTGACTAAGCCTGTGCTACAGTAGAGAGAGAAAAGAGAAGAAATCAAGACGTTCCAACATGGAAGGGGGAGGTGAGGGGTTCAAATCCCCACCTTCTCAGGGGGATGGGGGGGGTAGGGACGCGTAAGTTTGAGAGTGGGTTGCGACTCCCACGCCCGCAAGAGGCGGGGGCACAAGTCTGCAAGTGAGTGTAGAGTAGGAATAGAGTAGGACTGACCAAAAAAAAAAAAAAAATAACGAGTCACATTTATTCCATGATTATGCTTCTATTGTAATTACCAATGACCAATGGAGTCGAAGGGAGGAGAAGGACATAGCCGGGGAGTTTGTAAGCACATCACAACATTTTTTTCTTTTTTGCAACGCAAGCGAAATATAATGTAATTCATGTGGGCTTATTACTACTAAACGGCAATACTCCTTATATCTATATGTAATTTAACTAATATCTTTGTTTTGAGGTCATCATCGATCTCTAATTTTTTATACAATAAATGACTAATTTAGATCACTAAAATTTAGATGTTAATAAATTGACATCGTCATCTTGGCATTGCCTTCAATAAACGAAAAAACACATGTTAAATGATCCATTGTATTGAAATGATGTGACCACTGAAAATCCAAGGGGGACGCATTCTCCAGTACGATTTCCTTGTACCCTTCACTTACAGACTCAAACGAAAGAGAATGCATAATGTTGTCTAATTGATTTGCTATCAATAAACGAAAAAACACATGTTAAATGATCCATTGTATTGAAATGATGTGACCACTGAAAATCCAAGGGGGACGCATTCTCTAGTACGATTTCCTTGTACCCTTCACTTATAGACTCAAACGAAAGAGAATGCATAATGTTGTCTAATCGATTTGCTATCGAGTCCATAGCTTTATTTAGAGAGACTCGAACATTATCAATTCCATAGAAAGACACTTCATTTAATAATTCAAGCATTCTCATAGCTGATTTGAGAAACTTTAGAGAGCGCGTGTTACGGTAGAGAGAAAAAGGAGAAGAAATCAAGACGTTCTAATGGTGTGCGGATTTTTCTGTCGATTGGTATGCTCTCCTACTCCTGAACGATGCTTTAGGGACCCGACTATTCTCGACACAATACGACGACACGACTAGAAAGTAATGCAAATCCGTTGAGACAAATAAGCACTCAACACACCGCATTATATGAATTGATTTGGAACCGACATGAATTATACTGTTTTCATCCATGTTCACTGAAACATGGTTTATGATCATATTACAACAAATTTTTCTTTTTTGCAACACATTGGAAATATAATGCAATAAATGTGGGCATATTACTACTAGATGATAATTATCCTAATATCAATATGTAATTTAATTAATATTTTTGTTTATAGGTCATGATTAATTCCTCATTTTCTTATGTATGAATGTGGTTGCGAAAGTTTATATGTCAATAAATAAATGGTATTGTCCGGTAATTAAACGTGGCCTTCAATAAACTAAAAACGTGTCAAATGCTTTTCTTGTATTTTAAGGATGGGTCCAACCGAAATTCCAAGGGAAACGCACTCCACAACAGTTTGGTCCCCTGGTACGAGGATGTCGCCTTCAATAAACTAAAAACGTGTCAAATGCTTTCCTTGTGTTTTAAGAATTGGGCCAAGACGGTTTCGCGAGAGTCGTTGATGCTTCCTCGGCCACCCAAGCGGAAGCCCTAGCTCTCCTTCAAACCCTAGATCTGTTTTCCACTCGAATAAAACAGGTTCTACAAGTACAATCCGACTGTCTTCCCCTCGTGCAAGCGAGTAGTTAGACTCGAAGGAGTTAAACTGGGAACTAAAACCTCTCATGGACCGGGCCCAAAGCAAACTGAAGGAGCTCCACCACATTTCCTTGGCCCACTGCACCAGAAACGTCAACAGGTCCGCGGATTGGCTTGCCAAAGCTTGTCGCTTAAATTATCTTCCCCATAATTGATTGTCTAATCCCTCGCCTGCTCTACTAGACCTTTTAAGCACTGATGCTTTTGATGTATTCCCTAAACATTTCAAGAAGTAAATCCAGTATCGTATTTCAGATCAAAAAAAAAGAATTGGGCCAACCGAAATTCCAAGGGGAACGCACTCTACAACAGTTTGGGCCCCTGGTAAAGTATCCTCGTACCATTCGTGGCTCATTGTGCTGTTAAGTCGCCATCGCAAGGAATAAAAAAAAATAAAAAATAAAAAACTTGTTTAACGAGTCGGGTCCCAATATGTGGTTCTCATGACTTTTCCACTCCCTGTCTCCGTCGTACATTTCAATCCAATGAGCTCCTTGGAGCTAGATTCTATTATATATCTACATATCAGGTTACTGATAACCCCCGGGCAATTTCTACAGGTTTTTTTTCTTTTTTTTTTGGTGACCCGAAAACCCCCGAATAGTCGACAGCTGGCGGGGTAAACTTGGGGCGAACTAGGCCATCACCACAAACCAAGTCGCTGGTGAGTCACACGCCATGGGGACATGAGGTTTCGAACCCCTCCCCCCTCGGTGGGGTAGAAAGCACGAAATCATCACGGCCATCGCGGGTGGTGGTAATTTCTACAGGTTTTCTACCTACTAAACTTGAAAATTGATTATGTCACTTGATACAATCCATTGACATCTCTTTATTTCTTGTCTCCATAAGAAATAGCAAACCGAGCATTTCTTAAGCTGCTAGGGCTCTCGAGTTCTGGATAATCACTCAAACCGAAAAGAACGCACATCATTCTCTAATTAATTTACTATCAAATCCATAATTAGAAAACAAATTCAAAGGAAGATGCTCCTTTCAATAATTCAAGCATTGTCCTATGTGATTGAGAAACTTTAGAGAATCTATGGTTAATTCTCCTTCTAGAGATAGAGATCTAATTGCTCTTAAATCCACGCCATAATAATCATCATCCGCCCTCCCTTTATCGGTCATCTTTGCTAGCTCGTCTTGAAACCTTCGCACTTCTCTCTCCGGCAACATTATCGGCACCACCCGAAGTCAGCCTATTCCAACCCGACCTTGGTCGCGTCAGCCACCTCATGGTTCCAAACGGTCATGTACATCGGCTGTCCGTTAATTACTAACACATCGATGAAGGACCTCCCGGATTCTTCGCTCACCATTTCTTTCGCTTTCTTCACCAACTCCGCTGCATATCCTAGTGGAATATTACACAGATGGCCAGCCTTGAAAATACCATTGCATAAATTGACGTGTTCCCGTAATAACCACAAGGCAAACCGTGGCCTCGCTTGCCTCGCGCGTTGATCATGCACGATAGGCGGACATCTCTCGACAAAGTTCACTATTTACCTAGAATGAGTCCTAAAAACATTTCATGCTGCTAACTAGAGGTGACCAATTCTTGGACAGTATAATTTCTACTCATAAATTGGGAACTAGATCGATGGGACCAATTCCCCATTTTTTGAAATCAGGAACTAGACCATCACCTCTTAGAACCGAACCGAACCGATTCCCAAGTGAGTAATTGGAACCGGTAACTATGAGCGAGCGAGCAATTAAGGCTTGGAGATTTGGAGCAAGGCAGTAGGTTAGGCTTGGTTTTTTATTTATTTATAAATATTTAAGAAATCTATGATTGGTTTGAGAGGGAATAGGGAAAGAGTGAGTGTGATTATGAATAAGATTAGAGTTTCTTTAAAGATTTTTAAGAAATAAAAACATAAAATATAAAAGATTAATCAGTCCAGTCCAAGCAATTTGGGTGGACAGTTCTACCCCTAAAATCGAGAATCAAACCAACACCCTAGAAACCACCCGGATTCGACATGTTCGGTCAAGTCCAGACAATTCTCCTAGCTCACCCCTAGTCCTGGCATGGGCAGTCATCGTTCCAAGCCCTTCAAAGGTCCATTGGAGAATGTCCAACCTAAAATCGTAAGTCGTTTGCAAGTGACCGAAGGTAAAACATTGCTCAGCAAAATTTAACTACTCATTGCTTTATGCATCCATGTCCCAACAAGCTTGTATGTGAAGGTTAGGGAGAATTACCAAGACAATCCTAAACTTATTGCAATTGTACTAATTCAGTCATAAACTTAATTTTTTTACCTAAACATTTTGCAATTGTATCAATTCAATCCATCTGACAAATTTGGCCAGCTGGCATTGACGTGGATGTTGGCCGTCCGGTGAACACTAAC
Organism: Eucalyptus brandiana; assembly: GCA_014182725.1. NCBI lineage: Eukaryota > Viridiplantae > Streptophyta > Magnoliopsida > Myrtales > Myrtaceae > Eucalyptus > Eucalyptus brandiana. The sequence continues at coordinate 10,665,804 of CM024672.1, read as the reverse complement.
ATAGATAAATTTTTAATAATATTTTATCTTTTCAAAAACAAAATATTTTTTCTTTTTTTTTTTCCTTTTTTTACTTTTTTTTTTTCCTTTCTCTCTCTCTCTCTCTCTTTTTTTTTTCCCGTCCTTCTTCCTTTGGCTGGTCGTTAGACTAAAGTGATCGACCGGTGACGAGCTAGGCAAGGGCGAGCTTGCCCAACCACTAGCAAGGCGAGCCTCCTCCAGATCTAGCCAGGTTGAGCCTCGCTAGTGGCTCAACGAGCTTGACCTTGCCATTACTGGGTGAGGTGGGCCTTGCCCAATCTGATGGGGGCTCACCTCACTAACGGCCGGGCGAGCTCACCCTTGCCCAGCTCACCACTAGTTAGTCGCCTTGATCTAGTGACCTACCCTTACCTTTGGCCAGTTGCTTTGGTCCGAGGATTGGCCAAAGGAAGGAGGATAAAAAAAGAGGAAAAAAGGAAAAATAAAATAAAAAATAAAAAATTTCAAAAAAATATTATGAAAAATTATCTATGTAATAAATTTGAATAACTAGCGTCTACATTAGCGTTGACCCGACCAAATTTGGTTAGATGGACTGAATTAGCACAAGTGTAATAAATTTAAAACTTTTTTGGTAATTCTCCTGTGAATGTATATGCAAGCTATATGTATGCCCATGCATGATGTATGAATATTTGTGTCGATTGGCATTCTCTCCTACTTCTGAACGAGGCTTTAGGAGCCCAACAATTCCTAACACGGTACGAGAACATAACTCGAATGCAATGAGAATTCATCAAGGCAAATCTGAACTCAACACACCACATGATATGAGTTAATTCGAAGCCAACATGAATTATAATGTTCTCATTTGTGTTCATTGAAACACATTTTAATACGCACGTGAAATATAATATAATTTATGTGGGCTTATTACCACTTAATGATAATGCTCCTGATATTTATATGCAATTTAGCTAATATATTTGTTTAAGGATCATGGTCAATTCCTAATTTTTTGTAATGAACGATTATATGGAGTCGTTAAAATTTAGATATCAACAAATAAATATTATTATCCGGCATAACTAAACATCGCCTTCCATAAACTAAAAACATGTTAAATGATTCATTGTGGTTAAGGATTTATTCTATGTGAGATATCATATTGTTAGAGAAATCCTAAATGTTGCCGGAGTAAAGCATCATGGCTTCTATAGTAATTACTACGACAAGTCTTTTGAAAACGTCGAAACAGACCATGTACAAAATAATTCTATTCGATTAAATAAGTATTTTCTGTCAGAAACGAGGCATTGCCTTCTATAAACTAAAAACGCATTAAATGATCCATTGCATTATGAAGAATGGGGCCACCTCAAAATTCCTGGGGAACGTACTCCCCAACAGCGTGGTCCCCTCGGACGGTATCCTCGTACCAATCCTCGTTGTGTGGTTAAGTCGCCATCGTAAGGAATTAAAAAAATCAAAAAATAAAAAGAACAATGGGGCCACCTCAAAATTCCAGGGGAACGTACTCCACAACAGCGTGATCCCCTCGGATGGTATCCTCGTACCATTCCTCGTTGTGTGGTTAAGTCGCCATCGTAAGGAATTAAAAAAATCAAAAAATAAAAAGCGTGTCCCAGTCGCATCCTGGTATGTGATTCCCATGACCTTTTCACTCCTCATCTTCGTGGAAGCTAAGATTATCAAATGACCCCTAACCCCCAAGCAATTCCAACGGATTTTGTGACTGCTAAACTTGAAAAAAGGAAAAAACCTAAAATTGGAGACGTCACATGTTACCTTTCATTACCATTTGTTTATTTTGCTTTAAGGAGAAACAATAAATCCGATATTTCTTGAGTCGTTATAAGGCTCTCGAGACCTGAATAATCATTGAAATGAAAAAGAACACATCTGATCATCTGATCAGTTTATTATCAAATCCATATTTAGAAGATAAAGTCAAAGAAAGATGCTCCATTCAATAATTTAAGTAGTGTCCTATGTGATTGAAAAACTTTAGAGAATTTATGGTTAATTATCCTTCTAGAGACTCGATCTAATTGTAGTTGAATCTACGCCATAACGATCATCACCCTCCCTCCCTTCATCCGTCATCTTTGCAAGCTCTTCTTGAAACCTTCGCATTGCTCTCTCCGGCAACATTATCGGCACCACAATCCCTTCCTCCCCCTTCCTCGTTCTGTACTTCACATGAAAGCTTATCAATGGAAATGCGCCTGCAACCCCACCATATGCCGGCTTCCCCCACCCGAAGTCGGCCTCTTCGAACCCGACCTTGGTTGCATTGGCCACCAGGTAGTTCCAAACGGTCGTGTACTTCGGCCGTCCCTTAAGGACTAAGATGTCAATGGAGGACCTCACATATTCTTCGCTCACCATTTCTTTGGCTTTCTTCACTAACTCGACCGCGTATCCCAGCGGACTGTTGCACAGATGACCAGCCTTCGAAAGCACCGTTGCATATACCGACGTGTTCCCGTAATAACCACGAGGCACACCGAGGCCTTGCTTGCCTCGCGCATTAATCATGCACGATAGGCGGACGGCATCGTCCGGCTTGATCTCGAGGGCGATCGTGCGGCACTTCCACAGGCATGCCGTAAGTAACTCGTAGGTGGAGGATCTCGAGACCAGGTGGTGAGGGAGGCCTTTCTTGATTGACGCCACTTCGCGCGGGCCGAAAAAGAAGGATCTGTGTACCATGTTCTTGGGGTCCAAAGTCATGGCAGCGCTTCTGGCGTCGTCGACCACATCCTCGAACTCAGGGTGCCTGCATGTCGCTCGCGGCGGGTCTCGGGCGCAGAGGATTTCTCTCTGCCAAACAGGCAGCCAAGACGGCACGCGTGCGCCTCTTGCGAGTTCTACGGCCGCCTTCAGGAATTGTCTGAGGCCGAGGGAATCGCTGATGGCGTGATTGAGCCGGATTCCGAGGATGAAGCCCCCGCATTTCAAACGGGTCACCTACAAATCGGAAGGAACTTAGTAAGAAACCACAGAAGTTACAGCAGGTTGATTATTCAGAGCAGGAGGGCATATCTCTATGTCGTTACAGTTGATAACCTGAACCAACAAGAGAGGGCACCCAATGATGCCGCCGGACCCGCCCACATCGCACAACACCTCGTCCACGAAGCTGCACGGCGGCCTCATGGAGTCGCCGAGCTCCTCGAGGTTGAAGTCAGCGTCGGCCTCAATGAACAGGATCCCCTCGCCGGTGCAGTCCACTGCGAGCTTGCGGTTTGGCCCTTCCCGGATACGCCCGGCCAACGGGTAGTAGTACACGAGCGCCTTCCCGAGCGCTTCCTTGACGACTCTCGCCGGGTCTTCTCGGCCTCTTATTGGGGGGCTGTTGGGATAGAAGAAAAGGAAGGGAATCTGAAAGCGAAAACCCTCCTGGTCGTCCAGATCCGAGAGGGGCTTGAGCTCGCGTGGCGTCACCTGCGACGGGGAGATCAGCTCTGGCTTGTGGCGGTTCACGGATAGTAGTGCCGGAGAAGAAGGTGGCAGTGAAGCCATTTTTATGATGGCGGATTGAAAGATTTAGAAAACTTGGGAATCGGTTGTGGTTTATATAGTGGGAAACAAAGGAGAAGTTGGATTTTGTTGGACTTAATATGGACCTAGGAATTTAGTGAAACTTTTACTTTAAATGTTTTTTTTAATTTCGAACCCGTTTAACACATGGAGTTTTTTTTTTTTTCAAAATATAATTGAGAAAATGCCAAAAAAGTTATAAACCTATTATATTGATTTGAACTCAGTCCTAAATCATTAAATTGAACTAACTTAGTCCTAAACCTTTTTTTCCTTTGTACTAATTAAGTCCATCAAGCAAATATTGATCTAAAATCGCTTACATGAATATTGAGCATTTTATCTAGTATGATCGATGTTGACGTGGACAATTTTTGTAATTTATTTTTAATTTTTTAATTTTTTATATATATTGATCTTTTGTTCTTTTCTTTCTTTTTCATTCTTTCTCCACCAATTGCCAGGCCTTAACGATAGCTAGCGGCAGGCAAAAGATGACGACTAGTGAGGGTCACCCTTAGGGGCTCAATGGAGGTCAACACCACTAGGATTGGCAAGGGGCAACCTCGCCAGCCTCAAGTGTGGACAAGTCTCGCCAGAGGCAAGCAAGGGCCAACCTTGTTGGGATTTGGTAAGAGGTGACCTTGCCAGCCTTAGGCAAGTCTCACATCACAAGACCTAGCAAGATCGAGCCTCACTTGAAGTTGGCGAGGCTGATCATCACTGGTCATTGCCTATGGCCCATCCTTGACCATTGCCAAGGCTTGGCATTCGGCAAAGAAAGAGGAAAAAAGATTAAAAAAGGAAAATATAATAAAAGTATAATAGCAAATTATAGAAACTGGTCATGTTAGGGCCAATTGTGCCAAGTGAGACAGCTAAAGTTTACGCTAGCGATTTCGGCTAAAATTGATTAATGGGCTCAATTGGCACAAATGCAAAAGTTTAAAACTTTGATAAAGACTCAAACTTTAAGTTTAGTTCTAATTTTACTTATAATTTCTTTTTATCTCAAGAAAAACTCCCAATTTTTACTCAAGTTCCAAATCTATTTTTTATTAACCTTCCATCCAACGTCATGCAACGTGGCATTTCCACGTCAGCCATCAACAAGCTGACGAGGCATTTAATCTCTGTTTTCCATTTTCTGTTCTCTTAGGACTGCATCACAGAGTCAATTCGCGGGAAAGGTATCTCATTTTTACCGAGCGAGAGCGATGGTCCAAGCTAGAACAAGGGCTGAATCGAAACCCAGCTAGTCATGTTGGTTCTAGACCGATTCTAGACGGAACCCGACTTTCTTTAGTGTGCACGTCTCCTCACTCATTCATTAGGTTTCAACGCGTGTCCTCTTTATGTAGACCTCGCTGCGCCAAATCAAGACTAGCCTCCCTCTCCACCCCCCTCCCCTTCTCCCTGGACCAGCAGCCACTGTTGGCCACCCTCTATCGACGACTTGGTGAAGAAGGTAGCTTTGCCCCCTTTTAGGCTGCGAAAGAGAACATCAGAAATCAATGCGCCGCTAAAGAAGAAGAGCTGTGAAGATTCATATGGCAGAGAGGGAGGAGGTTGGTTCTTGCTTGACAAGTTCACCTGCCGACAGTGAAGTTTTCATGGACGGGGACGTGCATTGGAATCATTTCCAGTCGCGTCCCGTCCAAGGACACGAGATTATTTGAAAAGCACTCTCCACCAAATGTGGCCGAGGTTTAATTAATGTGACAGAACATCCTATCGATGCTCGTGTCAAAAATAGTTCGCGCGTACACTCATCGCGTAGGATATCTTATCACCCTTCTATTGCGTTCATGTGCAATTCGAGTACTACCATAAAAGCAATCATTCATAAATCATGTTGCATAGATAAATTCTTGATTGAACTTAGAAAAATAAACTTGCGCACGCTAGTATCTCCTAGGGGTGTATATTAAATTTGTTCTTATCGAGAAGCGATTGAATAATAGGATAATCCAACATTCTAATTTTTTTATCCTCAATGTGTTTTGAAACATCTAATTAATAATTTTACCAAAAAAAAAACATCTAATTAATAATACATAATCGATCATTTTTAAAAAATAATTTTTAAATTGTTGATTTTTTCCGAAACAAATACACCCAAAGTAATCTAAAAACCGACACACTTTTGAGGTGATATATGACCTACATGATAAAAAGCACACACTTCATTTATCATGTCACTTTGTAAAATTAGTCTTTATATACGCACAATTCATGATCAAATGACACGTAGCCACATGGACATTCTCGTACTAGATACACGTTGTAAATCCGTCATGTGCTATAGCATTCACCTTCTATAAATCATGACTTCTAAATTTTCAAGAGGCTATGCAGCATTGACTGATAGCAACTCCTTTCATTATGATTCTGTGAATTCTCCACTGGTTTTCATATTAGGATCCTGTAACATCAGACGCGGGCCTCAAAGAAGGATTCGCAACTAACCTTTTTTACATCAACATCGATGGTCTCGTATTGGTTCAAACCAACGGTAACTATCCAAAGCTTAGGCTGGCATACTTTCAAAACCGATAAGTAGATTTTGATTAAAGTACAATTCGAATCAACCATGAACTAGCTTGCCACGAAGATGCAAGAGGGTACGAGCAAGTGGATTGAGGCTAGTGGTCATATTGTTGGGAAAATGTAGTAGAAGCCCAATAACTACACAAAAGGACATCACCAAAAGGGAATTCAAGTCTGAACCCGTGAACATATTCATTTGGACTCACATTCACTCAAAAGTTTATGAGTTAATTAGGATATATTAACCACTTCACATTATACCACTTATCCAATGTTAGACTTTTCTAACACAACTCACTCATGCATCTTAACAATCTCCTTCTTACATGCGAGTTTAGTGTGAGATCCTACTCTCCTTAATCCAAGCATCCTTCTGCATTAGGATATCTCAGCTTGAATCTCCATCAATGTCTAACTTCATATGTAAATTCTTTCTTCTGACTGGACCAAGAAGTTTGTCATCAGGCCCACATTGCTACACACCCTCTTAATCCAGGCATTTTTTTTGCATCAAGATATCTCAACTCGAATCTCTACCAACACCCAACTTTATCCCTGATCTCTTTCTTCCGACTGAACCATGAAATATGCATGTGTGAACTCAGTATCAGGTTTTGCTTCTGACCAAACCATGAAGGCCCACATTACCACATCCCCTTAATCCAAGTATCATTTTGCATCAAGATATTTCATCTTGAATCTCCATCAATGCCCAACATCATTCTCGGTCTCTTCTCCTGACAGAGCCATGAAATTTGCATGCATGAGCTCAATATTAGGTTCTACTCCTGACCGAACCACGAAGTCTGCCATCAAGCCTGCGTTGCCACATCCCTTGAATCTAGCTATCTGTCTACATTAAAATATCTCATATTGAATCTCCATCAATACTCAATTTCATCCCTGATCTCTTTCTCCCAACCGAACCATAAGTCTGCCATCAAACCCATCTCAATATCATTTTATATCAAGATGGGTCTACCAAGTATCCTTCTACATCAAGATATCTCAGCTCCAATTTGCATCAACACCCAACTTCATCCCTAGTCTCTTTCTCCCAACTGAACCATGAAGTTTGTCATCAAGTCAACATTGTTACATCCCCTTAACCAAGTATCCTCTTGCATCAAGATATCTCAGTTTGGATTTCTATCGACGCCCAATTTCATCTCTAGTCTCTTTCTTCTGACTAAACTATAAAATCTACCATCAGGGTCGTGTTATTACACCATAAACCCACTTTGCCCGGAAACCGCACTAGTCACTAGATTCCATTGAGCCCGCATTACTTCACCACAAGCCCACCAACTTAGAAACCACATTGGCCATCAGATTCCTTCCTTGAGAAATTTATCACATACCATAATAAGACTAGGAGCCCACCAATCTACCATTGGCTTTAATACTATCTGTTGAGAGCGCGCAATAGACTGATACCTTCATTCATGGAGATTGTCAAGAGGGTGCTCAAGTCTGAACCCATCAATATATTTAGTCGGACACACTACTTACCAATGTGAGGCTTTTCTAAATATACTCATATCTGTGTCGATGTTGCGATCAGCCAAAGATGAGGTCTTGAGACCTCGCTGACCCTCTACAAGGCTTGACCTTACTCGACCACCATGACGTCGATCTCGCCATGGGTAGGCAAGGCTCAACCTCACGATGGTAGGGAGAGGTTGTCGGTGATCGGCTAGAGGAGGAAGAAAAATAAGAGATGGAAAAAAGAAAAAAAAAAAAAGAAAAAAATCTTATAAAATTAATAAAATAAAAAAAAGAAATTCGTAGTCAAAAAAATTTGAAAGTCGTGTCAAACGTGTTTTTGCTCTTTTTATTTTCGGGAATATAAATTATGTACAGTTACCAAACAGCCCTTAATGACCTTCTTTCCTTTCCTCTTTGCTTGTCACATACTGTTCATAATCTTCATCCTCATGCCACATCTCATCCGCGACCACCCAGAGTCTCTTGCCACCGATTTGACATCCATCACTGCACCACCATTAGTGGAGACCGCTTCGTGGCCAATATGTTTAACATGGGGATAGATATGGGAGTTAAAGGAAAAATTTGAAGGTTCTTTTTGAGAAAAAAAAAATTCAAGATAGAATTGGTATTAAAACTAAAGTTTTGGATTTTTTTTACGGAATTAGGCCATTTATTTATTGAAAAGTTTAACGTACCTTGCGTGGAATTTGAAGTATGAGCACGTGGCCGTTTTTGTTTGGATCATACGAAAACTTGTCTTGGATACATAAAATTATGTATAATTAGCTAATTATTTACAACTAATTACTTTGTGTAATTTTGCTTTCTCTCGTTCTCATACGTAAAAGAATGCAGTTGGCTTCATACGTTATCTCTTGGACGCATATGATCACATTCTCTCTCCTCGTATGCATATGTTAATTTCAAGATCGTAGTTGCTTGGAGCATTGAAAAAATTCTAACTTAAAACTCAGAGGTCACCCACTTGAGTTTGACAATGGCCACCCTCACAAGCCAAAAAGTCTAAGACTCAATCAATTCATAGGATTTGAATGCTATTTCATTGATTTTAAGGTACCGTCTCTACATCAACTGTAACTATCAGAGGCGATGCCTAAGGGAAAATTTTTTTCATTGATAACTAAACTTATCGTGTTCGCCAGTTGACAAGACCTTATGAACTAGGGATTTGTGGCCAAGATTGAACAAGGGCTGAATCAAAACTGATCTAGCCATTTTGGTTATAGACCGATTGTAGACGGGACCCGACTTTGTTCATTGTGCACGCCTCCTCACTCATTCATTAGGTTTCGATGCGTGTCCTCTTTATGTGGACCTCACCACGCCAAATCAATACTCGCCAAAAGTACTAAACACCCATCCTCTCTCTCTCTCTCTCCTCGGACCAACAGCCACTGTCGGCCACCCTCAATCGACGACTTGGAGACGAAGGTTACCTTGCCCTCTTTATGGTTGTGCAAAGGAACTTCAGAAATCAATGCCTTATAATATGTCTCATGTTTCGACCTAAAAATAAAAACATATCTCATTTTTCAGCGTCTGCAAAACATTAATTGTCATATTTAATCATAAAAATGTTTTCCAAGGGCAACTTTTACAAGTCAAAAATATCTTATGTGTTTCTTTCTTAAAGAAGATGTTGCGTCCAAGCAGTCGTCGATAAAACCTATAAAATCATTTTATAATAATGTTTAACAAATGCCACAAAAGCTGTAAGAGCTAAAACCACCAATGATAAATCCCAAGAGCATTTTCAGTTTGTCATCGTATAATAACTTATTTACAAAATTGATTTACAGATTGGATGATCTCTAAAGTCCTAAATAATAAATATGTTCTGAGTAACTCAACGAGTGAGCCATACACAGAGCAGCAACAAAAATTTAACTACATCCAAGCATTTCAGATCGAGTAGAACCAAAACAGAGGACAGGGGACTGGTGACCTCAGCTACAGCTTCAATTATTCAGCAGGACTCGTCAAATAATGGATCTGGAATTCATCATATACAGGACAACTATGAAGATGACCACGCACATGACCAAGTATAGCTATATCACAGCGAACCCATTTGAGCATCTAAGCAGAGAAGCTATGGTGGGCACCTACTTTGCCAGACCAGATGCTCCGAGCATCATTTGCAATAGACAGAGACAGAGAAGAGAAAAGAAAAGTATTCATGTGAGGAGAGACAGACAGCATTCACAGCTTCAAATAGAAAGCAGACTCTGCCGCTAGCATTCAAGAATGGATCCATCATTGAGATCGGACATAGTTTGTACGTGTACTCAGAGGGAAGGATTTCTCGGCAGGAAAATAAATCGCCTGTCATTAGCGACCAAAGTTCAAATAAAACTCGTACTTATGCAAAGTTTCCATGTTAATGGAACCGGCAATGACTGTGAAGCCTTCTTTATAGAACCATACACAAATCCTGCCCATTGTCGGCTAAACTGATCGTGTTACTTGGCAACTCCCGTGTATCAGCTATCAAAATTCTACAAATTACAAGTCTAGGACCCAAAATACTTGCCTAGCCACACACCCGGAACAGAATTTGAGAGTGAAGATTCTATTTGAACACCCTTTGCTCTTTTTTTTCTTTCCAAGTTCAGCATCTCAGACGACTTAGCCTTTAAGCTTTTCAAACCATGCTAACGTTTAAATGTAGCTCAACAATGTTTTTGGGTGTTACTAAAACGGAAAATTTTTATGATTGAATTTGATCGAGATTAACGTTGCAAAATATCTATCAGTTTTTTCTCTCTCGCATCTGCGAGCTCTCTCTCTACCCCATGGTAGCGCATTCCCATTTCCCACAAACCCTAAACTTGCAGCCCCTGAGTTTTGCTCGCATTCACTGACTCTTCCCTTGACTTCTTTCTCCCCATAATCCAAAAAAAAAAAAAAAAAAAAAAAAAAAAAAAAACACATGAAGAAATTGGAGTCTCGAGAACCCTTCGGAAAGAAGGTAAGAAGTGGCCGATCCTTCAGGAGTAAGGAAGATCCGCAGCTCTCAGCACAGATCTAAGCAGAATCGCCACAAAAAAGTGAGTTCTCTCTGTCTTCTTTGCCTGTGAGACGCATTTGGAGAGGAAGAATCAAGAACCAGATGATTTGTAGTCGGATAATTTCGCCAAAGATGCATACCTGAACATCATAAAAGAGACTATTAGCTCACGCAAATGGAGAGCAAAGAAGAGAATGAAATGCGGATGGCAGCCCTATGTAAAAGTCTAGGGCATATGTGGTCGGAGGAAGATGTAGTTGAGGTATCGATGAAATTCCTCAACGAGAAAAAGGAGGAGTGTAGGCGCACCCCTGTTCGGAAAGCTATTTTCCAAACCAAATGTAAATTACCCGGCATTTATAACTACAATGACCAAAGCATGGAAGGCGAAGGGGTCATATGTTCGCGAAGGAACCAGGGTTTTTTACTTTCATATTCCCTACGAGAGGAAGAAAAACGGCGAATGCGAGGAACTCACCATGGTCGTACTCAACCAATTTGCTAGTGTTACAGCGGTGTCATCCGAAATCCCGAGCATTGCTATGAATTCTCAAAGGCTGCCTTACGGATTCGCATTGGAGGAGTCCCCCAGGCCGGAGAATAGCGAAAGTGTTCAATGACACAGGAAAAAGGTTGGGAAAGGTTATTGAAATTCAACTCGACTCAACAAATCATGCTCGAACAAAGGAGGCGAGTAAGAGCCGAGATTGACTTAACATTACCGTTGAAAGCGGGAGCAGATTGGACATAGGCAACAAATGTCTCTCGGGTGGAGTTCAAATACGAGCGGTTACCACACTCTTTTGCTTCTCTTGCGGACGGATTGGACACTATGCCACGGCATCTGTCTCGAGATTCCATATGCAACTTCACCCTGGGCATTGGATAAAAAAGGATCATATGGACCATGGTTGAAAGCCGAAACCAGCGACCACAGCCCTTATTGGGAGGCTTTCTATGGGAAAATAGAGGAGCTAGTAGTGGCAGATACTATACCCGAAACACCAATGTAACCGAGGGAGAAGAATAACACCGAGCAAGAGATGCCAACCGATATGCAACTCGTCGTGCGGCAAAAAAGAGATCAGAAAGCAGCTCAGAACAGATAAACAACCCAGGAAAAGCCATTAATGAAGTAGAAATTGGAGACCGTGGAAAACAGATAATGTGCATCGAAAACCAAAATCCAGCAGTTCTAAAGATTGGCAAAGGCAGCAAGAAGACAATGAAAGTTCAAAAGGCTAAAAAACAGAAATGCATGCCAGAGATATCATCCCTCATCCCAGATGATGTGGACCTTTTGGAGACCCCGGTGAACCTGATTCAGGAAGGACATGATTGGGCTTTGGTGGCTAGCCCTAATAAGCCACCACAAAAGCCATGAAAATTGTGAGTTGGAATTGTCAGGGGCTGGGCAACCCCCTGACAATCCAGGAGTTAAGAGCAATTAATGCTCGTGAAAGGCCCAACATAGTTTTTCTTATGGAAACGAAAAATAAAACAACCAGGGTGGAAAAGATTTGCAAAAAGCTTCAGTTCAATCAACTTTATCTTGTGGATCCGCAAGGAACAGCGGGGGGATTGGCAGTTATGTGGCATGAGGAATTATGCTTAAAGGTGCAAAAAAGCTCACAGAACTTCATTGATGTACAGTGCACAGATCCTGAATCTAAAAAGTTAATGCAGATTACCTTCCTCCATGCATCTACAGACTTTGGCGAGAGGATGGAATTGTGGAAAACGGTTGGGAAACATCAAACTGCGCAGGCTCTAGTCCCCGGATCCGCATGGGAGACTTCAATGAGATTCTATATATATGGGAGAAAATTGGGAAAAAGGAGGCGGACAACGAGACGAATTGTAGCGTTCGTAACTATGATCAATGACTTATCCCCGATGGATATAGAAAGCCATGGATGCGCATTCACTTGGGCTAATAACGGGGAGGGCGATGAGCTGGTAAAAAAGAGACTCGATCGAGTACTGTAATGTCTGGAATGGAGGGTTACCTTTCAGGACGCAGAGGTCCAGGCGCTCCCTGCTATAGGATCAGACCACAGTCCCCTTGTCCTTCGCCTCTATCCTATACAACACAAAAGGAAAAAACAGTTCAAGCTGGAGACCTTCTGGATGGATCATGCAGAATACCGGGAAGTCATTAAGCGAGCGGGAAGATACTTCAACTCCACAAAGACATATTTGCAGCAAAATTGGGGAGAACATCGAAAGAATTAACGAAGTGGAGTAAAGAGAAGTTTGGCAATGCTTATTCTCAGATAAAAGAGCTTAACCAAGCTTTACAAGCTATCACTAATCAAAAAGTTCAGCACACAAGTAGACAGAAAGTGCAGCAACTTATCGGCCAAATAGCAAAGCATTGAGAAGACGGGAAGAACAGTGCAGGGGATGAGGTCACGTATCAAATGGCTACATTGGGGAGATCAAAACACCAGTTTTTTTCATGCAACGACAATCCAAAGGCGACATCAAAATCGTATTACAATGTTGCAATTAGAGGAAAATCGGTGGTGTAGAGAACCGGCAATGATAAAACAACACATTAAAGCGTTCTATGAGAACCTGTATAGTTCAGAGGGACAACGACACTACCAACCGATTATAGAACAATGTCCATCACCAATCACAGAAAGTATGAATGCAGATCTGGTGGCAATACCTCTATTGGAAGAAATCAAGGAAGCAGTGTTTCAATTGGGAGCTCTCAGGGCTCCAGGGCCAGACGGCTTCAATGGAGCTTTCTATCAAAAATCTTGGGCAACTATTAAAAGCGATCTGCAAAGCAACTTGTATTGGAGTTCTTTCAAACAGGGGAGCTTGATCACAGGCTCAACCAGACACACATTGTCTTGATCCCGAAAGTCAAAGGCCCTGAGACAATCAGTCAATACAGACCAATCAGTCTGTGTAACTTTAGCTACAAAATTATTTCTAAAATACTAGCGAACAGACTCAAAAAATGGCTGCCACTTATCATTGAACCAGAGCAGGGAGCCTTCGTCTCGGGGAGGCAAATTCAGGACAACATCTTCATTGTTCAGGAAACTCTGCATCAGCTGCGAACAACCAAAAGGAAGAAAAAACATCAGGCTATTGTAAAGCTTGATATGCAGAAAGCATATGACCGCATCGAATGGGATTTCGTGAGGGATCTAATGTTGCATATGGGATTCAATGCAAAATGGGTCTCCTTAATTATGCAATGCATAACAACAGTTACCTTCAGCTTGAAGATAAACGGTGAAACTACATCTTTCTTCCATCCATCGCGGGGCCTCGGACAAGGCGATCCCCTCTCCCCCTACATCTTCATCCCGATATCCAATGCCTTAACACGGTTATTGAAGAAAGCATTAGCGAGACGGCACACTTAAAGGCATACGGGTAAATAAAATTGCCCTCGGCTTTCACACCGATGTTTGCCGATGATGTTATATGTTTCCTAGATGGGACTATTACGAGAATGCCGAGAACCTCGCCCTCATATTAACACAATATTTGCTATGCAACGGGACAATTAGTTAACTTGAATAAATCGGGGTTTATTTTAGTGGCCCTTTGCCCGAAACTTTACAACACAATCTCGGCCACCCAATTGCGAGTCCCTATACTTAAAAAAAAACAGGAAAATACTTGGGCATACCTACTGAGTGGGGACAATCCAAAAAATCGATGTTTTCGTGGATCCTGGATAGAGTAAACTCCAAGTTAGCGGGATGGAAAGAAAAAATGCTAACAAAGGCCGGTAAGGAAGTACTCATAAAAAGCGTGGTGCAATCCCTACCCACCTACGCCATGTCCATATTTCATTTGCCTGTTTCAATTTGCCGAGCTATAGAACAACGGATTGCATCCTTTTGGTGGCGAACGGAGATGCGAAAAGAGGTGCATTGGAAAACTGGGAAATATTAAAAAGTCGAAAAGATGCGGGAGGCATGGGCTTCAAGGATTTGATTACCTTCAACCGAGCTATGCTAGGCAAACGGGCTGGCGTCTTGTTTCCTCTCCTTCAGCTCTATGGAGTCGAATGATCAAAGGGATTTATTTCCCTCATGGAGATTTCGGAACGCGTCCAAAGGAACTCGACCATCCCTGGGGTTGGCGTAGCTTATTGCTTGCGAGAGATACCATCAAAAACAAGGTTAAATGGTCGGTAGGGGATGGGAAATCAATTCGCATAAGGGAAGACGGTGGCTATCACAAGGCACAATAGGGGGAACGGCAAACGATCTGAGCCAAAATTTGTATACGAACCGATCAATCCAGGATCCAGAGAATGGAATAGACAATGGATTCACAACCACTTCGAAGAAAGAGTTGCAAATGAAATAGAAGCAATTCCCCTACCCCAAAGAACCAACGCAAGATAAGTTAATATGGACAGCAACGGGTCCGGACAATATTCGATCAAGAGTGGATATAATGAAGCCAGGAAAGAAAAATGCAACACAGATCAGAACCGGCCATCATGCTCATTTCAGCCGCCGCGCACCTTGTGGACACAAATTTGGAGTCTTGATGTGCCCCCAAAGTTCGCTATTTCATCTCGGAGCCTATGCCAAAACGCCCTCCCGACGAAGGAAAATCTGTATAGAAGAAAACTTGTAAGCGATCCAAGGTGCCGGTATGCGGTTCGAGTATGGAAACAACAGAGCACATGCTGTTTCTGTGCAAGTGGACGAAGTGCGTATGGCAAGATCCAATCTTTGAGCAAATCAGGCCAAATAACAACATCAATCGCACGGATCAGTGGATTCTAACAGCCTTCCGAAGAGATCAGGACTTACCCGCTCGGGAACTCATTAGCCCGATTCGTGGAACATCCGGAAGGCGAGAAACAACCGGATCTTCCGAGAAAAAGAACCCCAACCGGCAGATCGCTGTCCATAGCCAAGGAACAACAAGACACGCTCAAAGCACGGGTAGATCGCACAAAAACGAGCGACCCCAAAATAAACTCTCACTGTTCACCGGAGGCCTCCGGACGGGCAAAACATGAAGCTGAATGTTGATGCGTCGTGGAGACCCGGCGATTTCCTCGCTCCGTCGCCGGTATCGCACGAGACGCAGCAGGTAGGGTTATCGACGGCTTCGCGGCAACAGCTAGGGTTTCCTCGGCAGCTGAAGCGGAAACTCAAGCTCTCTCTCACGGGATCTCTTTTTTGCACGAACTCACGGAGAAACACGGGAGGGATCGCCGAAGTCGAACTGGAAGCCACTTAATAGAAAGCGACTGTTTTGCTGCAGTAGAACAGGTTATGGGCCGGGCCGCCTACTCATGGGATCTTAAAGAAATCGTCCAGAAGTGTATGCATGGGCTACAGCAGAACAAGGACTTCACGGTAATATATAGCCCACGAGAAGCCAACGCAGCAGCGGACTGGATTGCTAGACACCACCGACACAACACCCTCCCACGTAATTGGGTATCTTCCCCCCTTCCCCTATGGAATATATTATGTGCAGACCTTTCCCCCTCTGTGGTTTGTAAGACTTCACTTAATTAAGTAATAGTCACTCTCATTTCGACCAAAAAAAAAACAATGTTTTTGAGCAAATTGTTCGTAAAATTCTAAACGCAAGTGCACGTATCGAACAAGTAATATAATGATGAGAAAAAGTATCGTCCCACGGAGATCGATGATTAATAAACTAATTAAATACTAAAATAGATTAATTCTAAAATTTATCTAACAAATCAAAATATAATTTAGAATAAATTAAAAACAAAACTTGAAGACTAAATGCAGTAAAATCAATCGATAAATATGTTAGAGCATCCGATTTCACCATAACCACTAGATATGAATTTCGATTGTTGTGAATACAAGAACGATATCAAACATGTGATAGCGGAATTTCCTAATCTATTTACTATCCTATCTCTAGGTATAGCAAACCTACTCAGCTTATTAATCCACTATATCTCTATGTGAATTAAAATAAACATGAGTGCATTAAAAACTATGAATATTCCCGGTTTACAATGAGTCTTTTGGATCACCTTATCACCGAAAGCTACACAAATAACGCGGTATATTTCTATCCACGTTTAATTCATGGTTATATATTATAATGAGCAATTGCATATTATCACCTCTCAGTCTCAAACATGCACATCATATCATTCAAATGGTGGCCAGTCACTCAAAAGCAGTAAACGTAATAATATATAACTCACATGAATGAAATCAATTGTAAAACATAAAAATCATGAAATTCATATCATCATGGTTAGGCTACATCGTAGTCCTAACAAAAGAAAATTAGAACATAGTAGAATAAGAAATAAAAATAAAAATATAGATCAAACCCAGCATCTTGAATCAAAGGACAAGAATTCTGTCACCACTTTTGTCTTCTCTTCAAAATACTTGAAAAAACTCTCAGAAGAATGAAAAGCGATCTCTCTCTAAAAAAACCCTAGCTGCTCTCTCTTCCTATTTATAGGAAATCTAAAATATCTATCTCTCAATGCTTGCAGATAACATCGGGGAACAAAATCAAGAATTTCCCGATTTGATATCCATCTTCCACTCGCTTTGCTTTTATTTGAATTCCCGATAATTGCCATTCTTTTCCTTATCTTCTCCATATCTCATTATTTTGCATAAACAAGGAAAATTTAAATAATCAGAAGGAAATCCAAATATTTTCTCATAGATAATGCATTAATTGTTGCTTAAAATAGGTAAAATAACTCTATTTTTATAGAGTTATCACAAATCCAAACAAGAATCTGTCCTAACATGAGTCAGCGGAAGAAATCATTTCTGAAGGTAACGGGAAGCAGATTTTGCAATATTATCAAGGCACATGAGAGAACACGGGGCATTTGAGTCTTTCAAATAAAGGTTTGATTCTCGATCTTGAGCTTCTGGCAAGGCAACAATAACCATGGCGGTGATACGAATGGGGACCTCTCTAAATGTGAATCTAGATGATATTTAGGCGTGCCTGTCTGATGAAGTACAGAAGCTTAGCTTTTTCACTTCGCCAGCACCATGACATCCTAAGAAACAGAGATACAGAGCCTACTGCAGAACAAGCAATAACGAATCAGCAATGTATGTTATAGATGCCTCCATAATTCATTAGATTC
The DNA here is from genome assembly GCA_014182725.1 of Eucalyptus brandiana. Classification (NCBI taxonomy): domain Eukaryota; kingdom Viridiplantae; phylum Streptophyta; class Magnoliopsida; order Myrtales; family Myrtaceae; genus Eucalyptus; species Eucalyptus brandiana. The sequence continues at coordinate 10,648,063 of CM024672.1, read as the reverse complement.
CTCGAATGGATGTCTCGACCCTCTGCACTAAATCCGAGTTGATTCACGTAGGTAGTACAAGAATGGATGAACTCCCCATGTCCAAATGCATCAATCACATTGGCAACATGAGATTTCAATACCGCAAATCGCCGCAATATTACGAACTAAATCGCATCTCCGCATTTTACTAGATTCATCAATGACCGAAGCTTTAGACAGAGGTCGTCGGCATTTCTCCAATCAAAATCAGAAGATTGCTCGAGCTCGTGATCACCAGAAAAAAGCGCATAGTTTGGAAATGACGCATATGCAGATCATTCAAATATGATGTTCAATGGTGCGAACGGGAAGAGCGAGAGTAGCATAGACGAGAGAGAGAGAGAAATTTGAATGCGTCTCCGCATTTTTTAATAATATTTTATTTTATTCAAATTTTTTATTAATTGTTTTTTTCTTCTTTTTTTTTCCACCTTCTTCCTTTGGCCAGTCGTCGAGACTAAGGTGGCCACCCAGTGGCAAGCTACGCAAGGGCGTGCTCGCCCAGCCACTTGCGAGGCAAGTCCCTACTAAATCTAGCAAGGTCGAGCCTTGCCAATAGCTTGACGAGCCCAACCTCGCCATCGATGGGCAAGGTCAACCTTGCCCAATCTAGTTGGGGCTCGCCTTGTCAATGGCTAGTCGAGTTCGCCCTAGCCCAGCTCGCCACTAGCCAGCTGCCTTAGTTTGTTGACCGGCCTTCACCTCTGGACAATTGCCTTAGCCCAACGATTGGCAAAAGGAAGAAAGGAAAAAATAAAAAATTTTAAAAAAATATATATTATTAAAAAATGTCCATGTGAACATCGGTTGAATAGTCCTTCACCAAAAAAAAAAAAAAAACATCGGTTGAATAGTTGACGTCCACATCAGCACTAGCCAACTAAATTTGGTCAGGTGGATTGAATTGGCACAATTGCAAAAAGTTTAATATTGAATTAGTATAATTGCGATAGGCTTAAATTTTTTTTTTTTGATAATTCTCCATGAAGGTATTTGTAGGCCTATATATATGTCGATTGTCGAGAAGATAGATAATGCCATGCATGATGTATGAATTTGTGTCAATTGGCACTATCTCATACTTCTAAACAAGGCTTCAGGAGCATGACAATTCCTAACATAGTATGAGAACACGACTTAAATGTAATTAGAATGCGTCAAGACAAATTTAAACTCGATACGCCACGTGATATGAGTTAATTTGAAGTCAACGTGAATTATAATGTTCTCATCTGTGTTTATTGAAACACATTTTGCAACGCATGCAAAATATAATACAATTTATGTGGGCTTATTAATCCTAAATGATAATACTATTGATATTTATATGCAATTTAACTAATATATTTGTTTAGGGACCGTGGTCAATCCCTAATTTTCTTAATTTAGGTGTCGACAAATAAATATTATTGTTGCTTACTTTTACCAAAAATAAATAAATAAATATTATTGTCCGGCATAACTAAACGTCGCCTTTCATAAACTAAAAGCATGTTAAAAGATATATTGTGGTTAAAGATTTATCCTGTGTGAGATATCACATTATTCAATGAACCCTAAATACCATCGAAGTAAAGGATCGTGGCTCATATAGTAATTCTTACAAAAACAACAAGTCTTTTGAAAATGTCGTAGCAAATCAAGTACAAAATAATTATATTCGATCAAATAAGTATCTTGTGTCAAAACTGAGGCGTTGTCTTTTATAAACTAAAAACACGTTAAATGATTCATTGCATTATGAAGAAGGAGGCCACCCCATAATTGAAGGGGAACGCACTCCACAACAGTTTGGTCCCCTCGTAAAGTATCCTCGTACCATTCCTCATTGCGTGGTTAAGTCGCCGTTGTAAGGGAAAAAAAAAACGTGTCCAACAGGTCGCATGCTGGCATGTGATTCCCATGACCTTTTCACTCCCCGTCTTCGTCGAAGCTAAGATTCTACTCCATCTCTACATATCAAATTATCCCTAACCCCCCAAGCAATTCCAACAGATTTTGCGGCTGCTAAACTTGAGAAAAAAAAAGAAACTTAAAAATTGGAGACGTCACCTGTTACCATCCATTACCATCTCTTTATTTTACCTTCAAGAGAAATAGTATACCTGACATTTCTTGAGTTGCTATAAGGCTCTCAAGGTTTGAATAGTCATTGAAATGAAAAAAAAAACACGTCCCGTTGTATGATTGGTTTACTATTGAGTCCATAATTAGAAGATAAATTCAAAGAAAAATGCTCCAGTCAATAATTAAAGCATTGTCCTATGTGATTGAGAAACTTTAGAGAATCTATGCTTAATTATCCTTCTGATGATTAGATCTAAGGATAAGTGTTCCAGAAGTCCTAAAACTTGTCACGAAAATGCATTTCAGTCCTAAAACTTGCAAAAAGTGCATTTAAGTCCTACAACTTGTCAAAATGTTTCAAACGAGTCCTAAACTCGACGCCGTCTAATTTCTTAACGGAAAAGGCTGACGTGGCCCACGCGTGGCTTTTTTTAATCGTTTCTCTCTCCTCCATTGCAAATAGTTTTTAAAAAAAAGCCACGCATGCAGATCCATATCGTCTCCTCCTTTCTTCTTCACCACAACGTCGTCTCCCCTTCCATCTATACGTCTTCTTCACAGTCGTGTTCCCCCTCCCCCCTCTGTCTCTACTTCTTCTTTCTCTATTCCGAGTGTCCCCTAAGCCCCAAATTGAATTCGTCCAAACCCTAAGCCCCAAATCGATCTCGTCCGAACCCTAAACCCCAAATCGAATTCATCCAAATCCTAAGCCCCAAATCGATCTCATCCGAACCCTAAACCCCAAATCGAATTCGTCCGAACCCTAAGCCCCAAATTAATCTCGTCCGAACCCTAAACTCCAAATTTAATTCGTCCGAACCCTAAACCCCAAATCAATCTCGTCCGAACCCTAAACCCCAAATCGAATTCGTCCGAACCCTAAGCCCCAAATCAAATTTGACGATCTGCAGTTATCTTGCGATTGTGAGTTCGTGTTCTTTCCTTCCTTTGACGATTGTGCGTTCATGCGAAGATCTCGCTTGCGGGAGTCTTGACATCTCAGCGGTGAAGCGATTGGCGTCGGGGACAACAACAGGGTCAACAACGGCAATGGCAACTCCTCACGTAGGTATCGCTCTCTGCATTATAACATTTTGTTGTTTTCCATTCTCCAATACTAGTAACAAATTAGAACATTGATGCAGAAGTAAGTTATGGTTGTCTATTCATCCAATGCATATGAAAAGAGAGATGTTTTTTGGAGATTGAAAACATCTCCTAAATCTCTCAAGTAAACACATTGCATTATGCAGAAGTTACTAATATGAAGACGTTATGAAGGAATCATAATATAGCTAATATACTTCTATTAGGTTCCTATAATACGAAGTCTAGAAGAATGAGGGCAGCAACATCTGAATCAAGTGGCGTAACTCCTAATGAGGTCAACTCGGAGCCAACATGTTATTGTGGTCTTCAATCGCCAATTCTTATGGCAAAGACAAGGAAAAACGCAGGAAGAAGGTTCCATAGATGTGCTAAGTTTGATAATTCAAGTTGCTGCAATTTCTTCATGTGGGTGGATCCAAAGATACTAGATTATGTGAGGGACATGATAGTTAACCTCCTTGAAAGAAATTAAGCATTGTTTGAATCAAGCCAATCGAGGGGTGACGAAGTCGATGTGAGCTCACTGCTAGCTGAAATGAAGACTCAAAAGGTGAAAAATAGACATTTAAAGGAGGAGCTCGCACGAGTAAAGAAAGGAAAGATGCTATATCAATCATCATTCACTCTATGCATGTGTTATATTGCTGTATTGGTTATCTGTAATGTGAAAGTTGATGGGAAATTTCTAAGTCTTCTATAGTACCTTCTTTCTAAGTTTGTAAATTTGAACACTAGTTGTGGATAATTAAGATGGGAATGAAATCTGATGTGAGTTTGTAGTTTGCAAGATCAGTTGCTTGCCATGCGAAAAATTACTTTCGCATTGCAAAATGTTGCTTAATTTGTGTGCTTGTCAATAGCACTACATGAGCTATTGCCATCGGAATAAATTTGGAACTTCAAAAAATGGTGACAACTCCCTTATTTTGCAATCGAGATTGTTAATTGGTGATTTCTTCATAATTTTAATAACGAGCTTGCCTCAAATGGAATGTGTCAAAAATCAAGTGAAATCAAAGCAGTTGGCTACAATACCTAAGTTACCTAATCAAATCTTTCATGAATCATCCAATGCGGGCCATAGAGACCACGTAGAGCAAAACCCCATCATCTAAAATGAAAAATTAGCAATAAGAGGTGGTGGTATCGGTTACCATTAATGCCCCCTAGGAACTCAAGAAAAATGTATGGGAAAGAAGATGACAAAAGTATTGGAAGAATGAAAATTCTGCATGGCCAATTTCAATAATTACCTATTAACAATCCTGAAGAGCAACCACTCTCGTGCATTATCCAAACCAAAACCAAGCATCCCACATAACTCGTTGAAACACGATTCATTGATAAAGCAACATGCTTACATTTTCAGTGCACAAAAGGTTTTGTTCAACAAAATGCCTGCACTTTCAGTGCACAAAAGGTTCTGTTCAACAAAATATACACTTTCAGTACAGAAAATGTTCTATGCACAAACGCTACACGTCTTATACAAAAAACCAGCTAATAATTGATATAAATTCACTTAACAACACCAATTTCAGCAAACATATCAATCCAATATGATGGTCTCCGGTGGTCCAGTACAGCCTTCACTTGATTCAGAATTCTGGCGCTTTTCCTTATATATGGTCTCGCAACGATAGGTTTTGGAGGAGTTGTTGTAGCTTGAGATGACTAAGCCTGAGGTTGTGATAGTGGCTTTGACTTTATCGCAACATGTTTTCAAAGAGGTAATGTTGCACGAGATGATTGAGATTGGGAACTTGCCTGGGGTTGTGATGGTGCCTTTCGCTTTAAACCAAGATGCTTTTGAGCTATTGTAGCCTGAGATGACTGAGCTTGGGAATTGGCCTGAGGTTGCGATAGTAGCTTTGGCTTCAGCACAACATGCTTTCGAGGAGGTAATGTTGCACGAGATGATTGAGGTTAGGAACTTACCTAGGGTTGTGATGGTACCTTTCGCTTTAAACCAAAATACTTCTGAGCTATTGTAGCTTGAAATGACTGAGCTTGAGAACTGGCATGAGGTTGCGATAGTGCCGTTGGCTTCATTGCAATGCGCTTTGGAGGAGCTGTTGATACATGATATGACTGAGGTTGTGCATTGACTTGGGAATGCACCTTTGTTGTTGACGTAGCTCTTGAAACTACCCCTTTCTCCGGTAGGTTAATGATTCTTGCACCAATTGTATTAGGCTACATAAAAATGAGCATCTTTTTAGCTTAAGGAGATAAGCAATTGTTATTATAAAATTTTAAAAATATTACTCACCTTGCGAATATGAAGGTTTGTCATAGGATTTGCGTCAACACCCAACCCTACCATTTTCATCCTCTTGGCTTGTGATTCTCTCTGTATCATGTAATCTTCAATGGCAGGTCTTTTAAACTGAAATAATAAAAAATTCATTCAACATGAGAACGTAGTCACAATACATGTATACTTGGGGATTGAGGTATTACTCACCGGAATTTTTTCACGTCTATGCTTAGCCATTATATTGGCCGGTGCACTGCCTTCCCCTTGATCCGAACGAACTTCACCAAAAGCATTGGCCTCGCCACTACATCCTCTAACATCAGCACTAGCATGAGCAAAAGCAGTGGCACTACATTCTCTTACATTTGCACGAGCACTACATTCTCTTATATCTGCACTAGCCTGAGCAAAAGCATTAACATGCCCACTATTGTCTCCTATTGAATTGGCATTTGTAGAAGCATTGGCATGGCTTTCGGATCTTCCTTCAGTTATGCTTATCGTTACTTTAGCTTTAGCCTGAATATATATTCATAATTACTAAATTGGAACCTTGATATATAAAACTTGCAATAATAATTAGATGACAACTTACTTGTCTTTTTTCGAGCCTTGGACCAGTGGAATGAGCCTGAGATTGAGCATGAGCTTCAGCTGTACTTGCATTGACATGAGCACTAACATACATTGACCCGAGCATTGGATGTACGTACATTGACCCAAGTATTGGATGTACATACATTGGCCCCAGCATTGACCTGAGAAGCACATATTAAGCATTGATTAACAACATGTTAAAGTGACATGCCCAGTATTAAGATAATCAGTTAGTTGAGGAAATACCTTATTTAAAGGACATCCCTTGCAGTTATGTCCATTTTGTTTGTAAGCAGAACAAGTCATTTGCTTACCATCTTTAGTCATTCTATCACCTCTTGCAAGCTTAATTGGTTGCTTTATTCTACTCCGTTTTGGCCTACCAAGCATGTTCTTCATCGGTGGGAGTTGAGGAGCTTCTTTATTGGCTTTATTCCAAAATTTTTGTTCTCTCACTGTAGGCATCATGAATTGATAAGCATTCAGATACTTTGCCTTGTTGAAGCACTCGGCTAGATAGTCAGTCGGATCATTTCTCTTATGGTGTATTGCACAAATGGCATGGCAACATGGAATTCCACTAAATTCCCAAGCTCTACAAGAACAAGTTTTTAAATTCAAATCAACAACATATTTGTCATCACCTTTTGTAATCTCATATCCTTCATTTCCATTCCATATCAAATAGCAATACCTACTAACAGTTGTATTCTCATGTAACTTACGCATAATCCTTAAACCATAATTTCTAGTCCACCTAGCACATCCATCCATCTGAGTATGCATTATATTCATAACCATGATTCTAATATCCTCCAGCATACTCACAATGGCCTTGCACCTAACTTCCACACACCTGCCATTGAAAGCTTCACTCAGATTATTATCAACAACATCACATTTAATGTCGGTGTCAAAGAATTCTTTGCACAAATGTTTTGGCTCAATACGGAATAAATCATCATGACCTTCCCAAGTCAGTTTCTTCAACCTCTGTTTATGCATCTCAAAATCTGACATATTATTGCTCTTGACACATATCCAAAATTGCCTCAGCAACTGTTTTCCTTTATATTTTTGACCCCAATTGGAATAAATATGCCTTGCACACATCCTATGCTCTGCATTTGGCAATAATTCAACTACAAATTGGACAAGACCCTGATAATTACCCAAAAAAAGAAAATATATATGAAAACATAAAGAAAAGCATACTTTTTGTTGATCACTTATCAAAGCCCATCCGTCACCATTACATATATCGAGATCTGATTTCAACAATTCAATAAACCAAGTCCATGTGTCCTTATTCTCGATTCTTACCACTGCCCATGCCACTGGATACATTTGATTGTTGTCATTCCTTCCGACGGCACATAACAACTCACTTTTGATCAAACCCCTCAAAAAACATCCATCTAATCCAATGATCTTCCTACATCCAACCAAAAAACCTTTCTTGCAAGCATCAAAGCAAATATAAGCCCTATCAAATAATGGTAGAGAATTTGGCAATGGCCTTTCAACTTTCAATTTAAAATTGCTTGAAGGGCTTGCAATGTAAAGCTCTCACAAGTAGTCGTACATCTGTGCATATTCCTTCTTGTAATTGCCTTGCAGTTCTTTCAATACTTTCAGCTTTGTTCTCCTACACTGACTAAAAGTGACATTTACTCCAAGTTGTTCTCTAACTAATTTCTTTAACTCGGGTGCTTTGATTTTAGGCATTGCATAAATGAGAATCATGAAATGCTTAGCTAAATAAGTCCTAGACACTCTCTTATTCTCGAAAATGATACTGCATATATGCTGATTTATATACCTTCTCAAATGAAATGACCAAGTTTTGCTATCAAGAGCACCATAGATCATCTAGTTACAATTTTTCTGGGCACACCTGGCTCTTACAAAGCTTTTTGTGTTCTTAGTGTATTTGATTGCTTTTTGCTCAGCCACAGAATACTTCAAAATTGCATTTTTGAACTTAGTTGCATCCTCAAATGTCATGTCAACAATAAATTCTGGATTTGTACCACTTTGATCATATGATGGGAACCTACTTCTCCTCCTTGAAATAACAACAACCTCTTCGTCACCCTCATAATTTAAAATTGATTGAAGATTGTCTTCCTCATCTAAATCAGCATACTTTGTTTTGTACCCAGGATCATCTAACAATTAAGCCTCATCTACAATTGGTGGTTGGGAAGTTTCAGATGCCTCACTATAATTTAAAATTGGAGTCTATGTCTTGCTGAAAATTCCATTAATTTTTTCCTTGAACCAACCAGTTCAAAGTCGTCGTCATCACTCGACTGTTCCTTATCCACCAAATTATGTGCATCATCATCCTCTTCCTCATCTAGATCCCTATTGGCAACTTCAGCTCGATTCCCATCATTATCAGTATTCCCAATCACATTACACATACCTCCAGTTTCCATCTCAACACCCCCATCTTAGCTCCTGCATTTTCATCATCAACATGCTCAACATATAGCTTAATATTTTCATAGCACAGATGATGATAAAATAGATCCATCACATCAGAGTTATCCCATAAATATCTAAGAGTTATTCCATCTACAAGAGTCTTACTTCCAGGAACTCTATAAAAGAGTTTCTCTATTTTACACATACCCAAAGCCTCAATAGCTTCAATTATACTAGACAGTGAATTCTTATTTAAACTTATTTCAGCAATATCAGCCCTTCCACCTATGTATTCCAATAGTGGGCCAACTTTAAATTTACCTCTATAGCGAACAGTGACATAAACTTTGTTCTTGGCCATTGGACCTACAAGGGAACAGAAACAAAAAGCAGAGCACTTTCAATCATCAAATTATTAAAGCAATGTTCAAGTTCTAAATTGAAAATATTTTTATAAAAGACTAACAATCAATACAGAAACAGCAAATTAGCATAATCCGCTTTACAACCACAATGCAACTACATGATCAATAGTGAGAGCAATGTTCTAATTTATCGCAAGAATTGGAAAATGCAAAACAACCATAATGCATAGAGTAAAACGCCGCTATAATGTAGAGAGTAAAATGCCTTTGTAAAACAAAAAAAAAAAATGATAATATTACTATGACATACCCAAATGCTGTAATGTAGAGAGTGATACTTACATGAGGAGTCACCATCGCCGTCCCCGATGCCGCCTACTCCACCACTGAGATGCCAAGATGCCCACAAAACATGTCTTTGCATGAACTCGCAATCATCAAAGAAAAGAACATAAAGTTGATGTGTGTCAAACTCGAGCTTTTTGAACTCCAAATAATGAAGAAATGAGGACGCCAACTGACATCGTTTTGCATAATGTAGAGATTAAAGCACCTTTGCAAAAAAAAAAAAAAAAAAAAAAAAAATTGTAGCATTACCATGAGATACCCAAATGCTATAATGCAGAGAGCGATACCTGCATGAGGAGGAGTCGCCATCATCATCGCTGACCCTATCGTTGTCCTCGACGCCAATTGCTTCACCGCTGAGATTTCCAGACTCCCATAAAGAGGTCTTCACACGAACTCACAATTGTTAAAGGAAGGAAAGAACACGAACTCACGACGAGCGTCGAACTCGAGGTTGATGAGGACCTAAATCGCAAGAGAACTCCAGATCATCAAATTTGGGGCTTAGGGTTCGGACGAGTTTGATTTGGGGCTTAAGGTTCGGACGAATTCGATTTGGGGTTTAGGGGACACTCGGAAAGCGAAAGAATACGTAGAGACGGAGAGGGGAGGGAGAACACGACGGTGAAGAAGATGTATAGATGGAGGGGCAGACGACGTCGTGGTGAAGAAGAAAGGAGGAGACGACGTCGTTCTGCATGCGTGGCTTTTTTTTTTAAAACTATTCGCAACGGAGGAGAGAGAAACGATTAAAAAAAGCCACGCAGGGGCCACATTAGCTTTTTCCGTTAAGAAATTAGACGACATCGATTTTATGACTCGTTTAAAACATTTTGACAAGTTATAGGACTTAAATGCACTTTTTGCAAGTTTTAGGACTGAAATGCATTTTCGTGACAAGTTTTAGGACTTCTGGAACACTTATCCCTTAGATCTAATTGTAGTTGAATCCACGCCATAACAATCATCACCCTCCCTCCCTTCATAGGTCATCTTTGCAAGCTCTTCTTGAAACCTTTGCACTGCTCTCTCCGGCAACATGATCGGCGCCACAATCCCTTCCTCCCCCTTCCTCGTTCTGTACTTCACGTAAAAGCTTATCAAAGGAAATGCACATGCAACCCCACCATATGCCGGCTTCCCCCACCCGAAGTCGGCCTCTTCGAACCCAACCTTGGTTGCCTCGGCCACCACATAGTTCCAAATGGTCGTGCACTTCGGCCGTCCCTTAAGGACTAAGACATCAATGGAGGACCTCACATATTCTTCACTCACCATTTCTTTCGCTTTCTTCACTAACTCAACCGCGTATCCCAGCAGACTGTTGCACAGATGGCCCGCCTTCGAAAGCACCATTGCATACACCAACGTGTTCCCGTAATAACCACGAGGCACGCTGAGGCCTTGCTTGCCTCGTGCATTAATCATGGACGATAGGCGGACGGCGTCATCTGGCTCAATCTCGAGGATGATCGTGCAGCACTTCCACAGGGGAAAAGTACCAAAATAGTCCTAAACATTTTGCATTTGTACCAATTCAGTTTTAAACTTTTTAATTTGACCAATTTAATCTTAAAACATTTTTATATTGGTACCAATTCAGTTCATATGGCTAATTTAAGCCGGAAATTGCTGACATGGCCGCCAGCGGTCTCATGTGGCACCACATGGACAAATATTATAATTTTTTATTTTTTTTCAGATTTTTTAAATTTTTCGTTTTTTCTTTTTTTCCTTTTTTTCTCTTTTTCTTTTCTCCTTATCCCTTGGCCGGCGAGGTCGCCGGCCAGCTAACTATTGCCGGCCACAGGCTGGCCAAGGCAAGGGCCGCCGCACCCTCTCCTGTGGCCAACGAGGGCGCCCTCACCCGTTGGTCGGGGAGGACCTCTGCACCCTCGTCGGCCACAAGCGAGGACGTGGCGGCCCTCACCCAGATCCAAGCGAGGGCACAACGCCCTCGCCCGCCACGAGCGAGGCTGCCGTGGCCCTCGCCTGGATCTAGGCGAGGGCCCAATTGTCACGCCCGATCCTCAGGCACGCGCACATCCCTTACCTTTTGTCAATTTTAAAATGCGATATCCCAAGACTAAGTATCGCCGACCCTTTCATTTATATATGCACATGCGGAAGCAGTTATAAATCCCCAGACAATAAAACAATGGGATAGAAAAGCATGCCATATTTTTATTAGCAAAAATTCACAACCACACATTTTTATACACATCTCATAGTATTCCACAACACTATATATACATAAGTTTGATCTAACATTTATTCACATGTAGACAAGGTCTGACAAGACAGGATGCGATCTCAGTCCTCATCCGGGTCGTACTCGAGGTCCTCCTCCACGTACTCCTCTTCGAGTTCCTCAACAGGGGTCTCCTCGTCAGATTCCTACTCCTTAAGCTCCTCATCGGGTCTTGAAATGGTTATTCAATAACCATTGAGACCACGTCTCAGCAAGTTCTACCCCCTAAAACCCGATTAATAAACTAATACACCTTAGAACTGCCTATGCACAACATGAGTCAAAGGATTTATCTTGGCCTCAGATTCCACCTGCATATTAGCACAGATCAAATAGGCACCCAAGCAATCATATCACTGATCGAAGCACCGATCAAATCAACCTAGTCGATTACACGTCAACAAGACCACTCACGGTCATTTCCATTCGATCAATCAATTCACATCATCATAATGAACTAATAATTAATCGACCTAGTCGATTACATGTCATCACGACCCATGCTTGGTCGGCACATTCAATACTATCTATAAGTCCGACCATAGTCCATGACCTCACTCTAAGTTGATATACAGATAATATAGCTCGCACTAAGCTGATGGGGTTAAGATATACTGATCTCACTAAGCTGACATATCGTCCGTAGGCTGATATAGTATACCGGTATACTGCTCTCGCTAAGCTGACATATCGCCCACAGGCTGATATAGTATACCCCCGATGCTCACCAAAAGCTGCCAGCTCCACTGATCCGATATAATAATATGCTCACCAGAAGCTACTAGCCATACTTTTATAGTATGCCGAAAATAATATATATGCTCACCAGAAGCAGCCAGCCATACCTTTATAGTATGCCGAAAATAATATATATGCTCACCATAAGCTGCCAGCCATACCTTTATAGTATGCCGAAAATAATATATATGTTCACCAGAAGCTGCCAACCATATCTTTATAGTATGCCAAAAATAATATATATGCTCACCAGAAGCTGCCAGTCATACCTTTATAGTATGCCGAAAATTGATCATTTAATCAAATCACTATTTTATCATTCCCGATAAAAATATCGTGTGTGGGTACATGGTCGGCCTTAGCCAAAATACAATAATTTCCTTTCCATAAATCCACCATTTTATATAGTCCACCAAAATATTTTTGGCGCTGTCGACCGACGCCCGATTATTTTTCAATTAATAACCAAAGATTATTCCATTAAAGAATTATTCCCAATTTCACAAATAATTCAATTCAGCATAAAATAAAGCTCAATTAAATAAATGAACTACGCCACAACAATCGGCACAAAATTCTGGTCACCGACTATCCTAGTTGAATGTCCGGGAAATAAATAATTAAATAATTAATTTCGAAAATTAAATAAATAAACACGATAAATTCAATTTAGCACAATATAAAGCTCAATAAAATAAATGGATTGCATCATGATCATCAGCATAAAATCCTGGTAACTAGCCATCCCAGTTGAATTTCTGGAAAATAAATAATTAAATAATTAATTTCGAAAATTAATATTTAATTCCTAAAAATTATACTTAGACCCGAATTGCCTAATTAACACCCGATAAGGGTCGGGGAAAATCCCAAGAGGCATCCAATAAATACTATAGGCAATTCTCTATCTAAGTACACTAACCACCTAACTAATATGCAATGAAATCAACTAATAATCGCTAATCCATTCTAATCTAACCACCTAATTGTACTTAATTAAATCTAATCAACTTTTAAGTATAATTAGCAAACTAAGAAGGCATTAGTGAGCAAAACTCACTAGATTAAAAGCGGAGACCAAAACACTGCGACAACGGCGCGACGGTGGCCGAACTTGGGCTGGGCTTCAATTGACTTGCTGGAATTGGGCCGTGCTGAATTGGGTTGAAGACTCATCTAATGGGCTGATATCTTGGGTTGCTGCACTTTAAAATTTTACTGGGCTTGAAACTACTGAAGATGATATTCACATGGTTGGCCTGACTTCTTCGCTGGGCTGAAGACACGGCCCAAAGGAGCTGCTGATCTTGATTGGAGAAGCTGGGCCGAAATACAACTCAATTGGGCCTGTCTTATCGCAGGCTTCAAGTGAGCTGCTGGGCTGATCTTTTAATGAACTAGAAAATGCAAGCTGATGGGCCAGAATTTCGCTGGGCTTCAAGCTTCAAATGGGTCGAATGATTCCTTGAACGGGCGAAGGAGAGAGACAACGCAGCTACCTCAATTTGCTACTGGGAACGACTGAACGTGAAGATGGCTTCGTGCAGCTGAAGATGCAAACGCAAGGCAGTAGAGTCAACAAAGGGGTTTGGTGGAGACGGTGCTGACTGGGACGTGGGGTTTCAGTGAGCTTCGGTTGGTGCTCGAGAGTGGGCTTCTCGATTCTTTTTGTGCGGCCGAACTGAAGATTCGAAGGAGAGAGATGGATTCGGTGGGCGCGCGACCAGAGCTGGTGGCTTCGGTGGAGTCTTAAGAACGAAGAAACACGTAGGCTGCTGCAGGGATTTTGTGGGCTTCGTGGGCGCGGAAATGGACGAGGGAGCAACGAAGGAGACGTTGAAGCTGGCGATTAACCGGAGAAGCAGCTGGCAAACGCTGGCTGTGCAAGGGTCAACCATTCACTAAAGTTGACCGAAGGAAACTAGGCTTGGACACGTGGATCTTGGACAATGCTGCTATGGTGGCTCATGCAGAGAATCGGTGGGGGCAGAGGTCGGTGAAGCAGCAGCGTGAGATGAGTGCTGGAGTTCAAACAATGGAGGAGAAGGGTAGCAAGAGAGAGAGAAGGTGGAGTGAGTTACACCGAAGGAAAATGAACAAGAAGCGGCGTCCGTGGAGAGCAGCTGGTCTTGTACGCTCAAATGGATTGGATCAAAGCTTAAAGTCCACAATTGTTATCCATTGCATTAATAGCTTTGTCCCCTAATACTTTCTAGAGAGATAATCCATAATTAATTTAATTGAAGCCAAAATTGCAACCCTCTCTTAGCCAAGGTTCCGAATTTCACTCAATACTCTCCAATTTCTTCACCGACTCTCCAAATCGGGGTCTGATTTCGCTGAAGGAAAATCCCGTACAATTTTCTGCAAGTCCCCGACACCCAAAGGCTCGACTTGGAAGTTCAACTTTTCTTCAATTTGGCTCATCTGAAAAATCTTTTGAGACTGAGTTGACACTCCTAGAATTTATTGTGACATGACAAAATCTTTAATTTCTAAGATTAGACTCAAATTGGCAGTTAATTTCACTTGGGTGCGTTTTAGTGTGACCTAGGCCATCAGGTAGTTTTCAGGACTTTTTAGGACAAATGACCCGTGGTCGATTTTCTTCGAGCCACGATGAACCCACTCGACACATTGGCGACTCTCGATTATCGTGAAAATCTCGAGGATTCAAATACGGACACAGGGCACCAAAACGACAATAAAATCAAATTAGTGCCAGTCGATGAGAGCTTTCCAATTTAGTAGAGTCACCCACGACCGGTCATTCATCTAAGTTGAACTGACCTATTTTTGATTTTAATTCGATTTTTAACTATGCCGTAATGATTCCTAAAGATGAGCACGGTCGAGAAGTCGATTCCTGGTCAAATTCTCAGTCTATCTGCCTTAAAGTCCCTAATAGCTTACCCAGCTAGTCTAGTTATCTCGTAAGTGGCAAACTTAGAGAAAAACACTGTAGTCGCGTCGATGAAATGCCCAATTTATTCCATTGAAGTCAAAGCTTGAAAATCTGGATGTCACACCAATGCCCTCGTTCGTGGCGGGCGAGGGCATCTTGCCCTCGCCTGGATCTAGGCAAGGGCCACCGCGCCCTCACTTGCCACAAGTGTGGGCCGCCGCACCCTCGCCCGCCACGAGTGAGGGCCACCACGCCCTTGCCTGTGGCCGACGAGGGTTTCGGCCCTCGCCTGGATATAGGCAGGGGCCGACGCCCTTGCTTATGGCCGGCGAGGGCACGATGGCCCCTCACCCCAACCAGCCGATGGCCGACGACCTCGCCGGCTAAACGATAAGGAGAAAAAAAAAAAAAAAAAAGAGGAAAAAAAGAAAAATAAATAATTTTAAAAATCTAAAAAAATTATTAAAAATTATAAAATAATTATAAAATAATTATAAAATTTGTTCACGTGGTGCCACATAAGACCACCACCGGCCACATCAACAATTTCCAACTTAAATTAGCCGGATGAACTGAATTGGTACCAATGTAAAAAAGGTTTAAGACTAAATTGGTTCAATTGAAAAGTTTAGGATTGAATTGGTATCAATGCTAAAGATTTAGGACTACTTTAGTACTTTTCCCACTTCCATAGGCATGCCGTAAGTAACTCGTAGGTGGAGGATCTCGAGACCAAGTGTTGAGGGAGGCCTTTCTTGATTGACGCCACTTCGCGGGGGCCGAAAAAGAAGGATCTGCGTACCATGTTCTTGGAGGCCAACGTCACAGCAGCGCTTTTGGCATCGTCGACCACATCCTCGAACTCGGGGTGCCTACACATCGCTCGCAGCGGGTCTCGAGCGCAGAGGATTTCTCTTTGCCAAACAAGTAGCCAAGACGGCACGTATGCACCTCTTGCTAGTTCTGCGGCCACCTTTAGGAATTGTCTGAGGTTGAGGGAATCGCTAATGGCGTGATTGAGCCGGATTCTGAGGATGAAGCCCCCGCATTTCAAACGGGTCACCTGCAAATCGGAAGGAACTCAGTAAGAAACCACAAAAGTTACAGCAAGTCGATTACTCAGAGCAGGAGGGCATATCTCTATTTCATTACAGTTGATAACCTGA
Source organism: Eucalyptus brandiana (assembly GCA_014182725.1). NCBI lineage: Eukaryota > Viridiplantae > Streptophyta > Magnoliopsida > Myrtales > Myrtaceae > Eucalyptus > Eucalyptus brandiana. Next base: position 10,631,802 of record CM024672.1, on the reverse strand, counting down.
ACCAACAACAGAGGGCACCCAACGATGCCACCGGACCCAGCCACATCGCACAGCACCTCGTCCACGAAGCCACACGGCAGCCTCACGGAGTCGCCGAGCTCCTCGAGGCTGACGTCGGCGTCGGCCTCGACGAACAGGATCCCCTCGCCAGTGCAGTCCACCATGAGCTTGCGGTTCGGCCCTTCCCGGATATGCCCTGCCAACAGGTAGTAGTACACGAGCGCCTTCCTGAGCGCTTCCTTGATGACTTTCACCGGGTCTTCTCGGCCTCTTATTGAGGGGCTGCTGGGGCAGAAGAAAAGGAAGGGAATCTAAAAGCGAAGCCCCTCCTGATCGTCCAGGTCCGAGAGCAGCTTGAGTTCGTATGGCGTCGCTTGCGACAGGGAGATCAACTCCGATTTCTGGTGGTTCACCGATAGTTGTGCCGGAGTCGAAGGTGGTAGTGAAGCCATTTGTGATGACAGATTGAACAATTTAGAAAACTTGAGAATCGTTCATGGTATATATGGGAGGAAACAAAGGTAATTTAACATGGGCCTAGGAAATTGGCGACTTTAATTTTATTTTCTTTTAATTTCCCCGTTTAACACATGGAGGTTTTCTTTCGAAAACTAATTGGGAAAGTGTCAAAAAGTCATAAACCTATTGTACTGATGCAAATTCAATCCTAAATCATTTAATTGAATCAATTTAGTTATAAACATTTTGCATTTATATCAATTAAGTCCATCCAGCGAAATTTGGCTAAACATAGCTAACGTGGTCGCTGTCCAACCTAGTGTGACCGATTCTATTGTGGACAATTTTTGTAATTTTTTTTATTTTTTCTAATTTTTTTTATATATTGTTCTTTTGTTCTTTTCCTTCTATTTTTCTTTTTCTTTTTCTTTCCTTCTCCACTAGTCGCCGAGCCTCGATGATGGCTAGCGGTTGGCCAAAGGTGACAACAATTAGGGTTGCCCTTACCAGGCTCAGGCGAGGTCAAAACCGCCAAGATTTGACAAGGGGCGACCTCACCAACCTCAAGCAAGGACAAGTCTCATCAGAGGCTAAAGTTCACACTATCGATTTTTAGCTAAAATTAGTCAATGAATTCAATTGGCACGAATGTAAAATGTTTCGAAATAAATTGATCTAATTGAAAAGTGTATAATTAAATTGACATAAATGCAATAAATTTAAAACTTTTATGAAAAATCAAACTTTAACTTTAGTCCCAATTCTACCTTAAAATTTTTTTTTATCTCAAGAAAACTTCCAACTTTTACTCAAGTTCCAAATTTATCCTTTATTAATCTTTCATCCAACATTATCAACTCTCCGCAAGCTGACGAGACATTGAATCTTTGTTTTTCATTTTCTGTTATTTTAGGATCTTTTTGGTAACTAACCTAGACTATTTCTATTCTTTTGCTCATTGAACAAAAAATAATAATCCATTTAGTAACATTAGTTAATTTTTCTACTACCGAAAATAGATTTGTTCTTGAGAATAATTTGAAACAAAATCAAGAAGTAGAAAAAGTTACTTCATTGTTCCCGAAAAAATTCTAGAATTAAGCTATTTTTTTTCTTTTTCTCTTTTCTTTTCTTCTTCTTATCAATACCTAAATTTTATCATTTTAATTAGGATTAATCATGTAGAAAATTAGGAATTAATTTTCAAACCCTAGCCAAAAAAAACAATTCTCACTAAATTGCATTGCATATTAACATTAAGAATATTTGCATCACTAATGGTAATTTTTTAAATTTTTCCAAAAATTTTGTCATCAAAAAGAAAAAGAAAAAAAGAGATAATGAGAAAAAAATATTATCATTATTGAAAATTATAATCATAAAAGAAAAGAAAGAAAAAAAAATCGAATGGGGCCGGCCCACCTCTCTTCTTCCTTCTATTCTTCTTTTCACACACGAACAAGCCCAGCTCCTTTCATTTCGGTCCAGCCCGCGCGTGAGTCTTCTTCCTCCCTTACACCCTCCCACTGGTTTGGCTTTTGATCCCAGGGTCGGAGATCAAGCCGGCCGCGACAGGCTGGCGGTGGCAGAAGCCATGCGCGCCTATCGTTGGCCGAGCTCAAAAGGAAGAGAGCAAAGTGTTTTGGGGGGTTCCGTTTTGACCGAGAGAGAGGGAGAGAGATCGGAGAGCTCGGGAGAGTTTTAAGCGAGTTTTTCTGGGAGTTTTGAGGAAAGGGTTCGCTGAAGTTCATCTCGAGCCCCACCTGGTTACCGTCGGTCACCGCACCTGCCTGTGGTCAAGTGACGAGCACCATCAAGAGCGATAGTTTGCCAGAGAAAGGGAGGAGGGTCAGTCGTTTCTTGAGCCTTCCCGACGTACAAGTGGCAACAGCGACACCATTTCTGGCTAGGTAGGGATCATGCTTCCTTCAGGTGTTCTTTTCTCTTTTTTTTTCTCTTTTTTTCCTTCTTCTCTTCGTGCTATTAAGGATTCAAGAATATTGAACTCAGTGTTTGAGCATGTGAAACTAAAATAGGTTAGTGATGGATGATGACGTTTAGAGCATAATTGGTCACGCTTTGGCTGGAAATGGCGCTGGTTCTGAGTTGAGAACTCAAATTTCGTATCCGTACATCACGTGTTTGCTAAGATGTCTAAAAAAAAACCGAAAAATTCCCATGTTCACGCCTGCCTTAATCGACTGCTGTTTTTGACGAAATCTTGATGAAACAAAGTGATTTTTCTGTTAGTAACGGCGTTTCAAGTCGTGTGCAATGTTTTCTTGGCTAGGACTCGTTTAGAAACCGAATCGGAATGCTATTGTAAAGTCTGCATATCATGTGCTTGACAAGATGTCTGAGAGAGAGTCGGATGACTTTCATCGTCGAAGCTTAAGATTGACTTCCATGTAGGCCGTCTAAACGGCTTCCCAAGATCAACATAACTAGAGTATCGAACATTCTAAGGTTGAAGACAAGGATTTGTGTACCCGATTTTGAATTCATCGTTCTTGAAGCAAAATGATCGCAATCCGGTCCTTCAATGCTGAAGATCTTCTCCTCTATAACCCTCGAATCCTGGCTCGATGAGACTGCCGCTCACAGATTACCTTATGTGAGTTGAGAGAGAATTTTGGAAAAGTGAGGGCTAGAGGAGGGACCTTAGCGCTATTTATAGAGTTTTGGACGGGCCCTCTCATCACGGGCCAGGCCCAACTCGGCCCACACAAACCAGCCCATATTCGATCGTTAAGAAACTTTATGCCTTACCTTATTAGACCAACGCCGTAAAACGGCAATTACAATCTCAATTAATTAAGCCCACATAAAGAAAATTCTTACATTCTCCCACTTGGGCTATATTAATTGAGACTGTACTGTATGTGCGCACATTTATGTTGGTCTAGTGGCAATTCTTAATAGTCAATCCTATCCCATAAGGTTTCCAACATCGAATCATGGCGGTAGCTGCATGTATTCATACAGAGCCTTCCATGATCACGAATGCTTTCAACTTTATTGATATGGATTCAATATGGTTGTGTGGCAAACATATAACACCTCATAAAGAGTAATACCTTATGTGTTATCACCGTTGTTGGTCACCATTCTCTTACCTTTAAGTGTCACAAAAAATCGGATGTGACACTAGAGAATATCTTTATAGTTCTAATGAACCCACACATGTCTCATCTTTATGGTTAACCTTTCCTTATGTGTAACTGAGACATATGTATAAGGCTAATAACTGGATACCCCTAGCCTTTACTCAAGATTTACACAGTACCTTGAGATTTTCCTTAGATATATGTACACAACTCAATAACAACTTATACAGAAGGAGTTGACATATATCGAAACGTTACAAAAAGTAACAAAATACAGAAGTAAACTTCATTAGAGCAAACCTGAAATAGCTCCCACTAAACGACAGTATCCACCAATTCTCCTAAGCCCATGTTCATGATATGTCGCTCAAATACACAAGGGCGTAGGCCTTTAGTCAGTGGATCCGCCAACATATCATCCGTGGGAACATGCTCTACTAAAATGTCATCATTCTGTACCATTTCCTTTATGGTCAAAAACTTGACCTCCATATGCTTAGACCCTTTGAGACTTCTGTTGTTATTGACAAACAATACGGCAGAATTGTTATCACAATATAACTGTATGGGTCTATCCACAAAATCAAATACGGTCAATTCCTTAATGAGGTTCCGAAGCCAAATTGCTTGAGTAGCAGCTGAAAAACATGCTATAAACTCTGCTTGCATGGTAGAGGAGGATATAGATTTCTGTTTCTCACTTTTCCATGATACTGCACCTCCTGCCAACATGAATATATATCCTGTTGTCGACTTCCTATCATCCTCACAACCAGCAAAATCTGCATCTGAATATGCCAACAATCGCAAATCATTGACATATCTATAAATCAGCATATAATCTCTTGTTCTTTTCAAGTATCTCAAGACCTTTTTGGCAGCAACCCAATGATCATGTCCTGGATTCGACTGATATCTACCTAAAAGCCCTGTTACAAAAGCAATGTCTGGTCTAGTGCAAACTTGAGCATATATGATACTTCCAAGTGCATTAGCATAAGGCACATCCTTCATTTGGTTTTTCTCAAAATCTGATTGAGGACATTGTGAGAGACTTAACTTGTCACCCTTAACGACAGGAACAGTTCCTGGTTTGCAATCCTGCATGTTGAATCTCTCCAAAATACGATCAACGTATGCCTTTTGAGATAAACCTAACATACGATGACAACGATTCCTATAGATTTCAATACCAAGAACGAAGGATGCCTCACCTAGGTCTTTCATGTCAAAATTCTTTGACAACATTTGTTTTGTTTCATGCAACAATCCAACATTGCTACTTGCAAGCAAAATATCATCCACATAAAGTATAAGAAAAATAAACTTCCTCCCACTGACCTTGCAGTATATGCATTGATCTACTTTGTTCTCAACAAAACCAAAAGAAGTAACAACATTGTGAAATTTCAAGTACCACCGCCTAGAGGCTTGTTTGAGACCATAAATAGCCTTATTCAGTTTACACACAAACTTACTTGGATCATTTACTGTAAAACCTTCAGGTTGCACCATATAAACCTCTTCATCAAGGTCTCCATTTAGAAAAGAAGTTTTAACGTCCATCTGATGTAATTCCATGTCAAAATGAGCTACTAACGCCATGATCACTCTAAATGAGTCTTTAGAAGAAAGCTGGAGAAAAGGTTACTTCATAGTCTATCCCTTCTCTTTGAGTGAAACCTTTGGCTACAAGTCGGCTTTAAATTTCTCAATCTTTCCTTTTGAATCTCTTTTAGTCTTATAAACCCACTTGCAACCTATAGGCTTACAACCTTCCGGTAATTCAACAAGCTTCCAAACGCCATTATATTTCATAGACTGCATCTCATCTCTCATTGCATCCAACCACAAACTTGATTGAGGACAGGAAACGGCGTCTATATAAGTCATTGGATCTATAATGCAGCCTATATCATAATCATGTTCTCCTAAATAGACTATATAGTCCGGTGGTATAGCTGAACGCCTTTCCCTAGTAGACCTTCTAAGTGGAGCCACTGTAACTTCATTTTGAGTCTGAGGAACTTGAAGAACTTCATCTGTGGCCGTTTCATCAATAGGATTCTCGGTATTAATATGTTCAGTTTGCGGCACAGTAGGCTCCATAATTGTCTGCACAGGTAATGAGAAAGACATAACCGGTCTCATCATGTTATCATGTTCACTAATTTGTGAGCAATCATGCTTTTCGGCTATATCAAATTCCAGAAACTTTGCCGTTTGTGATTCTACAATCCTTGTTCCTCCACTTGGATTATAAAACCGATATCCCTTTGAATATTCTGAGTAAGATACAAAATAGCATCGAGTGGTTTTAGCCCCCAACTTGCCTAATGTCGGATTATTCAATCTTACTTCGCAGGACATCCCGGACCTTGAAATGATTCAAACTTGGTTTGCGTCTAGTCCACAACTCAAAAGGAGTCGATGTAACAGCTTTGGTAGGAACACGATTCAATATATAAAGGGCTGTTTTTAAAGCCTCACCCCATAAAAAATCAGGCAAATTGGTCCTACTCATCATACACCTTACCATATCCATGAGAGTACGATTGCGTCTTTCAGCCACTCCATTATGTTCGGGACTCCCAGGCATAGTGAACTGAGCCACTATCCCAGAATCCTCTAAGAATTTAGCAAATGGTCCTTTAATTTGCCCAACATTACCATGTCTACCATAGTATTCTCCACCTCGATCAGATCTAACCACCTTTATTACCTTTCCTAACTGTTTCTCAACTTCTGTTCGATAGATCTTAAATTTGTCAAGAGATTCAGACTTTTCCTTAATCAGGAATAGGTAACCATACCGAGAATAATCATCGATAAACGTGATGAAATAAAAATTTCTACACAAAGTTGCAGTGTAGGGTCCACTAATATCAGTGTGAATCATTTCTAGTAAATCAGAACTTCGAACTGCGGTTTTCTTCTTTATCTTAGTCATCTTTCCTCTACAACAGTCTATGCAAGTCTCTAAGTCACTTTTGAGAGTAGGCAGGATGTGAGTCTTTATCAGCCTTTCTACTCTTTCTTTGGATATATGACCTAATCGTTTATGCCATAACGCATAAGACTGTTCCTTAGGTAGAGGTCTTTTGGGAACAACACTTTCAATTGTATTAGCGACGTATATATCATTGGGAGATAAACACAATCCGTACAATCCATTAAACATGTTGCAACATCCAACCTTGTTTGAACTAAAGAACATAGATACTGTATTATTCTTTATTTCAAAAGAGTAACCACACATGTCCAAACATGATACGGAAACCAAGTTCCGTCTAAAGGACGGTACATAGAAAGTGTTTCTTAACATCATATTAAAACCAGTATCTAAAATCAAAATGACATCTCCCACGAACTCAACGTCGATCTTGTTGTTATTTCCCACAGTGAGCTTTGATTCATCCTGATTTGGCGTCCTTATGTTTGTGAATCCCTGTATGGTAAATGCAACATGATTAGTCGCACCACTATCTAGCCACCAAGAACTGGATGAGGCTTCAGATAGGTTGGATTCACAGACAAATGCCAAAGAATCATTACCTTTATGCTCATTTTTAGACAACCAAGCTTTATAACCATCACAATGTTTCTTTATGTGACCCCTCTTCCTACAAAAATAGCAAAGGACACCTTCCCTTTTAAAAGGTGCCTTTCTAGGAGCCACGGTGGTGGAGGGGCCAGCAGCTTCAGGATTTCCCCTTTTAGAAGCTATATGGTTAGAAGTCCCTATGGCTTTAGGATTTCCTCTATGATGTGCAATCCATTTTCCCTTCCTATTGCGAACTAGAGGCATACAAAGCAAGATGCCCTCTTTCTTTCTTCGTTTCTCTTCCTCTCGCCACCACTCTAACTATAAGGTCATTGATTGACCAAGTCTCATTCTCGTGAACTATAGTTCGTCTTGATAATTCCAAAGTCGGGAGGAAGAGTATTTAATGCTTGGTGCACAATGCAAGCTTCAGGGATATCAACCTGAAGAACTCGGAGTTTTGTCTGAAGATCTACCATTCTTAGCACATAATCTCTAACTCTAGTCGAACCATCATACTTCATATTAAAGAGTGATTGCATAAGAGTACCTATCTCAGCATTGGAAGAGACACGATACCTAGCCTCTAAAACTTCCATCATTTCCTTAACGGTACAGTCAGTTGGCAAGCCACTCATCAAATGCTCTTGAATTGACCGTTTCATAATGAGCAAGCAAATTCTATTGCTCTTTTCCCATGCAGCAAAACGTACTTTTTGGACTTCTGTACTGGTATCAGTAAGATCTGCCGGCCTATCCTCAGTAAGAGCAATGTGAACATCTGCCAACTCCATCCCAAACAGAAAATCCTCTTTCCATTTCTTGAAGTTTGATCTAGTAAGAACCTCAATTGCAATAGAATTGCCATTTACAGAAAAGGTGACTGATTTTACAAGCAATACATATAATTAGCATCATGTGAGTGCTCAACACATATCTCAAGAGTTACATACATCATCATATAAACACCTTTGGGTAGAATACATGACATGCAATTGTATACTCTTCACATGACAGCGGTCCATGAAAATATATTCTAACATTTCACGAATTCACCACCTTTGGGTGTATGAACCACTAGGGCTAGTCACTTTTCAACCATATGCTGTACATGTATCCCTCCATAAACTAACACACAATTACCTCCTTTGGGAGTATAAATATGCATTAGAATAGGAGACATCCCTTTACAATATGCAAACGATGTTTCTCAAAACCAATTAAGTGTGCCACTTTGGCGGTCACAACCCAACTGAATTATCGAAACTCTCTCATATCAGGGATATAACTTTATGACTCACATTTACCGTTCATATGTGATTTTAGACTTGATGACAGGGGTTATTTGTCACTAAAAATCACAAGTCATGCTAATTGTATTGCTCCATCCACTAATACGTGCTTTTAATAAATCAACACTACACATATTCCTCAAGTGATGACATAATCATAGGCATGCATTTGTATTTCCAATACCATAGAGAAATTCATGAAAATACACTAAAGTTACCCCAAAATCACGTACCTTAGGGCTTCACATGCATTTTCCTATCCATAAAGGCTTCAAAAAATAAAAATAAGAATACCACAAGATAGGAAATTCACATACGAGCACGACGACATCAACCACGCGCCCAACGGACGTTACACGCGCCCTCACGCGCCGCTAGAGTGCGCGGCGCGTGAGCTGCACGCGCTGGGGCACCGATCCGGTCCGTAAACCGGTTACCGGTCCGACCGGTCAACGGTCAACGGGTGCGACCGGTCAACGGTCAAACGGTCCGACCGGTCAACGGGTCGGGTCAACGGTCAACGGGTCGGGTCAACACGGTCAACGCTCAACGGGTCGGGTCAACCCGGTCACGGTCAACGGGTCGGGTCAATGGTCAACGGGTCGGGTCAACACGGTCAACGCTCAACGGGTCGGGTCAACCCGGTCAACGGGTCGGGTCAGCCGGTTACCGGGTCGATCAAGGTGACGTCATCCATGACGTCACATGCCACGTGGCGGTCGCACGTAAGGCGGTGCGTGTGACGTCACTATGACGTCATCTCCGACACGTGTCGGCGGGGCGGAACCGCCGAGGCGGTTCGCGCGCGCGAAGCCGCGTGTCGGTCCACGCGTCGGCGCGCATGCGCGCGCGTGTGCCACGCGTCGGCGCGCGTGCGCCACGCGTCGGGCGCGTGCCCGCGCGTGAGACGGCGCGCGCCGCGCGTGAGGCCGACTCCGAGCTCCGTCTCGGCGCGTGGCGTGCGCGCCCAGCCCGATTCCGGCGTCGTCTTGGGGCGTTTTACATACCAAAATGCTCGTATTGACGAGGAGAATCCATATATGCAATAAAATTTCACTTTTATCGGACCAAAAATCATGAAAAACAAGCAAAACATTCCGAGTTTAGGTCAAGTCCGAAAATGGGTATCAACAGCAAGTTATGGGTATCAACAGCAAGTTCGGCCACCTCCGGGGAGACGTACTACCCACGAAAACTCTCAGCTCAGCAAGATTAATCGACTTCATGGTCAAAATCAAGTTTCATTCGGATAATTTCTTCAAAATAGCTTTCTATGTTCGATTTCTAGTTTATGCAGGCTCTGATACCAAATGTAGGCCGTCTAAACGGCTTCCCAAGATCAACATAACTAGAGTATCGAACATTCTAAGGTTGAAGACAAGGATTTATGTACCTGATTTTGAATTCATCGTTCTTGAAGCAAAATGACTGCAATCCGGTCCTTCAATGCTGAAGATCTTCTCCTCTATAACCCTCGAATCCTGGCTCGATGTGACCGCCGCTCACAGATTACCTTATGTGAGTTGAGAGAGAATTTTGGAAAAGTGAGGGCTAGAGGAGGGACCTACGCATTATTTATAGAGTTTTGGACGCCTCTCATCACGGGCGGGCCAACTCTACCACACAAACAGGCCCCATATTCGACTGTTAAGAAACTTTATGCCTTACCTTATTAGACCAACGCCGTAAAACGGCAATTACAATCTCAATTAATTAAGCCCACATAAAGAAAATTCTTACATTCCATATATGTTGAATCGCGGTCTGATATTTGTGTTCCTCTTGTTTTGTTATGTGATTTCGTGGAAACATTCGCTCGTCATCAAGCTGGCCGCGCATCCCCACCTTCCGCCGGAGTTACATTCCCCTCACCGGCAAAGCCTGTGGTTCGAGGCCACCCCCATTAGTTCTTTCTTTGTATTATAATGTGCTGGTGATTGTACGGCCATTAGAGATGCTTGATTTGAGGGATTCAGCTTGGGTATGGATATTTTCCACTATCGTTGCGGCCGCCGGAGTGAGCGGCCAGAGTTGATGTACGAAGGTCGGAGCAAGTGACCGACGTCGTTGGCGGTGGTTCGGTGGCGACGTGGGGGTCGGTGACGACGCGTGATAGTGGCGATGTCGAGCGTCCAGGGTTCGAAGTTGCAGGAGCTCGGTCTCGTTGAAGGAGGGGCGAGAGGTTGAAGACCATGCTGGGTTGAAAAGGACGAAAACAAGAAAAGACAGAAAAGCGAAAAAAAGAAAGAAAAATCGAATTTAAAAAAAAAAAATCTAAAAAATTTCGTTTTTTTATCCGACTGGGTCGGATCCGGATTTGGGTCGGGTCATCCAATCAGATCGGGTCTATCCGGTCTGAACCTGCTTCCTCGAATATTATAATATTAAATATTAAAAATATATTTCAAAATTTAAAAAATTTCGAAAATTTCGAAAAATAATAAAAATTCAAAAATTTTCCAAAAATTCAACAACTTTCAACGAACAAAAAATTCAAAAACTCTCAGAAAATAATGAAAATTCAAGTTTTTTAAAAGTTAATTAAAAAACTAGAAAATTTAGAAAATTAAGGAAAATTAAAAAATTCTTAGAAGATTCCAAAATTCAGAAAAGTCTAAAAATTTTAGTGGTAATTAGAAAGACACCAAAAAAAAATTCAAAAAGATTAAAAAAACCCAAAATGTTTTGGAAAATTCAAAAATTCAAGTTTTCTGAAAAATCCATAAAATTCTATAAAAAAAAAAAAAGAAAAGAAGAAAATGCCAAAAAAAATTTATCTATTCAAAAAGGAAACACAAAGATCTTTTGCTTGGTTAATTAATAGGGTTAATTCATAATTATCCTATTTCACGTCATTGTTATTTCATGTAGGCTACATATAATAATAAAAAAAAAGGAATTTATCGAAATTGCATTATTTTAAAAAATAAAATCATAAAAAGGAACATGCATGTAGAATTAACACGTCATCCATTCTATATCATGTAACACATGCATTGTGACACCCATTATCTGAGATCAACTCACATGACTTGCTTTATAAATTAGGGGAGATATTAATTTTAGGAATAAAATAAATTTCATTCTAAGTTGAATCATAAGAAGCTGAACTGCACTTAACTATATTTATCAAAAACTTTGTTTACGTATACATCAGGAGATGAAGTTAAGGAGGGGGATTTCTACAAGAAAAAAATAATAGGAGCCACAAACACTAAATATCCCGCCTCCTATCGAGTATGTACATAGATCGACAAAAACAAAACTCTCCCACACTTCGAGCACTCCTCAGTCACCTTCTACTCTGAAGAAACATCATAACAACAAGTGTGAGTTTTTAAAATAAAAACTCAGCAAGTGGGCAGTTAATCCTAACTTAGATTAGCCAAAAACATAGCAAATAAGTAAATAAAATCATCAAGTTATTGAATCCAATCACCCAGGGAAGACGACACTCCACCCTGAACCCCCCTCGCACCCAACCTGGCATCACGAGGTCCCCTAAGAAGTTGTTCAACCCTTCTCAGACCTCTGGAGAGAACACAATTACTTCTTTTCATCCCTCTCCAGGCATCCCGACACCCGGGGTCTCACATTGGCTCATTAGCCAATCATATATTCATAGTTCCGCCTTGTTGCAGCACCAACAATCTCGGCCAATTAAGAATCCAATACAAGAGACAGCAACTAACACATATATTCGGATCAAGCAATTTATGAACAAAAGGAGCAGTTTTACTCGCAGACATAAAAAGTACATCAATCCTTATCAGAATATTACGAAATTTTGACACGTTATTGATAAGACCTAGAGGAATAAATCTCAAGAAGAACGCAAAGTCAGATTCCATAGGCACCGAGGGTAGAACTTCAATTTTCTTCCTACCCAACATTCTGTAAAATTCCAGATTTCACATTTTTGTAGGAAAATTATTTCGAGGGTCATACTTTGTTCGTTTTCTCTGAATTTTGGATATGTTATTCACGAAGATGTGCTCTAAAACTTTCATCAAGGGTTTGAAATCAAATTGTGGTCAAATAATTACAGAAAATTTAAAACGTTGACTGAGGTCACACTGATCTTCACAAAAACAGTTCACTAGTTCACAAAACTCCTTCTGTCATTATACTCTCTGTCCATACACACGGTACACCTTACCACAGCATGATTATCACTAAGATTCCTCATGGTCAGAATCTCAAATTCATTTGGTTTCACTTGCAAGTTCAAAAATCCAGCACTCACACTTCATGAAATTCGGAATCCAGCACATGCACCTTATCCACAACCAGTTTTCTTGATCTAACACCCTCCTACATATCAAAGACTCCACATGCAGCTCAAGTACTCCATTTTAACCAACTCTAATCAAGAATAGCGCTACATCACTTAATTTTGAGTTCAACAACTCAAAACTTCTCAACGATAACAAATTAACAGCCCCAGAAATATCATAACTTTCTTGATATAGCGACCCGCCGCTCGAGGAAGGTCGAACCCAGAAAACGGAGTTGAAGAAATCGTGTAACAAACCAAGAATAGAGAACGCACGCACAGATGGTTCCCTCTGGTTTACCCATCAGACAGCAACCAGTTTTCCCCATCCACCGATCTCAACCATGGACATGGCTTTTCTAATCATCCCCTGCACCCCCAATCGCAGCTACCCAAACCCTAAACCCACATGCAACACCAAGCGAGCCAAATCAGGTACACGAGACTACAAGAACAGCCCACTTGCCTGGATCCAAGGGAAAAGGAGGCGTCGGACGGCTAAGCTTCACAGCCGGCGTCGAGGCTTTGATCAGAACTAAGCAGCAACGATCTGCTACTAGATGACGGCGCCGGTCGTGAGGGGCTGAGATGGGTTGGGCTCGGTGGAGACGAACAGAGGCGAGAGGAAAAGAATGTGATGTGTATCGGTAGAGAAAACGCGGATGGGGTGGGTTCGTTTGAGAAAGAGAGAGAAAAACAGGGTGCGTGTAATCCTCCCTTTTCTTCGACAACATCTGGACGCGACGTGGGTAGAGCAAAACAAACGTTCAAAAAAAAAAAATTAATAATTATTTTTTATTTTTTTTTTTTTTATTTTTTTATTATTATTTTTTAACTAACAGGTGGGGGAGAAGTTGTGGGGTTTCGTATACTCTTGCTTTACAGAGAAAGTCTTTTGACAAAATATTCCTTCTTGAGTTTTGATTTATTTTTCTAGGTTATTACTATTTTATTTTATTATTTACATATATATATATATATATATATATATATATATATATATATATATATATATATATATAGATATATATGTATATAAAGTCTTTAATGCGCTTAATCTACTAATGAAATTTTTGGGCATCACATGCATATTTATGATCATGTAAATTAGATTGCACACATGTTGTGATGATTCAAGTTATGTCATATGAATTGCCTCTCATATGTCATTAAAGCAAAAAATCATGCATATTAAATTTAGATTAAGATTGCATATAATTAACATTTTTAAAAATAAAAAAATCAGGTGTCATATCATTTAGAAATCATGTTTACTTGTTTAGGGCATGCATTTTTAATCAGCATTTTGTAAGTTTTTTTAGAGAATAAACCTTAATAAAGTTGTAGTTTATTTCACCTAAGGTTAGTTATAATTTATTACAATTTAACACTTCAATTTATTAAATGTTATTTTATTGATTGTGCACCGCATGACTACCATTTGTATGTTAGTAGCTTAGGTGAAAAGACTACTTACAAAATATTTTTGAAATTACAATAAAAATGTACCAAAATGGCGTTTAATTAATTTAGCATAACCATGTCCCCAAACCCATTGAATCTCTAGTTCGCAAAAGTAAATTATTCTCCCATACTTTACTTAAGTTTCTAATCAACCATAATTGGTTAGTGACGGCTCCAAATTGAATAAAAATGAATTAATTTTTTGGTGTCAAATTACGATTGGTAGAACTTGGGAAGGTTCGTGCTAAGTCTTCAAACTTAGTAATCCATTAACTTTCTTCGAGTAATTCACATTCGAAAAGGCCGCAACAAAATGATAAAACCGTTTGCATTTGTTGTAAGTTCATATAGTCCCAATTACTCCACAAAGACGCTAAGTTGAAGGACATTATACAACGAGGGCAACAAGCGACAGCATCTCATAACGTGGTCGGCAGGTTATCAAAACAACTGCACCGGCCCAATCAATGTAGGCTGGCTTTGTCGATGTGAACAGGTCCTGCATAATGGTTCCGGCACGAGACGCACATTGCGAGCCCCTTCTCTCATGAGTCCCACCACAAGTACGACCACGGTCCTCGCTGCTCCTGTTTTGAATTATCTCATCACCGGCCCCCGAATGGAGAAAGAGACCAGACAGCTTCTCCAGAAGAAACAAGATTTGAGGACGGTGAAACTTTCGTACGTAAGCGATTCCAGGAGGTGGCTCTACCCGGGACCACTTTTCTGCCTCGGCTTTTGACGAGAAGGCAAAAGCATGAACAATCGTGTGGACATTGGAGCCAGCGAGGAAAGTTGGGCGAAAAGAGGGTTTTAAATCTTGACGTGTGAGGATGTTCCTCGTCGATAGAAGACACTGACTTAAATAATTCGTTGGGCTTGTCAAACAAGGAAAAAGTAGCTTCCTAGAGCAGAGCAAAGCAGTACTTGGATGGAGAAGCAGAAGATGATGCCCTCTTTATTATCAGCTCGACCAGAGTTGAAGACCTCTAGCTCTTCTTTCCTGCCTAGCCAAACTGCGGCATATGGTGGGTAGATGATGATTTTTGTGATGGGGGCGAGTTTGAACTATAAGGATAGCATTGGCCAATGCGTTGGCCTCTTAAGGAGGGGAAGAACCCCATCATAGTATGGGAATGGATTCTGTCACCTAAACCCTAATTGAAAGGATTCATATCACTTAAAGAAAACATTAGAATCCCATTAAATGTTATTGAAAGGTATTGTTCCCTATTCGATGTCGGTGCTTTCCTTAGAATTTACATATCGTGTCCATAATTACGAGCATTCACCGGTCTAAGGGAACATGAGAATCTCAACATTTCCATTCCTTTGAATATGTCTTGGGTTCATTTTTCAACGCCTGCAAAAATATTAATTGTGGCATTTAGTCAAAAAAATGTTTTATAAGGGCAATTTTTCCAAGTTAAAATTTCCTATTTGACTTACGAGTGCATTTTTTTTCTGAAGATTTTGCGTTCAGACACTAATCAATGAAACCTATATAATCATTTTATAATAATGTTTAACAAATGCCACAAAAGCTGTAAGAGCTTAAACCAGTAGCGATAAATCCCAAGAGCATTTTCAGTTTGTCATCGCACAAAAACTTATTAAAGAGATTGATTTACAGATTGAATGATCTCTTAAGTCCTAAATATGTTTTGGCTATCTCAACGAGTGAGCCATACACAGCATCAACTAGAAATTATTTACATCCAAGCATTTCAGATCGAGTAGAACCAAAACAGAGGCCAGACGACTAGAGACCCCAGCTACAGCTTCAATTATTCACAAGGACTCTTCAAACAATGGATCTGGAATTCATCATATACAGGACAACTATGAAGATGACCATACACATGACCGAGTATGGCTAAATCACAAGCGAACCCATTTGAGCATCTAGCCAGAGAAGCTATGGTGGGTACCTACTTCGCCAGAAAAGATGCTCCGAGCATCATCTGCAAGAGACAGAGACAGAGACAGAGAAATGAAAAGAAAAGTATTCATGTAAGGAGAGACAGACAGCATTCGCAGCTCCAAATAGAAAGCAGACTGCCGCTAGCATTCAAGAATAGATCCATCATTGAGATCGGACACAGTTTGTACATGTACTCGGAGGAAACGATTCTCGGCAGGAAAATAATTTGCCTGTCATTTACGACCAAAATTTGAATAAAACTCATATTTTATGCAAGGCTTTTACTGCGTTCAGGTTTTATCGAGCATACCTGTTCTTGCTGGTCTAATTCGTTCATCTTCTGCACGGAAGAAGAAATAGAAGAGACCTGCAGGAGCACATAACTTTACAGATGGGAGGGTTAGAAACATAATTGAGCATTGTAGTTAAAAACACATCCTTGCACATATGTGATGTTTCGCGTATTCTGCTTAGACAGAAAAAGAAAGAAATAAGAAGCATGGTTTTGCTGAGAAAACCTAAACAGGCCAAAGAGCTACTCTCTTGAGAATGCAACGCTAAATTGGCAGGGTTCAATTTTTATGTTAAAGGAACTGGCAATGACTGCGAAACCTTCTTCGTAGAACTATACATAAATCCTAGCCATTGTCGGCTAATTTGATTGCGTTACTTGCCAACTCCTGTGCATAAGCTATCAAAATTCTACAAACTAGAAGTCTAGGACCCAAAAATACATGCCTACCCACACTCGCAGGACAGAATTTGAGAGTGAAGATCCTATTCAAGTACCCTTTGCTGTTTCTTTTCTTTCCAAATTTAGCATCTTTAGACGATTTAGCCTTTTTTCAATGTGAACTCGCTGAAACTTTTCAAAGCATGAAAATGTTTAAATGTAGCTTAAAAATGTTTTCGAGCAAATCCAAACAAGATTCTATCCTAACATGAAGAAATCATTTCTGAAGGTAACAGGAAGCAGATTTCACAATATTACTAAATAAAGGTTTGAGTTTCAATCTTGAGCTTCCGGCGAGGCAACAATTACCATGGCGGTGATACCAATGGGGACCTCTCTAAACGCGAATCTAGATGATACTTACGCGTGCCTGTCTGATGAAGTACAGAAGCTTTTAGCTTTTTCACTTCACCAGCACCAGAACATGCTAAGAAGCAGAGATACAGAGCCTACTGCAGAACAAGCAAAAACGAATCAGCAATGCATGTTATAAATACCTCTACACTTCAGTAGATTCCCCCCCTTGCAGGCATCTTTTCCAGATTTGGTAAGGATTCTGTCGAATGGATATCCCGACCCTCTGCACTCAATCCGAGCTGATTTACGTAGTTAGTACAAGAACGGATGAACTCCCGATGTCCAAACGCATCAATCACATCGGCAGACACGAGACTTTCAACACCGCAAAATCACCGCGATATCGCGAACTAAATCGTGTATCCGCATTTTACCAGATTCATCGGTAACCGAAGCTTTAGACAGAGCTCGTCGGCGTTTCTCCGATCGAAATCGGAAGATTGCTCGAGCTCGCGATCGCCAGAAAATCGTACGTAGGTCGGAAATGACGCATTTGCAAATCGTTCGATACGATGTTCAATGGCGCGAGTACGAAGAGCGACTCAGATAGAGAGAGAGACAGAGAGACAGAGAGACAGAGAGAGAGCTCCAGATCTGAAGGCGGAGCGGGAGAAGTCGGCCGACGGATCCGAATTGCAACCTTCACCGCGGTCTCCGATTCAGTTGATGCAAGGCGGGAATCGAGTCCGCCCCCTAAGTTGGCGCGGCCGCCGGCGGGAGAGGTTCCTGCCGCCCTCCCGGCGAACCGGTTCCCGACCTGCACCAAGCGAATTAGAGACCGCCGGTAACTGAAAGCACTCAGCTTCGACGGCGACGGCGGCGGAGCTTCTCTTCCCCCTCGGAAGCGAGAGAGAGAGAAAGAGGAGGGATGACGTGGCAGGCACGCGTCGCAGAGTAACACAACCCTACGGAATTATTATGGTGGGAGGATATGAGGGGGCTTTTGCCGAAAGGGGAGCGGCGGTTATTTATAGGGAGAACGGACGAACGGGATCGCGACACGTGGCGGACACCGACTCCCGGGTCGGCAGTTTGGAGGGCGGCGGGCGGGAAGCGGTGGTTGGGAGTTTACCGCTCGAAAAAGATTAAAAAGGCGGGCCGGATCGGGGCTGAATGCGCCGCTGCGGAAACCGGTCGCGGGTTTGGCGCGTATTTACGGAAATGCCCCCCCGGCCGGCTCGTGGGGGGGTGACTAGTGGCTACGGTGGCGTCACTTGTGTAAGCACAGCAAAGGAGGAATTCCATGACGGCACATGGCGATCGTTAAGCTCGGCACATGGCGATTTGTGTAATTAAGGTTGTAGATTCTTCATCTAATTTCGTGGGAATATGGACCCAACATATCGGTTGAATCAAGTCATCCTGAGTATCGATTTAACCATATGAATGGATATTTTTTAACTGGTTCGTCGATTGGGTAAGTTCGATATCATCGTCGATGGATACTGTGCTCGCCTTTTCATTTCACACGACTTTTATTTTATTTATTTTCATTTCATTCAAAAAAATGATACTAATTGAAGTATGACTTGGTTTGGATCCCCACCTACTTCTTCTTGTCTGAGTTCTATTCTTATATTTTTAGTAGTTTCATACAGTGTAGAGGACGACATCATGAAGCAATTGAACATACCAAAGAAAAAAAATTAAACATGTCATATCAATTCGGTCATAAACTCTTTAGTTTGACTAATTTAATTTGAAATTTTTTAATGATTTGCCAATATAATCATTTCAGACACATTGTTGACATTAATGTCAAGCGTCATATGTGACACAATCAGCTCGGACATAGGCAATTTTTGCATTTTTTTTAAAATTAAATTGTTGGAAAAAAATTGACCCGTGACTTTTTTCGAAATAGTTTCTAGGTAACTTACTAACATTTTTATGATATTATCTTTATGTTTATAATTTACAAATTGACACTTTTTTGCATTAACTTACCAATATTTATTGGCATAATTTACTAACACTTCGAATTCTTATATTATACCAACCTAACTTAACATGATTTATAAATTTTTTTAGGTTAAATTACTAACTAATTCTAAATCGCTAACTCTTATTTGGATGTTTACCAATCTCTAATTCTTTTTTTATAATTCATCAACTGTTATATCGAGTTATCGGTTTTCATTTATTCTGGTTAGCAACCATTTACAATCACCAACTTTTTTTTTTGGTAGAGATTACAAATTCAATTAGCACGGCTCGCCGATTCTCCAGTTAAATTACCTCCTCAATATCAAAATACCGACTCTTCTTTAACCTACCAAACTTCGAAATCATCCATCGCGTCTCGTTAGAATTAGTCCGGGCTAAGCTTTTGACATATCAGTCTCCCATGTGTCCTTTTCCACGCATTATCAATCGACCGGAAAGATGCATCAAGTCAAGAGTATGTGGCTAAGTGTCAATGCAATTATGGCTGTGGTAAGGAAAAACTGCGCCCATTTTTGTACATGAATGATGACAGTCCTTGAAAACTTTTGCCATTGACCATATAAGTCATGCCCAAGTCATTGTCTTTCTTTTCTCCCTCGGAAACACATGAAAAGAAAGGAAACAAAGCAAAGTCAAGATGCCATTGGCATTATTGGCTAGGCTAGCTTATAGGTAGGTTGTCTTTTTTTTTCTTTCCGTAGATGAAGCTTTCGATTTGATTCGTTGGCTAGGAACCAAATAATGTCGTGCCGACGAATTACAATTGATAATGAAAGGTTAAATAGTCCTTCTTTTCCTCAGGGTTCATTACCTCGTGTAAATGAGTCATGGCAAGATCCTCGCCTTCAGTCAGGATAACCAGTCGACGAGTTTATTTGAAGTGACTTTTTACTTTTTTAACTCTTTTAAATCCCCTTCTCAGTTTTATGAGTAGCTTTGTAACTGAGCAGCAACTTTGTACCAGATGACCAGTGGACTTGATGGTACGAGTCAAGTAGCTTAGGGTATTTGAATTGCACAAAAACAAAAACAAATAAAAGGAAAATTATCAATAAATCATATCAATTTAATTTTAAATATTTTAATTTGGTTAATTTAATCATAACTTTTGATAATTTGCCAATATAGTCGTTTCAATTAATTTTGGTTAAGAATCATTGACATTAGTCTTTAGAAATCCAGGTGGGCTCGGCCGATGTCGATCTTGACCATTTTTTCATATTTAAAAAAAAAAAATTGATTTTTTATAATTTTTCATTTTTTTCCATTTCTTTTCCTTCTCTTATCGCTATCACAATCAAGGGTTGGCAAGGGCTCCACTCTCTAGATCCGATGAGAGTTAGCCTCGCCCAAGGTGGCGAGGTTCACCCTCACCAACGGCCGGCGACCAAGAAGGAACAAGGGAAACAAGAAAATAATAAAAAGTTTAACAAAAAAAAAACAAGAAAATTTCTTTAAAATTTGCAAAAATTGTCAACGTTAGTGCTGATCGTCCATGTCAACAATTATTGGGCAAAATTGGCCAGAAGAGCTATATCGACAAATCGTCATGATGTTCAAAACTAAATTAATCAAATTAAAAAACTTAAGCTTGTTTATGAGTTTTGTGATGATTATTACTGGAAAAAAAAAAAAGTTTTTTTGAGCGCTCAATGTGGTATGAGTTGGGCGATCGGAAGAGAGGAGGAAGGCTTCAACGCTGCAGGTAATAAATCTTGATTTGGGTAAATAATTGGCATCAACTCCTGTGACAGGAAGCCTCTTTTTTTTTTTTTTTTTTTTTTTTTTTTTGACAATATCATTTCTTTTCTCTTCACGCGTTAGGCGTGGCCGGTTCTTTAATGATAATAGCAAGCCATAATAAGCGACATGAGTGCGATGCAAGATTCGATATGTTCTAGGATGATGTGTCCACATTTAAGGAAACTATAATTACATTGCTTAAGCCGCATGTTTTAAGTGTCCATCGCAGTCGAAATGGCCCATAATTACAAATATAATATTCATCTTTCATGGGAAAAAAGACGGACGGAATTGAAAGTATGACAAAACCTCGTGCCCACCACATGTAAGAATATGACAAACATGAAAACGAAAGACAGAGGACCTAATAATAGAAGGGAAAACTACACCAACGTCCCTTTAATTTTAATCTGACGTTCAACTTTTGATTTGTTCGATATGATTTATAAACTTTGGCCTAATTTGTGATGTCGTATTTAATGTGGTCTTTGAGTTGAGTTATTGGATAATCCACGGACTATGTAAAAATAATGTAAACGGAATCATTACATTGAATATTTATCGATAGTTTGGGAATCATATTAAATCAAAAGTTTAGGAATGGTGTTGCGTACTGGGCCAAAGTTTAGACACTGCACTACACTGCACTGATAAAAATGTCGGGAACGAGACTATTTATGTTATTATCCCGATAAAAGAATGTGCGACAAGGTTTCTTCGTGTTCATATTTCATTCAATTCCGGTGGGCTCAAACTGCCTTTTGCATCGACATCTCGAAACGAGGCAAAATAATTGTCTCAATAATGTGGCATGCACGTCACGTGAGGAGGCGGATATTCTATGGATATTTACTGCAATATTCCGAATCGTTTTAATTAAAATATATAAAATGGTTAGTCCAGACAGGAAAGATTAGTGGGTATTCTAATATTTGCAATTTATTTAATTGATTTTTTATTTATGATAATTTTGGGGGTTTTTTTTTATTAGAACATAAGAAAATTCACATTATATTACGCCGCATTCACAAAAATTTCACGAAAAGTGCATATTAGAATTGGATTGAAAAGAATATTAGCGATAGTGATTAGAGAAGAAAATGACAAATATATTTAAGGCATGTCTGTTAAGTGGGTCATTACAGAACACGAAGCTCAATTTGGAAGCCTTGTAGTTTGCCCTAATTTCATCGTCACCAATTTTTCTTTTTGCGCCAATTCCCAAAGAGAATATTTTTCTGCACTGAAGCAAGAGACTCCTCCAAGCCCTCTCACTTGTTTATGGAAGCATAACACCTTTTTTCAAGAGAGTCACGACCATATTTATTATTTACATTATAAAAATATTATCTCACGTCACTTGACAACTATTGTTATACACTTTATATAATCATGTGGTCTCTCTCTACCAATTAATTTAACATTTTTTTTTACGTTTTCTTATATGCTCGTCCCAATCGAATAAATAGTTTCTTTTCACCGCTAGACGGCGACCACGTGAATGCACCTTCTAATTTATTCCAAATGGAGAAGCCCCAATTTTGCCTCCTGCTGTTTTGTGTGAAATTGAATTAAAAATTTTGTCTTGATGATCAAATTGATTGCCTCAAATTGCACTTCATTGACTTTTGTCTTTATAGTGACATGTGACTGCGCCAGTCACCAAGCATTAATCTTCACCAAACGTGACTAAGTAAGCTATCATGGTATGTTGAAACTTGGGGGCAAATCTCCTAGGTGGCGTGTTCATTCATTACCAATTACCCATTGAGCGATATGGTCCAGTTGTCTAGTGATAAAGGGTCACGCCATCTTTTGTGAGATCGTAAATTTGTGTTGTGTCGTGAATGAGTATATAAGGGTAAGTGTTTTCTACATATCATATTGCATGTGAAGAGACTTTTTGATCTGTAATGTGATGATTGGATTGCAGCGATGATCGGTACATTTATGAATAGACCAAGGAATTTGTGAATCGATTATTTTGCTGCAAGCGTGAAATCATTACCCTATATATAGTTGGAAGGAAGGGTGGAAACTAAACATTGCCCACAATTTTATTTTTCCTTCAAAGTTGAAAATAACCCAGTGGAAATGAACATTTTTCTGCTTCTTTATTCCAATATTGCCCCCCCATTATCTAAGTAAATTTACTCACTTTATTTCCCTCCACATCATTTCGCTTCCATGCAGTTCCCAACGATATAAGGTAATTAAAATTTCTATTCGTTTTTTTCCCTTCATTTTCATTTTTTTTCTTCTCCCTTCGTTCCCTTTGCAACTTGCAAAACAAAATAAAGGATTATGATAATGCCTAGAGAGATAGCCGCATTGATAGCCTCTTTCAATCCTAGCTTATATAAAAACGTTTTCAAAAAAAGATTCCTTTATTCAAATGACGAAATACCAAAAAAGTTAACTGGTTACTCGATTATTGAGGCGATCAATAGAATTATCTAAAGGTGTGTTGCAAGAGAACGGTCTGTTCTATTTTTTGCCGATTTTTCAAACCGTCAACGAGGTGCTTTTTAACTGAGCTTATGCTTGTGATAAATATTATAGCATAATGTTTTAGTGGCCAACATATATAAACTTTAGTGAAATGGGAAGACGGCGACAAATGTGAATGCACCTTTTAATCCCTTTCGAATGGAGAAGACCTGATCTTGTCGACTTGATTGATAAAGTTAAGACTACATAATGACCCACGACCAGTGTCCAAGTATCTAATAATTTAAGTTTTTGAATTAGATTTTTTAATTGGTATCAAAATCAATGCTCATCCCCATTAGTCAAATGAATAATGAATTGACAAATGGTAAATGAATCGATCAACTCTGAGGAAGCAAAATGGGAAGAGCAGAAACCTTTTAATATGTTCAGCAAAGAAATTGCTGGGGAAATATTAACAATCCCACTTGCAAATATGAATGACAACGACAAAGTCATGTGAACTAAAACAAAAGCCGGCAAATACACCGTAAAGAGTGCATACAATCAAATCTAGGAGCCAGATACAAAGCAGCACACAATTTAGCCATCATCTTCTTACCAATACCCAAGAGAGCTATGGACTATGATTTGGAACTTGCATGCACATCAAAAAATTAAAACTTTTATCTGGAGCCTATGCCATAACGCGATCCCGACTATAGAAAATTTGTGGAAAAGGAAGATTGTACCTAAACCGTTGTGTCCTCTTTGCCGGCAAAGCCTTGAATCTGTTGAGCATATTTTTCTATTGTGCAAATGGACAAACGAGGTACGACGACACTCGGATCTGCAAATAAAAATATCAAATCAGGGGTTAGGTCTGTTTGAAACTTGGTTGCTGAATCAAGTTAGGAAAAAAGAGAACTCTCCTCAGCCGGAATTGCTAGTGACAATTATTTGGAAATATGGAAGGCTAGAAGAAATCACTTTGTATTCCGAAGACGCGCTCCAAATCCATCACGGGTCGTGGACTCTACCTTAGCAAATTGGAAAAGCTTTGAGCAATGGAATCCAGGAAGCAAAAAATTAAGGAAGAAAGAAGAGTTTTCACCTACAATTTGGAAGGCACCAAACGGAAATAATCTGAAGGTGAACATAGATGGCTCGTTCGAGGCAGGCAAATTAGAAGGCAGCATAGCGTGTCTGTAGAGACAAAACTGGAAGAGTGGTGGATGGGTTTGCAAAGACGGTTTCCGCAGCATCATCAAGCCAAACTAAAACCCTAGCTTTGTTGGAGGCATGTCGATATCTGAGGAAGAACACTTCGCTAAACTTAAGTGTGGAGTCAAACAACTTAGTCAACGCCTGCAAATTAGAGATGGCCCAATTTGAAAACTTGATTATAACCCATTGCCCAAAAGAAGCAAATAAAATAGCGGATTAGGTAGCTAAAGCCCATAGAGGTAATTATCTTCCTAGAGATTGGCTTACTAATCCTCCTAGTACTTTATGGGACCTTATTGTTTCTGAGGCCCGTGTTTTTTGTTATGAAGAAACTACATGAAGTAATGAAGCTCAACTATACTTTCTAACCAAATATATATATATATATATATAATTTCTTTTAGCCGGTAGACAGCATAGTGGTGGGGAGATGGTGGCATATATGAATGCACCTTTTAATTCCTTCCAAATGAATAATTTCTTGTCCCCTGCAATTTTGTGTTGAATTGAATTACCAATTTTGTCTCGATAATCAAATAGATAGATTGCCTCAAATTGCATTCATTGACTTTTTCGGTTAACTTGGTTCATCGAATTAGACTTTATGGCGACCTGTGAAGAGTCTCTAAGCACTAGTCTTTGCTAGACGTGGCTAAATAAACTATCATGGTATTTTGAAACTCGGTGGCGAATCTCCTAGTGATGTGTTTGTTTTACCACGCACTATTTTTGTATTAATTCTCATTTATCACCCATTATTCACCGAGAATTATGGTCTAGTCGCCCGATGATAAAGAGTGACGCCATTTTTCATGAGATTATAAATTCGTGCTATGTCGTGAGAGAGCATCTGGTGGCCCGTGCTTTTGCATTTCCTACTCTATGTGAAGAGACTTCCTGATCTCTAGTGTGTCGATTGGATTGCGATGATGGTCCGTAGACTTAGATTGAGGGAATTGTGACTCAAATTGAACATTCTATAGTGAGTGTGGGATCTTTAAATTGTATTTAGTTGGAGGGAAGTGAGGAAACTAAACATTCCTGAGTTTTCATTAATTTTTATCAAACATGTGACAGTTAATGAGTGTACTAATTTGGAATTTTACTATCCATTTATTATATATGTACCCGTTTGTGGTTTTTTGTGGTATAAATAGAATTTAACGGAAACTAATAAATTGTAAATTTATCATAAATGTACTAGTTTAGAGTTTTTGGTGGTCAAAAAATTAAGTTTGAGTAAATTTGTGATAATTATACTAATTTGGATTTTTTAGTGGTTAAAAAATTAGTTTGGAATAACTTTATAATGGGTGTACAAATTTGGAGTTTTTCATAGTATTTACCCTTAAAATTTCTATTACATTATTTTCCTTCCATTTCTTTTTCTTTTTCTTTTATTCCTTCATTTCCCTTCCAACTTGTAAAACCAAATAACGGATCATGGTAACGGCTAGATAGATAGCTGGCCGATGGCCCCTCTCAATCCCAATTTATAAAAAGATATATATATATATATATATATATATATATAACAAATATTTCTTTATTCATATAACGCAGTATCAAAAAGTTAACTGGCGATTTGATTGCTAAGGTGATGATTAGAATCATCTAAAGGTGTGTCGCAAGAGAACAATCTGTTCTATTTTTTGCCGCTATATCAAACCGTGAACGAGGTGCTTTTAATTGAGCTTTTGCTTGGGAATGTGATGAGTATCATAAAATAATGTTTCAGTGGCCAAAAAATTAAATTGAAGTGGGCATACAACAACAAATGTTAATGCACCTTTTCATTCCTTCTGTATGGAGAAGGCCCGACCTGGTCCCCAGCGGTTTTATATTAAATTGAATTAACAATTTAGTTTTTATAATCAAATAAATTGCTTGAAATTGCACTTGTCAACTTGATTGATCAAGTTAAGACTTTATAGGGACCTGCGACCAGTGTCCTAGCATTGATCTTCATTATATGTCCGTTTGTTTTTGTAGTAAATGAATAATCCAATAAATATTTTCCTAAAAATAATAATTTATATCACTTATAAAAATGAATGATCGAAAATCAAATTATTTTTCATTGATTAATTATTTCAAATAGTAAAGAGAATATTTTTAGCCAAATTTTATATTTTTCACTAAATAAACGTACCTTAAAAGTTAAATAGTCCTTTGCTCTTGGTTCTTAACCTTTTGTAGTAAATCATCGCAAGCTCCACGCCTCAGCCATCGAAACTCGAAATATGAAAGATTGACTATTGGGATAACAAGTGAGCAGGCCCGTATAGAGTGGCTTTTTACTTTTTAATGAATTTAATCTTACGACATATAAGCTTAAGCCAGAGAAAAATCACATAAATATAAAAAGCAAGACGAATTTCGATGGAAGGTGGACATATATTTGTGATATTATATTAGAAAGTCTAACCCAAAAACTTAAACTGATAGATAAAGGATAGTTACATGAATATGAAGAGAATATATGACAATCTATGAAGTAATGCGGTACAATACCTCAATAAATACCAGCCGTCCTAAAAAGTTGCCCCCATGTTATAGTAGTAGTATAAATCGACAACCATGTCTAGCCCCTGATGAGGGTTTTCCGGCCTTGCCAACGCCACCATGTCTCTGAACGGCGATAGGGTTTCATTTTAGTCACTAGAAAGTTGTCCCAAGAAGGTTCCTTCGTATTCATTTAAATCCGCTGGCTCAAACCAAACCGCCTTCGCTTCGACATCTTGAAAACAACGCAAAATTATTGTCGATGATGTGGCGTGCACGCCATGTGAGGAGGCGAATAATTTCGGTTCATTTACTACAATATTTTCGAACCCTTCTATTTAATATAGATATATATATATATATATATATATGTGTGTGTGTGTGTGTGTGTGTGTGTGTGTGTGTGTGTGTGTGTGATATTTATGATTAGTCCAGATCCAAAGAAAACAGTGAGTATTCTAGTATTTAGTAATTTTATTTAATAGAGGTGATCATGGAAACTAAACCGAACTGACTGATTCTGGGCAGTTCCCAATTTCTAAAATTTAAAACCGGTGTTAATCAGTCCAATTCCAAACCCCAAGTGTGGATTGAACCATTCGGATCATACCAATAGTTTTTATTGCCAAAAGGGTAGAAAAGAAAAGAAAAACAACATTCATAGACACACTTGCTCCCTGCAAGAGTTTAAAAAAATAAAAATAAAAAAATCCTTCCCAATCCCTTGTCCGGTTGTAGTGTTCCATTCCCCCCATGGAATACAAAGAAAGAAAAAAATCCCAACAATTCTAGGATCAGGGGCGATTTCCGATTTTATAAACTGGGAACTAACCCTTTTGATTCGGTTTTCGGTTCTAAGGTGGATCCACCTTGAAACCAATTACCTTTGCTATTTAGTTGCATTCTTTCCCTCTTAATTTATTATGTTTATTGAGTTTTTAATCGGAACATAAAAATTAACTACAATGAAGTCTCGTAAATTAGTATTAGGATTGGAATGGAAAGAAGATCGGCGATTGTGATTAGAGAAGGAAATGACAAATATTAAAGGCCGGCTATTTTAAGTGGATCATTGCAGAACATGGAGCTCAACTTGGGAAATTTGTACTTTAACCTAATTTTGTATTAGTTTCATCATGATCAATCATTCTTTTTTGCAGGAGAACCCTCCACCTACCCTACCCGCAAAACCTTTCACTTGTTTAATACAATTGATTATAATAGCTTTTTTTTTTCAGGATATTGTTTATATTCGCGTATCATTTTACGGAATTTTCTATATATATTTATAGAAAATAAATAGTTTCTTTTTGCCATTAAACGGCAAGGTGGGGAGAGGGCGACAAATGCGAGTGCACCTTTCAAATCCTTCCGAATGGAGAAGGGCCCAATCTTGTCCCCTTCGGTTTTTGTATTGAATTGACTTAAGTAATTTTGTCTTGATAATCAAATAGATTGCCTCATATTGCACTCATTGAATTGTTTTTTTGTTAACTTAATCGATCGAGTTAGGCTTTATAATGACCTGCAACAAGTCTCCAAGCATTATAAATCTTCACTAAAATTGATTGCGAGAGCGCTTTGTACTTTGCCCTATTTTTGTATTAGTTTTCATTAGATCTAATTATTCTTTTTCACACCAAATGCCCAAGATCCAATCATTCCATTTTGCAACAAAGCAAGAGACTCCTCTACCTACCCTACACGCATTATGAAATATATAGATTATGGTTGCATGATCAGTTCTTGTTTCTGGGTAATCGAATTCATTCACATGTATATTCCTAACATAGATTAAGCAAAAACCATAGTTTCTTTTTGCCGGGAGGGAAAAATATAAGTGAAATAGTAAAGTACGCCAAAAAATGGGTTGCCTTGTTTCTCTTGATAATCAATTCCCTTTCCCCCCTTAAGTACAAGTCGAGAAATCAAACCTTTTAATGCTACCTATTCATAAAGTCAAGTGTTCAATCAAATACGGCCAAAAGGCATACCCAAAGGTTCAATGGTGAAGGGTCACACCGTCTTTCATGAGATCACAAATTTAGATTTCATTGCAAACAAACGCCTGAGCAGCTTTGTATCTTGTGTATTTGCTACTTCATGTAAAAGGCTTTTTGATTTCTAGTATGCCAATGGAGTTGTAGTGATCAGCTCATAGACTTATGTGTGAGTTGAGTATGTATGACTCAAATAGAATATTTTGTGAGTTTACATTTTATGCGATTGAAGGGAAGTTAAGGGAATAGGTTTAAATAAGAGAGAAGTATTTCCAAAGAGACTTGCACTTACATTTTTCTTTATGTAATAACTGAATTGGAAATCTTAAAATTTGTCACAAAAGTGTAATTGAGTTATAAAGTGTAATTAAGTCATAAAACTTATCAAATTAGTACAATTAAGTCTTTCTATTAACGTCGTCCAACTTGATCAATAGAAAATGCTGACATTGATTTTTTTCAATTTTTCTCTCTTCTACATAGTGATGATGTGGCTACAACATAAAACACATAGCTAAAACCTCGCAGGAGTTTTCCTTCTTCTCTTTTTCTTTCTTTTTTTTTTCTTTATGTTTTTTTTGTTTGCTTATTTTTAATATAACTTAAATAAAATTTGTAAAATCAAAACAACGTAGTTTTAGCCACAAAGCATCGTCACACAAGATATAGAAAAAAATAAATAGCCATATCAGTATTTTTCACTAGCTAAATTGAATAGAATTAATATAACAATTTGATTACACAAATTTGATAAGTTTTAGAATTTTCCTTCTTCTTCCTCCTCCTCCTCCTCTTCCTCCTCCTCCTCTCAATCCCCAGCCTTGGCTATGGCTGATAACTAGCTAGACGAGGGCCAGTGACCTCACCAACCTTGGGAGAGCCTCACCAACCCCACGCGAGGCCAAGCTTCATCAGCCCAAGCCTTGCCCAACCATAACGAGGCTCGGCCTTGCCAAGGGCTGGTGGGGCTCCTGCAAGGTTGCCTACCATCGCCGAGGTAAGCGACCAGCTAAAGGAAGAAGGAGAATTAGTAAAGGAAAAGG
Source organism: Eucalyptus brandiana (assembly GCA_014182725.1). Lineage (NCBI taxonomy): Eukaryota > Viridiplantae > Streptophyta > Magnoliopsida > Myrtales > Myrtaceae > Eucalyptus > Eucalyptus brandiana. The sequence continues at coordinate 10,601,751 of CM024672.1, read as the reverse complement.
AGAAAAGAAAAGCAAAAGAAAGAAAGAAAGAAAGAAAAGGCGTGATTCTTGAATTGTTCCCAAAAATAAAGAAGCAACTTTTTTTTTACTTCTTAATCCTATTTCAAATCTATTCTTGGGTACCAAGTGGATTATTGTTCTTTTTTTGTTTCGAAAAATAAAAGAATAGTTATGCACTATTTGGTACGTCACTAAATAGGCCCTTAGTTCACCTATCCCTTTCTTCAAAGTTGAAAAGAATCGAATGAAAATGAAATCTTTTTTTGCTTCTTTTTTTCCATTATTGACCCTCGCGGACAAGACAAATAAATTTAAAATAAATTCACTCACTATTTCCCCTCCACATCATTTCCCCTCAATGCACTTCCAAACAAATACAAGGTAATTAAAATATTCTATCCCATTCTTTTTTTTTCCTTCCACTACCTTTATTTACTTTTCTCTTCATTTTTTTTTTAATTCTTTTTGGTTTTGATTCCTCTAAAGTGATAATCCTCGTTATCACAATTTTGAATAAGCGTTACGACTGATACCAAATTGAAACAAAGTAATACACTTGATTATGGCACTACGAACATTAATAACTCGAAAATAACCGGAATTAGATGTGTTTCAATCCATTTTTCATATTAAAAAAGAAAAAAGAAAAGAAACTTTAAGTGAAAGAAGAATCGTCGCGCTTAATATGACGGCTTTAAGACTTTGGGCTGTGGGCTTTAATGTACTAGTTTATAGGGAATTACCATCCCAACTCTGTCCATGACAAAAAGGGCTCCCCATACTCCATCGAAAGTTCTTTATATTCGAAAAAAATTTACCAAGCTCCCAAAAAAAATGAACCGATGAATGGTGATCGTGGTAGCTTGTGAAAAATCATTACCGCATCCCTAGCTTCTACGCTAGGTTGTCCCGAGATTAAACGTCAAATCTCTTTCACCGATGGGGCTGGATTCCCCCTTTGCTTAGGCCCGCTTCGAGTATAAAGCCTGCTATTTCTGCCTAGGTTATATTTTCCTCCGATAGCCTAGCTGTACACTATGCTTTTCTATGCTTCAAATATCGCGAACCTTAGCCCCTTGACTCTAATTAGTTTGGCACCGAAGTTTCTTCTCGATGATTATTCTAACGTTAAAAGGGGGAAAGAATTTGAAGTTTTCAACTCGATTACAGACAAAGGGGCTGATATGGAGTACTCGATTGATCGTTCCGAAGTTTCATCCTAGCCCATAAAAAGAAATTTGCAGCGTAGCCGCTAATGCCTTCATAAAGCGCAATCGAGCATTCATGTCGAATGAATGAATGGATCGGCAACGGCAAAGAAACTTTCCCTTTTTTCGTTTCCCAATCAAAACCTTTTTGAACATGTGGCTCCAATTTGACAAAGGCGAGGACGCACTAACATCTTCTCTTTTTTTCCTTGGGTCAAAGGTTGGGAATGTCATTGCCAAACCGGAATACGTAAGACCAACTCACATGTGCTGTCAGATCAGGTGAATCTCCTGTGGACCGATTTCATCCGAAGGCAGATGTGGGCTCGGCTGGATTCAATTTAATACGTTCTTTCTCTAAATTATACGAGCTAGAAGGTAGAAGAAACGTCAAGAGTGATGTAAATTAAGAATTTGAAAAGCGTGAAGCAAAAGTTGGTTTCCACTTTACCGCCTGTCCATTTTGCTCATGGACTGTTCAAAGAGCTTAGGGAAGCAAAAAGCTTTTACTTCATCACAAAGGAAAGGCAAAGAACTCCAGAAGTTACTTCAGAAGGTTGTAAAGAAAGAGGAGGAGAAAAAAGTGATTGCTAGCTCTAGCAACTTTATTGCTCCACAAAGAAAATTACAGCTTTGTTACCCTAAGCCTAATGGAGTGTGTATTAGCAATGGGGGATCATGGGTACAAGTCCAAGATATCGATGTCATCAGGGCCGGTCGATCACGTTATTGAAGTTCACATGAGACTTGTTGTTGTCGATGATTGCAATTGACCCGACCCGTAGTGGAATGAGACTCAGAGTTTCCCTCTCATTTGCCTCTTGAACTGCAACGGTGGAAGTTCGTGTAGGTCTGGTTTTGAGGGTGAAACTGGAGGCGACAGTCTAGGTGACACCAAAACTTGACCGAGCCCAGACGCCCCACCCTCCACCGGGCCCTGGCAGTGCCCTTCAGGTTGAACGTGACCTTGTTCTTTTCCAGCGATTCGCCGACTTGGCTGGACTGCTCTGGGTTGAGCGGGATCGGGGACGACTGCACGACGTAGTGGAACACCTTGGAGTCGTTCTTCCTCACGTCGAACGGGTAGGCGCGGAGCTGCGCGATGTTCTCCCCGCCGTAGCTGAGCAACAGCTCCAGCTTCTGGAAGCTCGCGTGGGCCTTGGCGTTGTCGTTCTCGGCCTTGATGTCGATGGTCACCTGGGTCACCAGGACCCCGCCGTAATCGATCCGGAAGATGTCGAGGCTCGCGCCGACGACGCTGATGAAGGGCACCCGGGGGTGGACGACGACGTAGCCAATGAACACGGCGATGCCGGCAATGATCACGGCCAACGAGAGGATGACGCAGATGACGGCCGCGCACCAGATGAGCGGGTGGGTCCGCTTCTCACTCCACCCGCCAAGCTTAGGTTCTTCCTTCGGCATGTTAGAGGTGATAACAGGATGAGGGACTGGAGTTTTGCCTTGAGAGAGACAACATGAGGGCCAAGCACAAGCTGGTGTTCTTGCTTCTTCCTGCCCAAAGATAAATTTTCAGGCGTTTGGATGGCTGGGGTGGGAAGGAAGAGCGAGTTAACTTGGGTTCCTTGCGCTTTGATGTTGGGACGGTTTGGTATCTTTTTGTGATATGGGGGGGTGAGAAGTCTTTGCTGTATCTATGAATCTCCCTAAGGAAGCTTTATTGAGGGGACAAGGGAGGGCAAAAATACCAAACTTGCATGCCCTCCTTAATCCCCAATTGAGTGGTTTCTTTCCCACTTTGTGCTTAACAAGGAAGGAAAAATTATTATTTTTTTGGGCTGCATGTGGAGGGAACATCATGGGTTAAATCCCACTTTTTTCCCTGTTGAAAAGAGACCTGATATGTGAGAGAGAGAGAGAGAGAGAGAGAGAGAGAGAGAGAGAGAGAGAGAGAGAGAGTGTGTGTGTGTGTGTTGCGTACTCAAGTAAGAATTAACCCCATCATGTATGTGTAAACTCAGCTTCTTGCGTCTGTTTTTAACCATTCTATAACATTAACCAATGGTCCTTTTGCCAGAGAACCACATCACTTCACTCAGTTATGCGCGTCAAAGGTGTCTCGCCGATGGTCTGCGAGAGGTCGATGACATGATCGAACGTGCAATTCGCGGAAACAAAGGAACCCAATCGCCAATCAGCCGTCAAACTTCGCAAGACGTCTCGGACAAGAAAAGGCTTTCCCTATGTTGCCTTGGTTTCACAGTTGCCTTGGTTTCACAGGCGAGAGATACCTTTTTTCAGGACACACGGATCCTTGAAAATGTTTTGTCAGTGACGGGGCAAAAAAGCATCCGTTGATTGGCTTTCAAGGTATCTCAGATCCTAAAAATTATTTAATTATGAATCATCATATGCAATAGAAGAATGAACTGGATGTTAGAATCGAAGGACAGGATCTACGTTCCTCAAATATTCTGGGCATATATGATGCTTTAATTTTGTCTGCAACAGACAGCAAACTGTTCATACAAACCCCTCCTTGCGGGGAAGGTTTTTACCATTTCGGAAAGGAACTGGAGTTAGATCAAGACAGGTTCCTTCAAAGCATTCTTGCCCACGCTGCTTCAGTGATATGTGGCGACATGACCGTCGATGCCCGTTCTGTAGTGCACCCAATCAATGAAAGATATATTGAGATCCATATTGCATTAAGTATAGAGAAATGAACAGCACGTCTTGACACGTTGACCGATTTTCTCCATGTTCGGTTGCCAAAATAGACATCCATGGAGACATTACCGCTCGAGGAACTCCTGCTATTCTTGCGGAAGCAGCCCAAAAAAAATTAGCACAATCACACCTGCCACCATTGGTGTCGAACAACAGGTTTGTTTGGAGTATCATGTCATCATCCTGGTCAACAGTCGTGGCAACATTACGCCTGCAAGACGCTTTGTAATTAAGAAAACTGTCAAAGGATTAAAAGACCTGATGTCATATTGATGAAGCCTTAAACTAGTCATGGCCAGTGTATTCTTAGCTCGTGAAGCTATTAATCAGCACTTCAATCAATTAGAGATCACATCACATCACATCACCCCGACCAACTGGCCACCATTATTGTTGCTCTGAATGACCACAATCTGCTGCCTACTCTAAGCCATCTTAATGAGCCTTTCAACACTGCTAACAACTCTAACATGACCCAATCTTGTTGAGCTCAACTGACTCGAGTGTGTGCCCTAATACTGAGGAAATTCTCACAAACAAAGGGATGCAACATATAGAAACAGGTCATCAGCTTGTGCCCACATGTTAGGGGAGTATCAAGCTCAATCAATGAAAAGAACCAATGGAACAAGATAGGGTCAGTAGACAAGTGCAAATAAATATAATACGAACTAGAGCATTTTTGTTGGTTTCCAAAATTTAACAAAAGGTGGACGGCAGACACAAGCAACTTCAACATAGACAAGAGGTCCAGAACCAGGAATCAGCACTTAACATGACCTAAAACTTCCAAGTTCAGAACTGAACACAGCTCATAGAAACAATGGAAGCAGAAACAAATTGTAGAGCATGGAAAGGATCCTGATGAGGATTCAAAGGGTAGCCAAGGTCCGCTGTAATGAAAGAGGAGAGAGATAATGAGAAGTGCTGGCTCAAGCATGATAATATGAGATACAGGAATACTATCCAAGATCGTGCCTAAGGTAAGTAAAACCTAAAAAATCAGATCTCGGAGACAAAATTGAGGGATTGCCATTGACCCATTGAAAAGAGACTGGGATGGTAGTGATGACAGCTGTGCAGTCAATCATCTACTCACAATGCAAAAATCACCTAATGACAAGGCTTTTGGCTGCACAATTTTCAGTTTATAGGTATCCTCAAGGCTACACACTGTTACAATACATTCCAAAGTCTCAGCCAGAAGACAATAGCACACATTTTCTTCACTCGTTCTCTCTCTCTGTTTCTTTCTTTTCACTTTTGGGGGACTGTCCCACTTAAGTACTAAATTTTACCATTGAGTTTGCTAATAGCAGTTCATCATAACAAAAACGATCTAGTGTAGAATTTTCTGGCAGAAATATGACAACCTTTACTATCTGTTTTGACTTTTTATTTGCTAAACTGACAATTTCTTTTTTCCCTCCTGATGAAAAGGCATGCAACCTTAAGCAAAGCTTTAGCACCATCAAACCTAATGCTTAAAATGTTCTAGGGCTCCTGACATGATAACATTTGAATATCTAGACAGAGCTGCTTAAGACTTTATGCGCACTCCGAACAATCAAAAACAAAAACAATAAATAAATAAATGCAATTTCAAAATTATAAGAAAAGGGCTAATACACATAGATGTAACACAATTTGAGTAGATGCACTAGATTATGAACAAAATGCTGCCCAAAGCCAAACATATGTAAACTTGAAACTACAGTTGTGAGAGCTTATAATCCAATATCTAAAAGTTGTTCAACTTAAAAAGCAGAACAATGGTGTCCATCACATCCATAGCAACAGGAGAAGTTGACTTTCCAGCAAAGCATCATCGAACCAATAAGCAGCTGCCTCCAAGTAGCCTCATACCTCATGATACATTACATTTGTCCAGTAGAAAATTCTCTTTACTCCTATAAAAAATATTGTCAAATTTCTCAACTGCCATTTGCAGCTTGTAAACTATGACAAAGCATTCACTTCAAACATATGCCAAATATAGGAGGAGCAAGAAATCATCTACTCTGGCCATGCTCCTGGCTGCACGATAATTCGTGAAGGTGAACTGGGTGACCTTACATTATTGACATGATTGGACAGTTTCCCAGGTAATAGGATAAGCTCTCCATTTGAACAATTGAGAACCTGAAAATATAGAATAGATTCCAAGGTATGGATCACACCAAACTGGTACATCTTGTACCCTACATAGCTACAACTTATGTAAGGTGGTCAATACACTCTCAACATAATTATTGATGTTGAGCATTTCCTCATTTTTGACCCATATCACACAAAGAACGTTTGATACTTTATTGCAGACTCTTTGTATTTACCTTTTATCCCTTAAAACCATTGGAGATCAAGCATGCATTAAAATTGCTCATTACAACATTTTTCGGTTTCCACTTGCAAATACGCCGCAGAGGTTTAAGACAGTGCAAGGTCCCCAAAACCCATGGAACCGGTATCAACTAGTTTCAAGACGGTCCCAACTTTCAAGAGGTTTGGGTAAGTTTCCAAAAAGAAGTTCAAAATTGATGTTTAAGGGAGTCATTGTCTAGAGCATGGGATATGGACAGAACTACCAAGTTGCAGTATAATCCCTTTACATCACACCTGAGTAAGTATAAAAAGGAAATACTTCTACAATCTCGAAGTGTCCATAATTCGGAAAAGGGTTACAAAAAGGAATAATCTCAAGATTCCCTTTTTTATACATTGAAATAGAGAGGGCGAGGAGGGGCAACCAACATAGCTACTCCCTCTAGCTGCTGTCAGTAGAGTCACATACTTACTAGTAAATGTTTGAATTTAGATGGCGGTGAAATTGTCACTAAGCAGCACCTGCCACCATCAGTCTGAAGAAGGCCTGCCCATCGACAAAGCTCTCCAAGGTGCTAGAGGACCGGAATCCATTCACCAAAGTGAGACACATGCACCATTACTGCAAGTGGAGTCGAACTCATGACCTCACATATGGAGTATTAGCCTATATATTTAAGCCACCATGCCTGGTAACAAGGACTTGTCTTAAAAGTTGATTATTTTTGGTTGTTGACAAAGAAATTATAGGTTATTTCCCTCACAGCCACACCACCAAATTGGTTATTAAAGTTAAGGTGGATGGCCCTCTACTTCTGTGAGAGGAAACATGAAGGAAGTCTATTTATGGCCAGATTAAATTAAACATTCTGTTTATTACCAACATCAAAAGGCAGGGGCAAGACAATAGATGGCAGTTCAGGCTTTCACGCTTGACTTCGCACTCATGAAAATTAATCATGAGAGCAACCAGTAGTTCACTTATCATAGCTCTACATAACAAATGCATTTCCAGCATAATGGCCTGAGAAGATGAAAAGCATAACTGGACTTTGTAGCAAAATGATTCCGAGGAGCAACCCATAAATCAGCAGTTCAAGCTTTAAAGTCCATATCTTCATTGGCCAATAACCCAAGCAGTAAGCACGATAACCAGGAAAATAGTAGATAGATATTCAATTTCAAGTGCCAAAAAAGGCGCATGTCCGATCAAGCAAGGCAATAATGTCAATTTCTTTAATAGAAATGTCTTGACACCATGCTCCATCATAAGGGAAACGATATGTACTTCACAATCTCCGGACTCCAGGAGTATGCACTAAAGTAATGTAGGAAATGAGAAACCAAACCAAAGATATGTTCCCAAGAGACCCAAAAGTCCAGAAAAGATGGAAAGGAACAGAATTATAACTAATGAAGCAGCGCTTCAAAGAGCATGGTGATTGGGAGAATACGCTAAACAACTATAAGACTTTCTATTTTAGCAGAATTTTTTTAGAGAGAAGTACACAATGTACTTTTAAATGAGATAGAGAGATGAAAGGGTAAAGAAAAGGAGAGGAAAAGAACAAAGAGACACAATGGCAAGAGGGAGAGGGACTGCAGGCAAAGGTGAAATGTCAAAGCTAGGACAATTCACCAGTAGATGCCAGAATACACTTTGGCTTGACATCAGAGAATTACTTTTGAGGTCAAGCTTGTGCATCCCTTTTCAACCAATTGGTCAAAAAGATGTGTAGTTGTGCCATGTTTGAAAGTTCCTTATAATTGTATGAAACTTCCACACATTCTAGGAATCAAGAAAAGCCACTGACATTTCGCGGCATAAGCCACAAAAGACTTTTTGAAGAGATATGGAACATGAGGTCCCAAGCAACCTACCAGTGAAGTAGGAGACGGTCTGCCATCTCGCTGGCTCTTTTGCACAACAGCACTCCCCTATAATAATACTTCCTTTAAACCAAATATTCAAAAATAGGGACATCAAAGCTCCCTTCACAAGGAAAAGAATGAATACAAGATTTGCAGAACGAATTATCAGAAGCTATGCAATTAGTCGAGGAATCAAACAACCAAAAATGCAAAAGTAAACAGCAAAATGCCGGAGAGAGAGAGAGAGAGAGAGAGAGAGAGAGTGCTCACATCAAGAAATTTCTATTTACTCCAACTAATCCAATTCTTTGGACTTCCAAAAATAGACGGAAAAACTAGATATAAACATGAGAGTGTTCTGAAAGTGGAGCTTGTATGGGGATAACTTCAGGCTCTCCATCTCCTTGAAAGGAAATCGTATGTGTCCCTTGCACTCCTCCTTTCCGCCTTATACAAGGCATCCATCAACTTTTCCCTCGTTGATTCATAGATGTTAATTCTTCGATCAAACATGTCTTCTGCAAATTTCCTCAACTCTGAGAACCTACCCAAAGTGCAGAGGCCAAGAAGCAAGGCATTTGCACTTGCATCAAGATGCAAGAAGCAGTTGTCAATCATGTAGTTCCATATATCAACACCTGTCTCAGGATCGTCACCGTTGAAAAACATAGATATGGCCATGGAACAATTAGAATGAGTTGGTGGCAACTCATTCTTGATCATCTCAACAAAAAATTTGGCTGCTTCACGGACCTTCTTGTTTTTAACAAGACATTCAAAAATCATGTTATATGTCAAGGAATCAGGAAAAGCACCATGAAACACCATCTCATCTAGCAGCCTGAATGCATTGTCAGTGTCATCATTTTTGCACAGCAGACCGATCATTTGGTTGTACATGAACAAGCTAGGCATCAACCCACTACTGACCATGATATCCCACAATAGGATACAGCTGTGTGAATCATCGCTCTTGCTAAGAATATCAAGGGCAGTGGAGAAAAATTTCAAACCTGGCAAGCAGTTTTTTCCCTTCATCACCTGGAGAAATTTGATGGCCTCCTCAGCATGCGACCCACGAACCAGAGTAGTCAAGAAAGCATCATAAGACGACATATTCTGCGAACTCCATCCAATGCGGGCAACCATTTCCCCAAAAGTGTTCTTGGCCTTGTCCACATTTCCCTCCTTCTCCCACCCTTCAAGCAGAATTGCAAATGTATCCCCATCTGGGGGTATCTTCCCCTTGATCTTATCGTAAACCTCCAATGCTCTCATCGTCTGCATGTCCTCAGCACAAATAGCGCTCAATATCGAGTTAACTGCCACAGTATCCTGTTCAACCCCATACTGGTCCATCACATCAAAGCTCATGACCGCCTCGTTGACCCGACCAGCACTGCAGTAGCTCGAGAAAACCGACGCGAATGTCGCCATCGACAGCGCACCCTCTCGCTTCATGGAGCGTATAGCATCCCACATTTGCTCAAACGCCTGGTTCTTGCCGAGCAAGTCGACCATGAGGTTCCACGCGATCGCAGAGTGCTTGTGCTTCTGGCCGGCCCACCGGAAGAACTTCACAGCCGAAGTGGGGTAATTGTATGAATACTTAAGGACTTCTTCCACGAGGATTGGGTTCGCAGGGATCTCGGTGGAGTCGAGCGAGGCCTCGATCTCCCCGGGCGACGCCCGCGCAAGGATATCGCACACGGTCTTCGCCAACGGGGAGATGTCATTAGCATGGACATGGGAGGGGAACTGAAGGGGCTGCAAGTCCGGCGGCAGTCTCAAGCTGGCGTGGTTCGTCAAAAGTTGAGAAGACGGTACGATTTTAGGCGGGTATCTAAACCCCGATCGCCCCAGGTGTTCGGCCATGGCTTCCATCAAAGCAGAGCGACCGAGAGACTAAAACGCGAAAAACCCAGAAGCAGAAATTCTCAATCTACCATCCCAATCGCTGCCGAATTCCCATAACCCACTAACGCAAAGCATCAAATTCGCTGCGAAACTCGCAAAGTTCGAATCTTTCTTCCCTCTTTGTACGTGAATTCATATGGGTATGTACAATTCGTGCCTTTCGTGTACGTGCTTGAGGAGAGAAGACCGAGCAGAGAAGGAACCTCGAGAAAGATGGCAGCGGGCAGCGCCGACCGAGCTTCCGGCGACCGTCGTTGACCGAGAAAAGCCTGGTGATCGATCGTGTCGTAGCCGGAGGGAGAGATCATCAGTCAAACGCTCGAGAAGAAGAGAAGACGAGGACGAACGGAGAGCTAAAACCTCCCAAGTGCCGCTCCGGTTGGAAAATACCTCCTCAAGATTTATAACTTTCGAAGCCCATTCAAATTGCTATAATAGTTTTTCAATCAGGTGTTTTTTTTTTTTTTCAATAAGCGAGGACTCCACCATGGGTGCCCGGTACCCGAACAGCACCGGGCCTTATACCTCAAAAGAGATTAGCACAAACTTAAGACGCTAGCATTTAGAGATTCGAATTTGCGACTTCAACGATGAAAAGTAAGCCCTAAATCATCACAGTTACCTACCGATTTTCAATCAAGTGTCTTTCCATATTGCATCCGTTCAAGTGAAATAACTTCTATTTTTCTATGACATAATGCCATGTAATTTTTTAATTCATTCCCGAAATTTTCAACGTTTTTTAAAGACGTTAATCGCAAGTATCATAACACGTCTAATTTGTGGAAATTTTTTTAAAAAAATGTTATGACATTAAAGTGATTAATTAAATGTTGTGATACTTAAGTGAATAATTTTTTAAGAAGTCGTGATTTAAGAAGTCGAAAAAAAATTATGACATACAAACCAGCACCGTACAAAATTTATTTATAATAGTAATAGCAACTGAATTTAATTAGGAAGAGGGTGGATATGATTTGGAAGAAAACAATCCTAAGATTGAAAAAGGGGCCGATGAAAGAGTGGCTTGGAGCAAAATGGGCTCGAACGAGGCTACAAAACAGTGAGCGGTGACATCCGAAAAAGGTCCATCTGGACTGACACGACTTCACCAAAGGCATTTATACCTGAAAATGAAAAGGACCTTTAAGCCATGAAGGCCTCTGACAAAACGCTGAGGTGTTCAGAGATGAAAATTGCAAGGCCTCTTAGGCAAAGCCGAAATTTCTAAAAGCCCATGACCCTTCATTTGGCATTTTTGGGATGCTGCTTTTAGGGTTAACGAATTTTCTTTTGGCTTCAGACTTTGTGTTCACAAATATTTTCATACTTTAGTCTTGGCCTTATAAACTGTTCACTTTCTCTCTCTCTTTGAAACAGACGTTGCACATCTAGATCACAAGTGTGAAGCTCCACCAAGAATTACGCGAGGCCAACCGAACGTCACCGAGAGTGACTGAGGGTCACCAAAACTCATTGATGATTACAAGTTTGTTAGGTGAGATCTAGAGGATTGCGACCCAAGCGAAGATTTGGTCGAGTAAAGAACCATCAAGGGCCATCAAGGGTCACTGAGGTTGAGGCCCACCAAGTCGTTCAACCTTTATCTCCAAACCTATGTCACATAAGGTTGCGTTTGATAGTCCAGATTTGAGTTTGCATAGGATAATTTGTTATCCTATTTGATGTTTGGGAATGTCCATTGGATTGGACAAACCCGGATCTAGATAAAACACCGGATAAAAAATCCAGGGGAGGGGGTGGGATAAGCCCGGATTGGATAAAAAAATTTTTTAAGGAAAGAAAAAACTTAACAAAAAGAGAAGATATCACAAGCATCTACGTCAAATGGATGCCTCCGCCTCTCCAATTCATTTGTCAGCTCTCTTCTTCCACTTCTTCTCCCATCTTCGCTTCTCGTACGCTAGCAATTGGGTGCCCCTTCCTTTGGATCATGGACTTGCTTAATCCAATGACCAAGTACGTTGGATGTCTCAAAGGAAGAGGGGAAGATGGTGATGGTGATGAAGCAACTATAAATCTTTTGTATCATTGATAATTTGGGATCTCAATTGATTTGAGGCAATGCAAAGACTACTTCGATAGTCACCTAAAATTCCCCCACCCCCCTCTCTGTCGTAGTCTAAGATTTACCGATTTGCGTTGCCGTTGCACGGCGATGTTGGTGCTCGTTGTTTTCAATGGTGGCCACTACAGAGGTGGCCACAATTCCTAAATCTAGGGCTTTTCCATGGCCTTTAATTAATTGAATTTTCTATTTTTTAATTTTATAATTTAATTGAATATCATATTTATTTTTTAATCTTATCCTGAAGTGCGCCAAACACTTGATAGGATTAGATATGTTCGCCTTTATTATCCAAAGGATTTAATATCCTACTTTATCCTATCATATCCTGATTATTATCCCGACAACCAAACGCAACCTAAGGTCACAAGACATTGGTGACTCATCCCCTAGGGTCACACAACCTTAGCGATGTGCCGCCACTAAAATTTCCAGCCCTCTCTTTAGTGCCGAGGGTTGCTTTTGAGCCTCTATCTTCAAATCTATTGCCTTAGGTTGCATAACCTCAGTGTCGCCCAATTGTTACCTCACTTATGGTCACACGACCTTAAAGATAAGTTGTTGGTAGAGCTTTTAGCTTTCCCAATGGCTGCCAAGAGTCGCTTGAGCTGACCCATTCTTTTATTTTTTTTCTCTTTTTAAAGATTTTAGCAAACAATCTTTTACAAAGTGGTCACACACATTGTAATTCACAATCCCTGTCAAAGAGAGAGGGGATGATTGGGGAGGTCAATACCAATTAGGCCAGTCTTTACACTTGGCAAGCCTCCCCGCCAAGTAACATACGATAGCAATGACAACTGAATTTAGTTAGGAATGAGGGTGAACACGACCCGATTTGGAACAAAATTAACCTAACATCGAAAAGCAGACCAGCGAAAGCGTGGTTTGGAGCAAAAGGACTCGAACTACATTAGAACATTGAGTGGTGACCCCCAAAAGAGGCTCTATCTGATTTCACACAACTTCACCAAAGGCATGTATACAGTATACCTGTAAAAGACCTTTAAGCCAGGAAGGCCTTGGACAAAAGGCTGGGGCGTTCAGCGATGAAAATACAAAGGCCTTAGAGGCAAAGTCGAAATTTCTAAAAGCCCATAATCCAATGTATCCCAGCTGTATTGGGCATTTTTGGAATGTTGCTTTTAGGGTTAACGATTTTTTTTTTCCTTCCAACTTTGTGGTCCTGGCTAGGGGTGAGCAGCGGTCTAGGGTCGACCCTGGACCAACCCTGGACCGGCCCAACCCCGCCGGGTCCCGGGTCCGGTTCCCAGGGGACCGGGTCGGTCCTCGGTCTCGAAATTTCGGGACCAACACCGTGCGGGTTGGTCCTCGGCCCCAGAAGTTTTGGGTCGGTCCAACCCCGGACCAACCCCGTATATTATATTATATTATATATAATTCTTTTATATATTCAAACCTAAGTAAAATGTCTCGTTATATTATATTATATTGAAATGTTTTATCAATAACACTAATAGTAATTTCAATTTAAAACTTTTGTTGAGTATTAATTATGTGTCGTTTGTTTTGTTTTCGGGTGTTTAGAAGTTCAAGTGAATTAACAAGATGTGAATTTATATATTCATGATTTATATTAAGTATTTTGAACTTTTTATAGTTTAATTGTATTCTACTAATGAATTTCACCGCACTTTGCTTTTCAATTTGTGTCAAATGGTAGAAGTTTTTGAATAGTAGAGTAATATTGCAGTTGCTACGGTGATTTGCTAGTCAAGTGGTGTAAAGCTCATTTTTTGGTTAAGTGGACTCTACATGATCAAATGCAGGAAAACACCTTTGCATATGGTGTTATGAATATTAAAAATAGATGATTACAAGAACTTTCCATCTTGTCTCATATCTCGATGAGCGGTTAGCAAGTATGAAATTTCTATTGTGTCATCTTAAATTTGCTAAATATGTATTGGTATTTATAATTTAGTTGCACAATACTGCATTGTCAATGAATGTGTAATTTGAATTTGTAGGTTTGCTTTTTTAGGGAGTATAAAAAATAACACGAAAAAAATTATCGATCGGTCTCGGGTTGACCCTGGAACCGGACCGAACCCATTAGGTCGGTCCGGTCCTTGGTTCCAGGCTCAATAGGGTCGGTCCTCGGTCCTAAAAATTGAGGACCGACACTGTACGGGTTGGTCCTAGGGTTAGGGGGTGGCCCGGACCAACCCGGACCATGCTCACCCTTAGTCCTGGCCTTATAAATTGTTCACCTTCTTCCTCTTTGAAACAGACGTTGCACATCTAGATTGCCGGTGTGAAGTTCCACTGATGGTTGCAAGAGGCCAACCGGATGTTGCGGATAGTGGCCGAGGGTTGCCAAACTCATTGATGGTTACAAGTTTATTTGGTGAGACCTAGAGGGTTGCGACTCACATGATATCTGGTCAAGTAGAAAATTGTCGAGAGCCACCAAGGTCAAGGCTTGCCAAGTCGCTCAAGCATTTATCTCCAAATCTATGTCGCCTCAGGTCACAAGATATTGACGACTTATCCCCAAGGTCACACAACCTTGGCAATGTGCTGCCACTAGAGTTTTCAGCCTTCTTTTTGGTGCCGAGGGTCACTTGAGCCTCTATCTTCAGATCTATGTCGCCTTAGGTTGCGTGACCTCAATGTCGCCTCACCTCGGGTCGCATGACCTCAACAATTATTACCTCACTTGTGGTTGCACGACCTTAGCGATGGGCAACCAATGGCGCTTTCAACTTTCTCAATGGCTGCCAAGAGTCACTTGAGTTAACCCATTCTTCTTCTTTTCCTTTTTTTTTCAAAGAATTTAGCAACAGTCTTTTACAAAGCGGTCACGCACATTGTAATTCACCATCCCACCGTGGCAACCCCAAAGTTGGTCGGCTTTGTGTGACCACAGACCTAGGGCCGTGCCAAAGAGGGCAACTGGCACGACCACTGTCAGAGAGAACTAACAGAGATTGCAACCTTCATAGCCACGGCTCCTTCTTTCTCTCTGTGGCTCAAAAAATTGAACGAAGAGGAGGGGCCAAGGTCCCCACTTCAGCTATGGAGGCCACTCGCCTCAGGTGACCGGGGACATTCATGTGCGTTCGTCCATTTCCTTAGCCTCGGTGTCATGGGGAAGAAGCAGACGGCTAGATATGGAAATAAAGAAAAGAAAAGTGATTAATAATGCATTAAAAAAATAAAAAAGTCATCTCAAACCATCCAGCTTTAATGATTGAGATGTGTCCTCACAAGGAATGCATAATTAATGGTCGAGAAAAATTCCCTAAAGATTGGAGCCCAAGTCGAGTTATCATCTATTTAGGTGGCGTTTGGTGTCATTTTTTGTTTTTTTTTGTTTTCAGTCATAAACAAGAAAAAAAAACATTATCCTCTTTGTTAATTTGTAAAGTCATTTCTTGATCAAAATGGTGTTCGATTGTGCCCAACGACATTGTTTATTTAACATCATTTTTACTGGACACGAATCATCATATTTATAATTTGCTAGTCATAGTTTTTGTTTATCTACAAGTCAAATTCTAACAAAAGCAACATATATCCTTGACCACATAAAGAAGAAACCCCTAATCTTATTTCTTAAATAAAGCGATATGATGATTGATATTTATTAGATGAAAGAGAGTTCCAAATATTCAAAGAAAAACAAAAAGATAAAATTCAAAGGACACTAATATCTCTTATCACTTTACATAAAGGAGATCACTAGTGCTAACAACCAACGATATGCGACTACCATGATTGAACATATCGATAGGTGCTCATAGTTCTATCCAATTATATGTCAAGAATTTAATGTCAGTTCTTAAATATGACAGTACAAGTTGAAATTTCCTGTCGGACATCCAAAATCATGAACCGCAAGAACCACTTTTCCTGAACATGAAAAATGACAAATCCCCCGCTTTCGAAATGGTAGACTCCATATGATTTTTTTTTTTTTGACATGATTAGTTTTATCTATAGTCAATTCAAACGAGACTTTCCACATTAAAAAAAAAAAAAAAAAGAAACCTGTATTTCTAAGCGTGATCCAATGTTGTCTTTGCTCTTCAAATTCTGTAAATTTAAGTACAAATTTCCAGTCCTACATCCAAAATCAAGAATCACAAGAACCGTTTTTCCAGGACATGAAAAATGAAAAATTCCTGACTTTCCAAATACGGGACCACATTCGATTTGTTTTTTTCCGAGAAAATCAGTTTCATCCATAGTCAATCTAGACGAGACTTCCCACTAAAAAAACAAAGGAAGAAAAGCTGTATCTCTAAGCGAAATCCAACGGTGTTTTCGCTCTTCAAATGCTCTAAATTTACTGTTCCTGAACGAAAACCATCGACGTAATCCATCCCTAGACCGTGCGAACAGCGAGAGTCCATCTGGCATTTTCCACAGCAGACCCAGAAGCGCCACGCCGTGCCGTGTCCGCATGCGTCTGAATCTTCGCCGAGATAACGCAGGAGCGAGGACAAACGGTGCTGCATCGTCTGCATCTGCATCCGTCAGTGGTTGGATTGGAATTTGTCCGGAGGTCACGCCAGGAAGTTTCCATTCCAAGACGATGCAGCAGCGGATCCCCAATAAGGGAAAAAGTCTCCAGCCCACTCGCTAAGATTATTCTCTCCTCGAATCGATTCCAGGGCATAATCGCTCTTTTGCCAGGTCTTTCCTAGAGGTCAAATGGCCCCCACTCTAAAGCTTAAACCCACCCACTCCTCACCCCCCCCGGCAAGTCACATATAGAAAGAGAGAGTTCAACTTCCATGTGATGGAAAGGTCATTTGGTCCTTGCTGAGTATGTCGCGATCGCAATCCCCGGCGACAGTGAAAACATAATCAGGTCTCTTCGCAGGAAGTCCCGGCGAGCCGAAAGACCGCCGGGAGGATTGGGTTGCATAGATCAGACATGTTTGCAATTCATCCACATTCCGTAGCTTTCCTGTGTGCCGATTCGAGATGAATATCAGGTAATTCTTCTAGTTACACAACATTGAACTGTGGCACCATCACATTCACGAGAAAACGCATCAGATTTCTTCTGGTTAAGCCTTGAAATCTCTGTCTCTGTCTCTCGCTCTGTCGCTCTCTCTCTCTCGCATAGTCCACCTAATGTTAGGTGAATTTCACCAGCTTCATGGAAAAGCACAGGTTGGGCAGGAGCCCTTTT
This sequence comes from Eucalyptus brandiana, assembly GCA_014182725.1. Lineage (NCBI taxonomy): Eukaryota > Viridiplantae > Streptophyta > Magnoliopsida > Myrtales > Myrtaceae > Eucalyptus > Eucalyptus brandiana. The sequence goes on along the minus strand of CM024672.1, from coordinate 10,584,482 downwards.
TTCCTCTAGGAGGTCATTATTTGATTCGATACCAAAACCGTTCCCCAGCACAGCTCATAAGGACTTTTGCCCCTCCTTCCAAGCAACGAAAGACTGCTCCTTTGGAATGAATCCTTTCAACCACTCGCCAAAGAAAAGCAACAGAAGTCATCCACCACCCCAAGCAAGCCAAGGGCCACTTCCATTTTCTTGAGTGACCTTCAAGCCTTCCCCTCTTCCTAGCCTCTCTCTCCCTCCAGCTCTCCAAAAGAAGAATCAGCCAAGCAAAGCATCCTGGAATGGGAAGCCGCCAGCCCGGCCTCACCGCCTTCCTGCTCTCCTTGCTCGTCGTCGCTCTCGCCGTCGTGGCAGTCCTCTCGTGCGTCGCGGCCGAGGTCAAGAAAACCAAGGTGAGCATTGCGGAGAAAGAGTAGTCGTTACTTCATTGGAGTCAATTGGGGTCGGTGGTGATGTCGTGTGATGTGATGCTTTCGTTCTGTTCCTCAAGGTGAGGCAGCTCAAGTGGGACGGCAAGCTGTGCTACTTGCCTGGGAGCGACGCGGTCAAGTACGGGGTCGCGGCACTGGCCTGCCTCTCGGCCGCACAGGTGGTCGGGTATGCTGCGGTATGTGCCGGCTTTTGCGCCAGAGATCGGAAGGGCGTCGAGAGGCGCAAAGGGAAGAGGCTGACGATCACGGCAGCTCTCTTTCTGGTTTCGTGGTAGGTCACCTGTCTTTCGTTCGAAGCAGACCCGTCTGCATTATTGCAGGGGGTTGGAGTTTGGCGTTTGGTATGCTTCTCAAGTCACAATAATGGATTTGACTCGATAGCGGTTGAACGAAAAAAGCCATGAATTATTGGTTGACTGTACGTCCAAAATCGATTTATCCATTACAGAACAGTTCGATGGCAGGAACAAAACCGGTATTAGATGATCGTTATGCGGGTTCTGAACTAATTTTGCTGTATCAGGACGAGCTTCGGGGTGGGGGCAGTGGTGCTCGGCGCGGCGACGAGCATGAGCAGAGAGCAGCCCTACGGGAAAGGATGGCTCGACGGCGAATGCTACCTGGTCAGGGATGGAATGTTCGTCGCCTCGGCGGTACTGGTCGTGATCGCATCAGGCAGCACGCTCTGCCTTGCTGTGATGTCCATGAAGAAGGGTCGGATCGAGCAGGACCTCAAGCTGCACCCGCAGGCCGGCTGAAAAAGAGTAGGACCGATCGCGAAAGTAACGAACGAATCGACTCGTTTTTCGCCGGAGATCCGTCGCTAGCTTGCTCTTTCCTGAGGAGCATCGCGCCAATCGAGCAGACCTGGCTCCGATTGGCGACAATTAGAATAGGAAGCGAGCGACAATTAGTAATAAGAGTAAGAATTAGGATCTTTAACATCTTGGTTATTCTTTGCCGGAAGTATATAATAACTTGTTTAACATGTTTGGTGGCAACGAAGCACTTTTCTGTACGCTGTAGCAACTTACTCTATATGGTCAAGAGAGAGCATTCTAAACAATTTTGGCCGACCGCCCGCCTGCCCCCCGGGCTTCGGCATACGGCTTATGAGGTGGGGGCACGCTAATTCACAAGTTCGGGGCTACTCGCTAATCAAAAATTTCAGTCATGAACATTTTTATGATTAGTGTCCCTAGTGTCGCGAGAAAAATGTTCTATAGAATTAACCCATGTGGCCGCATAATAAATAGTTAACGATAGTGTTAATCTACATAGATTAAGCCTATGTAATGACTTCTTGTCGGCCTTGCTTAGCCGACTCGCCATTCGAGAGGGGCTCGGCCCTTCGGACATCTGGCCGGACGAAAAATTGCGGGCTTGGGCAAGCAGCTCTTCTTTGCGGGCTCGATCCGCCTCGTCAAGGCCTTGAATGGGCCTAGCTACTTAATGAATTGTCTGAAGCCCAACCATGTTGGGCCTAACCAAGTGGAAGTTCACGGAGCCGACTCAAACCCGACCCGGTCCATTGTCCAACATAATGTGCCCTTGGAGGCAAGTTCTGCTTGAAAACCAGGAATTTACTTCCCCACGGTTGGTGTAAGCGCGTCACAATCGTACTTTCATTTCACGTCCGTTTATATTGTCTGTGAAAAACTATAAAGTTCTACCTAACTCGATAGTCGATAGTAAATTGACTTATAAAGAATTTCATGTACGCGGAACTTATGGATGAGTGTAATCCATTATAATGTTCCGATCACAGATGCATTGTCCTTTGTAACACTTCTAAATGAGGCACAGTTTTTGACTTGGATTGTCATAAGAATCATGAAAATGTATTTGTAAAATTGCAAAATTCACCATTACCCCTTAGCTAATTCGCTAAGTTAGATTTACTTTTAAGATGTGAGGGTATGATTATACATATAGGTTAGGGTTAATTATAGCTAAATGATAGGTTCGTTTGGTTGATTTTCTTTTTGTTAAAAAGTGGTGTGCAGCACACTGGTATAAAAATAATAGGAGTGTCATAATTTTCGTAAGATGCTCACTTGAATACTATAACTTTTTTTTTTCACTTACTTGAATGCCATCAATTTAAAAAATCTATTACTTGAGTGCTATCAACAATTTGTTTAGCCAAAAAATACAACATGGCAACTAGTCGTCCTATGTGGTTTTGTCGATGCTAACATAAACAATTTTTAAATATTTTATTATTATTTTATTATTATTTTTTTATATTTCACTTTCTTTCTTAAGGCTGGTGGAAGTCACCAACATGAAACCCCCTCAGCTGAGAAGGCCCTAGGCAAGGGCATCGTAGCCTCACCAATTGGGGGCAAGGCCACCTCGCCCATATTTGGCGATTGAGGGCAAGGGTTTCACAGGTAGCAAAATTGGCTAGAATTGGCACTCAAGTAATTGATTTTATTCCAATATGATACTTAAGTGAGCAAAGAAAAAAATATTTGAGCGCCATACGAAAGTTATGACACTCCTCTTGTTTTTCTCTCAAGCACATTATTTTGATAAATTGATGGTATATATAACAAGGCATGCAACGAGATGCAGATTAAATCTCTTGTCAAAGCACTAATATAAAGCGAGGTGGACTTGGTGTGGTGAACCGAAAGGGCAAATGAAAAGGAAACGTGAGATGTAAAATTGAAATATTTGTTAAATCATAATATAAACTGTTGGGAATAACTGATCCCCGAAAACCGGATTCGACACTAAATCGAACCCCTAAATCAATGCGGAAGACGAAGCCCGGGAAAACACGCATCACCGATCGTAAAGCACACCACGGATTCGAGCGTACCTTGTTAGCCACAGATTGATTAGACACCAATCTTTGAAGAAGAGGAAGAAATTCGATCCGATGACGCCTTGAATGGGAGAAAACAGTGCCTTGAACTTACTGTTCTTTTTGGAGGGAGAGAGAGCGTGGGAGAGAGGAGGACGTACGTACGTTGATTCCAACGGTTGTCTTCTCTCTCTCTCTCCTCCCTTTTATACCTCTCCCCTTCCACGGGCCCTATTCCCGTGGGCCGGGCTTTGGGCCCAAAGATGGGCGGACGGGCCGTAAGCCCAATTCCAATAAATCCATCATCTCCCACTCGCACATGGTGGTACAAAACCAACATGGGCGGACAGGCCTTACTCAGCCCCATCAGAGAAAATTCATCATAGACTCTCACTTATCATGGTGGGCCGAATAGAATCCTCTTTTCCTCTCTTCAACATTCATACCGGTGAATAATCCGTGCGACCAGCATACTTTGAGAGCTCGTTGCCATACATCTGTTAGGAATATATAGCGGCTCATAATGGGCATCACACTCCGAGTAGACTTAGTATGCGTACCCTAGATCGATCGATCACATTTATATCTCTCTTGATCTCTTTTAAACAATGATATATATATTGTATTCACAATTATGATTATCACAAAGAAAGGCAGTCATAATTGGTTAACCTAGGTGAATACAAAACCACAATGTGATTCTCCATAATCGATCTTCCTCTTTCCTTCAAACTCTCAATTTCGGTTCAACTTGCTTTTCTAGAAATGCCCCATTAGATCGAATCACTCATGACCATTGGCAATATCCTAAGATAGCAAACACTAAATAGAAATCTCGAGAATAAGTAAGAGTCATGAGGGGACTAAAAAATTGAGGAACTCTCTTGTCCTCAAGAGTCTCACACGACATAAAAGTTGAGATCAAACTTTTGTCACTCTTATTGGTCGTCTCATGCATACGTAGTATGAAATACGTATTACGGTATTAACTCCTTTCCCATGGAGCGTATGTCTACACCTTTCAATACCGTACGGATGATAGTTCGGACATACCCAATGTCTAACTTGAGTTCACGTATCTACTCATTCACAAAATTCATCGAACTCACATCGGCATCTTAGACGGATAAGGTAAAATATGTGGGGTATTTTACTTTCGGACATAGTAAGTATTATGTCCTCATCTTAACACTCGTTAAGGCGACATACGTGTTTTAAGCTTGAGCTCTCGATTATCACCCGGATAATAAGCTTAAAAGCGTCTCATCTCTATTTATCACACAAGTAAATAGAGGCGATTACCCGTGTGAGTGGGCTAATCTTACATCCGTCCGACATACTTCTCAACTTAAAGTAATGCACTGAGCATTAAGATGCATAAAGATCAAACAAAGATTCATAGGCATTAATGATGAAAACACAAATTCATCAAATTGTGAACACTTAAGGAAATCACAATATTCAGTACATCAGCTTCTACGCAACCCATAGAGATTTCATATGGCCACAAAACACATCTCTGGGTATTGGCTTTGTCATAGGATCTGCTACCATTCTATGCGTAGTATGTACTCTAAGTTCACGTCCATTCGTGCAACCATATCCTTTACAAAATTATACTTGGTATCTATATGTTTGGTCTTGCCATGATATTTTGGATCTTTGGTGTACGCTTTTGCTTTGCTTGGCTATCACAGTTAACAAATAACAAATCTGCAGCACTTCCAATAACACCTAAATGATCCAAAAATCTCTAAAGCCAAACATCTTCTTACACTACTCATTGATAATGCCACAAACTCAATTTCTATCGTGGACAAGGCTATACACGTTTGTTTCTTCTTTGCTCCAACATATGGCGCCATTATTCGGTAAGAAAACAAAGCTAGAGGTAGATTTCCTTTCATTTAAATCTCCTCCCCAATCAGAATCAGGATAGCCTTAGAGTCGCAGATCCTTTCCTTAATAACTCATCGTCTAATCGGCAGTTCCTTTAGATACCTCGGTATTCTCATGACTTTCCATTGTCTTTGGACTGGATTGGATTGGTATCTACTCACCATTCCAACCGCAAAACATATGCCAGTCTTGTACACATCATAGTGTATATCAAGCTTCCAACGGCAGACTAGCATAAGGAACATGTTTCCTTTATTCCTTCTCTTGTGGAGTCCCCGGACACGAGTCTATGGCTCAATCCTTCACATTTTGCAATAGGAGTGTCTATGGGTTTACAGTCTTGCATACGAAATCGTTCAAGAACCTTATTTATATAGGTTTCTTGCGAAAGAGACACCGATCTCTTCGAACGATCTCTTGAAATCTTAACTTCAAGAATGTATGCGGCCTCACCCATATCCTTCATAATCAATTTCTTCGTTGATTATACCCTTCGCCACAAGGCGAGCCTTATGCCTTTCTATCGAGCCATCGGCCTTTCGCTTTATTTTGAGAACCTAGTTGTTCCCAATTTACTCTGCGTCCTTTTGGAAGATCAACCAGTTCCTAAACATGGTTTGACTTCACCGACTCCATTTCCTCTTTCATTGCATGAATCCATTTTTCCTTATTAGGGCAATTTAGAGCCTTATTAATATTTCTTGGCTCATCCTCATCTTGTGGAGCAACCATAAAAGCTTCCCTTTCAATGTCAAAACATTGACGGGGAATACTTTGGCAACTTGTTCACCGTATGGGAGATTGTACACTTAGCACATCATTCCCCATCATGCTCCCACTTGGATTAGGTAATGATGATGTTGTCACATCGGTGGTTGCAATTGAGAATGAGTTGAATTCAATTCATCACATCTCATATTACTCCCACTTGGACGAACTCCACTGACATCATTATCTTGATCCAAGGTTTCAAATAGGGAACAATCTTCCCTTATTTTGCCCTTCTTAGGAAATTCATCCACTAAGGATGTGACATCTCGTGATTCAATTCAGTTATACTCCCACTTTCCTACTCACCTATGAACACATACCCTTTCGAGTGTTCACAGTATCTCATGAAAATACTCTTATTTCCTTTTGGGACCCAATTTCCCAAACTTGTGAGAGGACTCATGAATATAGGCGGAAGACAACCCCATGGCTTAAGAAAACTTAAGTCCGGTTTTCTAACCTGTCCATAACTCATATGGAGTGGAAGCAAGCGATTTGGAAGGCATCCGGTTAAGTATATAGGTAGCGAGTTAACAACGCATCACTCCGAAAAGTGATAGGTAAGTTAGCATGCACCATCATGGACCTAACCATTTCTAGTAGGGTTCTGTTTCTTCTTTCCACAACACCATTTTGTTGAGGAGTATATGGAATAGACAACTATCTTTATATTCCTTTTTCATCACATAATTTTCGAACACATCGATAAATATTCTCAATCTCGATCGGATCTCAATGCTTTTATTTTCTTGTCTAATTGATTTTTCGCCGGGTTCATAAACCTTCGAAACAACTTATGCTTGATTCATGAGAAATCAAATAGACATGTCCGACTCGAGTATGATCATATATAAAAGTGATGAAATAAACAGCCCCTTGCCTTCCTCTCATATTCATTGAAACAGACGTCCAAATAGATTAAATGCGAGAGGAAATCCAGCTCTTTTATCTTTTCTAAATGGTTTCATTGTTATTTTCCCTACTAGGCAATGCTCACTTATGGACAAATCGACTTTTCAATATTGTCCAACAAGCCCTCTATGGCTAGTCTATTCATATGTTGTTGGCCCATATGACCAAGTCTAGCATGTCACCATATTCACATCATTATCATATAAGGTAGAAGACGTGAAACAAGGGAATAACCTATTGACACCACCATAGTCAACATCTAGTATCAATAAAACCATCCAGAAAATAATCACAACCATAGTAGTTTGTATCCAAATACAAATCTACACTTCTATTATGGAAGTTCACACTAAAACCAAGCTTAACCAACGCTAAGACAGACATTAAATTTCGACGAATCTCCGAGCATATAGAACATCAAAGGTGCGTCCACCACTCATGTTCAATTGGCCGGTGCCAATTCCTTTACATCGGCTCTAGAGTTGTTTCCCATATGGATTCACTCGGTTCCGGTTGGTATCGTCGGAATTTCACGAAGGATCCTCTATCCTTTGCTACATGGTGCATCGTCGCCTCCGAATCTACATCCACAAAGGATTGGATTCGGACAATATCTGAACTTGACACATAAGCAAAGTTCTCAAATGTACAAGAGGTGTTGACCTTTTTTGACTCACAACAGTTGCAAGCATAGTGACATTTCTTGTCACAATTGTAACACCTCGCCTTTGACATTTTCTTCACTTGAGGACGTTTTCCTCTCTTGTGTTGGTTAACTCTTGATTTCTTGCAGTAAGGACTTGATCCTTTGTATTCCCACATATTGAACGAATCAATACGTTTGCGCTTAGAGCACAAAGCCCTTTCGAGCTAGAACCAAAGCATTGCAAATATCTTTGTTCGGCTCAAATACCGTTAGGCGGTCCTCTACTAGCTCAAGGTGGCGCATGGCATCCTTAAGATCTTCCATAACATGGTCAAGAGCTTCTAGTGCTTCTTGCTTTTCCAAAGCACATATTGAATCTTCTTATTCAATATTTCACAATTGTTACCGTTCATATCAGCAATCACGTTCTTAGTTGCTGAACCATCGTTCTTAACACATCAGACATCCATGCACGAATAATTAATGCCTATCATTTATGCATCCCTATTTGCATAGACCCATCATATTAATAAATAATTTCAAGTAAGGCTTGAGAATCAAAAGGTCACTATGTTTCCAATCATCCTCCAAAAATCCTAACTCAAAACTATCATTAATATGATTGTCATATGCAAAATCAATTCTATGAAGCTACAAAAGCTTCTAAAAACTACCCAGCATTAATTACCCACAAAGAACCAAAGAATAACAAAAAGCAAATAAAATCTAATATATAATAAAATAACAATGCTTTCACATAATACAACTATACATTACACTAAGCAATATATATACAGGGAAAAAATATCAACATGAAAAGAGATATTGACATCAAAAAACATCTCAAATTAATCCAAGGGATAAATAGGGAAAGTCCCTTTTAATCTGTCATTTAAAACATCTGAGAAAACTGAAGGCACATTTGCCAACCAAGGAAAAACTTTTGGAGAGCTTTCATGTCGCCACCAAGGCGCATTCACTCGGCGCCATGTGGCGCTCATTCTAAGGGTTGAAGTTTTGGCAACTCAATCCTATAAGATCTTCTCTTACAAAAGCTTCCACTAGCTTCCTATAATCCGGGACCACGTTGACCTCCCATAGCCGATCCAACACTGCTTGTCATTCGGGTGGAAGAGTGTTCATCAAAGCCGGCACCTTCCGAAAATCCGCATAAGATAACCATTCCAGGATGATTTCCGTATCATCCGATTGACCTTGATCACATGTGATACTAAATCACCGTCATGCCACCGATAATTAGCTAAATCGACATCGCCTTTTAAGTCTTGCATTTCCCTCGTCCCTTCTCGGGCTTGCGGTATCGCGCATAACTCATTATAGTCCCGCAACAAATGCGAGAATAATCCATAATTTTCATAAGGGAAAATACATAATTTTCCAAAATTCATGCAACAAATGCAGAATTAAAAAAAAATGGATCACTTATAATACACATAGGCATGACCGAAAAAGAAACAAATTCCTTTTTTTTTTTTTTTTTTGGGTCAACGGTCAACGGTCAAAGTCAACGGTCAACGGTCAAAGTCAACGGTCGGTCAACGGTCAACGGTCGGTCAACGGGTCAACGGGTCGGGTCAACGGGCGCGCGGGTCGGACCGGTCGGATCGGACGGACCGGTCGGGCCGGTCGGACCGGCCGCGCCGGTCGGACGAAGCCGGCCGCACGTGCGCGCGCGTGCGGTGGGCGCGTCACGCGAGGCGTCGGCCCGGCACGTGCCTCGCGCGTGAGCGTGCGCGTCACGCGGGCGTCGGCCGCACGTGCGCGGCACGCGCCAGGCTGATCGGGTCGGGTCGGTCGCCGTCGGGTCGGGTCGCCGCCGGTGGCCGGCCGGCAATCGTCGTCGGTGCGACGTCATCAATGACGTCATCTCCGACGGTTATCGACGGTTGGTGACGTCATGATGACGTCATTGAGTGACGCGTCATCACGCGTCGGTCCGCGGACCGGCGCGTGCCGGTTCCCGCCGCCGCCGGCGCGCACGTGCCGGTTCGCCCACCGGCGCGTGTGGCGCACGCGCCGGCGGCCGCCGCTTCCCAGCGCGTCGCGCCCACGCGTTAGCGCCTTCCGGCCGCGCGTGTGGGCGCGTGCGGTGGCTCCCGGCGGCGGTCAACACATCGTCGGACTCGTCTCGACGTCGCGCTTCATCCAGTGCCTTCAGAATTCGTTTTTGACTTACGAAAACTCAGAAAAATGGCCGAAGAAGTCTCGGGTGTCGGGATTTGTCGCCCGATCCGTACGGCCGAACTTCCTTTTGCGAAAAATCAATCAAAAAACATCAAATTGATCGGGAAAACGTGAACTAGGGCTCGATACCAATGTTGGGAATAATCGATCTCGAAAACCGGATTCGACACTAAATCGAACCCCTAAATCAATGCGGAAGACGAAGCCCGGGAAAACACACATCACCGATCGTAAAGCACACCACGGATTCGAGCGTACCTTGTTAGCCACAGATTAGACACCAACGCGAAGAAGAGGAAGAAATTCGATCCGATGACGCCTTGAATGGGAGAAAACGGTGCCTTGAACTTATTGTTCTTTTTGGAGGGAGAGAGAGCGTGGGAGAGAGGAGGACGTACGTACGTTGATTCCAACGGTTGTCTTCTCTCTCTCTCTCCTCCCTTTTATACCTCTCCCCTTCCACGGGCCATATTCCCGTGGGCCGGGCCTTTTGGGCCCAGCATGGGCGGACGGGCCGTAAGCCCAATTCCAATAAATCCATCATCAAACGCAATATTTTGAGCCCGTAAATTAATATGAATTCATAAGAAACATGAAAATATGAGGTAAGAATGTAAATTCCTCTCTCTTGATAGCGTGTCTTTACTTGTCGAAATCTTCACCTTTGTGTTATTGACTTTCTGTGGAAAAGATGGGGAGGATACTGGTGTATAATTTTCTTGAGAGTAAAATGGTTTTTTCTCCCTCATATTTGCTCGTCTTTGTAAAGAGTTGGAGGCGATTTCTTCATTTCAGTTTCCTCCTCTTCTTCTTCTTCTTCTTTTTTTAATGAATATTCTTCCTAATCTTGACGGTGACCAAATTATTGTTTATCCTTTTGTTTTGGGAAGAGTTGATGGATATCTCAATATTCATGCCAATATTATTGGATATATTGTGGAAATATGCGATACTCAATTTATAATATAGCACATATAATCTTAGACTTGTGCAACGCCTGGACATCTTGCTATGCTTTAAAGAAATTCGCAATATCTTTTTCATCGAAGAATGCATATCTAGAATTCTCTTGGTTGATTTCTAGGATAATGATAATTACATATTCCTTCATTTTCTCGTGAAAATTTTATAGCCATCAATTGATTATAAGGGTGATCGATTACAAAGTAGGCGGGTTTCACTCCAGAACCAAGAATCATCTATTAAGGATCGGTTCCGAAAAATGGGAACCAAAAATCACTTGTTGGTTCCATGGGAACTAGACCGCCAATCTAGTCTAGTTTCTAGTTGGATCTATTGAACTAGTCTAACAATAATGAATAAAGTTAAAATGTTTCTAATGTGTGTTGTATGGGTGCCACACTAAGTATGCAATCTTAATGAAGGAAATGATGTAGAGGGGACTCTAATGTTTGTGTAGGAGTGTAATTGGCGAATCTAGCCCCAAATTGAAATCCTTACCATGAGATTATGATGAAGTTTTGGGCCATGGATGCTAGTGCAAAGGCATTGAAGAAATAGGCGAGAGAAAGCTGAGCTCAACGAATAGGACGATGATGATAGTGGAGATGAGTATCAACTTAGATAGCAAGAAGAGAGCATCAATGTCCTCATTAAGACATCAAAGAAGCAAGTCTACTATCAGTTTGAAATTGATAGAAAACCTTAACAAAACTTATCTAGAAAAGGCATAGAGAAAGGGAGGATTAATTTCTCATCAAAGTTGCATAAATCATTCATTTATATGATTGTGTTTATATAGATTTGGTCCAAGTCAGTGATTCCACCCTTATAACCAGGACTAGTCACAAGGGAACCATTGGTTTTAGGGCAATTTAGTTCAGTTTTGAGCAGCTAGGATAGATCCCGATTCTTTTGTACACCCCTAGTTAGTTGTTAATATGTTTTCTATTTATTGATGCTCAAATTTAATTACTTTTCCTAATTTTGCAATTATATTCTTGTATGATTTTTCTTATGTTATTACATTTAATATATTATATAGGCAATCATGTCATAATAGTGAAATATTGGCGCCCCATACTTTAACATCTCTATGGGAATTGACATTAACTTAGAGCATGAGATATAGTTTAACAATTGCGATGATATTTTAATATGATACATATAGAGTGCCATGTAGACGATACTTTGAACTTGTTGCTGCTGTGAAACAATGATAATAGTTAAAAATTTGTTGACGTTGACAAACTCTATTGGATACACTGAATGTCAGTTGTCATTGTCTTGATCTATACAACGTGAAGCTTTGTTCATCATTACCCAATGTAGCTACGTTTTTTTTTTTTTTTTTTTTTTTAATAATTTCGGGTCAACCCAATGTAGCTACGTTGATCAGATGCTAATGTACTGTTTATTTATTTATTTATTATTTTTTTTGTGCCAGAGGAATCGTTTTGGCCGACAGCCGCCACGTAAACCCCCAGGTAACGTTAGCTCAGGACCCACCATTAGGATGCCACGCGTAATACACCTAATGGTCTGCTAGCCTCCTTGCAACTTGCGTTGCAGGAGCTTCGAACACCTAACATTTCTCTTCAAAGGCAAGAGCCTACCCAGCAGAGCCATCACGGCTGGTGGTTATCCCCACTTTCTCGATGAAACAACGCTTGGGCGTGCATTTTTCTGTTACAAACTTTTTTGAAATCATATGTACCATTTTCTAAAAGTCATTGTAATAATTATACAATATTCATTAGTTAAAAATGTATGTTCTGACTAAAGAACACTTTATCGTAAGAATTTTTTTTTTATAACTAATTAAAATTCATATAATGCTGAAGCTCCTTCTAAAGCATATTCATGAACTTACCGGAAATCTTAATCTGGTTTTTGTGCTCGTTGGTGCGCATTTGTTTATATAGGGATATAAACAATTATCTCATTCTAATTTCATTTTATTTAATAAATAAAGAAAAAAAAATTGTCTTACTAATTTCCAAACGGTATTGTTAGAATTCAATCCAGTAACATGATTCTTAGTAAAAATAGAGATTATTGTAAGATATAGTAGACTTATAGTTAGCTATAATTATGCATTTAATTGTTTGAATCATCGCTATTATGCATTTACTTATAGACAAAATGATATCATAAGTATCTTATTTTTCATACAGTAATTACCTGAGTGCCACAATTGTTTTTCGATCACTTAAATGTCATAATTAATATATGATGTTCACCTTAATACTACAACTTTTTTTTTTCCAATCACTTAAATGCAATATAACCTTTTAATTGATTACGTGCTATAACCTTTTAAAAACGCTTGACATAAGTGTTATGTCGTGTTGGATTTCTGACACTTGAGTAAATGTTATGGCACTCAAGTGATCCATTGAAAGTTATGATATTTAAGTGAGTGTATTTAAAAAAGTTGCGGTCTTAAATGAGTATCGTGTGAAAGTTATGATTGTAAATTGTAATGTCCTTATCTCCTTTAGTTATATCTGCCTAACATCATTCATTTGTGCAAACATTTTTTTGTATTATCCATCCATATATAATTTAACTTTTTCAAAAATGGTTAAATCGTAAAACAATAAAGTTATCTTTGATTATGCATTTAACCATAAGTGCCATCATTAATTATGTTTTTTTAATAATATCTTAACAAATATGCACAATCATGTAATATGACATTGTAAAATATATTATAAATTTTTTGTAATGTCGGATTCTTTTATTTATTGGATAATAACTATTTTATCGATGTTTAAATAGAAGATTGATCTTTTAATAATATTTTCGTCAAATGTTACGAGATACATTTCCATATATAGTTAGACTCATTCAAAGCCTCATCATAAAGATTAATTTTAAACATTCGTATAAGTATTTCAAATAGATTTGTTAGGATTAAAATTTGCTAAAAGGACCATAAAAAATAAATTGTTGGTAAAGCTCGCAAGTGAGTGCAATAGGTCACCCAATTTTATGTCAAATTCGCACATCACATTACTTAACTCCTTGCGACTTTTACCATATATGAATCGAAAATTAAATTCGTAGCAACAAAATCTCAATTTTAGAAGTGAGCACTGAAACTAAACCAAATTGGCTGACTCTGAATGGTTCTCATTTCTTAAAATTTGGAATCGATCGTGATCCATTCAGTTCCCTATTTCAAGTGTGGATCGAACCACTCGGACTACACGCACGCCTCTTGCTTGACCCGCTCAGCACCTTCCTCCACTCCACGCCTCGTCTCTAGTATCTATCCTATGGCTTCTTAGATTAACTGGGAAACCTATGGCTAGAGATTCCATCATTTTGTCCAAGAAGATGGTCCCACCTAATATTCCAAGAAGTATCTAGAGATTACTTTACCAGTTACTAGTATAGATGCTTTCAACTCATCGCACAGTCCTTCTGTTTCCGATTTTCTAAGAATTAAAAAAGAACAGAAAACAAACCGGCAATTCTTAGATCACCTCAAGAACCGAACCGAACCAAACAGATTCCAAAATCAGAATGCGCTGATTACTGATCTCTAGAAGCGACAAATGGGTGGGTCGGATTGGGTATGAATCGATTCATATTTGATTCATTTAACCCGTTTTGATCTATATTTTTATAGTATAAATTTAATAATTCATATTCAACCCGACCCCGTGATTCCACATATCAAGAACCGGTTTTTCTGTTCCGGTTCATGGTCCCATCCGGCCCACTCTAAAACCGACCGCCCCTACTCAAGTCCGCCTAATCCAATTTCCACTCCCGGAAGACAAATCTACCCTCACTCATTTCACCGCGCAGCCGTGAAAAATCACTCGAGCATCTCCGACGCCCGTTCTGCCCCTCTCCCGGAGCCCCGATTGCCGCCGGGCCTCTCACTTAACCCGAACGTCCTCTCTGCACTTTGTCTTCTTCTTCTCCTCTTCTCTGAACACCAATATTCTCTCTCTCTCTCTCTCCCCCGCGCGGCCACGTCCTTCCGAACCTCCGATCGACAACCGCCGCCACCGCCGCCGCCGCCGCCGCAGATCCACGACCTCCGCATTCGCCCTCCCCCGCCCCCCAATGCCCCGCCGCCCCGATCGCCGCTGAAAGGAGATCGTCGCCGGGAAGCAGCAGCACTCTCTCGATCGATCGGAGCGAGCGCGCACGCGATTCCGCCAAGCTGGAGCAGCTGAAGACGATCGGGCGGGAGCTCGCGATGGGCTCCCAGGGCGGGTTCGGCCAGTCGAAGGAGTTCCTCGACCTCGTCAAGTCCATCGGGGAGGCCCGATCCAAGTCCGAGGAGGACCGCATCATCCTCGGCGAGATCGAAACCCTAAAGCGCCGGATCGTCGAGCCCGACATCCCCAAGCGCAAGATGAAGGAGTACATCATCCGCCTCGTCTACGTCGAGATGCTCGGCCACGACGCCTCCTTCGGCTACATCCACGCCGTCAAGATGACCCACGACGACAGCCTGCTGCTCAAGCGGACCGGGTACCTCGCCGTCACGCTCTTCCTCAACGAGGACCACGACCTCATCATCCTCATCGTCAACACCATACAGAAGGATCTCAGGTCGGACAACTACCTGGTGGTCTGCGCCGCGCTGAACGCCGTGTGCCGGCTGATCAATGAGGAGACGATTCCGGCCGTGCTGCCGCAGGTGGTGGAGCTCCTGGGCCACGCCAAGGAGGCCGTGAGGAAGAAGGCGATCATGGCGCTGCACCGGTTTTATCAGAAGTCCCCGGCTTCGGTCTTGCACCTGATATCGAATTTCCGTAAGGTATTTGGAGCTTTCTATTTGGTTGGGCTTCGGGTTTGAGGTGGGATTAGTGCATGAATGCAAATGCTGAAATTCCGTATCTTTTGAGAGATGTGTGTGTTCAGGCTATCCACATTGTCTTAGATGGTTTGGTGGAGCACTAGCTATTATCAATTAGTATTCATTTTCATCTGGGGAAACGCTTATAGTTTTTCTAGAGCAGCATTCTAAATTTGTTGCAGCTAGGCCGGTGATATTGTGCCATTGCTTCCACTTTATGTGAAGTTGACAAAGCTGTTGGAGTTATTAGTGTGATATTGTCACTATTGCCCAATTGAAAGTTAGCAAATGTAGAAGCATTATTTTCTCCTTTGGTTGCAAAAGAACATATTATAATTGCGACAACCATCTGGATTTGACGTCCTGCTAACTGTCCCATCTGTATTGGCAATTTTCTCTGGTATGAACGTTTTGCAACCTCTGATCTGAAAATGCTAAAATGAAATTGCTTGCAGGAGGAATAGTCATAGGAGAGTGCTCCTTCCTTTCCTTATCGTATGTCGTCAAAAGAGTCATACCCTATCGTCCTGTGCTGAAAAAATTGTTCTCCTCCTGCCCTTGCTCATTCTTTTGTTGGGCCTAGAGGGTAAATGTTGAGTCAGTTAACTACAATCAAGGAAATGGGGCCGATTCACCTTTGCCTGTTCAATGCACCATATGCAGCTGGAGAGTCGAATAAAAGCAGTTTATGTCATACAGAACCGTATTCTTGCTCATCATGCATTTTCCTCATATGTGCTGGTTCAGCGGCATCTATGGCACTTCAGAAGTCTCTTGTCTGAATTTTATATGAGGACCCTGAACTTTAGCACTTTCTAGGGACAATAATAATATTTTTTTCCTTTCATCTGATGAAATGCCTTTTCTTTCCCAAATCTGATTATCTTTTTGCAGACGCTTTGTGATAAGGATCCTGGTGTCATGGGTGCAACTCTATGCCCTCTCTTTGATCTCGTAACAGTTGATGTTAAATCTCATAAAGATCTGGTTATCAGTTTTATCAGCATTCTGAAACAAGTAGCCGAGAGAAGATTACCAAAGAGCTATGACTACCATCAAATGCCTGCCCCGTTCATTCAGGTTTGTTCTAACATGTTGCTCTTAATTTATCTATTGAAGTTTAAATCTAGATATGATGATTAGTATCTTTCTGGAAACATCATGGAAGTTTTTTTTACTTGTGCGAGTATATCCTGGATTATGTAGAAATGTGGATTTTCGCTTATATGGTGGAAATTTTATCTGTTTTAATGTTGCTTTTGAATGTTATAGATTGATTGCTGGTAATGGAAAGTTAACAGTTTAAATTTTGAACTTCCAGTCTCTGATAATTAAAGAAAATTGTGTGATCATTTGTATTAATAGCGAGTCCTTTCCATCGATTAATGAAGTAGGGCCCTAACGCAGGGAAGGATGGTAATGTGTTGTACAAAGAAAAAGATTTGAGTCTCCTAAAGAACTCTTGCTGAGTTTATATCTATTCTATGTATTTTACCAATTGTTATTGGTGTAGCCAAAGGAGAAGGAGTCTCTTTCTCATGTTCAGAGCTAGCATAATATCCAATTTCTGTTGCATATGGATAGACATCTGAATATACAAATTTGCTAGATAGGGGGTACAATCAGGAACCTGAGGTTAGCTGATCTTCCTGGAGACCAATCACTGTCTCCTGATTATTTGTCAAATTCCCCTAGAAAATGTAAACTTGTTGTAGCAACACCGGATTGTTTCCTCGGTCCAATGGAGCAAACTTAGAGTTCAGAGGTGAACACTAAGGACTAAAATTATCAACACTTCAGGTCATTCTTCCATTGCTTTTTGTGAGATTGCTCCTACCTGCCTATTTGAATGTTATTGGACATAGAAAATTTAGTCTTGTAAACCATATTTCCAAGTGCTGCTTTAATTTAGGCTTAGCTTAGCAAGTGTGTTATATTGTGTTATTTGGCTACAGCTCTAAGTGTATGATATGCCTTAAATGGAATTTTTCAATTCTTAAAAGGTTGCAATTACTGACAGGTGCATGTTTTAAAACATGATGTTTTTGTTCAAGTTTCTAATGCCATCTAGGTGTCGGCTTTCTTCAGATTCAACTAACTGCATGTATGATGCTTTTGCAGATCAAGTTGTTAAAAATACTGGCTTTGCTGGGAAGTGGTGACAAACAGGCCAGTGAGCAGATGTATACTGTTTTGGGTGACATCTTCAGGAAATCTGACACGTTAATTAATATAGGAAATGCTGTTTTGTATCAATGCATATGTTGTGTCTCTTGTATATATCCAAATCCAAAATTATTAGACACTGCTGCTGACGCAATTTCCAAGTTCTTGAAGGTTTGTTTTTTGCCTAATTTTCGTGGTTTTCCTTTATCAGTTTAATGATAAACTCATTGCTTTAGCATTTCAATTTTGATGAACATGACATGAATCACTATTTTCTGGACAGAGTGACCACAATCTCAAATATATGGGTATTGATGCGCTAGGCAGATTAATAAAGATAAGTCCAGATATTGCTGAACAACACCAATTGGCTGTTATCGATTGCTTGGAGGTGAGTTTTTTTTTTTTTTTTAATTTCTTTGTGATGCATAGTCTATTGATATGCTTAATTTTGTCTTTTTGTTAACTGATTAATGACATCTGTACCAGGACCCAGATGATACTCTAAAGCGAAAAACCTTTGAACTGCTCTACAAAATGACGAAGTCCTCTAATGTTGAAGTGATTGTTAATCGCATGATTGATTACATGATAAGCATCAATGATAATCACTACAAAACTGAAATAGCATCTCGATGCGTGGAACTTGCGGAGCAATTTGCACCTAGCAACCATTGGTTTATTCAGGTTGCAATCTCCCATTTTCTAGTTCACCTAAAGAGCATCAAATTCGTGTGTTTTTTACATTTTACCTAATCCATTTGTGGTACTTTAATTATGCAGACCATGAATAAAGTCTTTGAGCATGCTGGAGATTTGGTGAACATAAAAGTTGCTCATAACTTGATGAGGTTGATTGCTGAGGGTTTCGGAGAGGACGATGATAACGCAGACAGTCAGTTAAGATCATCTGCTGTATGTTCCTCAATTTTAACTTCTCTTGTTGATGCCCATAAGAGATCTACTTCCAATTTATTTACAAAATGCAAATGCTAGATTGCTTACTAGGGCAGTCTCCAAATGTTTGCTCAAAGTAGCCCTTTTGTGCTTTTTGAGTGGATTGCCATCGCCTGGTGTTGTCCATATTGTTTTTCTTTTCAGTTCCAAATGACTTCAGTCATTTCCTTGAATCTAAGATTGTGAAGTAGGAAATGGCCCAAATTGAATGGAAGGTATTTTCTTTGTATCTTTGATGGAGTTACAGAACATGAACTAAGCTTGATGAGTAAAACAACTCGAGTAGAGTTTCATAGGGGAAACAATCCTCGGAGAAACAAAATGCTATAAATTCATTCCATTGTTTTTAATTTTGGTTAAGTTTTTTCCTTTTTAGCAATTTCTGTTGATGGTGACCGTTGATCACTCTAATGGCAGATTAAGTTAGCTGGCAACAACACCAAACTGCAGTTTTATTGTAGCTGCCAAAGTGTTGTCCTTGCTGTAAAAGATTTGCGTTCTTCATTCCTTTTTCTGTAATGTGAACTGTGAGCACAAGAAGGAGAAGAAGAAAAAGAAGTTTTCTTTATGGCTGCATCAAATGCAACAGTTTTAATTGGCCCACCTGTGCTTTAAATCGTATAGATTATTGCTTTTGCAAGTGAAAAATCAGTCTTAAAACTTATTCTATCTAAGATTACAGGTTGGGTTAATGGTCCAGAATACCAGCCATATGGCTGGTGCATGTGATATAGTAGGTCATTGGCTAGAGATTCATTTGTGTATGTGCATTCATAAACACTTTATCCTTCTAGTCATTTCCATTCTTTTTCCTGTGTGCTATATTTTGAATTTGATGCTATATTATCTTGTTGTAGGTGGAATCATATCTACACATTATTGCTGAGCCGAAACTTCCATCAGTTTTCCTGCAAGTAAGCTTTTCAAATATATGTCCTTCCAATTTGGAGCATGTAGTTATTAACGAGTTTGAGAAAAATGGCAATACCTATTAATCTGTGGCAATTTGTAGGTGATCTGCTGGGTCTTGGGGGAGTATGGCACTGCTGATGGAAAATATTCTGCATCCTACATAACGGGAAAATTATGTGATGTTGCAGAGGCATATTCAAATGATGAAACTGTTAAGGTATCTCATTGTTACTTTGCTTGCCGTATTTAGAGTATCTGTTTGAATGAGAACAAATTAGTTCAGTTGCATTTGCCATTTTTTTTTTGAAGTTTTTCAATAGCAAATTGCATGTTTAATTGATTAGATTAAAACTCCTAAGTTGCGATTAGTATGGGCTTGGGAGATACCGCGTTAAGCGTATGCTTAGTAATCTTTTAGCTTTCCCTTAGTGGTTTACCTCTAGGAAGGTCGCGATAGCTTGGTGATTCTATTGAGGACTTTAGTTGAAACTCTTAGTGTACTTAGTCCTAAATTTTCTCTATTCAAAGATATTTTTGTGTGGCAGCGAGGAAACAAAAGGTACGCCCCTTGTCTTGTAGGGAGGCGTTGAGGATGAATGTTTTTAATTTAACATTGAAGCGGTGTTTGCCTTATAAACTGCTGTGCATGTTTTTAATGTTTTAGCACTATACTCTTGCACACACATCCTACTGCCAGACCTGGGTACCTAGGATGGTATTGAAAGGGATACAACATCATATGCCCTTCTCAACCCCAAATCTGGACTGTTATCTGTGTTTGCCAGACTGGACTGCTATGTGTACTTTTTCTTAAAAGCTATGGGAGCAATCAAATAAACTTAACATGATGCTAAAAAAAACATGAGGCTACTTGAGTTGGTGATGGAATTTTTCTGAAATGTTCGATATTTCCTGAAATGAGTCGAGAGATTTATTGGCTGGACAGAGTAAGTGACCTGCTTTCAAGGCAATAAAATACTTTGGAAGCTTTTCTTCTTATTTTCAAGTGCTGTCTTTTTCATCCTGTAAGTTGCTTTTCAATGATCCAAAAATGAAAAGAAAATACGTGCCAGGCCTGGATAAATTGTTATACTTGTACAAGTTCCTTATTATCTATATGTACAAGTACATAGGCAAAGATTTTTTTTTTTCATTATGCTGATCCTAATATTCTTGAATCTTTAGACATCGTTTTGCCTAATCAAGTAACACTGGCCTTGAAAGCATATATTGGCAGGTGTCTTATTGGTTCTAGCTGCCACGTCCTTGCATGTACTAAATGACAATGCTTATTGCATTTTACACATGTTTAAAAGCATGTAAGTGCTATCTCTTAGGATTTTTCCCATTCTAAGGCCTTTGCAAAACCCTTGTGCAATTGTAAGCCCTGACACGTGCACACACATTTATGAAAGATCAGTTATTCTCTGTGTGTGTGTGTGTGTGTGTGAGTTGTGTTTTGGGTAAATAGAAAATTTAGGGGAGGAGGCAAAAATGACTAATCTCAAATGGCCACGTGTTGAAAAATTGAGTCGAGAGATTTACCAAAGCCTCTGGGTTTGTTTCTTCACTTAAGAGCTGAAAAACATCATGTTCTTTGACTAAACGTGGGTTCTGTCAAGACTGGCATTGCCTCATGAAGGCATGTGCAGAAGGTGCTCATTCTTGAGTTGAGGCCAGGAGTTAGTAGGGACAAGATTACAAGTCTTTCATGCATTGACTCATGGCCATCTTATAGTCTACCCAACCTTATTGTCTTAACTTAAAATATTTGGTAGGCTTATCTGATTCTGTTACTTCCATTTCCATTATGCAACTTTTGCTTATCTGCTGAAGTCCTACTGTTGAAACTTGATCATCTCTTAGTTTAAAGGGCAGGTAGCTTATGGTGTTCATTTGATCACTTCCTCTACAATATGTGCTATGAGCGTCATTATTGGCACCAAAAAAAAGAAAAAAAGAAAAAAAGAAAAAAAAAATGTGACACTTACATCATTATGGAATGTTTTGATTGTCTCACTAAGGTTCAAGGTTGATGTTTTCCTTGGTTTTTTGAAGGCTTACGCAATTACAGCACTCATGAAACTATATGCATATGAAATTGCTGCTGGAAGAAAAGTGGATATCCTACCTGAGGTATAGTTTCTAGATGCTTTAACTTCTCTCTTCTGGTTAATTTTCACTGGTTGGCTTGTATCAAATTCACCTGATTTTGATTCAGCACAGTTAATTACAACCTGTTTCTTGGAAATTGAGATTTAAGGAAAAGCTTTGATAATAAATGTATTGAATGTTCCTTTGAAGGTAGAGGGCCGTTCGAAATTTTTTCTGCTTGTAAAAGAAATTGATTTGAACTCCAGTGGTCTATTTGGAATCTTTTTGCCATTATCCATTAGAAATACTGTATGGCGTAGTTTATTTGTTGTACTTTTATGCACTTTGATATTGATACTCTTTGTTCCACCGGATATGAATAGGAGCAGATAAATGTTTTAAGTATGTTGATGCCATATGATGCTTCTGAACATGCATTGAGAGTTTAAATTGTTTGCTTGCGTTCTACTTTTAGAGTTGGGTTGGTCTGATGGCTTCATTTCTGCGCTTCAGTTAAGGAGCATTAGGGAATGTCTCATAATTGTATAGTTGTAACAGAGGGGTGATGGGTAGACTTGTGCATCAGTGAGTGGACAGTAGTCTATGAAAGTTCTGCTTCTGTGCCTAAATTTGGCACTTTAAATTTGAGCTAGTAATCTTAGACATTATTTCTTTTGCTTGCATGTGAGTAATAAACCTCTGCGGGGGTGTCTGGTATTGATCAGGGTTAGATTACTGCATCATTCTGGATATGCAGTGTGATCATCACATTAATTCTCTCTGCTTGGTGCAGTGCCAATCCTTAATTGAAGAATTATCGGCCTCCCACTCAACAGATTTACAGCAACGTGCATATGAACTTCAAGCACTCATTGGCTTAGATGCTCGCGCAGTTGAGACTGTCATGCCATCAGATGCCAGCTGTGAAGACATTGAGGTGGTCCTTGATTACGGAATTTAAGCATGTCTAATTTCATTATGGTCTTGCTACGCATGCTTATTTGTTTGAGTCATGCTCTTACAGTGATTGATTCTTCCTCTCGCTAAGGGTCTTCCTTTATTTTCCTTGCATTAGAAAATATGCCCTGAATTATGTAAGCATCAGTTACGGAAGTATCATTTGGCATAAGGTGGACTATTTTAGTTCTCTGGTGATGCTAGAATTCTTGTTTTGTTACCGTTGAATTACTTGTTGAACTGCCTAATTTCTACAAGGAGGAGTTTGTTCAAGATATGGTTCATCAGGTAGAAAATATAGTATACTTATTAAACCTTTATCAAACAAATTGCTTGTATTCAATTTCAGCCAAATTTTGTAGAGCCTCCAATTTGCTCTTGGAGACTTGAAGAATACTCAACTTAGTTTTGCAGGATTTAGTTGCAAATTTGAAATTTATGTAGGCAGAGCGATCATAATATATGTATTTGTTTGCTGGACTTACGGGAGTTGTCCACTAGTTTTTTGGCTTCAATGGTTGCTAACCGATACAAACTTCTTGTTTTTCATCTGAGGGGCACTTGATAGTGTCAAATGAAATTCTAGACGAGTCCCCTCTGCTCATCATCCATTTAATTTTGCTTTTGTTAATCATCTTTCTTCCCCGTTGGTACCTTTCATCGCTCTATGACCTCAAACCATCTTGTGGTGTCTCTACATCCTAGAATTGTACATGCTCCAATAGCAATAATAACTATTGGTTCGGGCATTTGTTCATATTATCTCACTAAAGGAGGAGTATGTATACGTATGTACATAGGTTTATCCTTTCCCTTTCTCGAGTTTTGATTATAAGATTCCTTTGCCAATGTAATGTGGTCAAAACTCCATTTGTTAGAACAGCTCCTTTCGAGTTTCAGGACTGACCAATGGGAATACTCCATTTGTATTCCTTGCGCTTGGTGAATCTTTGTGAATGTATTATCATGTCTAATGTATTATTCCTCTCATCTGCCATTATTCATCTGCATATTAGCAAGACGCAAATATCTATTCGTGTTTTACTTTGCATGGTGGTAGTTTGCAGGACAGGTTTGTCTAATTGGGTCATACTTCTGGCACTATAGTGCTAATGGAACTTCTCTTATGAGATAATTACGGGCTATTTTTGCAGATTGATAAAAATCTCTCCTTCCTCAATCATTATGTCCAAGAATCCCTGGAGAAAGGTGCTCAACCTTATATTCCTGAAAGTGAGCGCACAGGGATGCTTAACACCAGCAGCTTTAGAAACGAAGACCATCATGAAGCGTCCATGCATGGTCTTAGATTTGAAGCTTACGACCTTCCCAAGCCAGTGGTACCTTCAAAATCTCCAGTTACTTACACACCCTCGACGGAGCTTGTTCCAGTTCCTGAGCCATCATATTCCAGGGAAGTCCACACTTCCACAGCAGTACCATCGATATCAAGTTCAGGATCTACAGAACTCAAGCTACGGCTTGATGGTGTTCAGAAAAAGTGGGGCAGGCCAAATTATTCCTCTGGGTCAACATCCACCTCGGAATCCTCATCACAGAAAACCGTGAATGGAGTTGCTCAGACCGAAAGTGTAAGTACGTCCACATCAAGAGCACAGGCCACCTCTTCTTTTGACTTAAAGAAGCCTCAGGTTGAAATTACCCCAGAGAAACAGAGGCTCGCAGCTTCACTTTTTGGTGGTCCATCGAAAACTGATAAGAGACCGACTTCCAGTAGTCCTAAGGTTGTGAAATCTAGCAGCCACACTACGGAGAGGCCCCCCGCTGCCAAGCCTGTAGATGCATCAGAGAAATCAACTCCTGTCCAACCGCCTCCGGATTTGCTTGATTTGGGCGAACCCACTGTTACAAGTAGTGCTCCATTGATAGATCCATTTAAACAGTTGGAAGGACTTCTTGACCAAGGAGAAAATGTCTCAGTACCAAATCATGGAGCAGTCAATGCCACCAAACCACCTGAAATAATGTCCCTTTATGCGGAGATTGCTGCAAGTGGGCAAAGTGGAGGTGTTGTGAATCCTATTCCAACTAATGGAGATGATTTGTTGAGTGGTTTATCAGGCGGGAGCATCAAAACTGCTGCTCCAGGAGGAGCTGCTGGGTCTCCATCATTGAGCAAGGGCCCTAGCCTTAAGGATTCCTTGGAAAAGGATGCTCTTGTGAGGCAGATGGGTGTGACACCTACTAGTCAAAACCCCAACTTGTTCAAGGATTTGCTCGGCTGAAATGAGTCATGCGAAAAAGATTCTCTGCTCAGCTTTTTCTGGTGATAATTGCATCATCTTGTTGTGCGACGCACATGATAATGAAATTTTAGCAGCCAGCAGAGGTACATCAGCATATGCACATTGATATTCCGAGCCATTTTTCGGAAGCAAAACTGAGGTGTGCAAAAGTTCAGAGTTGATTCAGCCTCGGAAACCCTGTTTAAAATCCAGTTCAAGTTCTGTATTCTTTTGCAGGACATTGTAGAATTTTGTAGGATAAGTTGGATTTGGTCATGTACATTGGAGTGTTACCTCTGGCAGATTGGTCGGAGAATTTATCTTTGAATGCTTACGTTCGGAGACATCAAGAGTTAGCTCTGCGCATTGTCTTGTTGTTCCTCCCTTGAGTTCATGTGGCTGTTGAAATAATTACGTGTACAAGGGGCAACATCTTGTATTCCACATTACAGATACAACTTTCCTTCCCTTGTATATGAGGACATGTACACATTCGCAGAACGAGTTGCGGTTTGTGGTTCTTTCAAGTGCAAGAAGGGATTCGCTTGCCCGGGTTTGAGGTTGTTTGACCTATTTTCTCCCTTATAAGAAAATAGTCCGCGGTGATTGTTGTTGTTTTCCTTCTGCTGTGCTTTTAAGATGCCCAAAGTTCAGGCATATGGGGAAAAGAACATCGAAAGACAGTACGTACACGTCATGAACATGAATGCGAGATTTAAGCTACCTGATCGAGCATTGTGCAGCAGGCTGAACGGGTTATAGTAAGCGTAACCCAAATGTTCTTTTCGAGCCCTGCAACAGAAGGCCTCATCCTGAAATGAGTGTCGTGTCCCAGTAAGGTTGACTTACATCTTTATGGACAAAGCCTCTTTGACTATGCTTTCTGCTTACTCCGGATGACTGGTTGAGTTTTTAAGCGCTTGATTCGGACAATGCAAATCCACGGTCCGAATCACATTTCTTTTTCTCGGGACAAGAGTAACTTTAGAGGCCACGTACGTGCAAACTCATCCCAGTCATGTGTCATGTGAATGATGTGGCTTGCATCGATCCATTTTATTAGATGAAGTCGAATGCTTGGGCGTCCTAACCTGTCCCAACAAAGAGACACGAAACGAAAATATTACCCAAGTACACAGGTGGAGGCTTCTTTTGGGATCACTTTCAAATGAAAAGGAGAACTAAATACTCTCAGTTTGATCTTGAACTTGATCTCTCAAATGAAACCGAGCCCAGCAAGCCACTATCTTACGTCAAATTCTTAAGTAAGAAAAAGTAAGTTCGATTGCAATTAGGGGTGAATGGTCCTAGAATTGATCTTGGTTTCTGTTGAAACTTGAAAATTACTTTGTCGAGACTAGTTCTCAATTTTCGAAACTCGAAACCTACCATGTATATCCTAGAACCGACTAGAGAAAAACTCGTATATATTTGATTTGTGCATTTTGTGGAACCTGTGATGAGCAATTTTGCAATCATTTTGATTTGAGCTAGTAAGGAGCTAAAGCTTATTATGGTACTTATGTGTTTTGACTCCGACAGCATTAAACCAGCTAATTCAAATGAAGACCGCCAATTAAATTAAACCCAATTGCGATATTCACTTTTTCAATCCAAAATTAGACTACCGGTTTGCGAGACAGAGGCGAAGTACGTGATTGCGATACACCTTTCTTTTCTTCTTTTTTGTCGAGGAATTTTGCGTTGCTTGGAGGCATCTCTCGTTTCATTTGGCAAGGTTGGAACTTAATTTAAAGCTTCGTTCGTTTCATGAAAAATAATTTTCGAGAAAATGCTTTTGGATTTTCCAAAGCGTTCGTTTCACGGAAAATGAATTCCTTAGGAAAAATGTTTTCCATGAAAGGAAAAGAGTTTTCTAAATTAAGGAAAAATATTTTCCACTTTTGAAAAGTGAAAAACATTTTCCTCACTTGATCTCTCTTATTTTACACATTTACAAATCCTCACTTCCTCCTCCAATTTCTTTTTATTTTTTTCTTTTTTCGCTCGAATTATTTTTTAATTTTCTTTTTCTTTTTGAATTCAAATTATTTTTAATGTCCTTTTTTTCTATTTCTTTTCTTTTCTTTTATTTTTCTTTTCTTTGTTTCCCATCTTCTTCTTTCATGGCTAGTTGTCGGTCGTTGCCAGGCGAACCTTGAGCTCGTCGATCTTAAGCTTGTGTCCTGCACTTTTGTTTATCATTTTTTTTTATTTATTCTACCTTGCAATTGTAAATTACTCAAGCATAGAGCTCTACATGCTTGCATCTTTTTTCTTTTGTTTATTAGAACACAAAAGATGTAGGGGGAGAATAGGCCACTCAATTGAAAGATTCTCAGGGCTGTACATGCTTTGCTTATTTTCTCTTTTATTTTTTTTTAAAATCTATATGAGCATTTTTTAGAGTAAATGAGTGTTTGGCGACAATTGGGGAATAAATATATAAAGTAAGTTTGCCTGATAAAGTAAATTCATATTTGATGGATTTATAGATCGGTAAGTGATCTTTGTCTAAGTGGTGAAGTTTTAAAAAATATTTTCATTACTAAACACTTTCCAAAACATTTTCAAGTTTTAAATTTAATACTATAAAATATTGTCGTTTTCTTGGAAAATGACTTCTAAGAAAATATTTTCTGAAAGTGGCCAATTTTTCGCGAAACGAACAGATGCTATGTATATCGGATAAACCATTAAAAAAAAATCGACCACAACAAACATATTGAATAAAAACGAATTTATTATTTACAGCGATCCCCAGAAAAAAGCCAAAAAAAGAAAAGAAAAGAAAAGAAAAGAAAAGAAAAAGAAGAAGAAGAGAACATGGGAACGCGAGTGGGAAAGAAGACCTTCTTCTCCACTCGTCCAAAATCCAAAACCCAACTGCTCTCATTCCCGCGCTTTGCACACTCTCTCTCTCTCTGAAATGGCGGAGAAAGGGAAGGCGGCGTCTCTGCTGGCGGCGGGACCGGCGCGATCGAGAGTGGACAGGTCGTTCAAGCGCGCCCTCCTCCCTCTCCTCTCCGCCGCTTCCATCGAGGTAACTCCTCTCTCTCTCTCTCTCTCTCTTCCCCGAATCTCACCCTCCGATTTCTAGGTTCGAAACCGAACATCTTCGCCTTCCCTCTCCATCGAATCGAACGGAGTAGAATTCGTGCTTTTGGGACCTCTAAAACATCCCGAATCCGCACGTGCGGTGCCATGAATGCTTGCAAATGAGGAACCTTTTTTTTTTTTTTTTTTTGCGGGGGGGGTTGTGGTTTGAAACTCGCGGCGACGGCCTCGTTGTTCCGCGCTTTGCCGAGGTGGTCGAAATGGGGAGCGGGGCGAACTGTGCGGTTTTGGGTCGAGACCTGTTTCGGGGGGATCTTCTGCTTTTTCTTCGTAATTGCGAAGGGGAATCCGCCCCGAAGTTGAATTGAGATTTGTAATTATCATGAATTATTGGGATGAATTGTTAAAGTAGCGCAAGTGCGAGAAGATCTGGGAAAGGTCTAAACTTGAAAGTGATGAGAAAATAATTTGTTTGGATTTGAAACTAAACTGTTCATTCCCATTATATGTGTATATATGTATATATATAATTTTAAATTTCTTTGATCGATGGTCCTCAATAGTTGATTTTCCTGAGTAGACACCGTTGTGGAATCAGAAGCTCACGTGGAATTCTTCTTCCATCCTTCCCTTTTTTTTCCTCCTTCAACAAGTCGACATCAAATTCTGTTCTATATATATATATGCATGTGTATCTGATATTTGAGCTCTAGTAAAAGTTTACCAAAGTGAGTGGCTATGTTTTGTACTGAGGTAATAGGGAAACAACTTCACGCAAATGCATATAACAGAAGTTTAGGACTAGAAGTTCCTTGATATAGGAATATGTTTAGGCTGTTTTGCATCCATAATTTTTCTGTGCATTAACTTTACAGGAGATCCGCAAAGCCTTTCCGAGTTTTTCAAGTGATGACCAACGACTCCTCCAGCAGCTATTCATCAAGGTGCAAAGGCTCTCTCATACTTGACAAAGCTTATTTTTATACTTGTCTTCACAAACGAGCGATGTACAAAGCTTTGATAAGCAGGTATCTCTCGAGATATGAACATGATAAGATTGAGAAGGTCATGTCAATCTAGATTTGTGAAAGGGTCCAATTATTATAGCCTAGTAAAATAATGGCAATTTTCTAGGATCGTTACTAGATTGAAAGGTGGGTACTATCTCTAAAAAATTATTGGGCTTGTGCACAAACTATTTTATTCTTCTTTACTCTCTGTGTTTCACTATATACGAGTCGTATGTGCTCTGTCTTCTTGCTATTCAATTCCAGCAATTTCATCCAACCATATTGTAACATGTCACTGTATTGTTTCCTTTTAGAAAAGGAATTCCATCACCCATATTGCTAGCATCAGTTTTCTTGTTGGCTAGTAACTTGATGGTCCTGTGTCTTTTTGGCACTGGTCAAAGTGTCGATCAAGAATAATACTAAATCTAAAAGAATGGTTTGATGACAAAATGGAGATGGGCAACAGCTATCTGCTGGAGAGGCATTTAAGGACAAATTTGATTCTGTGTAATATGTAAATTTGCTGTATCTTTTGTTGGACACATTTCCTGTACCTTTGGAACTTAAATACTGACTTTGTATGTAAATTTTTGACAGGTTATTACTTCACTGCATGGACACGTAGAGGTAAGTTTGTTATTATGGATCCGTAGAGGTGGACTACTGCTCCTGTTAAAACTAATGCCGTTCTCGGAGGAACTTATGAGAGGAAGGAAGAGGGGGATATTATCAGCAAATGTGTCTTGCTAGATACTTCAGTTTTTTCATACTCATGTTCTTGTGGCAGTAGTTGCCTTGTTTTTCTCACATATAAGCAACTCAAACTTTCATTTGTTCTGTTCTACTTAATCTTTTCCTTTTTCTTCTCCTCTAATTCATGATTTAGCATTTGGCAAAAAGAATATGATGCCAATATATGGCAGTGAAAAGGGTTCCGAATTTATACTGATTCACCATTTGCACAACATGTCTGTTGCTCTGCCCTTTTCCCAGTCTTGACTATTTTTGTTGATTCGTTTGCCCTTCCATTAAGACTCCAACCTCTGGTCCTCTTGGCATCTCCTAAGGATTCTCCCCCATATTTCTTTGGTGCTAGGCTCAGAATTTTTTTTTTTTTAAATAACTCATAATTCAGCAGATGGACCAGCATCCTTGTTATGTAGAAAATGGTCAGTGTTTGCTGTATATTTAGCTCATTTGTCTGCTGGCAATGTGAAATAGGGATCATTTACCTTATGCACATAGTATGTAGACAGTACATGGTTTGTATTGCATTCTAGTATCTTGAATGTGAACATTGACCATCTATTATCATTATTTGCAGGATGTCTTCGAATCACTCTGTGATGAAATGAAGGTACGTTATTAATCCTGTTGATGACATTAACATGTCCAGATTTTTATTTGTGGGATTTCGACCTCAGTTTTTGCATTAGGCATGTGGCCTAATTTCCGTGTCAGCAAATAATCTTACTTAGAATGGGACAAGGATGACAAGAGGGGGTAGAATTGTTTATGATCTGTGTAATAGAATAGAGCACTATATATTTATTGGGAACCCATGCACAGATAGATACAAGAGGGGGTAGAGTTTTACGGAGTATGACATGCAACTTCAATTTGAGGATTTCGTTAGTGTTTGAAAAGGAGTTTGGTTAAGGCCTGTGAGAGGAAATCAACTATGCGTGCAGTTAAACATCGAGAAGTCGATCCTACCTGTGCTTTCCTTTGCTTTGGGTCATTTGGACATAAATCCGTCCATTATAATCTAGATGGCCGATAATGGTTTTCAAACTTTCCCTTCTAAAGGATTGTGAGATTTGTTTTTCTTGGTAGTGCCTCTGGAACATCACCATGTGATTCTTACATATTCAGCTTGGCATGTCATGTCTTGCTTTATTTGCAGGTGGGACCAGTTCTGGATACTGTGGAACAACTTGTTGAGGAACAGAGTCTAGACCTTCTGAAGTCAGATAAGTATGTATCAAGTTGTTATGGAATAACCATAATATTCTATACATGCTACGGTAACAATTAGGAAATTATTAACTTTTCTCAAAATGTCTACTTTAAATTTTTACGAATAGATCATTAGACAGAAGCATCTAATCTCGATGATTGGTGATTTATAATACATCACTTAATCGAACTAAACTAAATGATGGTCAGGCTCGTATAATGGTATGACTTTGTACTTGATGAACCTAGAAAGAGTTTGAGAACCTGTCCATGTTCGCACGGCACAATTTATGTTTTACTGAGTCATGGTCCCTTCCCCATTTTCGTCCTTCCCATGAAGATTTTATTCACCATGTTAGCTTTTGAAACATGCCAATCTGATGTGTGGTTTTTTATACTGATACATTGCCCTTTTGTGCTTAGTTGTTTTGAAGATTATGTGTGGCCAGTACCACTTATGATTTGGACACGTACCTATTTTTGATTTAGAGGCCTTTTATCGGTAACAGAACATGCTCTTGAGCCCATATTCAATATGTCAATCAATCTGATGTGAATAGACACTTTGCTTGATGATAAAGTCCCTGTTTAGAGGCTCATTGCAAGTATCCTAATTCAATTGGATCGCTAAGTCTCTTGACAGGAATGCTTCTATTCTAACTTAGCAATAGTGAAGTACTTAATATCTTGGTCCTATACTGTGTTTTTATCTGAGTTCAGCACAAACGTATTGGACATAGCAAGAGATTTGTCAATTTCAAAGAAGAACGAGGTTCAGCACTTGAAGGAAGTGCTGGAAAAGGTATGTCGCAATTAAACATACAGCCTTATTAGGTTTGTCGACAAGCATATATATTGTGACAATGTCATCAACTAATATTTTGGCTTGGAAGGATTATTTGGTTCATTTCATTTTGCATTTCTTAAAATTTTCTTATTTTGACTATACTATAGATCTTGGCCTCTTTAGAATCAAGTTTATCAAGGTTCACAAGAATACCATTAGGGGACATTTTGAACTTAGGGACCACATCTTGTATATGGTCATCCTTAAAGACCACATCATAAGATGATTTTCCTGAACTATGTCTACTGCGACCTTATGGTACTACTTGGTATTGTTGTAATAAGTAAGCGCGGTACCTTGATGCCTTGATTCTGGATATTTAGGTGAGGGTGGGACTCCTCATGCTTTAACCAACTTATGGCATGCTTCAGAAACCTATTTTTTACCCCCTAAGAAGTGTCTAATACTTTGTTTATGTTTGTTCAAATGGATTCAACTAGCCATTACAAGCACTGTGACTCAAGCCCTTTCGATATTTTGATTCTACCTACATAAAAGGAAATTACAATATTGGGAAAGATAATTGACAGTAACTAAAATGTAGGCATTTAATGATATTTTAATAGGACGAGAGTATAGTGGATGGATTGGCATCTAAAGCTTAAAACTTGAAATGAGATGTTTCATCATTCCAACACCAGGACATACGTAACTAAGCAAGTACATAATGGCAGACTTTTGAAAGTTGCCTCACTATGGCGTTACAAAATTGTATATTTGGAACAAGAGAAAACCAAAATATACATATCTCACTTTTCCATAGACGATTCTGATCATCATGGGGAAGAAAAAGCTGTAAATCTTTTAAGATAATTGGCCTCTGTCCAGATCTTGTAGAAAGTTTAGATTTTTTTATCAATGAATGAACTAGCTTGTGCTTGTTTATAAAATATGGTTCCGTGACTTTTTTATGGTTGGAAAGATGGTTTTATAAATGATTTACTTGTTTGTGACACCTTTTTCATTAGGCTGAAAGGCATAATCTCCAAATCCGTGCTCGTCTGGAGCTGATCAAGAAAGGGAGACAGCAATCATCTGTCACTGAAGATGCTCTTCAGAAGGTGTGATTTGGACTCCCCTTTCTTCTTTAGTTCACGTCTGTTTTTAGTTCTTTTTTGAGCTTGTAATGGTAAGTAACTTAGTGAAGCTGTTGGATTAATGCAATTCGAGCAGTTGATGGGTGAGATGCAGAGTCACAAGACGTACAGCGGTTGAAGGCCCTTACATCGAGATAACTTGTAACTCCCATTGCTTTGAGGAAATTGCTCCAACTTGTGTGGTGATATACACCAATTGTACGGGTCAACAAGCTAAGTTATAATCCTCTCTCGTCACTTCCTTTTGTTGTGCGCAAGAAAGTATGCCCTTTGGACCAATTGTATGATGCCATCGAAGTGGTCTGGAGCGGGAATTAAGCTTTCATAAAGTATGTACATCCTTTTTACTCCTTCACAATCCACATCATCGTTCTGTCCAAGGCGTTGTCCAATGATTTAAGCATGAGGGAAGCTGCTCTGTTCAAATACCTTTGATCAGTACAACTTTTAGAGGTACTAATTCTTGAACGAATCGTCGTGAGAGCTAGCAACCGAAGCGGCATGAATGACAGCTATGGTAGTAGACTTGCCAGCTAATAATTTTTCTACTTTGATATGCCAAGCCAAAACGATTGCAAGGACGTCCATCGTGGCGCAAAGAAATTGGGCAACTCCCAATTACCATATTGGCAAAGTGGTAACATTCAGAAGCTTGTTGAAGCCAAAGTCTGCATATGATTTTGCAGTTTAGGGAGATGAGATGTTAGATTGGGCAGCGGCCTGGAGGACTCTTGTTTCCTCATTCCAACGTATAATGCAAGAAAACAAAATGGTCCTCTCACTGCTGTATCGAATGCCTAAAAGTTGTTCGCGCAATGAAAAACGAATACAGCAAGCTGATTGAGGAAAGATTTCCAATGAAATGAAGTGGCCAAATAATGCTGCGTTGGACTTCTAGAAAAGGTGGTAAGCCGAAAACAGCTATTTTGGCGTTGCTGGAATTTGAAGGAAGTTCATTCAAATGGAAGTCCTACAAAGAAATCAAACTTGATCTAAACAAGCAACGCGATCAATATGCTCCACAGGCTTGAATTTAAACGCTTATTCCTGAATTTTCCATCAACAGCGACGCCTAACACGATACTTGACAGACAGGTGGGCTTTAGCTGTTTTGGAAGAACTCGAAAGTCCCTGGTCTGGTCAGCATTTTGGCTTTGTGCTTGAGATGGCTGATGGCAATATTGAACATCTTTTCTCTACCGTCTACATGGAAACTTTCACTAATCTAGAAATCATCACGACACGGTTTGCAGAGCCATCTGAATTCAATTATTGGAATATAAAAAATATTAGATGGATTGAAAATATCCGAGTAGAGAATCACAACAGGGCAAAGGTGCCTCGAGTCCATCAAATCTTTTCTGCCCTTCTTAACTTAGAGGCAACCTAGGATTCCAATTTTGACTCTCTCATGGATGATCTAGATATTGTTACCTTTCTTTTGTCTAGTCAGACAAAGATGGGCCGAAAAATGACTGCGTTTTTTAGTATTATTCAGCCAACTGTCGAACAATGTGCGCTGTAATTCATACAAAAGGCAAATCTTTTGGTGTAACTATTCTGTTTGTTGATTAGGACTTTGATATCGAGTAGATTCGCTTGATGGGTAATGAATTTACTAGCGTCTTTCATGATTGAGAAGGCAAGTTAGAATTTGAATAACTTGTGACCGGGCCCCCCGGGGGGTGAGGACGTCACTCTGCAGGAGGATTAAACTAGCCAAGGATGACTTTTCATACTATGGGATTTCACTCACTATTCATATTCGAAAGGGTCAGGGAATAATTCTCATAAGCTTCTGAGTAATATCACAACACGGTGTGCAATCACAGTGAGCAAAGAAGCTGCTTCCGGGTCTTTCTTTCATTTCTCGAGTTTTCTCGGAGATAATAGCTTCCCCGAAAGTTCCCTTGCTCCTAATAATACGAAGTATTCAGTCTTAAGCTTAGCCTTAATAGGAGTGCTTTACAGGATCGTGTTACAGAAGTCCGAGTAGCTCGGCTTCAATGCTCAGAGGCCTTGCTGGCTCTCGGTTCTAATATAGAGAAATAGAATAGTGGGGCTAGGGAAGAATTATAACCATTGGAGTTGACTTGATCTTATCGATGACATTCTATATTCTGTAGCTTAGAAGGTTGTATCCATCTGTGTTCTACTTACGAGATTACAAGTATTATAGCTTGAAGACAGCACCGGTCAATATGAACTTAGTTTATGGGTGAAACTTAGAAGCTCGACTTGAAGGCCTTCCTCAGAACTAACTATCAGGGGAGCCCATACCTAAGAGAGTCAGCCTGTCAGAGTTTGACTGGCAAATGAGTCTTTCTATCTTCTGTATCGATGTCACTAAATATTTTCATTGACGAATTGGATGAAACACTACAGAGGAAAGCTAAACTCTCAAAGCCGGCATTCACAAAGTGGTCCCAGTGGTCCAATGGGTACGTACACGATTTACTTAAATCTCTTTGCTAGGTCTTAAATAAATTTTATTTCACTAGTGGTGTCAAGGAACAGAATAAAACTCTAGCGTAAGAAAGCGGGACAAAGCAGGTAACGATTTGTTCCCCGAGGCCTGAACCTATTATCGGCCCTAGAGCCTAAGCCTGCCTACCCACTAGTATAGGTCTAATTTATAATTTCAGGAATAAACCTTTTTACGATCAAGTAATCCGACTTTAAAGTGGAAACAATAATATGCTTGCTTGCTCTAAATGTAGAGCTTACCTTCACTTTAAAGAGGTAGTTATATATAAGTAAGGAATGAACTTCCCCTGCGGAGATTAAAACTCTATGATAGCCAAGGATCTTACCTTGTTGCACCTGTTCAAAAAGTGTCTTGCTTTTCATCGATAGCTTGATCAAGAATATTCAAGATAACCAAGTATCTATACCAAACCAAATATCGATGACATATAAGCACTTAAGGTGCACCATCATGCCTACCTGAAAGCACCTACCGTGTTCCTACGTAGACGAGTTGACACCGTCACTAGTAAAGCAAGGAACAAATGAAATTTGAGTTAGGTTCTCAAGACAAGACAGGATTTCGGGTTTTCTGAATTACTCTCGACCAAACATCAGTTAAAGCACCCAAAAAGGTTGGAAATATCTTCCCCAAACTCTGCTGGTGTGTTATACTAGCCAAGGTATAGAACAGTTTATGGAGATGGTGTATCATGATCATTAAGTAGTGGACTAGCCATATGATGAAACCTGTTCAGCCAAAGTGGCTCAAGATTTCTGATCAAAAAAAGTAAAATTCGCTCGAGAGGGCATACTCAATAAGTGAAGAAAGTATGTGTAACTACTTATTATGCATCACAGCTCATCTTTATGCAACTATCTTGTCTGACTCTATCTATAACGGTATCATATAGTTGATCATAGTTTCATTTAGGAAATATCCATTCATCTGACTATGAATGTGCTAATGCTTTCTCGATGTGCTACATTTAACAAGATAGTGTAGTAGAGACGAGGTAACTAAGCTCTTTTTGAAATCACGGATGGAAAGAGAAAGAGGTGTAGGTATATGTCTACACCATCGAATTTGATGGGTCCACTTGATCAAGACTGGACCAGAAATTCTATGGTTCGAATGACATCCAGGTTCACGGAATAATTTTCGCTCCCCTTGTAAGATTCAAGAGAAAGGGAGATAGAGGAAGGAGGCATTGAATAAATAGGAACGCATTTAGGTTTTCCTTCCATGATTAGCATACCACCTTGTCGGATTTTGCAGCGCAATCAGGGCAAAAACCTAAGTAGCAGCAACCTCTGACCGAGAATCCTAAAAAGCGTCGTTCATGGACGTATCGTCGCCAATTTGTAACCCTTAAAAATGTACAATGGCCACAGCCATATCCTCATCGACTGGTGGCACTGACCATCTCCGGCGTCTCCTTCCTCCCTTGAGATGAAGTTGAAATTTCTTCGTTACTGCTATAGTTCGTCCTGAAAATTATCCCCTAACTTTGGTCCGAGAGTGTTTTTCCGAATGTCGATGACTACATGAGTGACAGTATGCATTGCCTGATAATTTCAACTATTTGCAGTAGGTGGTTAACCGAGAGTACTTACATTAGAATTCATGTAGAACTGCTTCCGCCCTCACAGCTGTTGAAACTTGCAAATCCAGTTGTCTAGCGAGTAATCATGGGTGATCAGCAGCTACATTGATCCTAAGCAGTTCTCAGAGAAATAATTCTTCACATTAAATTGCCAAAAGAGAGTGAATAATCCTCGCTGTCTGAAATCATATGCATCACAGTGTCCTAGTCAATGCGTGGATTGCGTTGGTCATAAGTTTGGCGGGTCGATTGTCGTTCAGCCTTTATCGGTTAGCATGAAAACAGATTGTCGAAGCATGTTATGGAAAAGGAGACACATGCACTTCACATTTTTTTGGTCGTACGAACTGAATTATCGGCAATCACGCAGCTTCAAAGCATTATCTGCCTTGGGGCTTTGAATTCCTCTCTTTGACGTGTCCGTTTCATGCAAAATATCGGTGATTGGCATTTTGTAAGTTGTTGAAGAGGGGAGAGAGAGAGAGAGAGAGAGAGAGAGAGAGAGAGAAAGACAGAGAGACATCTGTATCAAGAATCCATTAAATTTTTTTCATTGATGCCTTGCGGACTTTATCATGCGTTGGCAGTGACAAAACTAGTGAAAAGAATGGCGAAAACGACCGCTTAGATTACATTGATCCCACCATTCCGAGGGAATCTTTTTCCTATCCTATGAAGAAAAAATTTGAGCGTGATATGGTTGGAATTTTGAGAATTTTTTCCCCTTTTACTAAGTTTCCTTTTTGTCTCGACCTTTTCACTCTTCTGTACAGTTTTGGCTCCCTTCTGGGACGTGCCTTGTTCATCTCAATCTTCCTCTCGCTCTGTGTTTCTCTGAGCTTGTCTTGACCGAAAGAGAACAGAGGAATTGATCTCTTCTTGTAGGAAGAATTTGGCCTGTTACTCCTTATTTTCCTCACTGCCAAGTAATCCTTTTGTGGGGAGTAGATTGGTTTCCCATTGCTTGAATATTATGCATTGGATTATTTTTCTGGAGCACTATTGTTACGTTCTGTCTCTATTCTTTTCATGTCCTCTGATATAATCTGATGGGCAATCCATTCTGGGGAAGAGCAAACGGACCATACTGAATTCCATTCTGTGAACCCATTATACACCACCTGCACAGCAACATAAACAAACAAAAAGCCCATGTCAGATTTTCTGTACCATTTTAAGTAACTGAACCTCTCTCTCTCTCTCTCTCTGATAGAACTGTGTAAAAACATTTGGATTGACTAACCTGTACTTGGTGGTCAGATGATGGAGAAGCACCAAAATCTCCAGTTTGGCCAACTCATTCCCTGGGCAGGAGTGGACTCCATTTCCGAATGGCAAGAAGGTGTTTGGTTTTGGAGCAACCTGTTCAGTGGTTAAAAAAGAATAATTGATGAGATGCTGCTCAGTGACTGCTTGTTTTTTCCTCTTATTTTGGGTGGTCAAAAAAACTCTTAGAACTGGTCAGATATGTCACTGTCAAAGAATATATTACCTCAAATCGAGATGGGTCAAATTTCTCAGGCTCCGGGAAATTTTCTGGGCTGTGGTGAATGTTCCTGAAGAGAGGCAAGACTTTCCAGCCCTTGGGTATGAGATACCCTGCAGAAAAAACAAAACAGAGGGAAAAAACCAATTTTTTATCAGCATCCGCGGTAAATAAATATATAAAAAAATCTGATTGTACGGTCCGAATCTGAAGCTTATCACTCACCATCGTATTCAACATCTTCAACAGCTTCTCTGAAGGTGAAGGACAGAATAGAGGCGACCCTGAGCGTCTCCTGAATGACCCTTGAAGTCATTGGCATGTTCTTGGTGTCTGCCCAGGTCAAAACCTTCTCCTCACCGCTCTCTTCTTTCATCCTCCTTATGGCTTCTTGCTCCTCCTGTAGAGCCAAACGCACGCATGAATCAAATTTTTCTCTTTTTCTTTGAACAGTTGAAATTATTAAACAATTCTTTAATCTTTTTTTTAATATTATTCCTCCATGCGTTACAGCTTGTCTGCCCTGTGAAATCTATAGTTGTATAATCAGAATGATTGAGGGATTTTTCCTCTGCCTCTGGTTTCTCTCGCATGATTGTGGGTCTGTTTTGTTCGAGGCGGAGGTGGACCGCACGTACGAAAAAGGGGGACTTAACGAGAATACAGTAAAGATCGAATTTTTTAACGAGGGAAATTTACCGTGACAGCCTCGAGGACGCTCGGGTTCTCGCCCAGGTACTTGACGATCCAGGTCAGGACGCTGGCGGTGGTGTCGCGGGCCGCGAAGATGACGCCGATGATGTTGTCGGCGATCTGCTCGTCGGTGAGGCCTTCCTTGTCGCCCATGAAGGACGCGAGCAGGTCGTTGTGGTCGAGCTTCATCTGCCTGCGGGTGACCAGGATCTTGGCCAAAATCCGGGCCAGCTCCTTCCTGGCCTTCATGGACTTGTGGAACAGGGTGCCCGGGAGGTTGATGGGCATTGAGTTGTACCCTTTTTCGAGAATGTAATAGCACTTCTTGAGATCTTCTCTGTACTTGATCTCGTCCTTTCCGAAAATGGAAAGAAGCGCGATGTTGAATGCGTACTGCAAGATAAAAGAGTTCGATCAGTCCCAGGGAACTCCGAAAGGACGCTGAATTTTTTTCCTTTAGCTCTATCCGAAATGTTCTGCCTCCACAAAAAGTAATCATACGTTGCCACGTCTGGTCTTTGTACTTACAAAATTCATGTACGGAAAGATAGAAGATACCGTCTTAACACTGTTGATAAAAAGTTTTAACTGTTTGTTCACCGTAGTTACACCAAACCATATTTAATTAGTTAATTTGAGGAAATTGAACCACCCTGTTCATATGAAAAAAACAGGGGAAACCCATTACTTTCTCTCCTCTGTACTGCGCTGAACAAAATTGACGACGCCATGGAAGGCGACCTGAAAACCAGAAAAATCAGGAAAAAGGATAAAAAGCTCACTGTTTTCATTTCTTGGAAAGTGTTGACCAATCTTCCTTCCCAGGACCGGAGGGAATCGACGGCGACGGACTCGATGCCGGCGACTCTGCTCTTGATGGCCTCGGGCATGAAGGCTCGGAGGACGAGCTTCCTCAGCTTGGCGTGGTAGTCCCCTTGGTGGAAGAAGATGGCCTGCTTGCCCAGCATCCTCTCTTTGCTCGCCGGGAATGTGGGCTTGAACAGGTGCGACTTCGTCACCAGCACGAACTTGGCCGCCTCCGGGCTGGATATCATCACGCAGGGACACCCCAGTATGTGAGTCTTGAATATCGAGCCATACCTGCCGAAATTCAGGAAAAAAAATTCGAGAACTCTAAGAAACGACAAAAACCCAATTTCGATAACTTCGAGTACGTTGAGAATTCGGAATCAATCGCCCGGTTTTTCACAAAAAAAAAAAAAAAATGTTTTCTCTGCCGGACCTGCTCTGTTTCTTTGCGAAGAAGACGTTGGGGTCCTGGGAGTAGAGCTGGAAGGTCTCGCCGAGGTAGGGCCAGCCGAGGGTGCCCGGCGGGAGGGGGAGTTTCCGGCGAGCGGAGGCGAGGAGGTGGAGGGCGGAGCGGAGGAGGAGGCAGGCGGAGAGGACGGCGAGGACGGTGGCAAAGAGGACGGTGGTGAATTCCATGCTCTGTTTTTGTTTCTCTCTCTCTGGATTGGAAACAGAGAACGAGGAATGGGAACGGTGGGGGTGGCTTGCTTCTTGCGTTGAGGAGGACGAGGAGAAGTGGTGAATGATTTGGTGTGAGAGGAAGGGGATGAAGAGGGGGGGTATTTATAGGCTTTTTCTCCCCGGGGAGGAGAGAGACAGGGAGAGAAAGTTAGAGAGAGAGAGAGACCATTCACAGTCAGCTCCAGCTTCACATACGGAAGCTCCCTCCAGCTAATTCTCGGTGTTTTCCCCCCACCAAAAAAAAAAGAAAAAAAGGAAAAAAAGAAAAAAGATTGTTTATTATATTGAAGATTTTACATACGGTACACCGATACGGAGATATTCACCGATTAAATTGAGATTTATACGACGTATTTAAATTCCGCTTTTATAATAGTTTTCTCACGCTACGAACATAACGTGTTAAAATCCTTCTGTTAATTCAAGTTAGGGAAATGCTTGATCGGCACTCACAGATATTAATGTAAGTAGCGGTGGCACGTAAGTCACGAGATGTAATTGATAGAAAAGGCAATTCGGGTTATGCTCGGCATTAATTGGTGGCTCACATATCATTGTTACTTCCAACAGTAGAAATGACTGTCATGCTATCCTCATCCATTTAGTAATTACCATGATAAAGAGAGTGATAGCCGAATGCATGAAGCATGAGGTTCACATCTTTACAAGTTTGACCCGTCAGGAATTTGAGTCTAGACCCGTGGATATTCTGTCTTTTCTGATCGATACTATCCAATCGCTCTTAACAATGCGAAACTTACATCCTCGCGAATCGATACGGCTTGTTGAGGGACGGCGCGGCATTTTCAACTTTACTAGATCAAAAAGTACGGCCTAAATCACAAGCAAAATTTTGTCTCATCTCCTGGGCAAGAATGGAAGGAGAGGAAGGATGAAGAATTTCTGAGCTATCTAAAATCTTTCAATCTGCTGGGATCGACCATGAGAGAGATGAAGAATTTTTGAGCTATCTAAAATCGTTGAATCTGCTGGGGTCGACCATGAGAGAGAGAGAGAGAGAGAGAGAGAGAGAGCTTGTGTCAGTATCAAATGGCAAAAAATAAAAAGGGGGGTGTTGACCATGAGGGCGACTGGCGCCTAGTGGATCAAAGAAAGGCGGGGGAAACCGGAAACAGGCCCTTTGGTTTTGGCCAAAGGGGAGTTTTGGGCAGAGTCGGCGAGCAGATGAATTTAATCGAATTCTTTTTGATCCCCATCTGCATCCGAAACAGCCCTAGAGTGAGAGTAGAGTGGCTGTACTCATGCTCTCTGCAATTTGCATCCGATCCCCACTTGCCCTTTTGACCGGAACACACCCGGGAATGGTATTGCTGGACATGGTGGTTTTATTCAGCTAATCGTCATCATCAGCATCATCATGTTGGAGGTACTGAAAATACTGTTTCAGTTCCTGTTTAGCCCGTGTTATATCTCGAATCTATTCGTGGATGTTTCGTATCGAATTTCAGAGGTCCTGAATTCAAACAAACAGTCTCTGGTCGGAACAATTCTTTTTCCAAGAAAAGCAGGCAAAGACATTGTGACGGCTCAAGCGCGGGGCGCGTCTCTTGTCCCACATCACTTAGAAGGGGAGTCCTGAAGCTAGTTTATAAGACTTTGATCCCTCTAATCCGTGTAACGCGTTTCAATGTATGCTTTTGCTGCGTTGAAAACAAACCCGTGAGGAGAAGGTTGTTGTGTCCTCATTTAGGAGCAACGTTGTGCTCGATGAATCTAGACTTTTCTTTTCTTGCAACTGTTCAATCGATCAAGTGTCTATTGGAGTCTAGATGACTATGTCTCAATCGATCAAGTGTCTATTGAGTCTAGACTTTTCTTTTCTTGCAATTGTTCAATCGATCGAGTGTCTATTGGAGTCTAGATGACTATGTCTCAATCGATCAAGTGTCTATTGAGTCTAGACTTTTCTTTTCTTGCAATTGTTCAATCGATTGAGTGTCTATTGGAGTCTAGATGACTATGTCTCAATCGATCAAGTGTCTATTGAGTCTAGACTTTTCTTTTCTTGCAACTGTTCAATTGATCGAGTATCTATTGGAGTCTAGATGACTATGTCTCAATCGATCAAGTGTCTATTGGAGTCTAGATGACTATTTCATGAGACATGATCTTTCTTCTAATATAGTCGTCACTATGTCATTCAAACGCGCGAAATCGAAAATGGGCAATTCCATCTCATTTTTTCTTCATATTCGCATTATTCATTCGATAACCACTGGGATGAGTTTCGACTCCTACCAGCAAGGAGGCAGGCAAAAGTCTGAGAGTGAGAGTTATAATAAGAATATGGTAGGACAAAAAAAAAAAAAAAGAACCTTCTCCATTATAGATTTGGGTCAGGTGCGTGTCTTGGATCGAGTCGTTCACGCTTCTTCAACGTCATTAGGGTTTTACCATTTAAACAAGATTTGAACGTCATGTACAGATTGACTTCTTCTTCTTCTTCTTCTTCTTCTTCTTCTTCTTCTTCTTCTTCTTCTTCTTCTTCTTCTTCTTCTTCCTCCTATTACCCACTCTAGTTCTTTCTCGCGCCCGCCAAGCTTTCTCCATCATCTGGTGAAGCATTCTTCTTCGACAGGGAGATGATGCAGCGTTCGAGAGCAACACGTGGCGGATGACTCGCCAACACGTGATCTCCGAGGAAAGACCTGGTGTTGTAATCAAAGGTTTGAAAGTTCATAAAAACATGAAGAAACAGCGAAAAGGGCTACGTTCAAAAAGATTGTTTGACCATTGATGAGTTGGTTCATTCTGAGATTGAT
Source organism: Eucalyptus brandiana (assembly GCA_014182725.1). Lineage (NCBI taxonomy): Eukaryota > Viridiplantae > Streptophyta > Magnoliopsida > Myrtales > Myrtaceae > Eucalyptus > Eucalyptus brandiana. Next base: position 10,541,187 of record CM024672.1, on the reverse strand, counting down.
AGATAATCCACGTGTTTGCGGACTTTGGTACCAAAAGTCGATTTTCATTTTTCTTTTCTAAGTACATTTCCTGCTGTTCCAATCCATGTATAATCTTTCCCACCAAATAAAACAAAAACATAAATTAACCTGCTCACGGGCGTGCGGGGTGTTTACTGAGGTTTCAGGTAGTCGGTGTCTACCCCAATGTCCCCAAATTAAAATGAAGTTGAAATAAAAATGAATATGAATGATAATTAAATTTGAAATCTAGTAATCAAAAGACTGATCAATGGGAGAAAATTTTGGCGAGGAAAGTATCTAATCAGCCATAAATTTATTGTTCGAATATCAATTTAATCCTAAATTTTTCGATTTTGTCAATTCGGTCCTAAACATATACGATATTCTGGTATAGTATTTTCAGCCAATTATTGAAATTAATGACATGGCAATTAGCCAGGTACGATGGTTGGTGATAATCGGATTGCCACATTAATGATTTTCAATGAAAATTGATTAGAATAATTATATTGATATTTTGCACAGAGGGTGAAGAATAAATTGGCAAACTAAGAAATTAGGACTAAATAAGCATCTGTATAATATCTTTAGGACCGACTTGATAATTTTCCCAAATGGTGGCCGGTGACATTATTGGATTTCTTTTACAGGCGACGGATTTCATTGGACCTTTGCGAGATTTGACAATTTTCTCAAATTGTGGCCGGTGACATTATTGGGTTTCTTTTACAGTCGACAGATTTCATTGGACCTTTGCGACAGATAACTTCACTTAATTATAAATGAAATGGCAAGACCATTTGCTCATGACACCTGTACTCCAAAGTATGAGTTGCCCGCGTTCATTCTCATGAACGAACGTTTTCATGCCTCAGGTGTGATTCCACCGTTAGTTGCATCATAGGAAAGGGGCACGCAGGGTTCGATGAACTATATATGTACCAAATTGAAGTGCAGTTACCATGACCTTCATTGTGATTTGCCAGCATTATTAGTTAACATATGCTTGTGATGGAATGATACTTTCATGAATATCTCGACATATCTCAATTGTGAATGCATAATATCTTATTGTAAGAACTGCGATTCAAAATATTGAAAATGCGCATTGAGCTATGTAGATGCTATTTCCACAACTAGGTCCATCTTTGTTACCATCTTATTGACCATTAGATGCCTACATCAAACACCCCACTTAGGGTGCGCATGATAAAATTTCTAAAATAGAAATTGATTTCTGATTAGAAATTGATTTCTCAATTTCTATTTCAGAAATTCAGAAGTTAAAAATTTTAGCTTATAATTTCTTCTTCAAATCTATTTCTAAAATAGAAATTTGTTTCAGAAATAAAAAAAATTAAAATGCGCTACCAAACAGATTTTTGTTCCAAACCTGTTCCGGGGAACAGAGAAACAGAGAAATAGAGAAGTAGAAATTTTATCATGTACGCCCTTAACAACCCATCTTTCTCTCTCAACTACTCAGAGCTCCGTCCATCATAGTTGTGCATTCTGCCTCTACAACCAAGCCGCCTTCACTAGCCTTCCCTATAGACGATCACTCCCCACACTCGTCGGATTGGACATGGACCTAGTTCATCCATGCCAGAGGGAGTCCTATTTCGGTACCACCTGCAACAACGGACGATCCATCCCCGTCCAGGTGGCCAAGCCCTAAAAACAAATGTTCCAAGTAACCCCATAAGATGTAAACCACTTAGTGGCGTATCTACACGTCAAGCCACGTACTTGCATTTGATGATTCGCCATTGCAAAAGTCATCAATTATCATAAATTCAGGTAACGACCAAAGAACACGGACCGAGGACCGTGTAAACGAAGTCCACATTTCATTAATCCCACTGAAACACGCAACCAATCGGATTTGGTCGGATCATCTAGAACTACAAGACTTCTCCTCCAAGAGCAGTGCCAGTGACTAACCCCTCATCGATGATAGTCATGGAAAACCCCCGGAATCAAACGGTTACAGAAAAGCCCCAAGAATTCAATGAGGTTGAATATTTTAGCAAACGAGATCCATCCAGACCCTTTTTGATCACGACGGCACCAAACCCAAAAGCCAGACGAAAGAAGCCAGGCGACCAATCAATGTCGATGACAACAAGGTACGTGTTGCGAGGAAGGAGGAGAAAACGTTGGGATCGGGGGAGGTGGGGTGGGGGGAAGGATGACGGGCTTCCGAAAAGGGGACCTTTTTGCAATTAATGGGGACAGAAAGTTAGAGGACGGGTAGCATTCCATTCAAGAGAGGAAGTCCCGAAATGGACACACACCCAAAGGACGCACATAATACGCGGAACGATGGATTTTGGAGGGTAGTCCGGAAGGTGGGGCTGACGAAGGTTTTGGCAAGCGGCTCGCTTTGTAGGTATTATTTGGCCCAAAAAAAAGGGTCTTGCAATGAAGTCTTGCATGTACACGCGTCGTCTGCATGGTAGGGACACGACCATGCAAGCTGGTTTTTTCCTCCGTTGAATGGGTAGAGCCCATGTTCACGCCTTGAATTTCTAGAGAGAGAATGAGCCCCCCTCTCTCTCTCTCTCTTTCTCTCTCTTTCTCATACGTCTCAAGGAGCAAGCGCGTGAATGACAATGTCCTGTCTTAATGTTGAGATGATAATAGATCAATGAGATTATGAGAATGTTTCATTATAGAAAAAGTTATCCAAAAATTTCTAAATCTAATGTGTATATACGAATTTAGATATGAGCTTTTTAACCGTGTCAATTTAGTCAAAAACCTTTTGACAATTTGTCTATTCGGTCTTCAACTTTTCAATTGTGTTAATTTAATTTTAAATATTTTGAAGATTTACCAATCGGTATTAAATCTATTAGTTGGATATTTGGTCAGAATGGCTCAATTGATAAATCAGTAAAAGATTTATGACTAAATTGACACAACTGAAAAGTTTATAATTTGATCATTGGACTATGAGTTTAAAGATTTTTTGGACAATTATTCCTCTTGTGAGATGTATAAATAGTGCCGCACTTATCTAAGACTCGTTATGCTACAAACAGAATCAATCACAGCATAAACATCTCAAGAAAAAGTTTCTAAATCCCTATAGATTGGTCAAAAAAATGAGAAAGACGTGGATCGGTTCAGTTCACGCTTTAACCCTAATTGTTTCCCCAATATACACGTGGTCTTTTGAACGATTTGGATAAAGAGATTTTCTTTGAATCGCATGTAATACGCATGCGCGGATGGTCAAACCGTGCAAACCCTAAATCAAAGTTTTTTACGTGATGTTTGATGAGAAACGTGTCGGGGGGTAAGTGCCACGCACGGCTAGGGCACGTTGTGCGTGCGTCGTGGATTTTGGAGCCGATACATCGGACTTTTGCCTTTTGGAGAATTTATGGCGACACCTCATTCATTCATTCAAAGACGACCCCAGCCGAAAACCTGCACGCGGAGACAATTCAAGAGGCTTGACTTTTTTGCTCAGAATGAAAAAGGTTCAAATCGACCTCGTCTGCGTTGTGATGAAAGTCCGCCGTTCATCCCGCAAGTTGATCAACATCTCTTCCCAAAGCTTTAGATTTGGATGCATGTGGATCGATTCAGTGAGAAGGGGCGACGTTCAAATAATTTTTGTCATTTCTGCCCTAGCTTCGTAGTCTCCTTTTCGCATTTATTAAGGAGGAAATGATTGACAATCGCCTGAGATGGGAAATCAATTTGCATAAGTTGACAATTGCTGTAAATTCAGAGAAAAAAAAGTATGAATAGTCGTCTAATGCTTGATAGTGGAATTAATATCTCAACAGTTTTTTTGTGTGGGGAATGAAAGTTCCATTGGTTTTATCTGATTTTTTTCAGAAAGAAAGTTTATTTGTAAGATGCAAGGGAAGGTGTTGCATAAGGAAAGTAAGGTTGTGGATGTCTTGCACTTGCATAATAGGACACCTTGCGCTTATGTTAGATATCCAAAAATGTTTAAGTGTTGGAGTTGGCAGTTTGACTGGCAAGGAGTTTGTTTAAACAACTGAAGTTTTTTTTTTTCTTGATGACCCTGGAACTCCTGTACAGTCGGCAGCCGGCGGGGTAAACCAGGGGTGACGCTAGCCCAGGATCCACCACCAGGGCGCCACACTTAAGAATCCCTAACCGAAGGTTGTGTATGTCTTGCACTTGCATAATAGGACACCTTGTGCTTATGTTATACATTAAAAAATGTTTAAGTGTTGGAGTTGGTAGTTTGACTGGCAAGGAGTTTGCTTAAACAACAATTGAAGTTTTTTTTTTTTTTTTGATGACCCTGGAACCCCTGTACAGCCGGCAACCGGCGAGGTAAACTAGGGGTGACGCTAGCCCAGGACCCACCACTAGAGTGCCACACTTAAGAATCCCTAACGACAAGGCTTTTTTTTTTTTTTTTTTTTTTTATGACCTTGGAACCCCTGTACAGCCGGCAGCCGGCGAGGTAAACCGGGGACAGCGTTAGCCTAGGACCCACCACCAGGGTGCCACACTTAAGAATCCCTAACGATAGGGCTGGGATTTGAACTCCCCCCCTCCCGGATGAGGGTAAGAGCGCAAAGCCAGCATTGCCGCTGCGAGGGGTGGTAACAACCAAAGTTGATATGGCTAAGCATTGAGAGTATTAGTCGGTAAAGTTTACTCAATCGATGAGAATATCTAGTTTCAGATCGACCGATATGTTAATAAGTAGCAACTGAGTGATAAAGTGAGGAACATCAAGAAATGAAGATGATAGACTTGAATGCAACCGTTAGAAAAGTAATTATCAAGTAATGGAACCGACACATCTCAGTGCAACCATCGAAGTAATGGAGACGAAGAATCTCAAAGGTTGTCACTGTTCTACATAGAGGCATTACTAAATAGTAGGAGTCACATAGAGCAGTTTACAAGTCTTAGTAATTGTTGAATAACCCTGGGATTGTAGAAATACAAGTATTAAAGTTGTATTCTTTGTAAAGAATTGTCAATCAATCAAAGAACTTCAATTTGTCCATATGCACTTTCAATTTATCTTTACATTTTATCATTCCTTTAAATGGTCTGAACGATTATTCCCAATTTCGATATATTTAGATTTCTCACCATATACATTTCCTATCCAAAAAACAATGGAAGACCCGTTGCAGCTTTTGTAAATTTACTTAATGTTCCATTACCCTTGAAAGAAATTTCATCGACTCTTTCTAGTGAAATGGCTTATTATCGATTAGTTTTATAATTGAACATGTTTGTGAAGAATATTTTTGTCTAACAAGGGAAAATAAAAATAGATCAAACTAAACATAGGCATGCGAATATATCAGTTGATATGTATAATTCAGCGATTATAAAAGGGATACGTTGCTAATCAATGTCTATAATTTCCATCTCAATTTGTAATCGAAACAAGTGATCTTAGTACACCACACTATCAGGCTGATGGAGCATCGTTGCCAATCGCATATATCTATCGAAGTCTAATACATCACGTTTCTCTTAATCACGTGAATTAGAATGCTTCCACGATACTTTCTTGCAAATGTTGAGAAATTATTCATATAATTGATTAGATTATCAATTGATTCTTGCATGATGGCAAGATGAAAACATTATTCAGTACTCCAAACCCTAGATGTCTCTCAAGCAACCCTCTTTTTTTAAGCTGTTTTATCCGGTATTAAGGTAAACGAGCTTAAAGACTTGAAGGACGGTCCGATAGATTATTATCCCGTCTAATCACTAATTAAGCGGCATGATTAATTTAACCACTGACTTAATGAAGTTGAACGAATGATCCATGCACTTCTTCTTCTTTTTTTTTTTCTATATTTTTTTAGATGCATGGCGCAAGCTTCTCAAATTCGTTGACTTTTATTCAATTTCTTTTTCGTGAATTTCAAATATTGCCGCGTGTCAATTGACTTTAGGGTTTCGGGAGCAACAACCCTCAAATGTTTATGAGCCAGATAGAGCTTTGACCAGACTCAATTTTCTTTTAAAAGATTAGAAGAATTGATGTCTACTCCTTTGTCATCCTCAAGCCGTCCGTCCATCCATCTAAAGCTTTAAAATGCTTTTTTCTTGCCATGTATTTTCGGATGATAATGTAATGACTGCGACACATTTTAACTCTAATTTTTTTTTTTCTATATGTTAGGTTGAGATCATTCATGTAAAAGAGATTATAACATAGTTGAATTGCAAAAAAGTTAGTTGTATATTAATTTGTAGAGTGATTTGCTAAATTATTATCGGTTGCTAAAAATATGTGCTTCCCACTAATTTTAACTACCCTTTTGAAAGATTATTACCTCGCTTTACAGGTTAATATTGTGTACCTCCATTATAGAAAAGATATGACGTCACAAATATAAAACATTCGCTACCGGTGGTGACTTCCCTTCGAAGGAAACTTCCTGCACTACATGCGTATTTGCATGCGTAATTGCTAGCAGTCATTTTCGGTTACGTACTCATAGGCATGTAATTCATAGGGGCTGATATCATAGAAATCTCAAACTAGTGCACCTATATCATACATTTACCCCAAAGTCATTTTTCATGTCACGAAAAATCTAAATTGGTATACTTGTGCCACATTCGCTTTAAACAAATTTTCATTGGTAGACTAGTGCCACATTTAATTCAAATTAATTTTCATGTTGCCAAAAATCTTAAATCACTAGAATTTTAGATTGAGATATCTATTAAAATCTGCTCATTTTTCTTTAAGAGCTCAAAAATCTGCTAAGATTCTTAATTTTTTGTGACACAAAATTAGTTTAGAATATATTTGACACTAGTAAACTGGTTTGGAATTTTTTGTGATACAAAAGTTAGTTTTGGGGTAAATGTGGTAGCGAGTATATTAATTTGGAATTTTTCTTGACATAAAAATTAATTTGGGATAAATGTGGCAGTGATTTAGCAGTTGGAGATTTTTTGTAGTATCAACCCAATTTGCTTTCATTAGTTGCATGGATCGTGCTTTGTTTACACAACGAAGAGTATAAGTTAGCAAGTGTGAGAACATATTGCATGATGTATAAATCCTAAGAATCAATATCATCTCAAAAATTTATTATGTGGATCCCATGTTGAGACCCACATGATCAAGTATTGAGATAAGCTTAGTCTAATTAATCTCTAAACTCTGCAATATCTTTTAGTGTGAACGAGCTTTATTAGACACGATGGATGAGATATATGAGAAGTACGTGAAGGTGAATAACAAATACAAAATTTCAATTGCGAGTTTTGGTTTAGAATTTAGAATTCCATTGATGAGCCCACAAGATAATTAAGTCAAATAAGCGCAGCAAGCATCGTGCTAGACGATAAAACCATTTTTAATTTCCAATCATATGATCCCTTGTGAGAAGAGACTTGCTGCTGCGAAATATATCAAGTAAAGAGACTTTGTAATTGCAAGTATATTGGTGCGGTTGAGATAACAAGTTTGCTAACCCTGGATCTTTGAGTTATGTGAAATAGTTGTGACTAAGGGTGCGGATATTGAGAGTGCCAAAATATGGTACAAAGAGACTTTTTAGTGCCAAAATTTCCAAAAATTACACTTAAATACCAAAATTGGAAAAAAAAAATGGATATTTAAGTGTTAACGGCGAGAAATTTTGGCCAAACTGCTGACATGACTTTTTCCAGTGAGATCTTTTATCGATGTAGTGATTCTTAAAAAAAAAAATCATCCATGTAGCTACCAAGAGTATGTTAAACAACGTAATTTTTGGCACTTAAGTGTTCACTTTTAATCAGGAGTGTCACTTAAGTGATTATTTACACCATAAATTGACACTTAATTGATCTTTTTTTAATAACGATTGGCACTTAAGTGAACATGAAAAATGAGGTTGTTTACTTGCCGGCTGCCAGCTATACGGAGTTCCTGGGTCAAAAAAAAAAAATGACGTTGTTTTAAATAAAGATTGCTGAGTGAACATTCCAGCAAGTCATGTATACTGGTTTTATTATTAAAATGATGCCACATTAGATTTTCGATAAACTCGTTGGAATCAATACTTAAATGTCAATTTTTTTTTATTTAAAAAAATGACACTTAAGTGTACCTTTTGGAACTTTTGGTACTAAAGTATTCGCTAGTGTTAATTTTTAGCACTTTTGGTTTACTTTCCCCATTATGACTGAAACCAACATTTCTAAAAGTGAGCTTGTCTAATGATGAAACGATTTTTTTATTTCAAATCATCCGATCTCTCATTAGAGAAGAGACTTGTTGATCATGACATATTCTGTGTGAAGAGACTTTCCAATTGAAAGTGTCTTGGTGGGGTTGTAATAACAAATTCACTTTGGAATCATAAGTCACATAGGTAGTGCGAAATAATTATAACTGGAATCCATATTTTATAATGTGCATGGGACTTTATGCCGATGCCTAGAATGGGTCATTGACCCCGGCTGTCTCTCCCCGAATCCTTTGCCTGCAAAAGAAAATATCCAACTTGATCCATTTTTCCCCAAAAAGCCTCAAATTTGGCGAAAATTTATGTGATCATTGTTCATCTCCCCACGAACAGTGATTCCAATAGTCCATCCCCTCTTTCTGGCTGCATGAACCAGTCCAAGTGGACCCACAACATAGTTTGACCTACATATTCATCATCAAAACTTCCCGGAGCAGGTGCATAGCAGGCAAGCAGCCTGGACCGGACCACGCACCAACCTCTACCGCCCCCGCTAATCATACGCCCGAAGCGTCAAGAATATCTAATCCTTAAGTTGCTCCTCAGGAATCTCGAAGGCCAAGATGACAGACAGGAGGGCCAGAGGGGGGGAGGGAGGGACCCCCAAAGAGTGCATGAACGTACAGTTGGTGCGTACCTTATTAAGAAAAGGGGGAAAATTCGGAAGAGAAAAAAGAGAGGAATTGTCACCACTCGCTGTCGTGCCCATCTGTGCACTCCTTGTCGTCTTCTGTCCGGGGCTGCGCTTCCTTGGACCTTCTCCCATCTTCTGGTCTGGAACGCGATGATGCCAGATCGCCTTCTCGAGGACCCCTTCTGCTTTCCCTCTCCTCATTTCATTTTCCCTTTTTTGGACCTCCTTTTTGTCCTTTTCCCTCCCTAAAAAATGGTTTGGCTTCCCTCCCCCAACTTGACGCCCGGCGGGGTCCACGCGCCACCCTTTGGGGATGCGCGTTCGATGGACTTTCTAGCTTCTAGGAGGGGCCATGGGACGGGGGACAGGACTGGACCCGGCGGAATTCCACGAGCCGACGTCGGCCTCAGACTTTTTTTATTTGATGAGTCTTGTAAACGAGCGTTTTAAGATAAGGATAATCGAGTGTGAGTTTGAAAACGTGGGATGTGCAGGATTTCGACCCATATTGGTCTTGTTTAAGTAACACTTGACATTGGAATGAAGGCGTCTTTTTAGACCCTACAATTCAAGAAACACTCTTTCTTGTTTGATGCGCAGCCTGATTCATTTATGCCCATTTGCCATCCTAAAAGCGTAGGAGTAGTTGTATGAGATTTTGTGGGGTTACAATCAACTGTTCTAAAAACTTAAATTATTAGATGAATATGTTATTTATTATTTAAATATTTTAATACTCTTCTTCATGCTTAATATGGTATCTTGCGTAGTGGTAGGCGCTGAAATTTAATTAGGGAGGTAAATGGAGTTTGGAAAGATTCGAATTTAGGATTTATAGCTTTGATATCATGTGGGATTTTGTGGAACAACAACCAACTTTAGTAAAAACTTAAACTATTAGCCCATCTCGTTCTGATGACCACTTATCGCCTTTATTGGACTAAGTTGTTATATGCCCACACACTTCCACGTGGCTCGTCTCTTGAGTGCACACTTACTAAACAGAATCTTATTATGTATAATACTTGATTGCGTGTCGAGCAATCCACTTTGGTCATCCCACACTTAGCTTGACCGTTTCGTCCATTGACATATTGGTAAACACTTTCCTAGGAATTCACCCATTTTAACAATGCCCTCTTCGCAAGCACACTCAACATCGGAGCTCTAAACATTGGACAATATTATTATGCCAAAAGGAGGCTAATTTCGATTTCACATGTCGTTTCATTTTTAAAAAATAAATAATTAAGTAAATAAAAGTTTGGCGGGCAAGAGTGATTACGGGGGAAGATATTTTATACATCGAGCTGAAGAAAGCGAAGCTTGGTACGTGACTTCCATCCTTCCCAACTTTCCATTTCGGAGAACATCACTGCTTATGTCATGATGCCAATCAAAGTTCTCTTTTGGTACAGAATCGACTCGCACTTAGTTTTCGGCGTGCAGCTTTTTTCGGCCTCATTTTTCGCTGGACATATGTTGGAAAGAATGCGATGGGAGCGACGAAAATTGTGCAAAGGCAGCGTGCCGTATAAATGCGAACGTGTCCGACAAAGTTGCCTAAAATATCAATGTGAAAAATTTGGGATAATTAACAAAATATTACTTAATGTTGTCCTTCCGAACAATTGTAGATGGAAATTATTGATGCGATGTCCAATCATGACCGACCGTCTTATGTGATAAACTAAAGTGGACAACTTTATTGAAAACAACATTATATGTTGACCACCACATCAACATTATATTGGCATTCTTGCAAACTTTTAGGACTATATCTGGCAAAAATTAAAAGTTTAGGACTAAGTTGGCATCCATACTATAAATATAGTATTGAATTGGTAATTTTCACCGAAAATTTTAATTAGTAGTGGTTTTTCTTTTACTTAATACAATTTATTTAGCTTAATTATGCCGAGTTTGTTCAAGATATTTTCTGGGTTTGGCACATGTTTTGGAGCATGCAATCCATTTTAGGTCTTGCTCTTCTAAATACGTGTAGTGTGGCGATTGTCCAGTCAATCTCGTGGCAGAGAATTTGAAGAACTGATGTTCGAGTCCATTGGAAGAGAGATACGAGCATCGTAAGTTGGAATAATGTGATTGGTCGTATAAACGAATCATTGTGACCGTCGATGAAGTCTACATGTTGATTTTCTTTGTTCAATCATGAAGTCTACAAGTAGGTATCCTCAAATCCGAAATCCCATAATGTGACTACAGCTCCATTCCCGTTCCACAAGGACGAGTTGTGATGCACTTCACGTTTTCTCACGGAGAGAAAACCCTAACGCTCTTATTATTCGCTCTAGTGAGCAATCACCTAGTAAAATTCCATCTCTTATAGATGTAATACTTGTATCCAATATGGGAAAACCCTATTAAGATACCTACTCACATTAGAAGACCTACTTGGATCAAGCTACTTTTAACAAACTCAAACTCGAGCTATGTTATCAATAGATAGATATCTTCTATTTGAATTGGGTTTCTTCCTCCCATTCGCCATTTTCTGGGCCATGGCCACTCTCCGCATTCCACACCACCCCCCCGAAGAAAAAAAATAAAATTGCCCCTCTTCGTAAGTGTGGGTGCATGTGCATGCTCATGTCTAAGAAGGCCAGGGAGCTTGCTCGCAAGGGTCGCTCTTATTGGAGAGGGGTTGAAAAGAAAGAATAAGAAAGTGAAAGAATATAAAAGATAAAGGGAAGAATGAGTTTGGAGCATTCAAATTTATTATTGTTAAGATATTAATATCTTGAAGAGAGAATCTGAAATGATACAGTTATGACCTAATTTGAGAAGATTCCAGCCTATAAATTATACGCAAGTGTCCTAATGCAATCCGAGTGGTATAGAAAGAAAGAAAGAAGGAAATGAGGTTGCTTAAAATAAAATTTCATGTATGTCATTGCAAGCTTGTTTTTGGTAAAAAAAACCATTGTTGACCTTCAGAATGTAGAATACATATCGGTTGACTTTTCATTCGGACAAAGACCAAAAAGGGCTTTGTCTTAAATTGACTAGCGAGCGATGACCACGTAATATGCCAGTACGTGTCACCAATCTCTCCAAGTCAACGACTTATTTTTCGTGAACGAAGGTGTCACCTACGTCTTTTTTCCTTAAGAAAATAGTGAGGTCAACCTCAAGAAGATAGTGTAATGTAAACTATTCATTCTCAATACATAGCATGTCAATTCCAAATCGACCTTCAATTTAGTGTGTGAAATATCATGATCAACTAGGTTGGTGAAATGGGTCTGCTTCATAAGGCTTGAATCGGTATGTTTTCAATGTCATCAGATGCGAAAACTCTTTATTTATGCATGATCTAAATGTACTTAGCTAGTTGAAATTCAATTCATACAAGGAATTTCAGCCTCACTAGCTAGATCAAGTCAGATTTCAATAAAAAAGAAAAGATGGTGAAGAAAAAGTCAAATGATGCTCATTTGGCCAGGGCTCTTCTAATATATAGTTGACTTGCGCATGGTCAGATGTCCAAGTACAGCTAATGCGTGCCAGATACCTAACATTGTAGTTGTCCAGATAAGATTAATAACCTTAAGTTTTCCAGGAAATAATAACATATGTTTCTTAGCAGAATAAAATTCATTATTAATGTGTAAAATCTAGCTCTTCTAGCCTCACAAGTATCACATCCTCATTTGGCCGGTCCAAGTATAATATTAAGCAGCTCAGTCTCGAATAAATTATCGATTAGCCAGGTCAATTTGCATGCATTGTTTTGTTTTATGTTTTGGTGGATCTCAAAGGACGATGATGATTTAAGGAGTCTTGCGTGGAGCTTTAGAATAAATGGAATTAATAACGCATTTCGGCTTGTGGTTACGTATTCCACATGGATATAACCTATTGTTTTCTCCGGACCAAATAAAAGCGTGCCAACATTGCATTGAACCGCCAACCATGCATACATCATGCGTTTTCTCCAATTTTGAGTTATATTGCTCCTTAGGTTTGACAAAGCATTGCATGTACAAATCATGCAATATTTATGTCATTGGTCTATATATATGCGTAGTACATTTTTTTTTTGATGACTCGGGAATTGCTGTATAGCCGGCAGCTGGCGACGTAAACCCGGGGTGATGCTAGCATGGGAGCCCACCTCCCACGGCGCTGCACTTAAGTCACGCAAATGCGATTGCGATGGTTCGAACCTCCCCCCAACCGGAAGAGGGGGGAGCACCGAACCAACGTGTCCATAGCGGGGTGGGTTATGCGTGAGAACATATTTATATATGTATTTTTTAATTTTGGAACTTTAAATATTGATCATTCGCAGAAAAAGTCTTGCAGTTTCTTCTTCCAGAATCCATCATGGATGAAGTAAGGGAAAACATATATACACTAATATACCATATGTTATTAACTTCTACAAAAGTCTTCGAGTTCTTATGTGTTTCTCTTCCTATCTGATCCTAATAACCTTCATATCATAGCACATGAAGGACAATGGGATCAAAATCTCTCTCTCTCTCTCTCGGGCAATGCCAACTCTAAGGCCACTAGAGGCTGGCAACAACAATGGAAGAAAGATGCTAATTCAGTTCTAAATTTTTCTAATTTTGTTAATTCAGTTATAAATCTTTACGGAAAATTTCAATAAGTCATTTCGGCCAATTTTTGCTGAGAAATTGTTGATATGGTGGTTGAGTCATCATCAACTGTCCTGCATGGCACAGCATTATGCTAGCTATTTTCGAGGAGATTGCTTGGAAAGATTACATTGGAATATCGTGTAAAATTTTATGACTAAATTAGCAAAAGTAGAAATTAGGACTGAATTAACATCCATACGATATATTTATGACTAATTGGACAATTTCTCCAAAGAAAGATTCCAAAAGATGTAAATAGTGACATTCCTTCCGATTGAGAAGAAAGATTCATCCATAGTCCCACTACTATATCAAAAATTCTACGTCAAATATGAGCTTGCAGCCTTAGACCCATTATTTTAAGTCCAAACCCAAGGTCGAGTAAAGAGAGAGGGTGGGAATAGGAGCGCTACGGTAGGGCTTGGTGGCAAGGGCAGTAGCCTCACGGGGTTTTGATTATTGAAATGCACATGCAAATTATGATAAAGAAATCCCACATTAAAAAATTGGTATGATATGAAATAGTTAATATATTATCATTGATCCATAACTTATTGGTTTAAGCGTTTTAGGGAAGATGGCTCCAACTAAATATGTTGATGAGCTCGGACCTGAACTACTCTCCCTTGATGATCTTCCTAAGCAAAGGTATCAAGTTTCTAATACATGCTCTCAACAAACAATATCAAAGTCAATGGTAAATTGGTGCCCCCCCCAATTTGTTCTAATATTTGGTAAATATCTCAATGAATGATTCTAGTAAGTAACCCGGTTTTCAAGTAGATGGGCATTGTGGCGTAGTAATGTAGTCTTGATGGCAACTTAATGGTTTGATCTAGAGAAGGAGATGAGGGATGAAGGTGGATGTTGGAGATTTAAGTTAAGATAATTGATGTTAGACCTAATACTAAGATCACTTGTATGGGGGAAGATTATTGAGAATCACGTGTGAGTTATATTAGAAAAGTCCCATATCGGAGAATTGGTATGGTGTGAAGTAATCAATATATCTTAGTTGGCTTGTAACTTATTAATTTAAATTTTCGAGAAAAGGTGACTCCAACTAAATATACATACGAGTTCAGATTTGGGTTCTCTCTTAACGATCTCTATAGGGGCGAAAGTATTGGATTTCTATTGCGCACTTCTAACGTTAACAAAGCCAAGGCTACCTACTTGATGGACTGAGGTGGCAACATTAGAGACACCGCGCGATGGTGTTGATCGAAGTTGCTTGAGCGTGCTTTTTCTTCCCGTGGTCATGAGCCTGGTCGGGAGCTAGAGAGGGGGAAAATGAGGAAAAATAGAGAATTAACCTTCTTGGTTAAATGAGTCAAGTGATGAGGTGTCTTTCTGTCGAGTAGGCAATGTATTGATAGATGTTTTATGCCACTTGATCTTTTTCTGTTTTTTTTTTTTTTTTTTTTTCGTGACTTAATATAGTTAAAGATCTCACACTTATACTACATTACACATTTAACTCAAACTATCTCACAAAAAATCTCAAGTTAGTACTTTTATAACATATTCATCTTAAATTAATTTTTTTTTGGTAACCGAGGATCCGTCGGACCCGCCTTTCGCTTATGCTAATCAGCAATCCACGGCCTGTATAGTGCACGGTGCACCTCGGACCAAGCGTCAATATCTCGAGGGAGGCTAGCCTAGGACCCCACTACTATGACCCCTTACTTAAGACATTTTAGCAACAAAATGGCTTGAACCCCCGACCTTTGCGGTGGAAGGGAGAATGCACATCAACTGCGCTGCCCGTGGTTGGGTCACCTTAAATTAATTTTCGTTTCACAAAAACTCCCAAATTGATATTATAATGATATATTTACCCCAAATTAATTTTTGTTTCTCCTAATCTAACTCTATCATCTCCTAAAATATTTAAGTGTCAATACACATTAATGTTTTCATATTGGATTTGTCATTCTCTAAGTTAGATCTATTTCATAGTGGTCTGCCATATATGCATTTGAAAGGGATAGTTGAAGGATTGCTAATGAACGATAAATTTCGATCATGTGTACCAACTGGATTTCTATGTGAAATAAAAATAGTTTGGAGTAATTATGTAATGGGATATCACTTTGAAATCTTTTATTATATGAGATAAATGTGTAATGGGACACCCATTTGGAATTCCTTGTAAGGTAAAAGTTATTTTCGGATAAATGTTTACCAAATTAGCAATTTGACATTTTTAAGCAATTTGACATTTTTAAGTGATATTAATTTTTCTTTTCCTTCGAAGTCATTTGAACCGTTGGTGCAAAAGGAACTTACACGGAATGACCTTATTGTCTTTTTAGCTGGATAAGAGTACCCCATATGTCGAAAACGACACAGCGCAAAGGCTAGAAAAAGAAAAAAAGAGTAAGACAGCTAATTCAGCTATAAGAATTAGAAGAGGCGCCCCACTTTTTCTTTTTCATTTTGTTTTTTTACAATGACAAGATGTGACGGTCTAAAGTAGCCAGATTAATGGAATCTGAAACAAATAAACAAAGGGTCAAATCCACTCAATACGTGATAGTTGTTAGTTGATGATAGCCAGTATTAACAATAAATTATTTATTATGATTATAAACTATAGTTTTGGTGGAGATCCATTTCATCTTCACCTTTACACCCATGAACTACTTGCGGCTTCCCATGCATTGATTAAACTAATGACTTAATTAAATAGAAGCACAACAGTGACCCACGATTGGTCCCAGTGTCCAATCTCTATAGTGTGCAGAAGTCAATTTTAGCTACAATCTTGAGGGGAAAACCCCTTTTTTGTTCTTTTTCCCCAAGTACTCGGTTACAGCTATTAACGGCGACAGGGCGAGATCTCCCACACATAAACTTTTTGAATGGGACAAGGTGAAGGGGACATTGGAAGTTGCTTTCGTGGACCCCAGGTTGAAAAGGTGTTGCATTTCGACTCGAAGGGTTTGCATTAGTTTATGGTATTGCTGAGGGAGGTGAATTTGGCCTCAGCAAAAAGAAAGATTTACAAAAGAGATGAAGGAGCTCGTGGTGGGAATGAAAGGGGAGTGGATCGACTGAGAAAATATGGAATAAAGAACGAGTGAGACAAACTGAAGAAGACAATTGAAGTTGGTTTTTTGTGATCCCATGAGTGAACAGATGTTTTCGAGTTGAATGGTTTGCATTAGTATAACATAGTGTCGAGGGAGGTTAATTAGGTAACAGAAAAAAAAGAAGCACAAATGAGATGAAGGGGTTCACGGTGGAATGAAAAGGGAATGGGATCCATTGATAAAAGAGAAAAGCACAACAAAAAAAAGTTCAAAACTTATTGTATTCGTGTTAATTCAGTCTTAAATCTTTCAATTATACTAATAAAATTCTAATTTTTTTTGATGATTTATCGATGTCTAATCAATTTTGATTAGAAATTGCTAATATAAATGTCGCCATAACAATTTTTAAATTTTCTAAATCTTTTTATTATTATTATTTTGTTTTCTCTTTTCTTTCCTTTATTCTTTTTCCCAATTGTGGGCTAGCATGGTTGACCCTCACTAGCCACGGGCGAAGGTGTTCGTGCCCTCTCCTAGATCCAGGAGAGAGTTGCAACCCTTGCTTGTTTGTTGGCGAGGGCTAAAACACCCTCGCCTAATCTTGGTGAGGACCATGAGCCCCTTGCCTATGGCCAACAAGGGCATCGTGGCCTTCACCTATGGTTGGTGAGAGCACCATTGCTTGGATCTGGTGAGGGCTCAACACACTTGCCAGTAAATTAACGATGGTTGATTGGCGTCCACATTGCCTAGAGTTAAAAAAATAAAAAAAATTCAGAAAAATGTTTAAAAATTGTAAAACTTGTCAACATCAGCACTAGTCATGTCAAATAAAATGACTAATATTTATGTTTGTGATTTCTAATTAAAATTGCTCGAATGGATTACATTAGATTCGATAGTGATCGCTATAATATCCAACCCTTTGAGCTTTTGGGATGGGCTTTTTCATATTATAGCAAAGCCATATCTTGACCCGGTTTATGTCGCATATAGGGTCCTTTTGTTTGTCGATTTCCACGCGTCTTTCTTAATTCAACTTACATGTGAGAAAAGGTATTTTAATACCCCACGTCTCTTGTATACAAAATTTATATGCTGGTATATATATACGTAACCGCCTTTATTTATTAATTTAAACTTTTTGGTTATATATTTTAACCATAACTTTTCTCTAGCTACGCGTGGCAAAGACAAAAAGTTAAAAAGTTACTTGCTGAGTTATATATTAGACGTACCTGTCATTAAAAGCTTATTCCACGTAGGTTTGTGGATAACGCCATTTTAATTTAGTGGAGACCTAAATACAAAATCATATATGGGGTTCTAAGATAGGTTGTCCAGAGGATTAACCGAATGTTAGCCCCCTTAATTGAGTTGGTGAGGTAAGCATACAGTACAAGCGAAAGCCCCATCAAAAGGAAGGGAAAACAAAGAGGGAGGGTTGTGATTTAACCATCAGCCAATTGCTCATATACATTCAAATAGAGCACAAATTCACAATGTCAAATCTACAGTAGAAATGATATCCTGAGTATTCCTAGTCTTTTGGCCTTTGTACAGTCAAATTGGCCAGTAAAATAAACAATTTCACCGTCCCTTTTTCTATTTCGATCACAAAGATCTCCAGAAGTTCTTCAATTTGGACTGACTTTACGTTTGCTAGATGGAATCTTCCACCACGTGGTTGACACATCGGAATATATCGGCTTGACCAATACATAGTAACCTTCATTTTTTTAGTGATTGTCCCAAATCATAGTGGACACATGGGACTTTGATAGATTTCTCTTAATATTTTGTCGGAAAATGACAATCCGGACAGCTTCAATCAAGTATCTGGATGACCACACCATTCCACTCTAATACGTATATCCACTCTTCACCTATAATTTTGCTTTTTCTAGCATCATCAATTCCATCATCATTCACTTAAAGGGGCAAAGAGAAGTGAATTAGATCAGGTGGGATATATGCACTCAAAGATCCTTACAACCCAACATTGAATAACAGAACAATAAAAGGCCTAGTGGATCCACCATGATTGATGTAGAAAGAGGGTGAAACATATTGTTAGCACAGTCAAAAGTTAATCAATGCATTTATCTACCACTTTAAGCTTTTTAAATAACTGATATCGATTCCAATCTTTCCAAACCCTTTATTGGAGGATCCATTGTGAAGTAATGTGGGACAATACTTCCAACACTTTTTTTCACATGCAAGTTGGATTATGAGCGGTCTATGGAATTTTGACCATGGCATGCGGAATTTGACAAATAGGGATGGAAACATGTTTGTGAAAGGGATATCACTGACTCTGATACCATGTTAGAAAATCCAACCTTAAAGCTTAAGTTAATAGTTAGAAAGAAATTATATAAACATATAGAGTAGCTAAGATTCATTGTCAAACGATGTGGGACAATACTTCAACAGTCTGGATGAAAGTGGTAACCTCCACTCCTAAACTTCTTCACATAAAATACTTACATTAAACTACGCATTCATCTACCAATTTAAACGTTTAAATCAATTGACAATAATTCCATAAAATCTCACAATAATTCCTTCAAGTAAAATTGGCATCACTTTATTCACTTTCCGCATGACAATAACGAATGGCCAGGTGATATCGCACCGCCACGATAAAAAGGCTCGGGCACTTGTGGATTTATTAAAATAAAAAAGTATTGATCGTGCTTTTTGAACTTCCTCAAATAGAAAAGATCTCACCTGGAAATCGGATTTGAAGCAGGGAGAATAAAGATGATAAGAGCATCGGTTCCATGTTGTTTTCAGGCATTATCGTCCCATTATCGGCGAGAATTTGGACTGAAATGCGTATCACCTATCTTATTTTGGTGCTCTACAGTACGTTAGTGGGGCGGTCATCTATTGCTGTCTCTCTTGGTTTCAAACAACAAAGTGAGTTCCTTTACTACAACATCAACAGCAAACAATGTGCCTTTTGATATGCCCATCTTGTAAATTGATTGATCCCTTATGTATGTATGCAAATCACCCGGTTTACATGCATCAGCGAAAGCTCTACACCAGAATGGCAGTTGTGACCTCCAATGTTTGCATGAGTGGTTAGATTTTGATTTGAATACGTGATTTATTGGATCTAAATCGAATGATTAACCACTCGATTGAACTCTTGAGGGTAAAGAAACCAAGTCTTGTTTAATCGGGTGGTAGAGTCAGCTGTATAATCTTATTAGATCATCGTGCTCAATTATTGGATAATCTATACCTTTAAATGCTCCATGTCTTTTCAGATATAGTCTCTTTCGGGGTCTTCCCTTGTATTTCGAACACGTGTTTCCATCTCTCTCTATCATCTCTTCACTCGGGCATGCAAGGGTCTTTATCAGAAGAAAATGGGTGGATTAAACTTGTTACTCGTGTCAAAAAGAAGAACGAATGATTCCATTAATATTATCCGTCGTTATTCAGTGGCATTTTTAACAGAACCATCTCATGTGGAAGCCACTGATAAAGGAGGTCAAGTCAACGATCTCCTTAGAGAACCCTAACAAAAGTTGAAGGGGAACTGTTGTCCCCTTCAATGTCCCTGTTTGCTCTCCCATTCTCCACAGTTCGACACTTGTACACTTCATTTTACTTATCCTCTTATCCAGCCAGACCTTCGCAAAAAAAATTAAGCATGTCTCTCTCACTGTTACCCCACTCAAAGTAGCTGTTACCCCTTCGCAAAAAATTAAGCATGTCTCTCCCATGAAAGACATGCGTTTGGTAGGACTTTGAAATTCTTCCGTGACTTAGAATTTTTTTTAATTTTTAAAACAATTATATATATATATATATATATTCCTTCCTTTTCTTTTCTTCTTCTTAAGCCAGTTGTCGGCCTCAACCATGGCCAGCAGCCTCACTAGAGTGTCACTGGCCCCCAGTGAGGCCGGGCTTGCCTAGCCAAGGCAGGGTCAAGCCTTGCCTAGTCACCGGCGAGTTCGCTGGCCCTCGTTTGGCTAGTTGCCAGCCATCATCAAGGCCGGTGACCGGCAAGAGAAAGAAGAAAAAGCAAAGGAAAAGAAGAAAAGAAAAGGGAAGAAAAAGAAAAGAAAAGACTTGATTTTGAAGTTGTTCCTAGGAATAAAGAAATAACTTTTTTTTTTTTTTTGGCTTTTTAATCTTATTCCAAATCTATTTCCAAGAACAAAAAAATTACCAAATATATTTCTATTCTTTTTTTTTTTTTTTTTTTGAGAAACAAAAGAATGGAATCAAATACTATTTGATCGGTTACAAAATATGCCAATGATATATTTAAAGTCATTTTGGGCACCCATCGAACTCTAAATCTAAAACAAGTTAGTGCAACTAGTAAGTGACGGGAATGAGATCCACTGAATTTATGCTGACGGGATGTTTCAAAAGTTTTTTTTTTTTTGGTAAGTATGTTTCAAAAGTTGATGCTCAATAATAGTAATTTTTCTTTTCTTTTTTTAAATTCCTTTTTCATGTCATGCTATTGTCAAAACCCCACTTCTAAAGGGAAAAGTACGCCACTAGGCATGTGGCCCAATGGTAAGGGGACATTACCAGAGGTGATCGGTTCTAGAATGGATGGTTCCAACCATATAACTAGGAATCACGAATCGAACTAGTTCCAAAAAATTGGAACTAGGAATCGAATTGGTCTTGATGAGAACTACCAATTCTAGGTCAATTTGGTCCGATTTTGGACGATTCTCGGTTATTTTGCTCCACCTTAGATGCTAGAGTCATAGGCGTGAGGTTTGACTCTTGTACTCTGTAAAAGGTAAAGCAAAAATTCGAAAGTGAGATGAGAATTAGAGTTAGGATAGCCGAAAAAAGGAAGAAGAGGAAAATGTACCAAAAAAGTTCTAAACCTATTATATTTGTGTCAATCTAACCATGAATATTTAAATTGTGTTAATTTAGTCATAAACATTTTTACATTTGTCAATTAAATCTATATAGACAATTTAGGCTAGAAATCACTGACGTGAACGTTGACAGCTTGAGGTAACACAGCTACCTCTAATGTGGATATATATTTTTAATAATTTTAATGATTTTTTTTGTTTTTTGTTTTTTTTTTCTTTACTCTTTTTTATGTTTTGATGGAGGGTTGGTGACCTCGCCGACTCCAGGCGAGTGCTGCAACACCCTTTGCTCGATGCCCTTGCTGTGGCTGGTGAGGATTTGGGTGAGGGCTATGATGACTTCGTCGGCCAAAGCGAGTGCTTGTAGTCCCTCCCCATATTTGGGTAAGGCAAGGGCACCATAGCCCTTGCTGGCCTTGGGCGAGTGTAGTGGCCCTCACCCAAACTCAATGAGGGCTACAAGGCCCTTGCCCCATCTAGGCGAGGTTGCGATGCCTAGATCCAGCAAGGGCATGTGGCCCTCTGCTAGTGCCAGTGAGGGCGTCTTTGCCATCAATAAAACAAAAAGAAAAGAAAAAGGAAATTATATTAAGAAAAAAGGTCAATGTCAATGTCAACTATGCCACATAAGATAGTCAGTGTCATCATCAATAATTTTAGACCTAAATTGGCTAGGTGAACTAAATGGGCAAAACGTGAAATGTTTATAATTAAATTGGCACAGTTGAAAGATTTAAGATTGAATTGGTACAAGTGTGATATATTTAAGATTTTTTTTGATATTTTTCCCACTTCTAAAGCACCCTCACCTGTAGTGTCAATCTCATTTGAGCAGTAATTAATTAGGCTATCATCGAAATTTACAATAGTCAGGTGCGTATGACAGCAACATTTACCTAAAACATTTCCGCACACATATTAAGGAGGTGATGTACCTAATACTAAGTTCAACTTCAAGAGCTCTATTCATGTATTCTAGTTTGATCATTTCTAATTGCATAACGATCAATGTTAGCATCACAAGATTTCCACCTTTCATCACAGGCGGTCAACCAACATGTTTCGGGCATTGACAAGCTATGAATCAATATCCAGATTTTAAATATTTTCTATCCGATGCAGCCGGCTTTGGACCTTACCAGAGAAATCTATCTTTTTGGGAACAAAAATATGTAAGGGTGTGGGGGCTAGCTGGTGAAGAGTTCCGATGCCAATCGGTCAAAAAAGGGCACACTTCTGTGCTAGGAAACTTTGTGATAAAGGGAGATTTAAAATAGGGATGACCATACACATGACGTCGCTGCATATGTAGTCAACGGTTTCCATCTATGGTAAGCTAGTGAGTAACGTTTAGATGCTTTGGTAGTAGCATCACACCATATAAGGACAATGACACAAGTTTCATACAGCTTTCACTTGAGTGTAATAATTGTTCAATTGATCACTTGAATATTGTAACTTTTGAAGATACGTTCATCACAAGTAATCGATTTAAAAATTATGGCACTTGAGTGCTTTTTCTAAAAGTCATGGCAATCTAGTGATTGATTAAAAATCATGAAATTCAAATGAGTGTCATATGAAAGTTATGAAACTTCTTGTGTGTTTTTCCTCACGCTCCATGTAAAGTTGGATAAATGCTCTTGAAATACATAATAATTCCCGTTATTATGGATGAAAGGGTCATGGGTCATTCACTTGCCCAACTGCCAATACTTAACCCTCCAGGGTTGGCGCAATTGGTTTCCAAGTCAATAAACCGAAAGTCACTTACTCAATCTTATCAATTGGTCTGAATCATGGTCACCTGCTCGGTCGAAAACTTGTACTAATTGGTTCACCTACTTGTAGGATATTTCGCAGGCCTTTGGATAACCGAGCATCCATGCTTTTTAAACAAAAGATAAATAGCTAATAATTTAATTCGAATGCACCAGTTGATACAATGTGCAAAACCATGGCCTCTCCTAGTTTGGCAAAACCACCTCGTTGGGGCAAAAGAAATATCAAGCTCGTCCCTGATATCAATGCAATTGGTTGGAATGGGATAACTACTAACTTTCTGCGTGATCTAAATGGGGGCCAATCCATGGTGTTGTCCCCTCGTTTTCTCCTCATAATTGGTCTCTGTTGTCCAACCATATCCCTCTCTCTCTCTCTCTCTCTCTCCTTTCTTTATAATTCTTGCATGAGGCCATTTGTGATGGGAGGTTGAAAAAGAGAGGCAAAATCGTATTGTTCCAAAACCCCACAAGTTCCATGGTGCACTACCTGGTTTTCTGTTTGTTTACTTGTCTGCAACTTGTGGGTTGGAACCCACTCCAAAGCCACCATATGCCGATCTTACCAAATCTTGAGGAGCAATTGTTTCGAATATTCTTGCAACTTGATTTGGCTATGAAGAGTAATTATGTGAGTTATGTTGCAATTATGATTATGATCTGAGTATATAGAACGTCAATTTGACATTTAGTAATAAAATTATATAGGAAGTAGTGAAGCACGCGCATAAAGAATTTTAAGGTGGCCATTGACACTTAACGAAATTAAACTTTTTAATAATCTTAAATAGAATTGACTTTAGAGTCCCACCTAGATCTATTATATTGGGTCATGAATCCATTTTTTAACGCATATTTGATGAGTTGAGTCATTATATGGGTTAACTATGTTTAGTAAATATGTTTAAAATGGCAAAACCCAAAAAAATATTGGTGTTAAATAGAAATGAGCAAAAAGAACCGTCGGGACAAAATCGAACCGGCAAAATCTAGGCGATTCCTGGAGGCACCGGTCTAGTTCCATGCAATTGGAACCAGTGGATTTGATTTGGTTGCTGGTTTTAGGTGTGAAACCGCCCACCTCGATCGGCTTGATTTCTTACAAATGTAAAAAATCTATAATATCTTCATAGCTTTTTGATGTCTCTTTCGTCTTTCCCAAATCCGAAACAAACTCTAATCCATGCAATTGGAACCAGTGGATTCGATCTGGTTGCTGGTTTCAGGTGTGAAACAGCCCACCTCAATCGGCTTGTTTTTTTATTTTTATTTATTTCTTACAAATGTAAAAAATCTATAATATCTTGATAGCTTTTTGACGTCTCTTTTGTCTTTCCCAAATCCGAAACAAACTCTAATCCATGCAATTGGAACTAGTGGATTCGATCTGGTTGCTGGTTTTAGGTGTGAAACCGCCCACCTCGATCAGTTTGATTTTTTTATTTTTTATTTCTTACAAATGTAAAAAATCTATAATATCTTCATAGCTTTTTCAAGTCTCTTTTTGTCTTTCCCAAATCCGAAACAAACTCTAATCCATGCAATTGGAACCAATGGATTTGATCTGGTTGCTGGTTTCAGGTGTGAAACCGCCCACCTCGACCAGCTTGTTTTTTTTATTTTTTATTTCTTACAAATGTAAAAAATCTATAATATCTTCGTAGCTTTTTCACATCTCTTTTGTCTTTCCCAAATCCGAAACAAACTCTAATCCTCTCGCTCACGCCTCCTCCTCCTCCTCCTCCTCCCCGAATCTTCTCGCCCTCGCTTGACAAAACCGTCACCTTGGTCTGCCTTGATGAGGAGGACTTGCTCACTTCCACTGCTAATCGAACATGTCGAGGGTACCTTTGTTCCATTCTCCAATTGAACCTTGAAACAGAGAGAGAGAGAGAGAGAGGGAGGCCCGAGAGGCAAAGCTAAGGCTGAGCTACATGAAAAGGACGGTGGAAAGCATGGGAATGCGATCGTGCGGAAGTGGTGCTCTTGATGAGTGAAGAACAAAGACGAAGAAGACGAAGGGAGAGAGAGGTTCGGTCCAATTCTAGTTCCAAAAACCGGACCATTTAGAAGACAATCCACTTTAATGTAAAATGGATTCACAGTTTACCAAAATTCAACCCACCTTTGTAACTCTCTCTTTATCTTCTAAGAGAAAATAATGAACTTCTTAGATAGTTTCAAGTTTAGAGAAGTCTTGGTGAGCCCGAAAGATGGGCTTGACTTCATCTTTATCAAAAATATCAAGATGCTTTTAGTTTTTACTTTTATCTTATTTGTTACTTATTAGAGTGTATCTTTCCTTAATTGCATTTGACATTGTTATTTTATGTAATATTATAATCTTAGTTATTGTCATCACAATTCATGGTCAGCATAAATCATCCTTTTCAATATCTTACATTTCTCCATGTTATTTGATGTTGTAATTTTATAAATTCACTATGATGCACTTACTTTCTCTTATTCTTCATAGTTTTTTTTTGGGTAAAGTCTTATTCTTATTCTTCATAGTTAATCAATGCAAAAATTAAAAATTCTATGCAATGTTGAAAATTCACTACCAAGATGGATACAAACTTTCATTAATTGGATTAAATATGGAAATATATTAGTAAATGAATTGGGTATGGGCATAGGTTGGGTAAAGATTGCTAAATTTCATTGCATATAAATGTATCAAAATGGGTTATATTGATTAATTTAAATTAGACAATTTTCACTCCGATCTGACCCACCCATTTGATGGCTCTAGTTCCACTATCCATCGAAGTAAATTGTGCTTTAGGGGTTTTGGAAAAGTAAAACATGCTTACACCGACTGCAGATGTTGTGGCAAATATCGTAAAAGCATGTGAAGGTCTCATCCTTTTTTTGTTCAATTTTACGGGTAAAAGGGAATTCCATTGAATAGATAGTTGCCGGTTGGTACACGAATCCCCTGAGTTAACCCGGAGTATCGAGCACAACATTATGGGTGGGAAGGCTCAAAACTAGGAAAGAATTTCCCTCCATTAGAAAATTCAAGAGGAAGCTAAGTGAGAGGGAAAAGTACTAACGAAATCCTAAATCTTTTTAAATTGTGTTAATTTAGTTTTAAACATTTCAATTGTACCAATTGAATCTAGCTTTTTCACAATTTGTCAATTGAGTCATTTAGGCCAATTTTGATTGGAAATTATTGAAGTAGATAATTTTTATAATTTTTTCAAAATTAAATTATCTTTTTTCTTGCTTCCTTTTCCTTTCATTTTGGCCAACAAGGGTTGCCAATGGGTGAGGGCTTGTTGGTCCTTGCTAATCGCTAGTGATGGCCAAGAAGCTCTTGCTAGATTTGGCCGAGGCCCTCATTGGCTGTAGCAGCTGACCAAAATGAAAGGAGTAATAATAATAAAGCAAATAAAAGAACAAAAAAGCTTATAAAAATCGAAAAAATAATTAAATACGATTAAAAAATCATCTACAACATGTCGACGTGCTACTTAGACTAGTAGCACAACGTCAGTGATTTCCGGCCAAATTTGATTGGAATAACTCAATTGACAAATTGTGAAAATGTTTAGAATTCAATTAGTACAATTGAAATATTTAAGACTGAATTGCTACAATTATAATAGGTTGAGCACTTTTTTTCTACTTTACCCATTAGTGGAAACTAGGAGTCTCCTCTAGGACTTCCTCATTCTAGCAACATTGTCATTGGAATAGATTGAGAGTCCAAGAATTTTATGAGTTAAAAATCGAAGTTGTCTTCAGAAAGCAAAAATATCGAGGGAAATATTTAAAGGAAGAAATGTTATCTGAAACTGACAAGAGTTTGTATGTAGTAGTAACTCATCATGAATGACATTTTAACTCCTAAACATCAATTACATACTTTATGATTCCATCGAATATGTTACTGTCGATAGTGAGTTGCAAGTACTCCAACCTTATAAGGTTTCAAACAAGCAAATTCAAAGAACCCATATTATTCTTCGCTTTCCTTTTCAATAAAATTTACATTTTTAATATCATTCATAATGCTGGAAAAAGTTTTTCCAACGTTAGTACATATAAATTCGTTGTAATTAACTCTCTTGTCCCAAAATCAACAAAGGACCCCTTGACCTTTTATTGATTCGATCGATTCAAATTGAAAGATACTTCATTTTTTGGGCGAAATAGTTAGATCCTCAAAATTCTAGCACGTGTGACAAATTGTCTCTCGACTTTTCAATTTTTGCAAGTCTCTCGTAAAGTCTTGAAATGAATTGCAATCTACCTTAATATTGACTCCAATCAATTTTCGGCCTGGTCGCTGGCCACGTCATGTTGTGTGACTTTGTAGGGAGCGTACATCTGGCCAGGTCTTGAAAATAAGACACTTAATTAGGTCTCCAAAATGAGGACGGTCAAAATTGTCCACCACAAAATTTTGTTATGTCCTCATAGAAGTTTTCATTTTGTGCGTGCGTCATCCTCATAGATTAGATCCTAAAATGAGGATGGTGAATTACGCCAGTGATAACCTCAAAAGCCAACAAACTTATTTGAGGTGTCGAGATCGAGGAACTTTCAACTCAGAAATTGGAGATCACTTGTTAAAAATCCAATTAACGGCATGCAAACTATTATGGATCAAATCTCTATATATAGACCAAAGGATATGAATTTAACCAGTTCATTAGACTTATACGATGCTCTACAGGTTTTCTGATAATTGAGTCTATATGCTCGTATCCTGAGATTAAAAGCAAGAATTAAATTGATAACATCCCTGATAGAATGCCAACATAATACACACCTCATGTTCCTTTCTCGTAGAACCTCAACTAAATTAAGCCGTGCAAGCATGTGATCCCCATAACTTTCTTCTCCAAAAACGCATATCTTGATGGGGGGCAATATCTTAACTCCTAAATTAGGCATTTGCTAGCTCATGCAAAAGCATGCAGAGGCGTGCACGTGAAAGATTCCCAAGTACCCATGCAAGTACACGTAGATCCGCCAGGTACTCAAGCGATTAGATTACGATGTCCTACGGTACAAGGATCCTTCGGGGAAGCAACGCATAATAGTTGTTTTTAAGGTTTTGATTACATTACATGTTGGAGCGTGAGTGAGAGGATTTTAAGTAGCAAGTCAAATGCCAGTTGGATTCTTTTGGCAGGGTACTAAGAAGGATTTGACTTATGTGCTTTAATCATCGTGCCCCCCAGAGAGAGAGAGAGAGAGAGAGAGAGAGAGAGAGAGAGAGAGAGTTAATAATTGCACGATTGATTAAGAACTGGCTTTAGTTCAGAGGGGCAGAATTTGGATCAATCATGAGAGAATATCAAATTGCTTTGGATCACGGGGTTGACTCTCATGCAAATCCAGACGTGCGTTTGGACTGACCAGAGTATGCAAATAAAAGATTGCGAAATGTGAATCTCAAGAGATTAGTTCGTGGAAGGTTAATTTGATATTCAAATCATAACGTCTCTTGCTTAAAGAAATTCTTTCGAGAGCAAACCAACTTCCTCAAGATTGAGAGTAATATTCCAATGGACATAGGTGAGATGGCTTCAAAAGAATACCGTTTAGCTGTTACCGTAAAGGCATATGATTAAAATCAATTGATAATTACGAAATTGGTTAACTGAATAAATAAGAAGTACTTCTTACATTCATGCCGATTTTTGAAACTGGTTTTTTTCTTTTTTTCTATAAATAGATTCTTCAAAAATCTAATTTTTGTTATAAAGCAAAATAACTCCAGACATGACAAAAGCTGGATTAGAAAGTTGGTATATTACGTGATGTGGCAGACTGCGAGTAGACAATTAAATAATTGGGTTTGATTAGTTGTGATTGGACATCGGAGTGATTAGCTGTCCTAACGATATTATAAGAGTTCACTCACGTCCACAAAAATATTTCCCATCAAACATGTCTTCGAAAGGAATTCATGGTAGACTTTTCTCACAGGTTTGTTCAATAAATAAAGATCACAGATGTCGGATTGGATCAGCATCGCAGACGTAGAGACCATATGCGCCCGCAAGCTAGCGACAAACACGAAGTTTCACGGGCACACGGGAAGGTCCAGACGCCGGGGGCACTTGCATTGACTGCATTGCTTGGTGAGTACATCAATGCTTCCCATCAGGAGAACCGGACGGGAGGCCTTTGCGGAGGAATATATGCCTAGTGCTCCATCTCCATCTCCATCTCCATCTCCAAAACTTGCCGTTAGGAACTACTGTTTGAATTGATGATGAGGTCAAGATATATCATAATCATGCTTTGAATGGTCAAAGAATGATACTATAAAATTATTCATGCCTTGTGATTATGAATAACTTTTAATTTAGTCAAGACGTTCAAATCTTTACAGGTGATTTCGACAGTATGCTGTTATGTTAATTCCAGTTCTTAAACTTTTTACAATCTCTAGCGTGAATTTGAAATCTTGCACAAGAAGTCTCTCAACTTAGCCAAAGAGTCTGTCATGGCTAACATTTTGGCAAATCTCGATTCTCTTTTGATGATCTTGATTCTCTTTTGATGATCTCTCACGATGAGATATTGATCTCCCGCAATGCTTCCCAACAACATAGACCCTAATAAACATTTGGATGATTAGAACTCGAACTTCTTGCACGATGTATATGGTTTCTCATCAACATGGAAAGCCATGTTCATTATGTTTCAAAATTATTCCCGATTGATTTGCATTCCAACCCATAATTGAATTGCAAGGAAAGCAGACCTAAATTAGAAAAGTCCAAATCAAACTTTTGCCAACAAGATCGTGGATGATGCAAAATAGGGAAGTTAATTTTCCGTGAGAGTTCTTTTCCTTGTAGGAGGTTTGAAAGTGTGAAACTTAGGAGGGACATCGAGCACTATGGAGAGCCATCATTTAAGAGAGTTAAAAGGGTAAGAAAACTCCTTTCTTGTGAGTGATTCTTGTGTGTTTAGGATTGGGAAATACTTATAATTGAGTGTTTGAGCAATTGGAATCTCATCTTTACTGATCATAGTAAAACCGTTTCATCAATATTTTTACAGAAATTTGACCCATGTACTCATTGAATTAGATCCTAATTTCTGCATTGTTTAGATATAAGTCTCTATGCACTTAAATGAATTTATTAAGCACTTGGATTAAATTTTGTTATTTCCGAAATTTGTTAGGGATATTCGCCAACATTTTTTTTTTTTTTGGTTTGGTTATATCCTATACCTATTTTACAAAGTATTGTGTGTGTTATGTGTTGCGTAGGTTGCAAAATCTTGCTACGCAGAATCCTATGGTCCCCACCCCATCCCTTCCAAGAAGGTGGGGAATTGAACTCTCCACCTCTTTTTTCCTAAGTGGGAAGAGTAGTCACAAGGTGGTTAATAGTTTCCAAATTTACACACCTCTAATGGTGCAAAAATTATTCACATATTTCGAAACAAAAAATTACTTTAAAGACCAAATCACCTCTCCTTGTAAACTCACTTTAGCATCTTGATTGGGATTTGAATGGTTTGTGATTAGTGAGTTTTGAGTGTTTTGGGTGGGTATGAGAATTTAGGGACTGCGAGATGGGCATTTTTGGAAAGAAAATGAAGTTTGCGTAAATAAGGACATAAGGATAATCAATAAGAAGGTGCAAAGTAATTCAAAAGACAAAACTCATGTATCTATTTTCAATATTGTCAAAAGATGAGATATGTGAGTCGGAGGGGTGAGCAAAAAAGACCTTTAGCCCGGATGCCCAGACCCGCACGATTTTTCAAGCCCAAATAGGCTCAGGTGGGGACTCCAAGCTCTCCCTTTAATTCGGGCCATCCGTGCCTGAGTTTCCTATGATTAATAAAACTGCCCGCCCGGGAAAAGCAACATAGTAAACGTAATTAAGGTAATTATGCCATAGATTAACAAGATTTCGTTTACCATCGTATGAGCATTAATCCCAGCAAGCCATACAGCACTTCGACATTGTTAATCCGACCAACATGAGAATCATGCCCAACATGGTTAGCATTCATTAAGCTCTACTAACTTTTCAGAATCCTCAAGCCCTTTTGCTAATTGGGCACACCCCCAAAAGGTTGACTTAGGCCAGAGGCCCATAATTACTGGGCCGTAGAGTTTATGGGCTCTTGGAAGCCCAATATCCAAGCTAAACCACCCCAAACAATGACCAGAAGTCCAATCTCTCCTGCTAAAAGAAGCGGCGAATGGCCATGTGTTCTAGTCAATTTTATAGAAAGAAAATTACATGTACATGTGATAAAGTCTAATACATCTTATCACATCAAATGAACAATAATATCACTCTTAAAACCAGAGATCAGAAGAATTGTTCGTCCTTTTGTTCTGGTTACTAAGACCACACTATCATATTAACATTACTAGCGATTGAGTACACTTTATTAAACAGGTAATTCTGGTTGAATCTGCAGTTCCATGCAATTAGAAAGCATATGCGCAATGTGGCCTATCTCAGGTCTCGCTTCAGAGTATTCCACCAAAGCCGAATTAGCAATGTCAACCAACATCCTCAGTTGATCAATATTCACATCACCATTCAATTTTGGATCCAACATTTTAATCAATGCTTCGTCTTCTTTACTCTTCCGGCTATCTTCTGTCCACTCAGGCAATGTCACCGAACCTTGCATCGATTTTAGCCCGGTGATTAACTCAAGCAAGGTCACTCCGAAACTGTACACATCGCTCTTAGGCGACACGTGGCCCGTCTTTAGGTAATTCACGTCGACATAGCCCAAGGAGCCTTTGATGATGCCTGGAGTTTGTGAATAGTAACTCTCATAGCCCAACTTGCAGAGGCCAAAGTCGGCAAGCTTGGCGTGGTCATTGTCGATTAGGAGGATATTTGCCGACTTGATGTCTCGGTGGATGATTGGCGGGTCAGCTTGCGAATGGAGGTAGTCGAGGGCCTCTGCTATGTCCAAGGCTATGCTCAAGCGGTTCGACCAGGAAAGCGTTCCGGTAGATTGGCCGTGGTGAGTGTGCATCTTGTCGAATAGGCTCTTATTTGGAACATACTCGAGCAGGAGCAGTTGTTCTCCTGGTCGAATAGAAAAATTTGGATATTAGTCTCTTGGAAGTAGCTCAAAATCTGAATTAGCAGATTTCATATGTTTTCATAACATGGTCAAGACACAAATCATAAGTATGTCTCAAACTTGATGTCACGAGACAAGATGAAAATATAGTTTAGGCCGGTAGTATAGGCAAATGCTTACATACATGAATATGGTATCTTCCAACAAAAGAGTAAAAAATTTAATGAAATCCGTGAAAGATCGTTTCGAAAATTTGTTTCGAAAATTTATGTCCTATAATTACCTGCTTCTAAGCAGAAACCCAACAAGCCCACCAGATTAGGGTGAGAGATCCTGAGCAAGACCGAGACTTCATCCAAGAACATCTTCTTGCTCCCTCCCCTCTCCTCCATCACCCGCTTCACCGCGCCAAACCTCCCATCCCCAAGCTCGGCCAGGTACACGTACGACGTGGCCCCAACCCCAATCCGGACCTTGAAGTTCCTTGTCGCGCACTTGACCTCCTCAAGCGCGTACGTCCTGATCACCGCCGCACAGCTCACCGAGCACGCGGCCTTCGACCCGTCCTGTGGCTTCTCGCCGCCCCGGGAACTCTCCTGGGAATCCAGGTAGACGACCAACTTCATCAGGACGACGGTGAAGATGATCACTAGCAGAATCGCTCCGATTATCAAGAAACTCTTGGCGTTCGCAGTGGAGAATCCTAGGAACCACATAGTGCCTCTCTTTTTCCTAGGCTTGCTCTCTTGTTTTAGTGACACGAACAAATGCCGATGCCCCTATCTGTTGAGCTATACAATATAGTTTTAAAGGAGAGACACAAGGGTTGGGAAAAACGGCATGAATTTTTAGGAGGGTAAGGATAATATTTTGTCCTTGACGAAAATATGCCACCTGAGATTCATCACTTTGGCATTTAGCTTTTAGAGAGCATTTAACGTCTCATTGTACTTGTTAAAGAGTCAATGCTAGAGGAGAATAGGCGTGTAATTAAGGGTCTCAAATGTGTCGATTTTATGTTCTTGGTCAACCCCAATTGTCATTCGAAATTGGGCATCTGCATCATCACTTGCTTCAACCAAAAAACCCTAGCAGCCAAACTAATGGATAAGACATGCAACACCATATCCTCAGCGTTTCCAAAAGAGACACTCAGCCGGTGTCTTTGACCGCGAGAGTTCATTTATCACCGGTCACGGATAACTTAAGAAAACGAACATAGTCAACCGGAAACACCGGATCTGAATCTGAGCAGTTCCTGCAAAAATTGGGACATGGCGGAACGTACTCAAATGTCATATTGTAAACGAATCGGTCTGAATGAAGGAGAACTTAGTTGAAACATGACCAATTCACGTTCGAATCACGTTTTCCATTTAGAATTTTCATAAAGTTATGCTCTGCCAATACGTAGATTGAAGTCTTAGCCGAGACATTTGAACGAAATATTAGCATATGACTAAAGAATTTCAAACGATAACCGAGGAATATTTTATTTCTCGAGTAATATTTGGAGGACAATAAACAAACGTCTCTCTCCCCAAACTTCTTGTTTTCTTCTCTAGCATCAACCAAAAGAGCCGTCTGTTGAGGATTCTCTTCGCCGCGAAAGGGAATTAGAGCAAACCTAAAATGAAAATGTGTAGATGAGTCAGAGTAGGGGAGCTCAAGTGGCGGATTACTTTGACCTCATCTATTAATAAATGATTAAAATCATATATGAATATTACATTAAATGGTTTAACAAAATGTCAAGTAACATTTAGTTATGATACTAATGGTTAATGAGTAAGAGGGGGCAGAGAAAGGCCAGCATTTTATGGATTACTATAAGAAATAAGCTGTAATAGACACGTAATTTCTATTGCTTAAAATTTGCGTAAAGCCTATTGCAACAAAGGAATACAAAATAGAGTCTCGTTTACCGAAATTTGAGCGAAAATAGTGACAATGCATATCCCCACAAATTTGAACTTTGAGTAGTAACACATTCCAAAAAGTCCTCCGTTTCAAATAGAATCGCTCGTGCTATCAAGGCACAAATAATAATTCCTTAAAAAAAGCCCTTCCTACAAAATAATAGTTATTGTTGCAAATAAATACTTTAATATCTAATAAATCTGAATGTAATAGCCATTGTCAAAATCAATCGTGAAGCCATGGTTGAGTCTAGGGTGATCAAGACTTGAAACAGAGCTTCTCGAGGTAATTAAGGATTCCCTATCATTTTCATTCGTGAAAGAGAAAAAAAGATATCTATTAAAGCTATATTTTCCTTTATTTAAAAATTAGGTTGAGGGAATTTTTTCAAATCATACCTTTTATTGGTGTGGTACCAATATAAACATCACTAAGATGAGACCCAACCACAGGCAGCGTAGTTGGTATGCATTGTCCCTTCCATCGCAGAGGTCGGGGGTTCGAGTCCTCTCGTTGCTAAAGTGTCTTAAGTAGGGGATCCTGGGTTAGCCTCCTCCGAGATATTGACGTTTAGTCCGGAGTGCACCGTGCACTCTACGGGCTGTGGGCTGCCCGTCATAAGCTTGGCGGGCCCAGCAGATCCTCGGTTACCAAAAAAAAAAATCACTAAGATGAATGGTATTATAGTTTCAATCCGCCAGTGAAAAGCTAGATTAGAGCAAAAACCATTATCCTTGGGGTGCTATAAAATCACATATGCTTTTTTGTTTCATGAATGAAAATGATTGGTAGTAATGTAGCTTGACCATAATGATATGAATTTCATCATTATTATATTTTGTAAATGATTTCGTTCACGTGAGTTATATATTATTGCGCTTAATGCTTTTAAGTGACTATCCACCATTTAAGTGATTTGATGTGCATGTTTGAGACTGAGAAGTGATAGTATGCAATTGCTTCTTATAATATATAGTCATGAATTAAATGTGGATAGAGATATACCATATTATTTGTGTAACTTTTGATAATAAGGTAATGCAAAAGATTCAATGTAAAATGGGAATGTTCATAAATTTTAATGCACTTATGTTTATTTAAATTCACATAGAAATATGATGGATTGAAAAATTGATTAGATTTGCTATACCTAGAGATAGGATAGTAAAAAAATTAGAAAATTTCATGATCACATGTTTGATGTTCTTGTATACGTAATAATCTAAAATACATATATACTGGTAATGGTAAAATCGTATGCTCAAACATATTTATTTGATTGATTTATTACATTTAGTTTCGAAATTTTGCTTTTAGGATTGTCAATTTTAATTCTTTCCCAATTCTATTTTGATCTATTAGAATTAATCCGTGTTTAATATTTAATTGGTTTATTAATTATTAATCTCTATTGTCGATATCTTTTCTCATTATTGTATTGCTTATTCGACATGTTCATCGAATACAGAATTTTACAAATAAAATGCAACTAAAGCTCATTGCAAAAGTTTTTTAGCCAAATGCTACTTGAATTCATAGTCATTTTGTAAAGAGTTTTTATTAAACGCAATTTGCATTTCCCTAAAAAGCCTTGGATTTCAGCATTTGCATTATACCCAAAGCTCACTTTCAAAGTCGAACTAAACCCACCCACAGGCCGCTTTTGGAATTGGTCGTAGGATTCGCTTGTAAGGAAAAAGAGTGGTTTTGGAGGCACCTCGAACAAGAGGTGGTTTGAGGCTAGTCTTTTACTCGCTTAAAGGTCAGTGCCTTTATGTCAAGGACCCTAGTGGAAGGCGTTGGTTTGAGCGAAAGTGGAGATGTCGATCGAGAAGCCCCGATTGGGGAACACGGCCCCAAACCAATCGCAAAGTGGTGATCCTCGAGAGGTGGCCGACATTGCTATCCCTGGAGGTTGCAATGGCACAAATCTCAACTGTGCAATATCCAAACATATTTCACCCTAAGATGGGATTTGTCCGGATTTTGTGTTGCTTCATATACTGAATATGACGAAATTTATCATATCTATAGTTACATCTGGCCCATCAAAACCCGATTTCGGTTCGGCATTGGCTACCTGGAAACCGAACATGGACCGCTTCTCAAATGTCGTTGCAATTCTAACTCTTTTGCAATCATTCATTCATGAATGCTCCACCTAAGGTGACATTGAGAGTTTGGATCCTTATCAGCATCCTCTAAAGCAGATCCATAAAATGAGGGGGATGCTAATAAGTTGGTCATCACCTCCGAATTCATCAAAGATTCCCTCATTAATCACCTACTCCCCCCCATCAGGCATAAAAAAAAATTTGGACAGATGGAGAGAGAAAAAGAGATTTGGATTCAGACAACCATGGAAGTTGACTTTTCCCGGTCGGACTGGTCTTTTCTGCCAAACCAGCGATCTAGAGAGAGACAGAGACAGAAAGAGGGATCCAGCAAAGGTTCTCTCCATCACACCAAAGCCATCACCTTCGCAGACACCCTCGCGAGGATGGGTTGGATCGCGTAGGGTTTTAGCTCGATTCCCTCTTGTTCTTGTTCTTCTTGTTCTTCTTCTTCAGTTGGGGGATGAGCCGCGGCTGGCCGGGGATTCGGTGACGGCGGCGACGGGGGAATGGGGTTGAAGGATTCGTGCCAGGAGGTGGCGAGCTCGAGGCCGCTGTTCCTGACGATCTACGCCACCGTGGTCGCCGGCATCGTCCTCTCGTCCTTCTACGTCTTCTCCGCTGTTTTCTCCGCCAACAAGTCTCCTCCCGACTCCACTTCCTGGCTCTCCTCTCCTTCCTCTCTGTCATGTGAAATTTCTCTCTCTCTCTCTCTCTCTCTCTCTCTCTGTGCCATTTTGGCCTCTTATTCGAATTGCTACGTGTGGCCTGATTCAGGGTGGCCTGATTCTGGGTCATATTAGTTTTCGATGATATGCTTGCCTGCTACTCTACTCTGTGAAAGGGTGTTGATTGCTTGTTTATCTTGTTGTCTGTGGCGGGTTAGAAGTTTCAACTAGAGAATGCATGAGGTTCTTTTGGCAATTGGTTGGTTTATGTAGGCGAAGCGCCTTAAGCTCGTTGCTTGCTCTTCTGTTAAGAATTTTCGTGTGAGATCTTTTATATCCGAGACATATGGTTGGTTGATCTGCTGTCAAACTGTTGCCTTGTTGTATGCTAGTTATCAAAAGATTTCATTGGAGTGTTACAGTGAATTTCTTCGTATTTTTCATTCAAGTTATTGGGTTGGAGAAGCAAACATAAATGGGTTGGTGTCTAATCAATGGTTTTGGCAACCTCTCTTTCTCATTGGTTTTTCTTTTTGCCTCAATTATTAAACTGAGGATTTAACCTATTGCTCTTTCTCATATGTAGATTCTCACTCGGGTCAAGCATTCAACTCTTCCCTAGCTACAACAGTAGGTGCAGCAGCACCGGCACCTTCAAGCCAGCATGGAGATGCACTGGCGAATTCTATGTGGTTACCACCTAAGAGTTCAAAAATGCCTTCTTTGAAGACCTTTCGGTTGACAAAGGAATTGGTAGAGCAAAGGGTGAAGGACAATGTAATCATAGTAACTTTTGGCAATTATGCGTTCATGGATTTTATCCTCTCTTGGGTTAAGCACTTGACTGATTTGAATGTCTACAATCTCCTAGTTGGTAAGTGATAATTTTAAATTTAAGTATTTGTTATGATTGATGTTTACTTTCCGTCCCTTTATCATTTTGCCAACAGCAACAGATAAATCACATTCTGAATCTTTTAAAACAGGCGCAATGGACACAAAACTGCTGGAGGCTTTGTATTGGAAAGGCATTCCAGTTTTTGACATGGGAAGTCATATGAGCACGGTAGATGTTGGCTGGGGTTCCCCGACATTTCATAAAATGGGGAGAGAAAAAGTCATTCTCATAGAGGCTATCCTACCCTTTGGGTATGAGTTATTGATGTGTGATACTGATATGGTTTGGTTAAAGGTACAGTCCGGTCCTTTTAGTAATCAATCTTCTGTTTCTGTTAAGATCATATCCATGTCAGTTATATTTGTGTTTTTATTTCATAGACTCACTAGGTGCTGTCTGATTCGAGGTCCCTCTTTCATATTGGTTGAGTGGACAAAATTGGGTCATGTCACAGAGGACTCATAGTTTGAAGACTTGCGGTTGAGTGGGAGAGTGTAGCCCAGAAAATCTTACTTGTGATCTAGGGAGGATGGGATTATTTATACCTAGGATAAGTAGGTGTTGGATGACAACTTTCCTTGCTCTGTCAGGGTAGAAATAGAATGGGAAGTCAGACCTGTATCTTTCAAAAAGGGAGTCTTCTGAAAAGGTTATAAGCAATCTTTGTTTCTGAAGCTGAATGTGGTTAGGAAATGGCGCTTGTAAATATTTGAAATATAGAAAAAGTTGTGAGATGCTTTACTGGTTGATCGGTGAAGGGAAAATATGAGGAGAAGATAATGCAGCATGAGAATGTGAAGGCTGTTTCAAGTGAGGATAAGATTAGGGAAATAGGTTATGACAGTGTAAGCATGTGTATCAATGTCCATCAGTTCCATGATCGAGGAGTAGACACTTAAAGCTTATTCAAGATCTTAGAAGGACAATATAAGTTTAGAAGTAGCTCAAAATGAACATCGCAAATCCCACCTGAAAAGGAGGATCTGACTGTCTTGACTTGATTCTGTAGATGACTCCTCTAATTATATGTTATGATGATAGGCTGCTTAAAATATGGTGCTACAGGATCCTTTCTTTTTAGTGATGCTGTCTAGATAAATAATTATACTTGTTGCTTAACTTACTTTCATCCTCTAACAGAATCCCCTTCCATATCTTGCTCGCTATCCTGAAGCAGATGTTTTGACTTCAAGTGATCAAGTTGTACCAACAGTTGTTGACGACAGGCTGGATATTTGGCAGCAAGGTGAACTCCTTACCCACTGTAATTTGTATTTTTTTTTCTTTCTTTTCACTCCTTGCCATTTCAATTTATCAGCTTCCATGATGCCATAGTACATGAGCAGTCCTGGACTAATGTTTAGATATCTGTGCTGTGACAAATGTTTACCTACCAGAAGAAAATTCTTACTAAAGTATGCAAAATACTCTCTTCCTGGGTTTCAACTCCATTCTTCAGGCTTTATGCTTGATTGCTCAGTTTAGATACCTGTCGAGATGAGCATGCTTCAGGTGGTCTGGTTACGGAGCTGACATCATACCAGGAATCAGTTTTTGATTTCTGTTCGTGTGTATCTTTTCCAAAAGAGGAGATGAGGTTATATTGTAGTAATCTTTGCCAGTTTGTGGAATTTAAGGCGTCTTTGCACAAAACTCTCTGTTAAGTGGATGCTCTTGAATGTTTTCCGATGTTTCCCTCTGTATGGATTTTCACTGAGTCGATATATGCTTGAGAAGTCCATAAAAGAAAAATACACTTGTCTGTCACAATCTTGGGAATTGAAGGGTTGTCCTCGTGAATGGGTGAAATGCTTATAGTGATATTATTTCTGTATCTACATAATTGAAATTTATAAATTTTGCACTGATCTGCAGTTCTGATCATTCTGTTAGATGAACTACAAGCTGCAATTTTGTCTCTCCTGATGCGTATACAAAGCATAATATTCTATCGTTTGGCAATAAATTTGTTTGCAATCTACTGTATCACATTCACAATTTTCTATCTGAAGGTGCCTTATGACGTGAATTTGCTTTGTACCCCCAGTTGGTGCAGCATACAATATTGGAATTTTCCACTGGAGGCCAACCGAATCTGCCAAAAAATTGGCTAAAGAATGGAAAGACATGCTTCTAGCTGATGAAAAGATATGGGATCAAAATGGCTTCAATGATATTGTTCGCAGGCAGTTAGGACCATCTGTTGATGGGGATGATGGACTTGTATATGCTTTTGATGGAAGTCTGAAGCTGGGAATATTGCCTGCAAGCATTTTTTGCAGTGGCCATACATATTTTGTCCAGGTAAGACGCGATATCCTATGTTATATCCTTTTTTCCCCCTCTTTAGTAGGGATGAAACACATATAGAATCTATCATGCAATCCAACCTTTTATTGAAAAATTTATGTCCGTTTGCAGGCAATGTATCAACAGCTCAGGTTACAGCCATATGCAGTGCATACCACGTTCCAGTATGCAGGCACTGAAGGGAAACGCCACCGCTTGCGAGAGGCAATGGTATTCTATGATCCACCGGAGTATTATGACGCACCAGGTGATTAACAGCCCAACATATTGTTAAGTTACCATTTCATGCTGCATGATGCTTATTAGATAGCCAGATAGACCAGATTCTCTCCGAGTTGTTACAGCTCACTTTCATCTTCTTTTTGGGGTTGAAACTGATCTTCAGGTTATGCTTTTCTCCCTTTGTCCCTCATGCTTTTCTTTCTCAATGCTTCTCTGAGAGGTCCATGTATGTCCTAGTTGTTCTTAGGAATCCAAATAGGCCTATTAATCACAATAACTTTGCAATGTGCAAGCATCTGTTTACGCAACTGACACTCGAATTTGTAGGGTATTTGCAATCTTTCAAACTTCTTTGGGTGTTAGTGACATACTGTTCTAATGTCCGTTGCTGGGACACTTTATAGCATACAGTCTGGCTCTTTGTGCACAAATCTGTATAAGTATCTGAGAGAAATATCAGATGTCATGGTGAATGTTTCCTTGGTTTTATCATCTTTGCATTCTGGTGAAATTTCAATGACGAGTCGAAGCTGAATTTAGTTTCTTTAGCTAGCAGTGTAAATCATTTGCAATAAAGTAATGATCTTTTTGGATGTATTTATTTATTTATTATTTTTGGTACAAACAGTGCAAGTATTCAGTAAGCTGGTGGTTTTAGCATATGAAGATTCCTTCCATCAAATAATACAACTTATTTTTCCCACCAAAAAAATAAAAATAAAATAGTGATATATCCACCTTTCCGTCCAAATTTGCGAACTTGGTTACTTTTGTGGGCACCTATCTATGAAATGAATCATCCCCTGTGATGTCTGTGAAGCCAGAATAGTTTCACTTTCTACCTCTGTTTTTTGCCTAATTAAATGAGGCATTTTGAAACCTGGCATGCGCAATATTCAGTCTAAGGAAAAAATAATAATTGAAGCCAACTTGAGGCTAAGTTCATTCACAAAGTGATATTATGAGTTTATTTATTTGATGCATGGGCATGCGAAATGACCTCTTTCCAAAGTAAGGTGTAACTGATTTTTTCAAGGGACTTACTTATTCCAGGAGGTTTCTTATCATTTAAGCCGTCTATTCCAAAGAGTTTATTACTGGATGGAGATCATACCATTGACACACATTTTACTCTGATCAATTATCAGGTGAGGCTAAACTAACCTACTATATTCTGTCATTTATTGGAACATTTTTATTGACCCCTTATGTGGCCTAATTGTTTATTCAGATGAAACAAATAAGGACGGCACTCGCAATCTCTTTGGTGTTAAACCGTACACTGGTGAGGAAGTTCACAATCATTTACTATCATTTGTGCTTGTTTCCATTATCGTGAGAGATTTTAAACCTAGAGAAAGAAGAGGAGCAATTCGAGTGAGTCCACTTAAGTTTGTTATTATTTGGCATAACTTACCACTCTAGGTGGACTTTAGTTTATTGATTTTTTTTAATCAATGCAACTGATTTTCAACTACAATTACTGGATGCTCATTTAGATTTTGGCTGAGTATTCATCTCTTGTGTTTGCCAGATTATGCCTCCACTATGGTGTAGATTGGACAGGCTGTGGTTTCCTCACCCAGGGTTTCTGGAGGGATCTATGACGAGGCTACCATTTATATGCCCTTTGGACCACGTATTTGAGGTATCCCACAATCCCCTAGATGTTTTACTTGGTCATGATCATTTCTGTAAGTGTCCCTGCAAGTAACAGGACTTGGATCCTGTGAACCCAATCAATTAATTTTTATTTCTTCTTGGTTCTCTCTTCCAGTTGTTAGGTAGTCCATACTCTATAGTTCCTGTGCATTGAGTTCCTAAATTTCTGCCTTGACAAATGAAAAATCTTGAATATTCTCCTCTTCAGTGGAGCTTTGGAGATCGTTTGTAAGGATCCTGCAGTGGTAAAACAGGCAAAAACTCTTTATCTTAATGTCTTCCACCTCATTGGTCCCATTTTTGTACCTTCTGTTTCAAGGACAGTCCATTTTGTTGGTGTTCTTGTTAATTAAAAGAAAAAAGGACAGTCCATTTGTTTGCTTCTTTGCTTAGGTTTCCACATGTCCACTCTGTATTCATCCCTTTCTCTTTTCAACTGTATTTCCACTTTGTTATGCTTGACATTGCTGGCTTTAGCACACTTGGAAGTTTTTTGGTTGGGTGAACTGCTATTTGGTAGAATTTACTTTATTCAATGAACATCTTGGATTCTGGAATGAGTTTTTCTCCATGGATAAGATAGCAAGATGGTAAATCAAGCATAATGTGTTTCTGTTTGAGTAATCCATAGCTACTGCCCAACAGGTCAATGTCATGTTAAAAGAAATGCCGGAGGATGAATTTGGCCCGGGAATCAACATTAGGGAGTATTCTCTCCTGGACAATCCATCAATGCCCAAACAGGTAAAGGAAGACCATTTGCAAGGCATCTCCCGATCAGTTAGTTCCAGTGTAAATCATTGTGTTTTTCTTTGCCAGGTAAAAGAATCTTGGCTTGATGTTAAGTTATGTCAAGGAGAAACAAAAGATTGTCAAGTAACCAATAGCACCGGCTCTCCAGGAATGATCAGATTACCAAAGCGCAGCAATGAAGAAACGGTAATAAGATAGTCATTGGCAACCTCCAATTTCCTATGATATTTCTTGAAACAATTACGACTCTGTTTGTGCATACCACCTTCTTGGGTGAGCTTTGGAGTTCTTTTTCTCCCCACCCTAACTTCTTGGAAATCCAATTGTTTTTTTGAACCGTAGTTTGCAGAGATGCCATCTGGTGCTGTTTAATGATTTTTTGTTTTTATTATTTTTCTCTCCGTGTCTTAGCTTCAGAAAGCTGTGTGTAATTCTAAGTTAATCCAAAATGAAGACGGTGAATTGTGTATTGGAGCTTCAGTAATGAGCGAACATGACTAATATCTTGTTTAAATTTACAGCTGAAGACAGCGTTCTCCTCCTTTAAGGACATCAAAGTTATTCAGTTCTCTTCCATGCAAGATGCTTTTGAAGGTTTTACTGACCAGGTAAGAGTTCATCTATATTTGCCCTTTTGTCTTGCAATTGTGGTCTCATTTGCATCATTTTACTCTCTTCCTGATGCTGTTGCGTAAATTGGTCAGAAAACGGAAGAAAGATTTAGGAATCGCGTCAAACGATATGTGGGTATTTGGTGCTGCACTGTGGATCATGTGCCGGGCCATATATATTATGACATGTACTGGGATGAGAAACCTGGTTGGAAGCCTGTGCCACCTCAAACTTCAGCTGACGATCACCCACCTTGGTGAGGCCTAACCACATGACTTGAATCGAGGTTGATGCCTAAAAAAGTATGACTTCCAGGTTGACTCTGTTAGTCGTCGAACTGGCAGAATGTAAACGTACACAAATCCCAAAAGTTACTTCCATGTAGAAGTCAATGGCATACAGACACAAGTTAAGGATTTTCCTCATTATACAAGAGT
Organism: Eucalyptus brandiana; assembly: GCA_014182725.1. NCBI lineage: Eukaryota > Viridiplantae > Streptophyta > Magnoliopsida > Myrtales > Myrtaceae > Eucalyptus > Eucalyptus brandiana. Next base: position 10,497,342 of record CM024672.1, on the reverse strand, counting down.
AGAAGTAGGAATTTTGACACTCTGAGCCTAATGGCTCCTGAGAAGAAGAATAATGGGGAATTCCAGAGAATTGTAACCGCATAGCCTTTTGCTAGGGCTCAATTTTTTTTTTAATTTTTTTTTACAATAGCAGATACCTAGCATGATGTTTGGTTCAATTACAATATGGCATCTACTAATAAAGCGTATGTATTCGTTCTCATCTTCAGTACCAGCCTCTCTAATATAAACTGGTGCTTCGAACCTAGGTAGTGAATATCTACACACAAGGTGTTGTCAGTTTTATCTGCTCTGATGATGATCTATTGTTCACCGATGGCTTTGAATGCTTCTTTATCTTCTTAGGATGATGTAATCTATCCTCCCTTAGAAATGCTTATCCAGCACTTCTCTTGGGGTGTGTTTGGTAATCATTATGTTTGCGAGAATAATTTCTGCTCATAAATTATTCCTTTTGATTTTGTTCTCTACACAAGTTGCTAAGGCTGCGTTTGTTTTTATTTCTTTTTTCTGTTTCTAAACACTTTTTTCTGGTTTTTTGTTCTTTAAACAAAAAGAAATAAACGCGTTTGTTTGCGTTTTTGTCCAAAATTATTATTTTGTTCGAAACACATCTGAATGTAAAAAAAGCAAAAAAAAAAAGTTGTTTTTTCTTGTTTCGAAATAAAATTTAAAAACACTTTCTTCTTCTTTTTCTTTCTTTTTCTTTGGCCGATCGTCGGCCTCGGCCGGTGGCCGGCGACCGGCCGTCGAGGGCCGGCGACCTCGCCGAAGTGTCGCCGGCCCCCAGCAAGGCGTCGGGCGTCGCCGGCCCTCGGCAAAGCTCGGCCTCGCGCCGGCCGAGCGAGCTTGAGCTCGCCCGCCCAAGGCGAGGCCGACCTCGCGCCGGGCCGGGCGAGCTCGATCTCGCCAGATCCGGTGAGGTCGAGCTCGCCTAGCGGCCGGTGAGGCTTGGCCTCGCCGGGCCATCGCTAGGTCGGCGTCGCCCGGCGACGCCGAGCCTCGCCGGGCGACGCCGAGCCTCGCCCGGAGACGCCGAGCCTCGCCGCCGCCGGGCAAGCTCGGCCTCGCCGGATCCGGGCGAGCTCTCGTGGCCGGGCGAGGCCGCAGCCCCGTCGGCGGCCGCCGCCATGGTCGAGGGCCGGCGACCGGCCAAAAGAAAAAAAAAAAAAAAAGGAAAAAGAAAAAAAAAAAAGGAAAAAGAAAAAAAAGAAAAAGGAAAAATAAATAAGAAAATAAAAATAAAATAGAAAAAATAAAATAAAAATATTAAAAAATAAAAGAAATAAAAAATTATCCAAATTTACCAAACGTGTTTCGTTTATTTTTATTCTCTAAAAGTTTACCAAACGCGTCTTTTTGTTCAAAATTGTTATCAGGAACAAAAATACTTTTTCTATTTTTGTTTTTAACAATTTTTAAACAAAAAATGTTACCAAACGCGCCTTAAGCGCTGCGTTTGTTTTTATTTCTTTTTTCTCGTTTCTAAATACTTTTTTCGTTTTTTTTTGTTCCTGAACAAAAAGGAATGTAAACGCGTTTGTTTGCGTTTTTGTTCCAAAATTATTTTTTTTTTTTTGAAACACATCCTAATGCAGAGAAAAAAAAAAAAAGTTGTTTCTTGTTTTTGAAACAAAATTTAGAAACACTTTTTATTTTATTTTCTATTTTTTTCTTCTTCTTTTTCTTTGGCCGATCGTCGGCCTCGGCTAGGCCGCAGAACCGGCCGTCGAGGGCGGTGAGGGCCGGCGACCTCGCCGGAGCGTCGCCGCCCCGGCGAGGCCGAGCTCGAGCTCGCCTAGATCCCGGCGAGGCCGAGCTTGCCCGGCCGCCCGGCGACGCTCGGCCTCGGCCGGATCCGGGCGAGCTCGAGCTCGCCCAGCCCAAGGCAAGGCCGACCTCGTCTTGCCGGGCCGGGCGAGGTCGATCTCGCCAGTCCGGCGAGGTCGAGCTCGCCCGGCCGGCCAAGCAAGGCTTAGCCTTGTCGGGCGGTGAGCCTCGCCATGGTCGGGCGAGGCTATCGCCCTCGTCGGCCATGGCCAAGGCCGGCGATCGGCCAAAAAAGAAAAAAAAGGAAAAAGGAAAAAGAAAAAAATAAAAAATAAAAAAAGGAAAAATAAAAAATAAAATAAAAATATTAAAAAAAAAAAATAAAAAAATTTATACAAATTTACCAAACGTGTTTCGTTCATTTTTTATTATTATTTCCAGAATAAGTCTACTAAAAAGCGTTTTTTTTTGTTCAAAAATTGCTTAGGAATAAACACTTTTTTCTATTTTCGTTTCCCGAAACAATTTTTAAAAAGAAATGTTACCAAACGCGCCCTAAATATTTTAAAACATTTGATAATTGTCTAGAATTTCTATTTTCGGAATATCAATGTATTTGGTACGAGTGTTAATTTTTTTTTTTTTTTTTGTGACTTAGATTATCTTTTAATTTTTTAGTACTTTTATTATATTTTTCTCTTTCGCTTCTCTCTTCTCTTTTTCTTCTCCTCTTCTTCTTCCTAGCCGCCCATCGGTGCCTGGCCTGGGTGAGGTTCGGCGAGCGAGCGAAGCCTCGCCAAATGTGGGCGAGGTCGAGCCTCTAAGGCTTGCCTGGCCATTGATGAGGCTCGACCTTGCCCAACCAATCGCCCTAGCCTAGCGAGGTTCCAGGTGAGCTCGCCGAACCTTACCTAGTTGGCTCCCGATCAAGGAAAAGAAGAAACGAAAATATTAAAAAAAAAGAAGAAAAATGTTTTGACTTGATTCTAAAGTTATTCTTGAAAACAAAGAAACATTTTATTTTTTTTTTTTTTTTACTTTCCAAATCTATTTCCTCGGTAGCGCAAAGGCTTGAGGTGCAATAATCGAAGCAAAGCTCTAGTCTCTTCAATGTGAAGAAATCAGATTGTGTGCAATAATCGAAGCAAAGCTCCAGTCCGTTCAATGTGAAGAAATCAGATTGCACGATGCATGAAGCTTACAATCCACTCGAATAGCTAAATTAACCTAAGTCACGCTTCTAAGTAGAAGCTAGTATAGAAAATGTAATGTATAGGTGTAGCCACTATGAAAAGGTGAACTGTTCAGATAAACAGAAAGGACATTCATTCCATGCAGCCTTTGAAGTGTCAAGAGTGCATGTTCTGCTGTTCATTTTTCAGTATTTTTTTTTTTAAATTCAACTAAATACATGTATCAACAAGGTGTGTAAATCCAACTTCACATAAGCGTGTAGACAATGACAGTAAAAAGAGATAACTGAAGGTTTGCAAACATCAGTTATCTGCCCCCAAGCTCTCATCATGACTCAAGATGATCGAGAAGGATTTTGGCTTATGAACCAGTTAGGGATAAATAGTTGTCCAAAACAGAAGCTAACGCAAAGAAACAGAGGCGTAAACTGTATAATTATGTCACCAGAAAATTCAAAAGATAAATGCTCCACAAGCGAAATGGTTAATGGCGAATCCAGAAATCACCAGTAAAAATATCAGGGGAAACCTTTAACAACATTTTCCATAGAGATGTTAATATCTATCCAACCAGATTACACGATGAGAGCCGGTAAAAACCCTAAATAAATTTTCTGTCATCTAATAATATTATTTTAGATATAACTATACAGACTTGGCCGGCATAAACTATTCAAATGGACGAACACTTAAAAACAGTTTTGCTGACCTGCAAAACCATATACATCCCATCCCCAAAACTCAGCAAAACCTCAACACAGCATCTAATTCTCTTTCGTCGGCGCAATTATATCCCAAGACATAAGCTCGTGCTGCGAGACACAAGCATGAAGTGTGAGGCACGTGTCAATCATAGCTAATGATAAAAGAGAAAGGAAATGGTTAACTAGTTACCAAATCGACCAGATCCCATGAATGGTTCAGCTTCATCTGTCACACCACCTTGCTGCTGCTCCTGAAATTTTTCATGTGAAAAAGCAAAAAAATCAGTTACCTCAAAGATTTCACTCTACGAGAACGACGAATGCTAGCTGTTAATTTTGTGATCCTGGCTAGATAGATAAAAGAACGACTCTGTTTTAAGAAATTTGAATGTTGAAAGAAGATGTTCTACTCACGGCATCAGTCTCCATTTCAGCAGCTGACAGCAACCTATCTAAACAGTGTCCAGATATTTTGCAAACCAAGAGCTCATTCGCAGGATCCATAACAGTTTCTCTGCACGTCTCATCACAGACTGAAAGAAAAGACAATGATGAAGGAAACCTCATTAGGAAAGACATTCCTGCACGACACATTATAAATTGGATATACTAAAGAGACTTGTCATTGTTAGCAATTAAAGTATTTTACCATGAACATTTCCAGTCTTCTCACAAACGAAGACATCACCAATTTGGTGATAAGAACACGTTTCTCCTGAACAAACATGGTCCAGAACCAATGCATCAGTGAACCCTTTGCTGCTTTTCCACAAAGACACTTGATCAGCGACTGTCTTATCAAGAATTATCCGATCATCTTTCACCTTCAGAAGCAAACATGCATATGAAATTAGAAGGATGAACCCACGAGTCCTTGAGCAAACCAGAAACACATGTGGTACCACTTGGAAAATTTAAAGGAAAGTAACTCTAGTAAAGCATGTTGATCATAATTGCTAGGTCAAGAATAATAGTGTAGTAATGCTAGTCAGAATTAAATCTTAAGCAAAAAAGCGTTTACAAATAAGAGCCACTAAAGCAGCAACCATCAAGTCTTTTTCCTCCTACCAGTTTCTATAACTTCATAACGGTTGTAATGCAAAAATGAAAAGGATCAACCAGGATATTATTAGTATATAGCTAAAGAACTAAACGTGAAAGTCACATCAGAAGACACCAAGTGCACTTCTACCCAACAATCTGCTTTCTGGAAGAAATCAAGTCAAGTTTTGAACAAGCTATAGCACTGGCACCAATTTATACAAAATTCCAACAAATCTAACCTTTGACCTGTAATATCATCACAATGAAGAATCCTTACAAAAAGCAAGCTCCATTTACCTGTGAAGGAAGAGGTGCCTGGCTTCTCTTTGCAGCTTGCATTTGGATGTAGTATTCTTTAAACTCTGCTGGGCAATTTCTGACGAGTTCATTCATATCCTCTTCATCACGCTGCAACCATGTAAATATACACAATCAAATCAAATCAGAGAACCAAAAATCAGAGAAGCAACTGAACAAGTGCAGTGCGATTGGCCAGGTTAAAGACCATCTGCCCAGTATAAACAACATAAATAATCAAGAACAACATGTGTACTCAGAAGTTTCGAAACTGATCATCTGAAAGATGAATGATAAAGGCATTGTCATTTGTCAATCTCCTCTCAATTCAACATAGCATCCACTGTATTATCTAACACTTACACATCTATAACACCTCTATCTTAAATCATACTAAAGAGCCCCCTACTAGACGTTATAAGTGGCTTGCTCCCTTATGTTAGAAACTATCACAGTTGACATATTTAAAACTGTCATCAGACGAATGTCAATCAAAATTTAAATTTCTTGACTTCTTTATTCTCATCTCTCTTAGCATTTATGGTTTACATTGGCCTTTATGCTGTGAGTGACTATCTTCCTGCATCTTGCTTTAGAGAAGCAGACTAGCAGAATATCTATAGCCATGTCACTGTTTATTCACTTCTCTGGACATCTTTTACCATGTCATGAACCGTGAAGACATACCAACTGAAAAAATCAACCACTGATTCTTTACTAGACAAGTCTACAAGCAATTCTCATTTTGTTGCATGACTTTTAGCCTTATTTTGTCTGGTTCCTACTCCCCCAATTTCCAATTTTCTTCTGTCAGCATGCTTGCTTTATCCCATCCTAAACCAAGGGCACCTGCCATCCTACCCATAACAAAGGGCAAGCACTATTACCAAGGAACAGCAGCAGCCTACTCTCGCAAATTGTATGGATACTGAAAATCCTTTTGCTCCATTGAACTCCAGAGAATAGAACACGCATCACATTATCCATTGGCATCCTACAGCACTATCACCCAACTCACCACCTTGCTTGGGACCAAAGCAACCATATACAAAGTCAAGATCTTTGATGCCTTTCTTTCACTGATATTACTTCCTTCTTCAGAGCCACAAAGTGAGGTCAGTGACCATACAAGTGTCTGAACAGGTCATATCTTCTGGAGTTTCATGGCCAAGCAAAGTCAGCCTTTCTATTGGAATTAATTTACACCTGATCTTGGTTCCAAAAGACTGAACTAAAACCTTCTCATCTCACCATCTTACCAGCTTTCTTGGGAAGACAAAGCAAAAACCAGCTCCACCAATGCACACATGTCAATTGAAAAAATAATAATAACCTCAACCAGCAAAGGGGGACAGCCATGCCAATCCAAGCAGAGCAACTAGAAGCCCGCTCTACCTTTCTTTAATTCAAGCGTTGCCTGCCTGTAACAGATAATTGTTACAAAGCCAAGACACAAAATCATCACATTATTCATGACACAGGCTTAGAATTCCTCGTGGCAGTTTAAATTTTGACAACATATCAAAGCTCTGATTTAGGAAAGGGTGAATGGACTGACTAACTTTTTTGGAAAAAGAAATGAACGATTTTCCTAATACATGAATAAAACTAGACAAGGAGATGAAGTTAACAACCATGATGAACAACAGAGGTTATGTTGTGACACTTAGTGAACATAGAGAGGATTGAGTGCAATAGAGCAAACTGAGAAAGAAGTAGCAATATTTAGACTCAGTAGGCATCATGATAAAAAAGAATGGCCGTGTACCTGGATATAGAGCTTCTTCCAAGCGCATTGTCGTATCTTATTAGTAGGTGGCAGCAGACCCCACCGAATTCGGTACCTGAAAGAACTCGATATGTCAAACGAAAGCCAGAGATCAGATCAAGCATGTGAACATGGGAAAGGAACAGCAAGAACAAAACAAACTCAAAAGACCATTGCATTTATCCACTTCATCCATCCCGCTTTACTCTTTTAACAGGATAGATTCCAATGTTAAAAGGAAAATAGGAAAAAAAGAAAATCTTTCGACCTGAACCATTGACCAATTAACACAGTTAGAAGATACTGGTCAGATGACTAGCTTCCAGATGGAACATTCAACCCACCGGCGCAGTCAAATAAACTCTTCCATCCGCTGCAGACTTCCATGACACGGATGGGTGGCAATGCCTAGGACTCTAGGCTGGCCAAAGTCAAAGAACCCAAATTACCTTCATTTTCAGATTTAAAAAAGATAACCTTTATCCGATTTCTCTTCTTGAAGAAAAACAAAAAGATTAAAACTTCAAGAAGAACAACCAAAGCAAAGGAAGAATGCAAAAAACAGGGGAAAAAGAGATTGCACCCCAGGAAATAACATAGGGAAAGGGAATTAAAAAAACAAAACTTTGCATGTTGATATGATTGCGGCAGAGAAATTAAAAATCGAAAATTGAAAGAAAGACAGAATTCGAAGGAGGCACTCACAGTCGGCGCCACAAGGATTCATCGGACGCTGCGTAATTCAGCGACTTGCACGCCATCGAGCACGCCATGAGATCCTGCAACACCATTTCCCATTCTCAATCAAACCCAGATGAAGAAAGACAGAAACAAGCAATGCGCCAAGGTCGCTACGGATAAGGAATCACGAGGATAGAAAATTAGACCTCGGATGAGAGAAATTTGAGGATGTTAGGGAACAGCTCGGGAGGTATCTTGCTCAGGATCCCGGTGTCGAACCTCAACGGGACCGCATTCCCGCCGTCGCTTCCGCCGTCGCCTCCTCCCCCCTCCGGCGCTCCTTCTCCTCCCGGACGCTGCCGCTTCGCCACTGGCTCAGCCGCATCGACGCTTTCCTGAGGAAAAAAAAAAAGAAATAGAAATCGGATCGAATTGCTCTAAAGATTCAAAATTGAGGGCGAAAAATGGGAAATTGGAGCGAACTGAAACGAACGAGGGTCGGGTTTCCACCTCGGAGAGGATCTCGGACTCGAGGAAATTGGCCAGGCTCTCGTCCTCGTTGTCGGAAGTCGACATGGGAGGACGGCCCTCCGGTCGGGGAGCGATCAAGCCGCGATTTTGGGGCTCGCCGGCAATCGATCCGGTCGGTTGACGTCGGTTACACGCGACGAAACGGAGGAGAGAGAAAGAGAGAGAGAGGAGAGAGAGGAGAGAGAGAGCGCGACCGCCATGGACGAAGCTCTTGCCTGACCTGCGAGAACCGACGGATTCTCGCCGTGGGGAGTGGATTTTGGGCCGGCCCACCTCTCCGTGAAGCCCAAATCCCTTTTCGTTTTGGGCCGAAGCCCTGATCTTTGATTGAAAATACGTAACCAACCACTCTTCTATCTTTGTCCTGATGCTTGTTGTGTGATTTACCAACCAGAGATGGCACAGGAAATGATCTTATCCATATGTTCTGTCTTCTTTATTATAATGCAAATCAAAATTTGATGTCTCGAAACAATTGGGTAAGCAAGAAAATTAATAAGATAATCACTCTAACGAGTCACTCGATACAATTTGATATCAATACTACACCGAATGGTAATATCTTTTCAAGACATCGCTTTCTTTCTTTCAAAATTTTATAAAAGGAGTCACGAAGTAATTTTGTCCATTGACTGATTTTGTCCCCAGCAGATGGACGGATGAATTTAGCTCCTCAATCAGCATCGGCAAGAGATATTCCCCGGGACGGCTCTCTCCTCTTCTTCTATCTCCCAGAAGAAAACAAAAGAATCCCGTGTCGTTTCTCCCTTTTGCTAAAACTCCTTTGGCCCTTTGTCAATTATTGGAAGCACGCGTAGTCCAAACGCGCGCACGGACACCATGCGCGGACCGTCGGTTCAGCACTTCGCTCGATGAAAACGAACGTCGTGCTGAATATTCAAAGAAAGATTTTGCATTTGTCAAGGAGAAAGCGAGGGAGGATTTTGCGGCGAAAAAGGAAGAAACTTTCGACTTGTAAGCGCGACCCAGATGCGGAGTCCGCGAGGGTGAAACCGTTCAGTCGATGAACGACAGCAACTTGGGACTTGCGAACTTGGGTCTAAAGAGGAAGTCTCAACTACCCAGTAGAGATAGAGAGAGAGAGAGAGAGAGAGAGAGAGGGGATGAAGGGTTGGGAGGCATGAGGAGTTGCCTTCACGTAGAAGGGGAGGACCGCTTGAACTGAAAACTATGTCAAATCCGAAATGGACCCCGACCGGGCCGCGGATGACACACCATCGGGACAGACAAATGAAGGGTTAAAAATCGAAACTTTAGACGGAAGGGAATCCTTCTCTCGCCCACCAATTATTAAATTCATTGACTAGAAAAGACTCCTTCCTTGCTTCCGCTGTGCCGTCCTGAAGGAATTTAAAGTACTTTTTCGTGGTTTTCGCCCCCGAAGACGGGGAGGGGATAATACCAGATTCAAAGCACTCGAGGGGGGACTATCTGGCTGTCTCCTTTTGACCGTCCCGAGCAGCAAGCTTTCCCCATCACCAAGTCTCGTCCTTTTCCATCGGATTTGTGCGGAGTCTCTGCTCAGAAGAGCAAAGAGGGCGTGTGCGGGAATGGCGGCTCCGGGGAACGGGAATGCGATCGGAGGAGGAGGAGGAGGGGGAGGGGATGCGTGGAGGGCGCACGCGGCCCTGGCCCTGGTGCAGCTCTGCTACGGAGGGTACCACGTGATCACCAAGCTCGCCCTCAATGTCGGCGTCAATCAGCTCGTCTTCTGCGTCTTCCGGGACCTCCTCGCGCTCTCGATCCTCGCCCCCATCGCCTACATCCGCGAGAAGTATCTCTCTCTCTCTCTCTCTCTCTCTCTCTCTCTTTCTCTGTGCATCAAATTTGCAATTGGTACGATTTGGATTCTATCTTGCGATGTCACTGTGTGTGAATCTGATTGTTAAAGCATAGAAAGGAGTAGGCTTTTGGGTTTGGATCATCTTTTGCATTCCTGAAGTGATTGCTCTAAAGGTTAAATTTTTTTTTTGCTTTTTGCACTGTTGAGTATGTTGTCTCTGACTCTTTATTTTGGCCATTATCTGCTGTGTCTAATTTTAATGCAGAAATTAGTGCTTTTAGTGTTCTTCTGCAGTTAAATTGAGCCTTGAGAGTTTATCTGAGCAGATATTAATGTGTTGGTTAAACTGAAGTCGTGATTTTTCCCTTTGGTTTGCAGAAGGATGCGGCCTCCCATGACCAAACGCCTCCTCTTGTCCTTTGTCTTCTTGGGATTTACTGGGTATGTTGCGATCTGCTTAACGTGTTGTACAACGATTTGATCGTAGAAATATCTAAAAGTGGGTGGACACAAACGAGTAGCTAGATTTGTCCACACCAAGTTTTACTTGCTCATGGTTTGTACGAGTATCACTTTCTTTGGGATAATCCCTCCAATGAGAAAGATGAGATTAACTAGCTCTTTATGTTAAAATTGTTGATGATATGCCCTTTCTGTGAATTTTGGACAGGATTTTTGGCAACCAGTTGTTGTTTCTTATTGGTCTTAGCTACACAAATCCAACTTATGCAGCTGCCATTCAGCCTGCCATTCCTGTCTTCACCTTCCTCTTCGCAGTAATGATGGGGTCAGTCTGAAATTTTCCTTTCTTTTCGTGATTCTGGTAAATAGTGTGCATCTGCATGGATATATCACATGCTGTGTTGTTTCTTCTAATATTTGTTTAATCAGAATCAAAACACATTGTATTCTGTGTAAATAACCGATGCATTTTTTGTGCAGTACAGAAACAGTGAATTTGCTTAAGATTGAGGGTCAGGCAAAGGTTGGAGGCACTCTTCTCTGTGTTTGCGGTGCAGTACTGATGGTTGTGTTCCGTGGCCCTGCTTTGATTGGATACAAGGAAGCAGATTTTGCTGCACACAGTGAAATTATAGCCAGGGGTCAACCGGAGCCAATGGGATGGCTCTTATCCAGCTTCTTGGAGTTTGGGATTGAAGATTGGCACCTGGGGATTCTGTGTTTGATAGGAAATTGCATGTGCATGGCTGCCTTCCTAGCTATTCAGGTGTGGAATATCATGAAGTCTATTTCTTTAGTAGAGACTAGTTAGTGTTGCTTCCATTGTTCTGCTATCAGATTTCCTTGAAGTTCCTTTATTGATAAATGGCATCTTGTAATTTGATAACTACTGTGTGAGGAATATTTGGTCTTTTGTTTTCTCCCCAATTTGATTCCTTTTGCCTTAATCAGTCATTTGTTAGTTGTTACTATGCAAGGCTTTGATTTTTAAAAGTTTGGCTTTCCCCCCTTAGTTTCTGCATGTCCTGACACAGCATTATTAGTCTATTTCTTTGGGAGCAAATATCACAGTTCTTGTTATCAGTATGTGCTTTATAGTATGACCACATAGCCTGATTAAGGTGGATGTTGCTGGGATGGACCTCTCGCTCTCTCTCTCTCTCTCTCTCTCTCTCTCTCAAATCTTTTTAACCGATGTGGTTAGAAGGCTTAATTGGGTGTGTTACCTGTAAGAACTTGCAGCGTCTTTGTTGGATCTCTGTATAAACTTGTTAGTGGTATGAACTACTGGCAGCTTGTCCTCTGTTAGTGGCCTTCATTCTTGTTATTTTCCATTCGCTGGACTTACTTCTCTCAGTTATTATTTTTGAACCCCATTGAAAGACTTTTTTTGAATCTACTAGTTCCAATCTTATCTTTTTAATTTATATGTAATCATTTCTTAGTTTTTAATGATATATATTGGAGTGGTCTCTTGAATAAAGAAGATTTTGTCAGTATGGAATCATCTTGCTTGTTTCTTCCTCCAAAAGAGGGATCAATTTTCTTTCTTCCTTTGGTAAACTTATCAACTTGGAAAGTCATTTGAGAAATTGCTTGCACTTTATGCCTATTTGTAATAGCCTACTACTTGGTGAACTATGTTTGACTGAAAAAGATAGTCATACCACTGGTGTCAGCTAAATAGTAGGCTGCATCATATCACTACATCAGGCAATGGTCTTTTACATGCACTGAGTACAGATCTATATTTATAATTTTTAATGGTCTCTTGAAGCTACATTTTGAATCTTAAGAAGCATTGCACCTTGTGATATCAAATTTTGTTCTTCAGGCTTTTTTTTTTTTTTTTTTTTTCAGACTTTGTTGCATCATACTCAATGGTGTTCTTTTGCTTCATAGTACAGATTAAATTATGCTCTTTTGTTTGAAATATTTTATCATACATATCAAATTATACTGTTTGGGGATTCTGAATATCAGTTGCTAATAGTATAGTGTATGACTGTTTCAGGCTCCAGTTTTAGCCAAATATCCTGCAAGCCTCTCTGTAACGGCATATTCATACTTCTTTGGTGCTGTATTTATGGTAACTTCTGCATTTTTCATGACAAGCGACTCAACAGAATGGAGCCTGACACGGCCGGAGCTTTTTGCTGTCATTTATGCTGTAAGTTCTGCAGATGTACTATACATTGGCTTATTGGTTCTGTCATCCTTGCATATCTAGGTGGGCAGTGACAGAGCTGTCTCACTGGAACTCCTGCTTTAATGTAAATATATCCTGGGAAAATTATTAACTTAGTTGAGTAAATTCACCTTGTTTTGCTAATCAAAGAATCAAGATAGGAAATAGTTTTGAAGAGTCAATTAGACAGAACATAAGTAACTTTGGTGACAAGAACCAAATTCATTATCTTGAAAACGGCAGCAATGATTATAATTAGTTGCCTTGGCATTTTTTGCCAAAACCACGACTCTGTTAGGAAGTGTTCAGTGCTGTTATTGGCAGAGTATATATTTTAAGAAAGATGAAGTAATGGCTGCTTTGTGTCTGAGAGGGGGAAGTATGGCTGTCCATGTGTCTTAGAGAGGGGAATATGCATTTTCGTGATTCCACTACCTAGATTTTCTGTAGAAAGAACTTGAGATTAGAGGTCTTTGTTCATAGATACAAGTCTTGGTGGCTTTGAGTAGTATTGGTCTGACTATTTATTTTGCTAATTAATGGTGTTAACTTTTGTTAATCTTAATTGTTATTGTTGTGATTTAGTCCAATTAATTTGAATCAGCTATGTAATTTTTTTCTATTTTTTTTGTTGTGTTTTTTTTTTTTTTTTTTTTTTTTTGGGGGGGGTGGGGGCTGAAATAGAATCAGATATGCAGCTATGTATGGGATGTGTATTTGAACCAACCCTTACATGGCCTTGTGGATGCAACGGTCAGTGAAATCAGCAACTGTGAGCTTCTCAATGATTGCATTTTTGTGAGAATCCTGAGATAGGGTGTTGGATCCAGTGCTAGTTTGTAATTGGGAGTTGACAATAATGTGGGAGGAGCTGACATCATATTAAAGTACTATTGATCTTGATTGAGAAGAGACATTTCTGGTCCTGGAAAAGGACTTTATCAGAAATAGGTACCTTAACTGTGAAGAAGTGCTAAGAACTTACAGAGTAGGAGGCCAAAATCCACGAACTTGATACTTTAAAATTGTTTTGTGGAGAAGTTCCATTGCTTCTTGTTGTTTTGAGCAATACATTTATGGGCTTTTTGATTTAGGCAGATCTTGACGCATCAGTGCCTATGAGAGTTTTACAGCACTTTCTTCTGTCGGTAGATTGAAGATATCAAAGTAAAAGCTAAAAAAATGATTTGGTAGCATTAAAATGGAAAAGCTGGATTCTGTCAGGAGAGTTATGGAACGTGGGAAGGTTCAGAATTTGTTTGGCAGGTTTGGTGGAGCATCTGTTGATGTGACTGGAATAATATCTGTCTGGAAAGGTTTAAGATTGGTGTTCCTTTTGCTCACGGGAGAAATTAAATCACTCGCAATTCAGACAAACAAAAAGACGGTATGCAGAGAATGATAACTTGACAAGATTATGAATCAGACTCTCTGAATAGATTGCCAGTTGATCTTGCATTTGTGAGTTCGGTGCAAAAATGTTAATTGGATAAATCAGTTTATAGAGATGAAAAAAGGTTCTCATTGCACGAAACCTGGAAATCATGGTTGGCAGTTTCTCTTTATGCGTTACAATTGGTGCAAAATGCAATATAGTTTAGATGCTGGTCTGTCTGACATCAACATTTTGTATCCTGCAAAATTTCTTTCTTAAATCTCACTCAAAATACCTATTATAATTTAATTCTTTTGTAGGGAGTAATTGCATCAGCCCTTAACTATGGACTGTTGACGTGGTCAAATAAGATCCTTGGACCGGCTCTGGTTGCTTTGTACATTCCACTTCAACCTGCTGCATCTGCCTTTCTGTCAAGAGTATTCCTCGGGAGTCCTATTTATTTGGGGAGGTACTTTCTTCAATGGCAACCTTCGCATATGATCACTTTCTGATATGTCATATGATTTCACAGTATTCGTGGCTCTCTTGCTTGATAGATTTATGCTTCTTTTTGCATGAGTTTTATTGGTCCAAGGTCCATTGAAATTGCACTTGAACTTTCTAAAATGAAAACAATGCTGACTTTGTTCAATGTGCTGATGAGCAGCGTCATGGGAGGAGCTCTTATTATTGGGGGACTTTATGTGGTCACCTGGGCATCCTACAGAGAAAGACAAGCCGTGATTGCGATTCTTCCTCATGTCGTTCGATCATCAGAATCTCCAGTTCACAAAGATGGCCCGATTAACAAGTTATCCGACCAGAGAGGACTCATTTTCTCAGGATCTTCTACATCATTACACAAAGCATTGGATTGATCTTGGACATCAGGTATTTTTCATGGCTAGATGATAAAAGTAGCATCATTCATGCTGTTTATACATGCAATGAAATGTAAGGGAACAGAATAATGCTGCTAGACTTTGTTATAGGGACTATATGATGACTTTAATACATTCTGTCACAGAAAAATAGTTTTTCCTCATGTTTTTTTGGCATGGCTTATATGAGGTGGTTTGTTGAAGTATGTTCAAGTCTCGAGTGGTGGACGTTTGGGGTGTCAAAACTTCCCCACTTTGGGTCCATGTGGAATAGAATGATACGATATGTCGGATCAGCGGGTGTTGCTCCAGACCACCTTATCTGATGTCTCAGATCTATCCAGTCCACATGGACTGCATCTAGAGAAGAATTCATGCTCATGTTTTTGGTGACTTCATAAATATTAAGACTAGATCGAAGGTGGCTGAGTTTTTTCTTTTTCACTTTTGCATTATAATTGTTGTCCTGAACCCTGAAATCTCCACCAGGGACGTCGTTTTCAACGACAGCCTTATGGATTTTCCAGATGAAGTATGTATACGAAGTCCCGGGCCATTTTAGCTGAACTTCGGAAAAGGTTCCCCCTTGAACCTGCTGATCCTGCTGGAGGTGCCCTGCCTTGTACCTGTTGCTCTACCTGAACATGTTTGGGGGAAGGAATTGGAGGCAGGATAGAATGCAGAGCTGGAGCGCCCGTTGCAGTTTCTGCGTCGAGTGGGGAGCTTTTGGAGGAGGCTATCATTAGGCTACATTTGTTACGCCGAAAGACTAGTTGTTGGAAAACATGTTTCTTGTCCGTTTGGTGTTGTTGAAGAGGACACGAGAAATAGAAGTTGTGCTTGAATTCTAGGTTTCTTAAAAGCGGAAATAACTTTTCAAAACAGAATTCGTGTTTTTGGATTCAACTTAATCTCTAATCACTTCCATGACTATCTCCTTCACTTGCACTTGGTACCCGGAAGCCGGAACTCGAGACCCTGCTTCCGCCGGTGCAGAACCCTAGGGTCTGGTCTTTGGACCCGGCGCTAGCTAGACCTGATCGTAGGCTTGCCAGATCACCTGCTCTAGGACCTATTGGGAGGGCCTTGCCACGGGTCAGGCATAAAGCCCGATATGTCTCATTTGTGCCCAAGCCTGGTCTGCCCGGCTCACAAAAAACTACGTAATCTTTCGTTTGAACCTTGCCTCACGAGTTAGGCCCAACATGAGGACTCGGCCGAGCTCAAACCTGCCCGATGATCACCTCTTTCCTGTGCATATTCGGTAGAAGCGACGCAGGGTTGAATGGAAATTGCTATCACGCTCGATCCCACGAAAGGATTGAGCATGTCCAATCTCATTCCTGGCACGAAAGTTACTCTTAGCACTTGGAATCGTACTCGTTTCCTTCCATTTCTCTTTTTCGTCGCATTCGATTCCTCCTTCTGAGCAGCCTGATCTTGCAACATTCCATCTCCAATCATCGTTGCAAACGGTTGCAGAGTTTCTTGCATCATGTCGACAATGCCAGTAATTATAGTCTAGACGACTGTGCCTGAAAGAAAAACTCATGTGACAGCAAAATTGTTATTGCATCCGATCGAATCATTATAAGAAAGCTTGAGTTCGATTAAGGCGAACGTCTCATCATGAGGATCTGTTCGTGCAGCCATAATTGCTTTCGAAAGGAAATCTAAACTCTTCTTGCTTGCTATGCTTTCATTTGCGCCATCAGCAGCTGTTTGTTAAATAAAATTCGCTCAACCGCGACCAAGTTACTGAGCTCGAGAGCGATCTCGAACTGCTCCGACCCGATCACGATTGTCTGCTCCTCTAGGCGAAAGAGTCTGATGTCGGATTTCACGATGCGGGCGGTTCTCAGATATTAGTCCTTGTTTCAACATTGATCAGTTCATTCTCTATTGCGTGAGGCAAACTCGTTTAGTTGTCATCTCGGCATTAAGGTCCGTGTCCTAGTACCTTTCTCTGCCATTAGGGCTTTTCCTACTTTAATTATATGACATGAACGTGACCAAGCTATCTAATAAGCGAGTCAATTGAAGCTTGATCACGTTCGCATCGAATTGGATGCCGAAATCCTTTTTTTTTTGGGGGGTGTGTTGGTTTCTTTCGTGGTAGTAATCACGTAGAAAATCGGTGCAAAGCTTGTGATTTTTAGGTCGATCTATGTGCATTTCATAAATTCTTAAGATGTGATTGGCTTGATCAATATAATTTTCGCTCGTTTGGGTCATACTGAGGAAATCGGATTATGTAGCTGTGGTAGCTGAACTTCCTTCCCGAGTCAATCTTGGGCAATGGAAGTACTCTTGGAAACATCATTGAACACATGGAATTCAATAATCTGTGACTGAGTTGTATGTGCCAGTCATACGCTTTCTTTTTATTGGGAGTGAGGTTCATACTCCTCATCTTATAATTGAGGAATACAACAAAGAGGTGCAGGGTGCTAATTATAGTGGATTCCTTATATGGATGTAACCCTGGTTTTAAGATGAATCGGGATAAAAATTGAATCTCAAATTCTATTTCTCACTTTTGCTCTTTATTTTCTTTGTGATTGTGCAACGAATCCTAACAACGAATCCTAACACTCCTCACGTAGGATATCAGGATCAACTTATCCAAATCTCTCTCAAAGCCCAGATGTGTGTTTCAAACGTTGGTTAACAATCGAAGAAGTCAATGTGGTTGTCTTATCCAATAATTCTTTAGTGGGCCTATTAGATACTTTGAAACTTTGGTCTATCACTCAATTCTATAAATATTGGATTCCACATGAACTCCTATTGATGTCGTCTAAACCATGCAAGACTTTTCCTCCGCATTGAAAAACGTCAAGGACAACTTACATTCCTTAAACGGACATTGGATGGCAGCACGACTAAAATGGCCAAGTAGTGGGAGTCTTGAATATATATATATCTAATTCATGAAAAGAATATTGGATGGCAACAAAGCGGATGCTTTGTTATCTTCACAGTACATTGACTCTGAGTTATGCTATGAAAGTATGACAAACTCAAAGGGATAACAAATATTAGAACTAAAGTGTTTTGTGGACGTTGATTAGAGAGATGACATTGATAGCAAGAGGTCAACCGATAGATATATTGTTTCATTATTCGGTGGAGCTATGTATTGGATGAGCACAAGGTAGAGCACAGTTGTTTTATCTACTATCGAGGCAAAGTACATGGCCTCTACTTGTGCCGCTATGGAAATGATCTAGTTGCGTAGATTGTGTAAAGAGCTTAGTTTTACACAAGGAGAAGTGAAGATTCGGTGTGATAATTAGAGTGCTATATTCTTGACTAATAATAGTGGATTTTAGACGAGAACAAAGCATGTCAATATATAATATCACTTCATCCGAGATAAAGTGAAATGGAAGGTTGTAGTGCTAGAGAAAATTGACAAAGAGGTGAATAGTGTTGATTTTTAATTCAATGGAACTGTGAGTTGGATGAGCAAGAAACAGAGTACGGTTTTTATATTTACTACTGAGATAGAGCACATGGCACTTACTCATGCTACTAAGGAAATGATTAGGTTGTATAAATTGTGTAAAGAGCTTAGTTTTACACAAAGAGGAGTGAAAGTTGGATGTAATAGCTAGAGTGCTATATTCTTGGCTAAGAATCCTAGATTTCATACAAAAACAAAGCATATTAACATATAATATCACTTCATCCAAAAGAAAGTGGAGTAGAAGGTCGTAGTGCTCAAGAAAACGAACACAAAGTTGAATAGTGTGGATTTTATTACCAAGACATCAAGTGTAGAAAAGTTTGAATGTTGTACAACTGTGTTGTGTTTAAATAAGTATATTGAGTATTCATTAAATGAGAGAATGCTGGTTGTGGTTCATACTCCCATTTGACATGATGGCACAAAAGTCTGGGAGGCTACCCTAGCAAGAGTCGTAAGGGGCAAAAGAACAGAAAAGGAAAAGGGAACAAAGTTGGGCAAGGAGATGATAGGAAGCTCCATTCCTACAAGGGATAAGCTTATGTTCCTACGCACAAGCGAGAGTAACTTCTATGATGTTTCCTCCAATAGACGATGATTGGAGATGGCAGATCATGACCCCAAACACCTCCTACATCGTGTCCATGGACCTACTCGAGTCCATAAGCCTGTTCCTAGGGTAAAAAGTTTCAATGTTCGGATGCAAAATTTTTACTGTTTGGCCGATTGCCAAATACCCTAAGAACATCATGCAATGACGAATCATTGAAAGGGAAAGAAGCAAAAGGCAAAAGAATAGAAAAGGAAAAGGGAACAAAGTTGGGCAAGGAGATGATAGGAAGCTTCATTCCTACAAGGGCCTACTTGCAAGCAAGCTTGAGAGTAAATTCTATGATGTTTCCTCCGATAGACTGGGGACAGCGGATCATGACCCCAAACACCTCCTACATCATGTCTATGGACCTACTTGGGTCTAGAAGCCTGTTCCTAGGGTTAAAAATTTCGATGTTCGGATGCAAAAACTTTGTTCCCTTTTCCTTTTTGGCTCTTTCGCATTGTTTTTCTTTCCCTTTCAATGGTTCGTCAATGCATGATGCTCTTAACCTTTTTTCTGGACGAATCATCAGAACGAATCGGACGGATAGATCAAAAAAGATTGCGTGACATGAGGAGATGCGAGGAAATTCGTATCTTCGCAAGGTCCCATTTACCGATTTTTATGCGATTGGCTTGATCCGGTGAATTAAAGCTAGACAGCGGCATCCAGCTAACGTCAAGGTAAAGGTCCAACGACGAAACACGAATCAACCTCGAAATAATTACAAGGAAATTATTACACGAGACGGATTGTACCCTATTCCTGAAGAAATTTTGACGTGCGTGTATTATATATTCAATTGAATTTGAACAACGTAACTAGTCCACCTAATTTAGCTGTGGCATATCACAGGGATATAGTTTTGTACCATGCTCTACACTACGAAGAATCCCGTAATAAAATTATTTAAAAATTTTAAAAAGAAAGATTTGGGTTAGAAGTTTTGAGAATGGTACCAAACATAAATATTCTACCAAAGTAGGTATTCAAGAATCGGTATATGAAATTTTAATGAATTCTATATTGGGAGAAAATTTTTTGGGCAATTACCGATTGCTTTAAAATACTTAGAAATTATTCTTGAAAATAAAATAAAAAAATATTTTTGATTAGAAATTATTTTCGATTGCCAAAAATGCACCCTTAACCTTTTTCTAGAAGAATGATGAAAGAATCGGACAGACTTACTAAAAAGGCTTGCGTGATGCGAGCAAATGCGTGGAAATTCGTACCTTCGCAGGGTCCATATCGGATTTACCGATTTTTATGCGATTGGCTTGATCCGGTGATTTAAACCTAGACAGCGGCGTCCAGCTACCGTCAAGGTAAAAGTACAGCGACGATGCACGAATCAGCCTCGAAATGATATATATATATATATATATCAGAACGAAATTCGTAGGAATCCAAAGGAAATTATTACACCAGACAGATTGTACCCTAATCCCGAAGAAATTCTGACGTGTGTATTGTATATTCAATCGAATTCGAACGACGTAACTACCCCACCTTAATTTAGCTGTGGTATATCGTGGGGATATGGCTTTGTATCATGCTCTAGACTACGTAAAAATCCTGTAATAAAACCCCAATCTCTGTACCTCCACGTCGCATCATCGCCCATGAACGCTAAGACATTTTGAGGCGGCTGTCCCTCACGAATAGCCCGTGGAACCCGTACGGCACCCGCCTGGGTAGCCGGACGGAGGCCACGATGTCCAGCTCCGGCGACTTGGCATCCATCACCAGGAACCTCGACTCCCCTTTGCCCTCGTCGTGCACGTAACTCACCACGTAGCCGTCGTCCTCCTCCGCCTCCGGATCGTCCGGCTCCCTCGCCACGAAGAAGGGCTCGCCCCCGAAGCACCCCGGCCCGAACATCCGGCACGCCACCGTGCAGTCCTGGCGGTCCGGCATCGACACGTCCAGCTTCACCACCCCGGACACCTTCGGCATCGGGTCCCCGACGGCCGCGTACACGTACTTGTTCCTCCTCCCCACGTAGCCGGGGTTTACGACGGCGAAGTCGAGGTTCCTGGCCGAGAGGGGCTGCCTCGACACGACCCCGGTCCGCAGGTTGATGCGTACTTTCTCGACCAGCGCGTGGATGAGCTCCATCCGCTCGAGCGTGTGCTCGACGGACATGATGTTGGGCGCGATCAGCACCACCTCGTCGCCGTCCTCCTCGTCCCACGCGTTGATCGCGTGGATGATGTTGAAACCCGGGACGTCGAACCACCGCATCTCCGACTCGTCCTTCGCGTACCGAGGGATGATCCCGAGCCGGGGCACCTTGCCCGGGTCCGTACCGACCGGTGATCCGCCGCCGAATATCATGTCCATCGGGTTCATCCCGATTTGTATGTCCGAGAAGATGGCGTGTTTTTTGGTGATGGCGAAGTCGTGAAGAAACGAGGGCCGGACCATGGAGAAGATGGGCACGTCCGGTTGCTTCTTCCCGTCCTTGTCGAAGTGGAAGTAGGTCAGAAAAGGTGGGACCGGCCCGTACCGGAACGCGAACGCCTCGCCCGTCTCGGGGTCGATCTTGGGGTGAGCCGTCATGCTCATGAACAGCTCGCCGTCGAAATCCTCCCTCCCGACGGTCTCCACGTCGCCATCAGGCGTGACCCGGACCGCGTAGGGAAGGTCAGACTCGCCGAGGGCGTAGAGCCTGTTGCCGAAGAAGGCGAGGCTCGTGTTGGCGAGGCCAATGCCGTTGGCCGGGTTGAACTGGCCGGCCGCCATGCGGGCCGCCGAGAGGGCGCCGCGGGCGGCGGAGGCGGCGAGGCCGTTGAACCCGGAGAAGACGTTGGGGAGGACCGGCATTCCGAGGCTGCGCTCGACCGAGTACTTGTGGGTGCGGACGTAACGGCTGCAGAGGCGGGCTCGGCCGCCGGAGATCTTGATGCAGTGGAGCATGCCGTCGCCGTCGAAGAGGTGGTAGGGGCCACGGGGGAGGAACTGGGGGTTGGGGCCGTTGCGCAGGTAGGCGCCGTCGAGGCAGGCGGGGAGGCTGCCGGACTCGACGAGGCAATCGGTCGGGGGGAGCTCGTCGAGCACGGGGGCGAAGTTATCGGAGAGGACGTGGCGGGGGTCGACGGAGGGCTTGAGCGGCGGGTCGATGAAGTTGTTGATGAGGTCGTCCAGGGCGCTGAAGACGGTCACCGGGAGCGACGTGTCTCTCCTGGGTCTGGCCGGCGGCGGCAGCGGAGTAGCGGTTCTGGGGAGCGACGAGGCTGGCGGCGGCGGAGCAGTAGGCGGGGCAGGGGATCTTGTCGTGGTGGTGGTGGTGGTGGTTTTGGGGGCCCTTTCGTCGATGCGGACAGAGGTGATGGAGGGAAGAGGAGCAGAAATGGAAGGAGGCGGCGGTGGCGGCGGGCTACCGGCGGATTTGAGGAGTGTTTTGGAGGAGAAGGAGGAGAGGAAGGAGGAAGACAAGGCCTCCATGATCGTATCGCCGTCGCCCTCCTCCGCGCAGCTGAATTATGAAGTGAGAGAGGGAGAGTGAGGTTGTATTTATGAGCGCAAAAGATTCATTTCGAAAAGATTCGTTTAAATTTGGAATTTTTTTTTGAAAATTATATTTATGAGGTTCTGAATTATTAAGGCGGATGTAAATTGACGTGAATGCTGCGATGTGAGGTGTAACTAAAAAAAAAAAGATTATATTTGTGGGGTTCTGAATTATTAAGGCGGATGTAAATTGATGTGAATGCTGCGATGTGAGGTGTAACTAAAAAAAAAAAGATTATATTTGTGGGGTTCTGAATTATTAAGGCGGATGTAAATTGATGTGAATGCTGCGATGTAAGGTGTAACTTAAAAAAAAAAGATTATATTTGTGGAGTTCTGAATTATTAAGGCGGATGTAAATTGATGTGAATGCTGCGATGTGAGGTGTAACTAAATTTAGTGATTACAAATGAATGAATACGATGATAGGATTACATAAACAAAGTCTTGTTAATCATGTACTTCCTAACTAAGGAGACTCAAAGTGGGTTCCTTGCTTATGCTATCATCTTTCTGTTATGGAAAATTCTAGAAGTATCTTGCGTGAAGCACCGGACTGACAACTAGTGCTTCATAATAATACAAAGAGCGTGTCTATTCCGGAGAAAATTTTATGATAAAGGATAACCAGCTTCATATAAATCATTTTTCGAGGAAAAACATTTTCCCCTTCTTATATTAAGGAGTTCATTAACCTAACTTGAAGCATTCATATTTTCTTTGATCCTAAATGATTTTTCATTGATTAATCATATGCAGAAGGAAAAAAAAAAAAACACTTGAAAGTTTGGAAAACTAATTCGCAGAATATTCTTTCACTCAACACAAACACACCCTAGTGTTAATTTGTAGAATTTGGCAAAATAAAATAAAATATGGCTTTGATATCATATTAGAAAGTCCAATACAAAAACTTAAAATTGATAGGTGGAGGGAAACCATACACACATGTATAAAGAGCATATAAATCCACCATTAAATGATGTGAAATATTTTAACAGTGGGATGAGATTTTTGTCTACAAAATGGGTTAACATCTGAAATACAACAATTTAAGAGGAGATGATGCTTTATACAGAAACAAGCTCATTGAAAATGATCAAATGAGACCAACGCATGAAACGAATTCTTGCTTTTGTAGGGCTAGCACCACGTCTTCTCTGCATCCAACATTAACTCCATCGCTCATAAGATCTCAAGTTTAATGGGAATGAAACCTTCCTCGGAAACTGTCAAGATATCTAATCGGACCTATTTTTACTAAAAAAAACTTTAAATCAACGAGTCATAAATCAATTAGAATATAACAACCATGATTCTCCAACTCGAGACTTCTCTTGAGATAGCACCTTATTCTAATAGTATCATAATCCTGAGGTCAAAGAGCCTTATGCTTAGCATATGAATTTAGCTAGATATTAAAATTTGGTCCCGATAGAATACGGCCCAAGATAAGCATCGTAGGAGGACTGAATACATGCATTTGCTAATACGTTATTCTGAAGACCCACTTTTTGGTGGATATCAATAATCAACGTACAATGTTATTATCTCAGATAATGAAATAACTAGGAATACCTAAATTGTTGGGTCGTCTCTTGCCCTAGGTTTCGCGCCTGACAGGACCTTTGCCTCACAAGGAACTGGCCGAAACCAGTCGCTTACCTGACAGAGCTTATATTTTACTTTGAAAGAGGCTGAGCATCTCTTTAGGGCTTGATTAGTCTGTGACCAACCTTCGGCCGTGTATGGCGTCGTGCCAAACCAGGCTGCAGCGTTTCCATCTTCGAGCCTGCATAATTGCGAGTTGCCTTTTGATCGTTTGGTGAAAACTCTGATCATTTTCGGGGTGGGTCCTCAACTATAAGGCCTTTCTTCTAACATCAGCTGCCAAATTTTTCTATCTTTCGCAGCAGGTCCCCACAGCATCGATTGTTCTGCGGGAGATGTTGATGCTATTTTCAGTGTTTTTTCTTTCGCAAGATGGGAACTGGGAAAAACACCGCAAAAGCGAAGAAATGTTTCGTCCATGCGCGAATTGCCGTCCTTTCTTGTGTAAACGGGCGAGTTTGGTTGCACCGTGCACATTCCGAGTGCACATTCCAAACACAAGAAAAACTTCCCTCTGAAGGAGAGAAATTAACAGTCTTTTGCCGACTGATAAACCAATAAGAACAAGCAAAAAAGAAATATCCACATGACATGTCCATTATGTATGTTGCATTACTATTACCTATTATATCTCATCATAATCACGGTTCTCGTTATGTATATGATAAAGAGCTCAGTCTACAATGACTCCACCCACATGATCTGTGGGGTTGTGAAAGCGATGTGCAAATCTATTGCATCCATCATCAGATATATTATTGGCCGTGGAAAATAAATCACACACCACACGAGCAACACAGTCTCCATTCGAGCATCTCTACTGATAACGACGTTTGTCTGATGTGAAAACTAGACATCAGTATGGAGATGAAATCCCTTTGCCAAAAGATCTCTCGCTCTCTCATGCATTGAATAAATAGCTTTACCAAAGAAAATGGGCATCAATTGCAATTGCAATATATCTTGGATGTGCTACTAATTGAAGTACAAGTTGCCCCCATATATCCAAAGAGCAAATATATATATATATATATAAAGTAACGGCAATGACTCTACCTACATGATCCATGGTTGCGCAAGCTTTGCACAAATCCATTGCATTCGTCATTAGATATATCGACCGTGAAAAGAGATCACAACACCACACAAGCACCATGGTCTCCATTCGAGCGTTTCTACTTATGATGATAACAACGCTCGCCTAACGTGAAAATCAGACATTAATATGGAGATGAAGTCGCTCTGTTAGAAGATGTCTCTTTTTCATCGAATAAATAGCTTTGCCAAACAAAATGGGCATTGGCTATAATTGCAATGTTTCTTGGATGTGTGCTGCTAATTGAAGTACAAGTTGTCCCCACATATCTAAAGAGCAAAAAAAATGTGTCCACTCCCAATTGGAGGATCAGAAATCGGATGTGCCCGCTCGAGTGCTAGTAGGGGCACGACCGATGTGACACACTCCTTCTTACTCAATTCAAGTCCGTAAGGAAGGAAGGCGGGCATCCATCATCCATCCGTCATGTGAATTTGCATGTGCGTTTGTGTGGAGGACATCAGGCTTTTTGATAAAGGACGATGGGGAGTTCTGTGGTGCAGGTGCCACTGGAAGGGATGATATCTTCCTTGGGGATCTCCGGGACCACCGCGAGGCATGTGCGTCTGGCCTGAATTTGTCTCCGCGATGAAATGCACTTTATATAAACGTGTTTCTCGATTTTTATTAGAAGAGGTAAGTTTTGCAGTGATTCTGGACAAAAAATATCACAAATAGATGAGGAAATCGATAACTTCACTTCAAACAAAACTGAATTTACGCACATTATGCTGGAATTTAATTAATAAAAAAGGTCCGAGAATTTGATCACTTCAAATGGAATCGAATTGTACACAAACTATGCCGGAATTAATTGACGACAAAACTTGAGAAAATAAAGATGCAATGCTGAAATTTAATCGATGAGCATCCAAGAACTATAAGAAACACACACGCCATAATTTAATAGGCGACGTGGATCTAGATACTAAAAGTAAAAACATGCCAAAATTTAGTCAATGACGCTAATCTATAAACTATAACTATAATGTAGAAATCGAAAGATAAAATGCTTATCTGTTTGTGCGTGAGGGGTTTTCCAGTAGTTGACGATTAGAATTTATAGTGCTCATGACATAATCACTCTAGAGTAGTTCTTCTGCGCTTTTAGTCATCCTTCCATGTCTTCGTTAATCTCGATTTTATGATCTTATCTATAGGTCGTTATTCCTTTACAATTGATCCCTGGTCTTCCGCCTTTATTTCTTCTACGTGATCTGCTGGGCTCCATTGCTCTTTCTTTTAAATTAGAATATCGTAACTTGTTTCTTGGCACCCTTCATACATCTAATCTTGGTTCAGTATCTCGATAGGTAACGTATCATTCCTTTTTCCTTCTATATCCTTGTTGATTAGTCTTGCTATGACAATCATCAACTATACATTGAGGTATATCAATAGTCAATTTATGGTCATTGATTTAAATTAATATTGACTACTCTTTCAGTCGTCATATATAATACCGATGATCACTTATCTTTAAGCCACATGTTTACTTATGTTGATGACCTAGTTACATTTTCGTGCAAACAGTGCCTCATCAAATTTTGTTAAGTCCATTTTCAGCCAAAACAAGAAAAGTTTAATACAAGCATTATTAATGTTAATAATAGATTATGTATATATATGACCCATTTTCAAGCAATTTAAAATTGAAAAAATGCAAATATAATTGCTTAACTTAGTATTATAAGGGAAATTACCAAAAAAGTCAAAAACCTATTGTAATTGTACTAATTTAGTCTTGAACTTTTTTTTTCACCAATGCAATCATGAATTTTTTGTATTTGTACCAATTCAGTTTGTTCAGACAATTTTGGTTGGCTAGCGTTGATATGGACACTATCCAACAAATGCTAACATGACAATTTTTAATAATATTTCATTTTTTTTTGAATTTTTTATAATTTTTTTGTTTTTTTATCTTTCTTTTTCTTTTTTCTTTTCTTTTTTCTCTTCTTCTTCTTTTGGTTTCTCTTCCCCGCAGTGGCCGACGAGGGCCATGAAGCCCTCACGGACCTTGACGAGGGTTCAACCTCCCAGATTTCGATGTGGCCTGGGGTCGCGGTGAGGTTAGCCTCACCATGGCCTTGCCACGGGCGTAGGAGGCCTCACCCGTAGCTAGCAAGGCCTTGGCTACCTTCACCAAGGCTTGGGCAAAGGTTGCCATGGCCTCGCCAGCCATGTGCAAGGCCATGATCTAGACGAGGCTAGACAAGGTCGCTACTCTTGCTAGCAGCTAGCAAAGGCTTCGCGACCTTGGCCCAGTGGCCAGTGACTCACTGGCCATTATGTGAAAAAGAAGCTAAAAGAGGAAGAGAAGAAAAAAGAAAATGAAAAGAATAAAAAATTCAAAAAAATAAATTACTATTAAAAAATTGCCACGTCAGCGTTCACCAAACAATCAGTGCCGACTTGCATCCATGTTAACGTCACATGGATTGAATCGATATAATTACAAAAGATTTAGAACTGAATTGACAAAAAAAAAAAAAAGGAGTTTAAAACTAAATTGGTACAATTGCAATAAGTTAATAATTTTTTTCGGTAATTCTCCCTCATACACAAGTTCACATTTTGCATTCTCATTTTTACTAAGCATGTTGTTCATGTTATTCTATCTAATGTCCTACCTCAAATCGTTTGTTCAATACAATTAGGTGGGCAATTTGTGTTGCATGTCAAAAGGTTATCTTAGGTGGGAGAAATATATACTATATACAAATGCAATCGGCCTGTCATAGCTTAAATTTTCAGTAGAAATAATTTATTGAAACAATTAAAATCTAACATGATGCTTGTTTGAGTCCTATAACAATGAAATGGTCGATGAATTCTCTACATCTAATCTACATGCCCCAATGACGAGGCAAGGTATGTAGTGTAGTGGAAACATCACCAATTGACACATGGTATGATTGACCAATCAAAAGCACAATGCATGTGTGCATGATGTAGGGTGCGGTTCACGATTGCAAATGGCAGTGATTGATTGATCACACCACAGATTCACTGCCACGTGCTATATCCCTCACATTAAATAATTTCTTCAATTACCTGACGTGACAAGTAAGTCTTTTTTTTTCTTTTTTCATATTTATTTACGGATCTTTCGCTCACCACGACCGTGGATAAAAAAAGAAGTAATAATGCTTTCTTTGTACGTTGTGATCAGCCTTTCGCCGCTATAACTACATGAAATTGACCGGAGGCTCAATGGTTTTTTGGCAGCCACAATCGGCCTACCTTCTCCAGGACCAGAAACGGGACAGCGTCAAAAACCAGATTCTTCTAACTTCATGCAATCCATTCAAGGCTTGGCGATTGTTGTCAGTCCAATCCATTTCAAGAACCTGGCTAAGATTGACGTCTTCTTCTCCCGCTGCATTCCAGCTTGGCCGATTCTTAACGTACCTCATGATTTTTCTTTTTTTATCCATTTGGATGCATTTCCCTTTTTCTGATTGGAAAATTTTAGAAAAAAAAAAAAAAGTCTCAGGTGAGATCATTCTGGTGGGTCATGTCGAAAGCTAATTTGATGGTCCCGACGACCTATAAACATATATTTATTATAGGAAGATTTTGAGGCATACCGAATTTTGGGGAAATTTTACCCAGATATCTTAAACTTATTGTAGGAAAACTAATTCAGTCTTGAACTTTTTAATTTTACCCATTTAATCATAAATTTTTATGTGAAATTCTAATATACTTATTCCGGTTAATTCATGCCAGAAATTACAAAAGTGGCAATCCAATTATCACCGGCCATCCTCCTTTGATACAAGTAGCAATCCTATTTATTACTTGAAAGATCAGTTACAAGATATTGTTACTAGAATGTAGACTGACAGACTGCCAATGTGAACTTTGTATAGCCCTTCCAGAAGATGAAGATGATCGCCCTTTGGCGAAGAAGAAAAAGAAAATAGCTCGATATCCTTTCTACTAGAGATACCTAGATGGAGATTCTTCTATAGGTCCTCTTGATAAAGACGATGGGAGGTACCAACAATTTTTGCTAATAATTGGCCAAAAGGACTATATTGGAATTTTGCATAAAAGATTTTAGACTAAATTAACAAAATTGAAAAGTTTATGACTGAATCAACATCCATATAATAGGTTTAGGACTCATTAGACTCATATGTGCATGCATAAGTTCTTTTTCCACTTGCAAAAGGGGAAGAAAAAAAAAAGATGACATTCAAGGAAATTAATTTAATAAATGAAGATTTGGGGTACTGAGAAATAACTAAATTTGCTGTACGATGACAAAGACTAAACCTAAAATTTGAAAATCTTGGAGATTTAATGAATCGCCTTTTTATCTTAAATTACTTTTGAATGGCAAATTTATTTCTTTGATAAGGTTGTACGGTGACGTCCATCTTGATATTATGCATGGGTTTTGATAAAACATTATTGTAAAAGCTTAAATGTTGGAATTATTGTTTAAATATTTGTACTTCTTTTTTTCTGCCGCGGTTCTGTCTATATATACAGGTACTTAATTGATTATGTTGCAAATACTCAATCGTTTATGTCGTAATCATATTGCATTGACCCGCACGTTGTTATCCATGGAATCCCTTCTAACACGATCTTTCTTTCCTTGTTTCTTTATTAATCTATTCTTACTAGGTTCAAAACTCTCTTTAAATACCAACCTTTCACATTGCTTCCCGAAGAAACTCGAAAATAGGATTCAAGTATTGTAAGCTAAAGCAAAATATCCATAGACAAATCGAATTATCTTTTCTGCTTGGTTCTAACGCATATACGGACATCCGTTCATACGTACCCATCCATACGTGTAAACGTCGAGAAGGTGGAAGGAAGAGTGGGGACTGTGGCTCAGTCGGAGTCGAAATATCTTCCGTTCACTCTTTGGGGATAACGCGAGGGAAAACACCTCGGACGAACCCTGAAAAATCAAGCTGAGGAATGGGAATGAGCACTTCATGATCATCAATTCAATGGGGACCTCAGCAAATGCAACCATGCAATTTCTTGCAAGACTTGACATCAATAGATGTCATGAGATCAACAAAAGTCTGGACCTTCAATAATCGTCGTGTCGCAATCTCAGTGGCGTATCTTGCATGTTAAGAATGGTCACGAGTAGAGCTCAATACCAGAAGGAACCCACTACCGAATGAATGAATCATCTTCCTCATCCCATTAATTGTGGGGGACGCAACCATATGGATTTATGCGGCTGTGTTAGCAACATGTCCCTAACATGATGTGCGGGACCATGAGAGCAAGCCATTGGCATATCTTCTAGTCATCCATGTACAAATGGAACTAACACGAGAATAACATCACTATTGATATTACATTGAAGTAAAGTCGATGCTAACCAAAAATCTTGTGGGAGCTGTCACAAGACTTTGCCTCAGATGTTTCATGGACATCTCCTGCGGCAGGAGAGAGACATCAACAGTCTGAACCTTGACTTCAAGAGAAGATGGCAAAAAAAAAAAAATCTCGAGTTTCGGGACCATTTATATACAAACAAGATTAAGTTTTAGACAGCGCATTGACGATGGCACAGAACCATGGCCGCCGTTCACTTCCGATACCAGAAATTAACCTGATAAATTGCACAGGAAGCCCGCATTCAATCACTGTTTCGTCATGTGCCAAGGCAAGTGAGAGGGAACTGGGGACAGTTTCAGTCCTGATGCGGTATGTGTCCATGAGACCTGATTCATTGACTGTAGCTTCCCTTAATGGTCGGCAAAACAGAACTTAGCGAAACTTTTATGCCTCCAGATGTCTGCTTAAAGAGTCATGTACTTGGTCTTTCAAAGGGATGATATAAGAGCCTCTAGTTCCTGTAAATTATTGATCATGTGTCCACTTCTTCCCATGGATGTTCAAGTTGTGAACTATCTTATGCTAGCATAACTGATAGATAGAATACATGCAAGGGGGAAAAGGCACAACAGAATGAACACACACACAGAGAAGAAAGAGGCGTTCACACAAAAACAGAATAAGGTCTTGGGCCTCATTGAAAAGGAAAGAACATATCATGAGAAAAAGGAGTTGGCTAGACAGGATAAAGCACAGCATCAAGGTGATTGGTAGTGGACTTCAAAAGCGAACTGATTCGGGATAACTAATTCACCTAGAATCCAAGATAGTTGAAGGACAAAACCAATAAATGGCTCTGGGCAGTGCCATTGAAATGACTGGCCAAAATAGAAAGAGACTTGACCTAATGGAAATCCCAGAAAAAGAAAACAAGAGAGAGAAGGAAAAAGAAATGCCCTCTCTCTTCATTTTCCCCTGGGGCCCTGGTACCACTCGCCTAGCATCAAACTACAACAAAGTTATGGCTTGGAAACTTCGCAAACGTACGTCCTCTAGAACCTTGCGGCACAGGATGACTTCTTGTGCATCAGAACTCTTTGGTCAAAAAGGCCTTAGAGTATGCATTTAGCAGGATGTCAAAAATTGGTCCCGATAGAGTAAAGAATGAAAGAGACATTGTAAGGGGACTGAATACCTGCATTTCCTAATGTCCAGCCTAGACCCACTTTATCAAATAACTAGAAGACCTAAATTGTTCGGTCATTTCTTGCCCTAGGTTTCGTGCCTGACAGGACCTTTTCCTCAGAGGGAGCTTACCGAAACCAGTCGCTTACCTGACGGAGAGTGTATTCTACTTTGAAAGAGGCTTAGCATCTCTTTAGGGTTTGATTAGTCTGTCACCATCCTTCCCTACTTCCTCTTTCAGCCAGGCACCTTATCTTCCAAGCTTCACAATCAACGGGTGATGTATGGCCTCGTGCCAAACCCGGCTGCAGCATTTCCCTCTACGAGCCTGCATAGATTGCGAGTTGCCTTTTGATCGTCTGGTGAAGACTCTGATCCTCAACTATAAGGCCTTCCTCTAACATCAGCTGCCAAATCTATCTTTCGCAACGGGTCCCCACAGCATCGATTGCTCCGTGGGAGACGTTAATGCTGTTTTCGGTGTTTTTCTTTCATGAGACGGGAATGCTCGGGAAAATACCGCGAAAGCAAAGAAAAAATGTTTCTTCCAAGCGCGAATTGCCATCCTTTCTTGGGCAAACGGGCGGTTCTGGTTGCACTCTGGGCATATTCCAAGTGCAAGAAAAACTTCCCTCTGAAAGGAGAGAAATTAATGGTCCTTCACCGACCGATAAACCACTAAGAACAAGTGAAAAAGAAATATTCACATGACATGTCTATTATGTATTTTTCCCTACTATTACCAGTCATATCTCATTGTGATCACGGTTTATTTTTGTCGTAACTAACTAGTTATACAGATATGATAAATATCTCAGTTTTGCAATAATTACCCACACTGTGGGGTTGTGCCTACAGTGCATAAATCCATCGGATTTAGCATCAAATATATGGACCACTAAAAAGAAATCACACACCACTTCTTATCGATAACGACGCTCGCCTAATGTGAAAACCCAACATTAATCGCTTTGCCAAAAGATCTCTCTCTTCCACCGACTAAATATCTTTCCAAAACAAAATGGACATCAACTGCAATTGCAATGTACCTAGGATGTGCGCCTACTGGTTGAAGTACAAGTTGCCCCCACATATCCAAAGAGCAAAAATATCTCAACTAATATATAGTAAAGGAAATGACTCTACCGACGTGATCCATGGGGTTATGCAAGCGGTGGGCAAATCCATCGGATTCATCATTAGATATATTGACCGTGGAAAAGAGATCACACACCACACAAGCAACATGGTCTCCATTCAAGTGTCCTCACTGATAATGATGCCTGCCTGACGAGAAAGTCAAACATTAATATGAAGATGAAATCGCTCTACTGGAAGATCCTTTTCTCTTCGGTTGAATAAATAGCTTTGCCAAACACAATGTGTATCCACATATTCAAAAAGCAAAAATATCTCAACTCCCAATTGAAAAGGATCAGAAATCGGACGTGTTCCTCGAGTTGCGGGGTAGGGACACGACCCATGTGACACACTCCTTATTCATCCATCCATCACGTGAATTTGCATAAGTTGGCGTGGGAGACATCAGGCTTTTCGATAAACCACGATGGGGAGTTCCGTGGTGCTGGGCCATTGGAAGGGATTTTGATATCTCCCTTGGGGAAATAAATGCTCCGCCGGGACCACCCCCACGCGTATGTGTCCGGCCAGAATTTTGACTTCACGACAAAATATGTTTAATCGAAAGACATTATTTGATTTTTATTAAGATTGACGGATTCTGCGGCGATTCTGAACAAGAAACATCTGAACGAAAGTAATCATATGAAAAATATGTCGAAACTTAATTGACAATAAAATTTGAAAAATAGTCACTCCAAATGGAACCGAACAACACAAATTGTTCCGAAATTTAATTAATGACAAGATCTGAGAATATAAAAATGCAACTACCAAAGTTTACTCAACGATCGAGTACTTAGGAACTATAGCAAAGATACACCTTAGAATTTAATCAACAATGTTTTTTCTAGAAATTACAGCTAAAAAAACATATGCAGAATTTAATTGACAATACAAATCTGGAAATTGTAACAAATTGAAAGATAATCGAAAGATAACATATTTGTTTGTTTGTATGCACGAGGGCCTTCCAGTAGTTGAGCACTAGTATTTATAGCACCTATGACATGATCACTCGAGAGCAGTTCTTCTATGGTTTTAACCATGCTCCCACATCTCTAATAATTTCTAATAATCCTGAAGCCATGATCTTATCTTTAGGTGGTTACTCCTTCAAAATCTCACCTTGATCTTTCACCATGATCCGTTGGACTCCATTGCTCTTTCTGCGAGTGACTTCAAATTAGAATAGGGTAACCATTTCTTAGTGCCCTTTAGACATCTAACCTTTGTTCAGTATCTCAATCAGTAACCTATCATTCCTTTTTCATCAATATCCATGCAGATTAGTCTTGCTATGACAATCGTCAATCATATGATATTGTTTATCAACAACGGATTTACGATCATCGATAACTATTAGTATCAACGGAAGAAGAACATCCTACGTGTAAAAGCTTGACACGGGTGAATATATTAGTGCCAAAATTTCCAAAAGGTACACTTAAATGTCACTTTTTTTTTAATAATTAAAATTGGACACTTAAATGCTAACTCCGATGAGACTTACCGGAAATTCAATGTAATATTATTTTAAGACTTTTTTTCTTTCTTTCTTTCTTTTTTCATTCTTACTGGGTTCAAAACTCTTTCTTTACATACCAACCTTTCACATTGCTTTCCGAAGAAACTCGAAAGCAGGATTGA
Organism: Eucalyptus brandiana; assembly: GCA_014182725.1. Classification (NCBI taxonomy): domain Eukaryota; kingdom Viridiplantae; phylum Streptophyta; class Magnoliopsida; order Myrtales; family Myrtaceae; genus Eucalyptus; species Eucalyptus brandiana. Next base: position 10,463,051 of record CM024672.1, on the reverse strand, counting down.
AGTATTCTAAGATAAAGCAAAAGATTCATAGGCAAATCGAAATATCTTTTCTGCTTGGTTCGCCGTTCATACGTATACATCCGTACGTGTAAACATCGAGGAGGTGGAAGGAAGGGACTGCAACTCAGTCGGAGTGGAAATATCTCCTATTCACTGATTGGGGATAACACGAGGGAAAAACAGCCAGACGAACCCGGAAAAATCAAGCCGAGGAATGGGAATGAGCACTCCATGATCATCAATTCAACGGGTCCTGAGCAATTGCAGCTGTGCAATTTCTGGCACGACTTAACATCAACAGATGTCATGAGATCAACAAAAATCTTTGCCTTCAATAATCGTCCCGTCGCAATCTCGGTGGCGAATCTTGCATGAATGGTCACGAGTAGCTCAATACAAGGAGGGACCCACCAGCGTCTGAGTGAATCATCTTTCTCCTCCCATTAATTGAGGTGGACACGACCATATGGATTTGTGGGGTTGGTGTGTGTTTGCAACATGTCTCTAACGTGATGTTTGGGACCACAAGAGGAAACCCTCATTCAATGTGAAAAAACTAGGACCATCAAATAGGCGGATCAGGTCGGGTTTGATCGGGTCGAAAATGGTCCGATCCATATTGACTCATTTATTTTGTTTTGACCCATTTTCATGTAATATAAATTTGACGACCCACACCGACCTGGACCCGACCCAACCCAACTCAACTCATATTATCAAAACACATTAATATTTAACTCAATTTAAGAAAACTCACTCCCACCCGTTTAATCCACTTTAAGCTCTCCACACACACACATGTATGTATGTATGTTACTTGAAAAAACTTCACATCAAATTTAAAAAGTAAATTAAACATAAATAAATTAGTAAATAAAATAAAATAAAAAAGTGAAAAACTTTAAATTGAAATACTTTTGAAAAATTCTTGATAAGAAAAAGTTTGATTAGTTAATGATTGACATGAAAATAATATTTGTTTATAACAAATCTTCTAGGATGTGAGAATGCGTAACTTCTTAATTGTGATTTACCAAATTAAAAATTATATTATAATGTTTAGAATTTCTATTTCGATGTTGATTGAATTTCGATCTAAACAACATCAAGCTTCCTCTAAAAGTACTTCTCCAGTATGTATATGGATATCTATCTATCAAAAATGTAAAAAAAAAAAATTGAATTTTTTATTATTATTTATTTTCTTTTCTTTCTTTCTTCTTCTTCCTTCTTCTTCCCCCTTCTTCCTCCATCAGCGGCAACCGACCCAAGCTCGCCGACCCAAGCTCCATTGCGGCTCATGAGATTGTGGCTCGCCAGATCTAGCGAGCCCAAGCTAGGCCAAAGCTGGCGAGCTTGCTGATGATTGGCGAGGCTCGGTCGTCTCTGTGCCGGCCATCAACTAAGGAAGGAGGAAGAAGAAAGAAAAGAGAAAAGAGAAAAGAAATATAAAAAAATAATTCTAATTTCGATTTTTTTTAAAAAAATAAAACATTTTTATAAGGTTAAAGGGGGATGTTGGGTTGGAAATGAGTCTTTTAGTCCAACTCATTTAAGACCCATTTAACTAATTTCTTTAAAATGTACATGACTTATATATGACCAATTTCAAAATGTAAGTGATCTATATATGATTCATTTATGATTTAAATGATTAAAATATTATATTGGTGCTGATTTGAGTCCTATAACAATGAAATTGTCAATGAATTCTTTGCATCTAATCTACATGCCCAATGATGGGACGAGTTATATAGTGTGGTGGAAACACCACTAATTGACACGTGGTATGATTGATCAATCAAAATTACAATGAATATGCGCATGGCGTGGTGTGCAATTTATGACTGCAAAGAAGTGCAATTGATTTATTGCACCATTTGCTCATCGTCACGTGTTATATCTGTTATATAAAATACTTTCTTTAATTAACTGTGATACTTAAGTTCTTTTTCCCCCCTTTTTAAGGAATATTTACGATCTTTTGCGTACCACGACCGTGTACAAGAAAAAGTAATACTACCTCCTTTGTACTGGTGATTAATTGACCGGAGGCTCAATGGTTTTCTGCCAGCCACAATCGGCCCTGCCTTATCCAGGACCAGAAGCAGGACAGGTACAAAAACCAGATTCTTCTATCTAATTTCATCCAGTCCATTCAAGGCTTGGTGATTGTTGCCTGTCCAATCCATTTCAAACCTGGCTAATTAGATTATGTCTTTTTCTTCTCCCGCTACATTCCAGGTTGGCCGATTGTTATCGTACCTCATGATTTCTCTTTTTTATCCATTTGGATGCATTTCCCTTTTTCCTTTTCGAAAACTAAAAAAAAAAAAGAGAAAAAAAAAAAGTCTTAGCCGAGATAATTCCGGGGCGTAATGTCGAAAGCTAATTAGATGGTCCGTAAGATCTATAAACATATTTTTATTATGGGCAAGAAATGTAAAATATAGCTAAATTAGGAAGATTTTGGGACACACCGATTTTTGGGGAATTTTATTAATTGCTCTTAACTTATTGTGAGGAAACCAATTCAATCTTAGATTTTTCAATTTTGTCCATTTAACCATAAATCTTTTATGCAAATTTCTAATATAATCATTTCAGTCTATCCATGTCAGAAATTGCTAAAGTGGCGGTTCAATTATCACCGGCCATCCTCCTTTGATACAAACACTAATCCTATTTACACTTTAAAGATCCAGTTGCAAGATATTGTTACTAGAATGTGGACTAGCGGTGTGAACTTTGTACAGCCCTTCCCGAAGATGAAGATGACCCTTCAATGACGAAGAAAAAGCAAAATGCTTGAGGTCCTTTCTACTAGAGATACCTAGATGGAGATTCTTCCATAGGTCCTCTTGGTGAAAATAGTGGGAAGTACCGGCAATATTTGACAAAAATTTACCACAAGGATTGCATTGGAATTTCAAACAAAGATTTTTGAACTAAATTAACAAAATTTAAAAGTTAATGACTAAATTAACATCCGTATAATAGGTTTATGACTGATTAGACTCGTACATGTGTATGCATAAGTTCCTTTTCCACTTGGAAAAGAGAAAGAAAAGTGAAAAAAGAAAGATAACATTTGAGGAAATTAATTTAATAAATGAAGATATTTGGGGTATCGAGAAATGACTGAATTGGGTATATGATGAGAAAGCCTAAACCTCAAATTTGAAAAAAATCTTAGAGATTTAATGAATCACCTTGTTATCTTAAATTACTATTGAACGATGATTTTATTTTTTTGATAAGGTTGTACGGCGATTATCCATTTTGATATTATGCATGGGCTTTAATAAAAGCATAATTGTAAAAGCTTAAATGTTGGAATTATTGTTAAAATCTTTATAATTCTTTTTTTTTCTGCAACGGTACTGTCTATACATAATACACTCAATCGTTTATGTCGCAATCATATTGCATTGACCTGTACGTTGTTATGCATGGAATCCCCTCTGATACAATCTTTTTTTCTTTCTTACTAGGTTCAAAACTCTTTCTTTATATACCAACCTTTCACCTTGCTTTCCGAAGAAACTCGAAAACAGGACTTAAGTATTGTAAGATAAAGCAAAAGATCCATAGACAAATCGAATTATCCTTTCTGCTTGGTTCTAATGCATATACTGACATCCGTTCATACGTACGCATCCATACATGTAAATATCGAGGAGGCAGAAGGATGGGCAGGGACTTGCGGCTCAGTCGAAGTCGAAATATCTTCTGTTCACTGACTGGGGATAATGCGAGGGAAAAACACCTCGGACGAACCTGAAAAATCAAGCCAGGGAATGGGAATGAGCCCTCCATGATCATCAATTCAATGGGGTCCTGAGCAACTGCAACCAGGCAATTTTTGGCACGACTTAACACCAATAGATGTCATGAGATCAACAAAAATCTTTGCCTTCAATAGTCGTCTTGTCGCAAACTCGGTGGCAGATCTTGCATGATAAGAATCGCCGTAGCTCAATACAAGGAGGAACCCACCGGCGTATGAGTGAATCATCTTCCTCCTCTCGTTAACTGAGGGGTACACAACCGTATGGATTTGTGTGGTTGGTGTGTGTTAGCAACATGTCTCTAACATTATGCGTGGGACCACAAGAGGAAACCCTCATGCAATGTGACAAAACGTTGGCATATCTTTCTACTCATCCATACATAAATGGAACTAACACGATAATAATATCACAGGAAAATTGTCCAAAAAGCCGTAAACTTATTGCAGTTTTGTCAATTCAGTCCTAAACCTTTCAATCTTGCCGATTGAGTCCTAAATCTTTTGTTAGTTTACCAATTGAGTGCATCCGGCCAATTTTGGCCGAAAAATTGGCCGTGGATGCGGCGGTGCACGTAGAACGACAGCTGGCCCGACGTGAACAATTTTTAATAATATTTTAATATTTTTTAAAAATTTTTAGATTTTTTAGATTTTTGTTTTTTTTTTTTTTTTTTTTTTTTCCTTGGCCTTTTCCAGTGGCCGGCCACCGGCCACAGCCTGCCGCCTGGCCTCGCCCGTCACGGGCGAGGCCGGCCGGGCTACGGCAATGCGGGCGAGGCCGCCCAGCCCCGGCGAGGGCCGACCTTGCTAGATTTGGCGAGGAGAGCCCTCGCCGGGGGTCGCCCTCGCCCAGGCGAGTGTCGGCCTCACACTTGGCCGGGCGGGCGACGGTTGGCCACCGGCCACAAGCAAGGGCCAGTCTCGCCAGATCTGGTCTGGGCGAGGCCGACGCTCGCCTCAACAAGGGCTCCCCTCGCCAGATCTGGCAAGGCCGACCCTCGCCAGGGCCAGGGCTGGCCTCACCCACCATAGACGAGGCCTGGCCGAGCGAGGCCACCCTGGCCCCGACGAGGGTGGCCTCGCTAGATTTGGTGAGGGGAGCCCTCGTCGGGGGTCGCCCTCGCCCAAGCGAGCCTTGGCCTCGCCCTTGACCCCTCGCCGGATCGGGCGAGGCCGGCCTCACCGAGGCCAAGGCGGCCTCACCCAGCGTCGCCGTCACCTGGTCGGGCCTCGCCTATGGCGGGCGAGGCCAGTCGGCGGGCTGTGGCCGATGGCCGGCCATCGCCTGTGGCCGGTGGCCGGCCACCGGAGGAAAAGGCCAAAAAGGAAAAAAAAAAAAATATATATATATATATATATATATAAGAATTTTAAATAATATTAAAATATTATTAAAAATTGTCACGTCGCGTATTGCAGTCCTACGTGGTGTCGCCGACTTCCACATCAGCATTTTCCGGCCAAAATTGATCAAATGGACTCAATTGGCAAACTGACAAAAAGGTTTATGACTCAATCGGCAAGATTGAAAGGTTTATGATTAAATTAGCAAAATTGCAATAGGTTTAGGACTTTTTGGACAATTTTCCCTAATATCACCCATCGATAATACATTGTAATAAGGTTAATGCTAACCAAATATCTTGTGCGTGCTGTCACAAGACTTTGCCTCAGGAGTTCCATGGACATCTCCTGCGGCAGGATAGAGATATCAAAGGTCTGAACATTGACTTCAAGAGAAGGTGGGCAAAAAAATCCTAGGAGTTTCGGGACCAGTAATATACAAACAAAGATAAAGATTGAAACAATGCACGAGCAAACGCAAATCGACAATAGTACAGAACCATGGCCGCCATTCACTTCCGATACCACATATTAACCTGGTATATGGCACAGGAAACCCACATTCAATCACCGTTTCGTCATGCGACAGGGCAACTGAGAGAGAACTGGGGACCGCTCCAGTCCTGATGCAGTATTGAGTCTACTGAGACCTCACTCATTGACTGTAGCTGTTCGTAAAATTCTAAACGCAAGTGCACGTATCAAACAAGTAATATAATGATGAGAAAAAGTATCGTCCCACGGAGATCGATGATTAATAAACTAATTAAATACTAAAATAGATTAATTCTAAAATTTATCTAACAAATCAAAATATAATTTAGAATAAATTAAAAACAAAACTTGAAGACTAAATGCAAAGTAAAATCAATCAGATAAATATGTTAGAAGATCCGATTTCACCATAACCACTATATATGAATTTCGGATTGTTGTGAATACAATAACGATATCAAACATGTGATAAGCGAAATTTCCTAATCTATTTACTATCCTATCTCTAGGTATAGCAAAACCTACTCACTTATTAATCCACTATATCTCTATGTGAATTAAAATAAACATGAATGCATTAAAAACTATGAATATTAGGTTTACAATGAGTCTTTTGGATCACTTTATCACCGAAAACTACACAAATAACGCAAAGTATATTTCTATCCACGTTTAATTCATGGTTATATATTATAATGAGCAATTGCATATTATCACCTCTCGCCTCAAACATGCACATCGATCATTCAAGTGGTGGCCAGTCACTCAAAAGCGTAAACGTAATAATATATAACTCACATGAATGAAATCAATTGTAAAACATAAAAACCATGAAATTCATATCATCATGGTTGAAAGCTACATCGTAGCCCTAACAAAAAGAAAATTAGAACATAGTAGAATAAGAAATAAAAATAAAAATATAGATCAAACCCAAAGCATTTTGAATCAAAGGACAAAAGCACTGTCACAACTTTTGTCTTCTCTTCAAAATACTGAAAAAACTCTCAGAAGAATGAAAAACGATCTAACTAAAAAAAAAACCTAGCTGCTCTCTCTTCCTATTTATAAGAAATCTAAAATATCTATCTCTCAAATCTTTGCAGATAACATCGGGGAACAAAATCAGCAATTTCCGATTTGATATCCATCTTCCACTCGCTTTTATTTGAATTCCGATAATTCGCCATTCTTTTCCTTATCTTCTCCATATCTCATTATTCCGCATAAACAAGGAAAATTTAAATAATCAGAAGGAAATCCAAATATTTTCTCATAGATAATGCATTAATTGTTGCCTAAAATAGGTAAAATAACTCTATTTTTATAGAGTTATCAGTAGCTTACCTTAATGGTCGGCAAAACGGAATTTACGAAACTTTTGTGCCTCCAAATGTCTGCTTAAAGAGTCGAGTACTTGGTCTGTCGAAGGGATGATATAAGGGCCTCTAGTTCGTGTAAATTATTGATCATGTGTCCGCTTCTTCCCTGGGAAGGTCAAGTTGAGAACTATTTTATGCTAGCATTATTGATAGGTAGAATACATGCATGCCTCTCAGTCGTGGGAGAACCAGACATCAAGGGGGAAAAGGCACAACAGAATGAACGCACACAGGGACAGAGAAGAAAGAGGCGTTCAGACAAAAACAGAATAAGGACTTGGGCCTCGTCGAAAAAGAAAGAACGTCTCATGAAAAAAAGGAGTTGGGCTAGACAGGATAAAGCACAGCTTCAAGGAGATCGGCAGTGGAACTCACAAGCGAACTGATTCAGGATGACTAATTCGCCTAGAATCCAAGATAGTTGAACAACCGAAACAATCCCAGAAAAAGAAAACAAGAGAGAGAAGGAAAAAAGAATGCCCTCTCTCTTCATTTTCCCCTGGGGCTCTGATATTACTCGCCTAGCATCAAACACCAAGAAAGTTATGGCTTGGAAACTTCCCAAACATATGTCGCCTAGAACCTTGCAGCACGGGATGACTTCTTTTTGGATAATTTACTAGACGTAAAGCTCATTATACCTGCAAGACCAGCTTAAGACCTAACTTACAGAGGTGAAGAAGCAAGTAGAACCTGACATACCCAATAAACTGAGTTATTACTAATCCATAAAGCAACTAGTTCCATAAATATGGAACCACAAATCATTCTGGAATGATGTCCTCTTGATATAGACCATAGCAAAACTGATAAACAGCTTGGTAGCTTCAAATTTCTTTGAAAACTTCAATGGAGGCTATTCAGTCATAAGCAGTTTCAAGATGCCTTGCCTTGACAGAAAACCTGCAAAGTCAAATATATTTCAAAAAATGGTCAGGTAAACTGTTTGGTAGCTTCAAATTATCAAAAAATGAAATCATAGTTCCTTGTTGTTAAAGAAAAACAACACAGAAGTAGTCCATCCATGCAGAAGGGATTGGCATTTAAATCTCACCTTTGACCCAATCTGGTGAAGAAGTAAATGCATCAGTAAGGCTAATCTGAGATCCTGTTCTCCACACGTTAATTGAACTTGCCGATAGTCAGGGACCTTTTAACCCCAGAAATTGGGTTTAAACTGTCTTCCTTGTTCATAACCATCTCAAGGCAAGCTTCAGATCACGATTCCATCCATAACCAGAGAAAAACTATAAAGAAGTTCGCAGATGAATTGATGGGCTACAGCTCATTGAGACACTGATTTACAACACCATCTAGACTGATTATAAATCTTCAGACTCTTCTTCAGTCCCCGTGTAGTCATGTATTGGTTGGTATTCGATTGATTGCAAGAAGTTGAAATATGCATATTTCATATCAAACTGCATATCATACCCTGAAAAATGCACTTGTTATTTAGCACCTGAAGATCATCATGAAGTTTGTTGCTCTTTTGCATAATCACTATGAAGTTAATTGAAGAAATGATGAGATACTGCATCCTTACAATAATTAACAGCAATGGTGAGTCCTGTGTCATCTGGAATCTGTTTAACATAATGAAACCACATACTTGGTCTGCAACAGAGTCACGTGAGTATTAGATAGGTCACACTAGTCAGCACTACACTCAACCACAGGAACACCATTGATCTGGGCATAATATCATAAACATGAATGACTAAACACCAGTTCCCCAACAACTCGCCACACACAAATGTGATTCTCAGAAAGGGAAAGAAAATTGAAGCTGGTGCATTATCTCTAGATCCATATATATAACCAGAAAAGCCGATCCCATGCACCAAGACGACTTTTGCTATCTAAGTATCAATTTAACAACTAACCACGTCTCAGAAGTAAATCCGATAGAATTTCTAAATTTGCATGTCTGGTTTAACTTTTACTTTTTCCTTTTTGCTAGATCAGAAGTTATCGGTTCATGCACTTTTACATTTGCAAACCAATACCGCTGAAACTTTCATAACATATGAACTTTGGCACGTGATTAACATATAATATTTTAAGTTTTGGTGTGAAAATAGAAAGTACCTTTTACTTTAGATTAATCCCAAATGAACAGGCCTCAATGGATGCACCCCAAGAAGAAGAATGCTCCAAGGCAGTTTTCCTCTCCTCAGTTGCAAAAACATATTGAACCATAACTTATCTAAAGAAAAAAAAAAATCTAGACACTTTGTATCACGATCCCCTGTATGATAACTTTGGGACACCTCTATCTGATAGCATGACACAGATTGTAAATCAACTCTGCAGCCTTGAAGTTTTGTTGTTCAACTGCTATCTTTCATTAGAAGCAGGAATGGCCAGCAGGCCCACATCTAAGCAATGATTGATTACTAATTGATAACACTTTCTGTCCATAAACATGCACTAAGGCGACCAAGCATGTCTCTAACTAAGCTAAAATGCTAAAATTACGAAACTTGACTACCACAATGAAGCTACTATATTTGACGGATTCTATCATTATAACCTTAATCGTGATTGATTACTAATTGATAACACTTTCTGTCCATAAACACACACTAAGGCAACCAAGCATGTCTCTAACTAAGCTAAAACACTAAAAATACGAAACTTGACCATCACAATGAATCTACTTTATTTGATGGATTCTATCATTATAACCTCAATCATGATTGCTTACTAATTGATAACACTTTTTGTCCATAAACACACTCCAAGGCGATCGAACATGTCTCTAATTAAGCTAAAGCGCTAAATTTAAGAAACTTAATGAATCTACTTTATTCAGTGGATCCTATCGTTATAACTTCAATCATCTAGAATTATAACCGATCATGCTCAAATACAACGTCCCAATGCCTCCCACATTCTTTCCTCCAAGCACAAAAATTCTCACCATCCTACCGAAAGCACTGAATTCAAATCAGCTAGAACACTTACAGGTAAAGAATCTCCCCAGCCTTGACTGTGCACTCGAACGGCTTGGGACCATTGAAATACAACGGAAACTTCGCCATCTCGCTCTCCAAGTTCTCTGGAGAAGGATAAGGATCGACACTGCACCAAGGTACGTACTTGACTGGTTCTTCGACTTCCAGCTTGAATTCCCCAGTTTCCTGCAAATCCCACCAATCCAATCCAAAAGGAGTGTCAAGAATCACCTCAAAACAACAAAACTACAACCAATCGCAATTCCGAAACCGACCTTGATGTAGGAGTACTGCGCCGCGGGGTAATCTTCGATATACATACGATGAACATCCGTCGGAGGAAGGAGCAGGAAATGCTTCTCGCCGGTGACGACAGCGTAGAGATTCTCGTAGTGATCCTTGTGAAAAGAAGTCTCCGAGAAGTGATTCCCGATCCACAGGTTCACGGCCTCCGGCAAGGAGCCCAGGGCCTCGCTCGCCCACGGGACATGCCCATCGCAATCGCGAGCCAGAGGACCGTACTCCGATCGGAAGCAGTCGTTCTGCTGCTGCGCGTACGCGACGAAATTGCTCTCCCGGCTGCTCCTCGAGATCATGTCCAGCGCTTCCGCGAACGGCACGCGCTGCGCGTGCGCAGAGGCGAAGCAGAGAGCCGGCGGCGGCGACGACGATGCGGAGCCGCCGTCGATCGGGACGAGCGAATCGGCGCGTCCGTTGGGGGTGAGGTGGACGGTGACGGAGGAGGACGAGAGGGCGCGAGTGAGGTGCGCGCGGTCGCGCCAGAGGGCGGCGGCCGGCCAGTGAGCGGTGGCGGCGCCGGAGATGAGGCAGGGCTTGTTGAGGGAGACGAAGTCGCGGAGGAACTCGAGCGGCGCCGGAGGGGAGTCGAGGCGGCGGACGGCGGTGCCGTTGCCGAGGCTCAGGTCTCGAACCTCTTGCCACAGCGACTCGATCTGCTTCATTGGTATCACGAGCTCCGACAGAAGCTAGCGAGCTCTCGTGCTTCGAGCGGCTGCTCCGCCGCGCCGCCGCCGCCGCCGCCGCTCTCGGTGCAGCAAACGCCCCGCCTCGCGATCTTTGCTCGACGCAGGACGCGGCGGTCGATCGGTGGACAACGCATTTTGCCCCACTTTTATTATGTTCTGATAAATTTGCCCCCCAGACTTTTGAATAATGCGAAGTTTCTCCCGGACATTTCAAAATACTTTGCAATTTACTCCTCCGACACCGAGTGCAACCAAATTTTGCTCCGGTCCGCAAGCGCGTCACCGTGTACGGTGCGCTTAGAAGGTGGTGTGATGGTGCGACCACCACCTCGTGACCTTCCTAATAGTGGCCACCTCCTTCGCCGGCCATTGCCGAGCCGGCATCCTTTCTAACTTTCTCCTTTGCTATAGTGAAATAGTTATATTTAAAATAAAATGCGATTGAAGTTAACGTTTGGAGGAGCTTTTCAAAATAATCAAATAAAGTAATTCATCATAACCCTAAATTTTGACTGGCAAATTTAAATTGGCACAATGGAGGGATTTTACAATTCTTATATATCTCATAGATGAATTTTTTTTATTTAATTTTTTGGCGCCAAAAGAATAATTTATAAACTCTAAGCTTTTTCATTACATTAAAGAAATTTTGGATGAATCGAATCAGCACATTCTTGCGATGGTTTCTTTGCCAACAAAATACTTATGCTTTTTTCTTAATGTCGTACATGTGAATGTTATATTTTTCATAAAAGAGTCGCATTTCATATGTTTTGGAAAAAATTTCAAAAAAGAATATAAAGTGTACTTATTTTCTCAAATAAAAATCTGAAGTCATGACCAACTTCGATCGAATGGGCCTAAGCGACCATCTTCGGCACTGGCGAGACCTCCACCATCCCCCTCGCCACTTGCCAAATTGTCGATACCTCCCTACCTCTATTTTGGCAAATCCCTATTCTCGGTTGTTTGGTTTTCCCATGGCATTAAATTTGAGGCATGTTATTCGTTTTGCTTTGGAGGTAAGTCGGAGGGTTGCTGCCTTTTGGTCAGTGAATTTGTCCACCTAATTTGCTTCTCTCTTGTTCTGTGCACTGTGCAGTGGGGCAAGTGCTGAAATGTGTTTGCATCAGGAGCCAGTAAGCTCAAATTGAAGCAGAATTGGACAGACTTATCAAAGATAGTGAAATTAATACCCTTCTCGGCTTGCAAATATTTTGCCATTGAAAAAGAAGAATGACCGAATTGTCACGGACCTGACGCTTCCATGCTCGAGGGACCATGAACCATCCAAGAAGAGAAGGTGGATCTCTCTCTAGTGTTCTCTAGAAGTTCCCGAGGCTGGGCAATAATGTAATTATACCATATTCTAGAGAATTCCTAAGCAAGTGATTGGTCGATAGGGAGGCACCTTATTGGTAAATAAGAGGTGCAATCTACATCGTTAAATCAAGAAGAGATCGATGGATATTATTAGTCATGTACTTGTATATGAAGGGGCCTACTTTTATATGTATCCCTCTCACAAGGATTACAATGGTTAGAGCTTCCCTCCAAAAATCCTAGCTTTCACATCCCCATTTCTCTTCCTTATTTACTCCCATCTACTCACCAGCATCAACATTGCCATTAAATGATTCTGGCAAACATGAAAATGATCTTGTTATAGAATAATGGAATTGCTTACATAGAACCAAATTATATAGAGCCAAATAACTCTGGCAAACATGAAAATGATCTTGCTAGAAATATTTAAAGAGTTCAAGAACCGAATGCTTTTCTCGACTAGATGCTTATATCATTCTAACAAATGTATCCAATAAAACCTAAATGCCATCTCCTAAATGCCACAAGAGATGCCGCAGCCTCCGTTGCACGTGGTCTAGCTCCTCGAGGACTTGGTAGAGCCTCGGCATTTTTCTTCCCCTTTGTCTCTCTTGGCTCAACAAATGAAGGCAAGCAAGAATCGGTGTTCACTCCCTCTCTTAGTCTCTTGGCACTCCCAATTCGAGAAATGAAGAATACCCATATAATTTCGAGAGAATGTATTTTATACTTGCGGCCACAAACTTAAAAACAAAGATATAAACAAAACAAAAATAAAATAAAAAACAGTTACAAACTTGAAAAATCCCATCTTGGATTTCAACTTAAAAATTATGAAAATTCTAATGGGCTCACGTGACAGCTTGTGCACGTGTTCGTATCTCCAAATGGTCGAGGGGTGCTAAACTTGATTAGAGGCCCGGCACATGCACTTAGACAAGGGCATATAATGAGAAAGCTTTGCATAAGTTGCTACATCATGGAGCATTTTGGATTTATTCTCTCATTGATCTATGCCCAGAAACTTTAGAACTTTGGTATAATAGGCAAAAAATGTTTTGTTTGGGACAAACGGATTCATTCACCAATTCTTTTACCTACTGCTTTATTTACTTAAGCTTTTTATTTTCTGCATTTGTGCTGGCTGCTTTAGGAACATTTCATCGTTAGGAATTTGAGCACCTTGATTTGTCTGCTTTTTATTTACTAATTCACCTTGATTTGGCTTTAATTTAATTGCTGAATTTTTTCTTTATTATATGTCTCTCAAATCTATTCATGCTCATATTGTTGGAAGATGGCAAGTTCAACAAAGGAAAAGGCACATTGGACCATTGAAGATGTGGAAATATATTGTAAGTTGTGTGTTGAACAAATCGATAAGGGTAATCGTCCTGCAACCAACAATAGAGATGGATGGACTGCCATAATTAATAAGTTCAATGAGTTGAGGGGCAAAAAATATGATAAAATTCAAATGAAGAGTAAGTGGAATAATCTTAAGGAAGAATGGAAAAGATGAAGGACATTGGTTTATAATGAAATGGAATTAGGATGGGATCTAATGAAGAAAACCATTGATGCGAGTGATGAATGATGGGAGAGTAAAATCCAGGTGTTTATCACTTGTTCTTTTACTTTTCGATTAAGTTCTCATTTTCAATTATATACAACTTACTCAAATGCTTTTTATAATAGGCTAATCCTAAGGTTAAGGTTTTTCGGACGAAAGGCATACCTCATGATCTTGAAGTGTTGCTAGATAGAATGTTCATGGATACGGTTGCTACTGGAGGAATCACTTGAAATCTTGCACAAGGTTTATGTATTGATAAGAGTATTGATACCACACAACCCGACATTGATGATGTCATAGGATCTACTAATGATAATTTGGAATGTCATGTGAGTGAATATATTTACAAACCAATTCAAATTCGGGCTCGTAAAAGAGTAGCGCAGACTTCAACAAGATAAACTCGAGGAAAGAAAGACAAGAATTTGAGCTCAGCACAATTGCTTGAAAGTCAAATTAACAGACTTTGTTCTGCTGTTGAAAGTAGAAGTGCTGATGCTATTGCCTCTCGAGCACATGATGGATTTGGTCCTTACAAGGACCTCATATTTATGTTGGATGCCATACCAGAGATTGTGCAAGATGAAAAGCTGTATTTTTTTGCAATCAAACATTTTAAACAAAAGATAGACAATAGGCAAGTCTTCATAAGCTTGAATTCCGATGCCCTGAGGGTGAAGTATCTCAAGCTTGAGATGGAAGAACTTAATCATGACTAAGATGTCTCATAGCTTCTTATTTGAATTTTTGAATATGCTATTGTATTTTTATATCCGAACTCTATTTAAATTATGTATTGACCTAATTTATATTAATATTTTTAATTAAGAATTGTTTCTAATTGAGGTTCTCTTTATGTGGTTGATTTTTATATATATGTTGATTGATACTATTGTTTTTCTTAATGGATTGTCTAGATTATTCATTGTTTTTTCTTATTCTAACTCTATATTTGTTATGTTAGGCAATTATTGATGATTCTCAACAAAAGGAAAATCGTGAACAAGAGGAAGATGAATTCTTGGATTTGCTTTTAATTGCTAATGCTTCAATTGCTTATCAAGCAACGCACATTTGCAAACAACCTTCTATGACCTCATCATATACAAGTCATGCATGGATAAGAGAGTTGATGTCTGAAGATACTAATCAAATAAGATGCTAAAATATGTTTAGAATGCATAGGGATGTGTTTAATAATTTAACATGTGACTTAGTAACACGTTATGGCCTTAAAGGATCTAGGAATACTAATGTTGTAGAAATGGTTGGAATGTTTCTTTATATGTTGGAACATGGTATAGGTAACAGGGTAGCATAATAGCGCTTCTAACGCTCCGGGGAAACCATAAGTAGGCACTTTAGTTTAGTTTTAAATAAAGTATGCAATATGGAAAAATATTTAATTCAACCAAGTGATCGACAATTTCGGAAAACTCTAGAGAAGATTAGAAAATATCGACGATTTTATCCATATTTTAAGGTAAGTTATGATTGTACAATAAAAACGAAAAACTAAATTTAAATCATGTAATATTTGTATTATTTGTTTTATGATTGCATTGGAACTATAGATGGTACACATATCCCAACAATGGTACCGGTGCATAATCAAATTCGCTTTATTGGTCGAAAAGGAAAGACTACTCAAGATGTGTTGGCCATATGTAATTTTAATATGGAATTCATTTACATTAATGTCGGTTGAGAGGGACAAGCTCATGATACTCGTGTCTTCTATGATGCCATTGGAAGACGTGATGCACAATTTCCCAATCCACCTCCAGGTTGGTTAATTAATGGTTTATGTATATCAACATATATATTTATGTGGCATATGTTAATTAAATTTATATTATATTTGTGTAGATAAATATTATTTAATAGATGTCAGATATCTAAATCTCACGGGTTATTTGGGGCCATAAAGAGAAGTTAGATATCAGAATTTCGACAAGGTCCTATACCTACGGGTCATCGAGAAGTGTTTAACCGTGCACATTCCTCACTTCACTCAGAAATTGAACAAGTCTTTGGCATATTAAAAATGAAATGGAAGATTTTAACTACTATGCCAAATTATCCTTATAAAAAGCAAGTGCAAATTGTCATAACTACAATGGCTTTGCATAATTTTATAAGAAAACATGCCGTAACTGATACGGATTTTGAAACAACAGATTTGGATCCAAGTATGGATATTCAATCGACCATGATGTTGTAAATGAGGGGACAAGTGCTTCAAATGATAATGCATTCCCTGACATAGCACGTTTACGTGATGAAATAGCTATGAATTTAATAAATAGTTAAGGACGTTTGTAATATGTAACGATAACTTATTTATTTTTTGGGACATATGTTGTAATGTTTATTATAATGAAATTACTCTATTTTTAATTGAGTTTGATGTGATTTTTTATTTTAAATTTTATTAATGTCTCTTATACATTATTCTCAACTTGAAAAAAAAAATATAAAAATTAAGGCCATTGATTTTTGTTTTTGATTTTAAACAAATTAAAGTTGCAAAATTTTAAAATTGGCACATGAAAGGACTTTTCAAATGTATGTGTTTACCAAACAGCATTTTCCCCAAGTTACATCTCAAGGCATCTTTTCAATTTTAGTTTACCAAACAGTATTTGTATTTCGCCAAATCCCTTTATACTAAAGGTCTTTGCATTTCCCCAAGGACATTCCCCTAAAGCCGAACCAAACAGAGCCTAAAAAATCCCAACTTTCGAGGAAAACTAGATAGAATCTCAACCAATTTTTTGTTGAGCAGCTTAAAGATCAGAAGTCACAACTGACACTTTGGTGAAAATTTGGAGATCAAGACGCACCAAGGATAACACTTTATTAATATATATATCCTAGACACTTGTTACCAAATTAGAAATTTGTAATTTCAATTTAATAATTATAATTGGCACCTTGAAATTAAATTTTTTTTTTTCTTTTGAGTTCGTACCACCCAAAAAACCCTAAATCGTTACATGCATGGTGAAATTAACCCAAAATAATTATTTGACCTCCAAAAGCCCTCAAACCGATGCATTCATGATTAATTCATCCCCGGTTGGTTTGCGTTAAATATGATCAATACAGCAAAAAATCTCAAATTGGTACACACGTGACAAACGAAGTATAAAACCCTAAACCGATACACTCGACAGCTATCACATGTTATTCAATTTAGTAATTTGACAATAAAATTTAACAAAAAGTAGCGTGCGTACTAGTTTGGGATTTTTGTGGTAAAAAAATTACTTTGACATAAATTTGTCACATACTTATCAATTTGAGATTTTTTGTGAAATTAATTCCTTATTTTTTTTTTATCAAAACCTTGAAAATCAAATTATGTAGGATGAGAGTACCGGAAATTACATGTTTTGACCTCTGGGGATCTCATCGTTGGTCCTTTTGCTTATAATTCTGATTTCCGAATTTCTCTTTGTTAATAATTCCATCATATTTCAATTTAAAATATGCTAGAAATTGTTGATTTAGATTTGATAACTATTACATGGTGCGGAATGTATGAACTCCTAAAGCGAATTGCACTTTTGATCCCTGTAATAGAAGTGCTCTAATTTGGCTTTTGTATTCTTTTTTTTTTTTTTTGCAACAATAATAATCCTCCAATAACTAACGCTATTATAAGTATTATTATTTATATTTTCGTTCAAAATGAGACTTGGATATCGTTGGCCATTACTTAATACACGTTATGATATATGTTATATGTTATATGTTATACGTTTTTATAGTTTATATTGATTACAGTTATAATGATTTTATGAGTAATCATTAAAGAATTTTTTTTGAGAGCCATTTAATAGTTTAAGGGTTGAGATTGAATTGGAAGAATGCCTATAAATTGTCTAATATATTTCGCCAATGAGATAATGAGTTAATGTTTTAGTTAGAATATTTAAACGATGTAGTACCTCCTTTTTCTAAAACTAGCATTTACTACATCAATATGGATATGAATGAAATTGATGATGCAGTTGTTAATATACAGTGGAATTAATCTCGATGGAAATTCAATCCGGTTCGACACACTTCGTAAGTACGGGAATCACCAATTTGTAGTTGGTTTTGATTTGACCTTTTGATAGGGAGCCAATCACTTCAAAATTTAATCTTTTATCCACTTTTTTTTTATTATAGATAATCACTTCAAATGTTTCAAAATACATGTTAAAACTTATCACGAAAATACAATTGAATCTTAAAAGTTTCAAAAAATGTAATTAAATCCTAAAACTTATCGTGGAAGAGTAATCATGGTCATCCCAATAGTGTCACATATTAAGCATAAGTGGAAACTATATATATTAGTATCATGAAACGACCTTTTAAAATTAATTATTGCACTAAAGTATTTCGATTTAATGGTTAGCATGTAGTTTGGAACAATTCTAAGGTATGATCATCATGTCCAGTCCCATCTTTTACTATTAATAATTCCAAACATAAGCTCATGCAAGGATCATGAAGGGCTTCATTTCATTTTCTGTCGGAGTCATCTCAAGCTTTACATGCATCGACCTAGAATATTTACAAGTACCGCACCTGTGTACAAAGTATATTTACAAGTTAATACCCAAAAGTGTAAGTATTAAACTAGCAAAAAAGGGTTAAAAAGGGTATTTAACTTCGCTACCCCTTAAATTATCTCTAAACTATTACATGTCCATCAAAAAACCAAAAAGGTCTCTTCTAGCTTTATCATGAATTAAACTCAACTCGTGGCCATCTAAAAACTGACATGCGACTTGCATCAACACCTAAACAACCCTCCTATGCAACAATTCCATCATCCACAGCTTCCTCACAATCGATCCTTCACCATTCAACCTCAATTCTCACATGCAAACTCTTGAAACTTCATCCAAACTCTCGACTAGTCTGCACATACCTAAAACAGAAGCATCAAATCTAGTTCACCACTGTCTAGCTCGCTGCACAAATTCTCTCACAATCAACTGATAAAATCAAGTTTAGTACCCCACAACTTCCTTACTTGATGATCTGGTGTCACTCGCAAGTTGCTCTTCTCCAAGAAATAGCTCTCACAACTCCACTCAAAGAAGATGAAGAAGAAGAAGCAGCTGAAGACGATGGACTTTGGTTCTGCTCTAGCTGAGGCAAAAGAGAAAAAAAGGGAGAGGAAATGGGTTAGTTGGGGAGCACAAATGCTGAGGAGGCCACAGTGTGAGTGTATGTTCTTGTTTTAAATTCCAAGGGAATGAAATCATTAAGAAAAATCAATGATGGTGTCTCCTGGGTGGATTTCGGACGGAAGAAACTGCAAGAAGATGGGGGATGCAGTTTCCTTACATGCATTCTCCTTCACAGTTGACATTTGGCACTCAAGAAAAGATTGGAGTTAAGTCCTGATCTTTGTAGTAATTAGTCTACTTATTTATAATGTTTTCCGGTTAGTTTGTCCCAAACCCATCAATTCTCAATTTCTTCATGCTACAAGGATCTATTAGTTCATATGAGCCTAATTTATGTGTTAATGTCTTGACGTTAATCTACGATCATAAACTAAGAATAATTGCAAGAAAAATACTTAAGTTAGCGTTCGTTTAAGGAGTTATAGTCGATTATAAATTTTAGCAAGATCCAATTTAAATCTCGTGTACAACTATTCTAACATTTTAATTATAAAATTTCAGCTCTCGGGCCTTAATACACGTCATGGGTCCATCGGGTTCATTTCACAGCCTACTAGGCCTAATCTTCAGCCCTATCAAGCCCAAGCCTTAGCCCTGTCGTGACATATCCCTCGGGGGAGGGAATAGGTTTGGGGACATTACTTAAAGGATAGACTCGAGACCCATGATTAGACATATGCTCTCCCAAGCTCTTAACTCGCGCGACATTGGGGCGTTCTTAAGAATTTCGTAATAAGGAGTTACCACTAGCCTATTGGGGTCGGCTAGAAACCAAGTGAGACATGAGAGTGTACCTCACTTCCTACGCAACCAGAGAATCTAAGGTCGGTGATTTGATTACACTAATTAACTAATTAGTGCCATTTTAGTACCTAAAATTGTTTGTTAAAGATAATGTTTATCAGGCAGCTTAGATTGATTTTAAACCTATTCACTAACATGTAAGTTGATCATGCAAGTGTGAAATTATTAAAATAATAATTATAGCTATCAAGATCCTAACTGCAGTAGAATTGAGCACGTGCAATCAAACATTCGCAAATGTAATTAAATATGTAAATTAAACATGCGATATAATCAATATACCAGTAAATAAAATGCCTAATTACACTAAGAAGGCAAAACATGGCAATTCCTAACCAAACCCTACATTTTTTAGATTTTCCAAATTTTTTTTGAAAAATATTATTTTTTCAGCCGGGTCGAGTCAGTTTAATCTCACCCGACTCGGGTTTGGTACAGTCCGATCGGATCGGGTTCGACCCGGTTGGGGCAGGTCGATTAGACCCGCCTAGGGGCGACCCACTTGGGGGCGGGCCAATCAACCCATTCATAAGGGTCGGGCCTTCGTGCAGCTGGATTAGGCCAATCAAGGGGGCCCGATCCTCTTGCAAGAGGGCTCCCCTGATGGGCCCATGTGAAGGAGGCCAAGTGGACTAGATCTGTAATTTGGCCCAACTCGGCTTGCATCCTTTGGTCGCAACTGCTTAGTCGCAACTAGGGATGCCGCAACAGTGGGCGGGCGGCTTCTTTGGTGGCGATAAGGTACCATCCTGGTCAAGCGAGGCGGCAAGCTGTGGCTAGTCAATGACACCACCCTTGTGGACGGCTGACCTAGCCGGAACTTCACGTGAAAGGGGGCAAATGAGGTTGTTTCGAGTGGGGCATTACAGCAAACGGGTGGAGTGCATTGTGGATCCTAAGGAGTTTTCGGCTCAGTCAAGACCCGAGCGTGGATCCAGAAACCTAATGAGGTGTGCTGGGACGACTAGAAACGTAGCGGGGACAGGTGAGGGGCCGAAGCTCGCTCGAAACGGTCAAGGGAGCTCCGGCCAACTTAGTACCACACTACGCACACCAAGTGTTTAGCGAAATGCTTACTTAAGTTTCTAGAAGACGGCGGCAATCGATGTCAATCGGGTGGCTCACCGATGGTAATAGGACATCCCGGGGGTCTCCTCCTCTTCAACTTCTTTCTCCGGCCCTGTCCTCCCTCTCTTCCTCTCGTTTCACTCTCTCTCCCTCTCCGTTCCCCCCCCCCCCGTCACCCTTTAGTTTCTTTCATTTTTGACCCCTACAGCATCGGTTGCCCCTACCAACCTGATCCTAACCACCAACTCCTGGTTGGCTCTACCTGTAAGGACCCGGACCCTACTGTGTAATATTATCCGCTTTGGACACTGAGTTCTCATGACTTTAAAATGTGTTACACAAATTAGAGGGACCTAAGCCTTTATAAACTAGCTCAGGACTCCCCCCTAAGCAATGTGGAACTAGAGATGGACCCTTTCCTCTTCCTTGTGCACGTTTGGGGACAGAGGTGCCCTCCTTCCTACGTACTGTCACTTGGGCTGTCACACTCTCCACCCCTTAGGAGCACAGCGCTCTCGCTGTGGCCCTACACGCGGTCAGGAGTCGGCTTTGATACCATTTGTAAGGACCCGGGCCTCACTATGTAATATTGTCCGCTTTGGACATTAAGTCATTACGGCTTTAAAATACATTACACAGATTAGATGGACCCAAGCCTTTATAAACTAGTCCATGACTTTCCCCCTAAGCGATATGAGACTAGAGAGGGACCCTTTCCTCTTCCTTGCGCACGTCTGGGGACAGAGGCGCCCTCCTCCCCATGCACCATCGCTAGGTTGTCACACTAATATTGGGTTGGGATGAGGGTGGCCGGGTTCACGACTCTATCCCAGACGACGCATTTCATGTACATTTCCGCTGCGTTGAAAACAAACCCGTGAGGGAGGATGGCGGTAGCTAGGCCTCCAAAGCAAACAATATTACATAGTAAGGCCCGGGTCCTTACACTACCCTTATCCCTTTTGTCCCTTACTACTGTTGCTGCTTTTCCTTTCTGCAGGTCCCCCTGCACGCAAAGGATAGTAGGGGGAGGATGACCGGTTGTGGTGGGTTGCACGAGGGAGAAAAAAAAAAGGCTGGGTTGGGCCTAGCGCGGAGGAAAAAGAAAGAAAGAGAGGTGGGCCGAGCCAAGGCCGTATCCGGCCCAACCTGACCCCTAAGCGTTTTTTTCTTCTTTTTTCCCTTCTTTTTTTTGTTTTGTTTTGTCTCTTTTCTCTATTTTTTGTTTTTTTTTTTGTTTAAGAATATGTGTCAACAAGCCTGCCCCATGATAGGCCCAAATTTGTGGCCCATCCTTTGGCCCATCGAGCCCATGCTTGTTGTCTTAACATAACCCATTAACTCCTTAAGTACACGCTTTCCTTACGACTCATCAGGCTTGTCATTTGGCCCGCTTTCAATAGTCTAAGCCCATAACAGTCCATTTATCATTATAAGATCAAAATATCCAAGATGTCACAAATCAAATTTTAAAACTTTTAAAAATTGTAATCAAGCTATGTATTTTTTTTGTCCAATTTCACATTTTCATTTTGAATATCAATCTTATGTTCCTCTATTGAGGAGATTATTATTTTTGCTATGGTTGAAATTGGTCATTAGACATTTACATTTTTCTTAGAAGACACCTATAAATATGTAGTATACTTTTTATAGCAAATACCATAAAAGTTCTTAAATTATGCTCATTGTGACACAAATGCCCTAATTGTTTTCAAATATCTCCGACCTTTTTTATTTTTTTGTTGCGAAAAAATTAAACTTAAACATGTGTAATAATATACCCTCTATTTTAGTTCTATCTATCATATATTTGTTACATTTATATAATGCAAAAAAATTCATAGGATCCGTTTTAGACATCATATTTTTTTTTTTATGTTTATTCCTAAGAACAAAAAAAGGAAAACAACTTAAATCCATTCAAGTAAGATCATTTAATTATTCTATTCTTTGGAATAGAAAAAGTGGTTAGAAAATAAATTTGATACAAAAATAAAAAGTAAATAAATATACTTTTTGTTCTCAAAAATAGAAATAAAAAATATATTTCTAAACAGAAATTATTCCCGTGAATTAAAATGTTAGCAAGCGCACTTTTAAAATTTTCTGTGATATTAATCATTATATTTTTCTATTTACTTTTGCTCTTTAATAAGTATAAAATCTCTTTCGAATCTTCAACAATTACCCGTAAGAGTCCAGTATCTTTCTTGCCGTGGACGACACTCGGACGATCGTGTCGTTGGTCGGGCGTGTCTGAACTCTGAACTGCAGCTTGTCTGTATGCTTCTGCTTCTGCTTCGGACGCTGTCGCTCGGTTCTGAATCAGAGAACGAAAAGGTAAACCGAATGGAATCCGACCCTTTCGCACGTAACTCGAAATTGGGTTTCGTTCCTTCGTCCGTTCTGACCGATGCGCTGGCGTGTTACCGCTCGAATTTCGGAAGTCTAGGACCTGGTTTAGGCGGTTCGCCTTTGAATTTCACCGTTTCGGACCGTGTGATGGCTTTTGCCGATTGTTGAGCGCGTGCGGAACTTTCCCCTGAATCAACGGATCGTGCGAGAGACCAAGATAGGAACTCGGGACGATTTAGCTTAATCTGTTTCGAGGAATCAGAAGGAGATTCCTTCGGTGAATATATGCAGAGTTGGTGTAGATAAAAGCGATCTGTTGTGGTGTTTCGAGTTAAAGCATGATCAGCAATCAAGATTTTAGAAGCCATCAAAAGAAAAACAGGGAAGATCTGCCTCGCGCATAATAAAATTGATGTCTTTCGATGTAAAAGTTCAGAGTTCTTAGGAGGGCTGAGACTATCTCCACCATCCTATTTCTTTAATTAGTTAATTGGTTACAGTTTATTTTTGCACGTTGGATGAGAAAAGCTCGACGACTGTAATGGGTTGAAGAATCCATGAATGTCTTTAAGATTCCTGTCACTCTCTGTTATTCCTTTCCTCTACTGTTACGGCAGTTGGAGGATTTCTTCTAAAATTCTTGAATTTTCTGTCCTGGCTAGTATTATTTGGAGTTAGCATTTCATTGTTTTAATGTTGGACAGTGAGGATTAGAGCCTGCGTAATTAAAAATATATCCTTTAGGCTTTAATTTTTTTTAATTAAAAAGATACTAAAGGTAAACTATCAAAGTCTGTCTTAGTGGTCACCTTTTCAACATGAGATGAGAGGTAAAGGATTCGAATTCCCATTTCTCACAGAGTTGGGGTGGGGCCGATTTAGTTTCAAAAGTTGATTTTGACTCCCACGCCTTACAAGAAGCAGGGTAAAAATCTGAGAATGAGAGTTAAAGTAGGAATAAAGTAAGACTGACCAAAAAAGAAAGGTACTAAAGGTATCTCTGTTCATGGTTATGGGCTTAGATCTCCTTGGAAATTTATCTTGGTGTCTCCACAAAAGCTCGGTGCAGTTAGCTTTGTTGGATCGTTGTGTGCAGTTCATTATATAGTTATGTATTGTCCTCAGATATTTCTATGATGAAACATCATTGTGGATCTATTAAAATTTACCTATCGGGATGATATTTTCTCATATTAATCAGTTAGAGTTTCTCCTTTGATCAGCATTAGAAAATGGCAGACACAGAAGACATTCAGGCCCTTGTTGTCGATAATGGAACTGGCATGGTTAAGGTGAGAATACTAATGCACATGTACATTGCTGTGGATTTTCCTGGGGTGCATTGTGGTACCTGTGCTCATGTGATGATCTGATTTGACAGGCTGGTTTTGCTGGAGAGGATGCTCCAAGGGCTCTCTTTCCCAGTATTGTTGGTCGTCCGAGGCACACGGGTGTCATGGTCGGTATGGGCCAGAAAGATGCTTATGTTGGAGATGAGGCCCAATCTAAGAGGGATATTCTTACCTTGAAGTATCCTATAGAGGATGGAATCGTTAGCAATTGGGATGATATAGAGAAGGTCTGGCATCACACTTTCTATAATGAGCTTCGCGTGGCTCCCGAAGAACATCTGGTGCTCCTTACTGAAGCACCCCTCAACCCTAAAGCAAACAGGGAGAAGATGACACAGATCATGTTTGAAACATTTAATGTCCCTGCTATGTATGTTGCCATACAAGCTGTGCTCTCCCTATACGCCAGTGGTCGTACTACAGGTTTGTCGGACCTAGAATTCATAAATTGGTGAAAGTGGTACTCTGACAACAAATGAATCCTGCATTATACTGCGTCTGCACATGCTGATATCTTAACTTTAAATTGATTCTTGTAGGTGATATTGTCTTGACAAAGGAATTATTTTTCTTGTCTAGGTATTGTGCTAGATTCTGGTGATGGAGTTAGCCACACGGTTCCAATCTATGAAGGTTTTGCACTGCACCATGCCATCCTTCGGCTTGACCTTGCTGGGCGAGATTTCACAGATGCTCTGATGAAGATCTTGACAGAGAGAGGTTATTCATTCACCACTACAGCAGAACGTGAAATTGTCAGGGACATTAAGGAGAAGTTTGCTTACGTGGCTCTCGACTACGAGCAGGAGCTTGAAACTGCTAAAAGCAGTTCAGCAATTGAGAAAAGCTATAAGCTACCTGATGGACAGGTAATAACAATTGGAGCTGAGCGTTTCCGATGTGCCGAAGTCCTATTCCAACCATCGCTTATTGGAATGGAAGCACCTGGAATTCATGAGACCACGTACAATTCAATCATGAAAAGTGATGTTGACATTAGGAAAGACCTGTATGGGAACATCGTGCTTAGTGGTGGATCTACTATGTTTCTAGGAATAGCTGACCGCATGAGTAAGGAGATCACTGCTCTTGCACCGAGCAGTGTCAAGATCAAGGTTGTAGCTCCTGCAGAAAGAAAATACAGTGTTTGGATTGGAGGGTCCATTCTCGCTTCTCTTAGCACGTTTCAGCAGGTACCAGACATATTGCTTATATTCATCTAATCTCTATTTTGAGATCTTTTGTCTCTGTTGTAATCTATTGGGTACTGATCAAAACATGTAGCACTAGAAAGCCCGAGTTTTTTTAGAAAAATTCATGTTTGCTGCTTCTTTTCTTTTTTGTGGAAAGCTTCTTCAAAATTTCTCAATAGAGGAGATAATCGTTTAATAGGGATGAACAAACCAAAAAACAAAATTCTTGGGTTTCTCAAGTTAGTAGCAACTGAAAATGGTGTTGAGGTTTCCTGAACTTAGTTTCCTAACCTTCTGTTTTTCGGTTGAAGCATGACGGTTAAGTGGCATAGGAGCTTGAGAAAGGATCGAGTCCTCCCAGCTATTTATTTTCTTTGTCAATCACAAACATCTGTTACTGACGATAAAGGTAGTGTTACAAGCAATGAGGTCAATGGTCATGATGAGTAATGTGGTAACGAGAACACAAACTCCTGGAGGATCCAAAACTTCTCCTAGTGGTCTTTCTGCCATGTGTATTCTGTAAGTTGCTTCCTGTATAGGACGGAAATTCTTATGCTTATTTTGGTCTTAAAATTATTTGGATGCAGATGTGGATATCAAAGGGAGAGTACGATGAATCTGGCCCATCCATTGTCCACAGGAAGTGCTTCTAGATATGTAGTTGCAGTTTATGAGGCTGCTTTTACTCCCCCTCCCGCACGCGCCCCCTCCCCCTCCCTCTTCTTTTCTTCCCCAAAACCTCCCTGCATTTTGTGGCTTTGGATTGTGAGAGTGGGCAGATGGTATTTGGCTCGGTTGGCAGTTTGTTTGCGTTTGTTTTTGTTTTGTCTATTTTGTGGTATGTGTAGTGTATACCGTCACTGTGGACTGCTTGATGGATAATGATTCCAGATTTGATGGTTGCAGTTTTATTTAGACATCTCTCTGGAGTGCAAGATTTTTTTAATTCCCAAGATTTCATTGCTTAGTTACAAAGAAATTTAGTTTTTTATTTGGGTAACTCTAGGAGTACAAGACATCTAACAAGACCAAAATAACGAAAACTTGTGGTGGTGTATGCGATTTGTTTCTTGGCATGTTAAAATATGACAGGAATTGTGATTATGTCAAATGGCTTGTTACCAAATGATGGCTTTCGCATCAGTTTTTGTAAAAAATTTTCCATACCTGGAATCCCACCCAGATTTTGTTGATAATTAATAAAGCTATCAGTCTGGAGCTCTAGCTCTGTCACAATTGTTGTCGACGGACCCAAGAAGCTGAATAGGGAAGTTAGAGGGTAATTTGGTTGCATCTTGTTAGATAAATGTTGCTTCTCGTTGTGTCTTCCTTTCCGGAACAGTTGAAAATGAGAAAGGAACAACAGTTTTTGAGTTTTCACAAAATTAGGAATACTTCATATGCAGTTGTATTATAAGGTTTTCTGCGTTAATGCTTGAAATGTCGGAAGTATTAAGGTTTCCTGTGTTAGATAAAAGTAGCGTTCGCACCTCCATTTGCGTTGAACGCTCTCTGTGCGGGCAACTGCGTTGCCCCTGCCTTTGTTTCCTTATCTTCAGCTCTTCATATCCATTGCATCTGCGGTCCAAGCCTCATGGCTAGTACACATCCCTTCTTGACAAGAGACGTGATCAACAAGTAGGCAGTTTGCTCGGCCCGGGTGGCTTGGGCACTGTTCTTACCCGAGAGAGCCCATTGCAGCCCAAAAATCTCCATTTAAATTTCATGTTGTTATAGCCAGGTTTGGGCGACACATCAGACCCGACGTTCGGCCCGGCCACCTCTTGAGAGAGGAGGGAGAAAACATAGGTTCGGTATCTTTCTAGTTGGTCGGCTTTAAAGTCTAACGATGACAACATGGGAGCGACGAAACGTTTCAAGCTGAGGGCACGGCCCAGGGTATGCGAGCATTACAGGGGAAAGGGTGAGCCGTCTTTGGAGCGTGTGGGGATGGTCTCTGTAGTCGCTCATGCAGGGCAGATGGTCCGTTTGCAGCATTTACAAAAAAAAAGGGTGAGCCATCTTTTCCAGGTCCGACATGCAGCAGAGAAGAGAGCTCATGTAAGTGGCACTTGAAAAGCCGATTCTTGAAATATAATTCGTTTTGCGGACATGATTCTCCAGTCGAACCCGTATAAGATGGAGGAAACACATCAGACACGGGAAACCAAAGTTAGGTCGACGTGATGGGAACGTGTTTCGTCTTCCGTGGTTCCATGGTTGACCAAAACGAAAATGAAACCTGCTACGAAAATAAGTTGCTTCATATATTTTCTCTTGCCTGCCTCTTTTCACGCGGTCCATTCAGGACCACATGTGGCCGTTATGGATGGCAAAAAAGGACAAAGCGAAGGTCGTTGAGATCAAACGAAGGATAAGAAGGGCTCAGGTGTCGAGCCAATCTCAGTTTGTAATCGTCACTCACGCTTCAACAGAGTGTTATTGCATCCCTGGATTGCTCGCACGAAGAAAGGGAGCAAGAATATGGCAGACGGGGAGGCTCTTGTCCTTGACAATGGAACTGGAATGGTTAAGGTGAGTACGACTTCTGTTGATGAGAAAATTGTATGGAGTCCATTGCATCTGTTGCTCTAGTCATAGATTTTCACGGAGCGTGTAAAGCTATTGTCCTGTTCGCATATCGATTGCATTGAACAGGCAGGATTCGCTGGACATGATGCTCCGGCGGCCGTCTTCCCCAGCATAATTGGTTGGCCAAGGCATGCCAGCGTCATGATTGGTATGGGCATGAAATGTAAGAGTTTTTCTAATTGTGGACTACATTAATTGATATTGTAATTTACCGTTTAACGTTTACCGTTTTACGGGGTTTGGTCTAAGGTGGGATAGAAGGTTTCTTAATTAGTTTAATATGGGCTGGCTAGTGTGGGCCGAGTTGAGCCTGGCCCGTAATGAGAGGAGGGGCTGGGAAACTCTATAAATAGTGCTCAAGTCTCTCCTCTAACCCTAATTCTCACATGTATCCTCACCTAAGGGCGTTTACCTAACGCTACACATGAGGGGGCCGCCTCATTGAGCCGGTGATACGGAGGGCAATAGAGGAGAAGGACTTGCGCGTGGAACATTGTGTTTCCGCTTCCGCTTCAAGAACAATGGATCCCAAAACAGGTGCGTCAATTCTTTCTACTCAACCATGCATGTGCTTGTTCTAGTTATGGAGATCTTGTGTTATGCAATTTGCGTCTAACATGTGGTATCAGAGCCTCCATAACCCTAGAACACGGACACAATTGATTTTGCCCTAATTTGTTCGGATTAGCCCTAATTAGTACGCATCTTGCCCTAATTTGTGATTTTCGAGACTTTTTGTTCAATAAAAATTAAATTAAATTATATATTCGGATTGGTCTCGACGAGACGAAGAAAACCGTGGGCGGCGCGTCGCCGGAGGAGGCCGCACGCGCCCCCACTCGCGGCCACGCGCCTCCTGCGCGTCGAACACGCGCCGCGCACTCAGGCGGCGCGTGCGGGCGCGTGGAGTCTCCGATTTGCGCGTGGCCGGTGGCGATGGACTCGTATGATCATGTCCTACGTCATGGTGTATTTATTTTGCATGTTTGATGATTTTATGGATGTGAAAATACATGCAAAATCCTAAATACGTGCTTTTAGTGTATTTTCTGCGTATTTTTCTTGTATTTTTCCTGTGATTTTGAAAATACAGGTGCGGAGATACATGTATGTTATCACATGAACTTTATAAGTGTTATTCATTAATAATATACGATAAAATTTATTTTTATTAATGAATAAAGCAATGTAATTAGCATGATATGTGATTTTAGTGATTCTTGCCCCTATCACTAAAGTTAAAATCACATATGTATGGTTTATGTGAGATGAAAATTTTATATCCCTAGTATGAGAGAGTTTCAAGGATTCAATTAAGTTGTGACCGCCAAAGTGGCACACTTGATTGAATTTGAGAAATTTCGATCTCGTATATTTTATTGGGATGTCTCTGGTCTAATGCATAGTTATACTCCCAAAGGAGGTAATTGTGTATTAGTTCATGGAGGGATACATGATAGTGTGGTGGAGGAGTGACCGATCCTAATGGTTCATATGCCCAAAGGTGATGAATTCACGAAGATTGGAATATATTCTCATAACCCTTATCATGTGGGGAGTGTACAATTGCTTGTCATGTATTCTGCCCAAAGGTGATTATGTGATTTTGCATGTAACTCTCTAGATGTGTACTTGTGTGTCAAGTTACACAATGCTCACATGATGCTAATTATATATACTGCTTGTTTTTTCAGTCACATTTTCTGTAAATGGTAACTCCGTCACCATTGAGGTTCTTCTTTGGTTCGAATTTTAAGAGATGGAGAGAGGATTTTCTGTTTGCTATGGAGATGGCAGATGTTCATATGGCTCTTACTACTGATCGGCCGGCAGATTTGACTACCGAGAGTACTGATGCTCAAAAAGTAAATTTTGCTGCATGGGAAAAGAGCAATAGAATTTGCTTGCTGTCCATGAAGCGTTCCATTCAGGAACACTTGAAAAGTGGTTTACCTGCAGACTGCAATGCTAGACAAATGATGGAAGCTTTGATGGCTAGAAACCGTGTGTCGCCTAATACTGAGATAGGGACACATATGCAAACACTTTTTACTATGAAGTATGATGGTTCTAGTGGAGTCAGAGATTATATTCTGAGGATGGTTGATTTGCAAACAAAGCTTCAAGCTCTCAATGTTGAAATTCCTCGCTTGCATTGTCCATCAAGCTCTAAATACTCTTCCTCCTGATTTTGGGATTATTAAGACCAATTATAATTCCCAAGATGAAACCTGGTCTGTTAATGACCTGATTGCAAAGTTGGTGGCAGAGGAAGAGAAATTGAAAAAAGATAAAGGACATATTGCTCTTTATACTTCTAGTTCTGCTAGTGACAAGGGTAAGAAGTTGAAGAACTATACCCACAAAGGCAATTCAGAAGCTGCTGGTCCTTCCAACAACAAAGGAAATTCTGAAGGTACAGGTTCTTCTAACACACTGGGTCCTAAAAAAGCGTTCACCAAGAAGGATGGTGTTCTTTGTTACTTTTGTAGGGAGAGAGGACACGTGAAGAGACGTTGCAGCAAGTTTAAGGCTTGGTTGTCTAAGAGAAATAAGAGAGAACGCCTAAAGGTAATGATTCTTTGGTATTTATTTATGAATCCAATCTATTTGAAGTTCCAACCAATTCCTGGTGGCTAGATAGTGGTGCAACTAATCATGTTGCATTTACCATTCAGGGGTTCATAAACCAAAGGACGCCAACTCAGGATGAATCAAAGCTCACTGTTGGAAACAGCGTTGGAGTTGACGTTGAGTTCATGGGAGATGTTATTTTGATTTTAGACTCTGGTTTTCAAATGGTGTTAAGAAACACTTTTTACATACCTTCTTTTAGGCGGAATTTAGTTTCTGTGTCTTGTTTGGACATGTGTGGATACTCTTTTGAAATAAAGAGTAATACTATTTCCATGTTTTATGATTCAAATAAGATTGGGTGTTGCAATTTATCCGATGGATTATATCGATTGAGTTTATCTCCCAACGACATATACGTTGCTTATTCCGCTGAAAAGGTTGTTTCCAAAAGACCTCTGTCTAAATAACAGTCTTATGCATTGTGGCATAAACGTCTTGGTCACATCTCTAAAGAAAGAGTAGAGAGGCTTATAAAGGCTGATATCTTGCCTACTCTTAAAGGTGATCAAGAGACTTGCGTAGACTGCTGCAAAGGTAAGATGACTAAGATAAAGAAGAAATCCGCTGTACGAAGTTCAGATTTGTTAGAGGTTATTCACACTAATATTAGTGGACCCTACACGCCTATCTTGTGCAGAAATTTTTATTTCATCACATTTATTAACGACTATTCCCGATATGGATACTTATATTTGATTAAAGAAAAGTCCGAGTCTCTTGATAAATTCAAGATTTTTCTTTGAAGTGGAGAAACAAGTTGGGAAAAGTTATTAAGATTGTCAGATTTGATCGTGGTGGTGAGTATTTTGGTAGGCACGGTGATGCTGGACAACTTAAAGGGCCGTTTGCTAAATACTTAGAGGATTCTGGGATAATAGATCAGTTTACTATGCCTAGAAGTCCTGAACAAAATGGTGTAGCTGAAAGGCGGAATCGTACTCTTATGGACATGATGAGAAGTATGATTAGTAGGACACATTTACCTAATTTTTTGTGGGGAGAAGCTTTGAAAACAGCTCTTTATATTCTAAATCGTGTCCCTACTAAAGTGGTTCCATTGACTCCTTTTGAATAGTGAACTGGACGTAAACCTAGCTTGAATCATCTTAGGGTTTGGGGATGTCCAGCAGAAGTGAAGTTATATAATCCAACATTGAGTAAGCTAGATTCCAAAACTACTCGGTGTTACTTCGTGTCTTACCCGAGATCATTCAAAGGGGTATCGGTTTTATAACCCTAATGGAGGTACAAGAATTGTGGAATCTCGATCGCAAAATTTCTGGAATTTGATGTAGCTAAAAAGGGTATTTGCTCACAACCTATCGAAGATGATAGTATGGTGGGGATTACTTTGGATCCCTATCTCATCCTGTGCGAGACAATTATGGAGCCTCTTGCGCCACAACCGAGCCTGTTGTGGCCCATGATCCTGTTGTTGAGATTGTTCCTGAAGAAATTCCACAAGTTCCTCAGATTCAAAATGAGGATGAATTAGCTCCACTTAGAAGATCAACTAGATAAAGACGTTCAGCTATACCACCAGACTATCTAGTCTACCTGGGAGAGCATGATTATGACATAGGCTGTGTTGTTGATCCAGTGACTTATACTGAAGCTATCTCATGTCCTCAATCAGATTTGTGGTTAGATGCGATGAAAGATGAGATGCAATCTATGAAACACAATGGTGTTTGGTTGTGTTTGGGAGCTTGTTGAATTGCCTGAAGGTTGTAAACCTATTGGCTGCAAATGGGTATTCAAGACTAAAAGGGATTCCAAAGGAAAGATTGAAAAGTTTAAAGCCAGACTGGTAGCTAAGGGTTTCACTCAAAGAGAAGGAATAGATTATGAAGCAACATTTTCTCCAGTTTCTTCTAAAGATTCCTTTAGAGTGATCTTAGCATTGGTAGCTTATTACGATATGGAGTTACACCAGATGGATGTTAAGACTGCTTTTCTAAATGGAGACCTTGATGAGGAGGTTTATATGGTGCAGCCTGAAGGTTTTGTAGCAGATGACTCAGGTCAGTTTGTTTGTAGATTGAAAAAGTCTATTTATGGCCTTAAGCAAGCTTCTAGACAGTGGTATTTAAAGTTTCATAGTGTTGTTACTTCATTTGGATTTATTGAGAACAAAGTAGATCAGTGCATATACACCAAGGTCAGTGGGAGGAAATATATTTTTCTCATACTTTATGTAGATGATATCTTGCTTGCTAGTAGTGATATTGGTTTACTGCATGAGACAAAGCAGATGTTATCGAAAAATTTTGACATGAAAGACCTTGGTGAGGCATCTTTTGTTCTTGGCATTGAGATCCATAGGGATCGCTCACGCCGTTCATTGGGTTTATCTCAGAAGACATATATTGATCGTGTTTTAGAAAGATTCAATATACAAGATTGCAAGCCAGGAATTGCTCCTGTTGTTAAGGGTGATAAATTGAGTCTTTCACAATGCCCTAATTCAGATTTTAAGAAAACTCAAATAAAGGATGTACTTTATGCTAGTGTGCTTGGAAGCATCATGTATGCTCAAGTTTGCACTAGGCCAGATATTGCTTTTGCAACAGGGCTTCTAGGCAAATATCGGTCAAATTCGGGACACGATCACTGGGTTCCGCCAAGAAGGTTTTAAGGTACTTAAAGAGAACAAAAGATTATATGCTGATGTATAGACATGTTCCAGACTTGCAACTAGCAGGCTATTCAGATGCTGATTTTACTGGTTGTCAAGATGATAAGAAATCAACGACAGGATACATATTTATGTTGGCAGGAGGTGCAGTATCATGGAAGAGCGAAAAACAGAAATCCATATCTTCTTCTACCATGCAAGCGGAGTTTGTAGCATGTTTTTCAACTGCTACTCAAGCTATTTGGCTCCGAAACCTCATTAGGGAGTTATCAGTTTTTGATTTTGTGGATAGACCCATACAGTTATATTGTGATAATAACTCTGCAGTGTTGTTTATTAATAACAACGAAGTCTCAAGGGGTCTAAACACATGGAGGTCAAGTTTTTGACTATAAAGGAATCGGTGCGAGAATGGTGACGTTGCGGTAGATTATATTCATACGAGATGATATGGTTGCGGACCCACTAACTAAAGGCCTACGCCCGTGTGTTTTTGATCGACATGTCATTAGTATGGGCCTAGGAGCGTCTTGGGATGCTGTTATTTAGTGGGAGCTGTGTTTTATTCTTCTTTGAATAAATTTTACATCTGTTTTGTTACAATTTAGTAACGAGTTTGATACATATATGTCAACTTTTGCATTCAATAAAATGTTTTTGAATGGATTGTTATTATGTTGATATATATTGTTAAAAGTCTCAGGGTATTGTTTAAACCTTGAGTGAAGGTTAGGGGCATCCGGGCATCCGGTTATTAGCCTTGTGCATATGTCTTGTGATACATAAAGAAAGGTTAACCATAAGGACAAGACATATGTGGGTTCATTGGAATCATAAAGCATTCTCTAGTGGCACAAGTTTTTGTGACGCCTAAAGTTAAGAGAATTGTGACTGACAAATGAGATCTCTCTATAAGAAATGTTATCCATTTGTCACACTACCATATTGAATCCATATCAATAAAGTTGAGAGCATTCGTGACCATGGAAGGCTCTGTGTGTATACATGCAGTTACCGCCATGATTCGGTGTTTAAGACTTTATGGGATAGGATTGACTATTAAGAATTATCTCGGACCAATGTGCGCACATACGAAGACGATTTCAATTAATATAGTCCAAGTGGGAGAATGTAAGAGTTTTTCTAATTGTGGACTACATTAATTGATATTGTAATTTACCGTTTAACGTTTACCGTTTTACGGGGTTTGGTCTAAGGTGGGATAGAAGGTTTCTTAATTAGTTTAATATGGGTCGGCTAGTGTGGGCCAAGTTGAGCCCGGCCCGTAATGAGAGGACCGGCTGGAAACTCTATAAATAGTGCTCAAGTCTCTCCTCTAACCCTAATTCTCACCCGTATCCTCACCTAAGGGCGTTTACCTAATGCTACACGTGAGGGGGCCGCCTCATTGAGCCAGTGATACGGAGGGCAATAGAGGAGAAGGACTTGCGCGTGGAACATTGTGTTTCCGTTTCCGCTTCAAGAACAATGGATCCCAAAACAGGTGCATCAATTCTTTCTACTCAACCATGCATGTGCTTGTTCTAGTTATGGAGATCTTGGATTATGCAATTTGCGTCTAACATGAAAGACACTTACATTGGCCATGAGGCTGAGTCCAAGAGGGGTATCCTCAGCTTGAAGTACCCTATAGAGCACGGGATTGTTCAGAACTGGGATGACATGGAGAAGGTTTGGGGCCACACTTTCTACAACGAGCTGCGGGTCGCCCCTGAGGAACATCCGTTGCTCCTCACCGAAGCGCCCTTCAACCCAAACGCGAACAGGGAGATGATGGCACAGATCGTGTTCGAGAACTTCAACGTCCCCACCATGTATGTCGCCATGCAGGCGGTGCTCTCCCTTTATGCCACTGGTCGCACCACAGGTCTGTTGCAATTTCATCGAAAAAAGATTAAACCATCGAGTTCTGAGAGCCATATGACCGATGCTCTGATGAGGATCTTGACCGAGAGAGGTTACACATTCACCACGTCGGCAGAGCGAGTAATCATCCGCGACATTAAGGAGAAGCTCGCCTATGTGGCGCTTGACTACAAGCAGGAGCTCAAGACCGCTGATAGCTGCTCGGCGATTGATGAGAGCTATGAGTTGCCTGACGGGCGGGTGGTGACCATTGGATCTGAGCGTTTCCGGTGCGCCAAGATCCTGTTCCAGCCGTCGCTCATAGGAATGGAAGCGCCGGGGATCCACGAGACCCTGTACAGGTCAATAATGCAGTGCGATATCGACATCAGGTAGGACTTGTACGGAAGCATTGTGCTCAGCGGTGGGTCTACCATGCTTCCTGGAATAGCCGACCGCCTGAATAAAGAGATTGCGGATCTCATTCCAAAGAACATGAAATTCAAGGTGGTGGCACCTCCGGAGAGGAAGTACAGTGTTTGGTCGGATGGTCGGTTCTTGCTTCGCTAACCTCATTCCTCCAGGTATGAGACATATTTTTTTTTTTTGGTAATGTAAGGACCCGGGCCCCACCGTGTGATATTGTCCGTTTTGGGTCACCCGCCCTGGCGCGGACGAACCGCCATCCCAGCCACGGTGTTTTCCCTCATGGTTTTAAAACGTGTCACACAATTAAAGGGACCCAAGCCTTATAAACAAGGCCCAGGACTCCCTAAGCGATGTGGGACGGGAGAAATGCCCTTAGCCTCGCCGCGTCTTTGCGAGGCAATCTTAGTCCGATCCCTCGTCTTGCCCAGTGCAGGTCGTTACATTCTCCCCCTTAAGGCATAGCGCCCTCGGCGTGGCCCCACACGCCACGGGAGTCGGCTCGATACCATTTGTAAGGACCCGGGCCCCACCGTATGATATTCTCCGCTTTGGGTCACCTGCCCTGGCGCGGACGAACCGCCATCCCAACCACGGTCTTTTCCCTCACGGTTTTAAAACGCGTCACACAATTAAAGGGACCCAAGCCTTATAAACAAGGCCTAGGACTCCCCCCTTAGCGATGTGGGACAGGAGAAATGCCCTTAGCCTCGCCCGCGTACTGCCGAGGCGATCTTAGTCCGTCTCTCCGTACTGCCCCGGGTCTGGGTCGTTACATTTGGTATCAGAGCCGACTCCCGCGGCATGTGGGGCCACAGCGAGGGCGCTGTGCCTTAAGGGGAGGAGAATGTAACGACCTGCACGGGCAAGACGTACGGAGGGACGGACTAAGATCGCCTCGGCAGTACGCGGGCGAGGCTAAGGGCATTTCTCCTGTCCCACATCGCTTAGGGGGGAGTCTTGAGCCTTGTTTATAAGGCTTGGGTCCCTTTAATTGTGTGACGCGTTTTAAAACCGTGAGGGAAAAGACCGTGGCCGGGATGGCGGTTCGTCCGCGCTGCGTGGCGGTGACCCAAAGCGGACAATATCACACCACGGTGGGGCCCGGTCCTTACAAATGGTATCGAGCCGACTCGCAAGGCGTGGGGGCCACGAGGGCGCCGTGCCTTGCTGGGGGAGAATGTAACGACCTGCACTGGGGCAAGCACGAAGGGACGGACTAAGATCGCCTCGGCAGACGCGGCGAGGCTAAGGGCATTTCTCCCGTCCCACATCGCTTAGGGGGAGTCATGGGCCTGTTTATAAGGCTTGGGTCCCTTTAATGTGTGTGACACGTTTTTAAAACCGTGAGGGAAAAGACCGTGGCTGGGATGGCGGTTCGTCCGCGCCAGGGCGGGTGATCCAAAGCGGACAATATCACACGGTGGGGCCCGGGTCCAAAATACGTATTTTGAGTTTTTATACTCCCTTTTCTCGACTTGAGTTGGGTAGAAGACAGATGCAATATGGACAACTCCTTTATTCATTTTTTTTTTCCATAAAAGAAGTGTATCTTTTTGTGTGCTATTATGAAGATGTGGGTAAGATTTAAAAACCATTTGTTAAAAATATCTTTTAGTAATTTGTTAGTAAAATATTGATATATTTTTGAAATTACCAACTCTCGAATAGTTTACAAATTATCAGCTTTTCTTATCTTTTATCAATTTTTAATTATTTTTTCAAGGTCGTCAATTTATCACTTTTACATAAATTTATCCACATTCAATTGAGTTATTTACCAACTTTTATCCAATTAAATTATCGTGACTACTTACTCTCCCCATTCCGTAACTTACCAAAATTTATTTGGTTTGTTTAAAATTTCTCATTTTTGCAATAGTTTACCGACTTTAATTTGTCATCTTACAGACATCTTGAATTTACCAATCTCATACGGATACACTGATTTTTATTTTTGCAACTTACTGGTTTTCTCTGATGAGGATGTCAACTCATTTTCGTTCACCAGTTCTCATTTAAGTTGCTTACTGAAGATCATATGGCTTTTCTTCTTCTTCTTTTCAAATGTGCCAACGTTTCTATTGAGTTAGTAACTTTTACGTGTCGTGCTTATGAACCCATACAAACTATTTCGAGAAATTATTGACCTCGAATTAATCCATTACGAATTTCTCTCAAATTAAGTCATCGAACATTAAAAACGTTGGCAATTTTATTAAAATATTGGTTAGTTATCAATAAGCGACCAGAAGAAAAAAAAAATGGGCATTATTCTTTTCATTTGATATGTAACAACAGTAATCCGCAGCTGTAATACTCAATTTTGGTTTTCAAAGCTATATTGGATGCAGATGTGGATATCGAAGGCGGAGTTCGATGAATTTGGCCCATCCATTGCAGACTGGAAGTGCTTCTAGACCTGCGATACATATGAAGTTGCAATCTGTTGCTGTGGGTTTGTCAGATTGGACAACGGTGTTCGGCCTGGTTTAAGATTTGTTGTTTTCGTTGGTCCTTCGTTGATGTACATTTGAATAATACGAGGGTTAGCGACTCCTGTAAATAACTATGCGTCGCACGTCATTCGTTGAATTCACATTTTGAGATATGTATCTACATAATGTTCAGGGTATTAGATTAAATGTACGATCATGCCTCGCCTGTGCAATCCCGATTGTAACCGATACCGAAGGTTTGCTTCTTTTAACCAAGCCGATTTTGTGGAAGAGCATCTCTAGAAAACTTGCTAACGAGTTACTAACAAGTTACCTAAAAAAAGTAAAATAAAATAAAAAACCAAAGTGATTGGTCTTTTTTTTTTATCAATTAATTAACACTTACCAAATCTTATTGTTCAACCAAAAAAAAAAAGCTTATTGAAAATTACCAATGCAAAATATATATATATATATTATTACTCATTAATAGAATTCTACCTAACAAAAAGTTAGATGCATAATCACCAAAAATGTTATAAACTTATTGCGCTTGTGCTAATTTAATTTAGCTCTAAACCTTTTTTAAAAATTTGCCAATGCAATTCATATGACCAATTTTGATTGAAAATCGTTGACATAAATATTGGCCGTCTTATATGATTTATGGACAAATTTTTAAAATGTTTAAGATTAAATTGACTAAATTAAAAAGTTTAAAACTGAATTGGCATAAGTACAATACTTTTTTGGTAATTTCCCCGAAATGTGTATGAATGCAAGGCAGATGCTTCTAGGTACAATGGGGCATCTGGTACCAAAAGCAAAGATATTCCAGGCATATAATCGCCAAAGAATATACATTACCTTTATCCTCTGCCATTTTCTCTCTCGTTTTTGATTCAGCACTTCAATCGTCAAAAAGAGAAGTAACTTGAGGAGGTTGAAATCCTTCCGAAAGCCGGGTGCATTCTTCCGACCCCAATCAGCATCGCTACCCCGCTTCTCCAAGGCACTCGACAAAAGACGAAGATTCGGGAAATCGGTCATTCACCATTATGGTTCCGTAAACAAGATGAGAGTCCGTTCCTGTCCAACAGTAGTGTGTGCATCGGCCTAGCCAATTCGGTTGCTTCTGCTGTTCCCTTTTGCACGCGCGTGCCGGTGATTGCAAACCACTATAGCCGCGGCTCGCCGGGTTCGGCTTAGCAGTAGGAGGACCGGTCGACACCGTGCTAGTAGCAGTCGAATCCTAGGATTGCAGGGGCAATGTCACTTGTGTATAGACGCTCTGCTTTTCTGGACTCCTGGAATGGTTCGTAAGCCTCTTCCTTTCCTCGCTAATGGCGGACAAGCTTGAAGGGTTGGCTCAAGATAAGCTCCAACAAAAGCACGAGCTCCACTCCAACCTCATCAAGCCTGGTGCTGGAATTTATCTCCACCTTGAGTACTGAATGTGAATGAGCATGAAGAGTTGGCTCAGTGTTTTGATCCCTGATCCGACAGATTCGGGTACAGATCCCAGCAAAAAAAAAACACACTGCTGTTCTTCGAGTGCCTCAGGGTTTTGGTGCCAGACCCGGTACGTTAAAGCCGTCAATTCAAAGCAGTTTTCGTAGTGAGATCGCCTCATTTTAACCAATGCAATCTTGATCCCTTCGCTCGAACTTTTTCGCCTCCTGTTTCGAGTTCTGTCAACAGGGCTGGGAACTGATTAAACATTGCCTCGCGGTACGTCACCTAAAAAGTCTAGCAAATACTCTGCTTTCAATTCTGCCGGCCTTTCTTGTAAAATAGTGCATTTATTAATCATTCGTTCCTAAGTCTCAGGACCGTGAACATGTCAACGCTTTGATCCTATAATCTGAAAGGCGGGTTAATTTGCTACCCAAACTCGCATATAAGAAAAAAAAAATTAAGTACAATTCTTCGGTCGGCCTGAGCCTAACGGGGGTGGTACCACCCGGAATAGCTGGCGAGGCCGATGATCAAGTCTAGTTCAGAGAAGCACATAACTTCAGCTGCAGAGCTTGAAGTCTCTCGCATGGCGGTGCAGAAGTACGCGAAAGAACTATGAAGACGAGACTTTACAAACTCTTTCCATCGATGACTGAGAAAATCAATCACCAACACAAGCATGGAATTCGAATTTTTAGAGGCGAGAAAGGTGAAATGGAAACCGCACGAACCCTACGACGCGATCAAACTTGCTCTGTCGCTCTCTGAGGAAGAGAAGCCGCCGTTCCGCCATTTTCAGAGCAGTGGGCGGTGCCCTTCTCGTCCTCCGAGCAATGGACGACGCAGCTGCTGCGGCAGGTCGGGCAAGACGTCTTCGAAGACAGCCACCTCTGTATGCATTGATCGTGGAACCCGTGCCTGCAGCTCTTCAGGACCCGGATCTCCTCCCCTCCCACGAACTCCGTCAGGCAAATCGCGCAGTCCGCCTCCGCGCCGGCCAGCTCCACCCCGGGCGAGAACACCATCAGCGCCGCGGCCGCCAGCGGGGGCGCGGCCGCCTCGCCGGCGGGCTTCGGCTCGGCCTCGCCCTGACCAGCCGGATGAGGCGGGTGGCCCAGCGGCAGCGACGGCGGCTGGCCGCGGAGGAAGCAGCGGACGGCGAAGGTGAGGGCGAGGGCGCAGAGGAGGAAGCAGAGGACGAGGACGATGATGTAGGTCAGGATGTCGCCGGAGGAGGAGAAGGAGGAGTTTACATTCGTGGTCCGCCACCTGCAGCCGTTGAGGCCGCACGCCGCCGGCGGTGGCGCGAGGAGGTGGACGACCACGGTGCGTGCGGCGGCGGCTCCCGGGGTCGTGTCCATCGGCGACGGTCGCATTTCGGGCCTTCCGAGCGACCGAAGCTTTCGGGTCCGGCTCTAAACGCGAGGCAGAGAGGCTCTTGTATGACGAAGTTCGTTCTGCTTTTTACAGAGCACAAGGCACTAGGGGAGAGAGAGAGAGAGAGTGGCGAGTGGGAATTTATACGTAGCAAGAAACGTATACGTGCACTCCAGGCGTGCGTCTAGGCGTGCATTTGTCTATCTCTTTCTCTCTCTTACTGACCTCAGAATCGGGAAACAGAGAGCTCTCTCCGGCGGTCAATATCTCCGCTGCAAAACGGAGCAGACAGGTTGCGCGGTACAGACAGGGAAACCACAGCCAGTTCAATAATGCAAGTTCCCCGTTCGCGTGGAAGTTCCTAGAAATGTTATCGGACAGCATCGTCCGAGAGAATTCGGGTCGGGTTGGGGCCGACATGGGTTTCCGGATCGCTTCGCAACCGCTTGCCTCGACGGGTCCGTTTCGTGTTTTCAACCGGTTTTGCTGCGTGCAGGCCTTTCTCTTTCTACTAATTCCTTAGTTAGTTCGACGCTTTACGATCGAAAGAATCTTGACGCTCACATCATCACTTTGGCTTAGTACTATAAAGACCCTCCGACTTTAACTTTTGTCCTAATTTTATCTATGCCTCGTGAAAAAAATTCCGACTTTAGATTCATTCCCTATTCTGTCATAAAGTCCTCAACTTTGAGTCTTGTTCTAATTTTATAATAAACTTTTTCAACTTTAGGTCTTGTCTAGATTAAAAGCCTAAAGTTTTTTCACTTTAATAAAAAAAATCACAAACTTTATATCTAAATCTACCCCCATTAATTCTCTGTCCAAAATTTCTCATTACAACCAAGAGATGAAAAGCTCCTAAAGATGAATTGTTCCAAATGTCCTTAACGCAACCTTGAGAGATCAACAAGCGCAATATCACTAAGGGCGATTTTGACGTTAAGTTAATGGAGAGCAAATTTGGAAATCAGGTACAAGACGGGGAAAAAAATTAGAGTGAAATTGAAATTAGACTTAAAAGTGGGAATTTTAAAATTTATGGTAAAATTGGTACTTGACTTAAAATTGAGGATTTTTTATGAGATAACAAAAGTTTATGGTAGAATTAAGACTAAATTTAAAGTTAAAGGATTCTGTGAGATAAAAAAATTATGACAGAATCAGAATAAAATCTAAAATTTAAGATTTTTTATGACATAAAAGATAAAAAATTAGAATGAGAGTTAAAGTCGAAGGTCTTTTAGGGTATTAGGTCCTAATCGCATCCCGGTTGGAATCACACAACCCACTGAAATTCAAGAGCCGCATTCCCATGGGAAAAGTTACCTCCTTTAGACCATAGCAACCAATGCAAGAAAAGGCGAAATGCGTGAACAGAAGGAAAAGGCCAAAAGAGAAAATCAGTCGCCCAAAAATTCCACGGGGCCGACGGTGGCCTTTGCGTTCACAGCCTGTGTGCCCCCACATTTCAGCCTTCTTCCCAACCGTGTTTTGGACGAACTCGAATCTAATCTAATGTTCGCTTTACCATCCTCTCCTTTTTTTCTCCTTTCGAAAATCTGTAGTGTTTTTAATTCACACAGGACAAGACAGGGAAGCAGCATCATCCTTGGTTGCGTCGAAGTGCTGCCATAGAGGCGACTGACTGATGGAGTGGCCAGCCACGCATCCCGAAACTGCAGCAGCAGAACACGTCGACACCTTTCGAGATTTGGAAATGGTGTGAGGCTCGGCTCCACATGATTATGCCGTTTGGATCTCCCTAAAAATAGGGCTTCGCTGCATTTGCTAATCTCGCGATTAATTCTGATTCATTACGGGTTTCCACAAAAAGAAGGGTTACTTGGGATTGACTTTTACTTTTCACTTAGTCTTTTAATGTACGCTCGAGGCATCTTTAACTCCTCCTTTCTATATTGGAAACATTCGAAATTTTCTGGACTTGATCATGTCCTTAAAAAAATAAAGAGAAAAAAAAATAAACGGAAGACTTGTCTTCCGATAGGAGACCTTGTAATGTCACTTCCATAGTTCCATTCGCTTGGAAAAAAAAGTTTGATAAGAAAGGTAGACTCCACGTCTATTTTTCAGAGTTGGCTATTATTGAGCGGAGAAGTATGATAGCTCTCTACACTTAGGTTGAGTTAAGACGCGTGGAAGGCCCACTGCTATATTGATAAGGCTCTGCTCAAGTCTTTCCATTGATTAACAACACGGTACCCTGATTGGAAGGCTTGATGGATTTTTATTGACCAAAAAAAAAAATCATTTTTAAAACTTTCACGTCATTCAAATATTGATTCATATACTTACGTTGATTTATTTCATAGGGTTAATACCATATCAAATTAGTATATTTATAATAAATTTACCTTAAACTATTTTTCTCCATAAATAATCATAAACTAGTATAAATATGATAAATTTATTCCTCATTAATTTCCATTAAATTACATCAAATCATTGAATTGGATAATACATGACAGTCGAGAGATGTACTGATTTGAAGTTTTAGCCTTTATTTGTCATGAGCATACCGATTTCTAATTTTTCGTGATATTAATCAAATTTAACGGAAAGTAATGAATCGTAAATCCGTCACATATACCGGTTTAGGATTTTTAATAGTCAAAAAATTAATTTGGGATAAATTTTTTATAAGTATGTCAATTTGAAATTCTCTCGTGATATTAGTCCTATTTCACATAATGGTTAAATTTGAGTAATATTTTAATCTTCGGCTGAAAAAGAGAGAGGAATGTCTTTTTCCATGTTTGTTGAATGTCAAAGAAACGGGCCCGAGTGTACCACGAAAAAAATCATGTGCATGAGATTGTGATATTAATCATATTTCACATAATGGTTAAATTTGAGTAATATTTTAATCTTCGGCTGAAAAAGAGAGAGAAATGTCTTTTTCCACGTTTGTTGAATGTCAAAGAAACGGGCCCAAGTGTACCACGAAAAAATTCATGTGCATGAGATCGTGATGTTAATCATATTTCACATTATGGTCAAATTTGAGTAATATTTTAATCTTCAACTGAAAAAGAGAGAGAAATGTCTTTTTCTGCGTTTGTTGAATGTTAAAGAAACGGGCCCGAGTGTACCACAAAAAAATTCATGTGCATGAGATTGTGATATTAATCATATTTCACATTATAGTTAAATTTGGGTAATATTTTAATCTTCGGCTTAAAAAGAGAGAAATGTCTTTTTCCGTGTTTGTTGAATGTCGAAATGGGCCCGAGTGTACCACGAAAAAATTCATGTGCATGAGAGACGGGCCAAAATTGATGAAATGGGGCATCACTGCAACATTTAATGCACCACCTTTTCCCATGGGAACGGACACGTCCTGCTGGACTGACTTTCACGAGAGCAGTACATCAGTCATGGTCATT
This sequence comes from Eucalyptus brandiana, assembly GCA_014182725.1. NCBI lineage: Eukaryota > Viridiplantae > Streptophyta > Magnoliopsida > Myrtales > Myrtaceae > Eucalyptus > Eucalyptus brandiana. The sequence continues at coordinate 10,418,374 of CM024672.1, read as the reverse complement.
GGTCATGGAGTCCTGTTTGCATCCATCTTGTTGCAGTTCCGTAGTGGCCCACCCGATGGATTTGAATAGAATAGGCTCTTCCGTGTATGAATATGCACAATAGTAAGGTTACATGCGTATCAAAGTACAAATTATATTTTACATTAAGATAATTATTTCCGGCCGAGACTCTTGCCTCACTGGTGATGTCACGAACTATATGCAAGCGTTTAGATAAACAGATGATATTTAGCATTCGATTGATGTTCGTTAATTATGTAACTAGTCAAGTGGTTCAAGATTTGATTTACAAACCCAATGTCACGAGTTAGATTTCACGGTTTATTTATTTATCTTAAAAAATATTGGTTAATATGTGAAGGACTAGTCTAGACTGAGGCTCTCCTGCTCACATCTGATGCAACTGTAGCGACGAACTCATCAAGTGAGCTGTTAGTGTTTTGATAGTTCTTTAAACCAAACATTTCGTCGACAACAAGGTAAAGTCCCAATCCCGTGCAAATCCTTTCTTTAAAAAGACACAGCTACAAGCCTCTTCACGGCCTTTTCAAGGTTCAAAGAAAGACATCATTTTGAAAAGACCACAGAGTAAGGCATCAAAACACAAACACCGGTTGATAAAAGATTCCATTTTCCTACTGCATCCTATCCAATATCCACATACAAAATCGACCAAGGTGCAAAGCATCCACAGAAACAGAGCGATAATCATAGTACGACACAATCCATTGCATCGAATTCGTGGACAGATGGCAATCGGGACCATCTTTGCACCTCAACAATTATCCACTCAGTAACCATCTTTTTTTTTTTTTTTTTTTTGGTCGGTCTACTATTCCTACTCTATACTCGGCTCTCGCACTTTTGCGCGCTCGCACACGGAGCGTGAGCCGAAACCCACTCCTGAAACTTATGCGTCCCCATCCCATCCTATCCCTCCCTAAGAAGGTGGGGATTTGAATCTCTCACCTCCCCCTTCTATGTTGAAAGGGTAACCATCTTGTTTAAAAGAGCTGCAGTTAACATTATTTGACATGAAATCACCAAATTACAAGTGCGATCACCACAACAATGGTGTGAATTGTGCTTGGATGGATGCGCAGAGAGAGAGAGAGAGCAATGTCCCTATCATCGCAGAGAAGTTAAAGGCGCTACGCTTCCTGTGTTGAAAAGAGGAGGAGATATCGGAGCGGACGATGGTTCGTACGCCATGCTGTTGCGTGCGATCGAGGGCATTGGCTAGAAAATAATGGGGGCACTACGGACTCGACCGGACCCACGGCCCCCGAGTCGAAACGATCGGATGGGATCCATCATTTCCGCTCGCGTCATCACCGTCACGCCTTTCCATGTGGCCTTGTCCCCGCCATCGGATGGAATTTTCTTATTTTCAAAGGAAGATAAACAGAGCCCTTTTGGGCCCCCAAAAAGAATGATAATAGCGCAGAAAAAGATACGCCACCTTAGTCTGATTTACTTCGCGTTTATCCAAAGAGAGTTCAGTTCTTATCAACAACTTTTTCGATATTGGTTTCTTCCCTCATCTGCCTAACCACGAGTACCCCCATGATCTATTAAAAAACAAAAGAAAAATTGAGATGATGACACATATAGTCATTGCCCTTTGGCCAAATATGTGATCCTGAACTTTACTTCTGTAGTGCAATATGATCATTAAATTATGTAGTCACTAGACTTTTGATATATGTTCAATCTAGTTCTTAGACTATATGGAGTTGTTTAATGTTATGCTTCCATTCATTTAAGTTTGGAGACCGCATCAAACATTTTCATATAATTCAAAGGTGTTATTAAATATATATTAAAAGTTTAGGGAACACATTGAGTAGTTTTAAAGTTCAAGGACTACATTAAATAATTAAAAAATTCAAACATCACATTGCATATTATTCCAAAGTTTAAAGTCCATTTGTATTATTTTCCAATATACACACACACACTATCAAGATGTAGGTTAGTTTACATTATTCAACATCGGTAAGGAAAATCATGATTAGAAAACGTCACACATTCAAATGTCAAGAAAAATGAGTTACTCTTTTAAAAAGAGAAAGTTGTTTTTGCAATTCACATCCATCGGTGCCCTAGTCCTCAATCAACCAACATCAGACCTAGTTCATCGACATTCAGTTCAAGCTACCAACCCACGTAGTATTTTCAATACCAAAAAAAAAAAAAAAAAAAAAAAGAATACACAGCGTGTGATAAATTTTTACTATAAATAAATTTTTTAATTATAGAAAATTTCCAAATTAGTACAATTGTGACAAATTTACCCCCATTAGTTTTGATTAAATTTTATTGTCAAATTCTTAAATTGGATAACACGTGACGATTGACAAGAGTAGTAGTTTGGGGTTTTACCATTTGTTTATCACAAGTGCATCAATTTGTGATCTTTTGTGGTATTTATCATATTTAATGTAAGCTAATGGAGGGTAAATTTATCATAAATATATCAGTTTTACGTTTTTTGGCGGTCAAAAAATTTATTTAAGGTAAATTTCTCACATGTGTATTAGTTTGAAGTTTTTTATGGTCAAAAAATTAATTTTAGGTGTCATAGATATATCGGTCTGGAGTTTTTCGTGGTATTAACTCTATTTCATGTTCATAGATTAACTCTCTAATGAGAGTCTAGGTAGGTTTTGTTTTCAGTAGTCCCTGGACAAAGCACTTCAATGATGAAATTAAGGATTTTATCACTCTAGCCACGTTAAATTAACGGATTTGGTGGGCACCCAAACCAAGTCGAAATGAGAATGGACCGGCCTATCCATACACAGAACTGGACCTAGCCATCAGACGTACAGTCAATGGGCTTCCTGGAAAGTCCCATGTTTGTTGAGAAAATTGATTTAGGTGTTCTCGAAGCAAGGCGACTTCCTCTGGTCAAGCCAGTTATCATGTAATCGATATCGCCATTTCGAAAGAAATGGAAGAAGAGCTTTACCACAAAATCGGGCATGCTATTCCCATAAGGTCTCTTAGATTACTTGCGTTCTGAAGTTTCTTTCATGCGTTCTTACGTTTTGCCTCAAAGCGACGAAAAAGGGCTCACTTGCCGATCGAAAGAGCGAAGAAACATGCAGCTTCGTGTAGCAACATCAACACCGTGCACCAACAATGCAATTCGAGGATGATCCAAGCGATACATTCCCCGGACCCTACCAAGTACTTCATATGGGGCATCAAGAGATGCCTTGCCTCGAGTATTCTCTGCCAAACATAGGCGGTAATCAGAGGAAGAGATAACGGACGAGATGCTCCCTTTTGCTAGGACGATAACAACGCTACAGGGGCAGGCGGTCCCTAGAGAACCAGAAACTTAGCAAGAGATCCTCCATTAGCAACCTCAAACGAAAAGGCAAAGATTCCATCAGTACCATTTGACTCTAGCCACACCTCTTTGCTCCTGGATATCCTTCCTTCCCATAAGAACCTTCTGTCTTTTTGCTCTACAAGCTTTGTAACTTTCTCCGGGCGGTAAGAATGACCAACGCATCCGTGATTGGTAAGAGCGAAAACGACGAATTCAATCAGCTGCAAACGATCAGCAAAGGACACAGCTCCTCCTTAACAGTCCAGCTATGATACCCTGAAGTGATGCTGTCAAAAAGAGGTTGGCGGGTCCCTATCCAGGAGCCTACCAGGAGCAGGAGGAGCGCCGGCCCATAACTTCATCCCAGAAGAGAGGACGAGTGCTGCGGAAATTGAAGAACTTAAATGGCTGAGGATGCCAAATATCAGCATCAAGGAGTCTTCACCGCGCGCAACGCCTTTGGTCCTTGAAAATGAAATGTCATTTCGCTTTTCAGGCCGAAAAACGAATCGCGAAACTAACCATCTTTGAAAATTGTATGAATCAATTCATTTGCCCTTAGATCAGTGACAGCAAGAACCGTGGCCATGCCAGGAGTCATGGAGCTCTACGAAGTCGCATTCATTGGATTCCCTGTCTTATGTTGATGCCACGACTGATTAAGGATCGTGCATTATGTTGTCGGGCCATCCACGTCCTTTTTGGAGACTGCTTGACCCCCCCTTCAACATGTTTCTTCGTAAGAACTTTAATTAGATTAGACCCCACTCCGGACGGTCCACACGCATTTTATTCGGAGTCGTGCCTGGATCACTGGGGACAAAATTATTAATTGGTAGGGTAAGTCGTTTGGACGTCTGTCCCCACTTCGTTGATGGGATGACCGAGCTCGAGCTTAGAGGCCATCTGAAAATACAAGTTGGCATCTTCCAAAAAATTCTAAATTTATTACGCTTTTGTCAATTCAATTTTAAAATTTTCATTTTTACCAATTTAATCATAAAAATTTTCACTTCTAATCATTTGAGTCCATCTTATCACTTTTAATTGAAAATTACTAACGTGATCACCTCGCCGGTAATGCTATGTGAGATTACTAGCACTGACGTGATAATTTTACTAATATTAATAATTTTTCTAATTTTTTTCTTCCTTTTCTTTTTTGCGTCTTCTATATTTGGCAGATGGTTGGCCATCACCCATGCCGAGTCAAGGCTCGCCCTTGCCTAGTCATGCCTTGCCTGTGGCTAGAGGTCAGTCATCGGCCAAATAGAGAAGAAGCTATAAAGAAAAGGAAGGAAGAAAGAAAGAAAAAAACTGAAAAAATTCAAAAAATATTAAAATATTATTAAAATTATTCACGTCAACGCTAAAGAATCCCATGTAAGATCTGGCTCCATATTACAATTTCCAGGTCAAAATCGACTAGATAACTCAATTGACAAGAAATGAAAAAATTTATAACTAAACTAACAAAATTAAAATATTTAGAATTGAATTGACAAAAGCGCAATAAGTTTATGATTTTTTGGACAATTTTCCCCAAAAATAAGGGTATATTAGATCTAATTCAATTCATAAGCAAGATCAAATCACCCTATGCTGACGGGTTAAAGGCTAAGATTTGGTTCTTGGTTATGTGAACCTAGAATCCGTGGTTCCAATTTTAGGATGGGAACCATCGGTTTTCACTTAGGAACTAGTTCAAACCGGTTCTTGAGTTAAACTAGTCTTAAACTAAGCATGAAGCCTATTTTAGGGGAAAAAAAATGCTTTTGCACCCAGCGAGAATCGAATTAAGAAAATAAAAACAATATAACTACTTGATCAAATTGTATTCTTCGATGAATCAGTGTAGCTTTTATGTTTTATACTAGGAATTTGGTTTTATTACACACACAAAAGAAGGTTGGTTATAGGCCAAGAATCGACTTACCCTGAAACGGATCACCTCTACTTAGAAGTATGATGGTTTGAACTTAGATTGAAATGACCACTAGGACTACATTCTGGATTTCCAATACTATAGAAGTGTTTGGTTTAGAGGTAAAGGGGTCACATGTCATCAATGAGGTCGAACGAACAAATCTTTGCTTTACTTATACTACATTACTTAACTACGGCATATTTCATGTGAAGAGACTTCTTGGCTATTAGAATCCTAATGGGGTTACGATAATAAAGCTCACCAAACATTGGACTTTCGAATAGTGAGAGATGTTGATTAATAACTCAATCTAGACATTCCATATTGCGAGCTCGGCTTTCTTAACCAAATCCGCCAAGTGATAATCATCGACCTATTGCCATCATATGTTGACAATTGTATACCTTAGTCATCAATAAGTATTTCCACTATTGGTAACTCGTTGATAACCAACTCAAGCTTAACACTAAGCTTTACACTCACTCAGATCATTATTATGTCAACTAGGAAGACCTGACCCTCTTTTGATAAACACATGTACTGCACTTAGGAAGACACTATTTATTATAAGAGATTGTGCGTCCTTTTTTACTCCCCGCCACCAGCCTAGGACGAGGGCCACATGAATGCTGGGGACCCCAACATGTGTACGTTTCAGTCAGTGCGGGCCGATGCGGCCTTGGAGGCTCTTCACGTGATCTTCTTCCGTTCGCAAATCGACGCTCGCATGTGGGCGCACTGAACTCACGTGGCGATTGGAAACTCCCCCGGATTCTCTCAATCTGCATGATGGCTCCGAGTGCTGTCACGATGCACGTGCGTGTGCTTAATGCTTACACTGCATGTGGCCATCCTAAGGAGCAGACCTAAGCCCTAATTTCGTCCCAAAGTATGTGCCAAACCCAAGAGCTAATAATACGTACAAAAGAGACCAAATCTCAGTAGCTGTTTTGTCTTTGCCTTGGACTAATCATCTGGAGTAACTCTGTACAGCACTTGAGAAGAGGATAATGCCAACTGCTGGGCATTACTAAAACAAGATTATGAAACGGGCATGTTGACAAATTCGTCAGGGTTTCCTTACATGTTGGACTTGAATCGGCCGTTTTAAATGTTCGCTTGCAGTAGGTAAATTAAAGTCTAATTTCGGTACCGACATTCCGTGCAACACTCCCTTTTTTTGTTTTCTAGTAAATCAGATCAAGGATTTATAGGTTATTACTAATGATTTGAGATTCGTCGAAATGCTTACGAAAATACCATATTATAGATAATTTTTACTCCTATACTCGACGTTAGCCTTTTGGAAATAAGCATCTCATTCTAGCTTTTTCTCCTCTTTCCTTAAAAAAAACCTAATCCTTAATATATTAAGATTGATATTTAACTTTTTTTACACTGAAAAATGTGAAGATTCTTATTAAATGCTAATTATGGCTCATTGACATAAAATGGAAAGAAGCCACAAAAAAACCTCAAATTATGTTCACTGTGACACATTTATATTAAGCTTCTTTTTCTTCTTTTTTTTTGCAATATTGAAAATCTTAAATTATGCCCATTGTGACATATTTACCCTAAACTTTTTCTTTTACCCTCCATTTTTAGTTAGATGATTTTTTGTCAAAATAACATCATTTTTATTTCACCTAATCCACAAGGACACCATGTCAATATTGTTTGCTTTCTAACATTCATGTAGGCTGATTTTTAACGTTTTTCATTGACAAAACTTGAAAGAAGGGTAAATGAGTCATGCAAATACAAGGGAAGGATTTATTGTGTCAAAAAGTTTAGGATAAGTATGTAATAGTATGCATAATTTAGAGTTTTTGATGGCTTTTGTCCTACTTAAAATGTTGATTTTGACATTCGTCATGACGCTGTGTAGGTATATCGTGTATTACTCTAGGTATAATCTTTTTCCTGAAGCACAAAGCATTAGACGCAAATGTCACAGCCCGAAAGAATCGATCGGCCCGTAACACAAAGCTCTCTAAGAACTTGTCTGGATCGACTTATTGTTACAATATTTTGCTTGATAATAAATCTAGCAACGCTTGTACTTCGGTTATCTTTAACCCGAGACATCTAAAATTTTCACCGCATAGGGATATCAATGTATAGATTCACTACCACCCGTGGTGGTGGCGTAGGTGGTTGAGCGAGGAACTTTTCACGAGAGCCCCGAGTTCAATCCACGGCGTCGTCGTTCTTCGATCTTAGCCGCGTCTTACCCAGGGGCACGTGGGTGGTGGGTTCTCACGTGTCTCCCAGGGGTTTCTCTCCGCTGCGAAGCGGCAGCGAGCGGAGGTTCGCTCGGCCACCAAAAAAAAAAAAAAAAAACGTATAGATTCACTACAATCTTTCAAATATTTTTTAATTCTAAAATATTGATATTTCACGGAAAAAGTAAAAAAAGTCATTTTTTATTTGGGTTGAATCCCGAAATACCAAGCTTTACGCCAATGCCTAATCATATCACCGATTCTCCCGCTGGATCTCCAGATCGACAAGTCAAAGAAGAGGAGGGCACGTTACCATCAAAAAGCATCCTGTCCACGAACTGCAATCTGTAAGGGTTTGGTCAATGGAGATTTGAGATCTCACCAACTCGGATTAGCTTACTCACGACGGCAGGAGAAGAGATAGAGGAAGAACATAAAACGAGATCTTGAAGTTTTCAATTAAACAATTACTGTCGAGCGGTGATGCGCAAGGCGATGCACAGCGATGCACAGCTTGCGCATCGACCGCAGTTTTGTTTAAAACTATCATGGGCTAAGATTGATGTCAATATTGTTTATAAAGAAAAATAAAGGGGGAGGGGGGCAATTTAATAATTTGAATATCTCGAGGAAATGAATACGTGAGTCGGGAAGGCCGCTCTTGCAATTAGTCTTTTGGAACATCTTACATCACATCACACCTGTGGCTTTGGAAAAAATCGACAGCTGTTAGGCAGATTTTGTTCAATCGATGGACCCATCTTTTCATTAGAGTGGATGAACCTACTCTGCAATCCTTGACCAAAGTAACATCCGTTGGACCACATTGCTATGACGCGCGTTTTTGCTAAATTGGTCATGTGCTTCTCGAGCTACATTCTCCTCATCTCGAATATGCAATTTTTGGTCATGCACATTTATGGGATTGCTATTTGCGCAATGGTAATAGCCCATAATGTCAAATAATAAATATGAGCCGCGCAAAAAGGGGGGGAAAAGGGACAATAGTAAGAATACAATCGAACGGGAGACACATTTGTCAAATAAAGGAGTTCCCTGAGGTTGATTATTGGAAGACCTTTTGACGGCCAAGTTAGGGCTGAGATAACATTACAGCGAGGGCGTTGTTTCCGTATTGTTTGTACTTAGATAACCTGAAATTTCTTCTTGTTCTGAAATGTGGGATTGTGAGGGAGCTTTTTCGATAGTGGACGAAACGGACTTCGGTCTCCCCATTCCTTTTTCATTAAAGATTCGGATCATGGGGTTTGAACCATGTTACTACTTACTACCCTCTCCTAGGCTCCAGGTCGTTCCTCTTTGGAACAAGCCTGGCCCCGTGTCCGCTAGGAAGCCTACTTCCCTTTCACGCCCATTGTTAGACTATGCCAAGAGGCCGCATCAACTATCACCAGGTCTACATCAAATTGGTGTTATCAACATCAAAATTGGAAGTGCTAATATTTAATTTTGACGCCATGTTAGAGTCTGCAGAAGAGATATTTTCTTCATACAGTCTGGGGCAAGACATATTTTATAGTTCTCTATATGAACATTATTTACGTTTAAGAACGTGACATATCCGAGAAAATAAATGAAATCATTGTAAATATTTGCTAAAATCAGCGGGTTAATAGATGAGGTATCCTCAAATTCACGCCCCGACGTAAGCTAAGGGTACCCATCATGCCAAGATCCAATGTTTCCACATTACTTCCTCTATAATCTTTAAAAAACTTCTGACTTTTCATAAATTAGTAGGTATTTATCCAACGCATGCGGCTGAGGACTCCTGGTTCATGCAGAAAAGTTTGGAACAACCTAAAAAAGGCATTTTTTATATCTTTAACCATGTTCTGTTTTGACCAAAAAAGAAGTTCTATTTTAATTTCTTTTTTGGGTTTCTTGCTTTCTCCTTTTTGGATATCTTCGCTTCACGTCCTCCATTGCAAAGAAACAAAATGGATAAGGGAAGCCAGCTCTGTCTGAACTGGAAACTCCACCACAGATTCTTGAAGACACGGTCCTCCCCAAAGCCCTCAAATTCATCTCCTGTTCTTTCCCTTTTTCTCTGAACATTTCTCAAGTTTCTCAGCCCCCTCCAACTCCAACAAAGAAGAAACAAAAAGGGCGGAGATACATGTCGATTGGGAGGGTTCGAAGACGCGTTGAATTATTGTCCGGAGGAAAGGCGGTGAGTAAAAAAATGGCAACTTTGACGAATAGTATCGCCTTTTTTACGCCCATTGATGTGTGATTAGGAACCTCGAAAGATGAGAATACCCCTAACCTTTTTCTTTTCTTATAATCTCGTAACAGCAACATGGACATCAAAAGTAAAAATTATTCTTTTTTTTTTCCAGAAGAGAGAGAGAGGGGAGAAGGTGGGGTGCAGAGGAAATTCAGGCTGGTCAGTCTCCCGTGAAATCTCACCGCCCTTGGACCCTCATCTTCTCCTCTGTTAATTTAGACCAAATCCTCTCTCCTTATTTAGAGGAGATGCAAGGATGATAACTTGGACTAACAATAAATGTGCCAAAAAGAAACAAGGCACTTAAATCCAATCACAGCCCATTCTCTTTCTCTCTCATTTACCCCCTATACAACCTTTTGCTAAAATTATATTCTTTCCCCTCTGTTCCTGCCATTTCTCTCACCAGTCACCAGTCACCACTCTCCCTCCTCCTGTAATGACGGAAAGACAGAGCCGAAAAAGAGAGAGGGGAGAAAAAAAAGACATCTTTTTATGAGGCGATGATACCATTATAGTTCTTTATTCTCATAGCAAAGGAAGGCGCTTTCTCTTCGTTTTTTTCTCCGTTGTTTTTCTTGCTTTCCTAACCTCTCCCATGGTTCCTGGGTTCCGCTGAAAGATCCTTCCTTCGCCATGAAGTAAAAACGAGAAGGGTGGCCCCGAGCTCCGAAGCCTCCAATGCCCGTTTCGATTTGAATATTGAACGTCTCGGGAGTGTCCGTTGCTGAGAATCTTTTCCAGGTGGGTGGCCTCTTGTCCCATTTTTCCTGGTCTTCAGATTATTGGGTTCTGCCATGTAGAGCTCTCTTGAGATGTTTTCTGCTGGTTTGACATGGATCCGGTGGAGGTGGTGCTTGCAGAGGGGTGAGAGAGAGAGAGAGAGAGAGAGAGAGAGTTTTGTCTTTTTCCTTCATTTATTTTTGTTTAAAATAGGTAAAGGTTAAGCCTTTGACAGGCAACCATCCCCTTGGAGTTTCAAATAGGTGGTCTGGTCTATTATTTGCTTGAAAGTGCAACTTTTTTCCCCTCTTTGTCTATTGCATTTTAGATTTCTCTGGCGTTTTGGGGGGTTTCTTCTTTCCCTTGAGACTGCTTCTGAGTCGAGAAAATTTCTTCCTTTTCAAGTCAAAAACTAGTTGTTGGTGGCATGCCATTCATCTGTGAGTACTCTGTACCTTCTCTTACGTTTCCGTGTTCTGTTCCCCCTGTTTGATGGCCATCTTCTGCTAGGTTTGCTAAATCCATCGGCACCGGAAGTCGACCACTGGACAATATGCTTTATTTTAAATTCTACAAACTTCATTTCTGAGCAATCGTTTTGCCTTTCTTCTTAATTCGACCCCGATTATCATGGTTGATGTTAGAAGCAGAAGATATAGCGACGAGTTAAAGAAGCTGGCTCATCTATAAGTGAGAATGTTTTTCGGGCTAGTTTTAGGCTTTAGACACAGTGTTTTAAGTTTTCTAAACCAACCTGGTTTCCTAGCTGACGTTATTGAGTCTAATATTCGTTTCTTTCTCGGAGTTTCTGCAGAGATCATAAAGAACCATACCAATGGCCAAGGAATACAGTGGATCGCCAAAGCATCATCACATCGAATCTAAGAAGAAACGTCTCACCTATGTATTTTGCGTTAGCGGTCTATGCGTGTTGTTCTACGTTTTGGGAGCATGGCAGAGCACGCCTGTCCCAAACAATCAGTCCGAAGCCTATACCAGAATTAAGTGTGATGCCGACAACCCTAATGCAGGCGATGGCCAGTCCACCAAACTCTCTTCGTCTTCAGAGTCAGTCTCGTTGGACTTCCAAAGCCACCATCAGGTCGCCATCAATGACTCCGATACTGTGGAGACGATTCCTGCATGTGATATGGCCCACAGTGAATACACTCCTTGCCAAGATCCACAGAGGGGGAGGAAGTTCGATAGGAATATGCTGAAGTACCGAGAACGGCATTGCCCCAAGAAAGACGAGTTACTAAAGTGTTTAATTCCTGCTCCACCAAGGTATAAGACCCCTTTCAAATGGCCTCAGAGCCGAGACTATGCGTGGTATGACAATATACCTCACAGAGAGCTCAGCATCGAGAAGGCTGTGCAGAATTGGATCCAAGTTGAGGGCGATCGGTTCAGATTTCCTGGAGGAGGAACCATGTTTCCTCGAGGTGCTGATGCGTATATAGATGATATTAATGAGCTGATACCTCTTACGAGCGGAAAAATTAGAACTGCAATTGATACGGGCTGCGGGGTAAGTGATCTGATATCTCTGGAAGTGTAGTTTCATGTTCTGGTTCTGTTCTGCCTTCTGTTCTGCCTTCTGTTCTGCAGAAAGTTGAGGACAGTGTTGACTGCAAATTTCGGGATTGTGCCTTTTGGATTCTCATCAATTTCTTATTCTCCAGAAATGAGGATGTAGTTGCTAATGTGATGTAGTCTTGGGCTTGGTCAGGTTGCTAGTTGGGGTGCTTACCTGCTGAAGAGAAATATCGTAACAATGTCTTTTGCCCCAAGGGATACTCATGAGGCGCAGGTCCAGTTTGCTCTGGAGCGAGGAGTGCCGGCCATGATTGGGATCATGGCTTCCCAAAGAATTCCTTACCCAGCCAGAGCATTTGACATGGCGCATTGCTCCCGCTGCTTGATTCCTTGGGGCAAGTATGGTAAGCATTTTGTTTTTCATATCTTGATCCATAAAAATCTGTGATCGAATTACTTTCCATGTGGAACCAATCATCTAGGATGGAATATTTGTTGCATACACATGAACTGGCCTTTGATTCTCATCTGTTCATGCCTTTTCTTATGTGGTCATACTCTAATTATTCTTTGCTTGGAGTCGTCTGCAGATGGACTCTATCTAATTGAAGTGGACAGGGTGCTGAGGCCCGGTGGTTATTGGATCCTTTCTGGCCCCCCAATCCGCTGGAGAAAGTACTGGAGAGGTTGGGAAAGAACACAAGAAGACTTGAAGCAAGAGCAAGACTCAATAGAGGATGTCGCCAAGCGCCTATGCTGGAAGAAGGTGGTTGAAAAGAATGATCTTGCGATTTGGCAAAAGCCTATCAACCACTTTGAGTGCATCAAGAGCCGGAGCGTTTATAAAACTCCTCACATATGCAAGGCGGACAACCCCGACACCGCTTGGTACTCACCGTCACCATCTTTTCCTCCAACCAGAAAGCCCATTTGTTATTTTCAAATGGTAACATGTTCACGGATAACTTTCTAATTTTGCGGTCTCTGTGCCTTACAGGTACAGAGATATGGAAACTTGCATAACCCCGTTGCCAGAAGTTAGCAGCTCAGACGAAGTAGCTGGCGGTGCAGTGGAGACATGGCCAGAACGCGCCTTTGCTGTCCCCCCTAGAGTAAGCAGCGGCTCAATCCCAGGAATCACTGCTCAGAAATACAAGGAGGATAATGAAATATGGAAGGACCGGGTGTCACACTACAAGCGGATAATTAGTCCTCTAACGCAAGGACGATACCGCAATGTTATGGACATGAATGCTAACCTCGGTGGATTTGCAGCTGCGCTAGTTAAATATCCTGTGTGGGTCATGAATGTGGTGCCCGCGAACACTAACCACGACACTCTCGGCGCAATCTACGAGCGTGGTTTTATTGGCACCTACCAGGACTGGTGCGAGTCGTTTTCAACATACCCGAGAACATATGATCTCATCCATGCCGGCGGCGTTTTCAGTATCTATCAGGACAGGTAAAGCATCGTGATCGACACTTTGTCATAACATTATTTGATACCTGGCCTGAAGTGGCCTTTCTGCTTGCTTTCTTAAGGTGTGACATAACATACATCCTGCTGGAGATGGACCGGATCTTGAGGCCTGAAGGAACTGTTATATTCCGGGACACGGTTGAAGTCCTTGTAAAGATCAAGAGTATAACAGATGGAATGAGATGGAAGAGCCAGATCATGGACCACGAAAGCGGACCCTTCAATCCCGAGAAGATCCTTGTTGCTGTGAAAACTTACTGGACCGGCAAATCCTCGCAGAAACAGCTCTAGCAGGCATTGTTGTACTATACATGTGATTATTGGCTTGGAGTTCATCGGGGCTCTTCTTTCCCTCTCTCTTCTAGAATTCTTGTTGTGACAACTCTAGATTTTGTTGGTAAAAACAGCCAATGCCTTCTGATGGCACAAAATCAGATAGTTTTGTATGCTATGGAGAAACTTGAAATGATAAGGTATGTGTCAGTTGGTGCCTTTTCTTCGCTTCGTCATTGGCACTATTACATTTATCATCAGCTTTTTGCTTAGTGAAAATGCTTTATGTCCATGTTGTGGGTTGCAGTTCGCCTGGAATATGTAGGTTTCCGACATCGCATTCTACTTCGTGCATATGTTTCGCAATTGTTTCCTGTCATTTGCCAAGAATGTATCGTGGAATTACAAGGTCCTTATTGATGATTTTCCGCATTTGCGACTTAGGTACCTTGGCTCATCCATCTTTGTAAGGACGAGGTATCTTCGTTGCCTACGCAATGCTTGCTGCACGATGGGAAGATGTGTTTAATGAAGATCCTTGGCATATTAATAGAATGTGACTTGAGTTGGATCTGCAGGTCGACCATCTGAACCAAATATTCTGTAATCTGATCAATTCTAAGAGGAGCACTTTCATTGTCTGTTCATATTCCATCTGGAAATTTGAAATTTATCTTGTCAAAACTGGTTTTTTAATTTTTGGAATTTGGAACTTATCCTATGTACTATGAATTATCTACTTTGTTAATCGTTTCAAGGTCTACTCGAGAACCAATAAATTTCTTTCTTTTTTCTTAGTTTCATTTTTTTTTTTTTTATGTTTCATTTTATGTTGAGCAAAATGAAGGTGAATGCAATAACAATAACAACAATCCATTAAAAAATGAACGTGTAAAATAAAATAAATAATAAGAAGTTCAAAACATGTAACTACGGTTCATCAATTCTTGGTCTCGATTGATTCTTTGGTTCCCAATTCGGTTTTTACCCAAGAATCGAAAGTCAAATTGTACATTAGTGGTTCTAATATGAACTTGGAACCCTATTAATTTTCACTTTTATCATGAACTCATGTTAACGCCCAATTAATTATGGATATAAAAAGTAATTACTGTTCAAACTGAACATTTTGATCATGGGGTTGAGATTTCTATGGCAAAGTCCGGGCAGATTGACGGCATCGATGGTTCCTAAACTCTGTCAATCAATGCAGTTTTTCTGACTAAGGTTGTCTCTCCAACGTTCAGAAGGTTCTCCTTTCTGGTGATTGATGCAATTAGTAGTTGTAATTGTAATGATTGGAAGTAAGGAAGGGAGTGCACCGCATCAACTTGTCCAAATCGTTCCCTCCCACACGTCTCTGTCCTGCTCCTCTGTTTTTTCCTCTGTTTTTTTTTTCTTTTTTACTTTTTTTACCTTCCGTTGTACCTGTTTCTCCTTTTTTTCAGTTCCGTTTTTTTTTCCTTCTTCTTTTATGTTTCATTTTAAATTAAGTAAAATAAAAGTACACGCAATAATAATAACAACAGTCCAAAAAAATATGAACATGTAAAATAAAATAAATAACAAAAAATTCAAAGCACACAACTACAGTTCATCTTCTACTCCTGGTTTCGATTGATTCTCAGTTTGGTTTTTACCCAAGAATCAAGAGTCGAATTGCACGATAGTGGTTCTGATTTTTTTCTTTCAACCAGGAGCAAGACTAGTGACCGTAAGAACTTGAAACGGAACTAGCTTCTAATTTTATCCTGAATTCATGCTCACGCCTAACTAATTAGGCACACAAAAAGTAATTCCTATTCAAATTCAACATTTCGATCATGAGCGTGGAATTTCTCCGGCAAAGTCCGGGCAGATTGGCGGCGCCGATCGTTCCTGAATTCTGCCAATCAATGCCATTTTTTTCTGATTAAGGTCGTCTCTCCAACATCCAGAGGTTCTGCTTCCTGGTGATGATGCAATTAGTAGTCGTAATTGTAATGATTGGATGGAAGGAAGGAAGGAAGGGAGGGAGGGAGTGCACCTTATCGACTTCTCCAAATCGTTCCCTTCCACACGTCTCTGTCCTGCTCCTCTGTTTTTTGACTCTGTTTTTTTTCTTACTTTTTTTTTTTTTTTTTTTACACCTTCCATTGTAACTGTTTCTGCTTTGACTCTCTCTGTCCTTCTCTCTGATGCAGACAGGACAGGACACCGCTGCCACGTGGCCGACGCGCGTGCCTCCATCGATGCAATCTCCCGCCTCGCATTCCGCACGTACTCCGGACAACGCGCACGCGCGGTGGGGGGGGGACGTAACCGGTGGCGATCTCTCTCCGAGCGGAACATAACGGTCGCGGTCGATGGCGGACGGCGGCGGCGGCGGCGACGGAGGCGGGGGGGCGGCGGCGAGGAGGCCGGAGGAGGAGGAGGAGGGGGCGCGGATGGAGGAGGAGGTGCGGCGGGCGGTGGAGCAGGCGAAGGAGCTCCAGGACGCCGCCGCCGCGCACGTCGCCGCCGCGTCGAGCGAGGAGGGCTCGATCCGGCAGCGCACGCTCGCGCTCGACTCGTCCATCCGCCGCCTCCGGGCCTCCGTCGGCGCCCAGGCGGGCGGCGGGCTGCTGGACCCGAAGCTCGCGGAGAGGCTCGATGAGGAGCTGCAGCGGGCCGGGTGCATCGTCGCCGACGGGGACGCGTCGTCGTTCCTTCCGGCGAAAGCTCAAGGTGCGTGATCTCGGCTCGTCCCCCTTTCCTCTGCCGCCGCCGGTTTCGTTGTCCCTGTCGTTTACGTGCTTTGTCTGTTTTGTGGTGGTGATGGCGGGACCGCCACGGCGGACAGGCGGCTTCGTGAGGATGTTCCTGGGCCCGATCAACGTGCGCGCCTCGAGGAAAGAGGTGCAGCTGAAAGTCAAGGAGGAGTATAACAGCTACAGAGTAATGTTCCTGTTTCAGTTCCAGAACTCTGTTGTCCTTATGCAGAGTATTTGGCTTCTTGTTCTTGTTGTTTCCTGGAGATCGGAATTGGCTCGATTCGAATGATTCATCGCTGGCGCTATCCGTAATGGTTTGTTTTTTCCTGGACTGAGTATTCTAGATGGACACACTTGGTAATGATTTACTTTTGTTACTGGGGAGTTGCCGCCTCGCCGCCGTATCAACAGAAGTTAGAGAGCTTTGTATTCTCGCAGAGTTCCTGGCAATTTCTTCATAACAAGCTCATTTCAATATACTTTATCATGTCATCTGAGCTAGCTAAGCTACTTAATGTATGAATCAGAATTTGAAAAGAGGGAAATTCCATTGAGTAACTTCATCCTCTTTGCCGCAGCTTGTTTAATCGAAGTAGGTTAGACTCCACTTGACTTTCAATGAAGGATTTTTTGGCCTGCAAAACTGGATAAATGTTTGGCAGGCCGATTGCATATATAGGTGTTTGCTAGATACATGTGATTATTGCCTAAATTAATTGTCCTAGGGGAATGTTACATGAAGCAACCTGAGTCTGTTCTATCTATCAGCATTCTTTGTAGTCACATGTAACAATTCTAATTGCACATTACTTAATCTTGCACCTATTTTATATTCTGAAATAGTGGGGAGTTGCATAATTTGCGTTCACTCATTTCATAGTCTGTTTGGAACAGGATAGAACTGCTCTCCTCTTTCTCATTTTCCCATCAGCACTTCTAGTGTTGAGATCTTGGCTGTGGAATGGATGTTTTCCAGCATTTCCTGTTCAGCTGTACCAGGTACTGCTTTACATGTTTCTCAAACAGTTTGAAGGTTTGTGTATATTTGTATAAATAGGGCATAACTTATCATGGGTATATGCATGCCAGGCATGGCTGTTAGTCCTCTACACTGGTTTGGCTTTGAGAGAAAACATACTAAGCATCAATGGAAGTGACATTAGGCCCTGGTGAGTGAAGAATATTCTTGTTGCCACTGAGCTCCTCTGCAGTTCTACCTATCTTTCGACATGCATTAAGGTCCAAGGAGAATTGATTAAGTACTCCGTGAATTATGCTTTCTTCTAAGATGAACTTTATGCGTAACTACTGGACTTTGAGTTGTTGTTGGTTTCAAAGGAAGATATTTGTGGAATGATCTTTCTAAGAGCTGGAGAGTCGTACTTTGTGGAACAATTAGAAGAGTAATAAGGCCATGACGATGGCAATAAGGAAGGCGATCTCACTAAACTTTCTTACATAGTGAAATTTCTGCAGTCCATCTTTAACGGTGCCCAATATTAAATGTCGATCTTCTCAGTCATTGTTCTAGCCAAGAAGAATCTCAGGTTGAGAAGTGCTAAATTGGATGGTATTTTTGAGAAACTAACTCACCCACCCAATAAAATAAAATAAAAGAGAAGTAGAAATAAAATCATTGGTGTTCCACTTCTCTGTTTTTCATCCTTAGCAATTTTCTCAGTAGCTAACTAGAGAAACTAGAGATGACCCTTAAGATCACCGCAGAACTACTCCTAAGAAATCTAGAGTAATTTATCCAGCAGAATCCATGTAGCTTACCTTAGTGCATGTACTGTGCCATCTTGTGGAGAAAGAGGTGGTCAATGTTGTGATTTGTTGTTATTTTAGTAAAACCAAACAGCGATAGGAAAAGACATTCGCAATTGGCTCTACCCATAATAAAATCCAAGTCACGTTTTATTCTCTAGCTGATATTTACCAATCACAATTTTCTTTTGCGGACAATTACTATAAGTGATTATGGTTAAAGCTAGCTAAGTAGCTTTCATTCTGCTTGGGTGTTAGGATTTTCACTTACATCTTGGCAAATGAGAAGGACCCGGGACCGAGGAGGGGGGTGTGGGGGTGGGGGGAGAGAGAGAGAGATTAACTGAGCAAGTGTTTGCATCTTCGTGTTCCATTTTTCTGAATCTTTCTTCTGAAATCTATTGGCAGTGGTACAGTTTGATGATAATGTGGAAGCACGTCTATATTTTGTCTCTATTATCCTTGAGAGATACAGAGATAAAGTTACTGAGTTATCATCTTCAGGTGGATATATCATCACTACGGTGCAATGATTATGGCCCTTGTCAGCTTAACATGGGAGATAAAAGGACAACCAAACTGTGCTCAAAAGCAGGTCGGTTTTGCTGCAGTACCAGCAATTGACTTGCTCTACATTTGGGTCTAATTAGATGAATCCTGTGCAGAGAGGTGTACAACTTTTCCTTCAATGGGCTATAATGCAAGGAGTTGCTATGCTTCTCCAGAATAGATATCAACGCCAGAGACTTTACACTCGCATTGCACTGGGCAAGGTGTCATAATTCTTCTTATAGAAGAGGACTATGATTGCTGTGGTTAAATGATGTTAACATGGAATAGTTCTCGTATGATTCTCTGTTTATTTTTTTGTTTTTGATAAGTCTTATGGTTCTTTATGAATTGATTGCAGACATTGCACTTTTCTTTCCTTGAGATATAGATTGCCATTGCATAGTCATGAACAACATTTAAAAAACATAAGCACCTCTGATGGTGACTACTCTTCATCTTGTGCTCATTACAGGCTAAGAGAATGGATGTCGTCTGGGGAGAAACTGCAGGCGTGGATGGCCAATTATGGCTTCTTTGTCCTATACTTTTCATTATGCAGGTAATCCACTCGAAATATAAGTTGGGTAGGCGTGTGGGCAATATTTACTGATGCTCTAAAGTTGTCGAATGCAGTGAGCACAGAATTTGAACTAAAAAAGCAGTTTCTGTATTACTAACCATTGCTTGTTGCAAGACTTTGTAATAAGCATTAAGTGAGATGTATTTCTAGGTCTGTCGCCAATGTGGACTTTTCATTCGGCGGTCTAGATGCAACAAATCGTCATGGTACTAATCACCTCATTAAAAGGCTGGCCTACTCAAATTATGTTTGGCGAAGTCATTTGCATGTCTAACTCAAAAACCTTATCCGGGACCGATGCACGAGATTTACTTTTATAAGAGACGGTGAATCATATGGGAATTCGCCGAGCTAAGATGCGTCCGCCATTCTTGACTTCTAGGGTTTTGAGGCATATGTGGGGTTCCTGCTGCTCCGAACTGCATTGGTTGGGGTAGTTCCTGAATGGCAGGTAACATGCTTTTTATCACTGTCCCGTGTGTCAACACCGAGTCATCCACTTGTCTGTGTTTGCTAATGGACAATTGAAAATGAGCTTGGCAGGTGGTATTCTGTGGGATCCTGCTGGTTCTGATGGCCGTCGGGAACTTCGCGTACACAGTACAGACTCTGATGGCTAAGTCGAGGTTCAAGGCAAAGATGAAGAGTGAACGGAGAGCAAGCAGGAGCTTAGATTAGGCGCCTTGAGCTAGTATGATCTTTACGAAGCTCCCTGATCGTCTTTTCGCATTCTCTCCCCCCTTCATGTATTCGTTTCTGGTAGTTACCTGAATCTTCCTCTAAATAATAACAGAGGCTCTCTCTTGACCAAATGATTCAGTTCATCTTTTTCCTTGTTTAGGACACGCTAGGCTAACTTCAGATATCAACAGCAAAAATGGCAAAAGAACGAATCATATCCTTAGTCAGACCGTATATCAACAAGTTGAAAGTCCCTCTTTTAAGAACAGACTGAATCATCACACCTCGTTGTAACCTCCCTACTGCATTCGTCATGCAATTCGAATTACGCCTCTTCTTCGTGGCAAGAGAAGAGCATCATGCCTGCAGCTTGGAGATGCACTCCCTCGGAGATCTATATCTTCCGCTAACCCTCAGGTCGGCACAAAAATGTTACACCTTCATACCTGAATGGCCTGTAATGGCGTTTATGAGCTTTAAACAGACAACATCCTCAGATATCCACTAGAGGCCCCAATTTTTGCAAAGGCTCTTGACGGTCCAAATGGCGTGGCATGGTTAGAATAGGAAAGTTCATAGGCTGGCAGGAAATGATGACTTATTCCCTGGTATGAAGCTAAAAAAGTTTGCAATACCTACACAAGTATCTACATCAGAGACGTTAATCAGTAAACAAAAAGACGAAAATAGGAGAACAAAGAGCTTATTGTGTTCTAAGGCCAGGGTCGGAGGGAGGGAGGGAGGAACCAGGCGAGAAACAAAAAATTAGATCACTGTTATTGTGTTCCGATGGGAAAAAGGTACGAAGGAGAGTATTGTGTTCTAAGGCCATCGTAGGCTTGGTTTAACTCGATGTACAGCTCTTAACTCAGTCACACACGGGTGGACGAAGGAGATTACCACCTGGTTCAAGACCAGCAAAAGCAAACACAAACAGCTAAATCTAGCCAAAACAGATCTATGGCGAATGCCGTAATAACTGGTTCTAGTCAACTCCTAACACACACATTACCAAAATTAGAGGACCAAGAAGGGCCAGCAACATATAGTCAATGAAAGAGGGTCGATAAGCAACAACTTGTCTGCAATGTAAGAATACATGCATCCAGAGGAATCTTACGACGACAACAAGAAGTTGAAAAAAATTGCACATTCATTAATAAGCATGATTTGAACTGTTTAGCATGGATCAGCTTACATTATACAGCAGTAGTAAGTCCTGAATCTTCCAATGCTTCTATAATATACTGATATTCAGTCACAAGTGCTCGACAAGCCCATGCAGAAGGGCCAGTCACTTTTTCTAATCCTGCATCCACAATTAGGGTTCCAGTAACATGTCTACGCACTGGGAAGTAGGAAGTTGTCAAGAGGTAGCATCTAATCACTTTTTCCACTGAAGGCACCCACAACCAACACCCTCCACACCAGAGAAAAACTATCTAGTAAGGAAAGGATACTATCTAGTATTTGCCTCAATTGGTCGAAGTGCATTTATCCTGCATTAATATTTCTTGCAATCTAAATTCAACCGAAAAACTAATCACCAGATAACAAATCAATTTTTCTCAAAAGTATCAACCTCTGGGAAAAGCAATGAAGGCAGTATTTTAGCTACTCCAAATTCTCAGCAAAATCTACTTTCTGATTTCTTTCGTAACATTACCATCTAGCTCAAAAGTACCTCATCGGTCAAACTATGGTTAGTAAATGGAAGTGCCTGTATATAGCCAGCACAATTTGGTCCTACTTACTTTGCTTACTTCCTACATTTGTCAAATGGAAAAACCAGGGTCAAATATCCAAGAAATTCTCATTGCAACTTTCTAGCCAGTTTGCATCTGGGTTTCTACAATTATTTCCCAACCATTGGACCATCATGAAAAAGGAAAACATTCCTTGTCTATGTATATGCTTTCAAGGCCACATAAATTCTGTCGAGGCACAAACACCAGTAACAAAGAAGATGACAATGTATTCCCCCAAGCACCCTTTTACTGGAAAATGACTATTAACAACAAAGAATCTCAGAAATATATATAGCTGGAAGCTAACATTGCTAATTTTGGCATTCTATCTATCATACCAACAGTGAAATTCAATTTCGAAATGCTAAATCTTCATTCATCATTGTAAAACCTTCTTAGCAAAATGAAGGCAAAGAATGTAATCCGGAGATAAGTGTTCGCACAACCATCTTCAACTCAATCAACTTAACTGCATAGAACAAATGGGCCTCCTACATGGACTGCACCTTGCATAATCAGTTAATCAACAGACCAGAAGTCAGTAATTGTTAATCCATGAAAAGTCAGAGGCAGTTGAATCTCTGGAAGGTCATTATAGGATCTGGCTTCTCTACTCAATTCTTCAACTCAACAAGAGATTCCTGGACCAAGCACCACCATAGACGAGTCACACATTATCAAATGACGGAATGAAAAGCTCCGCTCTCACATTGGCCCACAGTTAAACTGAGAGTGTCGCCCATAATTTGGTCTGTCTGGCAACATAATCGACGCGGTACCTGTCCAGGAACGTTTTAGAATGCAACATTAGCAGCAAAATACAAACAAGGAACCACTGAATTTCCACCAGTAGTTTAAGAAGGGAAAAGGAAAACACACCAGATGCCAATTCTTTTCTGGTGGATAACTTGTGACCTTGATAATCTGCACATTACGCAGGGGGGGTGACCGCAGAAAGCAGAACACTCTTCTTTTCAGATCATTTATTCCTCTTTCTTGCGAATATGTGCCCACCATAGCATCCCCTCTTCTTTCTACATCTTTCAAATGAAACAGAATTGGTTTTTTGCAGAGGGACCTTAACGAGACCCTAGTATCCAAGTCAAACTCACTACTGTGACTGATCGTATTCCAGGCGATGTAAGTCTGCTCCGACCGCTCCAATTCACGGGGATACACAATGTTTGGGAACACTTGAACAGCGTAACCCAGTGACACTGAAAATGTGAGACGATGTGCCTGGTCATAACAGATCGATCGCTGCAAAAAGCTCCTAGGTTCTAACTTCATAGCCTTCGTAAATAGCTTCAAGCTCTCCAAAGAGCTCAACCCTGGATAGAATGGATCCACAGCTTCCAAATGGTGAATCGAGACAAAGGGTGCAATTGGATGAGACGACAGAAGACCGTGTGCATTACCATGGATATCCCACTGCCAGAACATCAAACATTACTCTAAGTCGGCTAGATTTTCAAGTGAATTCAAACTCCATCACATGAAACAACTAAATTATCCTCCTCTAAACGAATTGAGTGAAGTAAAAAACCTGGTGGAAGCCGCTTTCCCTCGTCAGGGGAACGCCAATTTCGGAAATGCAGGCATGAAGCCTATCATCACTCCCATACAGCTTGGGGTACCTCTCCAGACATTCATCCTGAATTTTCGACAATGCCTCGGCCAATGCATAGCTAATCGCAATCCCGCCGCCACCAAACGCCATATTGTGGCTAAAGTAAGTGTTCGCCGAGTGACTCTCCGAGGGAGCGCCGATGTAAACCATCTCAGACCAATCATACTTGCTAAGAACAGCTACGAGGTTATCGACATTGAAGATGGTGTCGTCGTCTCCCAGGACAAACCACCGCACGTCCGGCAAGCCCAGGCGGAAGCTCTCCCCCACGACACGGGCGATCCGGAGGCCAGAGGGGTGGCCGGTAGGGTTCGTGTAGCGGAAGCGAGAGATGTCCTCCGAGACCATGATGGGAGGCAGCGAATCGTCGTCGTGCGGCACCTGCTCGTCCAGCCACACGTGGCCGCGCATTTCCTCGGGTCGCCACCAGAGCCTCACGTACTCCTTCCGGCGCGTCCACAACTGCGACGATCCGGCGATCCCGAAGAGTATGTGGTGCAGCATTAACTCCTCCGCGATCGGCCTCGCTCCCGAGAAGCTGCCGTTGCGGGACGCCGGAGGCGGCGGCGGCGAAGGATGCGAAGGAGGCGCCGGGGGTGGCGGCGGCGGGGACGGGGAAGACGGGGCGGGGCGACGGCGATCGGAGGCGTAATGGCTCCGCCACGAGACGGAGCGGGGGCTGCCCTCAAAATGCGTCAGCCGGTGCCAGCACCGGGCGGTGGTCCCGGAGAACACGAGCGCGAGCCACGCGGCGGTGGAGATCACGAGCGCGGCCACCGCGACCGCCGCGGTCCCGGTGCCGCCGCCCTGGCGCCACCGGCGGCCCCCGCGCGGCCGGGCGGGGCGGCACCCGGGGCGGTGGTCCCGGGGAGACGACGGCGGCGGCGGCGGCGGGGGAGTCTGCACCTTCTTCGTCGCCATCGCCGCCAACGCTCATCTCCGGGTGGGAAGGGGTGGGGTAGCGAGGGAGAGGGGGCGACGGTCCCGCCGGGCGAGGGGAGCGCCGCCGCCGCCGTCGCCGCCGCCGGCGGCTCCGGAGACGGAGGAGAGGGACTGAGGAGGAGGAGGTTCGAGGAGAGAGAGAGAGAGAGGGGGTTAAGCGCGAGAATCGCGCTCGTTTCTCCTCGTTTTCTTGAAAAAGGAGGGAACGCGGTTTAGCGCCGGTTTTAACACACCCCGCTTCCGCTTCGCGTCGCGTCGTTTGGACGTCGGAGCCCGCCTCCGCCGCCGCCGCCGCCGCAGCTGCCGCCGCCGGGAGACGGGGTTCGAACGGGGAGCAGCGCCGCCGCCGCCGCGGCGTGTCCGGCGGGTCGAGCGAGCGAGCGAGCGAGCGAGCCGGGCACGCGCGTGTTCGGTCCTACGTGAGCTCGCTCCAGTCCGGCCGTCGGATTATATGGGACCGGGCAAGCGTTTAACGGTCGAGATGAAGTCGGGGCGTGGGGAAGGAAGCTTGCGAAGGGGGGGACATCTGGTCCGGTCTCTTTCATCGGTTTCGAAAAGCGCAAAAGTCGCGTGATTCCAATCGTGTGTGATTCTTTCTCGTTTTTTTTTTTTTTTTTTTTTTATGGAATTTGATTTGATTATGAGGGCAAAAGTGGACAAGAATATTTTAAAAACCTGCATGTGCTAAGGACCGTCGAATTCGACTTTAACGGATGCATTTTGGTCGGGCGTGCAACCCCCGACCAAAAAGACGGAATAAGGGATATAATTAATAATTAAGTTAAAAACATTTCCCTCCAACAATGTAGATTGGGAAGTTAAACACTTCCGCATATCAAGATACATATAATAATCATTCTGTTTCTCTATTTCTCTATTTTTTTATTCATGAAATAGATTTAAAATAAAAATCAATTTTGTAATACAATTTCATTGTATTTCTAAAATAATTTTTTACTCAAGAAATAGATTAAAAATAGAAATAAAAAATAAGAATGGTTTACCTTTTTGTTTTAGAACAAAAATGAAAAATAAAAATTCTTCTCATTACTCACTTTTCTAACTAATCGACTTTACACCCCATTATTGCTGACCACTACCCATCACTTGCCATCACGACCACTCGCTGCCATCCACCCGCCACTGCTCAGGAGAGAGAACCAAGAACATAAATTTTGTATCATTGTTAAACACGTATTTTCGCTAAGAAATCTGTCCAATGAATATAAATAAAGTATATATCTGACGATAAATTTATTTTTAGAACAGAACAATTATCATTCACATCCTTAAATTTCAAATTTCTTAGCAAGGCATCTTATTTGCTACAATTTTATAATTAGGCTCCTCTATGGCATGAGGTGTTTAGAAATACCTTGAAGTATCTATCTTCTTAGGTACTCCATCTCGTGATCACGTAGAATTAGTCAGACATTGAAACAGCTCCTAATTACCTCATCGTTAGCCGTTGTAGAGTAGCCCGGATTACAAAACGAACCGCACCCCTCGAATCTCTACGATTACCAACTAGATCTTTTGGATCTGGTAGCAATTCGGCCGGCGATTGGCGGCCAATCCGAACCGCATTTCCGCTAATCTCACTGGGCCTTGATTCTTGGATACAGATAACCTTTCAAGTTCATTTGCGTGGCCATTCTTTATGGGCCTTATATTTCAGAATGAAAAGCCTTATCCGTGTGGGTCCAATTTCCATCTGATAATTAATGATTTGCAAACCGTACTGACGTAGGGTCCATTTGGTTTAACTTTGGAGAAAAGCAAAGTCATTTCCTCAAGTATCTTTAAGTAAATGGGCATTTTGTAAAGGCAAGTGTATTTGGTTGTGTATATTTTGCAAAGTAACTTTAAGGTGAAAAAAAAAAGAAATAAAGAAAAGAAAAGGGAGGAGGAAATGCAGCTGGAGAGGGGAAAATCGTGGGGGAGCAGTTGGTGGCGGTGGTAGTGGCGTCGCCTAAAGTCGCGCGACCTCAAGCGAGGCTTCCGGTGGCCAGATTTGGCTGCTCACGGCGTCACCTGGTTTGCAGGCGCTAGGCGATGCCACCCGAGGTCCGCGCGACCTCAGGCCGCATTGCCTGAGGTCCACGTGACCCAGGCCACGCCACCTGAGGTCGCGCGACGCCGCCCGAGTCGCGGGTTGTGCCACCTCAGGCGGTGATCACTGGGGATGCTTGACCCCAGGCGGCGGTGGTGGCTGCCGAAGAAGTGCGACTTTTAGGCGGGGAAGAAGAAGATGAATAGTGACACGATGAACAGTGAAAGTTGCATCTCCAAAATGCCAAAGCCCAAAGCACCTCCTTCCTAACATTCAACTTTCAATATTAGGAATGCTCATATTTGGTAAATGAGCTTTCAAAAATATTTGCCAAACACAAAAAATTTCCCCCAAGGGGCTTTGGGTTTCCAAAGCTCCTTAGGAAAGTCGAACCAAACGGGATCGTGGACGGTCATCGGAGCAGAATCGACTGTTGTGCGGTTCAACCAGTAGAAACGGTCCAACCCGCCGTTTTAAATTGAGGTGAGTTAATTTCGTATATAAAATGTGCATGAGATACAGGTGGGTGGCTCATTATCAGGTGTGGAATCTTAATGTGTATCGGCAAGGCTCGAGTTCGAGTCGTGCGGCCTGAAACTTTGTAATTTATTTTCAAAATGGCGTACTGACTGAGCTTATATAAATAAATTAGTAAGAAAAATCACATAGAGGTGATCGTCCCTTGGTACGATCGCCAAACCGATTTCCGTCCCCCACGCACAAATTCGAAACTCCCCATTCGCTCGTCCTCTTTTTTTAACTTTTTACAAAGTTAAAGCTTTGGCCTTTTTTTTTTGGTCAAAAAAGATTTGGTTTTAACGGAAACACTATGAGGGGTGTACGCAACTCCTTTCGGTTCGATTTGGATGGAAAAGTAAAACGGATTGTAGTAAAATGGTCGGGGAAAAATATAAAACAACCCAACTAAAGAAAGACGGTGTGAATTTGAACCGAATCGAATTAATCGGGCGGGCATAAAAAGAATTCAAGAAAATCAGGAAGAAAGCAACGCGATCTCTTCCTTTTTCTCCTTGTCTGCTCGCCTTCTTTCCCCCTTTTTTGACTTCTTTTCCAATCTTCCCTGTTTTATTTTTCATACTCCTATCTCTCTGCTACTATAAAAATAGAAATTATAATTATAACATAAAAAAATTAATTGGTTTGGAAAGAAGTAGAACCATACCGATCCACCAATATTCAACCTGACTCGATTTATGAATTGACTTTTTAAAATTACCTCTTCAAATAAAAATGGATGTTAGATTTTAATTTGATTTGGCAGCTTGGATCGAATTATATTCAAGCTTTGAATGGTATGATTAGTCTATATTGGTCTTATAGGTTCTCGATCGGTTTCAACCACCATCGACAAAGAGTTTCAAACCGGAACAAAAGCGTTAGAAAAGTATTAAACCTATTACATTTGTGCCAATTTAGTCCAAATCTTTTGACCAAGTACCAATTCAATTAGTATCGCTACTCTTTGCTGAATATTGATGATGTGGACATCAAATGACTTATGTGATACTGTCGGGCGCTGAATATGGCAATTTTTAAATAATATTTTAGTACTTTTTTGTTTCGATTTTTAATATATTTATGTTTTTGTTTTTGTTTTTCTTCCTTTTGTTAGTGACCGATCACTAGGCAGGCTGACCTTGCCTAGGTGAGTGTCACCGTCGCCACCCTAAATGAGGCCCGACTGAGCTAGGGCAAACCCCGGCAATGGCTCTCTTGCCTAGGCCAAGACAGCCTCACCAGGTCTGAACTAGGTCGTTCAAAATTAGAAAGCACCAGAAATGTGATCGATTGCCAACGGAGAAAGTTTCCCCAACCCGAGCGAGCGGTGCAAAAGAGAAAACCCACGTTTTCCAAGTTGATAACGCCGCTCGCGTTTTCGTCAGATTATAGCTTTGAAGTTTGAACAGAAGTAGAAAGTGAGCAACCTTGCTTTGACCGACGGACCGACAATTTCGTCAGCGAGAATTAATTATCGACTAAAATCCTTTGTTTCTTTAATGTCCTAACCACTTCCTATTTGTTTTCTACTCGCCCGAAATTTTTTTATTTTTGGCTTCCTCCCCATGTTCGTAGACTCTGAGATTTCTCGTCTAGCATCGACCAACTAGTGTGTCTACATGCGTGTACGTTCCTGCCGACCACACCCTCCGAATTTTCATATAGAGATTCGATTTAATTTATCCTCTCGATATAGGCTGGTGATGGAAATGGCCCGCCTATCCACTAATAGCAAATTTCGAATGCTTTATATCGCATTAGGTCACTAGAATTTATGCTAATTGCCCCCTAGGGAGCTATGGGCATCGAGGATGAGAGAGGGTCCTAATCACGAGGGAATAACAGATATTAAAATTTGATTCATATGTCATGTTGTCCCTAAATGTTTAATTTATGCAATGAAGTTCTTAAACGTTGGCCAAATGCACAGAATCGTCCATAGACCTATAATTTATTCAATTTGACTCATGAATTATCACTACATATTTAATGTGCTTCTCATATTGTATAAAAATGTTTAAAAGTTCACGGATTATATTAAACAAATTAAAAATCAGATGGTGTTGTATATTCAATTAAAGTCCAATTATCATTAGTGTTGTTCCCCCTAATCATAGAATAGGTACAAAGTTTCATTCATGTGCACGACTCAGTGCACACACAATCACACTTTAATTTAAAGAAAGCCGAGTCAAATGGTGCCCTAACAACCCCATGATTCATGAAGACACCCTCCAATCTTAATCAAGAAGCTTTAAGGACACCACCTTCCGGCCCTTATCCCGCCTGTCCGATTCTGCCCTCCGCTGCTTCCGCTCCGTTCATGCCGCCCACCGCACGAGGGGCCCAAGAAAACCTAAAGAAAAAGACAAGAATCCAGGAAAAAACAAAGCGTCCGTGCGCGTGCTTCGGTCGTCAGAGGATTTCAGTAACAGTGCATCCGTCCGTCCGTCGATCTTCTTTGTCTCTTGGCTAGCACGCACTCCTAGTCCTCGTCTGGCCCCATCTCTCTTTCTCTCTCTCCCTCGCTCGCCAGCCTTCTTCGCTCCTTCTCTCTGAGCCGCACCAAACCACTGCCGCGAGCCCCACCGGTAGCTAGCCACCATAAAGTATACTCCATAATTCACCGACTCTGCCCTTTTAAAAAGCGACACCAACCCACGAAGGGACTTGACTCGATCCGGAACGCAGATCTGCAGCCATGGGCATCGTGAAGTTCCTCCGCTCCAAGCTGCTGAACAGGCGCCGAGCCGCCGTCCACGTTGAGGGCGGGGAGAGTTGCTCGGGACGGTGCGGCGACGCGGCGGCGGAGGCGGCGGGGGCGGCTGTGAAGAGGTTGGAGTGGGGAGAGATCGAGAGGATCACGGGGTGCTTCTCGGTGGTGGTTGGAGAAGGCGGGTTCAGCACCGTGTACATGGGGCGTTTGCCCGTCTGCGGGGGAGGCTCCGCCACCGCCGCGGCTGTCAAAGTCCACTGCGGCGGCGGCGAGCGGCTCAGCCTGGCCTTCAAGCTGGAGCTGGACGTGCTACTTCGGCTCAAGCACGAGAACATCGTCAGGATCCTCGGCTATTGCGATGATGCAGGTTGGCACGTCGCTCGTTTATGCACCTAGTTTATGTTTAATTAACAAAATGCGAAAATATTTGTCAAACTTTATTACTTTGAGTTAGTGAAATTTGAATCGTAAGAAAATCATTTCCATGAGCAAGGTCGAGATTTTGACAATTTTGCATTTCAATTTCAGCCATATTTTACCATTTTGTAAGTGAATGTTGACCGTATATACCCATATAGTAATCCTACTACCATTAGCAGAAATGATTTTCAGTACTATTCAACAAATATCATATCATATAAAAATCTAAAAATATTATAAGAACATATTTATATGTAATTAATTTATGTTTCATCTCGTCTCATGAAGATCAAGGCGCGCTTATATTCGAATATGTCTCTGGCGGAACCCTCTACGATCGCCTCCACGGCCGCAGCGGCAATAAACGCTCGACTCTCCCGTGGAAGAGCCGCGTGAAGATCGCCTTCCAGCTCGCGCAAGCCATCGAATATCTCCATGAAAGATGCATCGTCCACATCATCCATGGCGACATCAAATCCTCCAATGTTTTACTGGACTGCGACTCCAATTGCAAGCTCTGCGACTTCGGATCCGCGAAAATGGGCTTCTCCTCTATGATACCGCCACCCTCGTCGTCGCCTTCATCATCTCCTTATGTTAGGAGAAAGAATATTATCATGGGTTCTCCCGGTTACACCGATCCGGCATACTTGAGGACCGGGATAGCCTCGAAGAAGAACGACATCTATAGCTTTGGCGTCTTGGTCCTCGAGCTCGTGACTGGTTTGGAGGCGTTTCGCGCGGACAAGGGACTGGTCTTGGCCTCGATGGCAGCTCGTATGGCTAAGGATGTCGATCGTATGGACGTTAGTGAGGTGACGAAGATGGTGGATCCAAGATTGAGGGGCGATTTCAACGTGGAAGAGGCGAGGGCTCTGATTGGACTTGCGAGGTCGTGTTTCGACGAGTCGACCCTGGTTAGGCCGACAGCGAGCTGCATGGTGAAGATGATGAAAGAGAAGGTTTCTTCAGTTTCGTTCACGAACTCGAACTTGAGGCATAAACTTTCTAATGATCCGTAGCCAAACATGGACTATGTTTGTGTGGAGATCTACATGTACAATGTGTGAATTTTCTAATGATCTGTGGCCAACATTGAACTATGTTTTTGTGAAGATCTACATGTGCATGGTTTGAAATCAAATCGAATTGAATTAATCACGAGCGTAAAGAACCCATCAAAATCAGGAAGAAAGGAACGTAATTCTTCCCCCTCTCTTTCTTCCTTTTTTCCCTTGTGCGCTCACCTTTTTTTTTTGCCCCCTTTTTGAGTTATTTTTCAGTATTTTTTGTTTCTTAAAAAAAAAAGTTAATATTATGAAAAACCTTAAACTAAGACACCTATAATAAATTTACTAAAAATTAATTTTTTGACCACAAAAAACTCAAATTCATACTTTAGTGATAAATTTACCGTCTATTAGTTTCTGTTAAATTTTATCATCAAATTACTAAGTTAGATGAAAGGTGATAGGTGTACTAGGTTAGAATTTTACCATTCACTTGTTACGAGATGTACCGATTTGATATTTTTGGTGGTAAAAAAACTTAGTTTTTGGTAAATTTGTCATAGATATACCAGTTTAATATTTTTGTAGCTAAAAAATTAGTTTAGAATAAATTTATCACAAATATATCAATATGGAATATTTTGTAGTATTGAACCAAAAAAAAAAAAAAAGAAAAAAGAATCTCCTCCATTTTTTTTTCACCTATTCCTACCTTTCTCCTATAATAAATATAGAAACTATTATTATAAAATAAAATAAAATAAGTACTTTGGCTGGGCGGCTTGGTTTGGTTTGGCAAAAAACAATAAAATCGAACCAAATTGCTTAATTTCAATCCAATTCGATTTGTGAACTGGTTTTCTAAAATGACCTCATCAAACCAAACCAAATTTTAAATTTCAGTTCAGTTTGTTAGTTTAGATTGAATTATATTTGACCTAAACGGTACAATCGATTGGTTTACAAGACTTAAAATACTTAATTTCAAAATATGCGAAGGAAGCTACTGCAATTGCAGTAGATAAATGAGGGAGCCATAAGACTTAGTGAAGAATTATATTTTAGGGAGTAAGATTTTATTCCTTTTTTTTTGTGTGTACATAATTGTGTTGCAAATACTATATATATAAAGGATTCTAAGAGATAAAATACAAAAAATAACAGAATAATAAATATTCCTTAAATATTTCCCAAATATTTTCTTCCCTTAACATTCCCTCGCAAGCTAATGGTGAGGGTGAACCATTAGCTCGGACCGCATTTGAAGGAACCGGCGAGTAGGCAAGCCTCTAGTGAAGATATTGATAGTTTGTTCTTTGGTAGAAATGTAGTAGACTACCAATTGTTTTCGAGTAATGCGTTCTCAAATGAAATGGTAATCAATTTTCACATGTTTGGTTTGAGCATGAAACACGAGATTTGCGGATAAGTAGATGGCAGATAAGTTATCGCACCAAAGAGTGGCGGCTCAGGTGGTTGTACATGAAGATCCTAAAGAAGATATTCAAGCCACATTAACTCCGCCGTCATATCCGCAAGACACTTGTCTTTTGCTTCGGTGCCGGAATAAGTCATAGTTCATTGCTTGCGAGATGACCAAGAGATGAGATTTGGTTGGTGATAGACACAAAACCAACTAATGGAGCGACAATTTGTCCAGTTGCTCCCCCAATTGGAGTCAGAAAAATGCATGGAGCTAAGTGGCTGTTGCTTGAGTAAAAAGAAGACCATGCGTTAAAAGTGCCAAAATTTATGTACGGCGTTCACTTTAATACTAAGAGTTTTTGCCGGCTCATTTAAATACTAAATTGGAGAAAAAACAATCACTTAAGTATCAATGACAAGGAATCCCAACCAAAATGATTACTTAGCATTTATACTTAAAATTATAATATGACTTGACAATTTTTTTAAAAACTCTAGTCCACATGGCATTTCCACGTGGTATAGTTGGCAGTAAATTGATTGCTTTTTAACGATGCTTGTTACTGAAGTGATCAATTTAAACAAAACTTGGTACTTAAATGATTACTATTTACAACATCTAGATGACATTGTTTAGGCGTTATCTGCTGTGGCTGAGAAATTAATAAAATATAGCCATATTAAATTTCCAGCGATTTAGATCGGAATTGACACTTAAGTGATCATTTTTTTTTAAAAAGAAAGTGGCAATTAAGTGTTCCAAAAAAGACTTTTGGCACTAAAGTGAGTGTTGTATACAATTTTTGGCACTTCTAGTTCTAGTGTACTTATCCCCTAGACCGTATCAGCTAAGTAACTCAGATTGTGTTTCACGGCCCGCCAATCAACCATAGTGGCGGCATGAAGATGTCGACAAGCCGAATTCACCGTGTATGCAATATCGGGCTGCCTAAGAGTGAGATATTGAAGTGTTCCCACAATGCTTCAAAACTAAAATGGGTGCAAGTGGCTCATGAGAAGCAACCGTGTCTGGTTCCATGGAATTAGTAGGAGTAACAACGGGTTTGGCAGATTGTATATTATTATTTTTCGGTATTTTCCTCACAAATTGACCCCGGTGAAATTGTAACCCATCATTGGTATGAAGCACTTCAACCCCCAAAAAATAATGAATGTTCGTTAAATCCTTGATAGCGAATTCTTACGGAAGGGTTTGCATCAGATCATGTAATGGAGCATTTGGGGAACCGATTAACTTAATGTACACCAATAAGTAAATGGTGAAATCAACCATGTGCTTAACAAACAAGGTGGTGTCGGCCCTGGATATGACAAATCCCAAGTCGCACAAGCGGGTGTACCAAGCGTGGGGTGCTTGTTTAAGACCATATAACGAGCGTTGAAGGCGACGGACATAGTTAGGCTTACTCGCATCAACAAAACCTCACGGTGAATTCATATAAATAACCTCCTCAAGTAATATGTATAGGAATGCATTAGAGACATCCAATTGTTGAATGAACAAATGTTGAGAATATGCCAAAGACAAGACCATGTGTATGGTAATGGGTTTGGCCAGTAGACTAAACGTCTTGGTGTAATTGATACCATCTTGTTGATGAAAACCCTTGGCGACCAATCTTGCTTCATATCATTCAATAGTTCCATCAGAGTTGAGTTTAATCTTATACACCTATCTGCATCTAATAGGTCGAGCATGAGCGAGAAGCGAAACGAGATCCCATGTGCCATTCTCCAATAGTGCTTTGTATTTGAACTGCATTGCAAGCTATCATTTCTCATCCCTTGTAGCCTTGGAAAAACAAGTGAGTTCTTCAGGAATACTAGATTGAACCACAAGAGCCAAGGTGTGATTTCTTTTAAAAGTTCGATGAGCTATGGTCCTACCTCGAAGACGGGTTGTCATAGGATGTGAAAATGATGCTGTTACCATGGTAGGAGTTTCTTGTGGTACCTCAACAGCTTCAATTGTAGTTTCGGTGGTGTCAACAAGTGGAACATCTGGATTTGGTAGAGAATCCCATGGAGACTCAGGTTGTTCAGCCAGTGTTGAGGATGATAGGGACAAATTAGTAGGCAAAGATAGTTCTACACGTGTTGGTGTTAAGGCATTTTGAGAGGAGTTTGGCTTGGCAGCAGGAGGATAGGTGGCCTCATCAAAAGTGGCATCCGCAACAACATAAAAGCGTTTATACTCGGGGCAATAGTAGCGATATCCTTTATATCCCAGAGGACAACCCATAAAGATGCAAACCTTGGATCTTGGTGTGAACCTGTGGGGCTAGTAAGGGCAAAGAAATGGATGCACTGCACAACCAAAAACACGTAAATGTGTAATATTGGGTTTAGTGTGAAAAAAAAGTCTCCCAAGGTGAAATATTATCAATGACTGGTGTTGGCGCGTAGTTAATCAAGTAAACCACAGTTCCAAAAGCAAACTCCCAAAACACTGGTGGAACATAACCTTAATGAAGAAGAGTCAATCTAGTTTCCACTATATGTTGATGTTTCCTTTCTATAGTCTCATTTTGATAGGGTGCATAAGGACAAGAAACTTGTTATGCTCTCTAATATATTGGACAAATTCGATGGATGCGACAAATTCAGATGCGACGTTGCACTGCATAGACTTAATTTTGCAGTTAAGTTGATTTTCAACAAGTTTGTGAAAAGCTTTAAAAATGGAACAAAATTGACCGTGAGATGAGAATGAATGGAACCAATTAAAATCGTCAATAAAACAAATATATTATTTATTGTCGTTGAATGAAATAATAGGAGAGGGATCCCAAATATCAAAGTGAATCGATTCCAAAGGTTGTTTTGACCTGGACAAAGTATGATAATGACTATGATGGTAATTTTTATTGATAGCACACGTCTTACAGACTAAAGATAAAGAATGACTAAAACTAATGTTGGATGAATTGAGAAGATGCACAAGCCAGTTGGTGGTGGCATGTCCCAAGCGGTTATGCCACAAAGCGAGAGAAGCAACTGACGCAGGAGGTGGCCAGACGGAAGGGTGATGCAGTAAAGCCCATTGTCATGCACGTAGTGGAGGATTTCCTAACCATTTTTAGTAGACGTGGCAATAAATGAGTTTGAATCGAGTTGGAAAACACAATAGTTATCAAGCGCAAACTGAGACATGGAGAGTAAGTTTTTAGTGATTCCAAGTATGATTAAAATTTGACAAAGTATAAAGGACAGAAAAGAGGAGACAAGTGTACCTGTGTGGGTGATTGGTAGGGAGATGTTGTCACCCACAACAAATTGATTTTTGACCTGAATATGGAGTGACACTTGTAAGTCCCACAGAATTGTCCATAATGTGATGCATAGCACTTGAATCAACAAATTACGCCCAATATGTGAGAGTAGATGGCGGACTTGATGGCGGCAAATACTATGGCAGTGAATTCGGACTCGTCAAGTGGGCTTGTGCGGGCTGGACTGATCCAACAAAGTGGTAACATGTATTGGTCCTATGGCCTTGGCTTGCTACAAAACTGACATAATGGGCCTCCTCTGTTGCGGCATTCCCCGCAATTTCTAGTTCCATAATGTCAGCCACGGCCACTGGATATTCCAGAAAAATTCCCAAATTGATTAAAATCTACATGGAACTTGTTGGACTCGTGACAAGTTAGTTGAGAAAGAGGCAGTCCTTGGTTGGTGTGAAAAGCCATCGGTGGGGGCTGATTATTTGTTATCGATACTTGCTCTAGCCTTCCCTCGTGATTAAATTAAGGCATGAAATTGGTCCTTTGTCAAGGACCCGGTTTGAGTTAGAATGGAAATTACAGTGTTGAGACCTTGAAATTCAGCACCCAAACAACGAAACAATTGAGTATGATATTCATTAATAGATAAAGGCTCACCAATAGTAGTTAATTGGTCTACGATGCTGTTGGCTTCTTGTAAGAATTCTATGATGGATCGGTAACCTTTTGAGATTGATTTAAGCTAGAGCCGTAAAGCAGACGTGCGAGCAGTTGATTGAGTAGCCTACGAGTTCGCAAGATACTTCCAAACACTTGCCGCGGATGTGCGACTCATCAATTGAGCAACTATTGGAGCAGTCGACGAATGGAGGATCTAAGCCAAGGCAATGGAGTCTTGAAATTTCTAATTTTCAAATGTTAGATTGATCATCTGCATAATAGCCTCTCTTGGTGCAGTCTTTTTGACAATCTCCTCCAGCTAAGGTTCGGTACCATCCATAATGGATAGCAAGCAGGCAGTGCGTCAATACAGCAAGATCTGTGCTTTCTAGATCGGAAAGTTCGTCCTGGTTAGCTTGTCCCCAATACTTGGTGGTGACATGAGAGTGGGCTTACTCGAGATGGTTGATGATAACGTTAATGGTGGTGTTGATGCAAATGAAGAAGATAATGTTTTCTTCAAACATGGATTGGTGAAGCTTTCGCCAAAGATGCTTTGATACCAACTTAAAATACTTAATTTCAATATATGAAAAGGAAGCTACTGCAATTGCAGTAGATACATGAGAAAACTGTGAGACTCAGTGAGGAATTAGGTTCTAGGGAATAAAATTCTATTCCTTTTTGCAGTACGTAATTGTGTTGCAAATACAGTGTATATAAAGGACTCTAAGAGATAAGATACAAAAGGTGACATAATAACAAATATTCCCCGAATATTAGCTAAATATTTTCTTCCCTTAACAACAGGTTCTTGATTGGTTTTGACCACACGGACCAAGGATTTTGAATTGGAATGGAGTATAGGTCAGTACCCAATTGACTGATTTATCCTTATTAAACCGATTGGTCTTGATTTTAAAACACTGGAAAAAACAAATTGAAGTGAGAAAATAACCTATGAACTTTGGTAAAACATGTAATGTAATTTTTAAATTTCAAATTTGTTCAATATAGTCCCTGAACTTTTAATATTTTCGATGTGGTTTATAAATTTTTGGTACATATTCAATTTAATCCCCCAACTATATGAAAAAGCTCAATATTTTCTTTGAACTTATATTAATGAAAGAACAATATTTGACATTTTCATATAACTAAATGACTCAACTGAACATATATCAAAAGTTTAGAAGTCACACTAAATGGATTAAAAGTTTAGAGACCACATTTGGACTAATATTATGCTAAATTTAGGAATCACTTGTGTTATTATCTTAATCGAAGTAAGATCGGTCAAAATTAGAAAAGCACCAGAAACGTAATCGGATGCCAATTGCGAGAAGTTCCCCAACCCGAGTGAGTGGTCCACAGAGACAACACCCACGTTTTCCAAGTTGATAATGCCGCTCCCGTTTTTTTTTTATCATATGAGCTTTGAACCGAAGTAGCAAGCAAGCAACCTTGCTTTGACCGACCGACAATTTCATCACGAGAACGGATTATCGACTAAAATCCTTTTTTCAGAGTCCTAACCACTTCCCATCTTCGGACAAGATTTTTAGCCACCTTCCGTGATCGTACACTCGAATTACTCGTCTAGCATCAACAAAGCAGCGTTCTATGTGCCCACGAGGTTCCTGCCAACAAACCCATCACTTTAAAAATTCAATTTAATGTACGACAAGATAACATAGGATGCGTTTCAATAATCATAGAACAAATATATGCAAAAGTTTCAAGTCGTATACAATTATGCACAGACAATTACACTTTGGTTTAAAGAAAATTGCGAGTCAAAATGTGCCCTAACAACCCCGTGAAGACCCTTCTGATCTGAATCAAGAAGCTTCAAGGACACCACCTTCCGACTCTTATCCCGCCTGTCCGATTCTTGACACCCACCGAACCCATGAAAACCTAAAGAAAAGGACAAGGGTGCTGGTAAAACAAAGCGGACGTGCGCGTGCTGCGGCCCTCCTCTCGTCGTGTCAAGGGATTTCAAAAACAGTGTATCCATCCATCGATCTTCTTTGTCTCATAGCTAGTACGCGCTTTTTGTCCTTTGGCCCCATCCCTCCTCTCTCTCTCTCTCGATCTCTCTCTCTCTCTCGCCTTCTTCGCTTTTTCTCTTTGACCCGCACCAAACCACTGCGACGAGCCCCACCGGTAGCTAGCGACCATAAAGTACACTCCTTAATTCACCGACTCTTCCCCTCTTAAAAAGCAACAGCAGCCCAAGAAGGGAGTTGACTCGATCTGAATCGCAGATCTGCAATTATGGGTATCGTGAAGTTCCTCCGCTCCAAGCTGCTGAGCAGGCGACGCGGCTCGGACAGAGCCGCCGTCCACGCCGACGGCGGGGAGAGTTGCTCGGGACGGTGCGGCGACGCGGCAGAGACGGCAGTGAAGAGGTTGGAGTGGGGAGAGATCGAGAGGATCACGGGGTGCTTCTCGGAGGTGGTTGGAGAAGGCGGGTTCAGCACCGTGTACATGGGGCGTTTCCCCGGCTGCGGAGGAGGCTCCACCGCCGCCGCAGCAGCCGTGAAGGTCCACTGCGGCGGGGGAGAGCGGCTCAGCATGGCCTTCAAGCAGGAGCTGGACGTGCTTCTTCGGCTCGAGCACGAGAACATCGTCAGGCTCCTCGGTTATTGCGATGGTGCAGGTTGGCACGTCGCTCCTTTATGCATCTAGTTTATATTTAATTACCAAGATATGAAAATATTTGTCAAACTTCATTACTTTGAATCGGAAGAAAATCATTTCCACGAACAAGGTTGAGATTTTGACAGTTGTGCATTTCAATTTCAGCTATATTTTGCCATTTTAAAAGTAAAAGTTGAACGTATATAATCATATAGTAATCCTACCACCATTAGCAAGAATGATTTTTCAGTAATATTCAATAAATATCATGTCATCGAAAATTACCAGAAGAACATTCTTATTGGTAACTAATTTACGTTTCATCTTGTCTCATGAAGATCAAGGCGCGCTTATATTCGAATACGTCTCCGGCGGAACACTCCATGAACGTCTCCATGGCAGCGGCGGCAATAAGCGCTCGACTCTCCCATGGAAGAGCCGCGTGAAGATCGCCTTCCAACTTGCGCAAGCCATCGAATATCTCCATGAAAGATGCACTCTTCACATCATCCATGGCGACATCAAATCCTCCAATGTTTTACTAGACGGTGACTCCAATTGCAGGCTCTGCGACT
The DNA here is from genome assembly GCA_014182725.1 of Eucalyptus brandiana. Lineage (NCBI taxonomy): Eukaryota > Viridiplantae > Streptophyta > Magnoliopsida > Myrtales > Myrtaceae > Eucalyptus > Eucalyptus brandiana. Next base: position 10,378,703 of record CM024672.1, on the reverse strand, counting down.
TTGGATCTGCGAAAATGGGCTTCTCGTCTATGGTACCGCTGCCCTCGTCATCGCCTTCATCATCTCCTTATGTTAGGAGAAAGAATATTATCATGGGTTCTCCGGGCTACACTGATCCGGCATACTTGAGGACAGGGATAGCCTCGAAGAAGAACGACATCTATAGCTTTGGCGTCTTGGTCCTCGAGCTCGTGACTGGTTTGGAGGCGTTTCGCGCGGACAAGGGACTGGTCTTGGCCTCGATGGCAGCTCATATGGCTAAGGATGTCGATCGTATGGATGTTAGTGAGGTGACGAACATGGTGGATCCAAAATTGAGAGGCGATTTCAACGTGGAAGAGGCGAGGGCTCTGATTGGACTAGCGAGGTCGTGTTTCGACGAGTCGACCCTGGTTAGGCCGACAGCGAGCTGCATGGTGAAGATGATGAAAGAGAAGGTTTCTTCAATTTCGTTCACGAACTCGAACTCGAGGCATAAACTTTGTAAAGATCCGTAGCCAAATATGAACTATGTTTGTGCGGAGATCTACATGTACAATGTGTGGAGTTTCTAATGACTGTGGCCAATATTGAACTATGTTTATGTGAAGATCTACATGTGCATGGTTTGAAATCAAATCGAATTGAATTAATCACGAGCGTAAAGAATCCTTGAAAATCAGGAAGAAAGCAACGTAATTCTGCCCCCTCTCTTTCTTCCTTTTTTTCCTTGTGCGCTCACCTTTTTTCCCCTTTTTGACTTATTTTTCAGTCTCCTTTGTTTCTTTTAAAAAAAAAATTCAATATTATGAAAAACCTTAAACTAAGACACCCATAATAAATTTACTAAAAATTAATTTTTTTGACCACAAAAAACTCAAATTGATCTTACCAAAAAAAAAAAAAAAAAAAAAAACTCAAATTGATACTTTAGTGATAAATTTACCGTCTATTAGTTTTTATTAAATTTCACCATCAAATTACTGAGTTAGATGATATGTGACATGTGTATTACTTTAGAATTTTACCACTCACTTGTTACGAGATGTACCGATTTGATATTTTTGTGGTAAAAAAATTAGTTTTGGTTAAATTTGCCATAGGCATACCGGTTTATGATTTTTTTGTAGTTAAAAAATTAGTTTAAAATAAATTAATCATAGGTGTATCGATTTGGAGTATTTTGTAGTATTAAACCAAAAAAAAAAAAATCTCCTCTGTTTAATTTTTTTTTTCACCTATTCCTACCTTTCTCCTACTATAAATATAGAAACTATAATTATAAAATAATAAAAAAAAGGTACTTTGGCTGGGTGGCTTGGTTTGGTTTGGCAGAAAACAGTAAAATCGAATCAAATTGCTTAATTTCAATCCAATTCGATTTGTGAACTGGTTTTCTAAAATTACCTCTTCAAATCAACAAATTTTAAATTTCAGTTCAATTTGTTAGTTTGGATTGAATTATATTTGACCCAAACAATACAATCGATTGGTTTACAAGACTTAAAATACTTAATTTCAATATATGCGAAGGAAGCTATTGTAATTGCAATAGATACATGAGGGAGCCATAAGACTTAGTGAAGATTTAGATTTTAGGGAACAAAATTTTATTCCTTTTTTCTATACATAATTGTGTTGCAAATGCTATTTATATAAAGGACTCTAAGAGATAAAATACAAAAGGTAACGGACTAACAAATATTCCCTAAATATTTGTCGAATATTTTCTTCCCTTAACATCCCCTCGCAAGCTAATGGTGAGGGTGAACCATTAGCTCGGACCACAATTGAAGGAACCGACAAGTAGGCAAGCCTTAAGGAACCAGCGAGTAGGCAAGCCTTTAGTGAAGATATCAATAGTTTGTTCTTTGGTAGAAATGTAGTAGACTACCAATTGTTTCCCAATAATGCGTTCCTGAATGAAATGGTAATCAATTTCCACATGTTTGGTTTAAGCATGAAAAATAAGATTTGCGGATAAGTAGATGGTAGATAAGTTATTGCACCAAAGAGTGGCGGCTTGGGTGGTTGTACATGAAGATCCCGAAGAAGATATTCAAGCCACATTAACTCCACCGTTGTATCTGCAAGACACTTGTATTTTGCTTCGGTGCTGGAAAAAGTCATAGTTCATTGCTTGCAAGATGACCAAGAGATGAGATTTGGTTGTTGATAGACATAAAACCCACTAATGGAGCAACGGTTTGTCTAGTCTCTCACCCAATTGGCGTCAGAAAATGCATGGAGCTGAGTGGCTGCTGCTTGAGTAAAAAGAAGACCATGCGAGACCTTAGGGATAAGTATATTAAAAGTGCCAAAAGTTATGTACGGTGTTTACTTTAGCGCTAAAAGCTTTTGCCAGCTCATTTAAGCACTAAATTGGAGAAGAAACAATCACTTAAGTATCAATGGTGAGAAATCCCAACCCAAATTACATGGCATTTATAATTAAAATTACAATATGACTTGGTAAATTTTTAAAACTTTAGTCCACATGGCATTTCCATGTGGTAAGGTTGGTAGTAAAGTGATCGCTTTTTAACGGCGATTGAAACTGAAGTTATCACTTTAAATAAAATTTGACACTTAAATGATTACTATTTATAACATTTAGACGACATTGTTTAGGGGTTATCTGCTGACTAGGTAAATCAGTGAGCCACATAGGATTGAGAAATTAATAAAATATGTCCATGTTAAATTTCCAACAACTCAGATTGAAATTGGCACTTAAGCATTTTTTTTTTATTTTAAAGAAAGTGACACTTTAGTGTTTCAAAAAAAACTTTTGGCACTAAAGTGAGTGTCGTATACAACTTTTGGCATTTTTAGTGTACTTATCCCTAAGACTGTGTCAGCTAAGTTATGCAGATTGTGTTTCACGGCCTGCCAATCAACCATAGTGGGGGCGTGAAGATGTTGACGAGCCGAATTTACTGCGTATACAATATCGGGCTGCCTAAGAGTGAGATATTGAAATGCTCCCACAATACTTCGAAACTGAAAAGGGTGCAAGTGGCTCATGAGAAGCAACCGTGTCTGGTTCCATGGAATTAGTAGTAGCAATGGGTTTGACAGATTGCATATTAGTATTTTTCACTATTTTCCTCACAAATTGACCCTGGTGAGAATGTAACCCATCGTTGGTATGAAGCACTTCAATCCCCAAAAAATAATGAATGTCCTTAAATCCTTGATAGCAAATTCCGACTGAAGGGATTGCATGAGATCATGTAATGGAGCATTCGGGGAACCGGTTAAATTAATGCCGTCAATGTACACCAATAAGTAAATGGTGAAATCAGCCGTGTGCTTAACAAACAAGATGGTGTTGGCTGTGGATATGACAAATCCCAAGTCGCACAAGCGGGTGTACCAAGCGCGAGGTGCTTGTTTAAGACCATATAATGAGTGTTGAAGGCGACACACATAGTTGGGCTTACTCGCATCAACAAAACGTCACGGTGAAGTCATAGAAATTTCCTCCTCAAGTAATATGTATAGGAATGCATTAGAGACATCCAATTGTCGAATGGACAAATGTTGAGAATATGCCAAAGACAAGACCATGCGTTTGGTGACTAGACTAAACGTCTTGGTGTAATTGATACCCTATTGTTGATGAAAACCCTAGGAGACCAATCTTGCTTCATATCATTCTATAGTTCCGTCAGAGCGGAGTTTAATCTTATACACCTATTTGCATTTGATGGGTCGAGCATGAGTGGGAAGTGGAACAAGATCCCATGTGCCATTATCCAATAGTGCTTTGTATTCAAATTGCATTACGAGCTATCATTTCTCATCCTTTGCAACCTTGGAAAGACAAGTGGGTTCTTTAGGAATACTTGACTGAACCACAAGAGCCAAGGTGTGATTTCTTTAAAAAGTTCGGTGAGTTATGGTCCCATCTCGAAGACGGGTTGTCATAGGATGTGAAAATGATGTTGTTACCATGGTAGGAGTTTCTTGTGGTACCTCAACAGCTTCAGTTATAGTTTTGGTGGTGTTAACAAGCAGAACATTTGGATTTGGTAGAGAAACCCTGGAGACTCGAGTGGTTCAGTCGGTGTCGAGGATGATAGGGACAAATTAGTAGGTAAAAATAGTTCCACACATGTTGGTGTTAAGGCATTTTGAGAGGAGTTTGGCATGGCAGCAAGAGGATAGGTGGCCTCATCAAAAGTGGCATCCGCAACAACATAAAAGTGCTTATAGTTGGGGCAATAGTAGCGATATCCTTTATATCCTGGAGGATAGCCCATAAAGAAACCTTGGATCTTGGTGTGAACTTATGGGGCGAGTAAGGGCAAAGAAATTGATGCATTGCACAACCAAAAACACGTTAATGCGTATTTAGTGTGAAATAAAGTCTCCTAAGGTGAATATTATCAATGACTAGTGTTGGCATGTAGTTAATCAAGTAACCGCAGTTTCAAAAGCAAACTCCCAAAACACTAGTGGAACAAAACCTTGATGAAGAAGAGTCAATCCAGTTTTTGGCTATATGTTGATGTTTCCGTTTCACGATCCTGTTTTGATAGAGTGCATAAGGATAAGAAATCCGTTATGCTCTCTAATATATTGGACAAATTCGATGGATATGACAAATTCAGATGCTTTGTTGCATTGCATAGACTTAATTTTGCAGTTAAGTTGATTTTCAACAAGTTTGTTGAAAAGCCTTAAAAATGGAACAAAATCGACTGTGAGATGAGAATGAATGGAACCAAGTAAAACGCAATACATCGTCAATAAAAGAAATGTAGTATTTATTGCCATTGAATGAAATAACAGGAGAGGGATCCCAAATATCAAAGTGAATTAATTCCAAAGGTTGTTTTGACATGGACGAAGTAGGATAATGATTATCGCGGTGATTTTTATTCATAGCACACGTCGTACTGACTGAAGATAAAGAACGACTAAAACTAATATTGGATGAATTGAGAAGATGCATAAGCCAGTCGGTGGTGGCATTTCCCAATCGGTTAGGCCATAAAGCAAGAGAAGCAACTGACACAAGAGGTGTGGAAGAGTGGCCAAACGGAAAGGTGACGCGGTAAAGCCCATTGTCATGCACGTCGTGGAGGATTTCCTGACCATTTCTAGTAGACGTGGCAATAAATGAATTTGAATCAAATCAGAAAACACAATAGTTATCAAGCACAAACTAAGACATGGAGAGAAAGTTTTTAGTGATTCTAGGTATGACTAAAATTTGACAAAATATAAAGGACAGAAAAGAGGAGACAAGTGTACCTGTGTGGGTGATCGGTAAGGAGATGTTGTCACCCACAATGTTGAGAATGCAGCGCTGCAAATGCTTAAAAGGAAGCGGCAAGAAGAAACTTAGCAACGAAAGTCAATTGGAACAGAGGAAACAGAGGATTGGCGCGAAGAAGGAGCAGTGTAAAGCTACGTCGTTTGCTTCAGCAGAGTTATTTCTTGTACACATATGCTTGAGCTCTATTTTTATGTTATGTGTGTGTGTTGAGCTGTCATTCAAGGAGTGGTTGGTTTAGATCTAGAAGTTTTTCCTCTATTGTTATATAAAAAGCATGTAAAAACAGAACTGATGGTGATCGAGCTCCCAGATGAAAAAGCCCGTGAAAGAAAGAAGAAGATGAGCTCAACAGAAAGCTCTCTTCTCATTTAGCTTTGTCTACTTGCTTCTGTATTCAGTTTTCTTCATGGTATCAGAGCTATTCTCTGAGAGCTCGATGATCGCGACAAGCAGCCGGAGGGAAATTTGGCGGTGACGTTCGCGGCCTTTATCAGAGTAACGATCGTCTCCCTGGTGACAGAGATGTCGTCATCGTGGAGGATCAAGATGGCATAGCTACAGGCGAGCTCTCCGAAGGACATCATTTACGGTAGAAGAGGCGGTCCGGCGAGAATTCGAGGGGACAAAGGAAGCGATTCTCTTCGATTCTCTTCGGTTACAGTCGCTTGAAAGCACGCACCGCTCCTCCGGTGTGCTGAAAGTGTAGAGCCGCACGGGCTTCTTCGTCCTAGGGTCTCTGATCTCAGCCGTGTATCTCTGAGTACTCGAAATACGCATTGATTCATGGCTGCAAGAACTCCCAAATTTCCTTTTCCTATTCACATAAACTTGAGCAATTTTGTCACGATTAAGCTCACTGAAGATAATTTTCTTCTTTGGCAAGCTCAGTTTCTCAGATTTCTTCAGAGTTAGGAGTTGTTTGGGTTTGTCAATGGTGAGATTTCTCCACCACCACAGAAGATATGACTAGATGTCGACGGTAAGATGGTTGAAGAACCAAACCTTGATTATGTAGATTGGATTAGAACAGATCAGCTAATTTCCTTGTGGATCAGTGGAGCGGTATATGAGAATATCCTGGGGCTGATTATTGGATTGGAAACATCTTGTGAGGTATGGCAAACTTTGTTGAACCGATTTACACAGAAGTCTGTAGCTAGAGAATTCAAGCTAAGAGGAAAACTCCAAGCATGTCAAAAACGAAGTAGGCCATTATCTGAATACTTGAGAGAGTATAAACTGATTTGCGACCAGTTGAACGCAATAGGTAAGCCTTTGGATGAGATAACAAAGGTGTTCGAAGTCTTGGAAGGGTTAGGATCGGAGTATGAGAATTTTCGAACAACAATGTATTGTTTGAAACCTCAACCGGATTATGATGAAGTTATTTCGCAACTGGAGAGATTTGAAACAAGGTTGCAAAATTACTCCTCAAACCAATATAATCCAAACCTCGCCTATTATGGGTAGAGAAATGTTGAAGGGAATTAGAATATGGATAGTGAGATAGTTCAATCAAGTCTTGCCTTCGTAGGACAGAGAGGAAACAGCAGGTTTTATGGAAATAGAGGTGGATTTAGTTATGGCAGGGGTGGTCGAAGTTTTAGTATTCGAGGTCGTGGTTATGGAAGAAATCAAAGTTATAGAGCCTATGATTCAAACCACGAACAAGAGGTTCAGACTTATAAACCACAACTGAGTAATTCTAGCCAAAGATTTCGGCCTTATGCAGGTGCTCCACAACGATATCAGGAAGCTAAGTCATATCCTCCCCTTAACTCTTCACTTAAAAATAGTCAAGAGGAGAAAGCAACAGGAGGAGCAAGAGTGACATGTCAAATCTGCAAACGACCAGGACACAATGCACTTCGGTGTTGGTATCGCTTTGATAATTCCTTCCAAGACCAAGACATTCCAATAGCTCTTGCAGCAGTACATCTCGAAGATCCGAAAAGGAGTGCATGGTATCTAGATACGAGTGCTTCGGCTCATATAACTGCTAATCCGGGTATTGTTTACAACTCATCAAAGTATATTGGCTCGGATACAGTAATGATAGGCGATGGGTCCTGTCTTCCTATTACCTTCACTGGAAATGCTTTTTTACACACTGAATGTGATGTGTTACCCCTTAATGATGTGTTAGTGGTTCCAGAAATAAAGAAAAATCTACTTTCGGTTTCTAAGCTAACCGATGACTATCCTTGCTCCTTTGTTTTTGACAAATATGGTGTTTATGTTAAGGACCATCAAACCAACACAACGATGCTGCTTGGAAGGAAAGTTGGGGGTCTCTACAAAGTGGACCAGCAAACCACCAAGGTCCTTTTCACTCAAAGACATAAAGCAGTTGCAGAAGAAGTGTGGCACCAACGGCTAGCTCACACTAATTTTCAGACCTTAAAGTTTCTTCAGAATCAGAAGTTGATCCATTGCAATAAGACGACTCAAGCTGTGTGTAGGAGTTGTCAAATAGTAAAAAGTACTAAGCTAGCTTTTCCATTATCTGAATCTGAAAAAAATTTTCCTTTGAAAAGGATACATTGTGATGTTTGGGGACCATCTCCAGTGAGTTCAGTTCAAGGGTTCAGATACTATGTTCTCTTTATAGATAACTTTTCTCGTTATAGTTGGGTTTATCCAATGAGATTGAAGTCAGATTTCTATGATATCTTCATCCTGTTTCAGAAGTATGTGGAAAATCAGTTTGATCGAAAAATTAAAGTGTTTCAATGTGATGGTGGGGGCGAATTTTCCAGCAATAAGTTTCAGAATCATTTAAAAGCCTGTGGAATCAAAAACTACATGTCATGTCCACATACTCCAGAACAAAATGGGATTTCAGAACGGAAGCATAGGCATGTGGTGGAACTTGGATTATCAATGTTGTTTCATGCAAGAGTCCCATTGATTTATTGGGTGGATGCCTTCTTGACTGCAACTTATATTATAAATCTGCTTCCTGCTCAAAATTTACAGATGGAGTCTCCATACAGTAAGCTCTTCAAGCATAAACCAAGCTATGAACATTTACGTGTCTTTGGAAGTGCTTGCTATCCTTGTCTTAGATCATATACATAACACAAGTTTGATCCTCGCTCACTCACTTGTGTGTTTCTTGGCTACAGTGATAAACATAAATGGTATAGGTGTCTTGTACCTTCGGATGACAGGGTTTATATTAGCTGAAATGTCACATTTGATGAGAGCTTCTTCCCTTTTGCTAAGAAGCTAAATGAGTTGTTTCCACATTATACTATTTTGTAGAAGAAATGGGTTGAAGAAGTTGAATTTCTAGATTCAACCAAAGCAGAACGAGTGAGGAAGATTCCACAGACTAATGTAGGATTTTTACAAGAACATGAGTTGCTTGAACACAAACAGATGCATGCCCCAACCACCACCACTGAGAAGTCACAAATACCATCAGATCCACATTCACCAACTATAACAAATGCATCATCTATCTTAGAGATAAGTGGAGATGGTACACCTAGTCAACCAACTGCAATACCGGTTGACAACTACCAGAATCAAGACAGACAGGCCTTATAGCCTACTATATCAACTGGAACATCAATACACTCCATGCAAACCCGGTCCAAGTCAGGTATTGTGAAACCGAATCCTAAGTATGCTTGTCTGGCTGAATATCATGTACCTATAGAACCAAAGACAATCAAATCTGCATTAGCTCATGAGGGGTGGCATAGAGCAATGATCGAAGAGATGAATGCACTTCATGAAAACCAAACCTGGACATTGGTTCCAAGAATTGATCATATGCATGTGATAGGGTGCAAGTGGGTTTTTAAAACTAAACTGGCACCGGATGAAAGTCTTGACAAGTTGAAAGCAAGATTGGTAGCAAAAGGGATTCCACCAGGAGGAAGGAATTGATTTCCTTGAGACATTTAGTCCAGTCATCAAACAAGCAAAAATTCGGATCGTTCTCTTAGTTGCAATGGTAAAGAGGTGGTCGATACATCAACTCGACATCAAAAATGCCTTCTTGCATGGCACATTGAAAGAGACTGTCTATATGGAGCAACCCCCAGGGTTTGCCCATCCTACTCTTTCTGATCATGTCTGCCTACTCCAAAAGTCTCTTTACGGTCTATGACAAGCGCCACGTGCATGGTTTGAGAAGTTTAGTAATTTCCTACTTGAATCAGGTTTCTTTTGTAGCACTACAAATCCATCACTCTTTGTGTTTCATAAGGGGCAAGACACAATTTTACTCATCCTCTATGTAGATGATATCCTGTTGACAGGTAATTCTAATCTTTTACTTACACAACTGATTACATCTCTAAGTTCAACGTTTCACATGAAGGACTTAGGATGTATTCATTACTTCTTGGGTATTGAGGCAAAACACACACCTGAAGAACTCTTTCTTTGTCAGACAAAGTATGCTATTGATCTTCTTGAGAGAGTAAACATGAAGGAATGTAAACCCATATCAACACCACTGCCTCCGAAACTATCATATTCCTCGGATGATGAAGTCTATCTTGATCGACTACTTAAGTACTGTAGCTTAGTTGGGGGTCTCTAGTATTTGATAATAACAAAACCAGATATTGCCTATGCTACCAATATGCTTTGTCAGAAAATGCAGAACCCTACAGTTGGTGACTTTAACAGATTAAAACGAGTTTTTCGCTATGTTAAAGGAACTGTAAACTTGGGACTTTTCCTTCACTCCAATAGTTCCTTGAAGCTTTATGGGTTTTCGGATGCTGATTGGGCTGGTTGTGTTGAAACAAGGCATTCTACAATTGGATTCTGTACTTATCTTGGGTCCAACATACTCTCCTGATCAGCAAAGAAACAAACTACAGTCTCTCGATCATCCACAGAAGCAGAGTATAAAGCGCTGGCTTCTACTACTGCTGAGCTCACATGGATAAGTTTTGTTCTTCGGGACATTGGCATCTCGTTAGCTTCACCTACGGTAATCTTCTGTGATAACCAATCATCAATCTCTCTTACGACTAATCCTGTACTACATGCCAGGACAAAACATATCGAAATTTATCTCTTGGTTCTCTGAGTGTACGATATGTTCCCAACAACTACCAAATTGCTGATATTTGTACTAAAGCACTATCCAGACGGGACCACTGCATCATACGCACCAAACTGGGTCTAGGATTCAAACCCACACCCAGTTTGCGGGGGGATGTTGAGAATGCAGCGCTGCAAATGCTTAGAAGGAAGCAGCAAGAAGAAACTCAGCAACGAAAGTCAACTGGAACAGAGGAAATAGAGGATTGACGTGAAGAAGGAGCAGTGTAAAGCTACGCCATTTGCTTCAGCAGAGTTATTTCTTGTACACATATGCTTGAGCTTTATTTTTCTGTTATGTGTGGTGCTGAGCTGTCATTCAAGGAGTGATTGGTTTAGATCTAGAATTTTTTCCTCTATTGTTATATAAAAAGCATGTAAAAACAGAACTGATGGTGATCGAGCTCCCAGATGAAAAAGGCCATGAAAGAAAGAAGAAGATGAGCTCAACAGAAAGCTCTCTTCTCATTCAGCTTCGTCTACTTGCTTCTATATTCAGTTTTCTTCACACAACAAGTTGATTTTGACCTGAATATGGAGTGACACTTGTAAGTCCCACAGAATTGTCCATAATGTGATGCATAGCACTTGAATCAACAAACCATGCCAAATATGTGAGAGCAGATGGCGGACTTGATGGTGGCAAATACTATGGCAATGAATTCGGACTCGTCAAGTGGGCTTGTGCGGGTTGGACTGATCCAACAAAATGGTAACATGTATTGGTCCTATGGCCTTGCTTGCTACAAAACTGACATAATGGGCCTCATCTGTTGCGGCGTTTCTCGCGATTTCTAGTTCCATATGTGAGCCACAACCATTGGATATTCTAGAATAATTCCTAGATTGATTAAAATCTACATGGAACTTGTTGGACTTGTGACGAGTTAGTTGAGAGAGAGGTGGTCCTTGGCTGGTGTGAAAAGCCATTGAGGGGGGCTGATTATTTGTTATCGATACTTGCTCTAGCCTTCCCTCGTGATTAAGAATTAAGGCATGAAGTTGGTCCTTTGTTAAGGACTTGGTTTGAGTTAAAACGGAAATTGCAGTGTTGAGACCTTGAAATTTAGCACCCAAATCACGAAACAATTGAGTATGATATTCATTAATAGATAAAGGCTCACCAATAACAGCTAACTGGTCTATGAGGCTGTTGGCTTTGCGTAGGAATTCTGTGACGGATCGGTAACCTTTCGAGAGTGATTGAAGCTGGAGTCGTAAAGTAGAAGTGTGAGCTGTTGATTGAGCAGCCTATGAGTTTGCAAGATACTTCCAAACACTTGCCGCTAATGTGTGACTCATCAATTGAGCAACTATTGGAGGAGTCGATGAATGGAGGATCTAAGCCAAGGCAATGGACTCTCGAAATTTCTAATTTTCAAATGCTAGTTGATCATTTGCATAATAGCCTCTCTTGGTGCAGTCTCCTTGACAGTCTCCTCCAGCTAAGGTTTGGTATCGTCTAATAGGGGTGAGCATTGGTTTAGGGTCAACTTTAGACCAGCCCAACCCTGCTAGTCTTGGTCTGATTCCCAGGGAGACTAGGTCGGTCTTTAGTCCTAGAATTTCTGGACCAGCACTATGCAGGTTGGTCTTCGGTCTTGAGAGTTCCGGGTCGATCCAATTCGGACCAACCTTGAATATATATAATATTATTTATAATTTTTTTATATAGAGAAAATCTTAAAATAAACGGTGTTAACAATATTAAAAGCTCTTTAGTGAGGAGTTCAAGTAATTTTACATTATTGTTTAATAACTTAGATTGTTAAGGTCTTTTACGGCGTCAATAGTCATAATTTATGAAAGGGGAAAATATTTTTGTGAGGAGTCCTTACGGCATCTAAAAATGTATAAACAATTTCTTATGGCATTCTCCTCTAGTATTCGTTCTCTTTTATCTTATTTGTCCTCTTAGTCTTCAATTTACCAAAATTGAAAGAAACAACTTCTCCGCTTGATACTCGACACTCGCCTTGCTTGCTTTGGGTCACTTGTGTTGCTCGCTGCTCGATGCTCGCTTGACTTGTTGCTTCCCGCTTGACATTTGATGCTCATTCTGTTCGACACTCACCCCACTTGACCCTCACCACTTGCCTTTCTTAGTTGATCTCGCTCATCATCGAACCCATTGGGTTGGTACGGTTCTCGGTTACCCTTTCAAGGAGTACAAAAAATGAATAAAAAATTATTGGTTAGTCCTGGATTGACCTTGAAACTGAACCGAACCCATTATGTCAGTTTGCTCCTCAATCGTTTTTTTAAGGAGTACAAAAAATGAAATAAAAAATTATTGTTTGGTCCCGGGTTGACCTTGGAAGCGGACCGAACCCATTGGGTTGGTCAGGTCCTCAATCCAAGCTCAATAGGGTCATTCCTCGGTCTCAAAAATTGAGGACCAGTACTATGCGGGTTAGTCCTAGGGTTAGGGGGTGGATTGACCCAACCCGGACTATGCTCTCCCCTATTGTCTAGAATGGATAGCAAGTAGGCAGAGCATCAATACGGCAAGATCTGTGCTTTCTAGATCGGAAAGTTCATCCCGGTTAGCTTGTCCCCAATACTTGGTGGTGACATGAGAGTGGGGTAACTAGCGATGGTTGATGATAACATTAATGGTGGTGTCGATGCAAATGAAGAAGACAATGTTTCTTCAAACATGGACCGGTGAGGCTTTCGCCTAAGATGCTTTGATACCAACTTAAAATACTTAATTTCATTATATGTAAAGGAAGCTACTACAATCGCAGTTGATACATGAGGGAGCCGCTTAGTGAAGAATTAGGTTTTAGGGAATAAAATTTTATTCCTTCTTTTAGTATGTAATTGTGTTGCAAATACAATGTATATAAAAGACTCTAAGAGATAAGATACAAAATGTGACAGAACAAATATTCCCTAGATATTAGTTGAATATTTTCTTCGCTTAACAACAAGTTCTCGATTGGTCTCAACCACCACCGACCAAGGATTTTGAATTGGAATGGAGGATAGGTCAATACTCGATTGACTGATTGATCTTGATTAAATCGATTGGTCCTGTTTTTAAAACACTGGAAAAAATAAATTGAAGTGAGAAAATGACGCAAATAACCTATAAACTTTGGCACAATATGTAATGTAATTTCTAAATTTTTAATTTGATAAATATGATTTCTAAACTTTTAATATTTTCAATGTGGTCCATAAATTTTTGATATATATTCAATTTAATCCCCAAACTATATGAAAATGCTCAATATTTTCCTTGCATTTGAATTAATAAAAGAACAATATTGGACATTTTCATATAACTAAATGACTCAACTGAACATATATAAAAAATTTGGGGACTATGTTAAATGGATTAAAAGTTCAGAGACCACATTTGGACCAATATTATGCTCAATTTAGGAAACACTTGTGTTATTATCCCAATCGAAGTAAGATCGTTCAAAATTAGAAAAGCACCAGAAACGTAATCGGATGCCAATTGAGAGAAGTTCCCCAACCCGAGTGAGTGGTCCACAGAGACAACACCCACGTTTTCCAAGTTGATAACGCCGCTCCCGTTTTTATCATATGAGCTTTGAACCGAAGTAGCAAGGAAGCAACCTTGCTTTGACCGACCGACAATTTCATCACGTGAACGGATTCTCGGCTAAAATCCTTTTTTTAGGGTCCTAACCACTTCCCATTTTTTCCTATTCTTCGGACAACATTTGTAGTCACCTTCCGTGATCGTACACTCGAATTACTCGTCTAGCATCAACAAAACAGTGTGTCTATGTGCCCATGAGGTTCCTGCCAACAAATCCATCACTTTAAAAATTCAATTTAATTTATGACAAGATGACATAAGATGCGTCCTGATAATCATAAAACAAATAGATACGAAAGTTTCAATTCGTATACAATTATGCACAGACAATTACACTTTGGTTTAAAGAAAATTGCGAGTCAAAATGTGCCCTAACAACCCCATGAAGTCCCTTCTGATCTGAATCAAGAAGCTTCAAGGACACCACCTTCCGACTCTTATCCCGCCTGTCCGATTCTTGACACCCACCGAACCCATGAAAACCTAAAGAAAAGGACAAGGATGCTGGTAAAACAAAGCGGACGTGCGCGTGCTGCTGTCCTCCTCTCGTCGTGTCAAGGGATTTCAAAAACAGTGTATCCATCCATCGATCTTCTCTGTCAGCTAGTACGCGCTTTTTGTCCTTTGGCCCCATCCCTCTCCCTCTCTCTCTCGCCTTCTTCGGTTCTTCTCTTTGACCCGCACCAAACCACTGCGGCACGCCCCACCGGTAGCTAGCGACCATAAAGTACACTCCTTAATTCACCGACTCTTCCCCTCTTAAAAAGCAACAGCAGCCCAAGAAGGGAGTTGACTCGATCTGAATCGCAGATCTGCAATTATGGGTATCGTGAAGTTCCTCCGCTCCAAGCTGCTGAACAGGCGACGCGGCTCGGACAGAGCCGCCGTCCACGCCGACGGCGGGGAGAGTTGCTCGGGACAATGCGGCGACGCGGCAGAGACGGCAGTGAAGAGGTTGGAGTGGGGAGAGATCGAGAGGATCACGGGGTGCTTCTCGGAGGTGGTTGGAGAAGGCGGGTTCAGCACCGTGTACATGGGGCGTTTCCCCGGCTGCGGAGGAGGCTCCACCGCCGCCGCAGCAGCCGTGAAGGTCCACTGCGGCGGGGGAGAGCGGCTCAGCATGGCCTTCAAGCAGGAGCTGGACGTGCTGCTTCAGCTCGAGCACGAGAACATCGTCAGGCTTCTCGGCTATTGCGATGATGCAGGTTGGCACGTCGCTCCTTTGTGCGCCTAGTTTATATTTAACTACCAAGATATGAAAATATTTGTCAAACTTCATTACTTCGAATCGGAAGAAAATCATTTCCATGAACAATGTTGAGATTTTGACAGTTGTGCATTTCAATTTCAGCTATATTTTGCCATTTTATAAGTAAACGTTGATCGTATATAATCATATAGTAATCCTACCACCATTAGCAAGAATGAATTTTCAGTAATATTCAATAAATATCATCTCATCGAAAATTACCAGAAAAACATTTTTATTGGTAACTAATTTACGTTTCATCTCGTCTCATGAAGATCAAGGCGCGCTTATATTCGAATACGTCTCAGGCGGAACACTCCACGAACGTCTCCATGGCAGCGGCGGCAATAAGCGCTTGACTCTCCCATGGAAGAGCCGCGTGAAGATCGCCTTCCAACTTGCGCAAGCCATCGAATATCTCCATGAAAGATGCACTCTTCACATCATCCATGGCGACATCAAATCCTCCAATGTTTTACTGGATGGTGACTCCAATTGCAGGCTCTGCGACTTTGGATCGTCGAAAATGGGCTTCTCGTCTATGATACTGCCGCCCTCGTCGTCACCTTCATCATCTCCTTATGTTAGGAGAAAGAATATTATCATGGGTTCTCTGGGCTACACCGATCCGGCATACTTGAGGACCGGGATAGCCTCGAAGGAGAATGACATCTATAGCTTCGGCATCTCGGTCCTCGAGCTCGTGACAGGTTTGGAGGCGTTTCGCAGGGACAAGGGACAGGTCTTGGCCTCGATGGCAGCTCGTATGACTAAGGATGTCGATCGTATGGATGTTGGTGAGGTGACGAACATGGTGGATCCAAGATTAAGAGGTGATTTCGACGTGGAAGAGGCGAGGGCTCTGATTGGACTAGCGAGGTCGTGTTTTGACGAGTCGAACTTGGTTAGGCCGACGGCGAGCCACATGGTGAAGATGATGAAAGAGAAGGTTTCTTTGATTTCGTTCACAAACTCAAATCCGAGGCATAAATTTTCTAATGATCTGTAGCCAAACGTGGACAATGTTTGTGCGGAGACCTACATGTACAATGTGTGAATTTTCTAATGATCTGCAGCCAACATTGAACTATGTTTATGTAAAGATCTACATTTGCATGGTTTGAAAGCAAATCGAATTGAATTAATCACGAGCGTAAAGAATTCATGAAAATCAGGAAGAAAGCAGCGTGATTCTTCTCCCTCTCTTTCTTCCTTTTTTTCCTTGTGCGCTCACCTTTTTTCCCGTTTTTGACTTATTTTTCAATCTCCTTTGTATCTTAACCAAAGAAAGTTAATATTATGAAGAACCTTAAATTAATACACCCGTAACAAATTTACTAAAAATTAATTTTTTTGATCACAAAAAACTAAAATCGGTACTTTAGTAAGAAATTTACTCTGTATTAGTTTCCATTAAATTTTATTATCAAACTTCGGATCCGCGAATATGGGCTTCTCATCTATGATCCCGCTGCCCTCGTCGTCGCCTTCATTGTCTCCTTATGTTAGGAGAAAGAATATTATCATGGGTTCTCTAGGCTACACTGATTTGGTATACTTGAGAACTGGGATAGCCTCGAAGAAGAACGACATCTATAGCTTCGGCGTTGTGGTGCTCGAGCTTGTGATGGGTTTGGAGGCATTTCGTGCAGACAAGGGACAGGTCTTGGCCTCGATGGTAGCTCAAATGACTAAAGATGCCGATCGCATGGATGTCGGTGAACTGACTAACATGGTGGATCCGAGATTGAGAGGTGATTTCGATGTGGAAGAGGCGAGGGCTTTGATTGGACTAGTGAGGTTGTGTCTCGACGAGTCCACCTCGGCTAAGCCGATGGCGAGCGGCATGGTGGAGACCATGAAAGAGAAGTTCTCTTCGATTTCATTCAAAAACTCAAACTTGAGGCACAAACTTTTTAATGAGCCAAACATGAACTATGTTTGTGCGGAGATCTACATGTACGTGTGTGAATTTTCTAATGATCTGTAGCCAACATTGAACTATGTTTATGTGAAGATCTACATGTGCATGGTTTGAAGTCAAATCGAATTGAATTAATCACGAGCGTCAAGAATTCATGAAAATACGGAAGAAAGCAACGTCATTCGTCCCCCCTATCTCTCTTACTTTGTTTCCTTGCACGCTCGCCTTTTTCTCCCTTCTTGACTTATTTTTCAATCTCCTTCGTTTCTTAACAAAAGCAAAAAAAGTTACTTTCATGAAAAATGGTAAACTGATACACCTATAATAAATTTATCAAAAATTATAAAATTCAAAATTGGTATATTAGTGATAAATCTACTTTTCGTTATTTTTCATTAAATTTCCTATCAAATTACTGAGTTAGATAACATGTAATAGGTGACAGTTGTACTGATTTAAGATTTTACTTTCTATTTGTCACAAATGTACTGGTTTGTAGTTTTTCATGGCATTATTCCTATTTAACGGAAATTAACAGAAAGTAAATTTGTTATAAATATACTAGTTTTATAATTTTTGTGATCAAAAAATTAGTTTGAGGTTAATTTGTTACAGGTATACCAATTTAGGTTTTTTGGTGGTCAAAAAATAAATTTATGATAAATTTGTCTTAAGTGTATTAGTCTAGAGTTTTTTTGTGGTATTAAATCAAAAAAAAAAAATCTCCTCCCTTTAAATTTTTCACCTACTGCTATTTATCTCCTACTATAAAAATAGAAACTGCAATTATAAAATAAAAGCAAGTATTTTGGCTTAGCGACTTGGTTTGGTTTGGCAAAAAACAGTAAAATTGAACCAAATTGTCTATTCAATCCAATTCGATTTGTGAACTGGTTTTCTAAAATTACCTCTTCAAACCATTCCAAATTTTAAATTTCAGTTAGGTTTGTCAGTTTGGATTGAATCATACTCAACCTAAATGATACAATCGGTTGGTTGGTTTTTACAGGTTCTTAATTGGTTTTGACCACCACTAAAAGGATTTTGAATCGGAATGGAGGATAGGTCAAGACCCGATTGATCGGTCGGTCCTGATTTAATTGATTGGTCCCGTGTTTAAAACACTGATGAGAACAAACTAAAGTGAGAAAATGACACAAATAATTCATAAAGTTTGGCATAATATGCAATGTGGTCTCTAAATTTTTAATTTGTTCAATATGATTTCTGAACTTTTAATATATTTGATATGATTCATAAACTTTTGGTACATGTTTAATTTAGTTCCCAAACTATATGAAAATACTCAATGTTTTCCTTGAACTTGAATTAAATGAAAAGTAACATTGGATATTTTTATACAGTTCAAGGACTCAATTTTTTTTTTTTTTTTTTTTTTTGAATAGACAAGGACTCAATTTAACATGTATCAAAAGTTAAGAGACTATACTGAATGGATTAAAAGTTCAAAGACTGCATTGTATATTGGACTAAAGTTTAGGGACCACATCGGTGAAATTAAAAATTTATGGACTACATTATACATTATGCTAAAGTTTATGCACCACTTGTAATATTATCCCGATCGAAGGAAGATCTTTCAAAATTAGAAAAGCACCGGAAACGTGATCGATTGTCAATTGAGAGAGGTTCCCTAGCCCGAGTGGGCGGTCCCGCAGAGACAGAACCCACGTTTTCCAAGTTGATAATGCCGCTCCAGTTCTTATCAGATTAGCTTTGAAACGAAGTAGCAAGTAGGCTACCTCACTTTGACCGACCGACAATTTCATTAGTGAGAAAAGATGATCGACTAAATGCCTTTTTTCTCCTTGTTTAAAGTCCTAACTACTTCCCATTTGTTTCTATTCGTCGGACACTTTGGCCACCTTCCGGATCTTACTAACATCAACAAAGCAACGTGTCTATGTGCCTGCGAGTTTCGTGCTAACAAACACAACACCTTAAAAATTCAATTTAGTCTACGACAAAAAAACATGAGATGCTTCCAAAAAAATCGTAGAGCAGATAGATATGAAAGTTTCATTTCATGTATATGTATCAGTATCCACGATTACACTTAGTTTAAAGAAAAGTGTGAGTCAAAATGTGCCCTAACAACCCCGTGAAGGCCCCTCTGATCTGAATCAAGAAGCTTCAAGGATGCCACCTTCCGACTCTCACCCGGCCCGTCCGATTCTTGACACCCACCGAGCCCCCAAGAAACCCTACGGAAAAGACAAATCCTGGTAAAACAAAGCGTTCGTGCGCGTGCTGCTGTCGTCAAGGGATTTCAAAAACAGTGTATCCATCCATCGATCTTCTTTGTCCCTTAGCTAGTACGCGCTCTTTGTCCTTTGGCCCCATCTCTCTCTCTCTCTCCCCTCCTTCGCTTCTTCTCTTTGAGCCGCACCAAACCACTGCCACGAGCCCCACCGGTAGCTAGCGACCATAAACTATAGTCCATAATTCACCGACTCTTCCCTTTTAAAAAGCAACAGCAGCCCAAGAAGGCAGTTGACTTGATCTGAATCGCGGATCTGCAACTATGGGTATTGTGAAGTTCCTCCGCTCCAAGCTGCGGAACAGGCGACGAGCCGCCGTCCATGTCGACGGCGGGGAGAGTTGCTCGGGACGGTGCGGTGACGCGGCGGCGGAGGCGGCGGGGGTGGCTGTGAAGAGGTTGGAGTGGGGAGAGATCGAGAGGATCACGGGATGCTTCTCGGTGGTGGTTGGAGAAGGCGGGTTCAGCACCGTGTACATGGGGCGTTTGCCCGTCTGCGGAGGAGGCTCCCCTGCTGCCGCAGCTGTCAAAGTCCACTGCGGCGGCGGAGAGCGGCTCAGCCTGGCCTTCAAGCAGGAGCTGGACGTGCTGCATCGGCTCAAGCATGAGAACATCGTCAGGCTCCTCGGCTATTGCGATGATGCAGGTTGGCATACCAAAATATGAAAATATTTGTCAAACTTTATTACGTCGACAATTGTGCATTTCGATTTCAGCTATATTTTACCATTTTATAAGTAAATTTTGACTGTCTATACTCATATGGTAATCCTAATTCCATTAGCAAAAATGATTTTTTTGTACTATTCATTAAATATCGTATCATCTAAAAGTACCATAAGATAATTTTTATCAGTAACTAATTTAAGTTTCATCCCGTCTCATGAAGGTCAAGGCGCGCTTATATTCGAATACGTCTCTGGCGGAACACTCCATGAACGCCTCCACGGCAGCGGCAGCAATAAGCGCTCGACTCTCCCATGGAAGAGCCGCGTGAAGATTGCCTTCCAACTTGCGCAAGCGATCGAATATCTCCATGAAAGATGCACCCTGCACATCATCCATGGCGACATCAAATCCTCCAATGTTTTACTGGACGGTGACTCCAATTGCAGGCTCTGCGACTTTGGATCTGCGAAAATGGGCTTCTCGTCTATGATACCGCCGCCATGGTCGTCGCCCTCATCATCCCCTTATGTTAGGAGAAAGAATATTATCATGGGTTCTCTGGGCTACACTGATCCGGTATACTTGAGGAACGGAATAGCCTCAAAGAAGAATGACATCTATAGCTTCGGGGTCTTGGTCCTTGAGCTCGTGACCGGTTTGGAGGCGTTTCGCGCGGACAAGGGACAGGTCTTGGCCTCAATGGCAGCTCATATGACTAACG
The DNA here is from genome assembly GCA_014182725.1 of Eucalyptus brandiana. Classification (NCBI taxonomy): domain Eukaryota; kingdom Viridiplantae; phylum Streptophyta; class Magnoliopsida; order Myrtales; family Myrtaceae; genus Eucalyptus; species Eucalyptus brandiana. The sequence continues at coordinate 10,357,937 of CM024672.1, read as the reverse complement.
GTGTCGATTGTATGGATGTCGGCGAGGTGACGAAGATGGTGGATCCGAGATTGATAGGTGATTTCGATGTGGAAGAGGCGAGGACTGTGATTGGACTAGCGAGGGCATGTCTTGATGAGTCAACACTGGCTAGGCCGACGGCAAGCCGCGTGGTGAAGACGATGAAAGAGAAGGTTCCTTCGATTTCGTTCACGAACTTGAATTCGAGGCCCAAACTTTCTAATGATCTATAGCCAAACATGACCTATGTTTGTGTGGAGATCTACATGTACATGTGTGAATTTTTATGTTCAAATGTGCAGTTGATTTTATCTTTTTGACATTTGGAGAACTTTGGAAGTTCGTGCCGTGTGTGCCGTGGCTTGCAAGAGAAGTTTGGCAAAGGGTTTGTCCACATTCATAATTGTATAAATGCAATATATTTCCTTTATTTACAATCCATAAGTACCAATTTCCTATAGAGGTCATTTTCATTCTATAGAAGTATTTCTATGGTATAAAAACTCACCATAGACTTAAAAGCAAAAATCACATTATTCGAACATTTTGCCTTCTAATACGATTAAACATCATAAAGTTGTACGGTACGCTAATGTACTATGAAAGTATGGTTTAATAAGCAAGTTTTGAGGTCGCACAACTATTCGGAAACTCGGCAAGAGCACGGTGGGCTCCAACCTACTATATGAAAATTCCATGCATATGCCAAATAATGGAAAATGTATTGGTTTGAACTATTTAGGGAAAATTCTAAGTATCATTATTTTCTTCAATAAAGGTCCGAAGTGGACTTTGTTTAAATAAGGGCATGAAATTGTCAAATCGTCTTAAATAAGGACTTGAAATGACCACATCAGTTTCAAAAAATGGCCTTTTCCTCTTTTACTTTATTTTTTTTATTTTTTTCTTTACTTTTTCTTGCTTCATTTATCTTTTTCCCCATTCCCTTTGGGCGGAGGTTGCTAGACTCATGTGAGGGCCACCCTCACCAATGTCGGGTGAGGGTCACCCTTGCTTGGGCTTGCGAGGGCAACCCCCCGCAGACGTCGGGCAAGGGCGCTCCTCGCTAGTCCAAGCAAGGGTGACCCTCGCCTTGCAACCCATATTGACATCGAGCAAGGGCTGCCCTCGCATGATGTCAGCGAGGGTGACCCTCGCCAGCCTTGGCGAGCTACCTTTGCGGGGCATTAATAGCGATGACCAAGGGAGGGAAGAGGAAGAAAGAAAAAAGAAAAGGAAAGAAAAATAAGTAAAAAATATCGTTACATTTTTTGATCGAAATACCCTTTCTACTTAACTGGAATAGTCATCAGCCGGCCAAAAACCCTTATTTGAGACGATTTGGTCACTTTAAGTCTTTATTTGAAACAATTTGGCTATTTCAAGCTTTCATTTGAACCAAAGTGCACTTGGAGCCATTAATTGAGAAAATGAGGGCATTTTAGACCCTTATTTGGAATTTTCCAAACTATTTATTATACTAGAGAAATTTCTCAATACACATTCTTGAATATGTTCCTTGATAGCTTAAAGTTTTTGAAAAAGATGATTGAAGGTGCAAAGATGTTAATTCCTTGCACCCAATATGATTCATTTATACGTCTCCCTTTTTCACGCATCTGGGATTTTACAAGTTTCCTCACCCACACTGTCACGCCCCGACCCTCAAGAATGCACACATCCCACGGTCAATACAAATGCGACTTCTCAAGACTAGTCGTCAACCCTTTCATTTTTATTATACATGCGGAAGCGAACAATAACCCCTGACAACAAATAACATGATATAGGAAAGTATGACAACATTTCACAAAAGCACACTTTTATAAACAATTAGGTTTATATACAACATGAGTCTAGGTAAAAGCCTACAAAATGATTGACTCTCAAAAGAAGCCATCTTACAACTGACTAGTAGGACTCGGACATTGATCCTCCAGACTTCACCTCCACAAACTCCAGGGCTTTGGTTCTCCACAACCATCTCTAAGGACCTGAAAATGGTTATACAATAACTAGTGAGACAATGTCTTAGCAAGTCCACCCTCTAAACTCTTATTAGGAATGAAATATGCCTCAGGGCGCTCTAGCCACGCAATCACACAATGAGAACAGAGAACTTATCTCGCCTCAGTTCCTTCCTACATGTCAGCATAATTCATATCTCAAATACATATAATTAATGCACGCAACAATTGAAATGTCTCATCAGCTCAATTAATCGTTCATGCATTCCAATTGTTAAATTTGTCCCATAAGGGTACCACCTACTCATAGGTTTAGTGTCTACTAGCACAGCCAAGTATCGCTTCACCACCATTGAGCACGACCGCGTCTATATCTTAATAGACGGCTTTCCCGAAGGGACGTAGGTCCAGAGTCTACTACGACCCGAGTCACCTACTCATAAGTTCGGTGTCCTTCTAGCATAGCCAGGCGTCGTCTCACCGCCATTGAGCACGGCGACGTCTATATCTTAATAGAAGGCTTCCCCAAAGGGGCGTAGGTCTAAAATCTACTGTGACCTGCAATGCAAAGAATGGATATCCCATATAGGGTAATGTCCGACATAAAAGCTCGAGACTGGTTCTCATTAACCAACACACGATCAAACAATTTCAGCCCAGGACACCATACATTTCACTCAAATGTCTCCGTTAAAATAGTGATCCTAGCATATTTTCTTTATATTATATTAAAAACACCCTATAAAAATAGTCGTATGTGGGTACACGGTCAGATCGAACCCGAAAAATTGATATTCTCTAGTTCAAAATCTCACTGTTATATATAGTATATAAAACTATTTTTGGTATTAAAACCCGACGCACGAGATTTTTTGAATAAATATTGAAATTTACAATTTTTGGAATAAATTACCAAAAATCAAATCAGCATTCAATTTGCACAAATTAACATTCAATTGCATAAATTGAACACACTATTGCAATCAGCATGAAATTCCGGTTACCGATTATCCCAGTCTAATTTCCGGAAAATATTTAATAATTAAATAATTACTAAAATTAATTAAATAAATCAATTAAATACCCAAGATAGCTAACCTAGGCCGAAATTACAAAATTAAATACCGAGACGGGCCCGGAAAATTCTCGAACCAATCTAGATAATTAATACAACATATCTAGGCCTTAATTAACTTAATTTAACAACCTAGCATGCAAAATATGATATTTAAATAACTAAATTAATCTAACTAACCACCTAAACCTTAATTAACTTAATCTAATTACCCCTAAGCATAATTAACCTACTAATTGAGGTTTAGTGAGATAACTCACTTGATTTGTGATCTGCTCGGATCAAAACGACGGGATCGTGATGAGGATCGACAAATCCCAAAACGGCGACGCTAATGGGGCATAGATTGGGCCCAAAATTGGCCACAAAGCTGACTGGATTTTGGGATTGCTGGGCTCAGCTGATCTTGGTCGGACCAGCTGAAGACGCGGGCTGAACTGGAGCTCAAAGTCGTGGCCTTCGCTGGATCGAAGTTGCTGCGCAGAGGAGTCGTGGAGCAGGCCGAGAAGATGGGCGGAGACGTGGAGCAAACGGGCTGGGCTTCGAGCGCGAGAGACGGTTGATGGACGAAGGGCAGCTGGCGTTCGGTGGAGGAGGAGAGGTCAACAAATGGCCTCTGTGAAGTGAGTGTTGACCAAGGAAACAAAAGATAGTGGAGAGGAGGGGTGCTTCGACGGAAGGGATGAGGGTATGGAGAGATCAAAGGAAAAAATATGAAAATGGAGAAGTAGAGAGGAGAGAGATGTTCGGTTGGGGGGCAGTCGAACGCAATAGAGAGAGAGCCGAAGGAGGTGTGCCGAGGAAGATTAAGGGAAAAGAAAAATCAAAGTCAACAAAACATAGCCAAAAATTAAATGCTTGGTCCCCTTAAAGCCAAAATTGCTGCCCCCTTCTATAGCTCCGAATTTCACATTTTGGTCTTCAACTTTTTCAACAAATCCCCAAATTTGATGTAGAAAAAGCCCACGTAATTGCTGCAAGTCTCTTTCGCCAAGTAGCTCGGTTTGCAAGTCGAAAATCTCTTCAATTCGGCCGATTCGAATTTCCGTTCATTTTCCGAATCGTCCGAATTGATTTTCCGTAAAAATCCTAGAATCTTCAAAAATTCTTCGAAAGATAAGTAGACATTCCTAAAATAAGTCGTAACATGGCAGAACGTTCAATTTCTGAAAATTAGATTCAAATTCGCGGTTAATTTTAATCTGACGCGATTTTAGCGTGATCTAACCTACTGGGTAGTTTTTAGGAATTTTTAGTGTAATTGACCAATGGTCGATTATTTTTGAGCCACAACGTATATCTTCGACACATTGGCGACTCTCGGTTATCGTGAAAATCTCGAGATTTCAATTACGGACACAAGGTATCCAAAACGACAAAAAATCAGTTTAGTGCCGATCGACGAGAATTTTGCAATCAAACGGAATCACCCACACATAATTACACATCTCGGTCGAATTGACCTATCTCCAGTCTCTGATTGATTTTTAATTGTGCCGTAATAACCCTTGCAGATTAGTATGGTTGAGCAGTTGATTCCTAGTCGAATTCTCAAGTCTATTGTGTTAAAATCCCTTAATGACTTCTCAGATAGTCTAGTTATCTTGGCTTAGAGAATAACACTATAGGCGCGTCAATGAAAGGCCCGATTTATTCAATTGAAAGCAAGATTGAAAATTCAGGATGTCACACACACCGTATATTCTGACCCGGTAGGGATGACCTTTTTTGACTTGGTCTCAATAGGGAAATATTATCACACGAACCCGAATTGCACAGGCTCCATATATCTCAAACGTTACTCATGTGGATTCACGTGGAACCCTTACGCTATTGGGTAAGCGTGGAAGGCCTCCTCACATAAGATCCTGAGCAGTGTAATATGTTTGCACAATGTATTAACGATAAGCTTATTGGCATCACATTGAGACAAGTTACAAGAAAGAAATACGAAAATACGACACGACACAATATGCTTGATTTCATGTTTTGACATGAATTAACACATTTGTATCATAACCCAACTATTTAGCAAGTAGAACAAGGATCGATGTGCTTTTAGGCTGACTCCAAGTAGCACGGATTACAAACATGATTATGACACGCAAGCACCGATTGCTGGCCTTCCTGAGACGATGACGTTCCTTTCTAAGGGCGGAATTTGCAAGCAGTTTTGAGCTCCTCTGCTGGTTTATCCCCTGCAAATCCTTTGTCAACCCAAGCAGAGTATCCTCCTTCCATGTTGTTCACATTCTTATACCCCTGAATCCATCAAATTCCGCAAATGACTTTATTTTGCTAATACTTGCTAATCTAATTTACTTAATCAGCACGCCGATGGTGAAAAATGTTGCATTCCACGGGAATCGGACTGAAAATGCTCCTAACTAACGAAAGCTTTATAATCTGATGTTACTTTACTTATCCCCTCTTTCGCGCCCCTAATGCTGTGATAAAGCAAACGGGAATCCATTGTGAGAGTCGAACTAACCGCATTGAGAAGGTCGACGCAGGCACGGAGCGATCTGCCCCCGCTGTTGCAACCCTGCACATGCAGCAATATAAACCAATGAGTTCCGGCTCATTGTTTTTCTGTCTGAATTCTAGATGTTACATTACTGAAAACTGAGTTCAATCGATCGGGGGCGGTGAGCTATATACCACGACCAGGTGATCTTCTTTGTTGCAGACTGCAGCCACTTGAGTGAGAAAGTCAGGATTTTTAACTCTTCCATCTGGTGTGGAGAACATGTAAGGCACGTTCACTGCATTCTCAACGTGGCTCTTCTTGAACTCCTCCTCCGTCCTGTGTCAATGAAAAGAACATCGCCCCTCAAACACTCCAGTTATATCGAGATTTCAGATCCCTCTCCCCAACTCGATTCGAATTACACAGCTGAAACAAGAAGGAGAAAACGACAATCTGTTGAACTTCTGACCTCACATCTAAGTACCGGTGGCCGACGGTTAGGAGGCCTTTCGCAGTGTATACATCGACGTTAGCGACATCTTCAGATCTGCCAAAAGGAAAAGTAAGAGAGAGTCAAGACTCAGGATGAAGGCTATGCGATCAACATCAGCTTCTGATGGCACTCGTTCATGCAAAAAAATCATACTTTTTGATGGTTTCCATGGTTCGATGATCGCCGAGAGATCAAGATATGGAAGCTCAGATCCCGCTCTGTGATATCTCGAGCTGCTTCAAGGAGAAGAAAATGATTCCTGAAAGTTTGATGCGTGGACTTAGCAACTATATGGCGTGCAAAGAGCAAACTCTTCAGCTAAGAAAGATTTAAAAATGGCGATCAAAGCAAACTGGATCTGTTCTTCCCTTTTGACTTTTAGATATCGCCTTTAGTAACGACGTCAGCATCAGCATTACAGCTCAAGTAAGCGATTGATTTGGATGTCGAAACGAGATCCACGACTTTTCTATGAATGAGTACTGCATCGGCTCGAACCAGAGACTATTCTTTTAATTATGTGATAATTGATCAAATTTAATACTTGGAAAATAAATAAAGTAAAATGAATGTTGGGGAGGGACAAAACCCCTGGACTTCAAATGCTTTCCCTCCTTTGAAGGATTAAGCAAGATGGGGTGTGAATGAATCATAATGTCAACGCGAGAGAAGTTTTCTTTTTGTTCAATATAAGTAGTCGGTAACTAAAAAAATCAAATAAAATTCGGTAACTAAGTCAAGTGGACGTTGACGACTTTTTCTATTGACAATTTATATTATGACACTTATTGGCTATTTTAGAAATGGAATAATGACATAAATGATTCTTAAACTTTGGCTCAACGTGCAATATGGTTTCTAAACTTTAACATAATGTTTATTGTGGTCCCTAAACTTTTAGTTCCATCAATGTAGACTTGGATTTCTGGTACATGTTCTAATTCACGAATTGTATGAAAATATTCAATGGAGTCATTTCATTAATTAGAGACTATGGATAATATTGAATATTTTCATTTAATTTAGAGATTAAATTGAATAGGTACCAAAAGTTTAAAGATTACATTGAATAAATTAAAAGTTCAAGAATCGTATTACGGATTGAGTCAAAGTGTAGGGACTGTTTTTATAATTTTTCCTTTAGAGATCTGCTAACCCGGAAAAGAACAGCTTTTTTTGACAAGGGACTGTAGAACAGGCTCAACAAGCTGCCATATAGAGTTACACCACCTAAAACTCAGGACAAGCGTTGACGCAGAGGGGAAACGGTAGCAATTTTTCTTTAAAATATTAAAGGAGTAAGCAGGAATGCTGTTGCATTATGATAAAGTCATTAGCTTAATTAACGGAGAAGAAGATGATGATGATGATGATGGAGATGTGTAATGACGTTGACTTTCTATAGAGAATGCTTTCCGTCTGAACTCTCGCCGTTATAAGCAGCCCCATCGATCTCTTCTTCTCGCTGATCTATTCTGCATCCTAGAAATCAAAGTTCGACCTTCTTTCCGATTTCCACTAATCTCCGGTGAGTCGTCGAACTGAGACAAATGTCAGGATCAGGGACCCAGGAGCTTGCTCTGGGAACGTTGGAAGCGGACTTGACGTTACCGGAGGATATGCCCGTGATACGATGCAAGTGCGTTCCGATCGATGATGCAACCGAGGGCGTTCAGCAATTCAAGCTGGATAAGTATGATCTGTTGCGGAAGGTAAAACCCGATAAAACTCTAGGCGGTGGAATAAGTTAGGGTGAAGCTTCGTCTAGGTCTAGTATGGAAACTAAACTATCCTCACATTCCATGAAAAGTGAAACAGAAAGAAGAAAGGTAGGATAGAAATTGTTAATTAGATTTACATGAATGATGTAGGCTGGAGCCGAGTTTGTCGGAACCTTCTTCCTGGTGCTTTGCGCGGTCGCCGGCCCAATTGTGAACCAAAAGTACGGTGGAGTAGAGACGTTGATCGGGAACGCGGTGTGTGCTGGAGTTGCTGTGACGGTCATAGTTTTCTCGATCGGTCACATATCAGGAGCCCACCTGAACCCGTCGGTGACGATCGCCTTTGCAGTGACCCGGCACTTTCCATGGATCCAAGTGCCTGGCTACGTTGCCGCACAGTTCGGGGGCTCGATGTGCGCTTCCTACGTCCTCAAGGGGGTTTTCCATCCCTTCGCGAACGGCGGGGTCACAGTGCCTTTGGTGAATGTCAGGCAGGCATTTGCTCTCGAATTTCTCGCCACTTTCCTTCTCATGTTTGTGATCGTCGCGGTGGCAACCGATGCTCGTGCGGTACGGCGTTGCCCATGTCATATATTCGTCCTTCCTCTATCTGTGCTCGTTTCATTCCATTAATCATCAAAAGCTCTCCAACTATATTCTGGCTGCATTTTACATGATGACAGGTAGGAGATTTAGCAGGTATTGCAATTGGAGCAACAGTGCTGGTTGGCATTCTTGTGGCAGGGTAAGAATTGTATTTACTTATTCTTATCTTTTGGAAAAAACATAGAGAGAAATCCGAGTATGTAACACCGTGATGATAGGATGTCGACCGGGGCTTCCATGAACCCCGTGAGGACTCTCGGCCCGGCTGTGGCAGCAGGGAATTACAAAGGATTGTGGATGTACATGGTGGCTCCTCCTCTTGGAGCAATAGCTGGCGCTGCAACTTACACGGTCCTGAAGCTTAGAGGTTACGAGGCTGAGCCACTGCGTCAGAGGAGGAAAACCTTCAGATGCTAAGGGTGGTTGGGTCCTCGACGACTCCGAAGCAAGACCCGACTGCTCCACCCGGGATAAACAGCAATTTGCTAGGATCCACCTGTGGTAGTTTTGTAGCGGTTAGTGTGGTTTTTAGGGGGACTGACAAAGGGAGTGTCCGTGCCTTGAGTTTCCAAAAAGTATCCCAGAGAATGCCGCTGTTCATGATCATGTTAGTTCAGTATCCCAGAGAATGCCACTGTTCATGATCATGTTAGTTCCCTTTGGATGTATAATTTAGTTAGACTACATGGATGTATAAATTTAGTTATATTACAATTTTAGTCCTCGAAGTATGAATTTTCGTGCAATCTGGTCCTCTAATTATTTTTCGTTCAATGTCTTTCTTTATCTTTCTCGTCTCGTTGAGGCCTTCGTCATTAAGCAGTAGTTAACATCATTAGATTATGACGGCAAAACGTTAAAATAACAGAAAGTGAGAAATTCGGGGAGAGAGAGAGAAGCAGCAGCAGCTCAATCTCGCTCCAAAGCTGGTGAAGGTTGGAGCCGTACACCTAACCATGGGGTTGGCCGACTGCGGGTGCGCCAAGCCTGGCCTAAGCCACAGACTTGAACACTTTCTGGGTGAGTTAGGGTAAGGGTATCCGGTGAGAAAGTTCTGCTCTTCACTCTATTGGGTCTGAGCCAAGGCCGACCCACTTTGGAGATTTGTGTCCAAGAATTTTATTATAGGCGAAAGTGAACAAAAAATTTAGGTCCGACCTGAAGGCACAAGCCGGGACCAGGGCCGCTCAATAGTCACCTCTAGCAGCCACCAACGAGGCCTTACGACTCCGCCCATGTTCGTTCAAGGATTGCTGTGAGGCACCTAGGCTTAACACAACTTTCATCTCTTAAAAAATTTGAAGGCAGCTAGCGTCCGTAGTTCTGCTCTGAATGGAACTTAGAAAGGGGTGTAATTTAACAGGTATGGTCCTTTTCTTGGCAGGTCATCTTTCATTTTCATACTGTTGCTTGAGACCTCAGCTCTTGGAATGATCATTGGTTATGTCAAAGTCGGATGATCTTTCGTTCCACTTCAAAAGGATTAAAAAATCAAAGGGGGGCGAGTAATAAGCAACCTAATTAATACATGTATTGTGTAAGTGTATGACGCATGATATCACCAGTTACAAGAATAGTGAAATATAAAGAATAGTGATAAAAGGGGAGCCTTTGACGATAAGATTATTCATATGACACCAAGACATTAGGGGGACATATATATTTTTGTTTTGTTTTGACAAGAAATGCATATGGATGCATGCTCATGACATGTGTTGGACACAACCCGTTCTGTGCGATATGGGATTAAACATGAATCACAAAGAAAAAATAAAAAATAATATGACATGCCTAACTTTATCTATTGATGCGAATTGCCATGTTTTTATGGTAATTCAATTATTCAACAAGTAGAATCGAAATCAAAATGTTTTAGACTGACTCGAGAATTGACATACAGATACGGCATTGACACGCGAACCCAATTACCAACCCCTCCTCCTTTTACGGCCGGAATTTGCAGGCTGTTTTGAGCTCCTCTTCTCGTTTGTCCCCTGCAAATCCTTTGTCAACCCAAGCAGAGTATCCTCCTTCCATGTTGTTCAAATTGTTATACCCCTGAATCCACCAAAATTCCACAAGCACACACAAACAAACATAAAAGTCTTTACTTTTGGTAATGTTTACTAATCTAGTTCGATTAATCAGAGCGCGTCGCCGGTAAATAGTCGCATTCTGCAGGAATCAGACTGAAAAGCTCCCAAACTATTTGATGTTGCTTTTCCTCGCTGTCGTGCCCCCAATGTTGTGATGAAGCAAACGACATTCGTTTGGATAGTTGAACTTGCTGCATCGAGAAGGTCGATGCAGGCACGGAGCGATCCGCCCCCGCTGTTGCAACCCTACACATACGGCAATATATTAACTGATGAATCCACCTGAAGTTTGTCTTTCTTTTTGTCAACTTATGATGTTACATTACCAAGCAACGAGTTCACTGAACCGGGGGTTGACAGCTACATACCACGACCAAGTGATCTCCTTTGTTGCAGACTGCAGCTACTTGGGCGAGAAATTCAGGATTTTATACTCTTCCATCGGGTGAAGAACATGTTAGGCACATTCACTGCATTCTCATTGTGGTTCAATTTGAACTCCTCCGTCTGTCCTGTGTCATTGCACTCGAACCCTCAATTTGTACTGAGATTTCACATTTCTCATCCCAACCCGATTTGAAAAAGATGCCGATACATGAAGGAAAATACCGTCTGTTAACTTCTGACGTCACATCTAAGTACCGGTGGGCGATGATTAGGAGGCCTTTGGCGGTGTATACGTCGACAGTGGTGATATCTTCGGACCTGAAATGACCCAAAAATGAAAAAGGGCGAGAGCCAAGACTTAGGATTTAAGCAATGCGATCCACATTAATTCTAATGAGTAGGTGCCAAGGATGATTGGACAAATCAGTAGGCAAAAATAGTTCCACATGTGTTGGTGTTGAGGCATTTTGAGAGGAGTCTGGCTTGGCAGCAAGAGGATAGGTGGCCTCATCAAAAGTGGCATCCACAACAACATAAAAACACTTATCTTTGGGGCAATAGTGTTGGAGAAAACTTCATTAAGTGTTTTAAAGCTGACAAAATGTTTCCATTAGTCTAGTCTGAAGACTTGCAGACTCTTTTATCAAAGTCTGAGGACCTCCAAACTGCCAGACTCAAGACTCAAAGTCTATCCTTATTGACAGTTTATAGACCGTCGAAGAAGACTTATCCAGAACTGAATGTTTCGTTAATGATTTTACTTTATCGACTGGAGAAGATCTCTTGGCTGGATATAGTATGTCGGAATCCATTATTCAAATTAAGATTGATTCAGGGATTGTGGATCCGTTGATTGGCAAAGTATACTTGGAAGGTTTTACTTATGGAAACCAAGATCTTGATTGTATGGACGAGCATGATTGATGGGTTATCGTCATGTTCCTTAAATAACTAGAAGATTTTCCTAATTGATTCTGTCCAACGGGTAGATTAGAAGAATTCCTTTAGTAAGTGCCAACGGGTATGATGGCATAAAGGAGTATATAATGAAGACGTTCCAGTTGTTTGAGTGTGTGCGCGATAGATGAATTCTAAAGTCTGAAGCTCCTTGTTCTTAGTCAATTCATTTGTTGAGCGAAATCTTGTACGCAAAAGAGAGTCTATATCTTTGAGAGACCTTGAGGAAGTGTAGTAGAGTCTCTACACTGTGGAATCAAGGGAGAGCTTTACTGTAACAACTCTTTTGTTCATAGTGAAATCCTGCCGGTGGGCTGTCAGTGCGGAAGAGTGAACGTAGGCTTGGATTAAGCCGAACCACTATAAACTCTGTATTCAAATTCTCTTCCCTACACTCTTTTACTTTGATCGTAACTTGTTTATTTGAAAAGAGAAGAATTTCCTTTTCATAATCCATTGTTGATTTGTGTTGCACTTATCTCGCAAAATTGTTTCTGCACTTATTCACTCCCCTCTAGGTATACATACTAGTTTTTACAATTGGTATCAGAGCATGTGTACTCACTTAATTTGAAGTGTTTTACTTCAGAGTTAAAGATCCATGGCTAGTATGTTGGCTCCAGGACTGGTTGAAGGGTAAAGTAATACCAGACCGCCTTATTTTGATGGAAATGAATACAACATATGGAAAAACAAGATGAAGGCATTTCTAAGATCAAAGGGTCCTCTGGAATGGGATGTGGTAGACAGAGGAATCATTCCTAAAGTTGTACCTATCTCAGAAAGAGGAAAAGAAGCTGTTGAGTCTAGCGAAATGACTCAAGAAGAAATAACCAAAAGACAAGCTCTTGATACAAAAGCAATTTATTCTTTATATTGTGCATTATCATCTACTGAATATAACAGAATATCTTCTTGTGCTACAGCTAAAGAAGTCTGGGATAGATTACACATCACTTATGAAGGAACTGATCGAGTGAAAGAAACTAGAATCAACATTCTGATCGGTCAATATGAAGCATTCAAAATGAAATCTGGAAAATCTATCACTAACATATTTAGTCGTTTTACAGAGATCGTGAATGGCCTTGAAAATCAAGGGCAACCAATTTCTGATCCCATGAAAGTAAACAAGCTTCTGCGTGGACTCTCCAAGGATTGGAATCACATAAAGACCTCAATAAGGGAGACACAAAGAATTATGCTACTTTCGGTTGATGAATTGGTTGGGACTCTTCAGTCTTATGAAGTGGAGCGAATCAACGAAGATGAAGATCCTAAAGGTAAGAAATTCATTGCATTAAAATCTAATGATGATTCTGATGTCACAGATTCTGAAGACGATATGGATGACGAAGAGCTTGCTCTCATGATAAGAAGATTTAGAAAGCTGAACAGGAAATGAAGAAGATTCAATCCAAAAAAACAGAGTTTTCAAAAGCAACAGAGTAAGTCTGTTGAGGATGATGAATTTAATAGAGAAGTAGTCTGCTTTGAATGTAAGAAAAAAGGGACACATCAGACTCAACTGTCCCATTCTGAGGAAAAAGAAAGGAAAATCTGAGAAATATCGAAAGGCACTCAAAGTAGAAACTTAGAGTGATACAGAATGTGAAGAAAGTGATGATGATTATGCCAACATTTGTCTCATGGCACAATCAGACTCAGATTCAGACTCCGAGACAAACTCAGATTCGGACAGTGAAATCGAGGTAAGTAATTTGAAAATCCCTACTAAAATCTCTAGATACATTGATGAATTGTGTCTTAGTCTCGAGACTTCTCTTAAAAGGATTTCCAAACTTAAAAGAGAAAATTCTACACTAAAACAACAGGAAAATGAAGACAATCTTTCAAAAGAAAATGCATCTTTGAAAACATATCAAATATTTCTAAAAGATTTTCTATAGGATCGAGAAACTGGAAAAAATTCTTTCTGCTCAAAGACCTTATTTCAATAAATCTAGTTTGGGAATGATTGCGGAAACCATTCCTCTAATTGATTTTCCTAAAGTAAATGAAAGAATTAAGCAAAGACCTACAAGAGATGCTTACAAAAATCATTTCCAAAGAGTTTTTGTAAAACCAGCAGGTCACAATGCTCTTAAATGTTCTAAGTGTAATAGCTCAGACCATTTTGAGAAATAATGTCCTATGGTTTGAAAACTTGTTAAGAAAGTATGGGCAAAAACTGTATATTATATTAATACCAATGGACCCAAGAAAATATAGGTACCAAAGAAAGCTTGAGTCTCTTTTCTAAATGCAGGTCACTATAAAGAAAAATGTTAAATGGTACTTGGCTAGTGGATGCTCAAGGCATATAACAGGAGATTCAAATTGCTTCATAAAGCTTGTTCAAGTTAATGGTGGAAAAGTTTCAATTGGAGGAAACAGCAAAGGAAAAATTGTGGGATTCGGAACTGTAAAGATTGGAAGCTTCACGATCAGTAATGTTTCATTAGTAGAATGACTCAACTACAATTTGCTAAGTATTAATCAGTTGTGCGACACCGGTTTCAAAATCAACTTTCAAGAATGAATATGTTTAGGAACCAGTAAAGACTCCTCTCAGTCTTTGACGGGTCGAAGACATGGAAATATCTACCTCTTGGATGTCAAACCAGATGAAACCCAATGTTTAATCTCAATTCAAGAAGAAGCAAAACTTGGGCATATCAACATGAAACAAATAGCCAAAATTTCAGCAAAGAAGCTTGTTTGTGGTCTACCAAATCTGTCATACCAAAAGACTGATCTATGCACACCATGTGTGTTGGGAAAATAGGTAAGAAACTCATTTAAACCAATAAATCAAGTTTCCACTAACTGTGTACTGCAGCTTTTGCATATGGATCTCTTTGGATCAACCAGAACTCAGAGCATTGGAGGTAAGAAATATTGCCTAGTAATTGTGGATGACTACTCACGATTCACTTGGGTATATTTCCTGATAAGTAAGTCTGAAACATTTTCTTACTTTAAAAGTTTGCTAAAAAGGTCCAAAATGAAAAATTGTATGTTATTTCAAGTATACAAATTGACCATGGAGGCGAATTTGAAAATCAAGACTTTACAAGATTTTGTGATGAATCTGGTTTTCAGCATGTATTCTCTTCTCCATATACTCCAGAGCAAAATGGAGTCGTGGAAAGAAATAATAGATCGCTTCAGGAAATGGCTAGAACTCTTTTAATTGAAAGCAACATCTCTTCATGTTTTTGGGTTGAAGCAGTTTCTACAGAATGTTATATTATTAATAGAGTTTTTCTAAGATCTATTCTGGAGAAAACTCCATACGAGTTATTTAAAGGAAAGAAGCCCATTGTTTCATATTTTCATGTGTTTAGATGTAAATGTTTTATATTGAAAAATACAAATGATTGAGTTGGCAAGTTTGAAGAAAAATCAGACGAAGGCATCTTCCTTGGATATTCAACCACGAGCAAAGCTTACAGAGTCTACAACAAGAAGACTCAATCTGTGGAGGAATCAATGAATGTCAAATTCCAAGATTCTATGCAAAATGAATCGATTCAGACTCAATTTGAAGAATCTGAACCTGCTCCAGACTCTAGAAAGTCTAAATCTCCAGAAGCAGCTCAAACTTCAGAAGATTAGCAACAAATGATCGTCGAAGATTCAAATGTGGAAAAAGATCAACAGTCTGACAAATCAACCAGCAACTGGAAGCATAAGTCCAATCATCCCAAAGATCTCATTATTGGTGATATTAATGAAGGAATCCGCACAAGATCCAAAGGCGCGAAGAGTCTAGTGCTGTGGCTCTTATTTCTGAAATAGAACCCAAAAGCATAGAAGAAGCTTTAACTGATGAAAGCTGAATTGAAGCTATGCAAGAAGAACTCAGGCAATTCAGTATCAATGATGTCTGGGAATTGACTTATAAACCGAAAGGTAAATCTATCATTGGAGCTAAATGGGTTTTTAGAAACAAGATGAACGAGAAAGGAAAGGTCGTAAGAAACAAAGCAAGACTCGTGGCCAAGGGATATATGCAAGAAGAAGTGATAGACTATGATGAGACTTACACGCCAGTAGCAAGGTTAGAAGCAATTAGATTATTACTTGCTTTTGCTTGTCATAAGAATTTTAGGTTATTCCAAATGGACGTCAAAAGTGCTTTCCTAAATAGATTTATCCAAGAAGAAGTCTATGTGGAACAACCACCCAGTTTTGAAGACCCAAGGAAACCAGACTTTGTATTCAAACTGAAAAAGGCTTTATATGGTTTAAAGCAAGCACCTCGAGCTTGGTACGACAGACTAAGTAAGTTTTTAATTCAAAATGGCTTTGTCAAAGGTAAAGTAGATACTACACTGTTTATCAAAAGAGAAAGCAAAAGTTTTCTACTTGTTCAAATTTATGTTGATGATATTATTTTTGGATCTTCTAATGAAAGTCTATGCAAGAAATTCTCTAAGTCTATGCAGGATGAATTTGAAATGAGCATGATGGGTGAACTAACCTTCTTTCTCGGGCTCCAAGTAAAACAACTGAAGGAAGGAACCTTTATTCATCAAGAAAAGTATGCTAAAGATCTTGTCAAAAAGTTTGGACTGGAGAATTGCAAAAAGACTGATGTACCAATGTCAAGTTACTTGAAGTTGGACAAAGATGAAGGAGGAAAGAAAGTCGACCAGAAGCTATACAGGAGTATTATTGATTCACTTCTTTATCTTACTGCTTCTAGACCTGATATTTTGTTTAGTGTTTGCATTTGTGCTAGGTTTCAATCAGACCCTAGAGAATCTCATTTAAATGTTGCAGAACGTATTATCAAATACATTGCCTCAACTTCAACTTTGGGTCTCTAGTATCCTAAAGGAGACTTTACTCTTCTTGGATACTCAGACGCAAACCTAGTCGGATGCAGAGTTGATAGAAAGAGCACCTCGGGTACCTGTCAACTACTTGGAAGCAGGACAGTGTCTTGATTTTCAAGGAAGCAAAGTACAGTAGCTCTTTCTACAGCAGAAGCAGAATATGTAGCTCTTGGAAGTTGTTGTTCACAAATCTTGTGGATAAAACAACAGTTAAGAGATTTTGGAATTGAAGATTTATGCATCGAAATCAAGTGTGACAACACCAGCACAGTCAATCTCACAAAGAATCCGATTCTTCACTCAAGAGCAAAACATATAAAGATTCGACATCACTTCATTAGAGATCATGTTCAAAATGGAGAAGTTTCGATTCAGTTTATTGACTCAAAGAATCAACTGGCATATATTTTTACAAAGCCTTTGGAGAAAAATCAATTTGAAGCTATTCGTTCCAAACTCAATATCTTAAAGTTTGAGGAAGTTCAGACCCAGGACTGAAAGTCTAAAGATACTCAGACTTAGACGATCAAGATTTTTTTCTGTAAGTTATTTTATTATCTCTCGAATCAAATCTCGAAAAGGTACGATCATCAACCCGTAATTGATTGTTGCTATTTTTAATTTCCATGATTATTGCAATCTTTCCTTTTCGAAAACGAAGTTATTTTTGAAATGACAGTTATCTAATTTTTAAAAAAAGGCAATTATTTTTAAAAATGCATCTTTATATTTCCTTTTTACGACGTTCCGTATGCCTCTCTTCGACTGTCTTATATACTGTCGGTTCCTCTTCGTTTTACTCACAAAAACCCTAAGAGAGCACCGATCTTCCATTTCTGTCTTCTTCTCTTGTTTAATATTCGAAAAGTTGTCATCTTTCTTGGGAAAACAAGCTTGGAATCTCTCAAAGACTGTGAAAAATGTCTTCCTAAAGAAAGTCTTCGAGGATCGCGAACAGGGGAGCACAGCAAATGTGTGAGGGGCCTACGCACTTCGATCTAACCGAAGAAGAAGAATCTCCTAATCAGCAACAAAGCCCACAACATTCTCAGCAGCGTCCATCTCCTCCATCTAGACCTCAAGATGTTGCACATCGAGAATAGGAAGAAATAATCGAAGACGCAGAATCCGTAAGAACTCTTAAGCCCTCTTTTACCTACAAGCTTTATCGTGCTTTGAAGAGGGGTGGTACTCCTTTGAACTACATTGATGAATTTCTGAAAGACAAAGGATATAAAAATGAAACTTTCTTTTTACACACAATGGAATGATTGGGAGTTGCCCTTGCTGAGTCAGTGGAAGAGGCATTGGTAAATATCCCAAGCGATCCACGTGTTGGAGGGCTGAGTTAGCCAGATGGGAATGACGATGATAGGATGTACAGTTAGTTTAAATCGAGAATGGGTGTTGCGGCAAAAATCCGAAGCAAAAGGACAGACTTGTTTCGATCGGAGGAACGTAAGCAACTGTACTCTAAGTTGCTGAAGCGTGGGGTAATAAACCCTAGAAGTGTGGATTCTGATTTTCTTGACTCTGTGAATGTCAATCTGCGGGAAAAATTCAGTCTTCTTCAACTCGAACAGTTTTGTTCTGAAAGTACAGAAGCCTATGCTGAACTTACTGCTTATTTCTATTCGAATCTTAATTTCTTGGATGCGAATAGATTCTCTTTTAGTGTTCGAGATCAGGACTATGTGGTTGACATGAATATGTTAGCTGATGTGATTGGGGTTGAAAGAGGAAGATATCAACCTATTAGTGTGTCTATTGCTCGTGCAACGTTGGAGCTTGTTAAGGATAGCAGGACAAAGGGAAATATTTCCTATTTGAGGATGAATGCACCCAACATTCTTCTTCACAAGATTGTGATTAATTGTCTCAGACCAAAATCTACTTCAAAAACCGACGTTTCAAACTCGGAGGCAAAGCTGATGTATGCCATCAATGCTGGGAAAAAGTTCTCTCTTCCACACACTATTATATTCCACATGTACAGGGCAGTGGTGAAGGACAAGGGTCAACTTCCTTATCCAGCTCTTGTGACTAAGTTATTTAGACATTTGAACGTTCAGCCTCCCCGAATTCTTTGTGTTCGAACGTGCGATCAAATTGTGGTAGGACTGAAAATGGTCTCTAAAATGCGTCTGAAGGAACTCAATAAGAAATTGGAGCAATTCAAGGAGAAAACCCCTGTCAAGACTCATCAAATCTTTTCGGCTGCAAAGAGAAAAGGAAAGGAGCCAATGGTTGCTCCATTCAAGAAAAGAAGAGCTCTCATCATTGAGGATGAAGATGATGAGGATGATATCACCATTTCTGCAATGGCATTGAAGAACTTGAGTCGTTCTGTTCCAAAATCAATGGAGAGACAAGATAAAGACATGGATGAGACAGAACAGAGGGCTGGAGAAAGAGAAAATTTGGAAGCAGAGGAGAAAGAAGCAGAGGAGAGAGAAGCAGAAGAAAGAGATGCATAAGAGGAAAGAATTGAAGAAGAAGAAGAAGAAGAAGAAGAAGAGAGAGGAGATCAAGCGGAAGCAGAGCATGAAGAACACTTTTCTCCAACTGAAGGCAAGGAAACAGGGGGAGATCCTAAGCAAAGAAGAACGTCCTCATTCCCTGCCACTAGTGAAGGAGTAAGCCGCTCTCCAGCAGATCTAGAGGACATCTATGTCTCTCAATTTTCTAAAGAGGGACATGATGTTTCATCGCCCAATCTGTGTGACTATGCTGATTTACCATCATCTACCTTTACACCGTCTGATCATGCGGAAGCCAGTACTCAGACTGATAATTCAACAGATTTTCGCAAAATTCTTAATGTTCTCTTAGAGATGCGGGGTCAAATATATGCTTTGGGATGCGAAGTACAGAACTTGCAGACTGCAGGACAAGCTTCTTCAGTTTCTTTGAATGATCAAATTCAAGCCCTTGCTCTTCAAGTTCAAGCAAATGCTAAGGGTGAAGATGTGGCGCAACTGAAGGAGGATTTGAAAAAGCTGGAAGGGATTGTCCAGTCAATAGGAGATTTTCAACTTGTTCGTATTCCCAAGCAATCTTAATTCCATTTTCTTTTCATTTCTATCTTTTTAATGATGACAAAAAGGGGGAGAGATGTGGTGCAGATTTGAACTTATTTGAACTTTGAACTCACTTTTTGATTTGAACCTTTATGTCGATTATGACTTGACTTTTGTGTTTTGCTGTTTGGATTTGGACTGGATTTGGATTTGACTGTTTGAATGTTTGTTTATCTTAAGCACTTGTTGATATCTCATGGCTTTGCTTATTTATAGAACTAATCTACCTTCTATGGATGCAGATTCTAGTGTTATTAAGCCATTTATCTATGTGAGATATCTATATTCGCTTGAGTAATGTTTTGCAGGTCAAATTTATCCAAATCTGCAGGAAAGTTTTGTCACCATAAAAATGGGGGAGATTGTTGGAGAAAACTTCCTTGAGTGTTTTGAAACTGACAAAACGTTTCCATCAGTCTAGTCTGAAGACTTGCAGACTCTTTCATTAAAGTCTAAGGACCTCTAGACTACCAGACTCAAGACTCAAAGTCTATCATCATTGACAGTTTCTAGACCGTCAAAGAAGACTTATCTAGAACTGGATGTTTCGTTAAGGATTTGACTTTATCGATTGAAGAAGATCTCTTGGCTAGATATAGCATGTCGGAATCCATTATTCAAATCAAGATTAATTTAGGGATTGTGGATCCGTTGATTGGCGAAGTATACTTGGAAGGTTCTACTTAGGGAAACCAAGATCCTGATTGTATGAACAAGCAGGATTGATGGGCTATCGTCATGTTCCTTAAATAGCTCGAAGATCTTCCTAATTGATTCTGTCCAATGGGTAGATTGGAAGAATTCCTTTGGTAAGTGTCAACGGGTATGATGGCATAAAGGAGTATATAAGGAAGACGTTCAAGTTGTTTGAGTGTGTGCGCGATAGAAGAATTCCAAAGTCCGATGCTCATTGTTCTTAGTTAATTCATTTGTTGAGTGAAATCTTGTACGCAAAAGAGAGTCTATATTTTTTAGAGACCTTGAGGAAGTGTAGTAGAGTATCTACACTGTGGAATCAAGGGAGAGCTTTACTGTAACAACTCTTTTGTTCATAGTGAAATCCAGCCGGTGGGCTGTCAGTGCGAAAGAGTGGACGTAGGCTTGGATTAAGCCGAACCACTATAAACTCTGTCTTCAAATTCTCTTCCCTACACTCTTTTACTTTGATCGTAACTTGTTTATTTGAAAAGAGAGGAATTTCCTTTTCATAATCCATTGTTGATTTGTGCTGCACTTATCTCGCAAAATTGTTTCTGCGCCTATTCACTCCCCTCTAGGTGCACATACTAGCTTTCACAAATAGTACATGGGGGTGTTTCCCTGGCTGCGGAGGAGGCTCCACTGCCTTCACAGCGGCCGTCAAGGTCCACTGCGGTGGGGGAGGGCGGCTCAGCATGGCCTTCAAGCAGGAGCTGGACGTGCTGCTTCGGCTCGAGCACGAGAACATCGTCAGGCTCCTTGGCTATTGCGATGATGCTGGTTGGCACAGTGCTCCTTTATGCACCTAGTTTATATTTAATTGTCAAGATATGAAAATATTTGTCGAACTTTATTACTTGGAATTGGAAGAAAATCATTTCCACGAACAATTTGAGATTTTTGTGCATTTCAATTTCAGCTATATTTGACCATTTTATAAGTAAATGTTGATCGTATATAATCATATAGTAATCCTACCACCATTAGCAAAAATGATTTTTCAGTAATATTCAATAAATATCATATCATCTAAAATTACCATATGAACATTTTTATCGGTAACTAATTTACGTTTCATCTCATCTCATGAAGATCAAGGCACGTTTATATTCGAATGCGTCTACGGTGGAACACTCCATGAGTGTCTCCATGGCCGCAGTGGCAATAAGCGCTCGACTCTCCCATGGAAGAGCCGCGTAAAGATCACCTTCCAGCTCACTCAAGCCATCGAATATCTCCAAGAAAGATGTACCCTCCACATCATCCATGGCGACATCATAGCCTCCAATGTTTTACTGGACGTTACTCCAATTGCAAGCTCTGCGACTTCGGATCCGCAAAAATGGGCTTCTCATCTATGATCCCGCTGCCCTCGTCATCACCTTCATTGTCTCCTTACGTTAGGAGAAAGAATATTAACATGGGTTCTGTCACGCCCTGAACCCCGAGCGCGTGCCCATCCCTCTCTGGTCGATAAAAATTTGCGACTTCCCAGGATGAGTCGCCGACCTTTTCCATTTTATTGCACATGCGGAAACGAAAAGAAATCCCCTGACAGTAATCATCTCGGGATAGAAAAGCAGGATACGAATTTATAAACAAACATGCTTTTATAATCACACTGAGTCATGTATAAGACTCTATGGTCAAAAGACTACAAAAGACTGGCCTTCCAAAAAGAAGCGGTGCTAATTGACCTACGCTTCCAATCACCTCCTCTCAGCTCCAGATCCTTCACTCGATGACCCTGAAAATGGTGTCCCATAACAGGGTGAGATATCATCTCAGCGAGTCTAAACTCTAAGCCCCAATTAGGAGGGAAATACGCCCAGAAGCGTCCTAAGCACACAATCACACAATTAATGAGACTTACCTCGTCTCAGCTCCACCCTGTAGGTCAGTACAATTTATATCCCAGACAACATAAAAGCATGAGCAACAATAAGCTCTAATAACTGAAACGCCACACTCAATTAATCATGCGTTCCTAGTTTTCATCTCGGCATATAGCACGGCCTACTCTCAGTTCGGCGGTCTTCTGGCATTGCCAGGCTTCGTCTCACCCCATTGAGCACGGCACGTCTCTTTATCGACGGCTTTCCCGAAGGAGCATAAGGTCGAGAATCAAGCTGCGACCGCTTCCCGTTGTCCGGGGTATCCCCATAGGGATAACGTCCAGCTCAACAGCCCGGGACGATTTCTCATAACCATCACACGATCACTCAAATATGGCCCAGGGCACCGTGCATTGCACTCAAATGCTTCAATTAAAATGGTGAACCTGGCCTTTTTCTTTGTATTAGAAATTCACATGAAATTACTCGTGTGTGGGTACACGGTCAACTTGATCCGAGAAAAATTGATATTCATCCTTTTTCAAAATCCCACTATTTCATATAGTACTAAAAACATTTTCGGTGTCAAAACCCGACACCAGGGATTTTCTGAATAAATATTGGAAATTCACAATTTTTGGAATTAAATACCAAAAATCAAATTAGCACTCAATTTGCATAATTTAACACTCAATTGCAGAAATTAACCACACCATTGCAATCGGTACGAAATTCCGGTCACTGGCTATCTCGGCCTAATTTCCGGAAAATTAATTAATAATTAAATAATTACTGAAATTAATTAGATAAATCAATTTAAATTCTACAAACAATAACCTAGGCCAAAATCATTAAATTAATAACCAATACGGACTCGGAGAAATTCCCGAACCCTTCTAGATAAATAGTACAATTTATTTAGGCCTTAGCTAAACCATGCTAACCACCTAACATGCTCAATTAAATAATTCAATTTCTAATTTAATCTAACTAACCACCTAATTCCTAATAAAATAAATCTAACACCCCTTAAAAGTTATTAACCTACTAAGCAGAGTTTAGAGTATAAACTCACCGGTTAATTGCGGAAACCGGTTCACCGCAACAACGACGCGACGGCGGCCGAAACCTTAATTTTCGGTGGCGTCGACAAACTCTCGGACCGGGCCTAACGGGCTCAACACAACTCAGCAAGGCTGAGTTTCGATCTTGGGCTTCTGCGGGGAGGCCGCCGGTCGCGGGCTTGGGCTTTCTTTGCGGGCCCAAAATGGCTGAACTTCAAATGGGTTAAAAGTCAACCGAACTTGGGCGATCTTGGGCTTCAAAATCTGCTGGAGATTGGCTTAAAATAATCGGGCTGAAGATGACATTCACATGGGCTGAATTGCTGGCTCGAGGACCTGGAATTGCCGGGCCGCTTGGTGGGCTTACGGCCGGACGATGATCTTGCTCGGCCGATGAGGTGTTGCGAACGAAGGAGAAGATCGTGGCTTTCTTTGGCCGCTTCGGTTGGCGAAATGGAGATCGAGTCGGTGGTAGAAGACAAACGACCATGGAGCGGCAGGGTTTTGTTGTTGGCCTCGCGAGGACAAGACGAAGACGTTGTGAAGATGGGTCTCCGGTCGGAGACTTTGACCTCGTGCCGTCCAAGTAAGGACACGAAGAAGGTGGGGGCGGCGGCGCGCGGCTTGCGGAGTCAACCAGGTGGCGTCGCTTGAAAATAAACAGAGAAGCGGCTTCGGCCACTTGCTGGAACGTGGAGCTTGACCGAAGAAAATGAAGAAGACGAACGTATGGCGCGGGCGTGGGCTACAAGCGGTCAACTACCGGGCTTCGTGGGCTTGAAGGTTGACCAAGAGCCGCCGGTTGAGGGACAAGTGGCGAGGATGAGGGGAATTCGGTGAATGGGCGGGCGTTTTCGGTGGGGGTGTCGTTGCGAGAGGAGAAGACCGAAATGCGAAGCTGAACAATGAAAATGAAAGTGAAGTAGCACACGGACGAGAAGAGATCGACGCTGTGGTGAGTGTGCGGCCGTGAGCGTCCGAAGGAGGGGGATGAATCGTGAGGTAGAAGCCAGCCAAAAAGGGAAGATTAGTCAACAACCTTAGCCACTCCATTAATTGGATGTTCCCTATTACTTTCCAATCAATTATCCACCAAAATAACCCAATTTAAGTGCAAAATTCCATCCCCAATTATTAATCCGAATTTCACTAATTTTTAGGATAAATTTCTTCACTCAATTTCCCAAATTGAGGTCCAATCTCAATGAAGAAAAATCCCGAACGACTTTCTATAAATCCCCGACACTCACGGGCTTGGCTTGAAAGTCCAAACTCGATTAAATTCAGTCCAAATGAATTTCTGTTAATTTTCCGCAACGTCCAAATCGATTTTCCGCAAAAATCCCGGAACCTTTGAAAATTTCTCGGAGAGTGAGTCGACGTTCCTAAAATAGCTTGTGACACCTCAGAACTTTCAATTTCTGAAATCGGGTTCAAATTCACGGTTATTTTCAATCCGGCGTGCTTTTAGCGTGACCTAGTCTACCGGGTAGCTTTTAGGAATTTTTGGTGCAATTGACCCGTGATCGATTTATCTCGAGTCACAAAGTACATCTTCGACACATTGACAACTCTCGATTGTCGTGAAAATCTCGAGGTTTCAATTACGGGCACCGGGTACCAAAACGACAGAAAATCAATTTAGTGCCGATCGATAAGAATTTTTTCAATCAAGTGGAATCACCCACAATTTGATCACATATCTCAGTCGAATCGACCTATCTCTGATTTCTAATCGATCTCTGACGGTGCCGTAATGACCCTTGCAGATCAACACGGTCGAGCAATCGTTTCTTGGTCGAATTCTCAAGTCCAATTGCATTTAGATTCCTTAATTGTTTTCCCAGATAGACCAGTTATCTCGTGAGTGGCCAACTCAGAGAATAGCACTATAGACACGTCGACGAAAAGCCCGATTTATTTAATCGAAAACAATTCTGAAAATTCAGGCTGTCACAGGTTCTTTGGGCTACATTGATCCGGTATACTTGAGAACTGGGATAGCCTCGAAGAAGAACGACATCTATAGCTTCCGCGTTGTGGTGCTCGAGCTCGTGATGGGTTAGGAGGCATTTTGTGCAAACAAGGGACGGGTCTTGGCCTTGATGGTAGCTCAAATGACTAAAGATGTCGATCGTATGAATGTCTGTGTACTGACTAACATGGTGGATCCGAGATTGAGAGATGATTTCGATGTGGAAGAGGTGAGGGCTTTGATTGGACTAGTGAGGTTGTGTCTCGATGAGTCCACCTTGGCTAAGCCGATGGCGAGCCGCATGGTGGAGACCATGAAAGAGAAGTTCTCTTTGATTTCGTTCAAAAACTCAAACTTGAGGCACAAACTTTTTAATGAGCCAAACATGAACTATGTTTGTGTGGAGATCTACATGTACATGTGTGAACTTTCTAATGATCTGTAGCCAACATTGACCTATGTTTATGTGAAGATCTACATGTGCATGGTTTGAAGTCTATCGCGACCTACCTCTCGAGAGGAGGGAACAGGTTTAGGGGTATTGTCTAAAGAATAGACCTAAGGTTCATGATTAGGCGTGGTCTCTCCCAAGCCCATACCTTGTGTGAAATTGGGGTATTCTAAAGAATTTCACAAAATGAGTCGCCACTAGCTTATTGGGGTCGGCTAGAAACCAAGTGAGGTATTGAAGTATACCTCACTTCCTACGCAATCAGAGAATCTAGGGTCGGGAACTTGATTATACTAATTAACCAATTAGTGTCATTTCAGTATCTAATCTTGTTCATTTTAAAAGAAATGATTTTTGTCAGGCAGCTTGGATTGATTTTATACATATCCACTAATATGTGAGGTAATCATGCAGGTGCACAATCATTAAAATAATAATTATAACTACCAAGATCCTAATTGCCATAAAATTAAACACATGCAATTAAACATAACAAAATATGCAAACTAAACATGCGATATCATCAATATACAAGCAAATAAATGCCTAATTACACTAAAAAGGCAATACATAGCAATTCTTAACCAAACCCTACAATTTTTGGATTTTCGATTTTTTTAAAATTTTTTTAAAAGAATAATAAAAATAATTTTCGACTAAACTGGGTTGGGTCGGATTTGACCCGACCCAGGTTTGGCCCGGTTGGGCCCATCGATCGGGCCCAACCCTCCTCAAATGAAGCTCGCAGGCCCATGTGAAGGAGGCCGAGCTAGGCTAGATCATAGCCGGCCCCTGTTCCACGACCGGGGCACCGATGGCATACAAAGACGGGCGGTCTCTCCGGCTGAGGACCACGACGATGCTGCCTTGGCTAGGTGGGCGGTGACCACCCTCGACGTCGGAGGTCGGCTAGGTCCGGCGGTTGTGGCAAGGACCATCTTGGGTGAACTCCGGCAATGGTGTGTGTGAAAGGACCCACAGCTCCCTTTCTCTTCGACTCTAGGGACGCAGCTCCAAGAATCCGAACCAGCAGGCACGTAGAAGGGAGAGGGATGTGAGACGGAGAAAGAGAGGGGTGCGAGAGGCCCCTAAACAACGAAAACATGGGCGGTTTTCATTGGGGCATTTCAACGAACAGGTAGCGGGTGTTTTAGGAGGCAAGGATCTCGTGCTCGGCCGAGACTCGAGCGTGAACCTAGGGGGCTACTGAGGCATGCCAGGACAACAAGAAGTGCGGTGGGGACGAGTGGTGGCCAGAGCTCGCCCAAACTGGTCGGGACGAGCTCCGACCGGCTTAGTCAAGAGATGCACACCAAGTGCTTGTTAAAATACCAACCTGAGTTCCGAGGAGTTGGCAGTGATCGGCGGCTGTCACGCCCCGATTCTCGAGTGCATGCCCATCCCTCACTGGTTGATAAAAATTTTGCGACTTCTTAGGACGAGTCGCCGACCCTTTTATTTTATTGCACATGCGAGAGCAAATAACAAATCCCCTGACAGTAACCATCTCGGGATAGAAAAGTAGGACGTCATATTCACAAACAAACCACAATTTTATAAACACATTGAGTCATTTACACAAGTCTATAACCAAAAGACTAGTTCTCAAAAAGAGGTTGTCCTATTTGACCTACTCTTCAGGTCATTTTAGCTTAGCTCCAGGTCCTCCCTCTACGGCTTTGAAAATTTTAAGCCTACGACAGGGTGAGATATAAATCTCAGCAAGTTCACGGTCTAAGCCTCGATTAAGAGGGAAATACACCTAGAAGTGTCCTAATCACACAACCACTCAATTGGCACAGAGGACTTACTTCACCTCAGTTTCCTTCTTGTACGTCAATACAGTTTATATCGCAATGCATATAATCAATGCATATAACAATCGGAACACCTCATCAACTTAACAATCATGTGTTCTAATTGTTAATTACACCCCTTAAGGGTAGCCAACTCTAAATTTGGCGGTCTTCTGGCATTGTTGGGCGTCGTCTCACCTCCTTTGAGCACGGTGACATCTCTTAATTAGACGGCTTCCCCGAAGGGGCGTAGGTCCAGAATCTACTGCGACCCAAGTCCCAATAAATGGGTAACGTCCAACTTAACAGCTTAGGACAGTTTCTTTTAACCAACATGTGGCATCCCAAAATTCAAAGTCAAATTATAAGGTGTGTTAAAATCTCTAATTAGGTGATAAAATTTCTCATGGCTTATGCTTTAGCCATTAGTCTTTTAATTAGATGATTTGTGCATATGATTGTGAGAATTTAAATTTGATAGATTTATAATCTATGCTTGGCCATATGCTTTATAAATTAAATTTCCAATAAACAAGATGTCCCAAGACTTTGGCCAAGATGAAAATTGAAATTTGAAAATATTTATAGAAAGGAATTTAAAAAAAAAGGAGAGAGGAAAGGTCAATTTTTAGGATGGGCCTTAGGCCCATTGGCCTAAGCTTTAATGGGCCAAGTTGGCCGGCCCAATTGAGGCCCAAGGAGGTGTGGCCGTTGGCCACAAAGGAGGCCCAAGCCCAAAAGCCCAAGCCCATTATGCATGCATTGTGACAAGTGGCAAGAGGGATGGCATGCATTGGCCGTTGGCGAGGCAAGCTAATGATGAGAATTTGGGGAAATAAAAGGGAAGAAGAGGAGAGAGAATGGCTGGTTAGCCATTCGGCCAAGAGAGAAAGGGAGAGAGAGATTGTGCGAGAGAGGGAGAGTGAGGCCGAGAAGGAGGAGAAGCCGAGAGGAAGGAGTCGCCGTCCGTCCGCTCGTGTTGTTCGTGAGGTCTAGAGGCAAGTTGGGAATCCACTCTCTACTCTTGCACCAATGTTTTCGCATGAACTGTTTGGAGTCAGAAACTTGTTTGAGCTTGCATGTGTGTTTATAGTTTGATTTTGGCTGTGATTTTTTCATGAAAGTTTTAGCTAACATCTTGAAATATAACATACTGAAATTTCGTGGAAAATGATGGAGATTTGTGGGGTCAAACCTTCATCCTACGGAGATGCTAGATCTGGAATATTTTCGTATGAACTGTTTGAGTCAGAATGTTGTGAGAGCTTGCATGCATGTTTAGAGTTCGATTTTGGCTGTGATATCTTCATGAGAGTTGTAGCTAACATCTTGAAATACAACATACTAAAATTTCGTGGAAAATGATGGAGATTTAAGGGGTTAAACTCTCATCCTACGGAGAACCCAGATCTGTAAAGTTTTTACTGACCTCTTGCTGGATTCTTGATTGCATGTTGGTTTTTGTTGAAGATCTCACTTCTATGTCTTCATGAAAGTTGTAGGTGACATCTTAAACTACAACATACTCAAATTTTAAGTGAAATGAACAAGTATAGCCTAGTAAATGCTAGATCTTGAAGACGATGATTCTGGTGATGTGTTCCGAGACACCCGAGACTTCAAGGACCTAAATGGTGACCATAATTTGGTTATTTGACCTAGATCTCTTCATAAAACTTGTAAAGGATATCTTGATGCATAACATATCCAAATTTCATAGAAAAATAAAGAGAATAGGTAGGTTAAAACTTCATACTTCGGAGATGGAGGCACTGGACGATGCGGTAATGGGTCCAGAAGCTTCGTGTGCTTGAATAAAATAATCTATAAGGAATCTAACTTGGAGTTCTCCATGAAAGTTGGACAAAAATGTCTTGGATATAACCCAGTAAAATTTCATAATTTTTGGAGGCCGTATGGATATTTTAATTGAGTTTATTTGGAAACTGTGCATTCTGGTTTCATCCGAAAATTACATGCTGTTTTGAGTAAATTATGGATTTGTGTGGATTTCTCATTGGCCGTGTATTTAGCATGAAAACATTATCCTATTGTCCTATTTATTACTTGCCTTAATTTTATGATTTTTGAGATTATATAAATAATTAAATTTAATATTTTTGAAAATGACATAAGCGGGAATTTAAATAAATGAAAAAGGGCATGATAAATGGATTATTTTAATTGGCATACATTCCATGGATTATATTTATGAATAATTTCACCATGTAATGTGTGGGTGATGGGGTCTTGATGTATGCATTGAGATGCATGTGTGAATTCAATGTTGATCATGATTGATGATTGCCAATACATCATATGCCATGCTAAATTAAGACCGAAATTGGTAAACATGGATAATGATAAGTGAGGAGGTGGTTGTGGTGGATGATGATGCCGGGTGGCCTAGTGGCGTAATTCCGGAGATTCCCCGGGAGTGTCGGGATGCCCGGTGGTATACGGTACGTAATTCCAGGGGAGGCCTGGTGGTATGTCGGTACATAATTCCGGAAGCCTTGTCGGAGGTCTTTGCCCGAAAGGAATACCTCGCGATGCCAAGATTGGGGTGCGGGATGCCCGGCCAGGGAGTGTAAATGCCGGAAGGTTTCTGCCCGAAGGGAATGCCTCGTGATGCTAGTTGGGATGCGAGATGCCCGGAATGTGGGGGGCCGGATGCTCGGTGGCCTGGGATGGCTGAATGCCGGAAGCCTCGGAGGTCTTTGCCCGAGGGGATGATGAAATTGATGATTTGAGGAATGGGTGATTTGGTGATCAAATTGAAAGCTAAAAGTGGAAATTAAACCATGGCATGATATGCATGATGATATGCATGATGATGATGGTGATGATGATGATATGTGATGTGAAATAATGATGATCACCCATGGCATGACATGCATGATGATATGCATGGTGATGATAATGGTGATGATATATGATATGCATGATGATGATGATGATGATGATGATGATGATGATACGTGATGTGAAATAATGATGATCACCCATGGCATGACATGCATGATGATATGCATGGTGATGATAATGATGATGATATATGATATGCATGATGATATGCATGATGATGATGATGATGATGATACGTGATGTGAAATAATGATGATCACCCATGGCATGACATGCATGATGATATGCATGATGATGGTATATGATATGGCATGATGACATGTGTAATGTGATGATGTCATGATGATGATGACATGTATGATATAATGATGCCATGATGATGATGACGACATGTGTGATGTGATGATGTCGTGATGATGATGACATGTATGATATAATGATGCCATGATGATGACGACATGTATGATATGATGATGCATGATAGTATGTGCATGGCTTCAAGGTAAGTAACGCTTGCAATGCATGTATGACTTGTATGATGCATTGAGTGGTTATTGGATTTCCTTACCTGTTAAGTAGTTGTACTCACTCCTTTTGGGGACCAACATTTCAGATTAGTAGATGGATTGAGCGGTTGGATATGATCGCGAGGGGAAAGATAGCAAAGGAGGGAACTTTTGGACGCCGACACTGATCGATGGACTTTAAGTATATGACTGTTGGAGGAGATGTCGGTCATCTATTTGAAGTATAGCCGAGTATAGAAACATTGGCATTTCGATGTACCGACTAAAAATGTCCATCTGCTTTATGTAAATAAAAGTGTACGGCTTTAACCTATAATTGTTTAGTAGGTGTGCATCGTTTTCTGAATATAGGGAAGGGAGTTTGTTGGATGTGCTTCCGTATATGAATTGCGCAAGGGACCTATCAAAATAAAAATAAAAAATATGTAAACCCCCATGGTTGTATGGACTCGCTACAAATTGAAATGGTATCAGAGTGATATGTTAATAAGGAAAGTGAATGGTAAGCGAACTGTGGCGACCCTAATCGGATCGGGGGCCGTCGAGGGGTGCCACACAACACACGACCAATCAATCTCGGCCCAGGACACTATGCATTGCACTCAAATGCCTCAATTAAAATAGTGAACCTGACCTAGTATATAAAACTATTTTTGGTGTTAAAACCCGACACCCAAGATTTTCTAAATAAATAATGAATTTCACAAATTTTGGAATTAAATACTAAAAATTCCAAATTAGCACTCAATTTGCACAAATTAACATCCAATTGCATAAACTGAATACATCATTACAATCAGCACAAAATTCCTGGCCATCACTATCCAGGTGTAATTTTAGGAAAATAATTAATAACTAAATAAATTACCGAAAATTAAATAAATTACAAAATAAATAAATTTAAAGCATTTAATTAAATTAACCTAAACTAACTAAACTAAACAATCTAACTAACAATTAAATCTAACCATCCTATATAATTTAATCTAAGTACACTAACTAAATAAACTAACTAATCCATCTAACGAAACTAAATAAACTAACTAACTACTAACTATACACTTAATCTAATTAAGCCATCCTAAGCCTAATTAACATAAATAATCCACCAATTAGCTAACTAACACACCTCTAAGTGTCATTAGCCCCCTAATTAAGGATTAGAACACAACTCACCGGTTAGCATGAAAATCGGCTCATGGCGATGGTGGCGCGATGGCAGCCGAGAGTTGAACTCATGGCGAGGTCGACGGAACGCTCGGACCAGCTGAAAACGGCTAACGAACTTACTGTTCGGGCTAAGAAAACTGGCACAAAAGCTGTCGTTTCAGTCTTGAAGTATGAAGGCTGAAGCGACTTCGAGTGGGCTGGTCGTGTGGGTGATGGACAGCTCGCTTGAAGCTGGACGTGGGGCTTCGAAAGGAGTAATTTCGATGGAGGAAGCAGCTCGATTGCTGCTGCTGGCAGGACAATGAAATAGAAGCGGTCAAAGATGGGGGGAGGGCTTCACGGCAAGAGGAACTATTTAGTTGACCGTGTATATGTGTCGCCTGCAGAGGAAAGTCGGTGAGTGGAGGTGGGCGTTTGTGAATGGGGGAGGGATGAGCGGCTTCGGTGGCGTTGATTCAAAGGGAGAGCAGCAGTCTTCGTCAGAAACAAAATAGAAGAAAAAGAAAGGCAGCAGCTCAGAGAGATGAATGAAAGCGAAGCAACACCGTGAAGAAGGAGGAAAGAGGAATGACGTGGACAAAGCTGCACCAAATGAAATGAAAAGGAAGACGCGTCCGTGGAGAGCAGTTGGATGGATCCGCTAAGGAGACTGGAACAAAGGAATTGGTCAAAGATAAATATCTAGGCATTAAAGCCTTGTCTCCCCCCCTCCCCCCTATTTCTTTCTAGCAAATATAATCCATGAATTAATCAAATTGATGCCAAAATGTAGCCCCTCAACTATAGATCCGAATTTCACTTAATTTAGACTTCAATTTCATCCTCAATTTCTCAAATTCGAAGTCCAATTTCGTCGAAGAAAAATCCCCCACTTCCACAAATTCCCATTAGCACATGGCCCGGCTTGGAAGTCGAAATTCCCTTCAAAGAGCCCGTCCGAATTTCCGTTCGATTTCCGAATAGATTTTTCGTAAAAATCTCGGAATCTTCGAATTTTTCGGAAGATGAGCCGACGTTCCTAAATGAATCGTGACACGATAGAACTTTCAATTTTTGAAATCGAGTTCAATTACGCGGTTAATTTCACTCTGACGTGATTTTAGCGCGTCCCAATTTATTAGGTAGCTTTTAGGAATTTTTAATGCAATTGACCCATGGTCGATTATGTTCGAGCCACAACGTACATCTTCGACACATTGGCGATTCTCGGTTGTCGTGAAAATCTTGAGATTTCAAATATGGACACCGGTACGAAAATGACAGAAAAATCGGTCTAGTGTCGTTCGACAGAAATTTTGCAATCGGATGGAATCACCCACGGACTAATCACATATCTCGATCGAATCGACCTATCACGGTCGAGCAATCGTTTCTTGTTCGAATTCTCAAAGTTATTGCATTGGGATTCCTTAACGGCTTCACCTGATAGGCTAGTTAACTCGTGAGTGGCCAACTCGGAGAAAAAGGCTATAGGCACGTCAATGAAAAGCCCATTTCATCTCATCGAAATCAGACTCGAAAATCATGACGTCACAACTCTTCCCATCTTATAAAAATTTCGTCCTTGAAATTTAAACCTATTACAAATCTTAAACAAAAAGGTGGGGGTACAGTCGTCTCATCGATTCTTCAGTTTCCCAAGTTGCTCATTCAGTGCCGTGGTATTGCCAGACTACTTTGACCAATGGGATGGTCTTGGTGTGTAGAACCTACTCCTTGCAATCTACAATATGAATTGGGCTTTCCACGTACGACATTCTGTCGTCCACGTCTAATTCCTCAAAATTAAGCATGTGGGTCGGGTCAAACTCATACTTCTTTAACAACGACACGTGAAAGACATCATGCACTTGCGCCAGTTTCGACGGTAATGCAAGACGATACACTAGGATCCCAATTCTTTCAAGAATCTCAAATGGACCTATGTACCTCAGACTCAATCTTCCTTTCTTGCCAAAGCATGAAGTAACCCTCATTGGTGACACTTTCAGAAAAACGTGGTCACTAACTTGAAATTCCAATGGCCTTCGACGCTTATCGACGTAGCTTTTCTGGCGACTCTGAGCGGTCTTTAGTCTATCTCTGATGATGACAATTGCATCCACTAATTGTTGGACTAACTCTGGGCTTGTGACTTTCCGTTCTCCGACTTCATCCCAACATATTGGCATTCTGCACGCTCTGCATACAATGCTTCAAAAGGAGCCATCTGAATGATTTGCCGGTAGTTGTTGTTGTAGGCAAACTCGACAAGGTGAAGCTGTTCCTCCCAACTTCCCTTGAAATCCAACACGTAAGCTCGTAGCATGTCTTCGAAGGTTTGAATCGTCCCCTCAGACTGGCCATCTGTCTGAGGATGATAGGCCGTACTGTACTGCAGCTTCATTCCTAATACAGCCTGCATACTTTTCCAAAATGCAGCTGTGAACCTCGGGTCTCGATCTGATGTGATCGTAATCGGCACTCCATGCAGACGAACTATCTGACGTACATACAACTCTGCGTGCTTGTCCAAATCAAGGTCTTTTCGTACTGCAATGAAGTGAGCCGACTTTGTCAGTCTGTCGACCACTACCCAAATAGAGTCATTATCTCTCTGACTCCTCGGTAAGCTCGTCACAAAATCCATTGTGATATGTTCCCATTTCCATTCAGGAATCTTGAGAGGTTGTAGAAATCCTCCCGGCTTACAGTGCTGCGCCTTCACTTGCTGACATGTCAAACACTTGGCGACATGCTTGACAATATCCACCTTCATACTGGACCACCAGTAGTGTTGACGTAGATTCTGATACATTTTTGTACTGCTAGGATGAATATTGTAACTGCTGCAATGAGCTTATGATAAGATCTCTTTTCTAAGCTCTACATCGTCAGGTACACACAATCGTCCTTCGAACCATAGTGTTCCATCATCAGAAATCAGGATGTTAGGTTTTCTCTTTTCAGCATCTTCTTGCAGGATCTTTTGAATCTCTGGATTTGTTGGTGGAAGCGTCTTGATTCTGACCTGCACTTCTAACTCAATTCTGAGGGTGGCCATAAGATTCAAAATGTGGCCTACCTCAAACTTGAAAAATGAATCTCTAGCCTTCTCAATTAAAGTCCATTCCTTGAGCACCATCTGTGCAACTGAAGATTTCCGACTCAGCGCATCTGCGACTTTATTCGCCTTTCCGGGGTGATACAATATGTCACAATCATAGTCCTTCAAGAGTTCCATCCAGCGATGCTGTCTCATATTCAACTCCTTCTGAGAAAATAGATATTTGAGACTTTGATGGTCAGTGAAGATCTGGAACCTTTCTCCATACAAGTAATGTCTCCAAATCTTCAGAGCGAAAATAATTGTTGCGAGTTCCAAGTCATGCATCGGGTAGTTTAGTTCATGAGGTCTCAACTGATGGGATGCATATGCAACAACTCTGCTATGTTGCATCAACACGCAACCTAGTCCTCTGAACGGCGCATCACTATAGATCTTCTATCCTCCAGGACCAGATGGTATGGTCAGTAAAGGTACGGTAGTCAGCTTTTCCTTAAGCTCTTGAAAACTACGATCGCACTTGTCTGTCCAGACAAATTTCTCTTCTTTCTTTAATAGTCAAGTTAAAAGCGACGCTAATGCTGAAAACCCTTTCACAAATCTTCTATAATACCCTACTAAACCCAGAAAGCTTCTGATCTTTGTCACTGTCGTCAATCTTGGTCAATTGATCACTGCTTCTATCTTGGCGGGGTCCACGGAGATTCCTTCTCCTGAAATCACGTGACCTAGGAAAGCAACACGAGTCAACCAAAACTCGCACTTGCTGAACTTAGCATACAACTCATGAGTCCTTAAAGTCCGTAATACCAATCTCAAATGACTCTCATGCTCCTCGAGACTTCTCGAATACACTAGGATATCATCGATGAACACGATCACGAATTGATCCAGGTATTCTTTGAACACACGGTTCATCATATCCATAAAAGCAGCTGTAGAGCATTCGTCAATCCAAACGGCATTACAGTGAACACATAATAGCCATATCGAGTAAGAAACGCTAACTTCGGAATGCCCTCCTTCCTGATCCTCAGTTGATGATATCCCGTCCTCAGGTCGATTTTAGAAAATATCGACGCTCCTTGTAACTGATCAAACAAATCATCAATCATCGGCAATGGATACTTGTTCTTGATCGTCACCTGATTGAGTTGTCGATAGTCGATGCATAGGCACAACGAACCATCCTTCTTCTTCACGAACAGAACTGGTGCTCCCCAAGGTGATGCACTCGGACATATGAATCCCTTATCCAACAATTCTTGCATCTGCACATTCAGTTCTTTCAACTATGACAAAGCCATCCGGTAAGGAGCCTTAGAGATCGGCTCTCTCCTGGGGGTTAACTCAATCACAAACTCTATTTCCCTTTCTGGTGGCAGACCTGGCGATTCTTTTGGGAATACATCTGGAAACTCCTGAACTACTGCAATATCCTCAATCTTCAACTCCTCAACCAGGTAACCTTGGCAACCCCCGTTTAACAACCGGGTTGCCTCTAGCGACGAGATTAAGGAAATCGAGGGTCCTCCTCGACTCCAAATAAACTCAAAGCTCTCACCCTCTATTGGGTTAAACTGTATCGCCTTGCGATAGCAGTCTAGCTTAGCTCGTTGCTTGGTGAGCTAGTCCATGCCAATAATCATGTCGAAGTCATACATGGCTAGGACTATCAAGTTTATCTTCCCCTCTAGCTCACCAATCGCTAACGTGCAACTGGGACAACCCATCGTAGCTAACACCTTATCCTTTAACAGTGTCGATATACTAACCACTGACTCCAACAACTCAGGAATCAATCCTACCAACTTAACATATTGCTCAGCTATAAATGAATGAGTGGCTCCAGGGTCAAATAAAGCATAAACAGCGTGGTCGTTCAACGAGACGGTACCTGTAATCACATTAAGCGCATCCTCTGCCTATCCTCTGGTGATAGCGTATGTCCTTCCTTGAGCTGGAGGTCGGTTAAATCCACTTTGCTATGCATTCGGTGGCGGAAGTCCTCGGTTCTAATTCATTGGTGGTGGTGACGGCAACTGTGGTCCCGTCTGTCTCCTAGGACAATTCTTGGCCATGTGACCTTGCTAGCCACATACAAAACAAGCACCCATCCTAGCTAGACACGGGGCTGATCCATGTTGTCCTCTGTAGGAGCGACACACTTTGAATTGACTCGAAGACTTTCCTATTCCACCCTCCCTATTGGGTGGAACAGGATATCTTCCTCCGGTCATCAGTCTCTTCCCAAACAGTTTTCCATCTCGGTTTGAACTAAACCGCGATCCAGAAGCGGTGGCTTGTTCGTTTAGATTCTTCTCTATTAGTTGGGCTCTTCCGTACAACTCATTATAAGTCTTGAGATCGAGCGGTACCAGTGAATTTTTTAGCTCCGATCGAAGGCCATCCCTAAACCTCCTTGCTTTTTCTTCGGGATCCTCGATTAGTCTAGGAGCATACTGCGATAATTCGGCAAACTTCGCCTTGTATTGGTTCACAGTCATTAGACCTTGACGAAGGTGTTGAATTCCGCCATCTTCAGTTCCTTGGCACAACTAGAGAAATACTTGGCATTAAACGCTCTAACGAAGGTGTTCCACACTAGAACCACACCTTTAGGAATTATCTCTTCTTTGGTGGCCCTCCACTAAGTACTTGCAATACCCTGCAGTTGATATACTGCAAGGTCAACATTTTCTTCTTCTGTGCACCTCAGCAGTGCAAACGCTTTCTCTAAGCCTTGGATCCAGCGGTTTGCAACCTCGGGATCTCTTGATTTGGTGAATTCTGGCGGTTTTAATTTCAGAAACCGCTCCACCAGTTTATGTATTGGTCTCCCAGCGACCATGTTTCTGGTGAAACCTCAGCAGGTGCGGCAACAAGTGCGGCGACAGGTGTGGCGGCGGCTGCAGTAGCGGCAGCGGCGGCTGCAGTGGCATTGGTGGCATTAGTGGCGGCTATGGTAACGGCGGCTGAAGCGGTGGCATTGGTAGCTTGGTTATGAGCCTGCTGCTCCATCCGATTTCCCATTGCTTCTAGCGCTTGCATGATCCCATCGATTCTGGGATCACTAGGGGTTGCTACCCCAGCACCGATTGGACGCAGTGCTACTCCACTTACGCTGGCCTCAGCCTATGCTCTACCTCGATTGCCTTCGGTACCAACCCTTGTCGGCGTCTTAGCTTGAGTCACAGACGCTAAGGTCCTCTATCTAGGAGTCCTCGGCTCCTAATCACTCATGCTGTAGACTTTCAACAAAACCTGTTCCCAATTCCATACAGAATTAGAAATTGAGTGATCTCACAAACAAACTACCAAACAGCTATCACTCACATGCATCGGCATAAAATAGAGGTCATTCCTACTAACTATTCCAAGAACCCATCGCACCTTATCACTCCAACACTGACCCACTTTGATACCACTTAATGGGGATGTCATGCCCCGATCCTCGAGCACATGCCCATCCCTCACTAGTCGATAAAAATTTTGCGACTTCCCAGGACGAGTCGCCGACCTTTTTATTTTATTGCACATGCGGAAGCAAATAACAAATTCCTTGACAGTAACCATCTCGGGATAGAAAAGCAAGAGATCACATTCACAAACAAACCACACTTTTGTAAACACACTGAGTCATTTACACAAGTCTATAACCAAAAAACTAGTTCTCAAGAAGAGGCTGTCCTATTTGACCTACTCTTCAGGTCATTTCAGCTTAGCTCCAAGTCCTCCCTCTACGGCCCTGAAAATTTTAAGCCTACGGCGGGGTGAGATATAAATCTCAGCGAGTTCACGGTCTAAGCCCCGATTAGGAGGGAAATATACCTAGAAGTGTCCTAACCACACAACCACTCAATTGGCACAGATGACTTGCCTCGCCTCAGTTTCCTTCCTGCACGTCAGTACAGTTCATATCGCAATGCATATAATCAATGCATATAACAACCGGAACACCTCATCAACTCAACAATCATGCGTTCCAATTGTTAATTACACCCCTTAAAGGTACGGCCAACTCTAAATCTGGCAGTCTTCTGGCATTGCTAGGCGTCATCTCACCTCCTTTGAGCACGACGACGTCTCTTAATTAGATAGCTTCCCCAAAAGGGCCTAGGTCTAGAATTTACTGCGACCCGAGTCCCAATAAATGGGTAACATCTGGCTTAATAGCCCAGGACGGTTTCTCTTAACCAACACACGACCAATCAATATCGGCCCAAGACATTGTGTATTGCACTCAAATGCCTCAATTAAAATGGTGAACATGGCCTATTTGTGTGGGTACACGGTCAATTCACACTAGAAAAATTGATATTCTCCAATTTAAAATCCCACTGGTTTATATAGTATATAAAACTAATTTTGGTGTTAAAACTCGACACCCGAGATTTTCTGAATAAATAATGAATTTCACAAATTTTGGAATTCAATACTCAAAATTCCAAATTAGCACTCAATTTGCACAAATTAACATCCAATTATATAAACTGAACACACCATTGCAAACAGCACAAAATTCCGGTCACCGGATATCCCAGTCTAATTTTCGGAAAATAATTAATAATTCAATAACTTACCGGAAATTAAATAAATTACAAAATAAATAAATTTAAAGCATTTAATTAAATTAACCTAAACTGACTAAACTAAACAATCTAACTAACAATTAAATCTAAACATCCTATATAATTTAATCTAAGTACACTAACTAAATAAACTAACTAATTCCTA
Organism: Eucalyptus brandiana; assembly: GCA_014182725.1. NCBI lineage: Eukaryota > Viridiplantae > Streptophyta > Magnoliopsida > Myrtales > Myrtaceae > Eucalyptus > Eucalyptus brandiana. Next base: position 10,318,070 of record CM024672.1, on the reverse strand, counting down.
ACTAATCCATCTAACTAAACTAAATAAACTAACTAACTACTAACTACACACTTAATCTAACTAAGCCATCCTAAGCCTAATTAACATAAATAATCCACCAATTAGCTAACTAACACACCTCTAAGTGTCATTAGCCCACTAATTAAGGATTAGAACACAACTCATCGGTTAGCACGAAAATTGGCTCACGGCGATGGCGGCGCGACGGCAGCTGAGATTTGAACTCACGGCGAGGCATCAAGTGGAATCACCCACGCACTAATCACATATCTCGATCGAATCGACTTATTTCTGGTTTCTGATCGATTTTGGCGGTGCCGTAGTGACCCTTGCAAATTAGCACGGTCGAGCAATCGTTTCTTGTTCAAATTCTCAAAGTTATTGCATTTGGATTCCTTAACGGCTTCACCTGATAGGCTAATTAACTCGTGAGTGGCCAACTCAGAGAAAATGGCTATAGACACGTCGATGAAAAACCCATTTCATCTCATTGAAATCAGACTCGAAAATCAGGATGTCACAGTGGCTCATCGGCAGCAGCTGGGCGTTCCGGGGGGCGGCTCTTGGCTCCTTGGCTTCTTTCTCTGGTCTTCCCTTTCCGCTTCTCCCCTCCCGTTTTTCTTCCCCTCCATTTCTCTCTCCGTCTCTCTCTCTCTCCCTCTCTCCGGTGTTATGTTTTTATGGAGTTCTTCTACTGAGCTTGTTCGGGGAAGAGTTACGGCGGACAACAACGGGCGGACGGGCCTCCAACAACGGCTAGTTGCTCCCTCGAGCTGCCCTCCTCCCTCTGGTTCGCTCTCTCTCCCCTTTTCAATCCTCATTGTGTTTCTCTCCTCTTCTCTCCCAGTGCCCCTATGTTGCTATCCTTCCTTGTGTTCGTTATTCTCTGTGGTTTTCGTCCCCTCGGCTGTACCCACAATCTCCCTGCGATGCCAGCTGCGACCTACCGGCCTGCCCCCTGACCGCTAGCTCCAACTGAGCATCACCCCTGCCTCCGGCTATTCCCCCTGCTCCCCTCTGCTGTTGCTGCTTTTCTTCTTTTTTGCAGGCGCATGAGGAAGGACTGCAGGAGGAGGATGACTAGCTGGTGGGCCGCACGAGGAAGGCTGGGCTGGGCCTAGCGTGGGGGGAAAGAAGAGGAAGGGGGCGGGCCAAGCCAAGGCCGAATCCGGCCCAACCCAACCCCTAAGGCCCTCTTTTTTTCTAAATAATAATTTTTGATTTTTGATTTGATTTTTTTTTAAAATTTTATATGTGCTTGAAAATACAAATTAGGTGTCGACAAAGTCAAATCGAATTGAATCAATCACGAGCGTCAAGAATTCATGAAAATAAGGAAGAAATTCACACATCTGGGATTTTACAAGTTTCCTCACCCACACCGCACATTCTGACCCGGTAGGGACGACCTTTTTTGGTCTCGATAGGGAAATATTATTACATGAACCCGAATCGCACGGCTCCATAAATCTCAAACGTTACTCATGCGGATTCATAGGGAACCCTTACGCTATTGGGTAAGCATGGAAGGTCTCCTCACATAAGAACCTGAGCAGTGCAATATGTTTGCACAATGTATTAACGATAAGTTTATTCACATCACATCGAGACAGAGAGCGAAAAACACAAGTTACAAGAAAGAAAAACGAAAATATGACACGACATAACATACCTAATTTCATGTTTTGACATGAATTAACACATTTGTATCATAACCCAACTATTTAGCAAGTAGAACAAGGATCGATGTGCTTTTAGGCTGACTCCAAGTAGCACGGATTACAAACATGATTATGACAGCAAACACCAATTGCTGGCCTTCCTGAGACGATGATGTTCCTTTCTAAGGGCGGAATTTGCAAGCAGTTTTGAGCTCCTCTGCTGGTTTATCCCCTGCAAATCCTTTGTCAACCCAAGCAGAGTATCCTCCTTCCATGTTGTTCACATTCTTATACCCCTGAATCCACCAAATTCCGCAAATGACTTTATTTTGCTAATACTTGCTAATCTAATTTACTTAATCAGAGCACGCCGGTGGTGAAAAATGTTGCATTCCACGGGAATCGGACTGAAAATGCTCCTAACTAACGAAAGCTTTATAATCTGATGTTACTTTACTTATCCCCTCTTTCGCGCCCCTAATGCTGTGATAAAGCAAAAGGGAATCCATTGGGAGAGTCGAACTAACCGCATTGAGAAGGTCGACGCAGGCACGGAGCGATCTGCCCCCTCTGTTGCAACCCTGCACATGCAGCAATATAAACCAATGAGTTCCGGCTCATTGTTTTTCTGTCTGAATTCTAGATGTTACATTACTGAAAACTGAGTTCAATCGATCGGGGGCGGTGAGCTATTTACCACGACCAGGTGATCTTCTTTGTTGCAGACTGCAGCCACTTGAGTGAGAAAGTCAGGATTTTTAACTCTTCCATCTGGTGTGGAGAACATGTAAGGCACGTTCACTGCATTCTCAACGTGGCTCTTCTTGAACTCCTCCTCCGTCCTGTGTCAATGAAAAGAACATCGCCCCTCAAAAACTCCAGTTGTATCGAGATTTCAGATCCCTCTCCCCAACTCGATTCGAATTACACAGCCGAAACAAGAAGGAGAAAACGACAATCTGTTGAACTTCTGACCTCACATCTAAGTACCGGTGGCCGACGGTTAGGAGGCCTTTGGCAGTGTATACATCGACGTTAGCGACATCTTCAGATCTGCCAAAAGGAAAAGTAAGAGAGAGTCAAGACTCAGGATGAAAGCTATGCGATCAACATCAGCTTCTGATGGAACTCGTTCATGAGGAAAAATCCTACTTTTTGATGGTTTCCATGGTTCGATGATCGCCGAGAGATCAAGATATGGAAGCTCGGATCCCGCTCTGTGATATCTCGAGCTGCTTCAAGGGGAAGAAAATGATTCCTGAAATTTTGATATAACTATATGGCGTGCAAAGAGCAAACTCTTCAGCTAAGAAAGATTTAAAAATGGCGATCAAAGCAAACTGGATTTGTTCTTCCCTTTTGACTTTGAGATATCGCATTTAGTAATGACGTCGGCATCGGCATTACAGCTCAAGGAAGCGATTAATTTGGATGTCGAAACGAGATCCACGACTCTTCTATGAATGAGTACTGCATCAGCTCGAACCAGAGACCGTTCTTTTAATTATGTGATAATTGATGAAATTTAATACTTGGAAAAGAAATAAAGTAAAATGAATGTTGGGGAGGGACAAAACCGTGGACTTCAAATGCTTTCCCTCCTTTGAAGGATTAAGCAAGATGGGGTGTGAGTGAATCATAATGTCAACGCGAGAGAAGTTTTCTTTTTGTTCAATATAAGTAGTCGGTAACTAAAAAAATCAAATAAATTTGGTAACTAAGTCAAGTAGACGTTGACGACTTTTTCTATTGACAATTTTATATTATGACACTTATCAGCTGTTTTAGAAATGGAATAATGACATAAATGATTCTTAAACTTTGGCTCAACGTGCAATATGGTTTCTAAACTTTAACCTAATGTTTATTGTGGTCCTTAAACTTTTAGTTCAGTCAATGTAGACTTGGATTTTTGGTACATGTTCTAATTCACGAATTGTATGAAAATATTTAATGGAGTCATTTCATTAATTAGAGACTATGGACAACATTGAATATTTTCATTTAATTTAGAGATTAAATTGGATAGGTACCAAAAGCTTAAAGATTATATTGAATAAATTAAAAGTTCAAGAATCGTATTACGGATTAAGTCAAAGTTTAGGGACTGTTTTTATAATTTTTCCTTTAGAGATCTGCTAACCCGGAAAAGAACAGCTTTTTTTTGACAAGGAACAGTAGAACAGGCTCACCAAGCTGCCATGTAGAGTTACACCACCTAAAACTCAGGACAAGCGTTGACACCGGGGGGAAACGGTAACTATTTTTCTTTAAAATATTAAAGGAGTAAGCAGGAGTGATGTTGCATTATGAGAAGGTCATTAGCTTAATTAACGGAGAAGAAGAAGAAGATGATGATGATGATGGAGATGTGTAATGACTTCGACTTCTTAGAAAATGCTTTCCGTCCGAACTCTCGCCGTTATAAGCACCCCCATCGATCTCTTCTTCTCGCCGATCTATTCTGCGTCCTAGAATCAAAGTTCGACCTTCTTTCCGGTTTCCACTAATCTCCGGTGAGTCGTCGAACTGAGAAAAATGTCAGGATCAGGGGCCCAGGAGGTTGCTCTGGAAACGTTGGAAGTGGACTCGACGTTACCGGAGGACATGCCCGTGATACGATGCAAGTGCGTTCGGATCGATGATGCGACCGAGGGCGTTCAGCAA